>CM017804.1:230027-1561153 GCA_008086715.1 Sitobion miscanthi
CTAGTTGGTACTTTTGGGGGTCAAAAGTAAAATTTCTCAGTAGTTTTCAAAAGCGACGTGAAAAACGGGAATTTTTACGCAATCTGTTTTCGAGAAAATCGATTTGGTTTTTGGTGCAACTCTAAAACTAATGACTGTGGATACATGAAATTTGACTGAATGTTTATATTACATTTTCTATAGGTACACCATAATATTTTCCAAAATTTTTGACTTATCTTGAGCTTTTCACGTACATTTTCAGTTTCCATTTTTTTTAGTTTTTTTTTCTATAAATATTGAAATTTTATTTTTTGGTTAAAAAAGCTTGAAAATGTAATAGAAGGCTCCTAGGTTATTGTTTCAAAGGCAGATGAAAAAAATTAAAAATCCTTAGTCACAGTTTTTATTTATAAGCATTTAAAGTTCAAATCTTGACAAAATACGGAAAAATCACGACAATTAGCAAATTATTTTGAGTTGAGAATTCATAAAAATTTTTCTTTTTAAATCTAAGTTTTGAATATGTAATACGAGATTATCCATAAGTTTGTCTACCTTTATCAAAAAAAAAAAATGTCTACAAGAAAGTCAAATTAAATTTTTATGAGCGTTTGAAATTCATATTTTTACAACATTTGATATTCATTCGATTTCTCATGTAACGATTTTCTTATTTTGTTGTAATTAAAAAACGAATGACTGTAGATACTTGAAAGTTTCACTGAATGTTTATATTAGCATTTTCTATACACGATAAGATTTTGAAAATTATTTGAATCTTTTTGAGCTGTTTACAGACATTGTAAGTTTTCAATTTTTTTAGTTTTTTTTTCTATAAATAATTTATATATATGCTATTTATGTGGAGCCTTGATTTAAATTTTTAATCCTTAGCTATAAAAGTTGAACTTTTTAAACATTTTTAACTATAAAATAATTATTAAATTATAAATTTGATACATGATATAAAAATTTGAACTTTAAATGCTTATAAAAAAAAAATTGTGCTTATGTATTTTTAATATTTTTCAACTGCTATTAGAACGATATATCAGGAGCCTTATATTAAAATTTCACGTTTTTTTACCCAACAAATAAAATTTTATTGATATTTATTATAAATTACTTTATTCACAATAATATCATCAAATATATAGGTACTTGGTAATATCATAGGCTGACCGACCGTTTTCGCTCAGAATCGTTCTTCTTATACAATGAAATTATATCATTGAGTTCAAATTTAACACCATCCATTACAGTGACCCTACTGTACAGCAGAGCGACATTCACTTACCCACCTTTTTATTATTGTTTTCTCGTGAAGTTACCACAAAAAAATGGAGTACCAAGTCACTCGGAAAAACTTTCCCGTGGCGGTGAACGCTGCCGGGCAAGCTACCGTGCACGACAGACATCCCGAATCCATGATAAACAACAACAAAAAAGGTAACCAAAATTATTATATTTTCTGCCCATATGGCACCATCTATTTTGTCATGGCTGGACGTACATTCGTTCGAAGAGCGAAACGTTGCAAAGTATTATAATATTCTTTATCAATTCGAGAAAAAATATTTCAAATCATCTTATCAATAAATTATCAACACACAAAATGATAGTGAACACCGAACATGCATGCCAAGAAAATATAATATCAAAAAGTACATTATAGAGATTTGGCAATTTATATAAGTTAAAACATCGATGACGAGTAGGTAGGTAATGAATGATGTGTTTCTTTGTTTTTGAAGCCTCCATAGTTCAGGCTTCAATAAACATATTTTTAAGCAATGTTTGTTAATCAAATAGTAGTTAAAACAGCAAAATTGTATAACTTAAATATTTTAATTTTAAACAAATATGATTCTATACTTTATTGGCGAATCTATATATTATGGTAAAATACGATTTATATTATGTCTTATAGTGTTATTTATTAATAAATGTATATTATACTAAACATAATTATACTGATTATTCTGTTTAAGGTGCCAGTATAGCAAGCGACACAAAATTAGCCAAATTGATAACATATAAAAAACACTACCTTACCTATATCAAGTAAAAAAACATTTAATTTGGATTCAAAATACAATAGAAAATATAAACATACATGATTTAAAGGAACTAGATGTCACTGTTAAAGGTTAATTATTATAAATGCATGAATAGTTATGAATTATAAGTTATAATAAGGGTGTTCAAATTTTCCGCAATTCTATAAAATTTGAAAATTAAATTTTATATTTTAGTTGCCACCTCAATTATAATACTTTTCTACTATTCTATTACCCGATACCTATTTAGGAGGGATTGATAGGGTGTATTATATCGAAAACAATGACTTCACGGTTATAACTCTCAGACTTAGTAGAATTGTCGGATTTTAATGACTATTTTTTGTTTTGTCTGAAAGAAGAAGACTTCCTACAGCCCACATCAATCTATTATTTTGTATTAAATTACAAATAATTGTATTAAAAAATGTTTTTTATCTTGTACTTTTTTATACATATTATAAAGTTTGAAAATAAAATATTGAAAAACAGAGAACGATGAAAATTATGAAATTTGGTTGATTCTACAAGGCAGTATCGATATTTCCGCAGAGTATATTTTTGAGGACAAAATTATATCGGCACCGGGCGCCTTAAGTAAATTAAAAACATTATAATTTCACATTAGATTTTAAAAATCAACAAACAAATGATTGTCAAAACATTTACTTGACACAACAGTTTTTTTTTTAAATAAAGTTTTTGTATTTTTCTCAAATAACTTATAATTAGCATTTTAGTAAATTATCTTAAATTGTTGAGAAAGAGAATTTAAACAAAGTATTGTTATTTTTCATTTGTTAGTTTGATGGTAGTTAAGATTTGAAAAAGCTATAACTCAAATGTTTTAATTTAAATCTAATACTGTTCAATGATTGGTAGCTAAATCTATTAATTTGCTATACAAATAAATTATAAGATTATTATAGGAACATGATAGGTACTACCAAATATTAATGTAATAAGTGCATGAACATCATAAATTGTAAATTATTCAAGTGAATAAATTAATGTATCATGTAACTTTTGAATACCTAACTATATTAAATAATGTTAAGGGCTATCACTGGATGTCTTACCTATTCGCATGTGTCAATGTAGTGTTTTATGTATAAAATGTTTTCTAATTTGCTTGTTATACCTCAAGCCATTGATTGAAAAATATTTTCTCTTATTTTAAAAGCAAAACAAAAAACTAAAATATACAAATAATTGTTACAACATATTACTCAATTAGTCATATTTAATTTTTTTTGTAATTAATATCAATACTTTTACAATTACCTTATGATAGTATTTTAATTTATTTAAATTTTGCCGATAATAGTATGACAACCAAAAATAAGGTGTTCTATTAGAAGCATTATATGTAATTTATTATTTTAAAAGTTGTTTAAACAGTAGAATTCTATAACATAACTTAATTTTAATTTTGTTCAGTTCTTTACTGCAATTATTGATTTTATAATACACAAATAAAAGCTATCTTATTGTTAAAATTGTAAGCTAGTAAGCTACTTATTGCTGTTAGCTGCTAGGTTTGTTATATCCGTTTGCATTAAGTGCAATGTAAACAGATACAGCCAACCTAGCAGCCAAGGCTGGGAATTAACGTACCTACAGTACATACAATACAATTTGTGTGCTTAATTAAACATTTAATGATTTATATGGGCTACTCATAGTAGTTAATTTACGTATATCAACACTATATATCGCAATCAAGGCTAGGCATTAACTAGTTACTTTTGGCTTTTCATTAACTTAACTGTTAACTTACTAAATTTCTTTCTTAATTTACGTAAAATTAACGAGTTAATTTTTCATTTTAAGAAGTAAGTTAAGTTGATTTATTTTGTTATTAATTTTATAATATTTCACTATTTCAGTCTATTTCTCTTCATGTCAAAAAATATGTATCGTAAATTGTTTAAAGTTAAGCTGAGTTAACCTATCGTTAAATTAACTTTTAACTTTTAACTTTTTGTTATTGGTGCATATTTACTTAACTTAACTGAGTTAAAAAAAATCATAAACTTGCCCAGCCTTGCTAGCAGCTGAGAGCATTTAGTAGCCTCCAATATTTACAATAGGATGATTGTTTTAAATGTAATGGTGCGATGCTTAAAGAAATTATTATATAATCCATTATAATTTAAGAATCTGTTTATTTTACGGTGTCAATGTAGAATACAACACAACCTTGTACTGTAATAAGCTTCCAAATCAATAAAAACAGTTGATTAAAAATTCTAAAAAAAAATGTTGGATTCAAATACCAAAGTATACTGAAGTATGTAATATACTAGTAATGGAACAAATTGTCTCCATTAAATGTTTATGAAAGTAATTCATAAGTGTTAGAAAAGGATTTATTGTGAGTAGTTGGTATTTAATAAAATATTTTATCTGGTCGATTTTAATCAACTACATACAAATGAGGAATACGATTGCTTTTCTACTTATTGCTATATTTTTATTTTTGAAATATAATATTCATTCTTATTCAAATTACTTCTAATAGTTTTTTTTAACATGAATATGTTTTTGGGCTGGATACACGATAAAATGTTAATAAATGATTTTAAAATATACCAGTAGTAGATAATGTATCATTAATTTGAACTGTATACCTAATATATTTTTAGACTACAAAATAAAGTCCAAATTCAGGTCAATGTATTGAGACAGATATTAAATAATTGTATGATGATCAGTCTCTAAAGAGTCTTATCGTACTAAGTTTTTCCTTATGAATCTCAATTTAGTTTAAGTATATTATTTTATTTAATAGTTATGTATATTTTTCAATTTTTGTTTATTTTAGGAAGTGCAGTTCTTAGCCCTAATACTAAACTCAATAAATATATTGTAATGGACATTAATGTTATGGAATACCTATAAATATCAACATGTATTTTACATCAAATAAAAAGTAAGCAGTTAATATATTTTGTTAAAAATATTTATAATTTAACTTAATCAGTTACAATATATATTTTAAATGTAGTCCTATATTGAATAAACTATTCAATTGAGTAGATGAGATATATGTGGATTTGTAGTTGTATAATTCAGGTAAATAATCATCCCTGCAATCTGAAGTTATACAGCTTTATAAAAAATGAAATTTCAAAATGCTCATAAATAAGGTCAAATGCTCCTCTGATTTATAAACAATTTTATCTTTGAGCTATTAATAAAGGAAAAATGTGATAGCAATATTATTAGGTTCTTATATATTTTATTTAATCTATTCACAGTTGAATTTTGATATGTCTCATAAACATTCATAACAGAATAATAGTCAAATTTTATTTCTTTTAACTTTTTATTTAAATTTTAAATAATCTCTAATAAACAAATTTACTATAGGTAGTTCTATTTCTTAGTTCAATGTATAGAAATACACTACTTTGAAATCATTTTAATTTTAAATGTTTATGGATTATTTATTGATATAAAGAATAAATTATTATATTATTACAAATTATAAATAAGTTAAAATATGGATGTATAATAAAATCCGCACAGTCGTTCTGTTAATACTGTAATTTAATTTTCACCTTTGATAAATATACACTAGGTGATTATTTTATTATGAACCAATTGTTGGCGCATAAAAAGTTTTAAAGTTGAGATGAGCGGTGTATTGGACCAAAATGTTGTGGGGTAACCTCGTTCTACTCCTGTCTGCTCTTCAAAAATTAAAATACCAGTAACTTATAACTCATCCTAAATTCTATTTTGTGTATCATGGGTTGGGCAGTATCTAGGATATGTATCTTGTATCTTGTATCTCGATACAATTATATGAAGTATCGAGTATCTTGTATCAAGATACATTTTTAGACTATATTTTGTTAAAAAATACACGATACTTTGAAAAATTCATATTTTAGAATTATTTTTACTCGCCTATCTACCAACCGTGACTGTTTCACTATGTTTTAGTATAATACTATAATATGTATAAAATAATATGCACGGTGAATTTAAATTTATAAATCCATAATTGAATTGCAGTGCAACTTGTACGAAATTACTTTTCAACCTATTAGTCATATTAAGTTATATCTTTGTACTGGGACGCATCACACATACACGTTGAATGGGACTTTCCGTCTCTAAGAATATGATATGAGACCTATCTATAATTTATTTTTATTATTATTTATTTAATTAATTTAACGATTTACTTATTATAATATATTTATACTTAACTAATATTTGGAATTTTAAAGTTAAATTCATTTGTCTAGATTCACAACCTACCTAATTGTGTATAAATAAAATTTAAAAAAAAATCCTATGCGTCATAGGCTTTGACTAATTTTTTCAAATGTATCGAGTATCAAGTACCTATCTAAATACTTAAAATGTAAGTATCGAGTATCTAGTATCTCGATACTCCAAATCCAAGTATCTAGTATCGCAATACTGATTTTTGAGTATCTTGCCCATCCCTGTGTGTATTCAAATACTTAATAAATATGAAAATAAAACTGTATGTTGTCATAGTTAAAAATTATTCTTTTTCAAAAACATTTATATTTTTTAAAATAATGAGTGTTTAATGATAAAAGATTTACCCGGTTTAATTGTGTATGTTTAGTTAAAAATGTATTTATTTTTGCTTTTAACGTCCTGTTTATGACATTTTTTTATAATAGGATATTTTTTATAATTTTTATAATACATTGTGTAATTTTTATTAAGATTGGTTTTTCAATGAATATTTTTACATTTCTAAATATATTTTTTGTTGTGATTTCATTTAATGTGAAAAGGTGCAGTTTATTTAATTTCAATTTCATGCCAGAGACAGAATGACAAACAATTACATTTTTTAAATTTTGTTTCTATCGAGGTTTTCACATTTTTATTACCTATTTAACAATAAGATTTTTATTTGTAAATTGTAAAATAAAATTACTTGAAACATGATTTAAGTGGCCTGTATCTTATTTCTAAGCAAATCACTCATGAGTCAACTACATTATGACATTTACATAGTACCTTTTACAACTAGGTTCCTATTGTACTATGGTCCTATTATAGCCCTATAGATAACTTTATATGGTAGAACATTAAAAGTGGAAACATGGACACTTTGTAATATTATATAGGTATATAAAGTATATAATATTAATTAGTCTGAAGTCATTAACTCATAACCAATTATATTAAACGTGTTAAAATTTGGTATATCTAAGTAGGTAACTTAGGTCTTAGATTTCACATGGGAGGGAATCGTGTCTTACTAGGTACCTAAAAGTTATATTTGTATCAATATAATATAAATACTCGTATATTTCCCAAGCGTAGTATTGAAAGTAATCAAATTATCTTTTGCGGTTTTTGTTGAATTAATTAAATGCATTTTAAATTTAAACTTAATAATAATATATTAAAACTTATTGTAAAAATAATGTTTAAATCACATCATACTTTATAAGTTAGGTATAACATAATATATTATATAGAATATAACAGCAAAACCTGACAAATAAAATAACTTTTGTTCTAATAATTTAACATTTTTTTTTTTATATACAAGAATTTTGCGTTACAAGTAGGTATCTACTATAGAGTAGTATCTAGAGCATGACATTTTTTTTTTTATATAAACTGACAATTTTAAATTAGAAATTGTTTTTGGAAATATTCAAAATAACCAATTTATTTGTAAATCTAATTTTTAGATAAAGTGACTGTTTACTTTGGAGTTTTGGACTACTTAATGAACATTAAACAGTCCACAGTCAATATGAATCAAATACTAGTCATTCAGACGATGTTATACGAACCCCGCGCCGTCGCCTCTGTGAATGATACACGTCGCGCGTAATGCGACCAACCAAATTTTAGAAAAAGCTCTTCGTCATGCACTATAAATTAGAGCTTATCCTGTTTCAGATTATTATATTTTGTTTATTTCTGTACGTATAGCCGTTCTCGAGAAATAGAGTGGACAAACATACATAGGCCCGGCTCAGGCGAAAATAGTGAACTAGGCAAAACCAAATTTTATATTATCAGTATTTTGAAAATGCCGCCCTCTTTTAAAGTTACAACACAAATTTTTTTTTTTAATTTTAAGTTTATTGATATATTATTGTGGTAGAAATAATAAAAATATTTTTGTAAAAATCCGATGTCAAAAAAATTATTATTTATCTTGATAAGTCATAGAGCGGATAAGTGAGCAACCGCCCATGTTTTACGTGTAAAAGTAGTTGGATTTTCATAATAATTTTAATAACTTACGATGGTATTTCAGAATTTTGTTTTTCATAATCCTATGTATATTTATGTGCTTAACACGATGGTGTGATTTAAAATTCAATATATCTTGTATATCCTTGCAACAAAAACACTGCGCTAAACTCCATATGTGAGAAAAAAAATACTATAAAAAAAATGGCTTTAAAAGTTGTATTATAATTTTATAGCTATGTCTTTGAACTATAGATATCATTTATGTTAAAATAGTCTGCTAAATAATTTAATTTAGCTTGGCGACTTTAAAAGACTTGGTTATAGTAATATACACTATACATTTTTCAATGATAGTACCTTCCTATAGCCAATATATGTACTCATTATGCAATAGTATTTTGAAATTTTTAACTTAAGTCACCAAGCTAAGTTCAATATTATTCAGCAGATTATTTTAACATTAATTATAGTTCTATACTATATTCATGAACTATAGTTCAAAGACTTAGCTATAAATTGATATCACAACTTTTAGAGCCGATTTTTTATACCTACTTAGCGTTTTTTTACACGGAGTTTGGCGGAGTGTTTTTATTGAGATATCACTAATTTTTTGTTGATACCTTATTATTTGTATGAATCATTGTTACTAGAAATAAGTTATAACGTGCTTTAATTTTTATAGTATGATATCGTGATTGAGAGTGAATGTTGCCGTAGTATGAGCAGTAGTTGGCTGGATAAGCGGTGGATCGGGGGGACAATATTATATTTTATGATATTTACGACGCATATCTATAGGTACAATTAAACAGACTTAAAAGTACTTGAAAATTTTTGGTTATTACTTTTAAGCCATCCAGCCAATCTGCTTGCGAGTTCCATCTGCACAATATTTCTCCCTATATTTCTGATCGATTAATATCTTATATTATTATATTTATTTTAATTTTTTATCTATTTAATCGCCAAAAAGCATATATTTTTTACCAAAACAATTATATAAAGGTTGTACCTAAACATCAATACATTATTTTATTAATATTAACTTAAATAAATTTAACACAAAATAATTCTATCTGATGGTTATTAATACCTGGATTAATACTGTTGAGCTCGTACCTACTTAATTTCCGCACTCAATGTTGATAACGTTTTAGAACGGTCCTTTTATGTGAAAAGATTACACCACTTAAGGAAAAGATAATTTTATTAAAGAAAGATTTCGGAAAGTTAACGTCGACGTTCGGTCTAATTTATTGATGATAGTCAACACAGTACTGCTCGTCTAGCGGGGGACACAGGACGGTGACCCGGTGACGGGTTCTGTCTGTATATAGACCAAAAGGGTTGTGTCAGCACATTCCCGTCCTCGCTGGGCGATTAGTTCATGGAGTTATAACGCATAAATGCATAATTATATATTTTAATAAATAACGCTTAATATATAGCCATATAGGTATACTATACATTATACATATTATAGCATTACATTACTATAGTATTACATGATTAGCAGTAGATCCTAACAATACCTACCGTGTTTAAGATTGGACTCAAGTATTATAATTATGAATTTATGGTATAGATATATAGATAATTGACCTACTGAAAAATTTAGGAATTTTAAAATCATGTACAATTTATTATGCGCTATATTCCTTTTAAAAAGTCAATGCTAACTTCCAAGTCGTTTTTATAACTTTTATACGCTTTTAAAATGATACCTGATTATACTTTATAATAGGTTTTGTTGTGACTTCCGGTCGGGTTGGGTTAAGGGCTCAAGGCAGACCTTTTTCTCGTCGCTGGTCCCGAAGTTACTCGGCGAAGTTTTTATTTAATTATATATTTATATCTAATCTACAGTCCACTTTCCTATATTATGTTTTGAGCACTGCGTGTATGCTGGTTATAGTGTAATCTATTTTATATGAATAATGTCTGTCGTGGTATATCCCTATTAACGTACGAAATTATTAAAAACTATCTCAAACATTTTTTGATAATCGCACGTAGCGACCGTTATAATTGTATACATATAACACTCAAAACAATTTAACCATATACAATGGTTGGTATAAAAATATTAAAGAGTAACTACCTATAATCAATTTTAAAATATTTGTAACTATATATTATATAGGTAATATAGTAATTTCAAATTATTAACCATCAGAGTTGATATATTTTTTTAATTTTTCAAAATAAACAAAAAAAAATACAATATTCCCTTGAATTTTACACTGTTTTAAATAATTAATAAAACTTTTAAAATAAATATTTTTAATTTATGTTTTAAACATAGCAACCCTGTTAACCATATAATTTAGTACAAGTATTATAGTACATATTATACAGGTATAGTTAAATTAAAAATTTTATCATTCTTGAACTAAAAAAGTTTGCATAATTTTGAGATTTAGATGAGTTTTGTCAACATTTGAACATAAAATGCTTATAAAAAAAATAATGACTACATATTATATGATACATCTTTAATATTTTTAAGGCTGGTGGCGGCTCTAAGCCATTGGATTTTTCAAGCATTTAGACCTATATGACCTGACAAAAAATAAATATACTTCTAGTATTCCAATTTTAATTTTGAATATAATGTTTGCCTCTTTTCTATGTTTTGTAGGGAAACTTTTTTAATTTTTGTCTCATTTGCCCTTTAAAGTACCTACACATAGATATTCATTTTGATAAGTTATGTAGGTAATTTCGTTTGGGACTGTAGTACATAAACTTTTAAAAATATCGTAAATCTATACTATACCTACCAAACATAAAAAAAAGAACAGAAGCTAAATGAATTCAATTTTTTTTTTCAAAATTAAAATTAGACTAAAACTATATTAATTTTTTGCCAGCTTATTAGCATTATTCATTGTCGCGTACTCACGTAAGTACAAAAATATTTTACATGACATGTACCGCTTTACATGTGCGTACGTGTGTCGTGTGCTATAATATAATGTAGTCGCCTCGTCCACCCGCAACTGCAGTATGGGTAAGGAATCCACACTCACAAAAATAATCATTAATAATAATTTACGAGTTAATACGACTAACACAGCGACCACAGGTGACGAGATGATATAGCTGTCTAAAGTTTGCCCCTTATATTATAGCCACTAAGAGTCGACGCGGCTTTAAACGATTGAATTTTTCGTGCATTTAGACCTATAAACCGGCGAAAAATAAACATACTCTGGCGCGGAACCATGGGGGGGGGGGTCAATGTGGTCATGACCCCCCCCCTAAACATCAAGATTATGTGTTTTATGTTAGTTGAAAAAATAATATAATATATGCATAAATTTGAGTTTTGATTTATTTCAGGGAGATTTTTTTTTTACAATAAAAATATATTATATAAAATTATTATATGTATCCTTTAAAACTACATTACCACTTGTTCCTAAAATAATAATTTCCGGCAAATGGGCAAACTTCTTACTTCTGAGAATATATTAATAGTGATTATAAACTGATTGACGATACGAGTATTGTTACTTGTTAGCGAGTAAATATAAAATAATAATTCATCGGAAATGTTAGGTTGTTAGACGAAAAAATAAGATTATTCTATTATTCTATTTTTCACGTATAATATAAATTATAATATTAATATACGTCCATAATCTATATTATACATTTCGCACGACGCACAGCGACGTATATTAGCTGTAATCGGCTAATCGCTATTCGCTAATTTGGGATCTAATCACTTGTTACAAAATACCATGCACAATGACAACGTTAGTTAATATTTGATTACGTATATCATATTATTATATTTCATTTCATTTTGCTGTAAACGTCTGGAGAAGTGCGTCGGTCGTCGAGTACTTGAGAGGATGTCAGCGTACTATTTGTTTTCTCTCTCTTGCCCACGCGCAACATGTACAAAACGCATTAACGCAGAATCATTTTTTCTATGTTTTTAAGTAATCTTAGAGTAAAACTAAGTTGAGGGAATGACATATTGATTTTATATTTTATTGTTATTCGACTTTGTATTCAACTTTCAAAATAAACAAAGAATGTTGTAAATTTAAATTATGTTTAAATTGTTTTGGTACAATATTTCGACAAATCGATATGTCATTCCGTTAAAAATATTATTCTCTATCTTTTTTGTAATAGGTAATTTTACTCTAAGATTACTTAAAAACATAGAAAAAATGATTCTTCGTAAATGCGTTTTGTCTATGTTGCGCGTGGGCCAGAGAGAGAAAACAAATACTGCGCTGACATCCTCTTAAGTAACGATGGTGAGTATCTATATTAATATAATTTTTAAATTTATCTTTTTGTGCAGCGGGCAACCTATTATTTTCTAAAAATCTCGAAGCATTTGTAGTAAAAACATATATTTTATATAAAAATTAAGTTTTTATTTTTATAACATTTTTACAACCTATTACTTATTTATTATTATTAAAACATATATAAATTAACCTTCTTACAATTTTTGATATCGATGTCTTATACTCTTATAGCCATTTATATACAATATGATTGAAATAGTAAGAATAAATCTCTCTCTTTTATTTAGGGTGATTCATTTAAAAGCGGATCAGCAAGAAAAATTGACACATTCTTTAATAAGATAATTGTAAGTATAATTTTAGTTAATAATTTACTTTGATTATTTTTTAATTGTTTACCTAATATATTATCTTTTTGTCCTGTCGAATAAATGACCCCCCCCCCCCCCAAAAAAAAAAAAAAATTTTAGTTCTAGATCTACGCCTGAACATACTGATACTTCTAGTAGTTCAATTTTAATTTTTAATACTAATTTCAACTCGTTAGCCTCTTTTCTATGATTTGTAGGAAAAACTTATTAATTTTTTTGTCTTATTAGCACTTTAACATTTGCATTAAAGTGCGAGTTAATTTTGAGAAATTAAGTAAAGTAATTTGGAACCGTAATACGTAAACTATCCAAAACGTCCAAAATCTGTTTCCTACATATCACAGAAAAGAGGCTGATGAATTCAATTATTTTTTTACAATTTAAATTGGATCACTAGAAGTATGTAAATTTTTCGACAGCTTATTAGCATTATTCACTGTCGCCAGTGAACAAAAATATTTTTCGAGAGTGCTTTCTTTGACTAGTGCACACCGTGCGTACGTGTTATATGGAATATGGTTGTGGCCGTTCGCCCGCAGCCGGTAGATATGAAATCTATTGTTATTTAGTTCGAATTTCTTCAAAATAATAATTTTATATTTTACGTATATAGAACCGCACTCACACTAATAATCATTTACGATTAACACAAAGATTACAGGCGGTGAAGACAAGATTATAAATTGTCTAAATATTGTTCCCCTTAAATAATAGCCACGAAGAGGCGCCTTAACGTATTATAATTTTATTTTTATTAGCTTCTCACCAAAAGTTATTAGGTAATATAAATATCTTAATATAAACGAGGTCGTTACGATCGAAAAAAATCGTTCGGTGGTCCGGTATAAATCAGATATCAGCTATTGAAGTAAGGTAGGACAAAATTATAAAAAGACCCACAACAATTGGCGTAGTTGTCAAGATACATAAAAACTTAGGTTTTTATTTTTTGGCGTTGGTATGATATTTAATATAGATTTATTTATAAAACCAATGTATAGACGCAGACCGCAGTTATTATCATATGAAATACCTCCTCTCTCACGACACCTACAATTATTGATTTATGATATTATTTATATTTATATATTATATTATAATATATATATATATATTATAATATATATATATATTTATTTATTAAGTATTAAACAGGCCCTGCAAGGCCCTGTTACAATAGACGACAACATTACAATCATTATGATAATGTATAACAAAATATGAATCATGAACTAAGTTGATATATATATATATATATATATATGTATATACATATCTTCTTAGTTCGTGATAGGAATATAAAATTAAGAATGAAAATAATATGTAATAATTAAAGAGCGGATTTTTAGGTTTTTAAAATCTTAAAATATGATTCTAATATGCTCTAATAAAACCCTAAAATATTCTCTTAATATTCCTTTAACTTATAAATATGCATAAGTTTATGATTTTTTAAATTAAAAATAATTCAAAACCTAACCTAACTTGTTACAATGAGAAATTGTATACATTGAATGATTAAATAAATACCCAATTGCTGTACACTATTTCTTTGGCAATGAAATTAAACATAATATAGTAATTCTTAGAGAAATTTATTATAAAATAATTACATGGGTATATAGTAAAATGAACTAAATATTAATAAATGCATTACTTAATTAATTTTTATTGTGAATCATTTCTTTAGTAAATGTAAAAAAAAAATAGCTGATACATACCTAGGTATAATTTATTTAAAACCAAAATAATGAATAAAAACAGCAAGTAATTGCTCTGAACCATTTCTTTGGTCGACTTTCAAGTTAATACAATTAATAAAAAATACATAAATATAGTAAAATTATTATCATATAAAAAAAACAAAGTATTAAGTAGATAATAAAAACAATAAAATTTATTAAGATCTAACCTTGTGAAAAGAGTTTACAATAATGTATTGTTCCATATGCTCGGGAGTTAAATTTGTTCTTCTATCTGTTAAAATATGTTTGTATAAACTGAATGACCTTTCTACATCAACTGATGTTAATGGTGCGTTCTTCATGTTAGCAACTAAGTTAGGAGTTAAATTTTCAGGAAGTTGTTTTTCATTATTCCCTGAATAAACAAGTCCAATTTTTTCCAACATTTGATATCCCTTATTCTTTTCATAAAGCTGAGTTACTTTAGTTTTAATTATAATACCTTTGTCTCCTGGAATTTTAGTCAATTCTGACATAATGTTTTTCACTATCTCCAATGATTGTATTAAAGTAAGATTAGATGCTTCTAAATTTTTAATTGCATAAACAAGACCAGAAAAATGAACAGCAAACCAAATATCCGAATCTCCAATAATCTCTCTTATCGTAGACAAAGTTTCATTGTAAAATGAACCGAGATAATTTTTTCGCAAAGTACTTTCATTAGGAATAGATTTTGAAGTGTACTTTTCTAAAAAATTACGAAATATTGGATTTTTTAACTTTGCCCACGGTATATTAGCTGATATTAAACTCAAACAAAGGTCTTTATTAAAACTGTTAGTTTCTTCAGGCTTAACATCCATAAAAAATAATTGTTTATTTTTATTTGTTTTACGAGTTAAAGCATCTTTGTGAAAGGTTGTCGAAACATGCTGCGTTACCTGAGATTTTTTGTTGCAAGTAATTTTCTTTTCGCAAGCTTGACAATAAACTACATAGCCATCTGTCGTAAATACAGCATTGTTTGTTTTATTATACGGCTCTATCCATTGTGCATGTAAATGTTTTAAATTGTTATGTTTTGGCATTTTAAAAAAGAAAAATGGTAACACAAAACAAAATTAGTAAACTGTAGGTACTATCATGTATCACGGAACGAAAGTAACAAATAAATGACGAACTAATGACTAACAGAGTCAACAAATACGAGTATTACCAATTTCAATGAATAATTCTAATAAGTGCAGTCGGTGTGACGGTGTTCAATAGATTGGCGCGGTGGCGGCGACGCGATTAAGGAAGACCATGGGTTATCCATGTTTATTTTTATAAATTATAGTATAAATAACGTGGTGCCCCGTACTGTGCGATCGAAACCGGAAACGCTCACCGCGACTAGTTTGAAATTCACAAATACACAATATTACTGAAAAGTGCTGCCGCCAAATGATATTCTCAACACAAAAATATTATTCTTAAATCAATTAATTTTTTTCACGATAAAAAAATCACAATTCGAGAAATTAACAAAATATATGATTTTTTTATGAACAATAATAGAATATATTCTAAAATATGAAAAAAAGGTCAAATATTCTCCAATCTCCAAAATATGCTATAATATGCAAAATAATTTTTTTTTTAAGAACTCTGCGATAGATAAATCGTCCACATTTTTCATCCTCAATTTGCTGCATAAATCTAATAATAATATGTAAAAACCTAAAGATCCGCTCTCTAGTAATAATAGTATTAACCATAGACATATATGTAAATACGACTATGGAAATGTGATATATATGTGATATGCATTTCTTTTGGTATTTTCTTTATACATAAGCGTCACGGTTCTTTGCTCAATTGTTAATATTATTTAATATTTTTGTAGTGTGCAGTGCAGCGATATATTATCTTGTCAGTATATTATAATATGTTTTACTTTTTACGCCAAATAATTTATATAGATATTAATTATTATTATTATTACGAGTTATGAGATATGACAAATTACATAGTACATTATACGAATAGACGCTTGTAAATTTGTGGCAACTACATTTCGAAGCATATACCTATTAATCATTCAATTTTTGTTTTTGTTATTTTTACTAATATAAAAATGTAACATTGGACGATTCCGATAACATCACGTTTATCTTTATTGTCACTCGTATATCGTTTAATGTTTGTTTATATTAGATACAACTGATTTTGAAAAAGCAGCGATGAACTCTATTTTAATTGAATTTGGACCCGATGCCACTTTACCGAATTATTGGCAATTATTCATTATAAAATTTGAAAATTATATTTTATGTTTCAGTTGTCACCTCAATTATAATATACAGCCCACACTGAACTCCGGATTTTTTCTTTATTTTAAATAATAATGTAAAACTGTTTTTAAAAAAATCTTGAAATTGTCTTTTTTAGACCTATTTTAAAAGTTTAAGATTAAAATATTGAACAACTTTACTACGGAGTTGAATGTGGGCTGTAGTCGTTTAGTCGTGATCCCGATACGATTTCTTATCTTTTTTTCAGACGAATTTGCAAACAAAATATGATTAATTAGGTTAGACTATGTGGATTTGTTTCCTATTGTTTTAGGTAATATATAATTACGAGTTTTCAATAAGCACAAAAATATAACCACTTATTTATTTTTCTGCGTGTATGTTTTAGCCATGGGTTTGAAGCGATTATTTTGACAAATCCATATGCTTTTTCGTATATATTATGGTCAAACGTGACTTAGTATTAAGTTTTGATATCCACTTCCATTTATTACAAGAAAGTTGTCTTGGAAGTTTTATGATCTTATAATTATCTAGGCCGTTAAGTGTACTACACATACGTATAATATTATATATAAAGGAATTACGATTCAAATCAGCATCTATATTATCTAATATATAAAATAATAATGATATCTTACGCCACTCGGTCAGCTGAATATAGGTACTTCAGCCACATTATTGTGTTGTTTTTTATACACTTTTAATAAAATAATAATATGTATAATAATAAATAACAATTATGTGAGAAATTCAACTACAAAAAATTGACACTGAATAAGTGTCATATTTCATAATAATATGATTTGTCTCAAACACGGGTCAATGATACCTAAGCTATGTACGTAACATATATAGTCACACAATAGCGACGGAAATGATAATACTATATTGAAATATATGCAACTGTGAGTGTGCGAGTGCAATAAAAGAATTTGTGCAGTTCAAGCATTATAAGTTATAACAATTTTATTAAGTATATAGTACCTAACTATATATTGTATATTTCCAAAATATTAAATAATAACTCATATTATTATAATATTTTATATTAGTATATACCTATAGGCAGGGGTGGATTTACCCATAGATTTTTTGGGGCGCAATTTTTTAGTTTTTCATAATATCATAATTATATTTTCCTAAATTTATATTTTATATTATCTAATTTATTTTTGCATAAAACTTGCATGAAACTGGAGAATGTGCTGACGTAGTCACGTCGCAGTAACGTTTTAATTTATAAGCTATAATGACCTTGCCGTTTGAATTTAATTCTGCGACCAGCGCTAGAGATTTGACATCGCCAACCGAGGCAGTTACCTATGTTAATGCATGGGAGGTGGTATACGGGTGTGCGGCGTAAACACATACAATATTGTGAATGGCGCATACGCAAAACGCCAGCCAAAGCAGTCAAATATACTGCCTCGGGCCGCCGGGTACATTGTTTATAGCCGCTCTACTAGCTAGGTGGGGGACAACTGGCACAGTGCTTAGCAAGTAAATTATTTGAAATTAACTTGAATGACCCGCCTCACCCCACGCTCGGCGCCACAATAAGTGTGCGCGGGCCACCAAACTAGTCTATTCTTAGAATACTGGAATTAATTCTGGAAATCAGATGTCTTGATAAAGTATTATTAATAATAATAAACATTAAACATTGCGACGCTGGCACTGTCGCCCGTCTCCTCCATAGTGCATACTGCTCAGAAATCTGCCAATCTATTATAGAGACTAGAGTGTTCACTGCTCACCACTTAAATCAGTACCTACCTTGGCTACCTATAAGAAAACATCAATTACAATATTAAAGATTAAACATGGGAGCACGCCAATGTACGGGGCGCTAGTGTTGTAATTTATTATGTGGGATAATTTCGTATTGGAAATTTATAAACCCTCCCAAAAAACATTTGTAATTACGCCACCGGTAGCTTTAACAGGATGTCAGCGCAGTATTTGTTTTCTCTCTGTGGCCCAAGCGCAACATAGACAAAACGCATTTAATAAGAATCATTTTTTCTATGTTTTTAAGTTACCTTAGAGTAAAATTACCTATTACAAAAAAGATAGAGAATAATATTTTTAACGGAATGACATATCGATTCGTCGAAATATTGTACCAAAACAATTTAAACATAATTTAAATTTACAACATTTTTTTGTTTGTTTTGAAAGTCGAATACTAAGTCAAATAACAATAAAATATAAAACCGATGTGTCATTCACTCGAAAATATTATTCTCTATCTTTTTTGTGATGGGTGATTTTACCCTGAAATTACTTAAAAATATAGAAAAAACGATACTGCGCAAAGACGTTTTGTCTATGTTGCGCGTGGGTCAGAGAGAGAAAACAAATAGTGCGTTGACATCCTCTTAACTCCGAAATGGATTGTTTATATTGTATAATTGCATGTAAATTATATTACTATACCAATTCGGAAAAATTTTAAAACGATTTTTCTATTTATCATTATATTTTCACTTTGTTTGGCCCGTATTTCTATGAACCAGACCGGACCAGTGCATTTTAATTTAGGGTGACCACTGACTATATTTAAAAAAATCAAATACAGGACAAAAATATTATCATATTATTATATTTTAATAATTTAATATTTAATATTTTTAAATTAATAAGTATTTATTATATTTTTTTGTTGTCCGATAAGATAACGCTTGTGCATGATATAAAGGTATAATTGGGCTATTGTTAATATTTATTTATTTTGCAATATGCTCACATTTGATAACGAACTGGTCGCGCCGGTTTGAAAATATACTATTATACGTACGGTTTACGTCGTCGACAACAATTTGATGCCATTAATAGTGCTAAAAACAAAAATCCAAAAATACAATTGAAAAGTATAGATTTTTATATTATTCTATTCAATAATGTCATTTCAAAAATAACATTTTCATTGGTCGTTTATATTTGCTTTTTCTATACATGACAAAATTTTCAAAATATTTTAATTTGTTTTGAACTGTTTAAAATACAGTAGTGTGGCGCGCATGCGTATAAACGGTATAACGCAAATTTTGGATGGCTATAACTTTTAAAATAGTGGTTTACGATAAATTCTGATTGCACCATTGTTCTTAAATAGTTAATATAAATAAGCTCCAAAAGAAAAAAATTGAAAAATTTGCATGTGGTGGTAAAGTGCGTTTGCTCCAGGAAATCGACGTTTGATTGGAGGGCGGTGCGGAGCGGTGTTGATGACAAAATTTGATTTAGTTGATAAACGATAGGACGTCGACGATGATAACAAAAATAACGGTAAGTTTTTCTATTGTTCGAGTACTCAGGTAGAAGAAAGTTTCTAACATAAAAATATAATATTCAATATTAGTTTGTATTTTATTCTATTCCAATTTTTGCTCATTGTTAACTTGTTATTTTAACAAGTGTATTATTTACTTAAAATTTTTCTAAAAGTATATTCCTATTTTATAGGCTTTTGCAGGAATTAACTATATTAGTTGTATTATTATTATTCCATTTGTTTCATAAAATATAGCACATCTAGGCATTTAGCTCATAGGAATTAAGTTGATGATATTTAAATAAAATCGTAAGTAAGTTTACACATGTTAATTAAGGAATAGTCAATTTGTGCAGTTTTAAATTGTTTTTTATTTTAAATATTTAGTTCTAGGTCACTTTGCACGGTCGACTAATAAAAGTGCAAAACGCAGACACTTTGGGTAAAAAGGTACATTGCTGATTGCGGATACTATTTGTACGGTTGGGTAAAAATGTTCATTTCAGAACGCAGACACTTTGTACTATTATATACATAAAGCATATATACTATATAGTGTAAATACAAGTTATATATCTAAGTAGTAAGTATATATAATGTCAATTATTAAAATGTATAAATTTTATAATTTAAACAAAAAGTCAATTAAAAGTGTTTTAAAATATTGTATAGAAACATAAGTCAAAATAATCAGTTTTTTTAATTAACTGGTTAAATAATAGCCAAATATTACTTGGTGCTATAATATATTTTTAATTAATTTAGGAACTTGATGACCTAAAATTTTGAAATTATCAAAATAATCAAACATGTTTATAAATTATAATAATTGTATTATATTATTATCAAATGTTATGTTAAAAAGTAAATTAAAAATGTATACATTATAGCAAAATGACAAGTAAAAATTACTTTTGATAGGTAATAATTCTCTCCTATTTGGAATGCATAAGATAATTAAATCTACCAAATAATATTTAAGCTTAATAACATGATCTGGTGATGACTTCTGACATGTTTATATTAAATATAATATATTTTATGTATATTAATATAAAGTGTACGTGTTCTGCAATTTAAAGTTTTACCTGACCGTACTAATTGTCCGGGTTATGCATTTTAAACGATCAACCGTACAAAGTGACATTTTACCTTAATATTTGTATGCTTACATATTATAACAAAATTTGTTGTTGCTATTTGTTTCCATTAAATAATTACTTCTCACTGTTTCCACTGTTAATATTTTAATATTCAACTGTTTTAAATAACTATTTAGGTAAATGTACTATATGTTTTGAGAAATAATGAATTTTATATGAATTTATTTTGTTGTAGATAATTAAAATGTTGAAATACAGAGGAAAGAAATTAGCACTTAATATTTTAAAAGAATTGGATTCATTTCCTAAGGTTCAAGAAGAAATTTATGAACCATCTACTTATAATAATGTTTCACGTAAGATCATCATAAAAACATATTTTATCAAATTGTTACGTTAATATTATGTACTTTTAAATTCTGGTATTAATTTGTATTAGCTGTAGTTATTAAATTGTTTGAAAACTAGTAATATTATTATGATTTTCAGTGTCAGTTTGGATTATGGTTATTAATTACAGTATGTTTTACAAGAACATTATATACACAGATTTGTACCAGACACGGAATGTGAGTCTAAACTTCCAATTAACATAGATATTTCTGTTGCATCAACTTGTGATAGTAAGATATTTGATGTTTTTAAAACACAATAGGGTTTTTAATTAAATTTTTTTTTTCTTTTTAGATTTAGGTGCTGATATTGTAGATACAACAGGACAAAATATGATGTTATTTGGAGAATTAAAAACTGATGATACTTGGTGGGAAATGACAAAAGAATAGCAAAAATATTTCGAAAAAATGCGTGAATTCAATGCATATTAAGAGAAGAATATCATTCAATGAAAGACATAGTATGGATGTTTGATGATTATAATATATTAAAAAATAAAATATCTGTTACGTGAGTTAAAAATGTATTGATACTGTAAAAATAATATAATAATATCTATGCCGGGTTGCATAAACAATTACTAAATATTGAATGAATCAATAGTGAGCTAATGTTCCTTTTAACATAATTTAGTGGCTGGCCCATGAAATACAATGTTAAAATACAATTTTCATAATCACTATTTATTGTTGGCCAATTTGTTAAATAATCTTGTAGTAATATAATATAATATAATATAATTATTGTGTATAAACTATAAACCATTTTAGAATATTATAATTGTATATTAATTATTATTGTATAATATTATTAGGGGAACCTAATGATCAAAACATTAAATCCTATTATACAGAATCTTCTACTTGATGCAGCTTTAAATTTACTAAAAATAAATGCTTGACAAAATAAATAATAATTTCATGATCAAATAAATAACTAAAAAAATGTTTTACTTCATTAAAAAAACAACAAATTAATGCCTCATAAGTTGTAACCAAATTTTCGTTCAGAATAACCAACATGCTGTTAGTTGTAGTGTAAGAATGAGTAAAAACTGACATATCGTCAAACTTAAAGTTAAGAAAATGTACTTAAAAAACATTATCTTTTTGTAAATGTTCTTTATTTTAAGATATTTAAATTCTTATGCATATATGAGAATACGTAACTTATAAAATTAAATAAAATAATTCAATTTGAAAATGCTCATAATATCTTGCTTTATAATATTGAAATATATAAAAGCCTATGTACAAATACAGATAATGTTAAGAGGACGCTACACCCGCATGTGTTGTCTCCTTACAAATATACAGCATAGCAAAAGCTGTTATGCGCGGGAAAGAACTGAGAAGGCTACAATCATAACTAAGAAACGAGATTTTCACCACATAAAAAGGAGAAATTTAGCTGTGCAACGTTGTTTTTATATTTTTGAAATCATTTATGTGAAAAAAGTTTTTCAAGATTGAAACACAAACAATAATGGTTTTTGAAACAGTAAGAACTTTTTACATATAAGTGATATCAAAAAATTAAAAATAATGTTGCACAGCCAAAGTTCTCCTTTTTATATGGAGGAAAATCTCCTTTTATGACTGCAGCCTTTTGGGTTCTTTCTCGCACAAATCAGATTTGCTATGTTGTACATTAGTAAGACGGAGACAACACATGCGGGTGTAGCGTCCTCTTAACTTAAAGCTTGATTATAAGTCAATTCACTCTAATACTAAAGCTAACCACAGACAATTGGCATTCTGCTGAACACAAATTTGCTATGTTGATAATTGTTTACATAGGAAAAACCATTAGGTAGTGTGCTGATATCTTTTGTCTTCTTTAGATATCTTACAATGTACGATAAAGTGTCGGTTAACTTTAACTGGACATTGCCTTTAGTAACATAACTAGTTTATCAGGAAAGACTAAAAAATTAATTTAAGATAAAATGTTGAAATTAAATATCCAAAAAAAATAAATGTTTATATAATTTTTTATTTTCAGTTGATTTTTTTTTTGTGTTTTCCTTTTTTATTTTTTTTAATATCGTGAGTCTAAATGTGGATTAAGTATTTTCTGAAATGCATTTGTATTTTTCGAACGGCTATTTTGTGTTGTATTTTATGTACTTTTGCGTAAGAATTTGCTCTTTTTTTCGAGTACCATGATATTGTAAAACGGCATTTGACGTGAAATGAATTCCTAAAAAATAAAACACTAGTTCCAAACCAATCATCAATAATTACACTTTTCGCTAAGCTTTTCTAGATTAATTGTATTACTGTGTTCTTGTAATAGCAATACTAAACCATTTATATCCAATATCCAAACCGAATGAATGATAATATTTTTAATAATTTATCTTATGTTTATAAGTAGGTACTACAGGAAATCTATTCGTTTGCTTCAAACTTACTTCAAGCTTCTGGAATTAGATGATCATATTCAAACAGTTGTTGGCGATATTGGAAAATATTGGATGTATATAGAATATGAGTTAAGTATGGAAATTGAAAGCCCTGTGCTTGGACTATAGATCGATTCTTGGCTTTCCGAGGAACTGTATTCATTATATTGGCATGCTGAAATTATTTTTGAAGCTTCCTCCTTTATACGTGATAGAAAATGTCAAATGTATATACAATATAAATCTCACTAAAACAAATTATTCTTAATATGCATAAATTTAACGACTATTTAAATTATCTTGATAGTGCTGGAGGACAATGTGCTATAGACTTATCAAAAGTGAAACTAGACAAGACATCTTTGGGTAAGATTTGTGTGTCCATGCATTACAACAAAACTGCATGCATCAGGATGAACTTGAAGTATTGTAGTCTTGACGGTTCTTGTAACAACTTGAAATGTTCCTCCTCGGGAAAAGCATACACAGCTTATAAACGTTTGCTGTTTAATAGCTATATTGATAGTTTTAATGGTAATTATTATAACATTATAATTTACCTTTGTGCGTATCTAATGATATGATCTCATTTACTGCCCATACAGAAGTTTTTGAAGATTCTTTTTCGTCTTACAAACCCAGTCCTATAAGGTTGAGCGTTGAATTTATCAAAGACGAGCACTTACCAAATGACTTCAAAATGATGACAATGGCGTACTGGACGATTTTTGGAGGCTATGATCTATCTCACACGGGAATTTGTAGAATGAGTAGGATTAACACATAACCATATATTATATTGACTGAACGTAATTAATGCATGCAAATTAATATTAAATCCTTAGTGAATAGTAATAAATCTGTGAGCTGTTGTGATAATTGTGATAATTGTGACGAACGTATTTTTCAGGAGGCCAGGAAAATTGTTATGGCATCCATTCAGCACATCACTTACGCTGCTCGGAGAAAACTATACCAGGCGGAACAGGCTTGAACTGTCGACAAAAGGCTACAGTAACGCGTACAACGAGACCACCGACCCTAGCGTCAGCCACAGCTTTGGTATCGCAGTATTACCGTTTGCTAATTCCATGATAAGCGACACCATCAGGTTCGTGCACACTTGGTATAATAATAATATTATTATTATTATTATTATTATCGTGTACAGATAGATTATTTAGGGGTGATGGTTTGATAAATAACTACTGTGAACAATCCTAGTCATTTAAACACGTTTATTTGGATCAGTTAAGATCATTCTGTAAGTGCAAAAACCATAAAGTTTACTTATTTAACCCTGGCAAACCCATAATTGGCTTTTGATTTTTAAATGGTTACTTACATGTTTTAATTTCAAAATCTGATGCAAAATTATATTATTCAAATTTTAATGTATGTATTTATTTTGTTATTTAGGTAAATCTTAAAGTTAAAAAAAAAAACTTTAACGTGTTGAGGGAGTAAATTCTTACACAGTGAAAAAAAAAATGATATACGAAGTTCCTACACAGAAACATAATATTACATATGTAAATTCCCACACCAATCATACACTACATTTTTATAAGCAAATTTCTGATATTTTTAAAATTATTGAAATCCTACATAATTTTCAAGTAAATACATACATCTAAATATGAATCACAAATAGCTACTAATAAACAAAAATCAGTAAAAAAAAATACGCTGAAGTAGAAAATGTTGTAAGTGATAACATTTTTAATTATACAACAAACAAAATGAATAAAATCAGTTATATATCAAATATTTAGGTTTTCAAATTAAGCCATATAATATAAAATATATTATGTTTTATTTACAATTTTTCATTCGTCAAATGTATTATATTTTTTTAAGAGATTGGATCATTTAACTGACGTTTGACTACATTTTAATATTTAATATTATATTATAATGTCTTATTAATTTAGTAACAATTGTACTATACCAATAATTTAATAATCACAGATAAACGATTAGTGTAGGAACTAATACCTACATTAGTTATTCTTACACCGTGTAGGATCATACATATATATCTTTTAGTTTTTTCCCATTAAAGTACTTACATAATATGTATAAAATATTAGGTCACATATGATTTATCAACAAATAGGAACTAACCAATGAATTTGTTACCTCCTAGGTCTCATTTATGAATATACATTCGCCCACATGTTTAGATCTACGATGCCATACATAGTATGTGCATGTCGGTTATACATTGGTTCCTTCTAAATTATAATGACTCAAGATTGTATATTACATGCACCGTTTGGTTTAAATAAACATACACCCCGCCACTGTTCTTTTTAAAAAATGTAACCAAGGTAAAATTGCTGAAATAAAACTCAATCACAGTTTTAGATCAGAAACAAGCTTATTGGTACGCGCGAGTGGTGGTGTTATAATTTAGAAAAATTCCACTTCAGCACAGATTGCTTCGCTAGTCTGACCTATCTAAATTTAAAAGCTGCTAAAATATATTTGCACTAATACTACCTATATTATATTAAATTATATTGACGACTGTCTACATTGTAGACTCAGCAATATATGTGCCCACCTCAAAATTGATAATGTACACATCAATATATTAAGATGTCGATTGCTGTGCTTTTGTTTGTAAAGATAATCATCACTTATAGTCATGCGAAGCTTCTTTGGCCTACTTATAATTATTAATTTGTATGTTTTTGTTTAGTTTATACACGGAAGGCCAAATGATCAACGCAAGTCTTTCACTAAAGGAACATTACAACCAACCAACTGGTTTACTATTAAATTACATGGGTAAGCTTGTTAGAGAGCTATCTACACAGAATACGCAGAATACACAAAATATTGATATGCTATTTGCTAGAATGGTAGGTTTTTGAAATACAATCAATATAACATAATGCCATGTTAACAACTCAATGATGATGATGACATCATCCATTTAACAGACTATATTATACGTTTATACATTTTAACATAAGTGATTCAAATTTTTTTTCAGCTTACAAATTACTTACTACTACAGTGTTCATCCTAATAACGTGTTTGTATTGGACATTGTCAGCTTGGATATACAAAGAAGCCACATCATGGTATACTAAGCTGCACAGAATTTAGAAAAATATTGTCGACTAAAAGCTATAAGAAGTGTACAAGATTTATCCCAGATCATGGTCGAAGGTGTAAGTTTGAAAGTATTTGAAATATTAAATAATAATATAGTGAATATTTTATTCCTGTAAATTATAATATTTAACGAATGATCCTGATTTTAACTATATTTTTTTAATATGTAAGATCAACTGACAGAAATCAGAAAAGTGACGCTTGCCAGAGCCTTTTGTGATAACTAAAATAATGTCACAATGATGCAGAAAATTTGATACCTGCAATGGCTGATTTGCAACTTTATAATTCCCAATTAATTCCGAAAATCGTACAAATCATTAATGTATTTATTTATTATGTATTATTGTTGAAAAACAGTATTAAAATTTTTTTTGTTTAATAATCAAAATCACCCATTAATCTAACCTTTTTTTCATTTTATCTATATTGTTTCATGTTTTTAATAAATATTTTTAAATGTTAATAAAATTTGTAAGTTCAATAAATTTTCATTATTTTTTTTTAATGATACAGATAAAATATTTTTGAGAAATTTGAAACAAATGATAAATTGATCAAGTGAAAAATTAAAAATGGAATTCTTAGACTAATTTTAAGCAATAGGGTATTCATTAAATTAAAAAATTAACTATACAACAAGAATCAAGATGATTTAGAATTATTAATGAGTTACGTATCAGAAATCGGTGATCATATTAATTGTATACATATGAAGTTTGTCGTTACTTATTGTTACTTATTGTGTGTGCACCGTGTCACCCAATAAACATTTTGTAATTTTAAACATTAAATGTATCATTTAAAAACATTAATAGTTAAGTATTATTAATTGTTTAACTAACATTTGATAAAAGTTAAAAAAAAAAAATATATTAATATAATGTCAGGATGTCATTTCTATGAATGTTTAAAAATTAAATTTTTGTAGTTTAATTCTATTATAAAGTTTAACATTAATATTTAGTATAAAATTTAAGAGTTATAGTGTTAGAATTAGCATTATCATTTTGTTTATGTTTCAATGTTTATCTACCATAAATACTAAATATTTAATTTTACATATAATAATATTATCGTTAATTAGTTTATATTAAATCAATTTTTAATATTCTCAGTTGCCTTATTAGTGAAAAACAACTTGATAATTTTGGCTTATTCTTGTTTAGCGGCCGTATATTTCTCATGAGTTACGCGTATTGTATGTGCAAGTTATAACTAGAAACAAGCAAATCGACGTTTTAAGAATAGGCTCCCAGAGATTTAAATTATTAAATTTCGTATTTTCAGATACCAAAAATGATGAGCACCCCATTTGAATGTCATTGATCTTTTTTTTCTTCATTTTTTTGAGATAAAAAATAACATAACAAAAATAATTTTCTGCTTCTAATCATTGTAATGAACTTTTAACACTAAAAATAATAAAAATATTGAATATCTTTAAAAGAAATTTATATTTAAAGACTAGTAAACTAAGGAAATCATACTGATGAAGACCCATCATTTATAGGATAGTCAGTATTTAGAATCACAACTAGTCAGTATTTAGAATCACAACTAGCTAAAAAATAAAAAGTTAAAAAAGCATAAATTAATATAACTGATTGTATACTATAAACCTAACGTTGTAAAAAACCGAGAACTAGTATTAGTCATAACTTATAACTAGGGAACGGATTTTATTGTAATAAAAAAATCAAAATATGTACTTATTTTTATTGAAATATTAAAAGAATGTCGAAATATGTAATAACCGCTTAATAATAAAAATCTTATCTCTTATCTAATTATTAAAACTATGTGAAACTACATATTGTCTAAGATTTAAAAATATAAATGGCGGCGATTTGGTCATAAATTAATGTTTTTGTATTGACTGAATGAACGTTCCACATCGACTGACCTTATGATAGTATACTTCATATTAACTATATCAAGTGGTGTAAGTTCGACATCCAATAATTCTGTTAGATTTAGTTCTTGGAGTATATCTCTAATTTTTTTTTTAATTTTTTAGTTCTTGATTTTTTTCTATCACATTTTTACATTTTTCTCTAACTATGCAACCTTGAAATTTTTCTTATTTGTTTTATGATTCTTCAACAATGCATAAACTTTCTGGGAAGAGCAAATTTTGAGTTTCCAGTTGTTTTATAGTATGAATCAAAAAACCAAAATTAGTAGAAATGTCATCAGTATAATTAATTATGAGCCCTTACACATAACATTATAATGTAGTTTGTGTACGCAATATTGGCCCCATATAACATTAAAAACGTATCATTACATTTTCTAGTTATAAGTTCTTATGTCCTATCCATTCTTATATTATCTATGGGCCTCCTGGTTTTAAAATGCCGATTTTGTTGAGAAAAGCAGGTTAAAAATTGTTCACGTAGGTTCAAAATAGTTCCAATTAAGTAATACTTATACCTCTACCTAATGTACCTTCAAATCTTACTTCCATATCGGGTAAGATTTCACAATAAAACCAAGTTACAGAAAAATAATGTAAGAACCATACCCATTATTAAAAATGCATTACCCATTGTTAAGTTACATACATTTTTTTGAATATAATTATATATATTATCAAAACTCAGTTTGTTTATCTTACAAAAATAATTTGATGTTCTACATTTGGAAAACTAGGTTCCAAATTGTGCCAGTATAAAAATATTGGTGAATGTTACCCACTTAAAATAATGGGTTGAGGATGGGAATGTGTGTAAATAAAAATAATAATAGGTAATTTATTCTAAATATTTTCCATTTTCCTATTACATAATATTATACATAATTAATATTATTCAAACCCTTATCTAACCTAACTGTATTAGTTACAGCATGATTTCGATGAGTTACTCGAAGTTTAATTTTTCAACAAATGTATACAAGTAGTACATATTTTGGACCATTTCCTTTATTTGAAAAATAAAAATTAATAAAAATAATATATCTATTTAAGCAAATTAAAATTAGTAATACTGTGATTTTTATAAAATATATGATCAAATTGTTAATAATTTATTTTTATTTGCAAGATTTGTTACATTTTTCTCTTCTATTAATTTTTATATTTTAATAGGTTTTACCGAATAATGGTTGATGGATGTGTAAATGGGTAAAAAACCTATAGCAATAGGTAATTAATATTAGATTTTTTAAATAGTATATAGTATACAATATTACACGAAGTTATCATTCATAATTTGACGTTATATTGCTGCTTGCAGAGTTGCAGATAATGATATGTATTATTAATGTAATTAAAAAAATATGGTAGATAAAAATTAGTGAATGAATAAAAACAAAACGATGATCAAAATTACAATGTTTTATTTTTAAGTAATTCAAAGAGACCTAATATTAAATATTTAAATCCATTGTAATACTTACCTTATATTGTAACATACCTAACTGTAATAAATATCCCGGCACACAAAACGTGCCTGTTACCTTTTTAGCGTAACATACTTTGTCGATATAATATTTTAATATTTATATATATTATTTAGATCAAGCTTAGAATTTGTTTAATAATATAGTTACACCATTGTGTCTCTATTTTAGCCATGGAAGTTTAATGTAATATAATAAAAATTTGGTTGTGCCGAATTATTTTCATATGAATTATGATGTGTTGTGTGTAGTAATGAGCAAATTCCCGGGAATATAGTTTAGGAATTTCCCGGGAATTTAATAAGTTTTTAAATATTGATCATAGGTTTCAGTTTTAAATTAAACTTATAGTTGTAAATGATCCAAATGACAGCTCTTTAATGATATTATGTCAGTTTAGATATATTTTCTTTAAAATAAAACTATTAAGTAATTATATTTTAATTTCTTAATTAAAATCTGTGTACAATGATCACAAAATAAACGATCCAACTTTCATTTATATATGTTGAGAAAATCTAAATAAACATACTGAAATTTAAATACTAAATATCATAAGAATAAAACATTTTATTTTAAAGAAATTTCTTGAGACGTTGGGGAATATTCCTAGGTAAATATTCCTAATATAGCACATCACTAGTTGTGTGGAACAGAATCTCTTCGTTTGTCATTTTGCTGTTCTCCGTTAGATATTCACTTACGTTATATGGGGGTATTATTAATATTATTATTATCATAATCATCAATAATAATATTGAATGGCCAGCCTTTCTGGTTTATTTTTCGGATCGTCTATATAAACCGATCGATGCAGCACATGCAGTTAACACTCGAATATAAAGATCCTAAAAACCAGTCCAATATGTATTCTTGATTTCTGACAACAATTCAAAATTCGGCGTCTTGTTGTCGCACACCTGATAGCCGAAGGTCAAAAACTACCAAACAATAAAAACTGGTCGCCGGCAAATACCTCGTGCAAATCATATAGGTAGGACTTTGGGTTCAAAAAAAACGGGTCAGAATACCGGTTGGCTAAAAAGATATTAAAAAGGTCTAATACAAAACCCGCTGATTTTGTTTTCTTACCTGCAATGGGATATGGAAACTCCGCCAGTGCTAAGTCCTTGCTTATCTAAAACTAAATAATATATCTCAACTAAGTAAACTCAAAAATTCAAAATGAAAAAAAAATATGGCGTAGGAGACACTATAAATAGTTATTATAATGAATTTTTATTAGTCTTAATAATTAGAATATCTATAAATTGTATACAATTATTTGTATATATAGCATACTTTTAGTTCACAGTTCAAACAGTGCCGGCCCAATGGATTTCGGGGCCCAATATTTATTTTATTTTCTAACAGACTTCCTTTTTTTATATTAGTTAATCAATTTTAATTAAATGATGAAAGCAAAATAATATTACTATACTATTTATACCATGTTATATATACTAGGTATATAGTTTTATTGTGTACCGTCACCGGTCATCGTCGACCACAGATATATTATATTATATATCTGTGTCGTCGACGATAAACAATTTTCCAAGTAGGTACCTATCTACGTGGTAGAATTTATAATCAATGGTACCTAGTACTGGTTAATTTTTCATATAATTAAATTAAGAATATACATAGGTGTGCGCAGACTTAAATTTCTGGTCGAGCTTAGGCAATTATAGTGCCCTAATATTTTGACAGCATCAACTTGATGTATTAACCTATTAATATCTATAGTTTACCTAGTACCTACTATAGTTATTGTATTTGTATAAAGGTATAATGTTTGTATAATGTTTTTGTTAGATTAATAAAATGTAGGTAATGGTAGATACACACAAATATTTTTGATTTTATTATACTTTCACGACAAACAAAATTTCCATGATCTCTACGAACATATTATTATAATAAAATATATACGCACATTTTACCATTCCCTTAAAAAGTTTCAAATCGAGACTGGGCTTGACCGGCTCGCCCCGTGAGCATGCCTATGAGAACATAACATATTTGTATTTTCAAGCCAATAACAATAAGTAAGATAAGTATGTATGTGTGCACACAGGTCGCAATTTGCTTGATTTTTTTCACTAGCGGCGTTTACATGAACCCAATTTTACCTGTTTTATTTTCCTGGCGAAGTTTACACTGAAAAAAGGTACTCGTGGCAAAGATGCATGCGCCCGAAAAAAAACCGTTAATTCGGCCGGTTTTGCATAGTCCATAATATCCACACATTTTATACTACCTAAGTACAAGTATAGAAACACGAAAAACATGACCCTCAACAAAAACACTATATAATAATATTATTCCAAATGTACCTACATATAAGTGTCGTGCATCGGTGTACCAGCAAAACGGTTTACACGATACCTATTCCAACTTTAATTTAATTTACGCTTCTCCTGACTTCATAAGTCAAACATTGACACAGACACACAGTCAAGATAATATTATAAATACGCCTACAAGATTGCAAAATACAACCCCTTAATACACTACACGCATAGATTTTATTATTTTAAAAAGGATATCTCACAACAATAATGTGTTTTAAATCATCTAATATTAACTGCAATAAAATGTTATATTTAAAAATAGTATTACAATACTATCCATAAGATAGTAATTTTTGTAATATTCGTTATGCATCTGAATAGATTGACAAGTAGAGAAGGATATATCAATACGTTACCTATACTGTTATAGCAACGTTCACATAACATATTACTAGGGAAATCTAATAAAAATATTTTTTTGTCACGTCTGCGTCGTACGTTTAATATTCGACGAGGGTTGAAGTAATCGAAAATGATTTTATTGCCCCTCCGGCGGACAGTAAATATAATTATTTGTATGAACAGAACTAAATATACAGACTCTAAATACCGGTCCGTGCATTTTTTAAATAAAATGTTGGCGTCACGTTGTCGCGCACCCACTGAGTATCGATAATAACAATACAAAACAAGAGAAATGTGTCACTTCTGCCGCAAACGCCTCTGCAAACCCACAGTAGGAATTCTGATTATCAAACACAATACATTTGACCATTTTTTCACAGACGGCGGACCACCTGCGCACATTTATAAATATTATCTACCCGTATAGAAACACGAAAAACACGAAAGCGTAAATCAATAAATTGTGGTCGAAAAGACCGTTTTACCAGTAAGAAATCCATCGATTGCGTCAAATTATTTATGTACTGGCTATTGATTTAAAAAAATGTTTTATATATCCCAACCCTGATTAAATTTATTAAATTTAAATTTAAATATATAATTTAATTTGGCAGGTGTTAAAATATTGCTTAAATTGGCTTCTATTTTTGAAAATAAAATGAGGGATTTCAGGTACCATTGAAAAATAGGTAAAAACAAAATAATAAATCAATGTTTGATATCGACAATTTTTTTTAAAAAATGTCTACAGTATAATTTTAAGATTAAAGAAAGTGATTTTGGACAAAACGTTCCATTTCCAGGAATACCGAATATGTCGCTTTATAAATAAAAACTGGAATAAGCGCTTTTTGGAAGAAAACAAATCAAATTATATCCATCATAATTCCTCACGAAAATTCTGCTGAATTAATTTTACCTGACGAAAATTAAGCACCACCGTTGACACCGACCATAGACGCTCAGTTACTCGTGTCAGTTTGTCAACTACGAGTTGGCATCGGCGTTCAACGTGTTAAATAACGAATTACCGTGTAATAACTATTACTATGTCTCTTTAATGCACAAATGACAAATGTAATTGTAAATTATAATTTTTAAATGTATCTTAATGTGACATTTTTACTTTCTATAAACTTAAGAGTTCTTGAGCGCCTTTATGCCAACAGTACGCGGGGCAAGGATACCCACTTGTCCCTCCCCCCTAGATCCGGCACTGCATATAGTATCTGTCTTATACCTTAATTACTAGTTACACTTATTTTGTATAAAATTATACTTATTTACGCTTTAAAAATACAATTAGTGCAATTACATTTAGTGGGTGCTACATATTCTATCATAATATATAACAATATTTTATATTTCCGATTATTATTATTATTATTATTTACATCAATGGTCATTATAATTTTGTAGGGAAGTTACGGTTGGTTTTTGAAACACGTATGTATGTAGAGCGAGGATTCGTCACTAAACACCCAGATGGTCACCCATCCTGGAGCTACCGACGACAGACGATGCTTGACCGCGGCACAAATTAGCGACTGCGACCAACCACTACGCCAAACCAGACTCACTTTGGGGTTTTAAAATAGGAATTAGGAAACAAATTAACTTAAGCTTAACGTGACAATATAATTAATTAAACACACAAGTTACTGCATAACATAGAAAACAATACATTAACTTATGGCGTTAGAAATTCCTTCTAAAAAAATAACCATACTGTTATGTAAGAACTTTAAATGTCAACTCATTATTGTCCAGCCTATGTTTTTTATGAAGTTTATTCTAACATGGAATTATAAGTTGATAAAAAAAACCTATTCGATTACAGCGCATGTATACAAAGTTAAAATATTATATTGTACAAAAATATTAGCATACACTAAACATATTATATTAAGAGGACGCTACACAAATATTTGTTGTCTCCGTTGTACAAATGCGTAACATAGCATATTTACGCTCAGCAGACCACGCTTAGCTCCATTAGTTTAAAAATTAAAACTTAGTATTGAGGTTTTACTAATTTAGCTATTTGAAGTTGGAGACCCATCCAAAGTTTTACATAACAAGTCGAGCGAAAATTTCGATTTTAATTTTCCGAGAGATCGCAGCGATCGAGTGACCATGACGGGTGTATTTGAAAATACTATATATTTCAATTACTTATAACTTTAAAAGTAATTCTGACCTCCGAATTCTGATTTAATCATCGTTTTCGCATGCTAAACTACACAGGTAGGTACGTTAAAACAATAAGATAGTTATAGTAGGTACTGATTACGAAGTGTATATTTTAAATAATATTTTAATTAAATCAGAAATTTGTTTATTTTTTTTAATATCTTAATTAAATGTGTTGCCGAAATAAGATGACGTGCAAATTGTGATTTTACCATCATTCTCAACTCTTTACAATACTTAAAAAAATATTAAATTCGTTATAGGCGCTGCGCGTGGCGGTGAGGTAGTGTTGCACGCATGCATATAAACGTAAATCGCAAACTTAGGAAGGATATAACTTCCAAAATAATGATTTCTACAAATTGTTTTATGTACCATCGTTTTTAATATTTTTAAATACGTAGGTTTCACAAAAATTCAAAAAAAAAGGATGGGTAGCTCATAATTTTATAAAGGTAATTTGTAAGTACCAAATATTAAATGTATTTTGTTTGTAATATAATATAAGAACATTTATTTACATTGTTCTTTTTTTTCTACGGCTTATAAAAGAAACTCTAATTTTCATGTCCTATCATATATGTTATAAAGGCTTTGGGGATGGATCTATCCCCCTTTCCCCCCCTTAATTACGCCGCTGTAATATGTACTATGTGGCAGTGGCAATGGCCATGGATCGGATCTTGCATTTGGCTCCTATTTAATTAATCAGGCTCTGTACAGAAGGAAAATTTCAATATCCAAATTTACAAATATCATAATTAATTCATAGATTTTACCCAATGGCCAATACCTATTTCAAATTACAACAATTCGTGTGATAATCTCTATGAAATTTAATAAAATATACATTGATTGATTGTTTGATTGATTGAAACGTACAGTTTTATAATAGTAATAATATTTAGAATGTGTCAAGAGGGATATGGCAGTTGTGATATGCGGTGGGCAAGGTAGATGCAGATTTGCGATTTTGTAGTAATAATTGTGCAGTTTGAAATATTGAGTAAAATAGTAGTGATGGCTGTTCTGCGGGTAGTTTCTTATACGGTCTACAACCAGCCCGAATTCAACTCAATTTATATATATGTAACGCGTATTATTTTTTTTTTCGATTTGAAATTTCCGAAAACATAACCTACCGTGACTCGTATATTATTATATTGTATTGTACACACAATGTTCGCCGACGCCTTTCTTCGTTGTATATGCTGTGGGATATTTTAACCACCCCGCACCATTCCGCATCAACGAAGAAAGTCTGGGGATTGAATTTGTTGTTATAGAATATAATTATAGGTATAAGTATTTTTGTGACCATACCTGTACGGTGGGTAAACCACAACACCTGCGCGCGCACACACAAGTACAGGAACTACGTATTTATGTGATATAAATTACCAATAGCATATAGTATAAATGTAATAATCTATACTAATATTATAAAGAGGAAAGATTTGTTTGTTTGTAGCGAATGAACCCAAAACTACTGGACCGATTTCAAAAATTCTTTCACTAATAGAAAGCTATAAATTTTTTGTGAGTGTCATAGGCATAAATTTAGTCCGATAAAGTTAATAAATAATTATTTATTATTAATAATTAAAATAAACGTGTAAATTGTATACCTAAATATACGGCACGGTGCGTACATATAAATTATTTGAATGAAATTAGTATTTATTTATTATTGGTTGCCGTTAGTTATACGGGTAGATAAGGTATACAACCTTGCATTTTCGAATATTGTCTACTAAGGTGAAATAATTGCCCTTTGTCCGCGATCCGACGTTGTTGGATTGCTTACCAGGATGGCTGAGTTACACTTACTGCGGTGTATTATACCCAAAAAGAGTTGAACAATCATAATTTTTATAAGAGTTGCCATTTTTTACTGGCAACAAAGTTCACGGGATCGGCTAATATATATTATAAAATTATAATATAATATAGGCATGAGGAATGTTCATTGTATTACGTATACTCGGGCAATTGTATTTTTTTATATGTATATAGATATAGCAGTTTATCGAAGGTTTAGGACTTATTTCAATAAACATTCTTAAAATTGACAGTACATGTGTTTGAATATATTATACTTTCAGCTAAAATAGATTTTATTTGAAAAAAATACCACCTTTATACTTATATCATATAAAGAAAATGTAAAAATGTAAAAACTAATCTAGTTCCATTATTTATATATTATCCTAACTGAATTACACGGCGTTGTCCGAAAAAATGTTTATTGTTCAATTATTTTTGGGTGTAACTCGCTGTGGAAGCAATGTCTTTTTAAGTGTAAATCGTATTATATTTTAATTTATAGCCATCTTATAGCCGATCTTCCACGCAACGGAGACTATACGATACGTAGATAATGTTTGCTGTACAATTATAGTGCATTGTACACTTTTACGACCCGATCACGCTCAAATGAGTATTTGAAATCATTGTTGTATCCAAGAATTTGGGACTACCTAAAACCTTAGGGGCAACATTCCAACGTACCGTACCATACGGTGTTATGCACCTATATTGTCACTACACATCGCCATCGACCGACGGCCGTAGAAGCTAAACCGTAAACATAAACAACAGGGGTGGCCAAACTATTTTTGATACTGACGGTACATTTTTTCTTTTAGAATCGACTTATATAAAAAAATTATTTGATATAAATAATAAAATTAAAGTATAAAGTTAACTATAATGAATGTTTCACATTAAATTTCTAAATAATTTTAAAATGTATTAACATTATACTGTTGATGTAGAAGTGTGTCGTTGCATAATATCATGAACAATTAGTTATTATAATCTCAGTTATGGTCGCTAACTGCTAAACGAACTTGCTGCTCTAAATTATCATCAGAAAGTATAACTTAGTACCTATTCACCTTTTATAACTTTCATGTGAGAAAATACCATTCACATTAACAGAATAATCCGAAATATGTATTAAATAACTATATCTACTAAATGACAAATGTATAACAATAATTAAACAATTTTAACAAGAGAATTTGACTTAGAAATCATTCGAGATCAAACAATTGATTACGATAGACCGTTTAGACATCCTTTATAATATACAGCCATGTACTTAATACTGTTACGTGCAGTACCTTTATTATATTAAGGGAGCTACAGTCGATGAAAAAACGTGGCTTTTAGAATAAAAACCTAGAAAAAACTGAAGAAATTTGGTTCGATGAATTTTGATTTTGAAAACGGATTATGATTGGTTAACAGGTTTATTAGGTTTGAATGGAGGCGATTTTAATATTCCGAATATCGTTAGTGTCATAATGAATAATATAAATAAAAAATATTATATTTTTTTCAATATTTCTTCGATATCACAGATGAAAAATATATTCAAAATCGTCTCTATTCACCCGGATAACGGTTGTCTCCGTCTTACAAATATACAACAATATGACTATTTTTGCCATCAGCATAGATATTATAATTTAGTATTCAATATATTATACTCAACGAGTTTTTCAAAATAATTAGATTAAAATTGAGATAATTTATACGACAAACCTATTCACACCACTTTACGGTGCGTCGGTATTTGACTCTTCGGTAAACATTTGAGTAACAACTATAATAGTAATAACTAAAAGTGTAATATTACTTTATTATAATAATAATTACAATATCTATATGCCTAAATAATATATTATGCAATTTGTTTTTGTGATTATTATGATTTTGTTGATATGATTAATAGTAAATAAACTACTACATATATACTAACAAAGATATCAAATTATCCTTTAAAAAATGGGTAAGTGGGTGTCACTCTGCTGTACAGTAGGTTACTAGTGGTTAACTGTAATGGATGGTATTAAATTTGAATTCAATGATATAATAGCATTGTATAGGAAAAACGATTCTGAGCGAAAACGGTCAGTCGGCCAAGTTATGATATTACTAAGTACCTATATTTGATGATATTAAGGTGAACAAAGTAATTTATATTTAACCTATTTACGTGGAACCTTGTTATAAATAATCAATCCTTAGTTATAAAAGTTGAACATTTTATAAATTTGATAAATTTTGTCGAAATTTGAACTTTAAATACTTATAAAAAAAAATTGTGTTTATGTATTTTTATATTTTTCAACTACTATTATAAAAATATATCAGAAGCCTTGTATTAAATGTTCACGCTTTTTTACCCAACAAATAAAATTGTATTGATATTTATAAAAAAATTTAAAAAATTTGAAATTGACAATGTCCGTATACAGCTCAAAAAGAGTCAAATTATTTTCAAAATTGTATGGTGTATAGAAAATGCTAATATAAACATTTAGTAAAATTTTCAAGTACCTACAGTCATTCGTTTTTTAATTACAATAAAATAAGAAAATCGTTACATGAGAAATCGAGTGAATATCAAATGTTGTAAAAATATGAATTTCAAACGCTCATAAAAATTTAATTTGATTTGCTTGTAGAAATTTTTTTTTTTGATAAAGGTAGACAAACTTATGGGTAATCTTATATTACATTTTCAAATCTTAGATGTAAAAAGAAAAATTTTTATGAATTCTCAACTAAAATAATTTGCTAATTTTCGTGATTTTTCCGTATTTTGTCAAGATTTGAACTTTAAATGCTTATAAATAAAAACTGTGACAAAGGATTTTTAATTTTTTTCATCCGCCTTTGAAACAATAACCCAGGAGCCTTGTATTAAATTTTCAAGCTTTTTTACTCAACAGACAAAATTTTATTGATATTTATAGAAAAAAAAACTAAAAAAAATGGAAATTGACAATGTCCGTAAACAGCTCAAAATAAGTCAAAATATTTGGAAAATGTTATGATGTATAGAAAATGAAAATATAAACAACCAGTGAAAATTTCATGTACCTACGGTCATTTGTTTTAAAGTTACAACAAAAACCAAATTCGATTTTGTGAAAAATCGATTTTGCGTAAAAATTCCCGTTTTTCCTTAATTTTTCTTTTGTTTTTCTTGGTGCTTTTGAAAATTACTGTGAATTTTAAATGTTGACCTCCCCAATGCACCAACAATATTCACTTTCCAATCGAAAAAGATACTGAAGTTGAAAATCGAAACATTATTTCGAGTACTTATCGTGTACGCAGACACAAAAAAAAATAAAAAAAAGATATAAAACACATATCATTGTAAAATCAATACATTCATCGTTCCACTCAGAATCTAAAATTAGATATTAATACAACGTAAAAATATAAGAGAAAAAAAAGAGTAATGAAGGATAAATCGATTAATATTACTCTATGGGTTACCTAATGGTTTTCTATAATATTATATTATACTATATCCTTATTTGTTTAGATATAAAATATTATAATACAAATTACAATAGAAATTCTAAGTTCAAATAATTATAATAAAATTTAAAAAAGTAGTTACTAAAAAAACCGTTTGTTTAAATAGCTCACTTTTGCGCAACTATTTCAATGCATTGTTAGGTAGGTGGGTCTTAGGCGTAGAACTTCTAGCGAGTAGGGCTTGCTGGTCCAAGGATTCGATCCCGAGGAGGGTTCAAATTCTGGTGATAGATTTTTTTTCAGTTTTTTAACCATTTAAAATAGTAATTTCAACTATTCACTATGGTTATTCCAACTATCCATTATGGTTGATTAAACTATTTATTTTTTAGTATTTTACTATTATTCTAACTATATTGATTCAACTAATACATTTTAGTACTCCCAACCATACATTTATTATGTCACTATATTAACCTGAGATTATGGTTGGCCTAACCATTTAAACAGTTGTATCAACTAATATTTTAAATGCTTCAATGTGTTTTCAATCAAAAGATTTCATAGGTATTGGTCAACTTTAACAACATTTGAGTTGGTAAGATATTTAATGTTTAGTTATTTAGAATAATATAATATTTTACTAGTTGTATCACTTGTATCACCCGACTTTGGGTCCTTTATAAACCTATTTAGCTTTATAAAAATCGGTATTTTTCATACAAATCTGATGCATTAAATTTTTAAACTATGTATGTATCAAAATTTATATTAATTTATAGTTTATAACAGGGACTGGAACTGAATCTAAAAGAACCGGTTCTAGAACCAGATCCATTAATATATTAAGAACCGGAACCGTAACCGAAACCTTTATTTGAATAAATAAAGTACAGGAACCAAACCGTAATTTTTTTAAATAAATAGGTTCTTTTAGGTTCAAAAATAAAATAATTCTATTTATTATAATTTAATGGTATTACTGTTTTGTGTATAAACTATGTATGATTATATGAGTTTTCAAATATTTCTTATACTATTAGTTAAACTCGCATTCCGGATATGTTTTTAAAATTATTATTTTTTCGATATCTAAATTATCTGGAACTAGTACCGAAATTATTCGAAACCGATACCTTTATTTGACCCTTTATTAATGGAACCTGAACAGTTATTTTATTTTTGGAGTACCAGTACCGAACCGATACCGATAAATTCAAAAGGTTCCAGTCTCTGGATTATAATTTCAGCCAGTCTTTATTTACGACCTAGTGCGTAAACGATTGTATGTAGTATGTACAATGTACATTTCTCTCAAACATACACAAACACGTTATTTTATGGGTCTGTGGGCTGGTGGGGGGAGTGTCAAATAGTGCGCGCCGGTGGGGCCGCTTCTATACGCAATAGGTGGTGGAAACGACTATACCTACACCACCGTTACAAGAGCGAACAATAAGGCCTATGAAATACCTTGTGGAGGGTGTAAAGTGTATCAGAGACCACCGACCAGTGTGCATCCCGTTTTCATTTTTGTTCCAGTTCACCAGTGTATCTGTTTTCATGTAACACGTTTCTTTCGCATATCCAGATATTTTTATTTTATTCACACCTTTTGTTTGCCATACATTTTCTTCGTTTTCTCTAATGATCTACATTTATAAAATCGCTATGGCGTTGATACTTATATTAGTAATATCAACTATCACCATCGTTTCTATTACCGGCCGTGATGCAGTTGACTTAGATACCGATAGGAAATTGGTAGAAGGTAAGTACCTATATTAATTTTTCATTGCGTTCTTTGTTAGAATTGAATTGCTATAATTATATTGATTCATATCATAACTTTTATTATTTAAAAAATAAATCTTGTAAGTTTTAATCAATTTTTAAATATTTTTGGAAAAAAAAAATATTAAGTTCAAAACTGAGTGATATTCATATTGTATTGATCTTACGATGATGTGATTTTTTATGTGCCATATCCTTTTGTTCCTGGCTTTTAAATTAATTTTATCCTTCACTACAAAAATTGATTTTTCGTTTAATAAATAAAAACACTAAGATTTTGAGCAAATAACTTTTTTTTCCATATGCCTTTTATCTAGTTTGATTTTTTTCACGACACCCTTAACTAGGGTAGGTAACCCATTATAAAAACCAAATTTGCTAATTACCTTTATTTACTATGTATTACAGTGGAAGGTTGTCCTTACCTAGAAAATGGTGAACATGCAGTTACTGTTAAGGGTTCAGTTTCAGCGCTGATCAGTGGGTGTGGCCACATAAACTACAATTCTAGTGACTTAAAGCCACAAACATATAGCTTGTGGTTCGAAAATAAGCATCATATTGGGCCACATTGTACTGAACATGGTACGTATAACAATATATTATTATAGTACAATAAGTACAGGATTCTGCACTGAGCCCATAACACTAAGAAAGTTCTCGTAGTTTAACAATAGTAAAATAAGTAGTAACATTAATTATTTGATTAACAATTCATATCTAAGGATTATAAAATTTCCCAATATTCCACATTGTCCGAAAATATATTATATTATTAGCATGACATTAATTATTTTCATTTTTAACTCATCAAACATAAAGACTAAATTCTGTTTATTTGTAACTACTTTATGTGCTGCATTATACATATAAATCCACTTTGTTAAATTGGGAACTGGAAATTTACAACTACATAATTCAAAAACTTTCTCTGAGACTAAGAAGATTCCAAAATTATGATAACTTTTTAAATGTAATTTTTTGAATTGAATTTTAAGCTTGATCTACTATTTGGCAGTACCAACTGTAGCTATTAGATTTAATGTATAAGCAGAACATGTTATATGACTTGGTAGAGAAATGGTATTAATAATAGTTTCTTTATAATTTAACATCAATGAAAACAAATCTACAATGTCAAATTCAAGATTAGATTTATTTACATCATCATCACTACTTATATTACCATCGCTATCTGAGTCATTACTACTTATTAGGCATAAATAGTTTGAATCAAAAATATGTGTATTGTTAATAACATTATATTGTTTTGAAAATGTATGCAACGCTTTGCCAAAATTCGAGGCATTGTCAATAACTACATGGGTTGGTAACTTTTTCATTTTCAATTTTAAAGTCTACCATTATTTCATTGATTACTTTGGCAATATTTAAATAAGTATAATTTTATACCCCTGCAAGCTAATATAATATAAGTTAATACTCACTGTAGGTAGTTAATTTCATTAATAAAATGACAAGTCATTCCTAAATAGCTCTTATTGTAGGAACTCCAAATATCAGCAGTAACACACACAAAACTTTGTTTTTCTTATAAAGCCAGTTAACATTTCTACGTAAGCTTTATATTTATGATTTAGTTCACTAACAGAGCTTTTCTGTATGGAAGCACAATAGAATCTGATATTATACCTCAAATTAACCGTGTGTATGATGATTTTTCACATGTGGATAATGATTTTATTTCTTCAACAATGTAGTTAAAAACTAAATCCTTCCCCTTTAATAAAATAATTATAATATATTTATTATAATTTGTAAAGACATAAAATGTGTATAAAATAGGAAAATGTATGTATACAAGTGCTAATGTATTTTTTTTTTATATATTCAAAGTTGAACATTAAGTATTCAAAAAGTTAGTTATTTTAAACAAGAAAGTTTTTTTTTTAATTTAAATATTAAAAAAATAGTATTTTTTCAAAGTACTTCTGACTTAATAAAGTTAATAAATTTCAATTTTATTCCAAGATATTATAAAGTTGTTAATTATTCAAATGGTTTTATTTTAGAACATACTTACGTTTTGGAATTGTCACAAAATCATCCCACAAAAATAAAAAATAAAAATAAATTATAACGTTGTTATACCCAAGACTTGAGTTATAAGTATGTATATTAAAATATAGATAGTTACTAACCAGTTCTTTTGGAACTTTTGGTGTATCATAGATTTTTGTTTGAATCATTGTTGATGTTTCTTGATGTTTTTTTATTTTCTTGCGTTTTCTACTTTTAGCATTAATGAGTTACCTATCTATGTTTACGATGTAAATATTAAATAAATTTACTATAAGTTTAAATATAGTTCTATAATAATAATAGTATTAGTACCTATAGGTATATATATAGCCTTGTATTTAGATCAGTTAGGTATAGCTTGTTGGTTTATACTTATTTTAAAAATATTTTTAATATTTAATTATAATTGTAAGACTGCCAAAACTTATCAGTTATCAGTAAAACATCAGATTTAATAAGGCAAAAACCAAAATCGATTTGGTCGAAAACCTATTTTACGTAAAAATTCCCGTTTTTCCTTAATATTTTTTTTGTTTTTCCCGGTGTTTTTGAAAATTACTGCGTATTTTAAATATTGATCTTAAATATTGATTGACTATATTCCATTGAACAACATACCTACCGATACTAATGGTGATGCTCTGTTAATGTCATTAATTTTTATGCTATATCTATTTTTCACCACACTTTAAAGACATTCAATACTTAGTTTAGCTGTTTAAGTATTATAATATTATCATTCTGGCTCCAAAAATCATCTATGATGATAAAATGTCGGATGGTGATTAACGGTTGTATCCCTCATTGGCCTCGTTGATTATCACTAATTTTGTATTTTAATTTATAAATATGTTTTAAAAATATCACAATTAACATTAATTTATATTTGTTTTGTATTGTTTTGCTACCCATGGATGGATATCTAGGTAGAGAATATTTTCATTTTTACTGTGTATCAAAACCTCCCTCACCGTCGGCAGACATCAAAAAGGGTCGTATGTTTATAAGCAAAATATGGCCATACGACGAAGCTGCCATAAATACGGAAACTCACAGATGTGCCGTAAGTATATTATTATTTTGTCTACAACTGAGTTTACCGACTGGCGCATTTGAAAACTTATTTAAATTCGTTATTAGATCAATTTCATATCGACCATCCTATTTTTAAAACCTGTTGAATTCCGTATATCTAACTAATTCAAAATAAATTATATTTTGTTTTCGAGTAAATAATAATCCCAAAAAGAACACTCCACCAAATTGCGTGTTTTTACACGCAAAGTATAAAAAAAATTCCCGCTTTAAAAATTTTGATATCGTTTATCATAGTTCTTTGAACTATAGATATAATTTATATTAATATTATATAGTCTGCTAATAATATTGTACTTAGCTTGACGACCTCTAAAACACTTGATTAGTAACACATTATTTCAATGATAGTAGGCTATATGTACTCATTATGCTATAGTATTTTTTAATTTTTAACTTAATACGCCAAGCTAAGTTCAATTATTAGCATACCTACTACAGTAGTCACTCAATAATTCAAACGCCGATAATTCGAAAAACTCCATAAATTGAATTAAATGCTGAGATTATTCGAACACTCGGTGAATCGAAAACCTCTATAAATCGAATTTTTAACTCGGTCGCCTGAATTTCGAATTATTGAGTGACTATATTGTATCTATTTTATAAGATATTTGAAACAATTTCTATAATAATATTTTTAAAATGGCGTAACTCTGGATACATGTTTCCCTCTAATCTAATCTTGCTCACATAATGTTGATTAATATTTTTACTCTTTCTCTTGTCCTCGCGGACTGCAGTTGTACGAAAAGTTCGACCATTACAACTCGAAGCTCCGAGTGGCTATTGGCAAAGGCACTTCGTGCGATGGCTTATCAGATATGCTGAATCACCCGGAGGTGATTCCTTGGGACATCAATGGGAACCTGTTGATAGTAATTAACACGAACAGATCCGTCACAACCACTGCAACATCTACCAAGTCAATACCACCGATATCCAAGCGATACGAGGGACGAGGGTACATTCCACAGAACTTTGGGAACCGATCAAACCCAATTCACAGGAAGATACGCGGAACTAAAGATGATGACAATATGTTAGTCTAGTAGCAAAAAAGCCTCATAAGTTATATTTATATTATTTACTAAATTATTATAGTGTTGTAGTATATTATAGTAGGTACCTAACAGTGCCTAGCACTAATGTTTTGGGTAGGTCACTAAATTAGGCTCTGAATAGTGGTAAGACTACATTATTTCAAAGTGTTCCGTACGTCTATATAGACATTTTGCCTAACTTTGCTTATACTGTAATAGTTTTAAAAAAAAAAAACTTTGAATGTGTTGCTATTAAATATTAATTATCTATTTATCTAATATCTAAATAGTAAAGTGTGTTATTTTGTTGTTTATCTCAAATAGAACCCAACGTGCTGTTCAAATGACAAGTGATGGAGATGACAGACATGGTGCAGTTACGGACCTCGCCAGCTATAATGATTTGCGCTCCAAGTTAAATGTTATGCCAACATCCAAACCCGATGTTATAGTGTTAGCAGGTTTAAATCCTTTCGCCCTGTTTCTTGCAAATCGTGTGCACAATAATAAAACGGGTTCTATAAAGCCACTTGGCCTATGGGACACGATTGTGAAAATATTTAAAAATTAATTACTTATATCGTTCAAAGTATTCAATGCAAATTTGCATACTATTTTATATTATAAATTTTTATAATGTATGTATTTATATTTCTCTAATTAAACAATAAAGACTCTCGGAAATAAACAAATATTTGGTATTTTATTTTATATTGTAATAGGTATCTACACTACAAACATCAAAACAACTATTAATTTTCTGTAGGTACCTATCGAAATTAAAAGTGAAAATAGGTATTAGAATAATTTATTGTGATAATTTTATTACAGTACTGCATTTTAAAAATATGTAAAACTTTAAAGAAAGAATTATTTATTTATTTGAAGTTTTCATTAAATTATTATCAAAACAATTTATTTATATTAGGTGCTACATCGCCCACATGTTTCTATAGGTAAAATAATTTCAAATTCAAAATATTTCTCAGGCTGCACTAAGAAATATTTATATAAATCTTATAATTATAATCTTATAACTAGTATATTATATTAGTTACACTTATAAACATTTATATTTTACATACATTTTATCCATTAATCATTGTTTAAATTATTATAAAACCCATGTTTACATGTCTGACATATTCAGTTAACCTAAAAGTTAGGCAAGATTAGTATGTACCCTAGGTATTCCTTGTGAAATTTATTATTACTATAATAAATTTAATATATTCTGTGTTGTAGTAGGTATTCATATTTAAACAATGTAACTTTATATTTAATATTATATTAAATATCAATTGGTTTGCTCCAATAATCTAAAGTATATATATATTAAATGCCTTTAAAGTACCTATATGAATTATACCTAAGTAATAAGTGTCATAGTATATTATAGTTGAGTATCTCATAGTAATAATACTTTGTCCATAAGAAAAATTAAATATAAAATGTAATGAAACTCATTCCATACCAATATAAAACTAATTCTAATTTGTTTTCTATTTTATACATTTTTTTAGTAATATTATTTTGTCTTATTCAAGATAAGACACCTTATTTACTATAAGGTACCTTACATAAAATTTTAAAAAAAATTAAATCAAAATTTAGTCTTTTTGTAAAAACAACAAAAATTAACGTAACTAGATTTTAACTTTATTTAAAAAAATAATCATAAAAATTAAAATTTTTTTTTATAAATTATTTTAAAAATTTATTTTTAAATAACTAAAAAAACAAACAAATTCATTAAAAAAAATATTTAAAAAAAATTATTTTACCTTTATATCTTCAATATAATGCTCTTTAATTAAGCTATTTAAATTTAATAATTAAATAATAAAATAATTAAAAATCATAAAAAAAATAATAAAATATAAACCCTATAACTATTTAAAAAAATACTCTGTCTAAATTCAATTATTTTTTTAAAAAAATAAATTAAACCACTATTTAAATTATATTCAATTCAACCAATTTCAAAAATCTTTAAAGTATAAAATCCTAAAGAAAGAAAATTATTTAAAAAAAAATTTACTTTAAAAAATCATAAATTTCATATTAAACTAAAAAAAAAAATATTAAAAAAAGAAATTAAATATTTTATAGAAAATAAAAAATTATTAAGCTCAAAAAAAAATCAAATTCTAAAAAATAAAATTAATATTCTTAAAATTTTAAACTTAAATTCTAATAAAATTAAATCAAATTTATAAAATATTAACCATATAAAAAAAGAACCAAAAAACAATATAATAAAACTAATAAACATTATACTAATAATCAAGATTTTTCTTTCAAATTTAATAATTATTAAATAATTATATATAGAAAAATTTATTATTATTAAATAATAAATAACACGAATTGAATAAAAAAAAGTTAAAAAAAAATAAAAAAAAATTAAATCTATTATTAAAAAATACTCAAAAATTAAATCTTTAGAATAAAAACTACAAAAAAAAGGAAAACCACACAATGATATTAAAGTAAATATAAAAATTAATCCGCAAAAAGTTAAATAATCAATCAATCCCCCTATCTTACAAATATCTTGATTATTATTTATATTTAAAATTAAAATACCAGATCTTAAAAATATTATAGATTTAAATAAAGCATGTATTAATAAATAAAAAAAACATATATCAATCTTACCCAAACATAAAATTATAAATATAAAACTTATCTGACTGACTTAAAGTAAAAAGCAATAATTTTTTTTTAAATCAAACTCAAAATAGGCATTTAAACCAGCCATTAATGTAGTTAAAACAAGAAATTACTATTAATAATTTAAAAAGAAAAATTAAAAAAATTTCATTAAAACGAATATTAAATAAATACCAGCAGTTACTAAGTAGAAGAATGAACTAAAGAAGAAACAGGAGTAGGAGCTGCTATAGCTAAAGGCAATCAAGAAGAAAGGGAATTTGAGCTCTCTTAGTTAAAGAAGCAAATATAATTATTAAAAAACTAATAAAATAATAATTAAGATTCTATAATAATTAATTAAAATAAAATTTCAAGAACCAAAATTTAATATTCAAATTAGATATAATAATAAAATAAATCACCTAAACGATTAAACAACAGTTACTAATCCAGACTGTAAGATTTTTTATTTGGATAAAAACAACTAAACAAAAAGAAACCATTCCTAAACCATCTCAACCTAACAAAATCTAATTAAATTAGGACTAATAATTAAAAAAATATAAACATAATAAAAAATATTAATATAAAAATCGATTTTTATTAAAATCAATTTAAAATATTCCATTCTATATAAAAAAATTGAAGAAATCAAAAATACAAAAGAAATAAATATTAAAGATATTCAATCCAACAAAACAACATATAAACGAACAAGAATTAAAAAAAATATATATATTCAATAAAATAAAAGGATCAAAAAAGGAATAATAAACCTAAATAAAAAAAAGAAGAAAGGATAGAAAAAATTTAATTTAATTATTTAAATATATTACATAACTTAATTCCACAAATTAATATTTTAATTAAACTATTTAAATACAAATAATTCTATAATTAAAAAAATTTAATTTAAGTAATCAAGGCATAAATAACATAAAATTCAGTAAATTAATATAAACTAAAGAATTTATATTAAAAAATAATTTACCATATTGAGTATATAAATATAAAGACTATATAAAAATATTAAAATTATAATCAATAAATATAATTTATAAAAAAATCTAATCAAATTATTAAACTAATTAATAAAATAACTCACCAAAGAAATTTAAAGAAGGAGGAAAAGATATATTAGAAGAAGACAAACACAAAATCATCAAAATGATAAAAAAGGATAAATGTTAATTAAACCTTTATTTAAAACTATTCTACGACTCTTAAAACGTAAATAAAAAATATTTCTTAAACAAAAGAATTCAAAGAACATAAACCATGCCCAAATATTAAAAATGAACCAAAATAACCTCAATTATTCAAAGTTAAAAATCCAATAATTACTAAACCTATAGGAACAACAGAAGACTAAGCAATTAAAATTTTTAAATCTCTCTGAAAAAAACAAACTAGTCTTAAAACTATTATTCCTAATAACCAAAGAAATAATAAATATTTAAATTTAAGATTCTTAAAAATAATATTAAAATATGATAAATACCAAACCACTAATTTTAATATAATACCAGCTAAAATTATTGAACCACAAATAGGAGCTTCAACATGAGCTTTAGGTAATCAAATATGAAATATAATAAAGGTATTTTAACTAAAAAAAAATCATATTAAAAATATATAATAATAAAAATTTAAATTATTAAAATAATCAAAATAATATATAATATAAAATTAAAATTATTCAAACTTAATAAACATGAAAAAAAAGGTAAGAAAAAAAATTATATAAATAAATAAATAAAATCCAGCTTTAAAACGTTCATATTGATACCCTCAACCATAAATAAAATAATTACAGGAATTAATTAATTTCATAAAAATATAAAATAAAAGAAAATTATTACTAAAAAAACAAAAATAAAAAATAATTAAAAAATAAATATAATAAATTAAAATAATTAGAATATTACTTTTAAAATTAAGTCTAGAAATATAAACTAATTTAATAATTCAAATACCTAATATAAATATTAAATAAGAAAATATATCTATACCAAATAAATATCTAATATTTAAAAAATAATTGAATATTGGAATCTTAAAATATATAAAAAAAAAAAAAAAAAATTCTGGGCTAATCATCATCTTTTAATATTTAAGATAAAAAAAATCATACCAAAACAATTAATATTAAATTATTAACATTGTAAAACTATTAAAGATTTTAAATAATCATTACCATATATACGAACTATTAAAATCAAAATTGTTAAACCTAATACTCTTTCACTAATACAAAAATAAAAAAAACTAATAATAAAATATATTGTTTAATAAATATTATTAAATTTAATAAAAATAATAAAGATAAATTAATAATAAATATTCTAATCCTAAAAGTATTATTAATAAATGATTAAAATTAAAAATATAAAATAAAACTCCAGAAAATAATATAAATATTAAAACTAAAATAAATAAATTTATCATTTTACTAGTTTAAAAAAAACATTGATATTGCAAATCAAAATTCTAAAATTATTTAAAATAAATCAGTATAAATATAAACATATTATCATTAATCTCCAAAATTAATATTTTAATTAAAATATATACTGAATTTTAAAACTTATTCTATTAACTAATTTAATTATAGCAATTATATTAACAATAATAAAATCACCTATTAGATCAATTTAATCATTTTAACTCAAACAATAACTTTAACTATAATAATTAATTTAATCATAAAACATCATGAATTTCATTATTTATAGTTTTCATTTTATATATTAGAGAATTAATAATTATTTTTTTATACATTTCAAGAATTGCTTTCAATGAATTAAATATTAATAAAATTATAAAAATATAATTTATAAATTAATCTTTATATTATTCTACTTAAATTATTTCTAAATATAGAAAAATATAAATTATGAAAATAAATTTATATTTGAAGATAATTTTTACTTATTAAATATTAAAGTAATAATTTATATAATTATCTTTATTCTATTTTTTCTATTAATTTTAATTATTTGAATATTAAAAATTAATAAAGGACCAATTCGACAAAAAACAATTAATGAAAAAAATATAATAAAAATTTATCACCAATATTAAATTTACCAACACCTGCCAGAATTAGTTTTATATGAAATTTCGGATCTTTACTAATAATTTGTCTAATTAATCAAATTTTAACAGGATTATTTTTAGCTTTTCATTATAAAACAGATATTAATTTAGCTTTCCAAAGAATTATTAATTTAAATCGAAATGTTAACTTTGGATGATTAATTCGTTCATTTCATGCTAATGGAGCATCAATATTTTTTATTATGATTTATATTCATATTATACGAGGAATTTATATAAATTCATTTAATTTTAAAATAAGATGAATTATTGGAGTATTATTACTATTACTAACTATAATAACAGCTTTTGTAGGTTATGTTTTACCATGAGGACAAATATCATTTTGAGGAGCAACAGTTATTACAAATCTTTTATCAGCAATCCCATATTTAGGAAACTCAATTGTAACTTGAATTTGAGGAGGATTTTCAATTAATAATGCTACACTAACACAATTTTTTTCAATTCATTTCATTTTACCTTTTATTATTATTCTATTTACTTTTGTTCATCTTTTTTTTTTACATATAACAGGATCTAATAATCCTTTAGGAATTAATAGAAATTTTGATAAAATTACATTTTCACCTTATTTTCTAATTAAAGATTTAATTGGATTAATCATATTTATATGAATATTTTTTATTTTAACTTTAATTTTTCCTTATTTATTAAATGATCACAATAATTTTATTATAGCAAATTCAATAGTTACACCTAATCACATTCAACCAGAATGATATTTTTTATTTTCATACTCAATTTTACGAGCAATCCCTAATAAATTAGGAGGAGTAATTGCTTTGATATTATCAATTATAATTTTATTGATTATACCTTTATTAAATAATAAAACTTTTTAAGAAATAATTTTACCCTATAAACCAAATTTTTTATTTTGAATTTTTATTATAACATTTCTTATTTAACTTGAATTGGAATACAACCAGTTGAATATCCTTTTATTTCACAAGTCAAATTTTACAACAATTTATTTTTCATACTTTTTTATTAATTTTTATATTAAAAATTATGAGATAAATTAATAACTTATTAAAATCAGTTAATTATTTATTTAAATATTTATTTTGAAAATAAAAAATAGAAATTAATTCTATTAACTTTCTACTAAAATTATGATAATTAAATACAAATAAAAAATAATGATAAAGGTAAAATTAATTTTCAAATTAAATATATTATTTATCATACCGAAAACGTGGTAAAAACCCACGTAATCAAATAACTAAAAATATAAATATTAAAATAAAGATATTTAATAAATTTATTTATTATCAAACCAAAAAAATAGCTCACATAAGAATATACCTATAAACCAATTCTTATATATTCAGATATAAAAATAAAAAAGAAAGAGAAACTTCTAAATCAATGGAAAACCAGAAACTAATTCTGACTCCCCCTCAGAAAAATCAAAAGGAGAACGATTTATTTCTGCGAAAATCTAATTAATAATAAAATAAATATTAAAAAAGAAAAAACAAATTTAGAATTTATTTGATAAATATAAAAATCATTTAATTAAATCTATTAACTAAAAATATCAAATTTATAATAATAATTATTATTCTTACTTCTAAGAAATTATTTGAGAAATAAAACGAATTATTCCCAAAACTGAATAATTAGAATTAGATGATCATCTAATTATTAAAAAATATAAACTATTAAACTTGAACAACAAAATATATAAATTAAACCAAAACCCATATATAATTTATACCAATTATAGGATAAATAAATTTAAAAAAATAGAAATTAATAAACCTAACATAGGAGAAACTATAAAATAAAAAAATTTATATTTCTAGGATATTAACTTCTTTAAAAAATATTTTAAACCATCACCTATAGGTTGAAAAATACCTTTAATAAAAAACTTATTAGGACCTTTACGTAATGAATATACCTAAAACTTTACGTTCTAATAAAGTAAATAAAGCTACTCTTATAAAAACTATTAAAAATAAAATAAAAAAATTAATAATCATAATAAATATAAAAATTACTATTTATAATTAAAATTATATAATTAAATTCTAAATTTAACACAATTATCTGCCAAAATAGTTAAATTCATTTAATTCATTTAATAACAAATTTAATTTAATTATTTAATCCTTTCGTACTAAAATAATTTAATTATTAAAAGATAGAAACCAACCTGGCTTACACCGGTTTGAACTCAAATCATGTAAGAATTTAAAGGTCGAACAGACCTAATACTTAAAATTTTGCACCTAAGATTTATCTTAATTCAACATCGAGGTCGCAAACTAATTTTTAAATTTGAACTTAAAAAATTAATTACGCTGTTATCTCTAAAGTAACTTTTTCCTATAATTAAAAATTTTAGTTCAAATACTCACTAAATAATGTAAAATTTTAAAAAAAGTTTAATAATTTTTTTTATCACCCCAATAAAATAAATAACAAAATTAAAATATTTATAAACCAAAAAAATTAAAATTTATATTTATAAAGTTTTATAGGGTCTTATCGTCCCTTTAAATAATTTAAGCTTTTTAATTTAAGCCAATTTTATATCAACATTTATTTTGATTTTTTGGACATCCTGAAGTTTATATTTTAATTTTACCTGGATTTGGATTAATTTCTCATATTATTAGTCAAGAAAGAAATAAAAACGAAACATTTGGTAATATTAGAATAATTTATGCAATGTTAACTATTGGATTATTAGGATTTATTGTATGAGCTCATCATATATTTACAATTGGTATAGACGTTGATACACGAGCATATTTTACTTCAGCAACTATAATTATTGCTATTCCAACAGGAATTAAAATTTTCAGATGATTAGCTACTATTTATGGATCTAAAATTAATTTTTCACCTTCAACAATTTGATCATTAGGTTTTATTTTCTTATTTACAATTGGTGGTTTAACAGGAGTAATTCTTGCTAATTCATCTATTGATATTATTCTACATGATACTTATTATGTAGTAGCTCATTTCCATTATGTATTATCAATAGGAATTGTATTTGCAATTATTGCCAGATTAATTCATTGATTCCCTATTTTTACAGGATTTTCAATAAATAATTTCATCTTAAAAATTCAATTTATTTTAATATTTATTGGAGTAAATTTAACCTTTTTCCCTCAACACTTTTTAGGTCTAAATGGAATACCTCGACGATATACAGATTATCCAAATAACTTTTTATTATGAAATATAATTTCATCAATTGGATCAATAATTTCAACATTTAGAATCATTATTCTAATTTATTCTATCTGAAATAGAATTTTTTTAAAAAAAACAACAATTTTTAAATTAAATCTAAGAAATTCTATTGAATGAATTCATAATCTACCTCCTTTAGAACATTCATATTCAGAATTACCTTTAATTATTAATTTCTAATATGGCAGAAATTATATGCAATGAACTTAAAATTCATTTATAAAGAATAATCTTTTTTTAGAAATCATAACTTGATTAAAACTAAGATTTCAAAATAGAAATTCACCATTAATAGAACAATTAATTTTTTTTCATGATCATACAATTTTTATTATTATTATAATTATATCAACAATTACTTATATAATATTATTTATTATAAATAATAAATGTATTAATATTAAAATTTCAGAAAACCAAATAATTGAATTCATTTGAACTACAACTCCTCCTATTATTTTAATCTTTATTGCTATACCATCTTTACACTTATTATACTTAATAGATGAAATTAAATGTTCTATTTTAACAATTAAAATTTTTGGACATCAATGATTTTGATCTTATGAATATTCAGACTTTTCAAATATTGAATTTGAATCTTATATAATCAATAACTTAAATAAAGAAAATTTTCGTTTAATTGAAGTAGATAATAAAACTATTATTCCATTCAAATTTAATATTCGACTATTAATTTCATCAGATGATGTTATCCACTCTTGAACTATCCCAAGATTAGCAATTAAAATTGATGCAATCCCAGGACGAATAAATCAAATTAATCTTTTTATAAATCGCCCAGGAATATACTTTGGACAATGCTCAGAAATTTGCGGAATTAATCATAGATTCATACCAATTCAAATTGAATCAATTAATTTAAATAAATTTATTTACTGAATTAAAAACTTTTAAATCATTAGATGACTGAAAAGCAAAGTAATGATCTCTTAAATCAAAATATAGTAAATTAGCAATTACTTCTAATGAAAGAGATTAGTTAAAACTATAACATTAATTTGTCAAATTAAAATTATTTATTTATATCACTTGATTCCTCAAATAGCACCTATTAACTGATTAATTCTTTTTATATATTTTATTTAATTATAAACTTATTATACTTTAATTTTATAAAAAATATAAAAAATAAAATCTCATTTAAAAAAAACGTAAAAAATTATAATAAATTTATTTAATATTTTTGATCCTTCAACAACAATTTTTAATTTAGAAATAAATTGAATTAGAACTTTTTTAATTATTTTATTAATACCAAATTTTTTATGAATAATACCAAATCGAATAAACTGAATTTTATTTAAAATTTTTAATAGAATAAATAATGAAATCTTAATATTATATAAAATTAAAAAAACTAAATCACCTGCATTTTTATTTATCGCACTTTTTATATTTATTTTACTTAATAATTTTTTTAGATTATTTCCCTATATTTTTTCATCATCAAGTCATATAATTTTCAATTACTCTAGCTTTACCATTTTGATTATTTTATATTATTTTCTCAATTTGTAAAAATACAAAAAATATAGTTGCACATTTAATTCCACTTAATACACCAATTTATTTAGCCCCACTAATAACAATTATTGAAACAATAAGAATTATTATTCGACCATTTTCTTTATCTATTCGATTAACTGCAAATTTAATTGCAGGACATTTATTAATAACATTATTAAATTTTAATTCAATAATAATTATTATTATTTTAATTCAAATATTTATAATAATTTTTGAATTATGTGTAGCTTTAATTCAAAGATATGTATTTTCAATTCTTTCATCTTTATATTCTAGAGAATAATGATAAAAATTAATCAACCATATTTTATTTTAAATTTAAGTCCATGACCAATTTTAATAGCTTTAAATACATTTAATTTAATAATTTCAAACATTATAATTATAAATTTTAAATTTAATTTAATATCATTAATAAATCTATTAATAATCATTATTATTTCAATTTTATGATGACGAGATGTAATTCGAGAAAGAACATTCCAAGGAAATCATAATTTTTATATCATAAATTTAATTAAATTTAGTATAATTTTATTTATTATCTCTGAAATATTTTTATTTATTTCCTTTTTCTGAAATTTTTTACATAATTCATTAGCACCATCAATTGAATTAGGATTAAACTGACCCCCAAAAAATATCAACTTCTTTAACCCACTATTAATTCCATTATTAAATACAATTATTCTATTAACATCAAGTTTTACTGTAACATTAACTCATCTTTATTTATTAAATAATTCAAAAAAAAAAACAATTATTTTTATAAATTTAACAATTATTTTAAGTATATATTTTTTAATACTTCAAATATTAGAATATAAACAAGCAACATTTACATTTTCAGATTCAATTTTTGGATCATCATTTTATATAGCAACAGGATTCCATGGATTACATGTAATAATTGGAACAATTTTCTTATTAATTAATTTAATACGTATAATAAAATTACATTTCTCTCATATTCATCATATTAGATTTGAACTTGCTGCATGATATTGACATTTCATTGATATTATTTGATTATTTTTATACATAACTTTTTATTGATGAAATAATTAATTTTATTAATATACAAATAGTATATTTGACTTCCAATCAAAAAGTTTAATTTTTAAATAAAATAATTATACTAAATTTAATTTCAATAATAACAATATTTATTATTATAGTAATATTATTATCAATTATAATTTTAATTAATATAAAAATAAAATTTAACCACAATAAATCAGCACCATTTGAATGTGGTTTTGATCCATTTAATAAATCACGTATTCCATTTTCTTTAAACTTTTATTTAATTGCAATTATTTTTTTAATTTTTGATATTGAAATTTCAATTATTCTACCAATAATTATAAATTTTAAAATTCTAATATAATATATTTTAACATTACATTTATAATATTTTTTATATTTATAATTATTACTATTTTTTATGAATGAAATTCGATCATAAATTGAAAAATTTAAAGGATAATAGTTAAAATTTATAACATTAATTTGCTTTTAAAAATTATTATATAATTTATCTTAAATAAGAAGTAAAATTTTATATATTAATTTCGACTTAATATTAGATTATTAAAAATCCTTATTTATTTATTGAAACCAAAAAGAGGTTTATTACTGTTAATAATAATATTGAAAAAAATTCCAACTAAAAATATTTTAAAAAAAGAAGCTGCTAACTATCTTCTAAAGCATTTTAAATGTTTAATCTTTAATTTATTTATTTATTAGTTTAAATGAAAAACATATATTTTCAATATCAAAATTAAAATTTTTTAAATAGTTATTTTAAATTTATTGAAAATAACTAAAAAAACAAACAAATTCATTAAAAAAAAAATATGCAAAGGTACCTACCTTAAATAAAATTTTATAAAAAATTAAATCAAAAATTAATCTTTTTTTAAAAACAACAAAAATTAACACAAGATAATTTTTCAATGAAATTAATGTCCGTATCACCGAAGAAAATCTCAAGGGCAAGAATAGTTATTACACTAGCCACTATAAGAAATAAAGTAATATACTATAAGCCATTAGGTACTGTACCTAACGGGGTTTTCAGAGCCTTTTGAATTATAAGATTATAATTCGATTACAAGACATAGCTCGGTTAGGAAGAGTTATTCCAAATACTAAGTTATAGTTTATAAAATGTCATGAAAAGTTAAAGTATCAGTGGTTATTAGTAGGGTAGGTAGGTACTAAAAAAAATCAAAAAAAAGTTGACCTCTTTAATACACCAAATAAGTTCACTTTTCTATCAGAAAATATACTGAGTAAAAAATCTAAGCATATTTTTAATGGATAGGTACCCCAAAATCGATGACTTACAAAAAACACACTTAATGTGAAACCAATACATTCCTCTATACGTTTAGAATCTAAAATAAAAAAACTAAAAAATATTCAAAAAAATAAATTGTTACGACTTGTAATTATATAGTACAGCTATATTTAAAAAAAAAAATTGTAAAACCAATGCATTCCTCGCTCGTATAAACTAAACTAAAAAAAAATGCGTAAAAAAATTATGTATCAAATGAGTTTATTTACCTTTAAATTTATAAAATTATAACTTTAAGTAATGTACCTAGTAGATTAAATCAAAAATGTCCTATCAAATGTCATTTTGTCCTAAACTGGTATACCTATATCAGCTATATCTAATATATTTTGTTATAATATTAGCCATTAGGTACTGTACCTAATGGGGTTTTCCGAGCCTTTTGAATTATTATCTAATCATAGCTTGCTACCTTGGTTAGGAAAGATTGATCAAATACAAAGTTATAGTTTGTGTATTGACACATTGTTATTATTACATAATATTCTTATAAAATACAAAATATCGAAATACTTACGAATAGTATGGTCATCCCGAGTTCGTGGGCTTATAGGTTGTTGTGCTCCCAGAACTAATAACGAACTTATTATTGTGTGTATCTTAAGCACTGTTCAGACCAAAGAAAAATTTGTCGTGTTTTCGATTTCCCGTCACAAGCGGTAACATAAATATTTGTCGACGACTATGTCAGAAACATAATAATATTATGTTTCCAACAAATGTTTTTTGGTCTAGACCGGGCTTTATATAATATGCTAACAATTGTAATCTGTAGGTGTATATATGTGTACCCGGATGACTTTCATATATTTATAAGTCTTCTTCTTATTATCAATACTAATGTTTTTATTTCTTAGTTTACAGTACCTATATGTAAAGGTGTCAGTGTGTCACACGTACCCAGGGACTGGTACCTTTTGGTTTTTACGGTTCCGGTACTTAATTATTTTATTAAGTTGTTCTGGTTCCGGTTCCGGTTTCAGATAATTTTTTATTTAGAGATTTTGGTTCCAGTTCCGGTTTCTGATAATTTTTATTAAGAGGTTCTGGTTCCGGTTCTGGCTTCTGACAATTTTTATTTAAGGGTTCTGGTTTTGGAAAATTAATTTAATAGTTTAAGTTAGGGTTCTAGTTAAAACAAGTATTAAACGAATGTACAAAAATGTATATATTTTATTTATTCTTTAGTATCTCCAAATTAAATGTTTTACATTATAGCATTATAACATACCTACTAAATAATTTAGTTAATTTTTATTATCAAATAACCTGTTAGTACGAACTAATAACTGATACTCCAAGTTTTTGCTGGAAGTATTACTTCGGTATGGTGATAATATAAATTTCAATCCAGAAAAAAAGTTGTTCAACGCTTACTTGTGTAGCTGGAGCGCTAAAAACTACTTTTGCAAGTTGGGATGGTTCTGGATTTGAAGCTTCCATGGTTTTCTAATATTGTAGAATATTAACTTTATTGTTTAATCTTTTTTGTTCTATGTGATATGATTTCAGAAGTGTTTCAATTCTTGGAGCGATTGTAGATGTTTGTGAGGATGATACATTAAAATCAATAGATACTGAATCGTCTGAATCATTTTTTTTTATCTTTATTTTTAAGAAAATTTTCTAATTCATCAGTAGAATCTGTAGACGAGTTAGAACTTTCTTGTCCGTCTTCAATATTTGGAGTTGTTTCTGGTATGCTATTTTTAATTCAAAATTTTTTAAATGAATCCAAACCTTGATTAAATGTTCAATTGCAGTATTACATTTGTCTTCATTTAAAGTTATTTTATAGCGAGGGTCCAAAAAAATTGCTGCTAATAACACTTTATTTCCCATTATATATTTTTCCCTGTCCACTATGTGTTGAAGCAATTTCTTAGATATTAATGTATTTAATGCTTCTATTTGAAGTTGACATGTTATCCAAGCGCCGTAAAAATCTGTCGATGTAAGTTGTTCATATTGCAGTTTCTTTGTACATATTTTTGCAGGCAATAATGTATTTGAAATAGTTTCAACTTTTTCCCAATCTGAATGATTAATGTTAACTTTTTTAAGCTTAGTGTCATTTGCTGACATGTTTTTTATAAACTCTTTTAAATACATTATTCTTTCTAACATATCTAATTTAGAATGCCAACGTGCTAAGCAGTAGAGTATTGGTAATTTTAACTTTTCTTTTTTTATTAAATAAGAGTAAGTTTGGTTTCTCAGTCGTTTTGCCAAACATCTAACTTTATTTAAAACTCTAGTTATATCACCATCTTTTAAGCAGTCTATTACTGCCAGTTGCAAGGTATAGGCTACACAGTGGATTCCTTTAAAATAAAATTCAAAACCTTTTTAATAACCTTGATAATTTTAAACACTAAATAATATTGAATTTATAAATTAGTCAATTTTATAAATGTTTAAAATATCCATATGAATAACTATCATATTAATGATATTATGATCTATTTGACTATATGTACAATGCACATTGTACCTAATGTTTGTAAACAAATTATATTAAATTCGCATTTAATTAACATTAATTAAAGTAAAAGTTATAGGATAGCTGTCAACTACCTCTGGACATTTTTACAATAAAAAAGATACTTTTAATATACTTAGTACAGTCAGTGTTATACTACTAACTACTAGGTAAAAATTATTATGAACTTAAATTTATTATATAAAAAAAATACCTGTAGATAAACCTTAATAAAATTAAAGTTCAAAATAATTTCATTAATATACTAATAAAAAAAACTTGGTTGTACTTACTTTAATTTTATTCAAACGTAAGAAACTTTTTCTACTTTGTTATAATAAAAATATTCACCAACAACAGATTTAGATACTCAAGGCATACTAACAATTTTTTTAGTTTCATTAATGACTTAAGTCTTAAATAGTGACTCAGTAGTCAATTGACAAGTACACACAAATAATAGTCAAACTGTCAACCCGTGAATTCGGGTAATTGAGAGTAATCAGTATTGTAATCTATATTATTTTGTTTGGATTTCTAAATATATACTCAATGTCTTGGAAGAAAAGAAAGTAAACACTATGATCACCATATTCTATTATTTTCATTTTAACCTTAATATACAAAAATAGAGTTGATAAGTCATAACATTACTTATCATTATTTCACAAGAAATAAATAGCTCTAAACAGAAATAAAAATAGTTTATCAAAACAAACGTATTTTAATCCGTGGTAAAAGCATTATGCTGATAAATTGAGCATACCTAAGTTACGGAGGAAAAAAAAATAATTTAACATTGAAACCCCATTTTTTTAATTTAAAAATATGGGTTCCGGTTCCGGTTATTTGAAAATATTTAATTTGGTTCCGGTTCTCAATATGTTAAGGGTTTTGGGGTTCCAGAACCGGTTCTTTTCGGTTCGGTTCTAGTCCCTGCACGTACCTAATAAACTTAATAGATTAAATTTAATCTATTCTGTGTTTGTAGTAGGTATTCATATTTAATCAATGTAACTTTAATATTTTAATATTATATTAAATATCAATTGGTTTGCTCCAATAATCTAAAGTATATATATTATATACCTTTAAAGTACCTATATGAATTAAATACCTAAGTAATAAGTGTCTTGTTATATTATAGTTGAGTATCTGATAGTAATAATACTTTGTCCATAAGAAAAATTGAAAATAAAATATAATGAAACTCATTCAAGTTCGAATTCCATACCAATATAAAACTAATTATAATTTGTTTTATATTTTATACATTTTTTAGTAATATTTTTTTGTCTTATTACTTGTGTAAAATGTATTATTTGTTATTAAATGTTAGATAGGTACAGATACACACATATGTATAATGTATATACCTACACTATACAGTATATGTATTTGGTAAATTATTATTTATGTAGTTTTTGAGATGAAACTCTGAACTTTTTTACTAGATAAAAAATATTATAAACATTTGACAAACTGATTTTAAAATAATTTTAGATTTTGTGCGTGGCAATAGATCATAAATGTATCAGTTTTATAATGATGTGTGTGTTGTTTTTTTTATTGATTTTTTTTTCTGTCTCACTTTTTGAAGCAGTAAAAATGCTTTGATTTTCAACTTCAGTAGGTATGATGGAAAAATGAAACTAGTTTGTGCATTGGGAAAGTCAAAATTCCCAATAGTTTTAAAAAGCGACAGGAAAAAAAGGAAATAAAATTGGTTTTTGACAAATTCGATTTTGTTTTTTAGCGTAACTCTAAAATAAATAACTGTAGATTAATAGTTTCTGGTAATGATGACGCCTTTTAATTATAGCATAATATTAATCACTCGCTGAATGCGGTATAGCAGCAAAGATACGAGCATAATAATTATAAGAAAAAAATTAAATTACAATTGTATGAAATATTATTAAACAGTAAAATATAGGGCATAACTTTTTATAAATTTAAGTAAATTAAGAAGGGAATCCCTACTTTAGAATATATTTTTTGACCCTTCACTTACATCAGGATATTTTCCAAAAAAATTTAAAAAATTTAAGACAAACACAACTAATTTCACTGTTTAAACAAGGTAGGTACTAAGAAACTAAATATGTCTAATAAAGTAATAAACAATTATATTAACATATCTGAATATATAAGCCCAAGTATAGATAATTTGAGAAAAGTAAACTATATAACATTAAGGAAAAAATAAATTACATATTACTTATAATTAAAATTAAAAAAATTTACATATTATTTATTTTTTGCTTAGGCTCTCCAGTTCTCTGTTTGGAAAACTTATCATAGGCTTTATAGCCATAATTTGTGGAGGAATATATCTCATATCAATATCCGTGGGGTATGGTAGAAATGGGTAAGGTGTTTGTAGAAGTGGAGCTTGAATAGCTGATTTCAAAAGTATGTCGTGTGGTCGTTTTCTAGGATCTCGACTGACAATTTTTTTAGGTGTCACTTCTGGTCTGACAGTAACTGCACTAACAGTTTCATGAACATTTTGAATAAACTTTAGATTTCTTGCTGCTTTTATACCATATCTATGCCGTGGATCGTCAATTCCAACCTATATAAAATATGTAAATTGGATAAATGGTTCAACTAAAGCAATGTTAATTTTGTCTACCATATCAAGTCGAGTTTTAGAGTAGTCCTTTACAGGAACTTCAATTGGTAATATATGATACTTTATTGGTGGATGACTATCAATAGAAGCTTCTATCTCTGTAGCTGTTGTAATAGGGAATTGATATGTTAGTTGTCTTAGATCTATATCTGATTTTTCCAATTTTATGGCACAACTATATTCATACTTAGAACTAGTTGGAAATTCTTCAATACATCTTATTCTGCAATAAAAAAAAAAAATTATAAATATTTATACAAAATAAAGAAGTAATAATTATTTTTTGATTAAATCAATAATAAAATGTTGAAAAATACATATAGACATATTATATATACATGTATATTAATAGACGGAGTATATAAGGCTAGTGTAGTTGAGTAGGGTGGTGACGGAAAACTGCGTGTTGTATTATTATAATAACTTAATATAACAAAAACATTGAAATTAAAAACCAGGCAAGATAAAAGTAAGACTTTTTTATTCAATAAGTTTTATGTTTAAAATCTGTATTTACATGTTAAACAATGAGTAAATTGGATGGGAGTTTATTGACGTGTAGGGGAAGTCTATTGACGGCACCCCGTAAACAAGACTTGATGATACAAGTTTATTCATAATTCGTTAAATTAATTTGAAACTTGTAAGAAATATTCATGAATAATACAATAAATACGTATTTATGAGGGTTTTCATTTTAATTATGCATAATTTGGTGTGTATAGTCTATGAACATACACATACCTACACAGAAATGTGAAACAACACAATAAGTGTTATCCACATTCGCCGCGCAAACTAACATCATCCTCCATCTATAGGTATAAACTACTTTTATTTTATATATTATTATTTTCACAAAGAAAAAATGTATTTTAAATTCTTAACAATGATTGCATTTATTACACAGTGATATCCTAGTAGAAAACATTTGATAATCATAAATTTTTATGGATATTCTAGTTCCTAGCAAATTGGATCGAGTTGGTACTTTTGGGTGGTCTACATTCAATGCTATAAAATCATTGTATACAAAAAACAATTCTGAGTGAGCCATATTTTGTCAGCCAATTTTACTAAGTATATTTTATGATATTATTGCTACTAAAATGATTTATTTTAGCATTAGTAATGCAGTGGGTTGAATATATTTTGACCGGAAACCTAAAATTTCAAAATGTATAAATTATAATAATATAGGTACTTTAAAAGTTTCAGTACCCACGAATAATACTTTTAAAATATAACAAAATAACTAATCGTTATTTTTTGTTATTTTTTAATAAAAATCACTCTGATTATAAATTATTTAGATTTTTTAGTTACAGTATGGACGACTTATAAAGAGAAACCTTTTATTAAATGTTTAATCTCCGGCTATGAAAATTGAAAATTTTGTACATTTATAACTACAAAATTAAAAAAATTATTGACATATTTTAGATTTTTTTAAATTATTGCTGATAAACAATTTTTCTCGATCGAAAACTTTGAAAATTTAATACAAGGTTACTTATAAGTAGTTTGTTCATATAGGAACAAAAAATTTGAAAAATAATGGTCAAAATTTTTTTCATAAATAATCTAAGTTTAAATTTGAAATAAATTAGTTATTTAAATAAAAAATAAAAATTGTGTTAATTTTGTTATAATTTAAAAATATTATTTGTGGGTATATGAAACTTTTAAAGTATACCCATTATTTTATTATACAAACATAATGACATTTTCAAGGTCAATGTTTTTGGAAAAAATTGATTTAACCTTCTTTATTATTAATAGTAAAATAAATCATGTTACTAGCAATAATATCATAAAATGTACTAAGTAACATAGGTGAAAGGCGGTCTTCACTAAGAATCATTTTTTGAGTGCTATTATTTATAATGGAATTCAAATTTAACGAATCCATTACAGTTACCCATTCCACAGTTACCCACTACATAGAAGAGCGGTAGGTACCCACTTTTCTATCTTTTTTTGTTTGCTTTTTGGATTCTTTTGGAAACTTAGAGGAATGTTTTACTTTTTACCTCAAATTACCAACTAGATAGATTTGCCTACTATAAAAGTTGCTGAAGTAGAAAATCAATACATTTATCACTCCACTCAGAATCTAAAATACATAATACATAATACATATTTGTTAAAATTGTAATATTGGTTATTAATATAATTTTTTGGTAACATTGACTTCTAAAAATGTAGAATGTGTGCTCAAAATCGTTTTTCATACTGAATAATGGTTCATCATTGAATTACAATTCAACACATCTATTACAGTGCTTACTCAATAACATAATACACACATCTTCTACTGTACATTAGAGCAGTCACCTACTTTCCTTCATTTTAATATTTGTAACTACTACTAAAAAAACTTGACTGTTTTAAAATACTAAACCTTATTTTAACTCAATTCAATACTTTTATTTTTTTTTATTTACAATCTGTTACATAATAAATTGAACAATAATTAAAATGGATAAATGAAGAGGAAGTGGCTTGGAGAAAGGATAGATTTAAGAAGCCTTCCAGTGAAGACACTTTCCAATTCAATATAAATTTATAAAAGTAAAATATAGAACTTACTCATCTTGAATAGTTTCTTCAAAATCATAAGCCATTTCTAATGGAGAAGGTTGAATTCCTATAGTCGATTTATTAACACTTGACATTATACTGGGGAGTTTAGCCAAATAATCACTATTAGCTTCATAAATATTGACCTTTAAAATAATAAAATATAAAATATTTAATAGCAAAATATAATAATACTTTGTTTTACTTTAAGAAACTACAAAATGAGTTATACAAGTATATTATTATAATAAGTTATGATATTATTATTAAGTAGTTTCTTAAATATATTTAATAACAAAATAAACATACTTGTTCCACTTTTGATACATTTGACTTGGATGAAGAACATGTTGATGATAGTTCTTTTTCTTCATTTTGTAAAATATTTAATGAATTATTTATAGAATTTGAAACCAAATGTTCTGAAAAATCACTTGAATAATGTTCCTCTTGACTAAAATAATCATCACTCATATCTATTTCATTATACTGTAAATAATATTTTAATCAAATAATTAGCATAGTAACATAAGTTATAATAGTAATAAGATAAACAAGTTTTATATATGATATTAGGTATAAAAAAATATACACTTTATATTAATAAACTAAATATAAAATTTACATTTTTTTGACGGGATTGAATACGATTATAAAGCTGTTTTTGTTTTTTTGGTAACAATTCAAATTGATAATTGTCGTCATTTTGAAATTCTCCTTCATCAATAACAAGTTCTAAAAAAAATTTAAACAACAAATTATAAAACCATACATTTTGTAAAAAAACTACATTATTAATTAACAAAATAAAAGTAAATATCATATCTATTATAACTATTCAGTAAAAATAAATAAACTTATATTTTTACTTGCCGTTTTCATCCACTTCATTTACATCATATAGGTCATCGAATAAAGGATAAACGGTCTGCGTGAACAAATCATCTATACATTGTCTGTTTTTTTCTATTTGCCATTCTTTCTGTCTTTCTTCTTCTTTTTTCTTAATAAATTCCTTTTCTTGTTTTCCTATTTTGTTTTTATCATTGTATTTGTATTTTTGATATTTCCTAGATTTATATACAGAATGATTATTTTAAAGCATATTCAGTAATTGTTTAGTTCATTAATTTCACTAAAACCACAAATTATATTTTTATGTTACTAATCGTATATGTTTGTTAGGTAAGGATTATATAAATTATCTCTCTAACTGCATAATTTGAAAGAAAAATGTTTTAAACTGTTTAAAATAAAATAAAATTATGTGAGTGAATTTACTAAGCTATATTTTTCTATTATTTATAGTTAACTATTTTAATTTAGTAGCAGAACTGTAGGAGACCTCTATACCTAATTATTATTGGCTTCACCAATAGTTATGCCATATAACTATCAACTCATCTATTATTTATTCATTATCCAAGATTTTATATTATACTTACAAAGTGTTATCAACTATAGACGCATCTTGTGAAGGTGATTGCGGTATTGGTGTACAACTATTGTTGTTATGATTACCCTCTGGAATAACAATTTTATGGTTTTAATACATATTTAATAATTATATCACAGATGATATTGTAAATTACCTGGATATTTATCTGAGTTTTCCTCAGTGCTTTTTAATTTAGGACGTACATTTTTGAATTCAAAAATGTATGCTCTCTTCTTTTCAAATTTGTTCTGAAAATAAAGCATAACCTATAACTTTATTTTATAGAATGAACCAAAAATATTATAAAAAGTAAAGTAAAATTTAAATTTTAAAATAAAACGAAGAATATACTAAGATACCTGTATATACTCAGGATTGACACATAATTTTCCAAATAACTAAAATATGTAAATACATGTAAATTAATATTATTTTTATTTTACGATTCATTTGATTATTTACATTAAAACAATGTAATTGCTTATTATTACCTTCTGAAATATATATTTTTTATCATTATCAATTTTGGTATGGCTAAACCGACAATATTTTCCTGAATAACAATTTTTACCAGTATGATAATGTTTACATGGAAAATCACTATGCATATATATACACTGATTCCCTCCAGTACAACATCTGTTTAAATACAATTTACAGAGTTTCATTTTGTGATCTTTTGGTCTTTGATAGGCACAATTATCATCCTGTAAAATAAAATACTATCAATGAAATAATAAAACTCTTAATTGTTATGCATTATTCATCAAATATTACCTTAAAACAATTTTCTCTAGGAAAATATTTCCATATTTTTTTTTTGACATCATATTGTTTATTTTCTATGCCTAAACCAGTAATCATCTGTTGTTTTATATCCGTATTTCTACTGATTCTTCCCTTGTTGATACCATGAATTTCTCTTCCTCTACCATTAAATTTGTTCAAAGAACAAAACTCTAAAAAATATTAATGTTAAAAAGTTTTATAATTAAACATAAAGTCTTAATGATTCTAGGATAAATAAAAATTATACATTCACAACTTTACATTTACAAACATAAATACCTATTTCACAATAATTTTATAAAATGTGATTATATATCTTAAAGTGATCAATAAATGTATATTGACTGACACTTATTAAATATTTAAATATAAATTGATTTTAATATGATAGCCACTTAAAAATAAAACATAATTATTGCTGTTACATAAATATTTTTTATTTTTCTCAAAAAATAAATATATTTGCAAATAATTACTAACTAGCAAGGCTGGGGGGCAAGTTAATGATTTTTTTTAACTCATATAAGTTAAGTTAATATGTACCAATAACAAAAAGTTAAAAATTAAAAGTTAATTTCACTATACGTCAACTCAGTTAAGTTAAAAGTTAATACACACTCTTTGTTAACCTTTTATTAAGTTAATTTGTTTATTCAACGCTAGCGTACATAATTTTTTTCCAACTCAAAACTAAATACTAGACTATAGTGTTTATACTTTAAACAGTATTTCCATATAAGTTAGATTCGAATGATATCAATTTTTAACTTTAAGCAATTCATGGTAAATATTTCTTGACATGATAACGAATTTGACTGAAACAGTCAAATATAATTAAATCAAAAACCAAATAAATTAACTTAACTTATTTCTTAAAAGAAAAAAATAATTTGTTAATTTCACGTTAATAAAAAAAAAATGTAGTAAGTTAACAGTTAAGTTACTGAAAAGCCAAAACTTACTAGTTAAGTTAAAAAGTTAAAATTAAATTAACTTGAACTTTTTAACTTGTTAATGCCCAGCCTTGCTAATTAGTACATTCTTATATTTTTGATAACACAATTAATTAATCATATTATAAGTCAAATATTATAATAGATAAAACAATATTCATTTACCAAATTCTTGTGGAAATGACTCAAAGTTTGAAGCGTTGGGACTATTGGTTCCTCTTACATTTGACATTTCTTCATCATTGCCAGCCTCCACAGGTTCCATTAATGTATCATAATTTTTTCTTTCAATACTTAACCCCTGTGACGTAAAATAAATAATTAGAAAATAATAAAACGTGAATTGAATATAACTTTTAAAATAATCACTTACATTTTGATAATTTTCTAAAATGGGTTGTTTTTTATCGATGTGGTCAAATTTACTTTTTTTACTCCAAGATATGTCATTATCCATTTGATTGCCGACATCTTGTTTGATTATGGTCCTTTTATTTCTTGGAATCCAGTTCTTTCTAGGGCTACCGTTATTAAATCTTGAAAAATTTGTAGGTGAAGGATTATGTACCATTTGTTTATGAGACATCTGATGAGGTCTCTGTTCCTTATAGTTATAAATACATACACATTAAATTTATTTTTTTATAAATGAAATATATAATACATGTGATAAATTATAGTTTATTTTGTTGCTTAGTTGCAATGTTGCTTACCACTTCCAACAGAGGTTTGGAGTATTTTTCTTTCACACTTTCCACAAAAAGATTTTTATTAGAGACTAGAAGTTCTGTATTTTGACCAGTTGATTCAAACTTTTCAGTATCATCTTCTTCAAAAATTTCTCCTTCCTCCAATTCTTCATCAACCTCAGTCTTGCAATCAGTACTAAGACTATAATAATTAAAATATTATAATTATAGTTTTAAATTAAAAATATATTTTATTTAATATTTATATTTAATTTAATTTAACAATTTAAAAACAGTATTGAGAACATATTTAGTCTTATCATTTATTTATTACACACATTTTAGAATATTCATTAAAACGTATTAGCTGATACATTAAGGGTACATTAGATACTATAGTTGCAGGTACAATATATTAAATGTACCTAACCACAGTACTAATTTACCTGATTAAATCAACATTATATTTTTTACTTAAGTAAACATTTAAAACAAACAATACAATATTATGCTTGATATTTCAATCAAGCATACACTATACTATATGTGTTAAAAACATGTTTACCTATATTGGTAATCAAAATTGTACTCAACACAATAATACTTTTTTCCATGTTTAAAATATCTACACCCATGAAAAATAATAACAATAATCTAAAAATTATTCTATATTAAATTTACACAAAAAGGTTGGCATATGATTAAATCAAACAAGTGTCATATATTTCAAATATATTAATAATTATGTAGGCATGGTTAAAAATATAAGTAACCATTAAACATAATAAAAATAAATAAATTACTAATTTATTTTTAATATACCAAATAAAAACATAAAAATATTAATTTTAATAGGAATAGGTGGCAATAGTCAATAGGAATATGGTAACCTACCTATGTGTAACACTTTTAGGAATCATCGTACATGTAAATACTAGTAGGGAAACTAGTAACAGTAAGTAATAGTTAAAATAACATAAATAAAAATCTTTTTTTCATTAAAATATCGGATTCAGTTCGTCACATAAATGAATAATTTCTCTTTGAAAAGTATAAATCATTAGGCAACACATGTGAAGTGTGCATTAGATGCAGACTAATTTATTATCTATATTATTCTCAGTTATCTAAAAAATAAAAGCGTGGAGACGTGGCTCCTAGTAACCGTTCTCTTATCACATAATCAGTCTCTAAGGTTAATACCATTCCTATGGTTAATACGTTATCACTCAAGCAGTGACCGCCGTACATGAAAAGATGCTTAAATCAGATACTATGGATGTCGTCACTCGGTATATGCTTGTGTATTAGATTTGAAGCCAAAATAACTGAAAAAGCTAGAGCCTTGGTTATTACCACGGTTTTAGAAGATAAGGTCGGAAAACTATACATTATCAGCATTCCTCTTAGTGAGGCAAATCCATTTCAAAATTTGGCCGCTATTCAATTGAACGCTGCCCTGCAGACTTTTTTTTGAGGTTATGGCATTATATTATTATACAAGTTTAAAATAACCTTCGACCATATAAACTAGCTAGTTTATTATAAACCAATTAGTTTATATAGTTGGAGAAAATAATCCTATTCTATAAAATGAAGACCGGCTAACTATGAGAACAGCTGACTATAGTGGAATCGTGGAACGGAAAACGCCGGCTTTAGTGAAACCCTGGCGTAAAAAATTAAACACCGCTCCCTTTCTACAGTCCGCCCGACCCGTTCCCGTCGATTCCTTAGCGCGTCCAATCGCGTACCTTCGCCGCGGCGGCGGTCGGTTGGTTTTCAAATATTTCGAAAATAAAACTTTTTTCGAAAAATATTACGCTTTTTACGATTTTCTCATCCCCGCCACTCCTCTATTATATAGTTAAGATTATAGTCATGTACATATATAGTTCGTTTGTTTTAAAAGCCGCCGATGTGCGGTTTGTACGCGATCACAATCGTCGGTCATAATTATTGCTTTTTTGGTTTTTCTCGATTCGTTTCGTCTTTTCAACTGCCGTTTGTGCTCTATTTGTTAAGTTTATTTCTTTTGAGACCCGTGGTTTATTTTTTACGCAAATTCGGTTTGTACACTTTAAAATTCGTGTTCAAAAAATGCCAATCGGTCATCGTTCCAATGCACAAGTGCACGATTTTGTTGTTTTGTTTTTAATTCAATTAATATTGTATTATATTATTGTTGACATATTGTTTGGTCCTTAATAACGTAGGTATATTGCTTGACTTAAACATAATTTTGTGGTTTGATTTAAATAAATGTATTATTCAAACATACATTGTAATAATGTAATAATAATAACAAAGGTCAGATCATTGAATAAATTACAATTAAAGTTTAAGCAGTGTGTAGATACATCGAATTATATACGATTACATCGATGTATATTAAATATATTGGTTTACGTAGACACATAGCTTAAGTGTTAAAGTTTTGACCGATCAAGACACCACAAATTGTGGCTCGGTAGATTAGGCGTAGGTCTCTCAATCGTAGGTTGTTAGGTAGGTCCGTGTTCGAATCCGTCATTACGCTCTTCGGGCGGCGGCCGTCGGTGCCGTAAGAATTAACACAGCCACCCGAGATTCGACTTTTTTTGTATATTTTTTTCGATTTTATTTTCATGTTATTTTTCAAAAACATAACACAATATACACTTTACAGAAACATGATAATATTTATTGGTTGATATTACATTATATGGCTGTATATTATATATTATGTACCTATGTTATTTAAATTATTAGGAATTTAACATGTGTTATTTTCTCTAAAATGTCATTGTTATATTATATCATACAATAAATACATATTATAATTGTTTGTATATTGTATATAGTTTGTATTTTTCGTATATTATTTCGTAAGTTGTGTGATAAGGTTTTCACTTACAGCCGCTTGACGTCGGGCCTACCTGATTTGCTGTACACATTGTCCGCAATTCGACGAAATCGGATTGCCTACCTAGGTGGCTTACTTGAAAGTTAATCGATTTTGACTTGAGATGACTGACTTACTAGACACTCCAACATGGTTTTCGACTTTACATTTTTTACATAAGGAAAAGTACCGGACACCGGATTGCTTATTTTGGTTCCGTCTTAGACGGGTGATGACTGACTTGCTAGACACTAAAACGAAGGTTTTCGAATTTACATTTTCTTACACATACAAAAAAACACCGGACATACGCTGGGGGTCAATATCATTAAATTGCCGGTTTTCATGGACATTAGGAGATTTCTAGACATTGAAACTCGACTTTCAAACGTTCTTGCCTTCGAAATGAGACTGCCAAATGATCAGAAATTCTTATCACAAAATCACCTTCGATTACCAAAATCACCTTCCATATAAGTGCGACATTTATAATTCGACTGTGTCTCTAAAATCAGTTCTCACTTACAAATAACTCGAGGGGGGGGGGGGTCAACTATATTTTAAATTCTTCAGTTACCTACGCTACCAACGTGGTCGGCAATACACCGCAGGTGGATTGCATACTTGGTGATATACGCTTCTCATTATGTCCGCTATTCGACGCAGTCGGATTACCTACCTATGTGATTTAATGACTGATGGCTAGATAATCGAATATACCTATCGACTCTACACTTATTATCAACAGGAGATCGTATCCAGCCTATCAATTTACAACGTTTGTGACGGTTTGCTAGACACTCTAACTTTTAAAGATTCCTGCGAAAACGTCAAGCCTTATCTCCAATCCATATCACTAATTCTTCTCACAAATCCTAAATTTTAGTTTTACAACTGTAGTGACTTTTACTCCAAAATCTGTACCTACCCTCAGCGAGTCCAACAGGCCCCGAGTTTCATTTAAAGCTAGTCTAATACTATAAAATCATAAGAAAAACAGCTGATCAATAAGGATATCATGGAGGGTCTCATGGTGGAAAAAAATTAAACACGGCTCCGTTTCCCCAGTCCGCGGACCGATCCCGTCGATTCCCTATAGCGCGATCAATCGCGTACCTTCGCGGCGGTCGGTTTTAAAACATTTTCGAAAAATGTTACGCTTTTACGCTGTTTTTCACCTTTTTGACTTTTTTTCATTTCACATATAGTTCGTTTGTTTTAAAAGCCGCGTGGTTTGTATGCGATATCGGTCCATAGCCATCGCAATCGACGCCAGCGTAGGTCGTTATTATTGATTTTTTCGTGTTTCTCGATTCGTTTCGTCTTTTCAAATGCCGTATGTGCTCTATTTGTTATGTTCATTTTTTTGAAAACCGTGGAAATGCGGTTTGTACGCTTAAAAATTCGCGTTTATGAAATGTTAGTCGCTCTTCGTTCCAACGCACAAGTGCACAGTTGATATATAGGTATTGTTTTTGATTCAATAAATATTGCATTATGTGATTGAAGACATATTGTTTGGTCCTTAATAACGTAGCTGGTATATTGCTTAACGTAAATGTATTATTCAAGCATACATAATAATGTAATAATAATAATAACGGTCAGATAAGTGAATAAAATACAATTAAAGTTTAAATAGTGTGTAGATACATAGAATTATATACGATTACATCGATGTAAATCGAATATATTGGTTTACATCGCTCTGTAGACACACAGCTTAAGTGTTGAAATTTTGTAAATGCTTAGCATCACAGTCTGTGGCTCGATAGGTTAGGCGTAGGTTCCTCAAATGTAGGATATTAGGTAAGTCCTAGTTCGAATCCGTCGTAGCGCTTTTCGGGCGGCTACCGGCTGAGCCGCATTCTACAACACGGCCGCTCTTAACACATTTTTGCATTTTTTTTCGCGTTATATTTCATAAATAATAATATAATATACATTAATATTACAATATATGACTGTATACTATATTATATTATGTACCTATATGTTATTTAAATTATTAGGAATTAAACACATATTATTTTCTGTAAATTGTCATTGTTATTATATCATACAATAAATACATATTTGTTTTACTTTTCGTAAATTATTTCGAATGTTGTGTGATTGGGTTTTTGGAAAAAAACTTTTCTCTTCACTTATAGTAGCTAGACATACTAGACTGATTGCTGCAGTACATTGTTTGCTATCCGACGAAGTCCTAACCTAACGAAGTCGGATAGCCTACCTAGGTGGCTAACTTGAAAGTTAATAGATTTTGACTTGATATGACTGACTTTCTAGACACTCCAACACGGTTTTCGACTTTACAATTTTTACATAAGAAAAAGCACTGGACATGCGACGGCACATACCTACCATTCTATCCGCCGTAGACGGATAGCTCATTTTGGTTTCGTCTTAGACGGTGATGACTGACTTGCTTAACACTTAAACATGGAGGTTTTTACATTTTTTTTTTGTATATAAATATATATATACACTTCAGGTACATGTTTATATGTATTGTACTGGTGAATATAATATTATGTATCTATATTTTATTTTTTAGCAATTATAATTGCACATTTCTCAAAATGTTCATTGGTATATATCATACAATAAATAGGTACAATACATTATATTTGCTTGTATTTATATTGTATATTGTAATTATATTCGTGAGTTGTGTGATAGGGTTTTCACTTATAGGCACTCAACGTCGGATCTGCAATCCACCGCAGGTGGATTGCCTACCTGATATGCTGTAGCACATTTTCCGCTGTCCGACGAAGGCGGATTGTCTAACTAGGTGGCTAATTGGAAGGTAATCGATTTTGACTTGAGATGACTAACTTGCTAGACGTTTCAACACGGTTTTTGACTTTACAGTTTTTACATAAGAAATAGCACCGGGCATGCGACGGCACATACCACTCTATCCGCCGCAGGTAGATTGCTTATTTTTGTTTTGTCTTAGACAAGTAATGACTGACTTGCTGGACACTCTAATATGCAAGTTTTCGAATTAACATTTTCTTACACATACAAAAAAGCACCGGACATGGGGGATAGTATCATCATTGAATTGCCGGTTTTTATGGGCCATGGGAGATTTCTAGACACTGAAACTCGATTTTCCCACCTTCGAAACGACACCGCCAAAGAGCCAGACCATATCAGAAATTCTTATCATAAATCACCTTCTATAGAAGTGCGACATTTATAATTCGAATGTTTCTCCAAAATCGGTACTCACTTACAACTAACAAGAGGGTGAAGGGGTCCAAGAATTTTTTCGATTATTCACCTATCTACGCAACTAACGGGGTCCGCAATCCACCGCAGGTGGATTGCATACCTGGTGATTACGTTTCGCATCTAGTCGGATCGCCTACCTATGTGATTATATGACTGATAGCTAGAAAATCAAATAAATCTATCGACTCTACACTTTTTAACAATTTTAACAACCAAAAGCAGCGAACAAACGGGAGGTGATCCTGGAGATCGTATCCAGCCTATCAATTTACAACGTTCGTGACCGATCGCTGGACGCTCAAACTTTTAACTATTCCCGACAAAGCTCAAAGCCTTATCTCTAATCCATATCACTAATCCTTATCACAAGTCCTAAACTTTCGTCTTATAGCATTTGCGACTTTTATAATTCCAACGACATTGTCTCTAAAATCGGTACCCACTCTCAGCGAGTCCAACCCTCCCCGAGTTTCACTTAGAGCTAGTATAATAATATAGTCCATAAAAACCCCGAATGCCATATAAATATTGTTCTTAACCTCAAAATAAGTCTAACCGGCAGCGCTTTTGCGGCAATATGGAAAATGTTTCAAGACTGTAACAGTCGGGGCTCTAGATTATTTTGGCTTCAAGAATAAGCTCGATGGCTACATCCATAGTATATGATCTGAGAGAAAATGAATGGGTAAGTAGTTTGATAAGAAACGAAACCCTAAAGTAGCATGATAAAATAATATGGTATGTACCATAGATAACATAATGAATAGGCCATCAGCCTTCCATAAGCATTCCTGAATGATAGACTATGGGGTAATATATTTTTATACCACGACCAAGACATTTTTTATTTTATTTATTTTTAAAAAAAAATTATAAATTATTTAAAAGTTATAATTATTATTGTACCTTTATAATCATTGGAAACAATATGTGAATATACTTCTGTTCAAACTTAAAAATGTCGAATGGTTCAAAATTCAAATAAAAAATAATATTTATTTGATAACAAGTATTAGTAGGTATACAGTGAAAAGTCAGAATGGTTACCTATTGGTTACTACTGGTAACAATAGTATTGCTGAGGCATATACTGAAACTTCGGGAATGCTGCTCCATGGGTGTTTAATATAGGGATGGCCTATCCAATATATAACATTATCTATGCATGGTACACGGTTTAAGATATACTTAAACCGTGACATGGCATGATTGCCACAAACTGGCCATTACGGATTATAAATTAAAAAAATAAATATTTGCGTCATGTGTTTGGTGGTAAATGGTGATGAAGTGTAAGGTTAAGTTAGGTTTATGAATAAAATCTTTAAATTACAAATTTAATTTAACTTTTATTTATAGACTAGTTGTAGAACCCGAATTCACACTGGAAAAAATGAGCAAATATAGCACTAGATGTGTATATTTTTTTTAGTGTACCTCAGTTTACGGGGATATAGGTACCTAGCTTTGTGAAATAATTTGACTTTAATGGGCAACCGCAAGTCATGGATTGGATTTGACATTGCGTATTTTTTTTTTTTTAAAGTATCAAGTGAGACTCTCTAAACTTTTCTGATATCTCTAAATACAATCTCTAAGATTTATATCAAAATGAATAGAGTAGTATTTGCGTCTATAAGCTATAATATTATTTAACTAAATATTATAATAAAAAATAATGTTAAAAAGACAGCCCAAGGGGGGCGAACTACCATTGTTTATAATATGCAACCAACGGAAACCATTTATAAATAAAATACAATTTTATTTCCACCACGAATCTCAAAATCCTTGTTTGGGGGGCTTTTTTTAAAATGAGAATTTTTGAAAACATTTTTCTTAGTGAGCATCTGCATCATAAAACGAAACTATTGACCAAATTTCATACACATAGATAGTTGGTTCCAACTAGGCAATTATGAATCAGTCAGAACAAGTTATTTTATGTATATTGACTAGCTCAATAACACGTGAATCTGTGTGCATATTTTTGTATTATAACTTAACTCTGAAAAATCCAACTAAATAATAACGTTTTCCATTATAACAATTCGGGAAAATCATTTCTTAGTTGGTCTGTATATATAATAAAACGAAGCTACTGACAAAAGAACTTCCATGAACTTGACCCACCTGATTTACATGATACGATCCAAACCCATATCAAAAGTTAGCAAATAATTAGCAAATATTACAAAGTTTATTCCAGAAATCAGCAATTCATTTTTGCAAGTTATGATTTTTTGTTATTTATGTGAGCCAAGTTCAGGTAACCCGCCTACTTTGTCCGATCGTTCCAAAACAAACACTGGTAGTTAGCAAATAGTTAGAAATAATAGGAACTCTATTTTCAAAAATAGTAAATCAAAATTCTATTTTTGGCGAATTAAAAAAAAAAATGTATAGCCCATCCAACTTGTCCGATCAAAATTTCAAAAATAGACTAATTATACTAGCTGACCCCAAGGCACTTCTTTGCCCGTAAAAATGACAACTCTCAAAAAAATTGTGATTGTCCGTCTCATTTTTGGTGTAACTCGCTGTAAGTGCTTATCAGCCATCATGGTAAGCAATCCGACTATGTAAAACACACCCATTTTCATGGGCAAAGATGAGACACTCCAGGTGGTCTCTTGCCGCCGCTTCCTCGCATACCTCCGAGTCCTATGGACAGCCCTGTTCCCTGGCGTATCTTAGGCATTCCAAATCGTCATATATTGCTGCGATTCGGCACGTTGATTCACCCTACATGCATCCATTTTCATGGAGAAATATAAGGCATTCAAGATCGCCATTTTCCACCGCGGCGACACACGCATCCTGTTCAGAAGGGCAGCCGTTATTTAATAGATACTGCAGTATTTGGAGGTGGCCATTTTTCGTGGCCAGCTAAGAAGTTATTTTAGACCAAGGACACCCATTACATGGACATAAATGAGACACTCGAGGTGGTCTTCGGCTGCCGCTTCATCACAAAACCTCCTCGGTCCATGGACAACCATTTTCCCTGGCGTATCACAAGCATTCTAAATTGCCTTTGATCGCTGTCACAAGGCCTGTCTTCTGGTTCCAAGCGCATCCATTTATATGGAGATACACTAGACAATCAAGATGGCCTTTTTCTGCCGCGGCGACGCACGCACACTCGTCAGAGAGGCAGCCGTTATTTAACAAATACTGCAAAATTCGGAGATGGCCGTTTTTCGCGGCTGTTGTGGTCCAGTTGTGGAGCACGGTTGACAAGGGTTGAATCAAATGAATTAACATGAAGTCAAATTAACTATTATTATTAATTTATTGACTTAAGGTTAGTATTTAATACTTTTTAAATACTCAGAGTAACGTTTACAATTTAAGACAAATATCTCTAGCATGAAAACTGTCAACTAGTCGTCACGTAGAAATAGTGTGTCTTGTCTCCCTCGAGGAGCACCTTTATATATTAGTCAACAGTCGGATTACATGGTTGTTTACAAGGTCCCACTTAAGCATTCGCCATGCTCCTTTAGTACGTTTAGAAACTAGCTTTTCCTTGTGGCACTTATTAATAGTAATTAATATATTGTACCACGTACACCATACGTAATACTATAAGGATAATATTATATTCTCGTGTGGTAAACCTTGGCTATTGCAACACGGCCAACATACAAGTTCTTTGAGACCAACGACACTCATTTTCATGTGCGTAGAGGAGACAATCGAGTTGGTCGCTGGACGCCGCTGAATTACAAACATCCTCGTCCCACGGACATCCCAGTTCGTGTGCGTACTGAAGGCATTCGAGCTGTCCGTTGAAGGCTGCTAGAATGCAAGTACGTGCCGTCCACTATGGGTGCCCGTGGCTTGCGACGATCGACATGCACTGTTCATGTCCATTCTCAGCAGCATCTTCCATAATCGACAGTTGAGCTGCAGTGAAGTCTATACAGATCCACGCGCCATGAAAAAAAAAAAAGAATAATATTTGGCGATGTTATGCATACATGAATGGTATTATAGTTGGAAAAGTTTGCGTTTGAACTTAGGGCACACATTTCAATGCACTAAAAATCAAGAAAAATGTCTTAAAATATAACCTTATGCACTAAAAGATGACTAGACTTTATTTTCATTATTTGATAAACATAAATATTTGACTTTTACATCTACTTCATTAACCATACATGGTAACATGATATACCAATTTTGAAAGTTTATTAATTATATTAGGTTAATAAAAATTATAATCGCCCATCCACTGCCGTAAATATAGGTACAGACCGTATACTGTATAGTACCTACAACTTACTTACCAAAGAAATATATGCCAAAGCAAAATAAATAATTTTTAATGCATTTTAATTTTGGATATAAATTTGATTTACGATACAATTCAAAATATTCATTAATATATTATGGAAAATTGACAGTAAATTCATAAAATACAAAAAGATACAAAGTAAAAATGATTAAATTTTAAATTCAAATTTGTACAACATCGAATATTCACTCAATTTCTTATGTAGAGATTTTCTTATTTTACTGTAATTCACAAACGAATAACTGTAGATACTTGAAATTTACACCATGTGCTTTTTTTTTTTATCAATTTCTATGCTTGACGAAATTTTCAAAATATATTGACTTGTTTTGAGTTATTTCCAAACATTTTCAATTTCTAATTTTTTTAGTTTTTTTTGTATAAATGTTAATAAAATGTTATTCGTTGGGTCTTGAAACTGTATTATAATACTCCTAATATATTGTTACAAAGATAGTTGAAAGTAATAAAAAAAGATACTTAAAATTTTTTTATAAGTATTTAAAGTTCAATTTTTAACAACATTTATCAAATGGAAAATGAATAAATAATTTTATAGTTAAAAATATACAAAATGCTTAGCTTTTATAGCTAAGGATTGAAAATGTAAAACAAAGTTATACGTAATTAAGTTATCCAGTAATCTAAAAAAAAAATTTAAAAACATAGTTTTTTTTATAGTTATTTTATGTTCAAAATTGGACGAAATTACATATTAATTAACCAAGAATAATGAATTTAGTTATTTTGTAGTCATTTAAAAATATTATTCGTGGGTACATGTATTTCTCATTTATATTGTTATATACAAATATTGAAGTATGATAATATGCAAATAATATTAACTCAACTTACTAACTACCGTTTTAATAATAACAATATAAAATATCCTAGGCTGACAAACCGCTCGGTCTCTGTTCAGAATCGTTTTTCGTATGCAATGATATTATATCATTTAATTCATATTTAACACCATACATTAAAGTGACCCACTTGTAACCTACTGTACAGCAGAGCCCACTTTTTTTTCCTTGGGTTTTTAAAACTTTTGGCCCCAAAAAATGATGACAGACACACAAAAAAAATAAATAAAAATCAATGAATAAAAACAATTAATATCATTGTAAAATCAGTATATTACTTGGAGCGATCAGAGTCTAAAATTAGTAGATGTCAAATAAGTTAGGTAATTGGAAAATAAGTATTAAATTATAAATGTTTTCTTAGCATTAAAACATTAAATGTTTTATATTGGTCATTGCTCATTGGACAATTAAAGTATGCGCATGATATTTCATATGCGCCTATTGCCGGCTTTATGTACAATTTTACCTCAGACTTAAACCTGAAAAAGTGGGCAAGTGGGATGTATACTTAGCAACAAGTGAGCCATTGTAATGAATGGTGATAAGTTTGAATTCGATGATAAACCTAATATCATTGACACTCATTGTACACGAAAAATGATTCTGAGCGAAGACGGTCAGTCAGCAGTCAGTCTACGATACATAACTAAGTATATTTGATGATATTATTCAATTTATTTTTTCAATCCTTAGCTATTAAAGTTGAACATTTTATACATTTTTAACTACAAAATAATTTTTTAGTTTTAAAAGTAATACATTTTAATCGAAATTTGAACTTTAAATAGTTATAAAAAAAATTGGGACAATATATTTTTAATATTTTTCAACCGATTCATATAATAAATAAACGATAGTGGTCGGGTTTTGGAAATGTAGTGACAATAATATAATATATTTTTGCTGTTCAGTTGTATTTATATTCATACACGGCCGCATAGATGATATATAATATCCTGTCTAAATGTCTTTATACTTACCGAAAGTGGAAAAATTGTTTAGATATTCTCTCTTGTTCTTCAAAAACTTCAATACTCTTAGACAACAAATTTTTACGTCGATTTTCAGCGTCCCTTTATAGTCATAACCCAACTTTTTTAATTCGTTGTAAGCACAATAGGCTAATTTTTTCAGAGAAAACATTTTGTGGCTGTAGGAACATAAAAACAATGATTATTTAATTATATATACTATAAAAATATTATATAATTAATAGTATGTGTCAATATCTAGTATTCGAACAATACTGTACTTAAGAGGAGAGGAATTCGGTCGGTAAAATTCTAAAATAGCTTCAAATAGTTTAGTTTTAGTTATGGTGTCAAATATAATATTTTATAATATTAAAACATACCTACATAGTGTTAAAAAAAGGGAACGGTTAAAATAAGAAAAGAAGGCACAATTCAGTTTAAAGATGATACTTGTCAGGTCTTTATTCTTTAAACAACATAAATTAATAAATACGATAACAAGATGACTCGTCGATCGAGCGTCGATCGTGTCGTTACGTCTGATCAATTGCGTTGACCACGAAAAAACGGCGGAGCAAGTCGATACGGACGTCGATCGCGCAATACTGACTCGCGTCTCCACCGTTACAGCGGTGGAGGCGCGTGACCACAGGGTGCCACGATTTACAAAACAAAAGTTCTTAAATTAATATCGCTAACATTCGGCCATTCTACCCTCAGGAACGTCCTCGATCCGGGTCGATTGGGCGGAAAACAACTTGTTCCAAAAAAAAAAGAAATTCAACATTCCTATATGATTAATAATACAATATATATCAAATAAAAAAAAAACTGTTTACGTAAAAACAAAATAAAAAAAAAGAATTAATATAATAAAAGTACAAATATTTCTGGGAGGGAGTAGTACGACATAAAATTACACGAGTTTGAAGTCTTTAAATCGGTCGGGTAGACGTTTTTGGCGCATCGGACGGGACCCCTCTTCTGTCGGTTTACGTTGCGCTGCCGTAGTCTCGTTTACTTCCGATTGATCATTCACGTCGGACTCCCCTCCTTCGGACTCACCTCCTTCGTCTCCTGGCTCGCTGAGAATCTTCCACGATTTTAATTGCGACACGTGGGAAGTGGTCGCATACAATTCCTTCCCATCGCTCGCGATTTCGGCAACCCGATAGGTGTCGGACGGCAGAACTTCAATGACTTGAAGTGGTCGTTCCCGGTACTTGCCTTGTAGTTTCGACGGTTGGTCCGGTGCCGGCTGTCGTAACATCACAACAACTTCGCCGATGTCGAATTTTATACCGTCAGTACGTTTTGAGTCGTAGGCTTCTTTCATCCGTTGTTGCCCGTTGATGATATTTTGTCGTACTAGCCGTTGCATTTCGCGCGGCTCAACCCACTCGTTCCTAGTCAGGCTGAGACTGGACAACGTGCCGCCGTGGAATCGCGGCTGGTAGCCGTGTAGCGCCTCGAACGGTGATTTCGTGGTTGTTTTATTAGGCGCGGAGTTGAGAAACCACTCGATTTCTCCGATTCTCGCGTCCCAACACCGTTGATTTGCTACAGACATACTTAGAATCGGTGTAATAGTGCGATTTGCCCGCTCGACTTGTCCGTTGGCTTGCGGGTACCTAGTCGAGTTTAATGTATGCTTTATCCCTCGGGATCGGCAGAACTCTTGAAAAGCGTTCACGGTGAAGCAGGAACCACGATCACTTATAATGCGCTCGGGCATCCTTCGTTCGTTGCAGAACTTAATCATGTTTCGTATCACACCCGCCGTGTCGGTCGAACGGCACGGGTACAGGTGAATATACTTCGTCAGATTGTCGGCGATCACTAGTAAATACCTGTTCGATTTCGTACTAGTCTCGAAGGGACCTAAGTGATCAACGTGTATCACCTGGAACGGTCTCTGTCCGGTCGGGATCGGATGTAGCAGGCCCGGTTTCTTCCCGGCGGGACGTTTGTGGATCAAACAGTCGAGACACATTCGTACGTGTTGACGTACGTACCGCCTCAATCCCGCGAACCAATAATCTCTCGTGATTATAGTTATTGTTCGTTCTACGGCGTGATGGCCTCCGTAATCGTGTGCGCCAATGACCACGCCTTTCCTCATAGTTTTCGGCACCACCAACAGCGCTCTCCCTTCGTGGAGCCTGTACAGAACTCCATTCGTGAGTTGGTAATCCTTCACTAGTCCTTTTTCGGCGTCGGTCAATTCCGTGCCCGTCTGGAGTAGGCTGATAAGTGACTTGGTCTTTTCGTCGGACTGTTGCATGAACCTAACCCGGTCGGTTGGATTTAGTGCGACGAAAACGTCCAACCTTTTGGAAAGGTCGGCTTCCACCGAGCTGATATCATCTCGTTCTCCGTCATTGACTCTGCTCAGAGCGTCCACGTGCGCCATACGAGCCCCCGGCCTATATTTAATCTCGAACTCCTGCAGCACTTCAAACCATCGTGCTATCTGTGGTTTTGTGGTCTTGTGCACGTTAAGGTAAACGAGTGATTGGCAGTCCGTAAGTATAGTAAATCGTATACCCAGCAAAAACGGCCTCAACCGGTCGAGCGTCCATATGACCGCGTACAGTTCGAGGCGACTGGAATGGTATCGCGATTCAACGTCGGTTGTTTTTTTACTTACTGCGTAAACCATATGCAACTCGATCGCCGTTGATCCTTGCAGTAGGACTCCGGACAATGCCACACTGCTCGCGTCGGTGTGTACCTGGGTAACCGGTGCCGTCGGGTTGTACATAGCGACCACTGGTTCACTACACAGTGTTCGCTTAAGTTCGTCAAACGACCTTTGTTGTTCGTTTCTCCAGGTGAACGCCGTATCCTTACCGGTAAGTATCGTTAACGGTGTCGCTAGCTTTGCGTAGTTTACGATAAAACGCCTGAAGTACCCGGCGAGTCCAAGGAAGCGTCGCACCTCATGCTCGTTTTTCGGTCGCGGGAACGTGGATATGACCTCCGTCTTCTTACCTGGTTGAATTGTCCCTTTTGATATTTGAAATCCCAAGTATTCCAAACGGTTAAATCCGAAAGTGCATTTGTTCGGCTTAAGCGTCAAGCCGGCAGTGCGTAATACCCTGAACACCTGTTCCAATCCGTCGAGCATATGCTCAGAGTCCCTCGACGGCATTATTATGTCGTCCATGTAAACGTTGACCAATCCGTTGTTCATTAGTTTTTCAAAAATGGAGTTCATCATTCGTTGAAACATTGCCGGCGCCCCCTTAAGACCAAAGGGCATTCGCTCGAATTTCGCTGCGGCATCTTCGGTTATGAACGCTGTTTTCTCTTTCGCTTCCGGACTAAGTGGTATTTGCAGGAAACCATTAGATAAATCCATAGTCGTAAATATAGCACCGTCGGCAAGAGTACTCAGTTGGCCGTCGATGTCGGGCATCGGGAAAACCGGTGCCAATGTTTGCTGGTTGAGTTTCCGGTAATCTACGCAGAGCCTTTTATCACCGGACGACTTGTTCACCAGCAACACCGGGCTGGCGTAAGGTGACGTTGACTCACTCACGATCCCTGCCGCCCTCCACTCTCGTAATATTTCGGCTATTCGCTTTCGATCGGTCGATGACGTACGGTACGGTTTGGTATTTATCGGTACACTACCTGAAGTTTCGATGATGTCCATCTGTACGTCCTTCGCACAGCCTAATTCGAATATGTTTTTCGCGAACACATCACGGTACGTGTTTATAAGGTCAACCAGTCGTGCACGATCGCTTTCTGAGATCTCTGGTCCTACCTTCACCTCGTTGGCGGCAATTGGTTCCCTTACTGTCGATTCTCGTAACTCGGTTTCGGCGACATAGACTTGTATGTCCTCGTCGTTGGACTCCGTGGTCAATACCCTCGGATCGGGCGGACCGACCGAATCAATCACGAGTTCGGTCCCATGCTTGAAATAAACTACGTGGGCTAGGTCAAGCCACGACCTACCTACAATAATATCAACCGGAATTGATTTGTCGGGAACGATGAATATCGGGTGTTCCACCCCGATAACACCGTCGATTGCCACGTCAGTCATCCCCTCACCCGTCGTTTCGGCGCCAGGTTGCGACGAGTCTCCCACCGTGTAAAGTGGACGCGAAGCGAGTCGCACATTGACGTCGCATTCGCGTGCGATCGACGCTCGAACCAACACGTCTGACGCACCGGTGTCGATCAACCCGTCGACCGATTTCCCGTTCAATTTCACTGTTTTTAGAAACGGATTTCGGCTAGACGTAGTGGTGGTGGATTCGGCTAGACAGGCGTCCGATCTTCCTGTCGTCGTTTGAGCAGCTTCTTCGGTTGCAGTACAATGGCTGCGCGTGTGTCGTGTTGATCCGCAGTTCGAACATGGTCGCCTCGGCTTCGGACAATCTCGGGCAATGTGACCTTCTGTTCGGCAGTTGTAACATTGTGGCGCTTTGAATTCAAATTTTCTTGTCTGCTTCACGGCGTCGTCTTTTGTTGAGGTCAAAGTTGTCCCCTTCGCGGTCGTCGGCATAACGTCTGCACTGACCTTAACCACTGACGTCGAGGTTGACGTTTTCCTCGGATAACTGGTGGTCGGATTTTTATTCGATGCGAACCTCGCTCTTTTCTTATCGCGTAACCGTTCCCAATCGTGTAGGTCAGACAGTAAATCGGTCAAGTTTTTATGGTACCGGCTGGAGGTCCAATAAGCTTTATCTTGAGATCGGAGTCCTTCCAACACGTAGTCTCTCGTTTCCGAAAACGTCAACTCGAGGGAGCGGCACATTCCCGCTTTGTCGTAAAAGTAATCAACCACGGGCTCGTCGACATGTTGCGTTCGATTTTCTAACATTTGCCATCGGTCTGACCTTCGCAACACTCGAACAAACGCCTCGCGGAACTTGGCAATAAACTCGTCCCAATCCCCGAAATTCTCATACAAGAACCAGCTTCGAGCAGCGCCTTCTACGTGATTCCGGACATATTGAAGCCGGTAGCGAAAAGGCCAATCATTTACACTAGCCAATCCGTCAACACTAGCTATCCAATCTTCGGCGACACTACCGGTCTCGTGACCGTTGAACTTCGGCACAGCGTTACCGATGTCCGGTAAGATCCGGTAATTATTCGAATCGTTGACCCGGTTCGACGATCGCGCACTCGTATTCACAACGTCAGAATGAGTTCCACCGAGCGACTGGGCCTCAAGTGCTTTTAACTTTTCACGGAGCTCATTGACTTCTTCTACAAGTTCTACATATCTCGGCGCGGCTAACAACTGGTTTGTAGCATTAACACCCACGTTATCGTTGGAGGTGTTATCGATACCACCGTTCGGCATGATAACGATACCTTTACCACGGTAAACACAGAATCAGTCAGCTGTTGTTGAGATGTCACGCACTCTCCTAGACAGCAGCGGTAATAACAGCGTCGGTACGTGGACGCACTCGCATGATCGACAACAAAACGGCAGCGTCGGAACGTGAACGCACTCGCACGATCGAAAGCAAAACGGCAGCGTCGGAACGTAAACGCACTCGCACGATCGACGGCGAAAACGGTTTTCCCCAGAGCACTGGGAAAAAGTCACGAGGTTTCTGAATTTTCGGTTCGGGTAAACGCGTGTACGATGGTTCGAACACCGTATTTTCGATTTCCGTTCACAATACGGCAGAACAGAACACGAGAAACGGCGTATCCCACTTCTGATTTGTTAGAAAAAAGGTTAGGTTAAAATAAGAAAAGAAGGCACAATTCAGTTTAAAGATGATACTTGTCAGGTCTTTATTCTTTAAACAACATAAATTAATAAATACGATAACAAGATGACTCGTCGATCGAGCGTCGATCGTGTCGTTACGTCTGATCAATTGCGTTGACCACGAAAAAACGGCGGAGCAAGTCGATACGGACGTCGATCGCGCAATACTGACTCGCGTCTCCACCGTTACAGCGGTGGAGGCGCGTGACCACAGGGTGCCACGATTTACAAAACAAAAGTTCTTAAATTAATATCGCTAACAATAGGTATACGATACCTAGTAATCACAAGATATATTAAATTGCTAGACAATATCATTTGTAATATACTAAGTTATGTTATTAAAAATACCATCATTAAGTAAATATTCACTATAACATATTATGTACAAAGGTCAAAGTACAAAGTACTATGGGTAGATTATTTCACACGAATGTACCATTTACATTGTTATTTTTGAAACTTTAAACAAACTATCTTATTTGACATTAAATTATACTATTAGAAAGATAATTACAAAATAGATGAATGACATATTAAATACAATGTATTATTTACATTATAATAATATTTAATTATAATAGTAATTTGTAAAATTGTTTCAATAAAAATATAACACACTTATGGGGACGATTCAACCTTTAAAAAATTGCATAAAACGCCACTCCAAACGGATTATCTCGCATAAAGTGTTCCGGTGTCCTGTATAGGTGCTTAGCCTACAAGCTCAAATCCAAATAGGTAGCCATTAACTTAAATAGTTAACAATTTTTGCTTTTTAACTTATTAACATAGTCAGTTAAAATTTTAAATTCTGAGCGGAGCTATGAATATATTGATTTTAAAATTATGCGTTTCTTTCCAGGGCTTGGAAACGTTATGATTATAACGTTATATTTGACAAAAAACAATTGAAATTTGTAAACATAATTAATTATCACGGAAATCGATCAAAAATAATTAAATACTATAAAAGAAAATAAAACGTTTAACAAAATATATTATATATCATTAAACACAACATATCACAAAACATAATTTATAGATAATAGCATTAAACGAAAAATAACGCAAAACGTAATTTATAGAATATAATTGAACGACAAAAAACACAAAACGAAATATTTTAAAATCTATTTATTTAAAAGGTCTATTGGTTCGTAGAAACATCTATTTCAACAAACAATCTAGAATTGATTGTATTATATTCTGTATCAGGGCCATTACCTACCCTCATTAGTTATTATTTTTAAATTTAATAGGTATTAACACTATTTTAAATAACGATAAACGCAAAATTTGAATATTCAATGTTTGTATTGGTAATAATTTCTATACACGATATATTTTTGGAAATATTGCTACTCTTTTTGAGCTATTTAAAGTCATAAGACAATTTTCAGTTTAATTAGTTTTCTTAAAATTACTGCCGATAAACTATTTTATGCTCAAGAAACTTGAAAATATAATACAATATTCGGATATTCCTCTAAGTTGTTTTTAGTGGAAATGTTAACAAAATTCAATAAAATGACGAAAATTGGCAAACTATTTGTAGTTAGATATTCATTAAAAAATGTATGTTTATATTTAATCTTTTAAATGTAATAGAAGATTTGTTTTCTTACATTTAATATCAAAAAAAAAACCTTGCAGGAAAGTCAATTCAATTTTCTTATATTTTTGTTATTAAAAAACGAATAATTGTGGATGCTTGAAATTTAAACCATATATTGTATTTACCAAGTCCAATATTTTGACACATTTTAAGCTGTTTATGGACAATTTTTTTATATAAATATGAATAAAATTGTGTTTGTTGTGCTTAAAAGTGTGAAAACTTAATACATGGCTTTTGATTTAATGAATAAATAATTAAATGATTAAATGAATTAAAAAATAATTAAAATACATAATATGTAAATTTTTTTAACGAGCTATACTAGCTATACGAATTTTGACAAAATGTATCAAATTAAAAATTAAAAATTATTTTGTAGTTAATAATGTATGAAATGTTTAACTTTCATAACTCAGGATTGAAAATTTAAAACAATGTTCCGCGAAATAGGTAAATAAATTACTTTATCCACAATAATATTATCAAATATACTTAGTAATTTCATAGGCTGATTGACCGTCTTCGCTCAGAATATTTTTATACAATATTATATTGTCATTAAATTCAAATTTAACATTATCCATTACAGTGACCCACTTGTAACCTATTGTGGAGCAGAGCGACACCCACTTTTTTAGCTTTATTATTGTTATAACTTATAGTGATTAATGTTGGTACAGTAGATATTTTAACTAATATACTGGGCGACAGAAATGTCGCACAGAGAACTTTTTGCCGCCTAGTAGATGATATATTTAATTACTGGGCGACAACGATTTTGTAAAAATGTCGATGTTTGAAATTATTATATAATTTTAGTTATTGATTATTTATTATGTTTAATTTTGTTATTGATTTATGAAGTGTATCATTTCGTTTGACAAATAATTATTGAGAGTGAAAAACCCATGTGACCGTTCACTGTAGCCCGTTGGTATCCATAGAATAATACAAATTACAATGCAAGGAAGCGCGCACGCGACAATGCGACATGTTTCATCTGGTCGTCAGTCGTCCCGGAAAATATCTACAAATTGATTGTTTTTAATTTTATTTTAGTACTTGTTCCTACAAGATATTAGCTAAATAATTATTTCAGTCTGAACCTTTAAACAGTTTAAACGTCCGAGCCTACCAGGTTAGGTTATGCGTCATTCGATACTACGACGACAGGACGACTTTCGTCACTCTCGGTACCTAAATAAAAAATAATTTAAAATCTAATATTTTATACTTGGACTTATACTAAATACAGTACCTCTTCTCAATAATGATAATATATTACAAAACACAATAATCCTAAATGAAATATTCCTACCTATATACTTGCATAATATTATACGTATAACGTATTACCATTGATTATAAATACCATGGCTAAATATATAGGTATGATCTCATTGAGACGCATTTTTGTTATGAGCTGCGCACGTACTATTATTCCATGATATAGCATGGAAAAAATCTCAGGTAGAAGTGATTTTTATTACCGGCTTTTGCCGCTTCGTTGATGTTGATAAACGACTAGTCTAATAATATTTTACCATATTATTATTATTATTATTATACTATAGTTTTCGATTTATAACTTGATTGAAACTGGAAAGTTCGTTTTGATTTTGTTTAGTTTATGTAAGTTTAATTTTATGTTTGTACATGTATTAATCCTGTAATATAATAATTACTTTTATTATTAAAATGATTTGTGTTATTTATTTTTACTCATCCAATTCCTTTTATATGAAAAACAAACATAATATAACTTGTGTTATAAATTGGTTAGTAGGTACTAATAGAATCTTGCCGCTCAAAAGCATGAATTAAGATGATTCAAGTTTACTTATATAAACAAAAATGAGCGGGGATCTTGGCATTGTAGTCTTTTATTTATTATGCATGCAAGTTTATATCATTGACATTACCTAATAATTTTGTCAATTATTCATTTTATTGTTAATATGCCTTGGTGTGCGATAAAAGACTGTAATAGTGGACGAAAAAATAAAGCTAAATTATATGAAAATGAAGGTTCAGATGTAGGTAAGGTTCTTCTAACTAAAACTGTTACAATGTATTATTATTTGTTATCTACCTCAATAAGCAGTGCTTGTGGAAGGTAGATGAAGTTTATCGATAGTATACAACATAATATTTAAAAATAAAAAATGAGAAATATTAACTTTAAATAACTTAAGCAATGTTTAAAATATTTAAACTCCTATTTAATACACAAGTCTATACAACAACAATAAATAAAATTGTATTAAAACTAAAACAAAACCTATAATTGTGATTTCAAACAATATTAAAATGGTACTTAAATTCTAGACAATATACAACTATAGTTCAAGTAACAAATATAGTTACAATATCTTTTTTATTTGTTATATAATCATTCTTATTTACATTACTAGAAATATATTTTTTTAGGTACAGTGGCAATGAGTTGGACATAAATAGTCCATAAACTTTGTATAGGGAATATACAATACGCAAAATGTCTGTGGGTAAAAGTTTGTTCGGTTTCAAGAATTTGGAAATAATAGATTTTAACCTCATAACCAAATTTTTATATTAATTAGTTATATTTTAAAAACCAAATTATTTTTTAAATTAAATTAGCGAGAATTTGTTCATTGCATTTTGATGAAAATGCCTATATTCAAAAGCCACAGACTGAAACTATGTTGGATATTTCACCAAGGCATAACCGCAAATTAGTGTCTGATGCACTTCTTACTTCAAAAGTATGGAATACATCAAATTGTATTGATTATGTTGAGAAAAATACAACAGAAACTGAAACAACTAATTTGGTTGATATCGGGTAATAATTATTACACTTTATTACCTCTAAAAACAAAAATATAACATATAATTCAATAACTCAGGTTGGAACAGATTCATCAGAAACCACTTAATAATGAGTTAGTAAATTTAGAAGACAGTGGGTAAGTATTAAAAATATCGATTGGATATAAAAATTATAAAATAATGAGTACCTACTAAACTACTAAACTACTAAACTATTAAAACATTTATTAATTAATTGTCTAGTTGATCTATTTAATATGTCCTTTCAAAATTACCACTATTATACAACCATAAATGGTTCTAATATTTCTAAGATATTTCTAAGAAGAATTAATTAATTTTAAACAGTACAATTTTAGACGTAAATCATTACCTATTTGTTTGAATATTGTTTGATTGATGTTTATTTTAATACATTTTTAAATTTAAATAAAAATTTGTATTGTTTTGATAACTGTAAACTGATTAATCAAAGTGATAAAAATCACTGCCAGTGGCGGCCACGACACCTGCGTATCACAAAGTTGTGATCCTACCTATATATTTAGCCATGCATATTATTTTGTTAAAAAACTATTAGGTTCCTATATTTAATGTTGTTTTATTTTGCTAATAAGTATTATCTAAGTACATACCTACCTATAACTATATTTATTAAATTTGACAAGTGTTGGGTAAGTTACTTTCAAAAAGTAATTAAGTTACTTAACTCGTTACTCAAATAAAATTGTAATGAAATTACTTTAATTCTCAAATAAAAAAGTAACTCATTACAATCTCGTTACAAAAAAAAAAATAAATATTTTTTTTTTCAAATTTAGATAAAAAGGTATAATTTGAAAAAGATGTACAGTTAAGGGGATTCGATACCGTGATTTTCTGTTTTTGTCTAACACACTCGCGACATAATATTTTAGTCGTGTTTTTTGCCAAACATTTCAATTGATCTATTGAAGCGATAAGAATTCTGAAAACATATTTGAATTCATCGTCAAGTATACTTTTAATCGACTTTCCCACATTTTTGATATTATTCCCCCAAATTCCAGAAAACTTCATATTAAAAAAAAGTATTTAAATATTTTTGTATTTCAATTTTACGGAAAAAGAATTTTGAGACCCCTGCACTATTATTATTTTATTGTAAATTGTACACATATACACTATTCCTTAGAACGAATCGTAAACGCTTGTTGTTCTTTGTATGGTTTTAATGAAAAAAATTCGTATGGTAGAATATGTACGACGTCTCGTGGTTAACTACTCTCGTAACTCGCACGGGCGCACTCAGATTCCATATTATGCTGCAGCTGCATTCACAACTCTACATTATCGGCATTCAGCACAGGTGTCTGTTGACTGGTTTCTAAGGTGTGGATGATACAATGGCGGTGGCGCGGGGTGACCAAACCGACAGAATAAAATAAATAACACGTGAAGCGAGTTAAGATTGTTTTAGGGAAGCGAAAGAGGGGTTTCATTATTGAATGTATTTTTTGATGACTGTAAGACGTGAGGTATGACACAATATGTAAGAGGACGCCATAACTCTTTAAAATTTAAATATAATAAAAAGCCTAAGTTGTTTCCTAAAAGTTTAATAATATGTTAATTCACTCTAATATCCAAATTAACAGCACACTATTGAAACTGTCAAACGAAATTTTGCTACCTTTGTCGTCAGTATGTAAGACGGAGACAACAGATTCGGAGGCGACATCCTCTTAATAAAATTAAGACACAATAAAGTGAAAACAAGATTAAAATTAATAAATAAAAACCAACCATAATTATATGCGTGTTACACAGAATACAAAACTTTTCGAAAGTTAATAGGTATATATTGATAACAATTTTAGTTCGTATTTCTTTGGTATAATGCAAAACAACGTAGTACAAATAATCTATGTAGGTACTAATACAATAATATGTAGAGTATTATTCTTTATTATTATTATAATAATATTATCGTATGACTTACCCTGATTCAACTGCAGACTTGTATGTGCTTGATAAACGAAGGAAGAATAATTAGTTATAAGGTCGACTTTAATTTATTTATTTATGTTTAAATATTACTGCTGTCAGAGACAACACACGGAGAGTGACCGGTTACGTTGGCGGCCTGTATACGGACGGTAGTGTGTCGTCTGAGCCAGTATAATGGATCCAGGAGGAGGGGATAATCACTAACGGCACCCAAAGACGTATAAAGAACTCGTACATTATAATATGTACCTCGAGGCATCCCTTGTATTTATAAATATTATCATTCAAATTTTATATTTTTTTATAATTATTAATTATTATTTTTACAGATGTATCCAACAGTTAGGTATAGCTTTGGGGATATTTTTTTCTATAGATTCAAATAATAATATAAGGATTATATGATAGTTACTTTCGTTAGATATTAATTATTTAGAGAGTGGCTATCATTACAATAGGTACTACCATTGATTATACATAGTATAATATAGTACCATCATACTGATATACAAAAACTAAATCCTATTCAGTATTCCACTAATAAAATAATACGATATTTAATTTTGGGTATTTACAACAGTTCACAGTTGCACGAGTACGATAACACATACTTACTCACATTACCATATGTTTATAATATATAATATACATATTATATTTATTTATAAGTAGACTTATTACAAAGTTATAAATTATAAAATAAAAAAAGTATCGAACATTTCAAGTCTATAAATAGCTCAAAACTAGACAAAATATTTTAAAATTTATATCATTTTGGAAAATGTTAAAATAAACAGCCATAAAAAGTTATAAAATTATACATTATACAATATACATAATATTATATAATCATAATATACAACAAAATATTATTGTTAAGGTGGTGGAACTGCCCAAATAAATCGTTTTTAGACACTCCGCTAAATTACCACTCCGTAATAACCACGATAGACAATTTTACCTCGGTAAAAATGTAGTTCCGCCTCTTGTTACTTATAAATTAACCGAAATATTTTACAATGCCGCATAAGAAAACGAATTTATGACTTAATTTTGATAGGTACCTATTTTATATAATTTACCTACACGAAAGAATTCAGATGTTACTATAAAAAACGTCAGTAACAGATCTAGATACGATATTCGTTATATACCCGCCATATTCCACATTTACACGTTAATAGAATAACGTAAGACAGCGGACTATATACTTTATAGTCCATATAAATAATATAAATATATAATAATACAATTACTCAATGACCAATGTTAATTCATACGTCATTTAGTAAACATCTAAAATAAATAATATTATTATTATTAAAAGACAACGTGTGTTCATTAAATTGGCAACGTTGGATTTGAATCCTTTATCGGCGTTCACAACCCGAATGACAATATTAATTAACGAACGTGAATGAATAGTCGAAAAATAAATTATAATCGTTGTTGAAAATATTATTATATTTTATATGCTACACATATATTATATTATTATACAGATATATTGTGTTGATGGTGCCGCCGTGGTATCGGTATTCGGTAATTTGTATCTGATTACATTTTACCGCTACCAATACCAAATACCAATACCAATAATGCTGCAGCTACCACCGGCCGAATTATTATTTTCATTACGACTTCTAACGCTATCTATTGTCAATAAATAAACAAAAATTTAGCGCAACGCATAATCACGGCCAGTGAGACATCTATACTATGTATAATCAATGGTACTACATAGTATTATATTTATTGAACGAGTATACAATATATTCTACAGATTTCAATATTTTAATATTTTATAGTGTAGGTATAACCAAACCGGGTTTAGATCCTATTTCAACTTTCTTACGTATAATATACGTTTCTTAGAAAGTAAATTGTAATGAATTTTTGAATTGATTCTGTATTAATCCAAAATAAGTCTGGGTTTAGACTATAATATTTTAACTCATTCATTCTAATCATTTAAATACCTACACATATAAAGGTTAAATACAGTGGCGGTTTTGGGGGTGAGGCAAGTGAGGCACCGCCTCACTTGTAATTTTCAGGAAAATAAAAATATATGTTTCTTTATATTAGTATTTTGTACTATTTTGAATTTTAATTAAATATACTATTGTAGGTACTCGTACGTCAGGCATTAAATGCTTTAGAATTTAAGTTTAATAAACAACAATATTGAATCTTATTTTTTGGTACAGAACTTGTACATGTACCTACGACGCGAGAACGGCTGCACGTCGCTGTAACGTAACTTATGCGCCGGCGCCGCACCGTTAAAGCGCTGAGATCGACAGAGGCGGCAGCCGCCGTCGCCTAATTGTGCATGTGAGGTGCGTCTACGCACACACATGTAGCTCGTAAAATAGTGTGAATAGCGCATGCGCAACCGCCGCCAGAGGCGACTAAATTCAACGCTCAACGATATTATAAACGTCGCCGCGGTTCATTAATTATATGCAGCCTTGCTGCTTGCTAGGTGGGGGACTGCACGCTGTTGTCACTGATACACGGCCGTCGCATGTCGCACGACGCACGTCTGTTTTCATTTGGTCAAGAAATTTATCTATATCTGGAATATGATAAAATATTGCCTTAGCACGGAACATAGAGCCAACAATAGTTTTTATCATAACTGGCTAATCTTTCCGCTCATTTTGAAACTCAATACCATTTAAAAATGTGTTCCTGTGGGCTGTGTTAAAACAATAGTATATTTACTGTTTAATATTTTTCCGCCTCATGTAAAATTACATGTGAAAACCGCCACTGGTTAAATATTATAAATTGTCAGAAAATAATGATTTCTAAAAATATGACGCCCCGCGCGATCGCAACCTCTATTCTCCCCTTATTATATACGTCACTGTGTACATTGTCGCGACGTTGCCGATTTATTTCTGTGTCATTTACGTGAATCCCGCTCAACTCATATCGTTTGGGTAAGATTTGCATCTGACTGTATTTTAAAGTGTAAAATATGTACACGAATAGCAGAATATATTATAATAATACTATATTTCCCCATAATATGCCGTCCGTTTGTGTGTGGTGTGCAGTGTAAATATAGTGATGACGTATAACAGTTATAGGTATAAATGTATTTTATTATTATTTACGAAATTTCAAAACGTCGTCGTACAACGAAGATGAACAACAATTATTGTACGGTCTCCACAACCGGCCACACCCCGTCAGACCACATTACAATTCCCGCCCGACCCTCTTTTACCAACACACGACGCACCATCGACTACAAAATTCTATGCATTTTTGTACTGAAAACATTTGTAATGTCGCCATCGTGTTCGACGAATTATCGATAGTGAGATTTTGTATAATAGAATAAAAAGAAACCCATAATATCATCGGAATTCTGCAAAATAAGTACTTACGCACTTAAAAAACGTTTTAATCGTTTTATATAAGGGTAGTTGAGCAACCAGAACATAAAGAATTTTTAATAGAGATTTTATGATAATATTGTTTCATATTATAATATTTATAATTTAAGGTTTTCTAGTGTATACTACGTATATTCGTGTATACTGTTTTATCACTTGCGGAGTTAGCATAGTTCTTATAAACATGAACCCCTACTCAAGATTAATTTTAAATATTTAGTCGGAAAATTTGGCAAATACATTATACCGTATGGTGTTCAAAGCTGATTAACTTTTTAACTTTTCCATTACCCGGAATAAAAATTCTGATTAGCAGCAGTATATTATCAGGTAGGCAATCTACTTGCGATAGATCGCGGTACTGTTTGTACGTAAGTGTATGATTAAACTCTTAAGTATCAAAGTTATACCAAGTTGTCCAAGTTTGTCGTTTTTACTTAATTCCACCTATTGTTTCTACAGAATAACATATTTATGAAATATACAACTATTGAATTATGCACATGTATAAATTAGTAATAGTACAAGCTAAAAATTAAAGAGGGTCATGGCTCAAAATAATGAATATACTTTCCAAAAAACGTAATAAAAAAGAATAACCCCAATACTACATGGGTTAAAGTAGCAATCCTAGCGTATACAGAAGCGGAGTTTGGTCTCCTTATTCTAGTATTCATGGTGTATTCATGGCAAAACGAAATAAACCACAAATGTGAATGATCTATTCATATTCCCTGTTTTTTTCTAATTATATTTTTTAATTTAGCTACCATGCACTGCTATGCACAAGTCAATTTTATAGACCTATGGTGACATGATCTGTGTAACTAATAGTTACTAACTATAGAGCTATTAGAGCTATAATTAAAATTGTAATTCTTTAATTCTTAGAGGTAAATTGTGCAATCAGCTTAATGTAACTAATAACTATACTTACTAAGTTTTTATAATTTAAATATGCTTAAAAACAGATTATTATTTTAGGATCCAGGGTGTAGGACATAATCTCCCATTTATTTATTATATAATTGTAATTTCTATAAGTAATAGCTTTTGAAGTAGTGATGAGTGGTTCATTATAAAAGAATCACCTGGTATATAACCTGTATACAACTTAATTACTAACTAAATACTAAATACTAAATAGTATGCCTAGGTACCTTTAAAGTATAAAAAAATGAGTTTAACAATATTGTTTTATATACATCACACATTTATAACAAGAATACATAAGAAAAAATACAATATTGTAGGAATAGGAATTTATTTTATTTCATTTTCTATATTAAAATAACAAAGAATGGATAAAAAAAAACACCCATGTTTACATTCACAGTTGATATTAAAACTAGGTACCAGAAAACTACTCACATGAAATAATATAGTATTTTTTAAGCATTATTTAATGTAGTTATTTGTGTATTTGTTGTCTATATTTCAATTTTTAATAATGTTTACATTTTACTTTGTATTGAAAATAAAATAATGTCTAATAAAATTAGGGTTTAGGGATTATTCTACAATAATATTACCTATAAACTATAAAGGTAATTTTAAGTTACACTACTGATTATAATATGCATACTATAAGATATTTTATATTTGAAGGAATTTAAAATATATTTATTGTTTTAGTGAATAACGTTTACAGTATAAATTGTATTAAATTTATTTATCTTGCAAGTTAGAGAACATTTATAATACATTTAACATACTTTTTACTCAATTTATGTTTTCAGGCAAACATATGATTTTCATAAAATACTATGATAATTAGAACTCTGTGAAACTAATAAACTATATTATAATTTACGAGGTAATAAAAGTAATAATATATATTCACATAGATACAATAGTGTTACCTATCTATTTTGTTTTACTGCTATTATACAAGTGTATTTAGTACTTCAATATACAGTGTAACCTCCATAACTCAAATGTCAAATTTTCAATAACTCAAAGGAATATCTTCGCCCCTGTATTTCAATTAGTACACACAATTTTTTTTTCCGCCCCCAACTGATTTGAGTTATCGAAGTTTCCATGTACTTTAATACAATTATTTAAGCGGATAAAATCAAAATATACCAACATAAAGCATCTTCTATACTCTGTTCTGATTGAGAGTGCCCAAATTCGAGAATGCATACTGAGTCGCCTAGAATTCTTGAACCCCCGGTCGAGATCAGACGCTCTGATTGGTTTATGGTTTTTGTCTGTACGATTGAGCACTATTAATCTGGACAGAGTATAGTTACTATATAAAAATTGGCTCTTTCAAAGTTAAAATTTCTATTTTTAAATTTAAATTTTCAAATTCTATTATAATATTATGTATACAAAATTACCAAGATAACTATTTAAGAATCAATTCGACAATCCTTATAGATTGATCAAGGAGAGGAGTAGGAATTATGAAATATTTTCTTAAATATGCGTATTATGGTCTTTATTAAAAAGCTAAAAGTAGAATTCTAATTTTTTTACTAGCATAAATGAAAAATGCTCAAGTCCATACTATAAAACATGCATTTTTAAATTGTATAACTTTAATCTTGTGTTAAATTTTTGGAATATTTTCTTCATAGTTCATATTACATATTGTATTATCTATTTATCCATTGTACAAAGTGATTAAAAGTTTTAATATATTATAATATGTATCTAATATACAAATACATTTTTAAGTGTTAGTGTGTGGACTTGATTATTGAATCAAAAATGTAATATTTATTATTTATTTGTTTTAAGGTTTCTTCACTGTCAAAAATTCAAAAACAACACTGTCCACTTTCCGGATTAATCTAGAAAGTATTATTAAATCTTTACGAATCATGTCAATACCATATTCAGATCCGCTATCCTAAAAAAACAAAAACAAAAATAATATTTATTTTATTTTATAAATAACATACAGCTTTTAGAAAAGAATAATATTTAAAGTAGGATAATCAGTTAAGAGGACGTCGCACTCGTATGTATTGTCTTTGACTTATACACATATGACATACCAAATTTTTATTAGCTAGTTCCAATAGGGTGCTATTAGTTTTGATATTAGAGTGAAATTACCTATTATCAAACTTTTAAGTAACAACATTATCTGTTCTTTTGTTGGTTTTTTACACTATTTTAATTTTTAAGTGAGTTATAACTTATGAGTATGATGAGTATGTACAACACTAATATTTTAAAACTCTCATAATTCACTTAAAAATTAAAATATCGTAAAAAACCAACAAGAGAACACAGATAATGTTGTTACTTGAGCTATAATCAAAAAAATGAATTTTGGTCTAAATTTTGTTGATAATTATAATTTTTGTTTGAATAATGTAAAACTTGTTTTAACTCACAAGTTTACTCAGTGATGGGAATGAACGTGTTCATTTTGTGTGAATTTGACCTGAATATGTTTAATTTTTAAGAACTAAGTTCTTATTATTAATGAATATGAATGTTTTTTGTTTGTATATTGACAGTTAAACTTTCATAGACCATAGTTATGTTTATAACTAATATTTTATTTACACATAGGAGAAGAAAACTTATATATATACATATACAGAAAAAATTAAAATGTTACAAATACTATTTACAGATTGTAATTAATTTATAGTTTGAAGTTTGTAGTCTTTGTACTACAAATCATAGATACAATTTAATGCTATGAATGAAGATTTAAAGTTTATAATTATATATCATACTGTGTGACTATATTATAGAGCTGAGTATATTTCCCATGTTATATAAATAATTTATTTATAATTATAAAATTCAGTTATTTAAAAATAACTCTCCCATCACTGATTATATTTAATTAAAAACTTTTAAAAATATATAATAATATTGTTCTAAGAATGGTCTAAGAATGCAGTTTTAATATTATGTTATTACACCTAAATATTTTTTTATTTTTCTAACGGATTATTGAAATTGTATGTGCTACCAGGTAAAGACTTAAAATATTCAATTTAACAGATATTTGAAAAACTATTTCTTAACAAACTCTTATTAGGTACTTAATTTCAAGGTAAAAAGATTTTTTATCTTTACAGCTTAAAGATTTGTTCTACTATTTTTGTGAAGATAATATATAATATATAATTAGTAATAACTAGGGCTGAGGACATCTAGTTTTTTCATATTTTTTTAGAAAGATCGTAGAAAAATTCTAGTGAATAACAAATGTGTTTCATAACACCAGGAGATCAAATTAAAAATGGTATTTTGCATATTTTTGCACATTTTATCATCATTGCATATAAATGCATATTTGAGTATATTAGAAAAATTTAGAACATATTTTCGAAATAAGTGCTTAAATTAGCTTAGACAAAAAATAACAAAGTGGTAAATTTTCTATTTCAAAATAATATTTTTACTATTGGTTAGGTAATTTACTATCTGACCGATAAAATCTATAAAACCGAAACGCATATAAGTAGTGAATTTCAGTTGTCTGTCATATTTCGTCACATTTTTATAGTGAAATCATCAATTTTGTTTATTAACAACCGTCGTCTGAATATTGGCAAATTAATTTTAATTTAAACTGTTGGATAGAATTTAATTTACTAGAGATAGATAATTTTTTTAATTAATCTTTTTATATACTTAAATTAGTAATTTAATGACATGCACAGACCAAAATAAAAATATATATATTCAATTTTGGGATAAATAACAAGAAAATATTAGGCAAACATAGTTCATTATAATTATTTTAACATCCAATTATAAAAATAAGTATTATTATTGTAATCATAGTTAATTAATAAATAAATTAACATTTTTTTCATCACATGCAATTATTTTTCTTACAATAGCTTGGATTCTTTATTAGGCGGCTAAGATACCTAATAATGCGGTATTAGATTATTATAATAATAATATTAAAAATCTGTAATTAATTCAGATAAAAGGCATATAAATATAAACTATTTAAAATTAATAATGTCCCAGGGTTAGAGGAAAGTAATAAACTGATAAAGATACCTAGATGGTTAGAATTCTGTGAAACCGTTTTAGACATAAATAAGGGATGATGCAGAATAAAACATATTGTGTTTAGAATTGTCATTTTCTCTTTCTGGAGAAGTGACCTCTCGATACTATCATTATTGGTATGACTCTAATCTCTATGCTTTGAGACAAGGACTAACTCAATTTTATTAGAAGCCAAATTTATAAAATTTTGAGAAAAGTAAATGTGAAAAAAAAAATGTTAAGTAATTAATTAATTACGGCTATAATAATAAATTACAATAATAATAACAATGTACTATGTTTGCCAACTATTTTGTAGGCATTTATCTCAAAAGAATATATATTTAATTTTTTTTATCGTATCATTAGATTACTGATTTAAATGAGTAAAAAGAATAGTTAAAAGAAAAAATTATTTAACTCTCGTAAATTAAATTTGTACCGATATTATTTCAATTTACTAAACTTAGAGGACTGTAGCTAATAAACTAGCAAACCATAATTGATGATTTGACTACAAACATTTTAGAAAAAAAGCTCTACCAGACTCCATTAAAAAATATAGTTTGTATCCGATGAAAAATTAAAGTTGATTTTCTGTTGGTACAACTGTGCTTAAAAATTGTAATAAAAAATTTCCCGTCAAAAATATTCATTTTGTGAAACTTAAATCGAATAATATTGTTAGCTTGATTTTAAAACTGTATAATGTGTTATCATAACAAAATCTGCATATGAATTCTAACTTAAATTATTAAAGCTCTATAATATTAACTTTAACAGCACTACAATTTTGGTTAATATTTGTATATGTATTTGAAACAATATAAAAATTTCATTTTTTTAATATTGTTTGATTAAAATTTGTATTTATATTTATTAACTTTTTACTATACCTAATTTTATAATTTTGTAACAATCCTATGTGTATTAATACCAAATAATGAGTATGTATACTGTCTTTTGGCAACCGACAAGGTGGGCAGTCCGCTCAATAATTTTGTTATATATATATATATATAAATTACATTTTCTATTTTTTTTTGAAATAGGTTTAATTTAATATTATGTATTGTAAACAGTATACAAATTACTAAATAAAACTAGTATTTATATCTTAAAAATATTATAATTATTCAATTCTATAAAAAGCCATGTTTTATACATTTCAGTAAATCTCAGTAATATATTATTTGACCTAATCTGGGTCTAATACAATATTATCAATATTATAGTGTTGGTTAACAACTATAGGTAAAATGGAATGACAAATTTTAATAATTATTCAGTTATAAAATTCCATATTGAAAATTGTATGAATATTGGATGTGTCTTGTATACAAATTAAAAATAACAATGCAATATTTGGTAAATTGTAATGAGACAATATTATTATTAAAATTCGTGAATATTATATATTCAACGAATAGGTTATTCATTAAAGAATATTTTCAATAATCATTTTAATATTTGGAATAAATGATAAATGTATCATTGTAATTTTATATTAGATCTTTAATTTAAGTGGTCTAAATAAAAATGACGGGATATTGCATGGACAATAAAAAATATACTATCAACTTGCATTCAATATCTATTCATTTCTTCAATTAAATTAAGTTTATACAATATCAAAAAAATATTTTGTCATAATTTAAAGTGTTATTTAACATTAACTATAGTATTAGAAGATACAACTAAAATTTACCTGAACAATGCCTTGTTCATTACCATCTATACTGTCTGTTATTTCAATTTTCTTATAATTCCTCATAATAAGATTTATCCTGAAAACAAAAAGTACATAAATTAAAAACAGGTATTTAAGATTTCTTAACATTTAATGTCAGATCTCCTAGTTTTCCATAATATTTAATTTAAATAAAATTGTCCTAATTTGTTATGAAATAATAGAGTGCAATTAATATTTTAAAAAAAAAGTACAATACCTAATTATTTATTGCAACTAACTCAAAAAAGTACCTTTATTATATTATGGGATCTTTTGCAAACTCACTATAAATATGCAAGTTTGTATGAGGTTACCTATGTACTCAATTTTATATATTATTGTACATAATGATATTTTAAATTTTAGAATATTATTCATCAGCTAATCAAAATACAAACTTAAATATTTGTTTAACATTGCTCCATTATAATACAGTCGTTGAACTGGACCAATTGTACATTGTTACGTTGCTTAATTTATTTTTACCCTGTGTATGATGGAGTATAATAAGTTGTATTTAATCACAAATGACATAGACCTATTAAAGATTGTTATTATTATACTTAATTATAATAATATGTACAATCTTAAAATAATGTCAGTAGACAGTGTAATATGTACCTATATTGTATATGGGTATGTATGATGGAAACTTATACTTTTTTTGTGAGCTCATATTATAATAGCCAATGAGATAAGCTCTGTATCTATCTTGTATTTTAATAATTGTTGTCTAATATTTTTGTACGAAGATTAAAAGATAGCCAGTAAGTATAATAATGACATGATGTAAGTAGAAAATATATCATGTTGTCGGAATCGTCCATATTACTATTCTTTCGTGTGTGAATATTTTAAGCATCAGCGGGGTTTGTTCCCAAGGGAAGAGCCAACGCCCAAGTATTACTTTTACACAGTGTTAAACTCACTTGACTGCAAAAACCGACAATGATTTATACCGGCTCTCCAAAGTTCACCGCTTTAAGCTTTTGAATCGTGACGACGTAGTGAAAACGATGTTGATAACAGACTAAGGTCTTTACTCTTTCTTCTATCAGAATTCGGTCAAAACTTACAGATTTAGTTTGATGACATGAAAATCGATGATGGCGTCGTGAAAAGTGACTTGCGCCTGTGTGAGTAGTTGGCGGCGGGGCGTAGGGTGGCTTAGTGAATAGTGCTGCTGCAGTGATGCTATTGTCGCTCGACTAAAATACTAAAAATAAATACTAAATAAACTATTATACTATTATACCTACTTAATGTCTTAATATTATATTATGACGTCAATACTATCATACTTTATTTTTTTTTTTTTTGATAAAACCATTTCTTTTTTAGTTGTTATCTTGTTATTTCATGCCTGGACCGGGCGGCACTGGTGAACATGCGCCCATGGGGGTGGCTCATTGATTATTGATTATTGTCTATAGGCATTGTCCTCATAGTATGTCGTGTTGTCTCCGTCTTACAAGTGCGTAACATAGACAATTTTACGCTGCAGATAAACTATAACAACACTATTCTATTACTCAAACTAACAACACGACAAAAATATAATACTAGGGACAAATATCTTTAATTTCACTGCTTCAATACGATTTTACCAAATATCTATTTCTATGAAAGCCCCTGCAAACGTGAGTTGTATTTAGATGAATCATTCGTTCTTTAATCTTTGTAGTCACTGCTCGTCTTTATACCTATAGGTTTTAAGTAGTAATACGGATCATTAGGTAGGTAGGTAGTGCTAACCAACAATCATTCGCATCATACATATTGCAGCAGTATGGGGCATATCGTTAAGATTATTATGCCTAATTTTACAGTATATGCACTTAACTATAACATATAGATATAGTAATAAAAATAAAAATACCCCGAAAAAATCTGCGACGAACGATCCCGGAAAAAGAATTCCCGACCCTAGGAAATATAACTCCCAGATCACAATATTACTGACAACCACATAAAATTGATTGATCAAATATTTTTTAAAAGCTAATTAGTGTAATATTTGTAACTAAATATTAAAAATGTGGTAATTGGGTACACTAATTAATTTTTTTTAAATATTTGCTCAATCATTTTCATGTGGCTGTGAGTAATATAAATGTTACGGGTAAAGTTCAAAATTGGATAATATGCACATTATCCGGATAATGTAAACATTAGCCAATTTCGAACTTACCTGGCTAAAGTTACTTTAGCCTTCTTGTTATGGCTAATGTAAAATATTATTAATACATTCATAATATTTATTTATTTCAATAAAATTAATTAATATAAGTTAAAAATTAAATATTAAAATATATTTTATGCTACCTATATTAAATTTATTTTTATTAAATATAAAATATTATATATTTTAATATATTTTATTATATTTTATTAACTCTATTTATTAGATAACATTTGTTTTGTTATTTATTTAAACAAGGTAAAATTGTATGACATTTAGAATGCTTTGCATTTGCACTTATTTGTTTTGCAATTAGATTTACATGCGCAACGTCGATAGCCCTAATCACCTAATAATGATATAATTTTTAGCGATTTCTCATTAAGATTTTTTTATATTTGACACTTCGTCTACTTTAATGAATGGCTCAAGATAAATATCAAACTGAGACGTATGCTGTTCTATAGTATCATCTTTGTTATCTAGCTCATAGAATTCTCCATTTTTTATTGATACTATGGAAAAGATTCATAAAGATTTTAAATTATTTGTTTGCATCCAAATAGTTAAAATATTTTGAATATCCTGGTTTGCCCTTTCAACACTATCTTGTGATTGGCTATGTCGGGGCTTGCCATGTACTATTTTCAAATTATCCCACATACATTTTTAGTTATTAATTATTTGATTTACGAATTCTCTTCCATTATCAGATTGTAGTATCATTAGAGCACCAAAAATACAAAATATATCTATAATATGTTTCGCAATCTCTTCTGCTTGTTTGGTTTTTAATGCTCTTATTTGTACAAACTTTGTAACCAGAGCCGTCCCGAAAGGCAAATCATGAGGGGGCTTGATTCATAAATTTGCCAGCTCAAAAAAATTTTTTTTCTTGCTCCGCTCGATTTACTAACTTTTAAAATACATCTCGTAAACATAGGTATACATATTACAAATATTTTGCATTTAAAGCCACAACAGAGTTTATTTGGTACAAGCCGTTAAATGATATAGAAACTTATAACATACAATTTTAAGAGTATTTAATCACTTAGTAAAAATAATATACAATTTTAAAATTTAATTCTTCTTTCTTTCATATTAGACCACTGTATAGCTATTTTATTTATATCAACTTCATTCAAAATATCTTTTCCTATACTTAACAACATTAATGAATCTAACCCAACGTCTGTCATTGTTGATCTGAAATGATTTTTGATGAGTTTAAGTTTACTGAAAGTCCGTTCACTGGTAGTAACACTTACTGGTGCAGTTAATACTAACCGACAAATACTATTAGCTAATGGTAGGATATGTTTTACTTCTTCACATTTTTGAATTAAACTGATAAAAGCAGTGTTTGTTGTTGAACTTAAATCTTTGCATATTTCTTTTAATATTCCTAATTCAGCTTGAATGGCTTCAATATCTTTGTATTTTGCAAAATCACTATTGGGAGGGAACATTAACATAACATTTTGTATATTCTCTATGTTAATATTTTCATTCTTAATTGGAAATGAAAACATTTTATATAATGGCATTATTGTATCGATAAATAGTTTTAAATTGTCCTTAGATAAATTAATAAGTGTAAAAAGTATACATTTAAATTCGTTTTTGTAAAATATATGAAAAGTCAAATTAACTTGAGTGCCTGCATTTTGGTCCAACCAAGTCGACTGTTTTATTCTACGGTGATGAAGATTAAAATCAGATTCTGAATCTATACCAAGATTTGTTGCAAATGATTTAGCACTATCAACCAAATCATTTATTCCATCTGAATCTGAATTAATATCTTCTAAATTTTTAATTGTGGTCTCTATCAAAACAGCAGCATCAATTGCACATAGACTATTTTTCTAGTATCTCAGTTAATGATTTCAATTTGTACGTTATATTTTTCATTAATACCACGGATACAATGAAGTCAAATGAATGTATCTTTTTGTGAATACCTAATGCTTTTGTCCTAGTATTTCTATTAAATATTTTAGGGTGTGAACAAATACTTTGTAAAGTGTTACATATAGCTTCAAATGAAACCCAAATAGCTTTAATAGACTCAGCACGGGCTGTCCATCTTGTTTTGGATAAATTTCTTAATTGTAATGTATTATCAACATATATTATTTGTTTATTTAATACACTATACCTTTTATTGCTAGCTGAAAAAAATACTTATAGGTTTTCCTAGTCGTCAATTATGTCTGACACAATAAGACTAGAATTGCATGCATGTTCCAAAAATGTGTTCGTTCGGTGAGCTTGGCATGGAATATAAAAAACAGTATGACCAACAAGTTCTGAAAGCTTAGCTTGTGTACCGTTAAACTTCCTAGACATATTACTAGCATAATCATATGACTGAAATACCAAATTATCTGTACCTATAGAATGTTTAGTTAAAATGTCAATAATCTGTTTAGCTGTTCCTAGGCCAGTTTTGTCTACTCCTTCAGCCATTTCTAGAAGTTTTTCAATTGCTTTTCCATTGTTATTAGAATAAAGCAAACAAACTGCCAATCGACCCTTATGTGAATTATAAGGGGTTGTATCAGCTATGACTAAAAATAAACTTGCTTCCTGGACTTCTTTCACAATTATTCTAATTACTTCATTACTTAAGATATCAATAAACTCATTTTGCGAACGTGGACCTAAATATGTGACATTGTAAGATCTTGATGATTTTTCACTTAACCAACAGTCCATTAAGGGATTGTGTCTAGACATAAGTCGAACCATATGATTAAAATTACCATTAGATTCATTACCATCTCCATGAAAGGGTAACGTTCGTGCTATATCAAATAAAATTATAATTATATTTTGTTTATTAAATTCTTTTTCATGTACTAGTTTGATTGTTTCTTGTCTTTTTGATCTATTTATAATAACGTCAATAATATGATTAGACCCTTTCATAAAATTGCAGTAGGTAATCATTTAAAGCTGCTTTGTATGATAAAGAACTAAAATGCTGTTCCGATTTGCCTAATTTGGCTCTTCCTTGACTTTTCATTTTTGTCCATGAATTAATCCTTGCTTTACCCATACTTCATTAGAAAACTGTGTTCCCAACCCTTTTGGAAATAATGAACACGCAAAACAATATGCAGAGTCAGTAAACAAACTGTACTCTAGCATAGGATATTCCTTATACCAAATAGGACTAAGAATTTTTCGTTTTAATTTATCAATATCACTGTTGATAAGATATTTTGAAAGTTTAGGTTGGTGTAGACCCAATGATAAAAAGATTTTGCCTTTGTGACAAAGAAGTGATATCACTCCGATGCCCAGGATCATGTTTTCACTAACTGATAGTATTTGGTCAGATGGAACGGTTAGGTTGTCTAATACTACTTTGAATTTTTTTTAAAAAGATTCTTACTTAAATTTTATTCTATTAATTACTTGTCGACTTTCCAACATAAATATAATAGGATTTGTTAATATATCTTCTTTCATTTTTGACAGCAAAGTATTGCACTTAATTAAATTTGACACTAAATCCTCCATTTGACGAGCACATAACAACCATGATATTTCATCCGAATTTTCATCAATATTGTATTCAATAAATTGTTTAGAATTCTTAAAAAAAATATTAATATATTATATTATTAATTTTTTATTAGATATTTAGGTACCAAATAATGATTTATAATATTTATTTGATTAGTTTTCAAATATTAATAACAATACCTCAGATTTAGTATCAACATATTTTTAAACAGTAGAATCTGATTTATTCTCAAACTCTTTTTCATTGCTATTATTACAAACTTTTGGGCTTGAAGATTCATTTTTCTAAAAATGTATGTAATATTAGAATTTATTATGTTTTTATCATAATTATTTTATGAATTTTTGGTACATAACAAGCAACCCTTTTTAGTTCATGCTCTATGAATGAAAATTATTAAATATAATATATTATAATCACATGTATTATTATATACCTATCCTTTACCTATTAACGATTTATTTGATTAGTTTTTAAATATGTATAACTATAACAATACCTCAGATTTAGTATCAACATCTATTTGAACAATAGAAGCTGATTTATCCTCAAATTCTTTTTCATCATCATTATTATTAGCTGATGAGATTGAAGGGCAATTTTTCTAAAGGAAAAAAAAATAACTAGAATTTATAACAAGGTAAATACTTCGTAAGCCATAATATATTATATTCGTAATCAAGGCTGGGCATTAATGAGTTAAAAAGTTAAAGTTAAGTTAAAAAGTTGATTTTATTTTAACATTTTAACTTAACTAGTTACTTTTGGCTTTTCATTAACTTAACTGTTAACATACTAAATTTTACACCGATGAGTGATGACAATCGTCTGCAACCCACGCAATAATACAGCAAAGGACGACCCTGATCTACTTTTATAACGTTATCGCGAGTTTTCAGAAGAGAGATTTTAAGCATTAGTATACTTAATCAATGGTATTATCATTGATTATATTGCTTAATCAACAGTATTATACACAAATCAAAATCATACATATTTTAATACATTTTATTATTTTCAATTTGTGATATAACTTCCTATATAAGCTATAATAATAAAATATATTAATTTAAATTACATTTTTTTGTCTATAAAAACCTTATATTATTAAATTGTTAAATTGCTGACTCAGCGGCCGAATATCAAATGCGCCAACTGACCAATGACTGCATGTCAATAAGGTCAACTTGAGCTCGACTATTTATTTCAGAGAATATCATTGGTCTAGTACAGTGGTTTTCAACCTTTTTAAAAACGTAGCACACTTCTTCTCCTACAAAATTTTCGCGGCACACAAATTCATATAATACGTGATATAATACCTAGTATATATTTAGATATATAATATTTATACATATATAGGTACACTATTTATAATCTACTCTATTAGAGGGTTAGTTATTGTGAAATAAATTAAAACAATGATGAAAAAATGTGTTAGCAGAAATATTTATTTTATATGATAATAATGTACAATGAAATAAAAATATACCGATTAATGAGATATTTGTGCTTGACGTGTAGTGCACAAACGTTTTATTCTAGGACGAACTGTCGACAAGCTTACTCTCAGTTCTTCTTCTACGGATCGAAGTCGTTCTTTTTTTTTACTTTTTATTGTGTTGACTGCTGAGAATCCTTGTTCGCATAGATATGATGTGGAGAATGGTAGTAAAATTGTTATTGCTTTTATAGATATTTCAGGAAATTCAGCTTGACCATATATCCAAAATTTGTTAACTGTCATTTCTTTAAATTTTAGTTTCATTGTTCGATCATTTTTCAGTGAGATAAGATTGTCTTTTTCCGCGAATGTCAAACCAATTATCTCATTAACTGATACACCGAATAGATTCCGCACCCAGTCATAGTCTTCAACATTTATGCTGGGAAAGTATTTCGCCAATTTGTCTTTCAGTAACATCATAGATTCGCTAATTAACGATATGAGACTGGCGTCTACATCTCGCTCTGCAGTTCGCGAGAACATAGTTAATTTATTTTGTTCAACTTGAGTTTTCCACAGAGTTAATTTTTCATTAAAAGCCATAATTTTGTAGGATAATGTTACGATATTTTCGTTACGGCCTTGCATGCTTGTATTTAATTTATTCAAAAGTTCAAAAATATCAGTTAAAAAAGAAACTTTTGTCTACCACTTTTCATCTCCAAAAAACTCGTATTTCGATTCTTCTATTGTTAAAAATACAATTATTTCTTCACTCAAATCATAAAAACGTGATAATACCTGACCTTTTGATAACCATCTTATTGCACTGTGATAAAGTAATTTTGAGTTATCTGAATCCATACCTTTACACATTTTTTCAAACAACCTTGACTTTAGTGGACTACTTTTAATACACTTTATCACTTTTACAACTTGATCCAAAACTTCCTTTAAATCACTTACCAATGTTTTTGTCACAAGAGCTTCTCTATGTAGAAAACAATGAGTAAAAATAATATTTTCATTTTTTTTCTTGGCAAAAGAAATAAAGCCTTTGACTGAGCCAGTCATCGCGGGAGCTCCATCGGTACATACTCCAATGCATTTATCCCATGGTAAATTGGCAAATTTCAGATAATGGTCCATGATTTCGAAAATGTCTTCACCTTTAGTTGTCTCAGGAAGTTTTACAACAAAAAAAATTTTCCACAATGTCTTCATTGGCAACTATGCGTATAAATACCAAAAGTTGTGCTTGTCCACTTATGTCAGTTGACTCGTCTAGTTGTAATGCAATACATTATTACTATTATGATTATAGCCTGTATGAAATATAATTAGGAAGTTTAGGTAGGTATATATTATTTATATTTTCCCTGAAATTATACGACGTTTAATACGTCTATTATTGATAATAATAAATTGATGATAATAAAATAGCCAGAACAACGAGCCTAATTTTGATGTACCTGCAGTATACACTGTGCTTTCTACAAACTACACTCTACACTGTAGAGTGAAATTACCCTCCTATATAAACAGGCATCTACTTATAACAGAAAACAAACAATTCTACATGACTAAATAACTTATAGTTTCTCTATAACAGGAAAATCAGGTGGAACCGATAGTAATTTCGTTACAAGGGGATTTTACTGTAATAATATTATATGTGGAAAAAATGATCTTAACTGTTAACTTAAGTTCGTTATCATTTTCATGAACATTTGTAACTTAACTTAGTTACTCAAATTCATTTATTTTATAAAATTAACTTTAATTTAGCTTATAAGCAATTTTTTATTTTAGGATAACTTAATTTTCACTAGTTAAAAAAGTTGATTAACTTTCCCAGTTTTGCAGTTGATCCGAAAATTTTGGAAACGTTGGAGCTTGAAGATTACTGGAGTAATGAATATTAGCCGCAATTTTAACCAGTAAAACGTGGTTATCCAACAAGTGCCCTACGTTAAAATTCGGTACGGTAGTTTTGGCTTAAGAAGACGGTGTGCCCCCCCCCCATGTCTAATAATACTAATTAGTCCATGGGTTGAGTTGTACGGGTACAGACTTGTCGTGACAGTGTCATTCGAGTAGTCGAGTATCAACCATTATATGGAAGAAAGTGTTTAGAACATTCCGTTCTTTCCCACTTCCTTTTGAGGGTAACAACAAACCGTCCATGAAAGAGCACTATATAATCTTCATAATATTTATATATTATATAACTTGCAAAATATATATGTCAATTTCTAATTTATTAATATTCAATGTCTTTAATTATATTTATTTTATGTTCATTATCAATTTATCTGTATTTATTGTTGAAAAATAATTTATATATATTTGTTCTTTAATTCTGTATAATGTGAATATTATAATTTATCCAGGCGGTGACATGTTGGTGTGTAGATATATATAATAATATATGTAATTCATCGATATCTTTACTATTATATTAGGAACTATTATACATTTTCTTTATCAAAACATTTTTAGATTTTGAGTGGAGCGATTAATGTATTGATTTTTTTTGTGTCTGTTATCACCTTTTGGGATAATAAAAATGCTTAGATTTTCTTCAACAGCATCAGCTGTTCTGGTAGGAAAATAAATCTATTAGATACTTTGGGTGGTCAAAAGTAAAAAATTCCCAACAGTTATCAAAATGGTTTGGAAAAACAAACGAAATTATCGATAATTTTCAAAAGCGTCCGGAAAAAGGTAGGTATCTTACGCGAAACTTAATATCGAAAAAATCAATTTTTGGTTTTAGTTTAACCGTAAAAAAATGACCATCAATACATGACATTTTCACAGAATGTTTATTTTAGCAATTTTCATTAACAATAACATTTTTGAAATATTGCTATTTTTTTTTTTTAGCTATTTATAGACATAAGAAAATTTCTGGTTTTAGTAGTTTTTTTTAATTTTGTGTCAATAAAATATTTTATGCTCGGTCAAGAAACTTGAAAATGTAATACAACGTTCCTCACAAGTTGTAGTTAGTGGAAATTAAAAAAAAAGTTGAGCGTGGATCCACAATAATTTTTTATGAGCGACCGAAGTTATAATGTTGACCAAATTCATCAAAATCCCAAAAATTGGCAAATTATTTATAGTTAGAAATTCTTAAAAAATGACTATCCATATATATATCTAACATTTTAAAATTTTATACAGGATTCCCCTTATTATTTATTATACACGAAAAAATGTTTAAAATATTTTTACTCATTTTGAGTTATTTATAGATATTTTCAATTTGATGTCAATTAAATTAAATTTGTTGGGACGAGAAGCTTAAAAATGTAATACAATAAGGTTCCATATATCTATAAGTTGTTTGATGTTATAATAGTAGTTGATAAATATTAAAGATGTATGGGCAGGTTTATTTTAATACCCAAGTATTTATAGTTCAAAGTTTAACAAAATGTATCAAAATCTCGAACATTTTCAAATTATTTTGTAGTTAAAAATGTATGTCCAATTTTTATAGATAATACCTAATTGAAAATGTAAAACAAGGATTTTCATAAATATTAGGTCTGGTTGATAAGCTAATTGTTGTTGAGTTGGGGTTAAGATCTATTATAATATTATTGATTCCCGATTAATCAATCGCAGTCAAGCATATCGCTGGTGAATTTATCTTAAGAAAAATTGATTGCTATCAATGTTAATGGTCAATAAGTGAATAATTTTAAAATAAATTTTTTTTATAATTCTTGCATGTTTTTCAAATAATTTCTTTATTGTCTTTCAGATTTTACTCTGCCATAAGAAAAAAGAAATCGCCCGTATACTAATCTACTAAAAACTAATATATACCGTGTGTCCGCGGAAACTTTATCATTCATTAGTACCTTAGCTGTACCTAAATATTTTTCAATTCTATTTGCAGGACATTTAATTAATAGACTGACAGACCGTTATCGATAAGAATCGGTTTTCGTTTATACAATGATTTTATATATATTATGTTAAAATTAATATATATGTATAAGTCAACGATAATTGTAATACGCGTTAGTGGCGTAACTCTGTAATATAAAATATATCAGTACTATAATATTAATACGCGACTGTGTAGTATAAAATATTATAGTAAAACGATAATAATAGCAATAGTAATAAAACGTGCAGCACAATATAATATCTATTATGTATAAGGATTAAATAGGTCACGTAGAATTGTTTTTTTTTACTGTAAACCGATACCACACTGTTTGGGTCGAGTTCAAGAGCTTATAGATTCATGAGCATAATGCATATTGTAGCATAATTACAGCTATCATTATATTTTAATTAACGCTCGCGTGTACTCATTACTGCCGACCACCTGTGCAACACACGTCATATAGACAGATAGTCATATATAAACATTTAGATTTTAACAAGACCCTATAAAAAAATTTTCATAAAATATTTAAAAAAGTTTTATACCTAGTTTTTGAATTTTAAATGTTTTTTATGGCTGAATTAACTTTACTTCACAAAAATAATGAAATTTCAAAAATTGTAAAAAATAAAATATGTGACTGTTTTACAATCAAAACTTTTTTAAAAACCAGCTTTACAAATTGGCTATTTTAAACTTTAAAAAAAAATTTATATCAGAATTAAACTTTTTATTTTCATTATTACAAAATAAAAATAAAAAATTTGTAGAGCAAGTGTTTGTAAATGATATAAAAAATAAAAAATAAATAATACCTATCGATTAGAATAAAAGTTATTTAATTTGTCAGGTCTCCTTATTACATACTCTGCATTTTTTAATGCAAATTTTCACCATGCAATTTTTCCAACACACACATAATTTGGGCAGACACGGATACACGACATGTATTTCTTCTCATCATACATAAACACAATCTGATCAGTCTATTTACACGTCTTGAGCGGGGCAAAGAACATGGATTGGTACAATAACCTTAAATACTTATTTTTAAGTTATTTATTATTAAGTACTTAGTATTTTTTAAATTCACAACATTGTGCTTACTTATGTTTTGTTAATATTATGGATATACCTCATATGTTACGAACCGTAAAATACTACGAATTTCCCCCCAAAAAAACCGTTAAACTTTACACGACAATATGTGAGTAAATCTGAATTTAAAAATATTGAAACAAGCTTGGTAGATATACGTTTTTCAACTTAATCTCTTGTCGGGTTTTATTATCTACAGAATGAACGGGTTCTCAGTAAATAGGTGCGAGGAGGGTAAATTCAATTGTTATCGGGGGTCAAATAATTTCATTGCATAACCTGCCGATTAAGTCTTCACATGCATACTGGAATATTAAATGTATTATTATTTAAATGGACATTGTCAGTTGACCCATACATACACACACGTGTGTGTGTTTAGATATGCTATCTGCTAGTTAGTGTTGTACGTCACAAAACGCAGGCCGGTTTTTGGTGGATACATTATTTATACAAAATGTTGGCTTAGCCACTATAATAAACAGCTGGGGTAAAAAAAAAATTACTTCCTATTACCATTATATCTGAAAGATATATCATCAACATTTCTTAAATTAATAAAAACAAAAAACCCTAAGGTTAAGTGACAGGACGCCAAAAAAACAGATTAAAGAAAAATTTAAAAATAACAGAATACCTATAAATAGGTATGGACTCTCAAACATTTATAGAAACAAAGAAGAAAAACATAATTACAACTTAGATAGACTAAACTCAGAGATAAACAACCTTAAAAAACATATTCAGCAACTATAAACACGTGTAAATATTAACCATTAATAGATTATAACAAAAAAAATAGGAAAAAACAATATATATTTTCATATATTAAGTGTAACATGTGATATAAATGTGTGTGTGTGTGTGTGTGTGTGTGTGTGTGTGTACATGTATATGTATAAATATGAAATAATACTGATGTCAGCAAGTACCTAGTAATACCTATTAATATCGTGTTTATGGTCGTGTCAGTATTAATTTAAAATAGGTACCTACACGGTAGTTCTCTACAGCCATCGACCAAGGAAACTAAATAAACAGACCTAGTTTGTAAGTACCTACGAAAGTGTCTATTTTTTTAAACATATAATTATAATATATCTCATATCTAACAATTGAAGTTACTATTATTTATGATCTTAGTACCCATCTAGCCCCGTTCTACGGTTATTAAATCTTTAGAGTCCAACGACTCTTCCTCGCTATCGCATACTTAACTGGTGACCCCCTGGCCACGTTACAATATTATGATAATAATTTGATATATTACGTAGGTACACATAATAATATTAACAATTGAATATTATGTATTGTTGAAAGTATAGTTATTTCATAAATAATACGTAAGCATCTATTTAATATTAAAATTATATTCCGAGACGTGCGTGTTATAATAATAATAATAATAATAATAATAATAATATGTACAAATGTACAATTATATTATGTTTTGTGCCGCAGGACGTGCGATTGAATTACGGACGAAAACAGTGAGCGGAACGATAATATTAGGACCTTCGATGCGTAGGAAGATGCCAAATAAGACGGTCACCGCCGTTCTGTTGCTGGTGTTAGCGGCCGGCAGCGGCGGTGACGACGAGTCACTACAGACACGGATGGCCAACCGGTGCACCAATTGCTTGGACCATAAGGAAATGAAATCGTTGAACATCGAGCTGATCAAAGCGTCGATACTAAAAAAGCTAGGCATGAAGCAGCCACCGAACTTCGGTGGTCGGTTGCCACCTCAGTTGTCCACAGATCTGCCACCGCTGCAAGATATCATGCGCAAGTACAACAACGACCACAGCAGCTCGTTGGAGCTCCCGCACATCCGACACAAGTCACAAATCCTAGACGCGACTGGCGACAGCGCCTCCGATCTGCAGAGCAACAAAGCGACGGGTTATAACGACGGCGACACCTATGACGACTATCATGTCAAGATGCACAAGTTCATAGCGATCGCCCAGTCACGTAAGTACAACTAACTTGGAACTCCAAACGGTCTTTGCCCGCAGTGTTTCTCAACCCTTTCAACATTCAACCTTACCTACGCTGAATTAGTCATTAGATTATTTTTTGACCGTTGACTTTATTTGTATTATGTGTACATGCTATACCATTGTGCTGATCAGATGATATCCCTGAACACTTAGTTGGTGATCTCCTAGGAAGTTAAAATCCCCCTCCCCCCATCACTACCAAGGGAAAGTTAATAAACAAATTATGCATATATTTATCCAACAAAAACTCACAAGCCTTTTTAAAAACATTAGTAAAAAATCTAAAATGTAATTTGAATAAAAAATTGTAAATGAATATAAAATCTAATTCAAATAAAAAGTAGGTAAAGTTAGATTTTTTATTCAAGTTAAATTTTTTATTCAAATTAGATTGTTCCTTAAATTTGACTTTTTGTATCCAAACTAGATATTTTTATTAGATGTAGATTTATTTTATTTGATATGGCCTATTTTTTATTCAAGTTGGTTTTTTTATTCAAATACTGTTAATGTATGGAGTAGCGAATTTAAAAACTAGGCTTGCAAACTTGTACGAATAACCTTTATTTTTTAGAAGCAAGATCGTTAAAGATTAAATAATATCGCTTTACAATTGTTTATAATAATATAATATTAAATTGCAATTTATGCAATTAATCTTAAATACCTATTTTTAAGTTTTTATTATTAAGTACCTGCCTAGTGTTTTTGAAATTCACAATATTGTGTTTATGTCTTGTAAATATTATGGATACTTATTGAATACCTCGTATATTATGAACCGTAAAATACTACGAATTTTCCTCCAAAAAAACCGTAAAACTTTGCATGACAGTATGTGAGTAAATCTAAATTTAATAATATTATAATCAATGCTTAAAACAAATTAAACAAGCTTGGTAGATAGGTATACGCAGTGGCGCTTGCAGAATTTTTCAATGGTAGAAGAGGGGGGCTTAAAAATTAGTTACAATTTTATTTTTTTTGTCCCGTCTAATAATTTCAGACGTTCATTTGAGGTATTTTAAAATGTTTGTAACTTCTCAACTTTTATGGTAGAAAAAAATGCTCTGATCATAAACTTCGATGCCCGATGTATGTTTTTGGAAGCAAATTGGATCTAGTTGGTACTTTTAGGAGGTCGACATTGAAAATACTCAGTGCTTTTTAAAATAATTGGAGAAAAAAAATGATAATTTATTAAAATTGTTTGGTAACCAGCTTGGAAATACCGTCCTCACTTGGATTGTATTTGATTAATTAAATTTTTTTTTTTCTATAAATGTCAATAAAAATTATTTATCTGGTCAAAAAGCTTAAAAATGTAATACGTAAGTTTTTATTATAGCTATAATATTAACGATACATAGGCATCATGGTTTTCTTTATAAGCATTTTAAGTTCAAATTTCGTCAAAACCACAGTTAATTTGTAGTTCAAAAACTTATAAAATATTAAATGTGTTTAGCTAAGGCTAGACAATTTAATACAAGGTCTTTCATATAAGAAGTTCATATTTTTACCGAAAAATTACACATAATTTTAAGAAAATTGGTAAGCAAATACAATGTTTTTTCAAAAATGAATTCATTCTGGTAAGACCTATATGAAATTTGCGTTTTGCTTACTATAGTTGACGGTTGAAACTTGATAAATATTTTTTGAAAAAGTAATAATAATGCAGACGATGGGGGGGCTTCAGCCCGTTAGCTCCCCCCCTCTTTGCGTACGCTGGGGCGACGGGGGGCAATTGCCCCGTGGTGCTAAAATATGAGTCCTCAAAGGGGGCGCCGTCGCGTCACTACAGATTATAACAAAAAAAAACTTATTGATTTTTTTATTTTATTGGATTTGTTGTGAGAAATTAATGATAAATGATACGTGATAACCTGTATCTTTTACATTTCTTTACATGTTTTTATATATATAATGTATTTTATTATAGAGTCATAAAAAAAGGCTAAAACTAAAAAAATAATTTGTTTTATTTGATTCTAAATGTTGACTTTTTTATTAGGAATAAATGAAGTGGTAATAGTAAAATAAAATTGTTCTCTAAATTAGTGGAAGCATAAATATAATAAAGGGAAATATAAATTTTGGGTTATCATTTTTACAGGGCTTGAGACCGATTTTCGGTTTTGGTTTCGATTTTGTTTACCGATCCCCAATTTTTTCCAATTTTTTCAGATTTTGTTTTTAGTTTTGTTTTCTGTTTAAGTTTCAGTTTTCATAGGAAGTGTCACTACTGGGTGGCTTCTTTCATCAATCCCATTCATGTTAATGTAATATTTTAGCCCGTATTCTTATTGTGCCCCCCAGGGTACCAGATTGGATATTTCATTTAAAAAAAAAAAAGTTTCAGTTTTTAAACGGTTTATACTGGTTTTAAAACCGGTTTCAAGGCCTAGACTAGTTACGTTCATTCATAGTTTATTAATTTTTTTGAATCGCTGGATCGAACGTTCGAATCGCCTGTTGTGTAAAGTAAACTTTCCAAAATGACAAAATACAAAGATTTTCAAAAAAATTTTTTTTTAATCATATTTTCGGTTTCGGGTTTCAAGTTAATACCGATTTCCAATATTTTTCGTTTCGGTTTTGATTTTGTTTTCGGTTTCGGTTTTATAACGTTTTATACCGGTTTCAAGCCCTGCGACTTTTAACGGAGAGAAAAAGTAAATTGTAAATTAGAGGGGGCTTAAAAGTTTTTTTTGACAAGGAGTAAAAAGATACTGAGAAAAAAGGGCGCCAAAATGTGTGTACCTTGGGCGCAAAAATCGTAAATACGCCTCTGGTCTCATTGCGATCGTACGAATAGTGTAGGAATGCATAAATGACATAGATACATACATTCAGTTATATATTATATAAAATAAAATAACCTTTTGTGTTTACAAATATTGTGTATAAACATCAAGAAATTTGATCGTGGCGTGTGAGGGAAATTGCTGCTGAATCTAGGGTTGATGAAATTTCCATCCTTTAAAGGCTACCTAACGCGGTTATAATGATGATGTTTCAATCGTAACTATAATAATCTAATAATAACGATGATAACAAAAATAACAACAACAGAACATTCATAATAATATAATAAACATGATTTATGGTGTAATATTAATAATAATAATAATACTTACCGACCGCCACACTTTTGTTGGTTGTCGGTTTTTGTGTGGCACACAGATCCCACGACGCAGAAACTACAGGGTCACTATCCACTCTACTTTACGTTATCCGAGCAGATGAGCCAGAAACAGATCACCAATGCAATCATGTGGTTGTACAAGAGACGGCTAGACGTGGTTATCGACGACCCGGTGGTCATGATTGATGTATATAGAGTCGACCCAAACAACATGCACCAGTCGATCGTGGCCGGTATAAAGGTGAGCAGCCTCGACTCGGTGACCGTATAGTCTAATCGAGTTAGTCGCAATCGATTTCCGCAGACAACCGATACATACTATACAGTATACAATATTATAATCGATGAATTATATAAATATAATAGGTAGTATTAAATAGTCGCGAGCATAATAATATATTTTAATATGTGAATACTGATTGTAATACCTATAATGTCCACCTGTTTTTATTTTGTGATGATTATTGTCACTTTTTACGTATTTGCAGCACGTGATCAACACCACAGAACCGGGCTGGGTGCCTATTGACCTACAGAGGATCAGAATGTCCGACTGGTTCATGACCACGGACAATGCAAAGGACCTGACGCTAGTGGTGCACGCGTACTACGTAAACAAGAACATCACGCACGTAAGGACGCCATACGTAACGGACGCCAGGAAAATAGAAGACATAACTGAGGTACGATATAATTAATTTACTATCATACTCATCAGCCATACGTTGTATTATCATATTTTTATCATTTTCTTGATACAAGTTCCACAAGCGTTGTAATTCATCCCGGCAATTCATCATGTCAAGCTTTACTATTGTTTATTTTCAATAATCGGTTGTAATTGAAAGATTGCTTCTGCTATTATCCGTTTGATGTCTTCACGCGTGAGAGTGCAATACATAGGGGAAGTCCGGGATAGTTGAACCAATTCTTAGAAAATTTTATATAATTTCTTTCGTAATCAATGTAGAGAAATGGAATTGATGTCTAAAGAAAGCCTGGCTAGGTACTAGTAACCTACAGTAAATTCCATATTATTCTATATTTATAACCACGAGTGCTACGTCGATGTGTCTTAAAGTTGAAAAATGGCTCAAATCTCCCTGCTGGTTGGGTGTTATTATTATTATATTTGTAAAGTCACAGACATTTTAATTCTAGAAACAATATCTACAGTTGTTATTATTTATGAAACATTATTACAAATACTTTTTTATAAATAACAATAACAAAATAATCTTTTTAGTTTTCTTATTACCTATAATATAACCATAGTTCACCCAATCACCCTCCCTACAGACCGTGGTTCAAATGTCCCATCCAATACCTCATCAAGTTTTATAAATTATGAAAAAAAGTAAAATACCATTGATAAAACTAGTTGAAACTACATAAAATTGGGAAATAATTAATGAATACAGTATTATAGATAACTTGAAATTTGAATAAATGACGAGCAAACAACTATGAACATTTTTTTTTACTTTGATGACATCAAAACATGTTTTTGTTTTTAACAATCAAATGGCATTTTTAAATGTTTTGTTGTCACATAGATGAGTTTATAAATTGATGATGTACGCTATGATTTAGCTGTTTCCTCGGTAGCTCGAAGCTTAAAAAATATATGACTAAATGAGCGGTTGGCCATATCTCCTCCCTGTTAAAGTACATTGATGTTATTGGTAAGTACAACACTTACGAAAAATATGTCAGAAAAAATAACGTGTATCCAGTCCAAACACATATTTATATATACATCATGGTGTATACATAATGAACTGTATTGTCACAACATTTCACCCTACTCCGCGTGCGGAAAAAAAAATTAGATCAATTAACGGCGAACAGAGTATACGCGTGGTTCGTTATAATTTATAAAGTATGTTATACTATAATCGAAGGTTGGACAAATGGAATGCACCTCACCCAACAGTATAATATAGTAGAATGTCGACTGGCTTTTATATATCATACGAAATACTAATCGCGAAAATATAACGTCATCGTAGGCGCCACAAGTACATATGATGGCAGTGTGAAATAACGGAAAAACTTGAGTTGGGTAACATTTTATAGCTTAAACTAAATACTAGTTGGGTCCGTGGTACTTTGGTATATTTTATTTAAAATAAAATAAATATTAATTATTTAAATGCAGGACATCGTATTTATAGGTACTTCCTACTCAGTACCCATACTTATGCACACATGCCCTGAACTGTGAAAAATCCACCAACGGACCTACACTTAAGTACCCTGGCACCCACCCACTGTCCTCCAAAATTTGATTCGTGTGGGTTTTTGTGTAGGTCCCGTACCTGGAGGTGCATACTGAAGACGGCCATCGGTCGCGGCCCAAGCGCTTCGTTCTGGGCCAAGATTGCGTCGATAACCGGGAAGCCAATCAGTGTTGCCGGCACCCGATGGAGGTGAACTTCGAGACTATGGACTGGGATTGGGTCATCGCGCCCAAGAAGTACAATGCCTATTACTGTTCGGGAGAGTGTCCGTTTATGTTCGTGAAAAATAGCTATTATAACCACATCCGCCAGCTCAACAACAAGTCAAGCACCAGTCCGTGTTGCGCTCCCCGCAAGCAGAGCTACATATCCATGTTGTACTATGACCGTGATTATAACATCAACTATGGTTTGTTGCCTAACATGGTGGTGGACACGTGCGGGTGCAGTTAGAAACCAAATATATAACCACTGCAGCGACCACGCGTTGTTAATATTATTACATTTTTAATGAATAGTAAATAATAATAATTTGCAAAAAAATTTAAATGTTACTATTACTATTATTATATTATATTTCATACCAGTTGCATATAGTATTGCATTGCATACCTATATTATATTTATTATTTATATATAGATATATATTTTTTAGTCTCTTAATTTTGTATTTTGTTCGTTCGTTTGGTTTACTATCCGTTATTATACTCTTTAATCAAACGTAAGTAGATACCTACACAAACACTGCAGGAGTTTTTTTTACCATTTAAACCCCGTTGAATAGATGCTATTTTTGATGCACGTTCAGTCGTTTACTCGTTTTACTAAGACAGTGATAATGATGGTTTGCGTCTCGTACATTTTCATATTACACGATATCGGGTTCTTATATTATAGTTATTATATTATATAAAATTATAATAATTATAATAATATTATTACAAAATCGTCGATGTTTCTGCGACACAAACCACTATCTCTGATCGTCTGGTGCAATACATTTTTAATAGTAAATATTCACACTATATTATTATACCGATATCATGTCGACGATGTAACTTATAATATTATATTGTACCTATGATATAATTCAAGAGTGAAATTGCTACAGGAGAAAACAATACGAGAATCATCAGTCTTCTATCCGTCTATGATCATTAAACACCCGGCACCAAACCTCCAACAACAAAATACATATTTCATTATACGTCGAGGACTCTTTTTCGATTTTAATCATTTTTTTTCTAATTATATAATAATCTAATTTTTACACAGTGTTCAACGTGATAACTTAATAATAATGTAACTTGAAAAGAAAACTTTTTTTAACTGAGTTAAGTTAAGTTTATTTTCTATCTCAACTTTAAACGTATCTAGTTAACATTTTTTTTTGTTAACTTAACTGAAGGCAATTTAATTGAATTAACTTAACTTGCCAGTTAATTATTTTAATTAACTTGCCCACTTTTGGTTTTTATAATATAAATATTTATTATCATGGTTATGATTTTATTTACAAATAAGGGATTCTTGCAGTAGGTATTTAAGGTAGGTAAGTACCTACAGATACATGACTGCAAAATGTATATGTTATATTATATATAACACATATCACATAAAATGTAGTGACTAATAAATAATAATTCATTTCATGCAGTACCTCGATTTTATAATACATTTAACATTGATTACATTTATATAAATGCATTATTATTATTATTATTATTATTATCTGAAAACATTTTCGCCAGTTTTATTATCGGCTTATATTTTTAAAACGAAAAAAAATACTGTATTGCCTATCTACAATTATACTTTTTCTTTGGGTTCTCTTCTGGTTCTCACCTAGCTGACCTAAACCTAACCTACCGTTACCTGCCCTGCTATACTACTTTTGTTATGCATCAATTATTTATTTATTTATTTATTTATTTACTTTAATATTGACGGACAGAAGCCCATTTAGAATAGTAGAACAGTTATAATGGTATTTACAATTATTTATAGTTAAAGGTTTAACTATAATTTCAACACTTTAATTGGGTTTTAAGTAGTTTGCTGTTCTAGAAATTAAAAACATGGTTATTTCGATTAATGAGGTATGATAAACTGTCAAACTACAGTATTATAGATTTTAAATTCTTAATATATTAATGTGGTTATACCTATAGTTATAACTTATAGAATATCAAACATTCAATGCAGAATTAATTATTACGAAACATTTAAATGATTTAAACTATCATATTATGGTACTATTCAGTTTTGTTTGTCACATTTTAAGTACATTCATATTTATACTATGTTAAATTTCGTTTTGGTTAGAAAACTCTATTGGTCATCAGAATTTGAATAATTATAACTATTAGGGTAAAACAAGGTGGTGAATATACTTAAAAAATCACACTATATGCGTGAGTTAGAAAAAAAAACTCGTAACACTGATATTACAAAATAATTTTAATACTTCACATAAAAAAAAATTGTACCTAATCTATAATAAACTATACATTTCTTTATAGGTCGCGATGTTTCTAACACATATAAATGAATTTAAATCATTTAAAAAATTCAGTTATGATTGTATAGTATATTAATATGTTAAATTGATTAAAACTTAAAATGTTTTTCCTGAACATTTAAAATTTTAAAACGATAATATAATATAATTATTATTTTATTGTGTCGTAAATCGTAATTTGTTCTTCAACCTAATATTCTTGCGTGTATGTAAGTCATCTACTATAAACTCCTTGTGTTTGAAATACCGTATTAAGTATATTATACAGATTTTAATAACCAACATTTTATTTTATTATTTAATGTGCATTGGTTAGACTCGTAAATTGAAAATTAAACGTATGTACTAACTATAGTATGCTATTACTTATTTAAAATACAAAAACTGATACCTCAAAATGTACCTTTATTTTCAGTTAGGTGACATTTATAATGATGAATTGAGTAAAGAAATGATTCATTGCATTTTAAACAACACTATTTATTAAACAACAATTAATATTTTATGAACAAATTAGCAGTTGTTTTTTATTGTTTTGATAATACTTCTTAGTTCTTAACATAATTTACGGAACTATCATCTGACGGAGCTTAAAAAAATAATGCCTAGTTCAAATGTCATTGTTAAATAAATTGATAGACATATTGTACATCGGAATTCAGAATATTTAAATAGAATTAATGACATTTAATTGTAACATGGAAGTTTTATTTTTTCTTATATTTTTGTTGATTACATTCTTGTCTTCAATTTATTCTTAATGTTCCGATAAGTATTCTACGATTTATTTATTTATTTTTTACTTTGTCACTTCAGATATAACGTATACCAGTGATAGACAATGTATTTATTGTTACCCTAAATTATCATGTAACACTTCTTACCTAAACCAACATTTTCAAATTGAGTTTAAAAAAGGTAATGTCCAAATATTATTGCACTCGGTCTAATTATTCCATCTTAAAATAAATATTAATTTCAGTTAACAGTTGTTTTGCATATAATGTGGTATGAGACATGAGTAGATCAATTTAGTATTACAGTGTGGTAACCACGTAGGTAATTGCATATTACAATACCGTTATAACGTATCTTACACAACATTCCTACCTAATTTAGAAATAAACGTAAATACACATTTTTAAATTTTAACTAGAAAGGTATTTTAAGTATTTAAATTTAAACTATTGATTAATTTTGATTTATCTTTTTGTACCAGAATGCAATTTGAAAAAAATAATTGGAATTCAACCACATACAGTTTGTTAAAGGTATATGTTGTTTTACCATAATTAAACAGTGCCTATCACTGTAAATGATATGTTGATATATATTCAACGATAAATCATTGCAAACATAAAACAATTTTGGGCTATTCATCCTGGATTAGGAGACGGTAGGCTAAACTCTATTTCTTGGGATATTTTTTATATTAATTTATACTAGGCCCTGATAATAAATTTATATTCTAAGAAACTTAATACAACATTTTGTTAGCAATATTAAGTTATATCAACATTTTGACTTAAGTTCAATAATATTATACGTACATAATGTTCTACTTCTTTGATGGTTCACTTTTTAATGTTTTGTGAATGTTATGAATATAACAGGTTTGAAATATTATACTTAAAATGTTTTAAGAACACAGTGAATTACCTATTTTTGAAATGTTATACTTATTTTGTTTCAAGAACATTGTGAATTAAACATTTTATAAATAGTTCATCTAAAATGTGTGTTCAAGTTATAAGTTAATTATTTACTTAATTTCAATAAATACAATTTTAGATTGACATTGTATTTACGTCTTACACTTATATTAGTGTATTACATATTGTTATGTATATTATATAGATATGATACATATATACCTACCTAAACTTAAATCTGACCCAGAATAGGTTAACATTTGAACAATATTTGAATTTTGAATACTATACAATTTATTAACGGGTATACAAAGTTAGTATAATATTAACATAGTATGTAATTGTATAAGCTATAAATAAAAATATATTACGATTATTATAGGATTGTTACAACTTACAGGAAAAAAAACACTTTAATATAATAATAATAGAAATATGTAGGTAAGTATAGGTTATGGATATATGATATTATGCACTTAATATTTGGGTAGTTATGTTGTATGCATATTAGGAAGACTGAAGACAAAACTTAGCTTGCGATAACCAAGTGGCCAAAGGCACATTGATTTCCTTATCCAATTTATTTTAGAATTTAGGATTAAGCCGTATGATGTCTGAAACATATAGTATTAGTATTTAGAAATATAGGCTTATATTGATAAAAAGAAAATGTTGGTAATTTAAAATTGATTTAATATAGAAGAGTGTAGGACATTCTATAGCATGAATAATAATAGTACCTAATACAAGTATATAGACAAAACGACAAGCCGACAAGATGTATAAATAGGTGTAGTAACTTTGCTACAATTATTAATGGTACAGGTTTCAGGTTTGAAGTTATTACCTTGTTTAAGTTAAATTTTATTAATTATTATGATTACCTACGGTACCTATTTTGATATTTCACTTTAAATATAAGAATTAAATATTAATTGTATCAATTTTTTGTTTAAACATTTTCGTTTACCAATTAATAAACGGTAGGTAGATAGTTGCGAAAAGTTGTTTTTTTTTGAATCCTAATAGTGAATAATGGCAAAGAACTTCATCTACAAACATTTTGGACATCAAATGCTATATGCTAGTACCAATGTCTTTGATACCAATCAGCAGTGAGAGTTTTGATGTCTGTGAAACAAATTAATGTATTTAAATAGGTATATTATTTTATTATTACCACATACCTAGCAAATTCCCAGGTAGGTACCTATTTTATAATTTTAATAATAACCTAAAATCAATAATCACCTAGTCTGAAGAAATTACTTCCATTTTTTATTTATGTTATTTTTATAATATTATGTTTTGAATTGAAATAATTTAATTAATCTCTGTAATATACCTAAAAGGTACTTAGTAAACTTCAATAGTTTATTCTATAGAATAGAATAATAGAGTTATACTTTAAATAGGTACCAATTTATGTTTTTTTTTATATATAATTAGGTAGTTAAATTCCAGTAGAACTATTAATAGCCACTATATTTATATTATTATTCGACTATATATTTATTTTAAATCTAAACACTATTTTTTTTGTGCCGGTATAATAAACCATAAAACTAATAGCCCTAACTTAGCCTATGATCTAAAATTCTATTGTGGTGCTTTTTATAAAATTTGGCTAATTTTCATTAAATAGTAAATAGGTGTTGAAAAGTATAATATGTATAAAATTACCGCAGTATTTCGAAATATTCTATCCCCCTTAATTTAATCTTAAAATATTTCTAGTTCTTCTTCAGTTTTTATTGGAAACATGTCATTAAATGATATTGAAGAATTTTGGTTCAATATTTGAGAAGCAATTGTTTGTCCAGCATTTTTTAAAAATTATCAAATGCATTATCGTACTTTGTTGAATGTTTATTTTTGAGCTCAAATTAGATATCTCATACTTAATTTTATTTAATAAGGTCAGGACTAGATTTTGAAAATCTAAAATAAATATGGATGAATATATTGTCATTAATAAATTCAAAATAAAATAATAAATACATATTTTAGAGTAGGTATTTAGGTTTACAACAATAATCATGATAAATTGTTTTTAAAGTAATAGTAATTTAACATGGATATTGTCAAAATGTATACTAAAAACTAAAAACATTATGCTGCAATAAGTACTACATATATCTCTAAAGGTCATAGTCGATGCTTAGGAATAAGTATTGCTTAAACTAATTTTAATAAATTTAAAAAATAAAAATGTGTGATAATAACTAAAAGCAATGCTTAAGGTCTTGACCAACCTTAATTTAAGTAATACTTTTTCTTTTCTTAAGAGGACGCCACACCCGCATGTGTACCGTCTTACAAACGCGTAACATACCAAATTTACACTATTCAAGTTTTATGCTGTTAGTTTAAAAATTAGAGTGAATGAATAAAAAACTAATATGAAACTTGATGGTTATCTGTGTTTTGTTGGAAGTTTTTTTTATGATAGTTCTGTTTTTAAGTGAGTTATAGCGTATATCATAAATATAAATTAAAAATGTTCATAACTTACTTAAAAACTGAATTATAGTAAAAAATACTTCCAACAAAACACAGAAAATATTCTAACCATCAAGTTTCATAATAGGTCAATTCACTCTAATTTTTAAGCTAATGGCATAAAACTTGAATTTCTGAGCGTAAATTTAGTATGTTACACGCTTGTAAGATGGAGACAACACATGCGGGTGTGGCATCCTCTTAAGCCAATGTTTCGTTTATGAAATTCATTTGAGTCTGTTTAATTTTTAAAGTTTTTACTTATTAGTATTCTGATATTAAAACTAAAATTTTATCATGCATATTTTGTTTTCTATTTTATTAATATTAATATATATGTTAAATGTATTATTATTATTGGAGTACTTATTTACCACATAATACTTCTAAAATGAATTATAAGGATATTGAATATTTATTTAACTGTAACTTACCGCCATTTTTTTATTTCATTGTTTTTGGTAGAAGAATTATTTATAACACTGTATTCAGATTGTTGAACGTGTATACCTAAAAATTAATTTAAAGTTCAATATTTGTTGCTAATAAGATCCCTAGATAAAATTAAAATTTTAATTAGAATGGTTTTGAAATAAAAAGGTATTTTAACCTGATTGTAGCATGAAATATCTATGTACTTTAAAAAATAGTAATAGATATATACATATTATTAAATATATGTATTATATTATATACCTGCTGATAAATTTTATGGTTGTGAGAAACATAATTTTTTTTAATATTGGGTATGACTGCTTGGCTGCGACATAAATATTGTTAATTTGTTTTGTTTTGGAGATGGATAAGTCATCAAATTATCAATAGGACTAGGAGTATCAGCAATATTCTCAATCAAAAATTTCCCAATAGGAGAGTTGAAAATGTTTGGACTTGTGAACATTGCTATAATTTTCAATAATTGTTGGAGTTCTCTTCGGACTTGAATAATCTAAATTAAGTAGTGGAAATAATAATTTATAACAAAAATTTACATATCATACTAATATTCAACTGAATAGCTAGATTATATCAATAATAATAATATGACTTGCAGTTACTTAAATAATTAAATCTATTTATTTTTACTATTTGAAACCCCCTATAAATGGTATTCTGCATCTTTATTGGAGTCATGCGTATCTATATTATCTTCATCTTCTTCAATAAATGCTTCATTATTCATTTTTTGTTATTCTATTAATTTTTTTGATAAATAATACTAAACATTTTAATTTAACTTTATTATTACAGTTCAATTAATTGATATATTATAGTGGGCATTAATATGTAGGTATAAATTAATATAAAATAATTAATAAATTAATTAACTATTAATTAACTGTACTGTATTATTGAATAAGAACTTTTCTTCTTATTTTCAAAACTATTTAAGGAACAGATTTTTTGGAAAATTATGAAAACATATATTAAATACATATATTATGTATATATAATTTTTTTTTTAGCTATTATATTATAGTCTTGAAATGCAGAGAAAGTTAAATATAAATAATACAATGTCATTATGTAAATTTTCAAGTTGTTTGATCATATTAAAAAAATCTATCTAAAATATAATTCTTGTTATATTTTTTTTTTGTTTTTCCTAATTATTCAGAAAAGTACTGTTAATTATTGATTTTGACCTTCCAAAAATACCAACTAGATTCACTTTCCTATCCAAAAATATATTTAAATTGAAAATCAAAGCTATTTTTCTACTATGAACTGTTTGGTTGTGTATAATACATCATTGTAAAATCAATATACTCAGAATCTAAAATAATTTAAAGTTTATAAATAGATGGTACAGAAATATTAAATGGATATTGTGAAATCAGAAGACGATCTAGTTCCTTAATCAATAATGTTTGCATTTTGTTTCTTTAAAAAATACTTTTGTGTCTGCCAAACTTTTTGAGTGAAAATAGTGTTTGGTAGGCATTTAATTTTAAAACTATTCCTATATTTAAAGAGAAATGTATATTATACATTGTCATATTGATAAATAAATATTTTAAGAGGTTATTAACCTCTTCATTTTATCTTCTAAACTGACCAAGAGACCTAGTATCTACAGGCTTTAGAAATAATTCCAAATTTGGCTGTGCTGGTATGGTTCCAACAACTGTTCTAAAATATGTGGAGCCAACTCATTGTTTTGGATCCCTACTGGTTCTAAACTAAATTGTTTACTAAAGGAATGCATACAAATACAAGAAAACAATAATAATTATTGTGAATAGCAATCTATAAGAACTTATAATGATTTATATTTCCCAATATGTTCACAACTGGATATTGTCAAATATATTTTATTCAACTTTAGTCAAAGAAATGGTATAATGTATGCATGTACAAATGTAGTGAATATTGTACAAATAAATGCACGGAAAAGGGGACAAATAATTATTTAGTGAATAGGTATTCAATTTTTAAAACAAAAGCTTCATGTATGTGAAATATATATAACACATTGATTACAAAATATCATATTAAGTTCAGTATATTACCTTGTCCAAAATACTGTGGTTCATATATTGGTAAAGGTTCTAATATAGACAGATTGTTGTGTAGATGTACTTGCTGGGAAATTGAGGACGCCATTTGAATACAATAATTTGGCGTACTGCTGGCTCTATAATAAAGAAATAATTTAGCTTAAACAAAAACAGACAAAAAGTAGTAATAATTACCAAGAAGCTCTACAATAATATTGTAGGCTTCATCATCAATTTGTAGCTCTATAAAATAATATTTCTGTAATAAGTTGTATATTTAAGTATCACAATATTTAAGATCAAACTGACTAATAAAATCATTTTAAAATTTAAATTAAATCATCAATTGTCTAATACGAAAAAATCAGACCATAAGAAATATATTCCATGTAATAATACAATTGGAGTCAGAAAAGAATATAAAATAAAGAAATACAAAAGTAGACAAATTTTAATTTTATATGAATGTCATAAAAATGATAAATTTGGAAACAAAACATATATTTTTTTGGTGTTACTAAAAATGTAATCTATTTAATATTTGAATTAAGTAAGGATTTTAAACAAATATCATAATTTATGATAATATACTAAAAAAATTTAATTTTCACTTACATGAGGACGGTTTGTTCCAAAATTTCTTGGTTGCTTTATTTCCATACCGGCATCAGCTAACCGGTATCATTAATTATTATACCACTCGTATATACAGTAGTAAGCATTTCTGAAATAAAAAGTTTATGTTTATGTAACAAGTTTTATTCATTAAACTTAAAATATAAAGTATGAATTTTAAAGTGTAAAAATAATAGCTGTCAGTTGATTATTGAAATCAACATTGTCCATTGTTTACCTATAAATATCCATGTACTTGGTTTGGCATATTTATATTGGACATTAGATTCTTATGACTTATTTCCAGTACATTGTTTGTGCGCCAGTTCATATCAGGAATTGAGAGTAAATCAGCAAATAGACCTATAAAAGTAGTTTAATTAGTATTAAATTGAAAAAAAAAGCTAGCCAAAGCTCATAAAAATGTTGAATTTAATTATTATTATGAAAAATATTTCTATAATATTTAAGTGTTAATGAAAAAAGAAAATTATAATAAATATTATTTCTTTACTTAATAATATTACCTGTTAACCAAGTCCTATCAAAATATTGTACAAATTGGAAGAATTTAATTTCAACTGGTCCAACGACATTAAAAATATTATTATAGACAAATATTCCCGATTCCACAAATCCTGCTCTTAATTGTTCATATTGTGTTAATTGTGGAGTTGCCATTGCTATTCATAAAAAAATCATGTATCCACCTTTCTACTATTCTTAAGCAATTGAGTTAACTCCAAAATTAATTTATAATATTTAGCAATTAATAGTTTGTACCGCCACGGAATACCTTTTTTTTTTTGTGTGGGATCACGGCTTGGAAGAGAGGCCGGCACTTCGCCCTTAGCGGGCCGTCCTTCCCCTCCAGGCCACAAAATACCTACAAGATATCTAATACCCAATGATTAATTGAACTTAATCTATTCTGTGATACCACGTCGACGTCGTCTACGGTAACAAACAATAACAAATAACACGATCGAGGCACCACCATCGAAATTAGAAATTAAAGAATGGAATAATGGATGATATTATTATGGCATTTATTATTATCACACGAGAATGAACATAATAATTATATATAAATATAGAGGCTTATCACAAATAAATTGATGTATATTTATGTATTATGATTTTACCTCTGCTAGAATGAGAGGTATTGATAAAAATAGTCTTTCTTTCTTCCCCATTATGGTACGCTTCTCTCTATCATTGTTATTACAGCCATGGCCTGTCCATATCCATTCTTTAATGTCTATGGGCGCCACCACCGCGCCCGACAACACCTCTTGGCAGCCGTCGGGCGCGCGGGCGCTCTCGTTGTGATAAGCGAGCTCCGCCGGAGTTGGTGGTCGTCATTCGTTGATAAAACGACGACGACAACGAGTACCGTCGGTTTCCGAAGAGTAGCCGCGTAGGTATTATAGTGTTATAGTAATAAATAGTGTATATTGTTAATATTGTTATCGACCGTCATTTCGTTTTTCGATCGTTTTCGATCAGTGATCACACTCGGTCTTTCGGTGTACCGTCATCGTCGCCGCCGTCAAGATCTTCGGTCGCGCGACAGCTCTACGATCTGCGATCCACGACCATGTCGCGACCCATCACCGCGTAGATGAGAGGTGCCTGCGATCTCGGTGAGTTTGTCTCGAGCGTCGCGTCGGACGGAAAGATTCCGACCACCGTCCGTCGGAAAGATTTTCGGCGCTTCTGTTTACGATCGAAGCCGCCCGTCCGCCACGGCGGCGGCCGAGACTATTTCCGTACTATTTTTCCCACTCGCTGCTCCCCGCCCGTTGGTCCCACGCACTAAAAATTCCACACACGCCGATGTCGCGTTCGCGTAAACTGAAAATGCGTTTATATTTAAAACATGACATACCTACTACTTGCGTTGTTAGACCCAGTTGGACTTGACCCGTATTCCATTGACATTTGGCCTGTCACGATAAATATTTTATTTCTTGTTGCCAGCTCGAACCGCGTTGTTTTCCAACAGACGCTTGTGGAACGTCTTTTCGTATAATATGTTGTTACTCTCTTACATAATATTTTCATATGTGCTCCACAAATGTGAAAAGCAATACCTGTAGGTTTTATTTTTAATTTTTTTCATTGAAAACGCTATTTATTTAAATTAATCTATGAAACTCATATCTATCTATACAAATAATAGAATAAAATAGAACTGTTTGAAACTGTCAAAAGAAAACTTCAGATATACATAAAGTGAGTGTAGAACTGTAGAATATTGTTTAGGTACCTACCTAACCTAACCTACCTTCTTGCATTTTAGAATTGGACAACTTCTTCCAATTGGATTAAACAATTTGGTTTGTGATTTACTTTATAATTTTCTTTAGCTAATAAATTCACTTTCGATTTTAGCATTTATCAACTGGTGAAATAAAAGAATTATACATTTTTAGTTAAATCGTAAAAAGTAATATAGGTAATGAAATGTATACAAATGAAATATGTATAAAAAATATTTATTATCTCTATATTAGGTACTTGTTCAAGTGTGATAAGCAAATATTTTTATGTTTTAGATACCATTTTCATGTATGTAAGTATCTACAACTCATTATCTAGGTACTCCAGTTTATATAGTTTATAGCAATTTAAATATCTGAGTTATTTATATATTTTTTCTAAATTTAATATTAATCTAAGTTTGTTTAAACAATTTTCATATTTATAAAATATGCACTATCTTACTTATTTATTACTCATAGTTAAAACATTTTAAACTAATTTTATCCATTACCTATTTATTTGGTTTTTATAAATAACAAGGAATTTGTTTTGATTGTAGTTATAAAGTTATATATTAAAATTTACTGAAATTGAGCAGGTCAATAAAAAAAATAATAGATGTTAAATTATAAATCAATTATGACGAAAATATTAATCTAGGTATAACACCAGTTATAATTACTTATATATATAAATAATCAAATGGTACAGTATTTATAATTGTTTTGTCCTCAATTCTAAAATAATATTTTATGTGTATGGATTTTTCAATTTGTTGGGCAATGATTCAAATTCGTTGTTTATATAGATAACTATTTTTTGGACCATCAGGTCAAAACTTGAAACACTGGAATTTTCTATCACTAATTATTACATTTAAATTCTAATTTGTAATTAATCATGCATAATAGGTAAATAGTACTTGGGTAAATACTAAATAATTTTATTATTCTATAAGTTCAACAATAACTTTTCATTGTTTAATATTGTTTTACATTTTATAAAGAAATTATCTTAGGTAAATATTCATATAAAATTAAATATAAAGCAATTTACAAAAACAATTAAGTGATTTATTATTTTGAATAACTTTTGCAATTATTTTTTAAATTAAAAAAAATTTGTAAGTTAAACCTAAATAAAAAAAAGTAAATAATTAAGAATTCACAGAAAGTGTCATCAATGGGTGGCTCCTTTCATCATATTATTTTTTTTTTTTCCTGTCATATAACTCTTATCACATATTCTTATTGTATTATTGATACAGATTGTATAGGTATTACTTGTAAAAATAAAAAAAAAAAAAAGTTAGACCTAAGCTTAATCTCCAACTACTTATAATATTAGTTATTTTATAAAAAGTAATTTACATAATAATGTGGAATGCACAAATGATCAGTACCTATTTTAATAAAAACATTGCTTCAATAATATTATAGATTTATATAAAGGTAGTTGTTTAATATACAAATACTATAGGTATTGTTTTCTATTAAGTGCATCGTTGGTTTGTTTATTTGACATACATAGTTTACCCATTATTTGATTTACTAAGAAATAATTATGTACGCTAGATAATGTAATTTTTTTATAGACATTGTATTTGGTTAGGTTAGGTACATCCGAATATGCTTATACTTATATTTATTCATACAAATGTAATTGTCTAGTTAATTACATTTTTTACAATATTTAGGTTGAATTTATAATTAATTTATTCATACTTTAATCAGTTGATTATGGCGTACACTAGAAAACACATTATTTAGTACAGAATACATTCATAAAAATTAATCTAATAGAAGAAGAAGTAAATGTTACAGTTTTAAAGTAAATAATACTAATTAATTACATTCTTTTTAATGAAATGTGTTGTTAATAGGATTATTCATTTTTTTTTTTTTTTGTATTTAGTTTAACAATAATAATAATAATGAATTATGTTGGTACATACATAAAACTTATCATTTTTCTTAATTAAATTTGTCTGTTCTACAATTCCAAGGTTTCCTGTTTCACGTCAATTAACTTTGTTTTAGTTCATAACAGATAAAAATATTAATAATGTAGTTTAATACCAAATAATTTTATCATAAACTGGTCAAGAATAAATATTGTATTATTTTTTTTCTATAAATAAATTATATACCTACTTTTATTTATTTCCAATTTTCCCCAACATATAAAAGTAGATTTTATGAATTTTTTAAATTTCCCAAAAATTAAAACAAATTAAGTTATTAAACTTTCCATCTGGACTATTGTTTGTCATACTTAAAAATTGTTTAAATTTTCATAGTCTCGCACTTTTTTAGGGACTTTTGGTGAAATTCTAGTACTTGATTACAAAAAAACCCATTGGCTGTCATATAGTATGTAGTCTACTGGCCATTGTCATCTGCTTTATGATGTAATCTACTTGCAGCCAGCCGGTTTTTACACGGGCTTATGATCTTTGATAGATACGGTCAAATCTATTTTCTTTGGTTAACACTTTATCTTTATGACTTTTGATAATAATGCTTCAACATTCGATAGAAGTATGTTCTCAAACGCTCAATACATCACTTATTGTGTGAGAGCGTAACACTACTATTTTTTCTATATATTATTTTGGCACTCACGAAGTCACACACTCAATATGTTGGCAAAATATTTTTATTTAATCATAAGTAGTGATGAATCAACCACAAATTTTTTAATTAGTAAAAATGTTTTGGCAAACAATGAAAATGGCCAACTTATAAATAATAAGTATGGAAGTGATATGTATACATACGTTAGAAAAGAAGCAAAAATAAAAGAGAGATTTAGGTTGCAAACAACTAAAACAACTTTTCATTTTTTTTTTTGTGGAATAATACCATAAGGTTGTAATGAAATTTTTATTTCTTTTATAATTATTATTTTTTTTATGCCAGTAGACCGCATACTATATTTATGAATTCACTGATGGACTGCATACCTACTATATGACAGCTAAACACATTTGACTGATGTTAATACAACATCAAATAAAGTTTATTTTATGTTAAATTATTTATAATTTAAAAGTTTTGGTATATGTTGTACTATTAAGTGGAGGTATTATTGTTTATTCTTAAATTAATAAAAATAAACATAAAATATGTAGAAATGTTTGTACCTATTGTATATTACTAATAAATAATGCCTATTTAATGATTTGAACAAATTCTACATATTTTTATTGAAATCAAGTTGTAGATTCAAAAAAAGTAGAAAATTAATATTTACCTAGGTAGAATGTACTAAAATAATTGAAAGTGTAATTTATTATGATCTACCTATGTACTATCTAGACTCAAGTATTTATTACTTGTTTACTAGTTAGGTACTACCCTAATCATAATAATTCTACCCTTGATGTTCAAACGGTTTTAATAATACATAAACTAATATAGATATATTATTAAATATAATGATCCCTTTTTTAGGTTTTATGAATAAAAAATATGAATTCAGATTATAAGTGGAGAGAGCAAACAACATCGAGACTGAATGGTTCAAAAGCAAGAGATTCTGGTGAAAATGGATCTACCATCAATAACTTTGTTCGTAGACATCAACGCAATCTATCATTACCCATCAATAATGTTTTTCAGCCAACAACGGTAATGCAATTATAAAATTTTACAATCATATTTCAAATTACTAAAGTATGTCAACATTTTAATTTTAGACAAAAGCTGATTCTGCCTCTATAACTACAATGTCTAATTCTAAAGGTAAATTCATATCAATATAATATGTATTATTTGAATTATAAAGAAACATTTTTAAATGTTTTTGTTGTGTGTATTGTATTTATTTGACAATATTCAAAATTGTATTATATTAAAAGTATTGAAATTAAGTTGAAACTTTAATATATTAATGCTATAAACCAAATTATATATTAAGAATGTATTATACAAATTTAAAGTTACTAAAATATTGACAATTATCTGAGAACTTAGATTCTCTGAATGCAATATTAATTAATTTAACCATATTTAAAATATATTAATATATAATATGTTGTATCCACATTTCATAAACTGAATATCTAGCTAGTGAAATTAGACCAGATCGTGAACTTTGACGAAATATATTATATGGACGTCAATTTCGTGAAACGTATTGTTCTATATTGTATGCTTTGTATAATTATTATAAAACAATTTTTTTATGTTATTTAGCAATAAGTTATATTATATCATAATAAACTACACTTATCTATATTTTTATGAACAAAAATATAACAATAGTCAAAAAATTAAATTATATTATATTTGCATATATTTTTCATAAACCATAAGTTTCTACATTTTTTTATAAACATAATAATAAATGATGACAGTAAAAAATTGATTTTATATAATGAACTAAATATGTTTCTATCTTATTATTTATTTTTGCACAACAATTGTTTATGACGTCTACTTTTTCTATAGCATGTTATTTTCAAAACATCCAACCCTACTTGACTGGTCAGAAGTTTAATAGAATACAGTTATAATGTAATAGTGTACTTTTCAATCTTAATTAAAATTTTTTTTTAACAGGGAATTAAAAAAAAAATCAGTTGATTTTGAAATTAAACAATGCTTGATATTAACCAAAAATTAATGGGGGCCTACAGATTGTTAATTTGTGTAGATTTTCATGTTTTAAAAATAGTTAAAATCAGTCAATATGATAATGATAATCAATTGTCGAGCAAATTAAATAAAATGATATATTATAGTTAAATATAGTTGGTTACATTAAATTATTTTTTTATTATCATTATTAATTATTGTTTAAATTAATCAATTAATTATTTTGTTCATTAAACAATGTATAAATATAAATACGGTTCATTTATAAACAAAATATGTATGGCTTATTAAAAATATAATATAGTATAATTTTTTGACTATTGTTCATAAAACAATATAGATAAAGTTTAGTTTACTATGATACGATATAATTTATTTCTACATAACATAAAATAATTGTTTCATAATTACTACACAAAAGTATAGGTATGGTATGGTATGGTATGGTCCATGTCATGAGATGGTATGTCCATACAATGTATTGTAAGTTCACGATCTGAACAGATTTAATTATCAGGATATCCAGTTTATGAAATTAGGGATTTTACTATATACGACATAACATACGTATATATTTTTATATCCTTAAATAATTTCCAAAAACTTATTGAAGGACTTTTTAAAACTTTTAATAAAATATTATTTTGGTGTGATACTTGTATGTTTAAGTAAAGATGAAAACATTTTTTTTCATTTCTGTAGGTAATGGAATATCTTATTCTAGTCCAGTTCACAAAAATTACCAAGAATCCAATGACTGTGATGATTCCTCTTCCAATAGTGATACTGGTAGTACAGGTACTTACATTATTGAGAGAAATGATACATCTAATGATAACAAATCAGAACAATCACCAGATTGCGACGATAGTGTTGATGATTTTAAAAAGTCCAATTCAATGGTCAAGGTAATTTATTTATTTTTAATATGAATTTAATTTTTTCTTTATAATTATAGTCTGATTTATATTATATTTGTAATTGTATCTGTAGAAACTACGTTCTAGTTGGGTCAATGAATGGCATTCAAAATTGAATCAAAATAAATCATCTCTTTCAAGCCCAATTCCTCTACTAAAATCAGGTGAGAGTACTGTTTAAATTAAATTGATTTCAATAGTTATTTATGATAATTATTTTGTTTTTTTTAGACATCAAACCTAATTCACCAATTTTAATGAAACATCCAAGGAAATCAAATATTCCGTTGCCAAATGCATCTAGTATAAAAGACTTAAGTGTATGGTGCTTTGTTAGAATAATTTTAATGAATACATTTAAATTTGTATTTATACTTGCATGTCAAAATGTCAAATATAACTTATAAGTCATTAGGCAGTTACAAATAATTTTATAATATCCGGTTTTTATAGGAAAATAGTATTAAAAGTATAAGCAGTGATGACGATACCAGATTACTTTTAAAAGATGCTGAGAATTGTGTATCTATGCTAGAAGCTAAAGTTGAAAAAACTGTTCACACTACAATTCAATATAATCGAACTTTTAAGTATAAACCATTAATATTATATTTATTTTAAGTAAATATTGAAATTTTAACTAAGTATTAAAAAATTTTAGCTTGCGCCGTGATAGATTTGCAAAGCCACAACAAGACACAAATAAAAAAAATGTTGACTCCAAGACTGCTAACGATAAATCTAATTTATACAAGCCTTCAAGCCAAAATTTAAGTTCATCATTGTCTAGAGTTGACTGTGGGCGTTATAGTTTAAGAACATCCAGAGTGCCTCAACCAAATTCAGTATGTGGTGTTATACACTTATATTTATTTTGAAACATTAAACAATTTAAAAAAAATTATATTTTATATTATTTTAGTCACCGTTGTTGTCTGCTCGCAAAAATTTATCATCCAAAAAAAAATGGAACTCAAGTATACTTTGCAACAAAGTTCAAACTCCGAATAAGGAAACTGAATTGGAAAATTGGAAACGACGTAAAAACTATGATCCATTGAAAGCAGCCGCACAAGGAAAGAAAAAAGATCATCAAAAACCATCATCATTTTCCAAGGAGTTAGTAATTTGTTTTGTATTTTAATAAGAACACATGTTAACACTTTCCTTAAAATTAATTTTCAAATGTAGAAAGAGTGTTGAAAATTCGGGTAACCCAGTTTTAAGATCAGCATCTTTTCATGGTCGAGATGGTTTTTCTCAAGAAGATGATAGTGATGGGTGGGAACAAAAAAGTTTGCATTTTTATGATCATGTTGATGATTGGCATAAATTACCACAACCACCTGCTGTAAGTATATTTTAATAATTTTCTTATTCACTTTGTGAAGTCTGTGATGTAAAATGATTGATTTTGGTTGATAATTTAGACATCTAGAGATCATTCACCTCCGCCATCCAAGAACGAAAATCTTTCTTTATCAGCAAATTCATCACTAGCTATGTTGCCTACTCTGGTTCGTTAGTAACATTTTGTAAATATAAAAATTCTTAAAAATATTTTATTGCATATTATGTTAATCTAGATATCAGCACAAAATGGCTCACCTACGTTTTTGCACAAATCATTGTCTGCATTTAATAGCTCTACAAGCTCTTCCCTTGATGTCAGTTCAATGGTATAGACTAACTTAACATTTATATAAATATCAGAGTTAACACTGTATTTAATTTTTCAGCCAGATGCGTTGTTTGACGATAAAGATACATTGGATATGGTTCAGTTATCGTATAAAGCCAAAAAACGTGGTATTGAACTTATGAAGAGGATAAGGTTTGTAATACTTACACCCAGTGGCGTAAATTGGCCAAAATAAGATTGCAATAAGTTTCTAGGTTGGACAGACTTTTGGGGGTCGAACTTTGGCCATCCACACCTCCCTAAAATGTTTTTTTTTATTCTATATTTACCAAGGCAATGAAAAGCCAAAAGTAACTAGTTAAGTTAAAAAGTTTAAATTAAATTAACTTTTTAACTTAACTAGTTACTTTTGGCTTTACATTAACTTAACTTACTAAATTTCTTTCTCAATTAACGTGAAATTAATGAGTTAATTTTTCATTTTAAGAAGTAAGTTAAGTTAAGTTAATTTATTTTGTTTTTAATTTAATTATATTTCACTATTTCAGTCTGTTTCGTTTTCATGTCAAAAAATATGTATCCTAAATTGTTTAAAGTTAAAAATGTATATCATTCGAATCTAAATTATATGGAAATACTGTATGAAGTATAAACACTATATCCTATAATTTAGTTTTAGGTTGGAAAAAAATTAAGTATGCTAGTGTTGTATAAACAAATTAACTTTTTTTAACTTAATAAAAAGTTAACAAAAAGTGTGTATTAACTTTTAACTTAACTGAGTTGAACTATAGTTAAATTAACTTTTAACTTTTAACTTTTTGTTATTGATGCATATTAACTTAACTTAACTGAGTTAAAAAAAAATCATTAACTTGCCCAGCCTTGATATTTACCATTACAAGTATATAAACTCAACAAAACTATTTTAACCTTAAAGGCTTAAACACATATTATCATACATTGTATCTATTGGTAATTGGTATGTATTATGAATATGCACTATAATTAATAGGGTAATAATTACTTACCGACTACCGTCAATAAAATATGTATAATTTTCTTAAAGAATATATGAATACATAAGATACAACAATTCTTTTATTTTATAAAATTTATTTTTGAATAACAGCTGCCATTTAGATTTTTATAATATATACTATTTATATTTTTATGTATAAATACATATTTATCACTTTTATATTACTAAAACATTTACTACTATTTATTTTACGTAGGTAACTAGTTACAGACTTTTCACTTTGAATTAAGGTAGAAGTAGGTATTTAACAAAGTATCCCTAAATATTTAATGATATTAAATTAATATAATTATAATTTCAATAAATTGTATACAAATACTAAATATATGATATGAAATTAATTGTTCACTATATTTAGGTTTTGATCTTTTTCCTGGGGAATGGAAGATTTCTTCAGATAAGCAAACATTTTTCTCAGCATTTGTATGAGTATTTTTCTTATAAGCAAGTACAACAATTAGTACCAAAATAATACAAAAAAAAAAAAACCAAAATAAATTTAATTTGCTCAATAATATAATATTACCTTAATAATTAATTTAAAAATTAACTTACGGATCAAATATAAATATTTTTATTTGTCAAAATTGTAGCTTTAATATAATATAAATCGGTAATATATTTTAAGGGCTACTTTAAACTTAATGCATACTAAACAGGTATGTGTTCTAAACAATTATACAAATTTAAAGAAAAAATAGACACTTAGATACTTTCGACTTTTTCGATAGTTTTACAATACATTTATTCATTTTAGCAAGTTGTCGAAACACTTTTAATTTTGAATCGTTCGCGGATAAGAAATAAAATAATACAAGTGTCAAAAATAAATGCATGTATAAAGCAAACAAATAATAATTTTAAGCTATGAAACACGTTTTCACTATCAGTTGCCATTAAGACTCAAGTCAGCCGATCGATCACAATAAAATATAAATATGCATATTGGTATAATAATAGAAAATGGTTGGTAACATAACTATAAATAAATGTGGAAAGGATATAATACCATAATAATTTCAGTGCTTCAAAACAAAGTTAAACATTAGTTCTCAAAATATAAATGTTTAATTTATTATTATATTGATATTTCAATTTTTTGAAAACTAAAATCGTGATTTTTCGGAGTCGCAAAAAGATACTTTTGCGACCCTATGATATTTTCAGGGGTCTCAAGTGCGATTCCGTGCGACCCCCCAGTTAACGCCACTGCTTACACCGCTGATAATATTATAGTATAATAACATTTAATGTAATTTTATTTTTTATTTTAGAAAAGAGTTACCTGAACATGATGATATAGTACTTACTAGGGGTATTGCAAGTATTGATATAATGGATGATTCATTCCATATTCCAATGAAATCATGGGGTATGTCAGTGTCGGCAACTAATATAAACTGCGTTGATAATATATTCAGAAGTAAGAATTAATCACGTTAAATAAAATTGTAAATCTGTGCCGGAATAAGAATATGATAAATATGTGGCAGATATATGAGTCACGCACAACCATTTTCTGATTGTGCGTGTATGTTACTTGAACGTGATGTATAATAATTATATACGGGTATATAAGTAGAAATGGCTTGGATTATGTTGTTTTGTCTCAGTCCACATGCACAATTGGGCATATTCTGATTCCAGCACAGATACACATTAGTTTTATTTTTACACAAAGATCCATTTAACATGGTGCTTATTATCTTCATCAAATTTTGTGTTTATTAATATCAAGTTGAATATACTGTTTTATTATTTTATTTCAAATTCGAATGATGAAATTTATATTTTCTTGAATATTAATTAAGTAGTGACATACTAGCTAGAGTTTAGGCAGAAATGAGTTAAGACCAAAAAGTTATAAAACATGCTATATATTAATTCAGTTTTGCTCCAACATAAAAAAAATCACAAAATAAATCCAAAAATATGCAATATGCATTTTATATGTGAAAAATATAAACTTAATATGATTAAACAATTAAATGGAAATAAGATTCACAAATTGTAATACAAGCTTTATAAATCAATTATATTTTATTTTAATTATTTTCTATTTAGATTTAATTCTAATGATAAAAAAAACTATGTAATTTTGCATCTAAGATTTACTTTTAACATTTTAAAGAAGCAAAATATATTCGTATAAAATAAACTAATTTTTAGAATTTTAGTTTTAAGTTATTCCGTTTTGTATTTCAATGCTTATTAAAAATAATTTGATTTTTAGTACTTGAAAACGTTTTATTCAAAGACAATGATGAAGAAAATAATTCAGACAACTAATCTCCAAATATTTTCTTAAGTTAAGTTATTGTTTTTTTTTTTATTATTATTACTATTATTATTATTATAATGTTATATTACTGCAATGCCAAATTTACCGTGTGATAAAATACAATAGTGTAATATTATATTTTAAAATAACTGATATTAGTTTTAATTTATTTGTTAAACAATATACTTATTTAAAAAATATATAAATCATCAGTATTATTATGCTATGTATACATGCAAACTATGGTGGTATTTTCTTATTATAAAACTTTGTTATTTTAGGCATAGTATAAATGTGTTAAGTGAGTATTATTCTATAAAATATATCACCTATTGTGTTGCTTAATATTTGTCTTTCTCACAGATTTCTGGTAATTTGATGCTTGATGGCTTGTACAGAGGTTTGCAAAAATGATACATATTATGATGGCGGCGGTATGAAATGAGTTGCTGATCTTGTTTTGAAACTGTTTGGACTTTGGTGTATTTGTGTTTAAACATAATTAACGATTTGTAGATAACGTAAATTATCTCCACCACGCTGACCAAACTGCAGCCAAGAAACAAACTTGCCATCCCACCAAATGTCACTAATAAAATTTAGAACATAAATTTAATTTATTTTCTAATAAAATATCTTAATGTTTGCACATAGTACTGTAAAACATAGTATATAATATACCAAACTGCTATAATCGTTAATGACATACAATGATCAAATATGATATTCAGATACAATAATATTATAGATTTTAAATTAGCTTTGAATTACTAATGCCGGATTGCATAAAAGCTATCATTAACTTAGTTTAATGGTTTGTCTTAATGAATAATCAAATATAAAGATATATTTAACTATTTTTGGTTTATACCTATTATTATGTGGTTTTTTATAAGTTTGTTATGGGCCTAATTGAGATGATATTATTATACATAACATAATATACTCTATTATGAATCATGATAATAATATTATGGTAGTTGGTAAATATCCTGTAATGTCAATACGAATTACGAATATTGTTACAATCTGTGTCTTGTGCTTTCGTTTGTTAATTTGTAAAAATGTGTATTTACCTATAAAACTAAATAACGGAAGACAGCACGTGTGGTGTTAAAAAGAGACAACGGGGTAAACAGAACACGAAAAGAAAGATTTAATAGATCTGATTTTGCCGTATAAATTAGTTATTGAAAATGTTAAAGTGAGTACAGTTTTTATTTAAATTCACCAAATAAGTTTGTTTGTTATAATAAATTACCTATTAAGTATTAACATATTGTATTTTAATATTAGGTTTTGGTAATTACCTGACTATTTGACATGGTTATCTATATATTATTATTTATTACTACTAAAATATTAGGTACTATAGATCAGTGGTTCCCAACCTTTTTGACACTATGGATCACTTGGATAACTTTCAATGCGTCACGGACCACCTCTATTGTATATCTTATTTTTCATACGAGAATCATTTTGAAACAAAGTTTTTTTTTGGCATGATGCGGGCTGGCCGGGAAAAAACATTCCTAACAAAATACTATAATTTAGCCAAAACATTCAATTTTTATTCCATTTCACTGATTGATCTAGTAATGCGATAATACATTTTAAAACTAATTATTTTTATATGTTATTATGTCTACTTGAGATTGGTCAGTCCACTTTTCCCAATTTATTTACATTTACTTATTAATATTTACTTTCATTTTGAATGGTTCCACTAAAATGTATTTGTAATCTATAAAATTTGTTGGAAAAGAAACTTTATTTCTACCGAGTGCCGAGTGTCCCATGACACCACTCACTTTTTTTATTTCTTATGGCAGAATTCTAATAATGTTTATACCTAATTGATCAATTTTAAGTAAAAGTTGAAAACTATTATAACAATTTAACGCAAATTGCTTTTATAAAAAAATGTACATAATATTATTATATATATTATAATGGCTCACGGACCATATAGGTTGGAAACCACAACTATAGATAGATAATTGATAAAAATAATAGATAATAAATACATATTATGCAAATTTTGAATGTAAGTTTAAACTTTTAACCATGGAAATCGGAAGTACATATTACTAGTATAAGTAGATATACTAGGTATCTTGTGATTTGAGAAAAATATAATTGTGTGATAATCCGTTGCTTAAATATTAAGTGAGCCGAAATCTGATCACTAATGATCACTAGGTAGTGATCATTAATGAGTCATTAAATAATGTATTCATTCAATAGCGTGCTATGGGTTGATTAAATGTTTAATGAACATTTATGCAACACGGCATTAATCCATTTGTATTAAATTAATTGAATTAGGTTTAAGATATAAAAATATTATATGTATAGTTTACACACAGCATGACTACCTGCAGTTGCAGGTACCTACCACAACTTTTGAATTATGAAACCTGTTGAGTTTACCTAATAAATCTTGTGTAGTGTACATCATAGACCTTAGGTAACTGATGGCAAATCTTTCTTTGTAGTGTATCTCTATGTGTGTATAAGAATGTGGAAATTGTGTGTGAGCCAAGAAGTCCCTAAAAGAAAAAATATGATTTATACACAGCAGTATCACAAAAATATATTTATACAGATAGGTATTAATATTTTATCAGTATTTTCTTGTACCTAAATTAAATCAAACCAAAAAATATTTATCACCAGAACCAAAATAGTAAATCTTCTAGTGGTGGTATTGATTTAAATTTTGAAGCTATTCCGGGTATTTAATAGTATTTCACTCGAAAGATGAATATAAATTATAAACACTGAGTCTACGTTCATTTCCACGGCCTATTTTCTGCATACCTTGGCACCTGGCTTCCCAATTTACCTACTTTGCATAGTTACGAATTTCGGTCGTGTATCCTACGAACGAACACGGGTGCGGGCAACTGCAGTTCATGAAATCCTGTGCATTCCATTTAGGATCTCCAAGTTCTTCTTCTGAAACCTGGACGTTGCGTTGAAGCACTACAAAATGTGATTAACAGCTGTTATATTTGTTAACTCATCCCTGGTGTGAACTAGTAATTTGTAGGTACTTATACCTGTGTGCCAAATAATATTTATTAGGTACACTAACTAAGTCAAACCAGCTGGACTTGGACTAGGATACAAGAAATTAGGTAGGTATTGTGTTTTTACGTTTTCGGGTATTTGATTATTTGAATTTTGAACGATATAAGTATAAAACTATATAAATTTTGTGTTGAACGTTATTTTATTTTTATTTATATTGATTTTTAACGATCCCTAAATTAAATTACAGTCTTATGTTTAACAATTAACATTAGGTTTTATAATATTATATATATATATATACAAAAAAAATGTATATTCTAGCTATAATGGTTTCATTTTTTTACAATGATTTGTGTCTGTCATCACCTTTTGAAGCATTAAAAGTGCTTTAATGGTTTCTAGCAGCAAATTCTATTTAGTTGATATATTAGAGGTCAAAAGTGAAAAATGTACAGTACCTACTTTATTAAATACTCAATAGGTAGTAAATAATATGGGAAAATAAAAAAAAAATTCGGAAAACTCAAAATATTTACGTTTAGGTACCAGTTTTTTACAAAATTAATTTTTTCGTAGGTATCCTTGCTAGCTGTTTTGTGTTCCAAAGTTAGGTCCAGTTATAATTAATAGGCAGGCGTGGACTGCTAAAATAGGGCACGGGATGCTATACAATTTAAAGGGCAAATAACAAAAATTGTTGGGGCGAATTTAATACAATATGTAGATAATTTATAAAATATTGATATATTTTATTTTGTTTTGAAAAAATATTGAATATACGTTAAAAACGTAAATAAGTATCAAGTTACAACCAACTTTCAATCAAAGTTGTTTAATACTATAGATTAATAGTAATCGTAAGTTAATAACAATCTGCTGTTCATTAGGTGTCTAGAGTCTTTAAATAAATAATAAATAATATTAAGCAAATATATTTTAAGGCAAGGGATGCTATAGCATCCCAGCCAGTCTGTGCCTGTTAGCAGGTATTATGATATACATATGCAATGTAATGATGTATATTTAGGCAAACATTAGTTCAACATAGGCACCGCGTATTACTCATAGAGAAATGAATAAATTAGGTATTATATTATAATAGCAATATACATTTTTATGAAGAATTAATTTCTTATGAGATGTTTCTTTGGTAAATAATAACTGAGAACTAATATATTATAATATATATTACCCTCCTCCAAAAAAAATGTATTTCTAAGTATGCCACCATCCAAACAAAAACGGTTCATGATACAATATGTCGTAAAAATATATAGGTAACCTATGCAACACTAAACAAATATATCTCAGATTTAATTAGGTAGCTCCCAACTGAACAAAAACATCTAGAGCCTATTTGGGCCTATATGTAATTGTTCCTAAGTTTATCGTTTATCGGTACATCTCAAACTTTAATTTTAGGTACCTATATGAGATTTATTTACTTATTTTTAAGGTATTGATTTCAGTGACGTATCCAGTATTTTTCTTTTTTTATGTTAGTGTGTTACTGAGGTTTTATTTTATGTTTCGGCTCCTGTACGGCTGTACAAATTTGTATTTGCACTTTGCAGTAACTTTCATAGACCATGAAAATAATTTTTAATTTTCTTAAATCTTCTTTTTTTAGGCGGTAGGGACAGTTCCTAAGCACCCACTGGCTACGCCACTGATTGATTTATTCATTTTATTCCATTCGTCTGTTATAACGGATTATCTACAATCTACCTACTTATAATAAATTTTTTCAAGTACTGATTTTAACATTATAATTCATGCGTAGGTAATTCGTCAATGATAAATTATATCAGTAATATAAGTAGGTAGGTTACCTTTGATTTTGCTGAGACATTGTATGTGTTCAATTCCACAATGTTTCTCGCTCTCTGTAACCACAGAAATTGAATGTATAGTCCAGGCTCGTAATTTCATTTTATTAATTATCTGTTCCAAAATGTTTGCAGGCCATTTTAAAATCAATACCAGATCATAATATTATATATGTATACTCTAAGACCTAGGTACCTATATAGTGTTATAACTTGGGCTCGGAACTTTGAAATTTGAATTATTGGTGAATTTTAAAAGAAAAATGTAGAAGTACCTAAGATAAAATAATATATTACTAGTTAGATATACCTCTCCCCACCACCAATTGTATAGTAGATTAAATCATAAGCTACCTATACCAAATATAAATAACGATTTGTACCTATATCTATTCAAGTTTATCAATTCATATATCTGTACGACTATACCTATCCATAAAAATTATGATAGTAATTTAGGTACATATACATAACAGATAACAATATTTACACTGTATCATTTTTTTGTTAACGTAAGACACTAATGATAAATCTAAAAAAACACTAATCTAAAGACACTATTTATTCTCGATGAATTTTTGTTTTTTCATTGTATCCTTCAAAATTTTCTTTAATTTAAAGGATTTTACTCTAATGTTAGAGTTATTCAGGTTTTTCTAACTCTTATATTTTAAATAATAAACATAATAAGTAAATTATTTTGGTATGTTTGATTATTGTTTTATTAGACATTTAGTTGTAGATCGTTAGTTAGAACTTATAGAAACATTAGTAGGAGTATAATATCTTGCTTTAAAATTGAAAAAGTACTGAAATATTGTCTTTTAGATGGCTTAAATAATGTTCGAAACAAAATGAGATAAATTAAAAAATACAATGCATTGAACTTGTACTACAATATAGCGCAGAGGCGTCCCTAGATAGTTTTCTAGGGGGGAGAGGGGCGAATCTATTTTTTAAATAAATAATTGCCCTATGCGTATTTTTCAATAATTTGGGCGAACTTCGGCCAATTTTACTAACTTTTTTTAATGCGACTACATTACAAATAAGTTTACGTAATAAAGTATTGTTTTATAAATTCACCTTTAATGTTTAATTTTTAGTGTTGTTAATATTATAAATAAGTACAATTACTTATTATCTTTATCTAAACAGTAATGGTTATCCATAGATAATAATTATTATCTTAGTGATGATTAATTTTTCTATATAACGGTCTCTGAATGTGAAAAAAATTCATACTTTTGGATAATTTGAACGTTATGCAGACGTTAAATTGAATTAATTTTAATTTTTTTTCCTAGTAAATTGTAAATTTGTATATACCTACATACACATTAAAAATTAAAAATAATTTATCTGTAGATAGAATTAATTTTTAAAGAAATAATTAATTGATAGTAATAATAGTTTAATGGATAAGTTGAATTTTTCAATGAACGTGAACTTGTTTCTTCGAAAAATAATGAACGTGAACGTGTTTAGGTTTAACATTTAAAGTCCTTTCCAAACACTACAATAACCCATAAATCATAATTTCTATTATATTAATTCAATAAATTATTGTATTATACCTTCCCTCTCAAAGTAGTACGGAGTGCAATTGCACATTCTATAAGTGGCCCTCAGCCGACATTCGCTGTAACAGTTGTCCTCTGCGTTGCTTCTGGCCGTCGGGAAGTTCTTCGTTCTCGTCATCCTCTCCTCGTACAGGAAACACTTGCGGTCATTTTCACTGAGCCGGTTTAGCGATTCGTCCGCTCGTATGATGCTCACGCTCACTGATATCCGCGAAGATTGGTTCAGTTCACTGTACACTTTGTAGCTGCTTGAAATGTCTGGGAAATCCTCTGGCGTGTGTACCATTATCTGCAAGCAAACCGGTAGATGGGTACCTGAGTCGATCGACGATACAGCTAAATCGAGGGTGCCACTTGCGAGGAGGATAAGATACAGCACTTTTTTCTTTTTTTTTTGGTGAAAAATTTGCCATTATAGTATATTATAATTTATGATTCTACCGATAAAATTATTAATGGCATAAGATATTTGAAAATAAATTTAAATACTTTATATTTGAAAATTATATCTTGTATGGAAAATTATAAAATAAACATTTTATCAAAATTTCAATAAGTATCTATATTACGGTTATTCATTTTTGAATTAGGTTGGTACAACAAAATAAGAAAATTGTTCAATGAATACGTTAATTATGGCTAAAAAGTAAAAATCCAATGACAAAAAAATTCAAAACTTAAAATGAGCTTAAAAAAAAATAATTCGACTTTCCGGTGAACATTTTCTTTTATTAAAGGATGGAAAACTTATGAGTTATGAGGAATATTACATTACATTTTCATTTTTCGAAACTTAGATATAAATAAAACATTTTTAAATTTTTTATACATTAATTGTAACTCAATACAATTTGCAAATTTTGTTGAATTTTGCTGAAATTCTAATTTCGGACATTCGTAAAAAATTATTGTTGATTTACCGTCAACTTTTTTTTAGTTTCCACTAATAACAACTTATGAAAAACTTTTTTAAATAAATCTTAAGAGGACGCTTCATCCGCATGTGTTGTCTCCGTCTTACAAATGTACAACATAGCAAAAACTGTTTTGCGCGGGAAAAAAACCGAGAAGGCTACAATCATAACTAAGAAACGAGATTTTCTCCACATAAAAAGAACTTTGGCTGTACAACGTTGTTTTTAATTTTTTTGATATCATTTATATGCAAAAAGTTTTTCAAGTTTGAAAAACACAAATAATAATGGTTTTTGAAACAATAAGAACTTTTTTCTTATAAGTGATATCAAAAAAAAAAAACTACGTTGCACAGCCAAAGTTCTCTTTTTTATATGGTGAAAACCTCGTTTCTTAGTTATGACTGTAACCTTCTCGGCTCTTTCCCGCGCAAAACAGTATTTTGCTATGTTGTACATTTGTAAGACGGAGACAACGCATGCGGGTATGGCCTCTTAAGGATTTTGACTGAGTAAAAAAATTTTTATCAACAATAATTTTAAAAAAACTAATAAAAATGAAATTTTCTTATGCTTATAAATAGCATTAACTAATGTTTAGATTCTACGCGATTTTAATATGATATGCGTGTTGTTTTTTTTATATTTTTGTGTCTGTGTACACAATAATATGTAATTGAAATCCTTCGAGATTTTCAACTTAAGTATCTTGTTAGTTTGATGGGAAAGTGTTTTAGTTCATGCTATCGGGAGGTAAAATTCCCAGTATTGTTCAAAAGTGCCGAGAAAAACGAAAAAAAAATTAAAGAAAACCTGTTTTTTTTACGCAAAATTGATTTTGGTTTTAGGCGTATCTCTAAAAAAACTATCGTAGATACATGAAATTTATTCACTGAATGTTTATATTCGAATTTCTATAAACCATACAATTTTTAAAAATATTTTTCCTTGTTTTGAGCTGTTTATGGATAGATTTTCGGTTTTCAATATTTGTAGTCTTTTTTTTTCTATAAATGTCAATAAAATTTTATTCGTTGTATCAAAAAGCTTGAAAATGTAATGCTAGGCTTCTAATACATTGTTACAATGGCAGTTGAAAAACGTTAAAAATTCAAATTTTTTTTAAATAACAATTGTTTTCATAAGAATTTAAAGATTGAATTTTGATAAAATTCGTAAAAACGTTGACAACATTTATCAAATTGAAAATTTACAAATTATTTAGTAGCTAAAAATTTATAAATTATTCGACTTCTATAGCTATGGATTTAAAATTTATAACATGAATTCTCATGAACAGTTATCATACTGTAACCAAAAAATCTAAAAAAATATAAACACAGTAAATATTACATATTATTAAAACCAAAAAGAATAACGATTTTAGTTATTTTGTTACTTTTTTTTTCATTAAAGACAGGAAAACTTAAGAGTAATGAGGAATCTTCCATTAAACTTTCGATACTTCGATTTAAACGTAAAATCTTTAGGAACTTTAATGGTGTAGAGAAAATGTTAGGTAATATTATAAACATCCAGTGAAAATTTAAAGTATTTAGATATACCTATCTACGGTTATTACTCTTTGGTTTTTATAGTTACACCTAAAAAGCTAAATATAGATTTCGTCGTAAACTGGAAGTGCGTAATTTTTTTTGTTTTTCCAACACTTCGAAAACTTTTGAAAATATTCCATCTCCACCTCTCTAAAGTAGGATTTAGATTCACTTCCCCACCAAAAATGAAACTGAAATTGAAAATGTAAACACTATTTTTACTAGGTAGTAGGTAGGTACTCATCGTGTACACAGACACAAAAATCACGTATGGATTATATTATCTTATGCATTTCCTCAAAAGTGTATATTTCTCATTTCCCATATTGAATTAAAAGAGTAAGTTACACTTTTAGAGAAAACTGCAGATTGTATGGTATACGTATAAAAATATAATATTGCGTCTATCGTCGCAACACCAAGTTCTAAAAACGCACTACTCCCGTACATTGTATCCTTTGGACCGCTTGTCGTTCGGGAAGTATTCAGTGATCAAACTCTTCATGATCAACTCGAGCCCTGTCATCTTGCCCGCAACGTTGTTTCTAAGCGGCATGAGGCTTCCGTTTGGTTTGGCGATTGGCGGGTTGTATTCGCTGTCACTGAAAACAACAAAACAATCATAGTTACTATAAGTATATAAACGTAGGTGCAAAATAGTTCCTTAAAATAATTAATATTAAAACAAAAACACATAACAAACAAATGTATACACTGTATCTACCTATAAAAGTTCAAATTATAGTTAGATATAAATTAATGAATATATATATGTGTAATAATCATTGAATAATTAGATAAATATTATTTTGAGAATTCACTATGAACCCAAGACTGCTGAAGATCAGTTCCCCGAAAAACTCTATGATACCTCATCTCAATATAGGTTTATATATATTATATATACTCCCAAGTCTGCAAATAACTTTGGACTTTGTAACAGGGCTTGCATTTGAAAAAAAAATTCCGTTTTATGTTATTTACAATTGAAATGTTACACAGTTTTTGCGTTTATCGTTATTTAGAAATTAGAATTAAAACGTTATAGGTACAAGTTTTTCGTTTATCGTTATTTAGAATTAAAATTGTATACAAGTTTTGCATTTATCGTTATTTAGAATAGTGTTAATACCTATTAAATGTATTAATAATAACTAATGCAGGCTGGTAATGGCCCGGATACGTAATATAGTATGATCAGTTATAATGTCCGTACCTATGCATGAAATAAATATTTCTACAAAACCAATATAACTTTTAAATTAATTCGTTTTGCGTTGTACCTATTTCGTTCAATGAAATTCTATAAATTACGTTTTGTTTAATATTATATTTTGTTAATCATTGTGTTTTAATTCGCGGTATTTAATTGTTTTGATTATCTCTTTCCGTTATATTTACGTTTACAAATTTCAATCATTTTTTCATTTTTGTCAAATTTAAGTTATAACTTTATAATCATTAAGTTATTATAATATTTGCAAGTCCTTCTTTGGACAGAAGATTCACTTGGGGTCCAAATAAATATTTTTACCTATATATTTTTACGTCATGTACTAATCAGTTTTTTTTGTGGGGGTCTTTAGCCTGTGATGCCAATGGGCATATATAAATGTTATTACGCCAAATCAGGTATGTTGTACAGTTCTACGGGACTTCATAGTATGTTCAGTATTTATTACAGCTATATATAGTTCCCATCTATATTAATAAAAAGCAATGACTGCGTGTGTGTTTGATGTGTATAAGCAATCCACAGCCCAGTCTATCGCAGTCATGGTTCTAAAATTTGGGACAAAGGTGGTAACCCTATACCCAAGGATGTACACATCAAAGAAAAGTTTTTAAATTTCTCTTTTTAGGTTTACACAGATGTTTGTTGAAAAACATATTGTTTGTTTGTAAATTATAAGGTTGCCATTGCCCATTGGTTACATCTTACATAAAATATAATACTTATTATTAATTATATACAATTTTAGAAGTATACAAGTTATTATTATCAGTAGGCAAGTAGCTACTCAATTGCCATAAATTGAAAATATTTACTTGCTATCATAATATATTGCAAGTATTTACCACCAGTAATTAAGTTTTGATAAGAATTGTTCGTGCGAGAAAACAGTTATACGGCGTCTCCCCTTCTCTTGGCAAAGTCACTGCTCCGTATGCAGGCCGCCCGGCGATGTAGGTTCATTAACGTCCGATCTACCGTCCGACTCACCTTCCGACCAGTACTCATTACCATGACGGTGATCAAAAGTGTGGACATTAACACATTTTATTACCACAGGGAAACTTGGTTTCTCTCTCTATTACCGTGTACCTACACCGACCTACCGTCTACCAACCATCCATTGAACCAACCGAAGTCCATACTGCAGCTCGAGTCTACCACGCCATCCCTGCCTGTATCCCTGGTGTATAGCTTTTTGCTGGTAAAAAAAATGTTTTTAAATCGGTTAAGTAGTCCCAAAGGTTACTTCAAAGTTTAAACAAACAAACAATTTTTCTTCTTTAGAATATAGATATCATAGTCGTTTTGCGTATAGTAAGGTTCTATTATTAAATACCTACGTGTTGGTATTGGTGTATTAACAGATTTGAATTAATTAAGAAATGTATCAATAAGTTTTTGGAAGTTAAGAACTACAATAATTATTATATAAATAATATACACTAAATATTTATAGTAAATAAAAAATTGTGTTCTCAACATGTCGTTTAAAATAATATTCCCTGCCTATAATTATAGATAGGTATATATTATGTTATATGAATTACTCATTACTCATTAGGTACCTATTATATTATATTGTACAATACGATTACCTATATATTTTTAATTTTCTATTAAATATGTATAGGTATCAAATAAATAAATATAAAAACAATCTTAATAAGTGAAAAAAAACTCACCGAACTTTGAATCTGAGTAACTGAATAAAATCTAGGAATCCTATACAAACATTAAACAAAAACTATCGCACAAGCATTAAGATCCGTATGATTGTAAACGATTTGACATAGAGACTCGTGTGTTTGCTTCTTATTGATAAAAGTAATACAAAGTGTGAATACGACAAAACGTGTATGACTTGACTGAATTTTTTTGTGAAAACTATTGTTTATTTTAAATATAAAGTAAGTAAATAAACTATTTACTTGTAAAATTGAATAAAACCTGTAGGTAGATAAATAAGACACTACATACATAGTTTTAATACATTAACATTTAGATACTATCCTACTTTACTATAGTAAATAATTATTCATCCAGTTTAGTAAACAATTTCAAAACTAAAATAATTTTTAAAGTTTTTGATAATACTCCATAATAGTGCATTGCGTATTGTTATATTATATTAGAAACGTAAATGAAATGTTGAATTAAGAGTACCTGCATCTTAGTATTTGATTATATAGACTATAAAGATAATATAAGCGCATTGATTATTATAATTTATAAATCACCACACGAATAACGAATGAATAAATAAAACAGAGATAATAAGTCCGATAGAATCGACAAATTATCATGCTATAATAATTTAGTAGGTATTTACTTTATCATCCTTTCTGACGTCTTGCTGTTGAACGAATAACAAAATCCTTCTTCGGTTCGTTGCAATCGTAATATATTTGTACAATTGAAACTAGTGCCTCTCCAATAGCACGCATGGAACACCTCGTCGATAGTTGGCATAAGCTAAAACGCATTGCGACAGTGGATGGCATAATATTATTATAATAATAGTAAGTAATGTCATTAAAGTCATTTGTGAATTATATAATATTACTCGGCAGTGGCGGATCTAGAATTGTTTTTTGGGGTGAGGCCCTTGTATTTTTCCAAGTTTTACGACGAAAATATTTAAAAAACAGCCCGGTTTATCAACCTAGATGCTAAGTCAATTTGGGGGGAACCTCTGCGGCTCTGCACCCCTTAAATCCGCCACTGTTATTAGGTATACAAGACGTGTTACTTTCAACATGAGATCGGCGATATTGTCTACTGGTAAATCGATCAGATCAAGATTAGTTTCAGCGAAGACTGTTAGATCTTTGTAGTACGGATACTGTAGAATTTCCAGTATGTATAACGAGTTTTCGTATTTTTTTTTCAATTCCGGTTCATTTTCATATTTACTAAAAACAAATACGCAGTGTGTTAAATAGGTACCTATTTAAAAGTAGGTACATAATAATTATTATAATATATATTATGTAGTCATACATAGGTATACATTATAATAGTATACGGTTATAACCTATAGTTATATGCAGGGGCGTAATTTTGGTTGCGGGAAGGGGGATAGGAGTATACATTTTTCCAACCCTAGATCTTAAAGTAGCTTTTGGCCGGCTGCGAAGTCAATAGTAACTGGCCCTAGAGCCATTACGGGCCGTGATGGCGTGATTCTTATTATAGGTACCTACAAATAATTATAAATCAAAAATGATCTATCAGTAAAGTAAACAATAACAATGTATTGCAAATGTACACGATGTTGATTTTGATCGTAGTTAATTTTATTAATCTGTAAGACGGCGTCTTGTGTAGGCAATTTAAGGCCATTTACAATAGTTCTGAATAAATTCTGATACGTTACGGATAGTACCTAATAACTTGTTCAAATTAAATATTATTATTACCAACAATAAATCATTGTACAAACTACAAAGTACGTCGAGATAAAGTATATTACTTAGTATCATGAACTAAGATATACAAGTTACTCAACATAACAACTATTATGCATTTATAAGCCTTTAATTTTTATTTGATTGAACTTTACAATATTATATTATATTATTATATAAAGAATAAAGAAATAATATGACTTATAATTCCTTATTTGTATTATACTTATACCTTTTAAATTATATCATATTATAATGTTATAATTTCAATTAGGTATACTTAGTAAAATGGTGGTTTTTTTTTATGGGGAAACTTTTATTAATATTATATAAATTTTAATATTTTCTTTTCCTAAATAAAGTTTATTGAAGCTTTTAGGTTATGTGTTGATCTGAGTTAAAATTATTTATATATAAATAAGTATTAAATTAACAAAAGCGAATAGGCACAGTACTATAGAGTACCGTTTACTTATTATAAATTGTAAAAAAGTATTGAAATATGGTAGTTAGGGGACCTAGCGAGCGAAGTGATTGGCTTTTTTTTATTTGTTCTTAAATTTTTAATTAATGGTCCGGTTATTATGCTCTAGTGCTCTACCCTAGCAAATATTGAAATGACGCCCCTGGTTAGTGGTTACCTATATGTTCCTTGTTAAAAATATATAAATATATAATTGCTATAATAAACTATATTATACAGTAGCGTATTTTCAAAAAAAAAAAAAAATCGTTTAAAAGTTTTAGCCGATAAAATAAAAAAAAAAAGTTTGGAAAATTATACCTAACATTGTTAATAAAATTACCGCCTACAAAAAAAATTAGTGCAGTTAAAACATTTTTAATTACAATTTAATCATGAAAATATTTGATTCATTAATTTTAGATTCTAATGTAACTTAGTTAGAATAGTTAGGTACTTAATTTTTTAATTCGTTAATACCTAGCCTTTACTTTTATATTGCATGTATAGGAAAACTCACATACGTACCTATCTCTTTTTAGGTTCGTGTAGGATCTTACCATTCATTATTTATAATCGTGGTCATCATAAATTAGTGTTTCTAGCAGTTTATATAGCTGGTACCGAATTCTATCGCACGAATAGAACCAAAATCATGAAATAATACATGTATATACGATAAACCTACCTACAGCCTACCTATAAAACAAATATTACCTATATTTTGTAATTTACAATAATATTTTATGTGAGTTATTCGTGTAGAGTTGCCTACATAATATTATACGCCTTTGGTATCTACAAATATAAAAATATAAATAACACATTTAATTCTTACCTTAAAATTAAACTTTTAGCCTTGGAATAAAGGATTTTGTTCACGGAACAAATAGTTACTGCTGGAAAGTCAATTTTACTAAGCGGATATCTAGGATTGTCCACTACAATTTGCATAGACGAATACGAAAAAGTATTCCATGAAGCGTACAGATGCACAAGTATAGTGACACTAGCGACCGCCATTAACACTGCCCACAATAATCTATTGCACGCATATAAATAAAACAAAATACAGAATAATATTGTTAATAATGTTAATAGTGTTAATAAAATATAGGTAATCACCATAATAATATTTTCGTTATTAACTATCTGTAGTGACTCAGGTATACAATTTATAACCATGACGAATTTTCTTAACGGTCTTGAGACTGCCACATAGTGCCTTGTATAAACGAATGCACATAAATAGGGCAAGGATACCATTGGGTAACCTACCCTATCCTTACCGTTTCTATTTTACTAATAATATTATCAACTATAAATTACTTTCTACTTAATGTTTTGGCTGTGCAATTAGATATAGACAGAATACAGAAGTTGTGGATCATTGTGTATAGTTTTCTATAAACTGCAAGGCTGTAATTATTCCTCCCTATTATCAGGTATACTTTCATTACATTTTTATATAAATTATAATCAAGGAAGTATCCAGAACTTAATTTTTTCCTTTTTCTTTTGGGCGGGGTGTCTAAAACGTATGTATATTATAATTTAAGTTTTGACATTTGGTAAAAAATCAAATAAAAAAGAATTATACAGATTCACCCTTCATGCTCACGTACTATTTTCTTCAATAATTCAAAATTTGATTTTTAAAATGCTTAATTATACTTATTAAGAACATATTTTCAAATTCTTGAGAATTGTTGTACTTCTTAAGTAGTGGACACAAACAAATTCAAGCTTCTGTTTTTTAACGAGAACCCCTTTTTTACTGTAAATTATTTAGTAATACATTTTCTGAAAATGTTGACGTATCAAAATCGAAGTAATCAAGTAGTTTTTGAGTTACCTATTTAACTTTTGTGTACTAAGGTCACTAAGGATAAAATGTCCATGAGCATAGATTTGTAAGATATGAGGGTATGGTGATTTGAAAATTTTAGTGATTAATATCCATAAGAATTTTTTAAAAAAAAATGACCCAATTATAATAAATACTAGATTTAACATCACATCTATTTTATTTTTTTGTTAAACCTTTTTGAAGGACTGCTATATTTAGTACAAAAATTGTAAGTGAGAAACTACTAGGTCAAATTTTCAATTGGATACATGAACATTTTCAAAATAATTATCCATGAAATAATTTATAGTAAAAAAGGAAGGTGGGGGGAGGGGGTTCTCATTTGAAAAACAGAAGTTTGTTTCACCAAACTCGTCGACCGGCAATATGCGAGGGAAACAGCATATGGACACGTTACCTACATCGCGGGTCGTATAAAATTATTAGGTAGGTATAGACAGGGCCGGATTGGTTAGGCGAACTACAGAGGAAATCTCGGTTAAAGTTTGGGCCGGTCGTGTGAGTGTGAGTGAAAATAAATTCATGTTCAAAATACGATTGGTCACTCATAAGCTCGTTGCTCGTAATAATTATAGACGTCATTTTGGTCCACTGAATGTGTAAATGGGCCGCTTAGAAGTGAAAATCTTTATGGTCCGATACATACAAATCCGGCCCTGGGTATAGAATAGATAATATATTTATTTATACGCCGGCATTGTATTTATTGTATATTTGTTATGCGCGTGCATATTGCGATATAGATATATCCACGAAATAAACAGTCATAAAGTTCTTGTTATGTATAATATGTCGTAGGCATATTATAGACAAAGAATTAAATTTTTATGCAATTATATTATTTGCCTCGACATTTAGTTAAACGCCCAATCCGTTAACTAAATGTCTATTTCAAGTCACGTAAATAATAAAAATGATACTATATTTTTTTATTAATTATTTATTGCTATTTTATATGAAAATTATGTATAATTTATTGTTATGTAAAATACGTAGGTATGTATGAAGTTTTTTTAATTTTGTGTCCTTTGGTAGTACTGTTTTAAAACATAAATTATATACACATATAGATAATTACTAATTAGGCAGGCAGGAAAGCGGAAATGACAAACCGGTCTGTGTTTGTGTTTTAAAAAAAAATGTTAAATGTTCCAGGCGCTAGCAAATGCCGCACCAAACATATAATACCAAGTACCTAGTGACTAAAAATTAATAAAAAATTGACAATATAACATTTTATAATTTTTTTATATCTATATTTATTTATAATTTACGTTTTAAAACGTGAGTATGTATAAAATATTGCAGTTTTTCACTTTATATGTCGATAAATAATCCGATTGGACTGAAATAATTGTTAGCTCGGATGAATATTATAATAATATTGTTATTATAAAATTGCAGTTCTTACCTCTCCCAAGGAGTCGCTTCCTTGTGAACGACATACCGAAGACCGTGCAATGAACTCTTTTCGCAATAATCGCTCCAGAACTTTTTTATAGACTTCATGACGGCAGAATGAAATTGCCGGTTATAGAAACGACGTTTCGATAAACCGTATATTTTATAATTATTCTAAAACATACATTATATTAATTGTAGGAGGTGTAGGTACCTACTGCATGTAAATAAAAATATCACCGCTGGGCGTAGACTATTTTATCGAAAACGAAATAATGTAGTGACATTCAATGTGTCGGCACAAACACATGACATGCCCGTAAATTAAACATAATAATTGTGTTTGACCTTATGAAAAGAAAATATAACAATAGCGATTATGATTATCAAAATCAGATATGACCGATGTGTTAAATTATTACACTGTTTCTTTCGACGACGGTCGATTTTAACCCAACGAACTTGGGGCGTATTCAAATAAACACTTTAGCGGCAGTCTTATGCAGGTGTTTTCCCTTTGAAGCTTATATATCCATTGCCCACGATATATACACAATAAACCGACGTCTATACGGTTTGCATTTGTTTGACATCCCGGTTTACATAATAGTGGATTGCAGATAACACCTATATTGTTGTTGATGTGTATAAACACTGTCAACTGTATAAATAGAAAAAGAAAATTTTGCAACAAACACCAAATTAATAATTAACAACAGATTTTTTTATCGATAGACACCATCTTTGAATTTCCGCATTTCCTATATACTTGGTTAATATAATTATTAGTCAATATATATATATATATATATATATGTATTTTATGTACATAAACCTCCCTATTATATACCGCCTTATCCACTTTTAGTTGAACTATTTTATATTTTATTAATGAAAAGTAATACAAAGTAGCAATATAGTGATGGCAGTGTATTATAGCCACTTATAGGAGATATTCGATGCCTTTCGTATGTTTGACGCAATATCAGAGGCCTGCTAGGAGGTATACGGCCTAGTATTCTATTTACGCGTATACAATAAACGGCCTAAACCGGCTAAACACCAGTGTTCGGATCAAATAAGTATTTTTTTATCTAGATAAAGATTAAGATAATGCAACTCAAATGTATCTAGATATAATATATAAAAGATAACTTAACTCATATTTATGCCATATAGGTATATTTTAGTTGGGCACTAGGAACATATTAATAATAATAATGATGTAAATAAAAATAATTACATTACTTATAAACCATAAACTTTGTTTGAGAATCTGTATAAATATTTAAAAATGTGTTTGTACAATTTCGCGATGTTTATCTATAGAAAATGTATCTAGATGAATTTATTTAGATGAGTAAAAAAATTATCTAAGTTGAACATTTAGATAACTTGTAAAGTTGTAACTATTTATCTAGATAAGATAAAATATGAACAAATAATTATCTAGATAAGTCCGAACACTGCTAAACACTTGATTGTACAGTTTAATGCCGTTATTCTTTACCGATATTTATTTAATTTTGCCGCCTTCAATTTCTTTAAAATTGTATGCCGCCCTACAACAAAACATGACTTGCTTGTGCTCTAATGACGGGCCTGGCTAAATACATTTTATTTCACCCATTTAGCTATTGATTTTACATGGATAGGTATTTTTATTTTCTCGATACCTACTAATTCGGGTAGTATGTCGTAAAGACGTAAACACATAATATAAAATATACTCGTATTTCTTGCGTAGGAAGTTTAGGTATAATTTATAATACTTATAACATATATATAGGTACCTACGATATGTTGACATACAGTTACATATTATAAACTTTATAGTTCGATCATGAAATAAGTATCGTATTAATTAGTTATATATTGGACAAAATTAGTCGTGGTGTAAAACTGTTTGGTATTTAAAACAAATGTATTAGTTTTAAATTCTTGTATTATCGAATGTTCAGCCGCCGTCCATATTTATTTTATTAAGCTAGCCCAGTGTGCTACAGCATTGGCCAGTCCATCCCTGGACTCACGGGTCAGTATAGGTATATTTATAAATTTATTTATGTCGTTTTGTCGTTACACAACCACTCAACTATATTTATCGTATTATCGATGTACAAATAATACATACAAATTATTATTTACATAAATTTCATAATTATTGACTTTCGAAAATTTTATATTTTTATACCTATTAAGCAAACAATGTAGTTGACAAACACTAATACATGTCTCAATATATGTAGTAAATAATACACATATAGTCTGGTCATATTATTATCTTACTACATTTTCAATGGAAAAACAACAATAATCTTATAGTCAAAGTTCAGACTGTTGTCTTTTTATATCACGCATATCTGCAGAAATACGTTGTGCTAAAGACACAAAATTTTAAATAATTTTTATTGGGCTTAGTTTTGGGTGGGGTCCATTACCCAGACCTCTAGTCATGTTTGCACAAATATATACCATTTAAATTATTATTAAAGTATTCATAGTATTATTGACTATTGTAGCCTGTTGTACGTATGTAATGAAAGTTTTTTTAATAATTTAAAGAAAAAAAGCATATTATAATAACATTATAGATACCTACCTATGTAACCACGCATGTATTATCTTGGCAGGGACTGATTGGGATTTCAAACCGCCCCTGAAACGTTCGTAAAGTTGTCCCACCTAAGTACTGCATTTTTTTTAAATTCATGCCAACATTTTGCAAGTTATTTGCAAGTCTATTTTTAAAATTTGCAAGTACAAACTTTCACCGTGAAACCAAAAATAAAAGTTGGGCTGGTTGCACGTAATGCACCCATAACGCCCAGAACTTCGAAATTGGTAACAAACAAACGCTATTGATTAGCAAGTATTTGTGATTTTCTTTTTGTAATTTGAAAGTTACTCAGGTGGCCGCTATAAGGTTTGAAGTTTTGAAGTTAGCCCGCCCAAACAGTCCTAAACCTTTAAAGTAGCCAAGTAGGTATCAAAAAAAGCTAATGGTTCTAGCAAATATTTTCAAGTCATTATAGCATCACCATCAGCTTTTAAAGTTGGGAAGTTGGTCCACCTGGTTCGATCGAATATTTCAAAATAGGCAATCAAACAAAATCATATGATTTGCAAGTATGCGCAAGCCCATTTATTAAATTTAGAAGACACACAGGGGTACTATATACCAGTGGTTCCCAAAGTATACACCGTGGTATCTTTATAGGGGCACCGTGTTGCTGTAGAATTTTATAAGGTCCAACAATTAATTTTAAAACCTGACGATGGCAACGATGAAACAATTTACGATTATGTAAATAAAAATTTATAAATTATGTTTAACTTTAAATAAATACATATTTTCATTTTACCCAATACTAATTACAATTTTTTCTGGTTTTTATTTATTATTTTTATTTCTTATGATTACTCATACTATAACTTGGGAAGGGCACTCTTATAGAAACCCTTAGTTCAAAAAGGGCACCGTGAACCAAAAAAGTTTGGGAACCGCTGCTATAAACTATATTATACCATATACTTATCACCTCTACATAGGGTTGTCAAAAATATTTTTGTACCATTCGTTGTACCACATTTGTATTGATTTGTGCTGAAGTTAAGGTCCAAATCTGCAGTTGTAATCGTGTTTTATCTTAATGATCTAATGAGCTTTTGAAGTTGGACAGTGAAAACGTTTCATTGGATAATTTCAAAATTTGTACCTAAAGGCATTCACACGGAAACTCGGTGAATTAGAAGAAGCAAACACTCTTTACTTAAAACTAATATTCCGTCTTACAAACTTATTAATAGAACCATACTGAGGGAGAAGCCTCCACCCTGTTGGGTCTTCCACCTATTTTTTAAATAATAGATTATAATACAATTAATATTATACTTTTCTCGATTCAATTTTCTCGATTTCATTAAAATCATGAATAACGATTTTAATTGTTTGGTTGTATTTAAAAATATTATTCGTGGAAATTTAAAACTTTTAAACTACCTATAATAAAATATTTTTAGAAAATTTAACTAATAAATAAACTAATAAACTAATTAATCCTACTGCGAGTATAAATCACTTTAATAGGTAGCAATAATATCATAAAATTTACTTAGGTACAATAATATAAGCTGACAGGCCTCGAGTCTTCGCTCAGAATCCTTTTTCGTATGCAATGATTTTATATCATTGAATTCGAATTTAAGTATTTAATCCATTATAGTGACCAACACTCTATATTTCTATATTATTCTAGAAAATTAAACAATTTATCCTAATTTGAAATCAAAATAATAAATTTATTTTAAAACATGATTTTGACGAGGATATTTGAAAATCATTGGTGCATACACTCCTATTTTTAAGAATACATTATGTGATTTTTTAGTGCATATAATTGCAAGTCTTAATTATTATATAAGATCGCTTATATCGCAGTTGCATCTGGCTAAGCTGGATTGTTGTTTAACTTGTAGTTGTTGTATTGATTTCGCACAATCACCAAGAATGACTTGTAGATGACGTAAAGTATTTCCACTATACTGACCAGACTACAACCGAGAAACAGACTGGCCACTCCACCAAAAGATACTGTTGGATATAAAATTGTGTAATATTATTATTATGTCATTCGGAACATCGATTACAATATGTCGGTCTTACACTTTAACATAATACGTTAAAAACTTTTGGCGCCGACTTTAATTTTAAAAAGTACTACCTAGATGTTTACATTTATCGGGATTACAAAATTATTACAGATCATTTCTGCACCTATATATATATTATGTATTCCAAATTATATACGAATCGAATAATTTACTGAAGAATTACTCAGACATGTCAACTTTGATCCTTTAAATATAGGAGATTGACCAGGTTGAGTAATGAGTAAAATCATTGATTATAAATACCTACTAGTGTTTATAATCAATGCTATAAATTATAATGTATATTAAGATATAGGTAGATATATGTATGAATATTGAATGAATTACCTCTATAACGTGTGATAATAAAGAAAGATTTTTTTGATTTTTTCAACTAGTTATTTATAATTATAAGGGAAATGCATAAAATAGTTTTGAAACTATTTAAGACTTGATTTTTTAGCACAATTAAATAATATTAAGGTATCTATTATAGTCTACTAGGATTACCTACCCAACAAATCTTGAGTGGTATATCTCATGGATCGACGATAGCTTGTAGCAAACAGCTCTCTGTAATTGACTTCTAGGTATACATCGTATCTCGAGGACAATGACTCTTCATTAATAAATTGTCTAAAAAAAAATGAAGGTATATTGTTTGGATTTTGTCTATATATGGCAAGTTTAATTAGTGTTATAAACAAATAATAAAATACATAGTTAAAGCAAATACTCAAATTTCCCATCACAGACAGGATAGATAATCGACTATCTAAATTTAGATTTTAAAAAACACAAATGTGTTTTTCAATTATATTATTCATTTTATTAATTCAGGATTTTATAAAAGTGGATAATCTCATGGCAGATTTCCCCATGGTATTTTGTGAAATAATTATTTTTAGAAAAAAAGTTATATAGTTTTGTTTTTACCCTCGGTAATATAGACAACTGAATTTGTGTAACGCGAAGGGTTATGGTTGGTATGGTAGGAAAGCGTGTTTATATGGGGCAAGGATTTGTTGTGTTGAATTCAGGTGGTCACCTTTCCGGGAGCCTGCGACGCTAGGCGATGCTTAACCGCAGCAGTGGAGCACACATTAGTGAATGCGGCCAACCACCACATCACACCACTAGGCCTAAAGCTTACTTTATGCCCAATAAAACTATATTATTGTCGCTCATGTTCATAAAAAAATTGTATTTATTTTATGATATAAAATAACATAATACGTAGTATAGAACATTAGTAGTATAGGATATAATAGGTACTCCATAGACATATCCATACCTTTTTTTTAGAGTACGCAAGAAGCCTATGTACCTAAGAAAACCGTTCGGGGTTAAATATCGATTGCAGTTAACATGCGTTTGGTTTGCTTAGAGAGTTTTTCGATATTCGATTATGTTTTCTGAGGATCGGATACTAAATCATTAATCGTGATTTTTACGTATTGTACAACTGATGACACAATTATAATGATTACACATAATTACTTGTGTGCGAGATGTAATGCTTTTTGTTGTATTCTTTAATGTTCCTGATATTTGATTAAGCAAATGTGGCGTCTTCGTCAGAACAAACTACAGAAATAACTTTATTAACGTATCTATAGCGTTAATTAGACCCCGTGTTTGTCTAGACAGATGTTTTGGCTAGAGACAAGCGAGTTTGATAATTTGAAATTTTCTGCAGAGTACCTACATTGAGATTCTGAAGACTTCGTAGTAGGGTTTCATACGACGGTATTTTCCAATAGGATTGTTTGGTCAACAAATATATGATGTAACGGCAGTCATGTAAAGTATTCGAATAAAAGTATTTGAATACTTTTTTTGTATTCGAATACGTATTCTGAATACTTTTATTTGTATTTTTTATTCATTAAAAAAATACTTTTTTCCTATCCAGAAAAATAGTTTTAAATTTGTGACAAGACATATTATAAATCATGAACATTAATTTTATACTTTGAACGAATTATAATAATGGCCTATGATATGATTATTTTTAAAAACACCAATGTGTTGTATCCCGTATCGGCCGTATCATATGTGTTCAAAATTTATAAATAACTTATGATTACGTTGTATTTTTATTTATTAATTAATAAATGTTAATTACCAACCATTCAAAAACTAACAAAAACTAGTTGTGAAAAAAAGTATTTTAATAGTATTTGAATACTTTATAAAGTATTCGAATATGTATTCTGAATACCTTAATATTCTCATTTATTCGAATATGTATTCCGAATACAAAATAAAACTATTCTATACAAGACTGTTTAACGGCTATCTGCTTGTAATGAAGTATGACCGTGGCTGAATGTTTTTGGAAACGGAATTCGTAGAGTTGTTCATATTTGAGGCGGAACTCCAAAGCTATTACCTTATGGTCTTATTCATTTTCATGTCAGCTGACATGCAATGAGCTAAAGTGATTTCTGGGGATGTCTCAAATATATCTCATATGAGTTCAACTGCATTCGGTGTGGACTGAGCAAGGTTTGCCTGCAGAAATCTTTGATAAGTATCTGAAAACGCTATTTCCGCTGGATGTTTTTGATTTTCTTGGGATTCAAAGTTTTTGGAATTTCCGGAAGATATGGTCCGAGGTTCTTGAGTTTCTGGAATAATAATTAAAAATCGACATACTTCACATTGATTAACTTACCGAAATTCATACCGAAGCTCGGTCGTATACGTAGTAAACGAACAAGGCGGTCTGCAACTGCAATTCATGGAAAATGGTATACTCCATTTTGGAAATCCTGGTTCGTCTTCTGGGATTTTGGGGTTGCGTTGAAGTACTAAATAACGAACAATATACATTACTATAGTGCGCCAATATAGATTATAATATTATATTGATATTAATTGTTTAGTAATTATTATCAAATAGCTATACGTTTTGATAATAGGATTGTGATTATTGTATTGAATTGCAGTATAGGTATATTTACAGTGTTTGACCGTAGGTACCTACATATTTTTTATGAAATTACAATATATAAAATATAATCGACAAATACATTCAATGTCTTATTTTTAACTCGAGTGCTATAAAATTAATGCTATATTATTATTTAAAAATGGTAAGCGATAAATTTAAGTATAACCATTTTATATTTTTAAATGCACAAATAAAATGTATATTTTAATTTACGAGTTTAGGTATTTACATTGACATATTATTTAATATATACAGGGTGATTTTTTATCGTGAACCAGTTAATATCTCGGGAAGTATTAGGAATTTTAAAATAATTTTTTTTTAAACTTTCTATGTTTTACTATTTTACACTGTTACAATTTTGATAATTTTAACTTCTTCTCTTATTTGATAAAACACTATCCACTTTCGATTTTCAAATGGCAATACCTATTTTTGATTACGAAAATCTATAAACATACTGAAAAAAATAATTTTAACGTTTACAGAATTTAATTTGAGTAATCCGTTTGCGACTTATTAATGCCTAAATATTCGTTAAATTTACTGCTACTGGGAAATTTAATAAATCCAACAGTAAAAACCAGAAGTCAAAACGAAATTATATCTCAATTTAACAATACCCATAAGTCGTAACGATCATAATCGATAATAACTAATAAGTACAAAGGTTACGCGAATTGGACCTTAATATCTTATCACCCCTCTCAGCCGAACACATCCGTGATATTTACCGAAATGTTTCATAACATGTGGTTATTTTTTGATAACCTGATAATTGATAACGCTTGTCACTTCATACTTCATAATTTTTATATGACAGTTAAAGCTTAAAAAGCTTATAATCCAAGACCGTGCTTAAAATTGGAATTATATTAAAATACATAATATCTAATTAATTCATTATTTCAATTAAGTTGTTTTTAGAAGTCATGATAGTTAGTGCGTTTGAATTTTTGTCAACTAGTTCTTATCGTTTGGAAATGTTTGCATTCGTTTTAAGCCATAGATACTAATAGACGGTACGTGGCATCCAAGCGTGAAAGCGCTGATTAACGTAGTACACCGTACACCGTACATGTGCACAAGACCTAACGGATTGATCAATAATTTTTTATTTTACTTGCGCAGTTGCGCCTGCGACTTATCAACACACCGCGTACTATCACAATAGGATATTACTGTTTTTCTTCTGGTTCCAATTTGAAATTTTCAAGTGTTTTTCTTGAGGTTTGCCGATTTTTCTTGTGTTTGTTGTTTAACTTAGTTTCAACTTTCAAATTTGTACTAAGATGCCTAGGAAGTGTGTCATTTGCAATGTTCATGATAAAAATAGTGACCAATCATTTTATTCGTAAGTAAAATAATTATATTTTAACATAATAGTTTCCTTATATTTTTCATGTATACCTTCGTAGTTTGTTTTATAAAAATATTTTTCTTTAAATATATGTTTTAATACTTTATTTTTCTTTATTAGCTACCAATATTTAAAGGATTACAGCTCAACTATTACAACTAAATATACCTAAACAGTTTTATCATTTATTAATTTTATTTCAGCTTTCCTAAGGATGAAGGTCGCAAGAATTTGTGGTTAAAAATTTGTGGAATTGACCTATATCTACCATCATACAGAGTTTGTGAAGCTCATTTTTCTGATGAAGACTTTTTACCAAGTGGTTACTTAAAAAGTATTGCTATTCCAGTAAATAAATCTAAACAACCAGAATTATTAGAATCCACAAATACGGGTATCTACCGTTTATATTTTGTTAATAATAAATAATAGTTAAGAGTTAAATCTTAACATTTCAGTCTTATTTTTAAATAATTTTGTTGTAATTCAAAATTGCAGTTTTCGAGTCAACTTCTCAAGAAACACTGTCGCCCAACAAAATCACAATCGCATCAACAAATAATATTTGTGATACTCCAAAAAAGCGATGTTCTAGTGAATTGCCTGATGTGAGGTACATTATTATTTATTTACATTATTTAAAACATATTTTTTTTTTTTTTTACATATTCACAGTAATTGATTATTTATATTTATATACAAAATATTGGTATTTTTATTTCAAAGTTCAAGTCAAAAACGGAAAAAATATAATCCAGATACGATTGGAGATTTATCGCCAAGTCACTTTAATACACCAAGAAAAGCTAAAAGGAATTTAGAAATGGTAAAATATAAGTTCAGCCAAAAACAAACTCAAAATGTAAATTTGAAAAAGCAATTGAAGAGACTGCAGACCAAGCTCAAAACATATGATGACCTTATCCTTCAACTGAAAAGTAAAAATTTAATATCTGAAAGAGCTCAATAAATAATCATTGTCTGAATCAGCAACTATTTAATACTCATCGAGATCAAATAATATGTCTCACTATATTAACATATTTAAATTTAAGATTTTGTCATACAACTTCAAAAAAAGAAAAAAAAAATAGTAACTCGGTCAGAAAAAAATTTATAAAACTTATTTTATTTAGAAATGAATAATATACGTATCTAGCTATTCTAGCTTATAATTATATTTTTTTAAACTTAACTTTTTTTCATATATTGACAACATTTTTGTAGATATTATTGATCAGTTTTTGTGACTGAATTATATTATTTATTATATTTTGTTCAATTCTGAATTATTTAAACTGAACTGTTGACTATTGAGTATAAATTAATCAATTCAATGATATTATAGAATATAATGTACCTATTAATTATACAAATATATTTTTACATTTTTTTTTTACCTTTTACTGTTGAATGACGATCCTATTTATATTTATATTCATTATATCATGATTTATACAATAATATAATATATAAAAAACATACATTAAACTTATTTTATACTACTACTTACTAGTAACTATTTACAATACAATTATTATAGTCTAGTTGATTACTTGATGATAATTTATAAGTCTATTTGGCTAAGGTAAATAGAATAATGAAGTTGTCATATTATAATATGCTAAAAGTGTTAATAACAATGTTTTTGGTCGCAAGGAATGGCATCACTGCTGACACGCTAGGAAAGACAGCACCACCCACCCGCATCCCGCCTGTTCCGTCTATTAGTATAAGGTCTATGTTTTAAGCAGACATCAGAAAATGTAATTTTGATACATAATTTGGTATATTTAACTATTAGCACTAAGACTTAAAAGGTACTTTATATCTCATAGAAAAATTATATTTTTATTCATTACCATCATTATTTAAAATTTGAGAATGTTATGTATAGTTTAATTATTTATCAATTTCTTAATGCCTTCAATGTCATATTTAATTATGATAGTATAACAATGTACTAACGCATGATACATATCAAAGACTTAATAGTATGTACCTATTGTATTTTTGTTTTTTTTCTGAGTGAAAAATGTCTTTCATTCATGACCTGTAATTCTTACAGTACCTACTATAAATCTTTTACGTTCTGGCCGAAAAAGGTGCTAAATAATAAAATATGCCACTGAATGCAATAATCATATTTAATTATATCGATAGTTGGTATGTAAATGTAGAATGCTTAATTCATTTTTATATTCTGAGTGGTAATGTTAATACATTTATTGATTACCTTTACATTATACAATATACATTTTTATACCACTAGATAAGAAATTGATTTAACCCTAATATTTATTGGAGGTTTTGAGACCAATAATTCTTTAAACTTCAACTATTAATCTTATGAAATGTAAATTTTAAATTTAAAGTATTAACATTTTTTTTAAATCTTAAAATGTAGATTATACTTTGTGAGATTTTTAATGGCCACTAAGATCTACTTATTAATTATTATACATACTTATATTAATATATTATTATTATATATTACCTACTTATTAATTTTATTGGAGACGATTCGTATTCTTCAATTACAAGTCGTTGTACATTTTGTACCTATCTAAGATTTCAAATTTGAAATTAGCATTTTCATCACAATTCAATGTGTAATTTTCATTTATTTACAAGTATCTAGATTCTAGATTCTCTAATGTATTTTCCATAATTTGACTTTAATTCCTGACTCGTGACTCAGGACTCATGAGTAATAATTTCTAAAGAATTAAAACATTATTGAAATTCTTGAAATATAGACAAGATGAACCATTTTGAATAAAATATTTTTTAAATTTCATAGTTGTCATTATTCTCAAATATTCTTCAATTTCTCTAAAAGTAGTTGTTCATTTGTACAATTGTACCTATCTAAGATTTCAAATTTCAAAATAGCTTTTTCATCAATAATTCAATGTGTATTCATTGTGTATTTAATTTTTATTTAGCCCATTGATTTAACTGTTATTAGATATGGTCTATTTTATTCAAACAGTTTTCAAAAAAAGTTTATTATTATGTATGGTAAATTATTATGAAAAAGCAATTTTTTATTGCTCTAAAAGTCATTGTTCCTAAGATTTCAAACGTGACATTTTTATTAAACTATATTCTCCATATTATTCATATTGTGTCATTCTGATGTCTGATGATATATTTTTATTTTAATGTTAAGTGGAACAATTCAGCATATTTCAGCACCTAAATTCCTATATTTGCTAATGCATTTACTTTAATTCCTGATTCATGACTCATGAGTAATAATTTATGAAGAACTAAAACATTTTTAAAATTTTTGACATTTAGACAGGTTGAACCATTTTGAATTAGACATTTTTAAATACCATATTCGTCATTATTCTCAGTAAAATTATTCTTCAGTTTATCTAAAAGTCATTATTCATTTGTACCTAAATAGGATTTCAAATTTCAAATTAACTTTTTCATTACAATTCTATGTGTATTCTTAATTTCCAACATTTTTAAATGTGACATCATTTTTTTTATTAAATCATATTCTCCATATTGATATTTTAATGAAAAGTGGAACAAGTCAGAATATTTTAGATACTTATATCTAGATTTGCTATTTTGCTAAATGTATTTAACATTATTTTGACTCATGAGTAATCATTTCATAGAATTCAATAATTTACTTAATAAATATTTGCATGTATGGTTTTTTGTTGGTTTGTGTTAATAAAATTATAGAATTTATAACTTTTTGACTTTAAAACTTTAATGCAGTAATATTTTACAAGGTTATTCATACAAAAGCAACTATTTTGAGGGCTTATGAATGCCTTATAATTATTTTCTACTAATTTGTTTAAATATTGGTCGCATTTAATAGTGTAATAAATATAGAAATTAATACAATGTAGATGACGATTGAACTCATTTAAACCTCTGACATGGACCAAAATTCTGCAAGTCTAAAATGACAGTCATAATCATATTGTATTGAGAGTATATAACTTGTTGCAATTAAAAGAATTGCAAGTGTTTTAAACAATTAGTTGGTACCTATATTGATATAAGTTTTTAAAGACTTGTTTATTTTACAAGGTTATTTGCACAAAACCAACTATTTTTAACCAATTTGAGCATATGAATACTTTAAAATACCTATTTTTTAAGTAATTTGTTTAAACATTAGTCTCATTTAATAATGTAATGAATATAGCGAAATAGTAAATATACATATAATTTATTATTCGATTGCACCTCTTGTACGAACAATGTTCACTAAGTTTAAATTAGGTATGAAGTATGTTTTTATTAGGCATTTAAAACTGCTGACTTTCATAAACTCTACATTTCTTTAGATACCTATATTGGATATTAACGAATAATGAATTTGCTTTTAAATTTAGCTTACTATATAGTATAGCTCAATCATTTTAATATAATATTATATAATTAATATTGTTAATAATTTAAATTATTGCATCTCATGTATGATTCATTTTTATGATTATTAAGACATTATCCAAAAGTTCTTGGCTAATGTAATATTACCCGGTTTATGTTAACATTAGCCAATATTCATGGCGGCTTATGATGATAGTTGGCTAATGTCGATATTATCCAAATGTTAACATTACCCGTAATATATACATATTTGTTCATAATATTTGTATGCGTATATGTTTGTGTTTAAAGCTTTTAAGACTCTAAGTCTAGCCATAACCTTTAGTCTTTAATAACTTTTAATTTTTAATTAATGTAACAACATCCAAGCCCTAATTAGGTTAGGAGTAGATAATGTAAAGAATGTTCAATGTTCATTTAATTTTTATTAATTTATTTAATTATGTTAAGTGTTAATTTTTTTTATTAGTTATGATCTTACCCAAATCTTGCAAAAATTTGCACTATGGAAATTTTTTCATACTCTAATAAAATTATTGATAAATAATGTGTAATTGCCTTTGATAATTTAGTATTGAATTAATGTCCATTATTTGGTCTATTCACACACAAGATAGTTTTGATATAAAATGCAAATTCTACATTATACAAAAAATATATCCCAGGATACCTAATAATTATAAATGGGAATTCGGGTAGGCACTATAAACAACGGGCCCTGAGCCTATTGCCCCGCAAACAGATTAACAATACAGGACTCACTTCTTCGATGCACAAAACATTGTAATATCAGTCTGGTGTAGGTTATTTGTTGTGTCACATTATTTGTGCAATCAGAATAACTTATCCATTCTATTTTTTTTTAGCATAAGCAGATTGATTTGTAATTATTTATTTTTAATGAAAAGAAAACCTTAAATGGGAAGGACATTGATTGGAAAAATGTGTAACTAAAAAAAAAAACGAAATGTGTGAATAGACCTTTAACTACTTTAGTCTTAGCTCTATAACGATAAATAAATCACCCAGTATATATTTTATATGCAAAAGTGGCTTGACTTGTTAACATGCCTTTCTAGTATCATATTACAGTTGAATATTATAATTTATGTATATTATGGACATAATAACGCATTAGAACTAATGTTTTAATAATTTGATCAAAATAATTTGGGTTATAACATGGTCAAGTCCATACAACATAGTTATATTATTTAATAATTGGTAATATCGTAAAAATCATGCCCTTACTATCGTTCGCAATCAAACAAGGTATATGTTCAATTCCACAATGGGTTCCAAGACCTATAAAACAACAACCACAAAAATATTAAAAATTAATTTATTTAACATCTAACTATTAAACAATATTTTTAATAATTCTCTGTTTGTATAACCTTCTATCCCCAATACGTTTTATACTGGATATGTTTTAGATTATTGTGATAAAATAAGTGAAATAGATCATATCTCTCTTCTACCTGTGCGTCTGTAGGAGAGTGTATGACAGACGACGGTTGTAATCTATAATCGGGACATTGACATGTGTGTAATAATTTTGTGTTTGTTTTATTTTAATAAGTTTTTAGTTCATATTTAATGTTGGCTGTTTAATTCAGAGTGACTAGATATAAATACAATACACTTCTAATTGTTTGAATCGTATCTAAAAACGATCACCACCATGAGAAAATTGATTTTCCCAAGTTTAAGGGTGTGTATAAATTATTGGCATATCCAAGGGAGGTTTTGGGGGATTAAGACAACCCTCTTTTTATCAGTGTAATATCAAATTATTACACGAATTAAACTGTAAAGGAATATTAAGTTTGTTTTATAATTTACCAGCTGTCCTGCCCGTTAGCCTTGCCTGTGCCAAAAATTTGTTGTTTTTTTTGAATAAATAATAAATATATTTGTAAGAAAATGTATGAGGAGTATACCATAATATGTGAGATAATTCTATTATAATAGCTAGTAACATAATAAATATTCAATTATGAAAACTCTATATATTATAAACTAAAAAAAAATATTCTTTTATAAATATGTGTAATAGCTACCTGCGAATAGGGATTGAAAAAATGGACGAATATAACTTCGTCCTACACGATAGAAGAAAGTACATATGTCAGCGATTGTATACTTTTGCTATATTATGGATTAGTTTTAGTTGTTTATATTTATTATTAAACTATATTTTCATAGATATATTAAATTTACTCAAACTGATTATAATCAATAATGTCTTAAAAAAATAAATAAAAATCACATAATACATTTCATACCTAAATAAATACATGATAATACAAAATAATAAAATAATATAAATATACAAATATATAAATACGTATTTACTTGAATAAGTTTGAGAATTTCAGTAATTTTAAAAATATGTGGATGTAAGTATTAAAAATTTGAATTAAAATTAAATGAATACTTTTACATACGTTTGGCGTACCTATTATATCAGAAAATTGCTATCTTTTCGGAGGAAAAATACTATCATTTGATACATAAATATATTATAATTGTCTATTAAATAATCACAATTCAAGACATCCTGTTAAAGTTGAATTTTCCGGTTTGTCTGCCATAAAATAGTGTGTAAAATATTCTTCCACTTTCTCTGTATTGAAAAAATGAAGTCTAAAAATATGTACTAATCATTTTCCTACATCGTCATATGCTGAATTAAATTATGGTGCGTAAACTACATTTTTAATTTCACGAAACCAAGCTTTCGGATAAACCAACAAGGGTTAAAAATATAGTGATAAAAAGACATCAAAATTATTATATCCGAATATCCGATCAATATTATACTATACAAATTGATCCCGTGCACTTCGTAGCCCATTAAAAATGCCAAATATATATGAATAACTAGCAGACCCGTCGAACTCCGTTTCGCCACCAGATTCGTTTTAAGTAACGTTGTAATTTTTTTTGTTATATATTTGAAAAGGAAAATATTTATTTCATTTCACAACAGTAATAAATTCATTACAATTACCTACTAAAATGAAGTGTTATTTAATTGTTTCATTGTAGTGCTCTTTGGTAAACCACATTTTTTGTTTTTTGTCTGTCGTTAACACAAACAAAGCGGATGGTTTCCCAACTCGTGAACACCGCAACGTATAAACTGTCCATGTGAAAAACAATGATTTTCCAAATTTATCCCGCAAACACTAAGCGATTGGCCTTGCGACTTATTAATTGTCATTGCGAACGCAAGGCGAACTGGGAATTGCAATCGTTTGAAGTCAAACGGAGATCAGTCGGAATCATTGGTATTCGAGGGAATAATACATTTTCACCTGCGAATTTTCCGTTATAATGGTTGCCTCAATTAAATTCGGCATAAGTCTCTTTACCGAAAGTCGAGTACCGTTGCAAAGTCGCGGTGGATTCAAATTACGCAGTATCAAAATAACTGTACCAACTTTCAGTTGCAAGTTATGTGGTGGAAATCCTGGTATCTCAAGAGAGTTCAAAAACTCCGTTGCATTAATGTTTTGTATACTTTTTTTGCTGTTCATTCAGCAACGGAACATTATTTCTAACTAATTCCTGCAATGTATCAACATTGTATTGCAGCTCTCGATTTAATTCTTGGTTGAATGCATCGTGCATCGATCGATTTGGCGCAATCATTCTACTTCAATCAGTAGCTTGTTTGCAATAGTCAAGCATTGATCCTCAATCAGAATCAATCCTTCATTGTAGATTCATCGGTTATTTGGATGTCAGGATTATTCGTTTGAATACGCAAGCGATGCAAGATAGATATCTCCAATATGGCGTCTTGTATTTGTTCCATAACTGAATTGGTTTTGAAGGAAAACATGTGGTGATGATAATTGCGAACAGCGTTCGTATTGGTACGCATTTGATGAAACAACTGAATCTGCAAGTGTTAAATCCCAATGAGAATCGTTCTCCAGCAAACCCAATAGTTGACATGCTTTCGATATGTTTGGCATTGGTTGCCATTCACAGTTTTCAAATGCGCAATGATTTCGGTCCACGTACATTTACTAACAGCAGTCGCAAATAAAAACATTCATCGTTTTAGGATGAACAGTGTACATAGACGACTAGTGATCAGTTGAAAACACCTGTGGCCAGTCTGGAACTGGGGTTTTGTTTGCGACGTTGGAATTTCTTTGTTGATTGATTCCAAGTGTAATACTTGGGCATTTCAACGTACATCAGCGTCGCTGCGAATGGATCTGCTTCACAAAATTGCAAAGAAGTAGTCAATGTTGTCGATGGTGGTCTCTCAGCTCGTTGTGCCGCATTAGCCTCAGTGAAGTAAATCTCTTTGGCCATTTTCCAAATGCACTGCTAAATGTACAACTGTAGGATATCTTTCATGAATTTGAAATGACAATAATCGCCACAGTGCTTCATTAGTACTGACGTATCTTCCCATTGGAAGTTGCTGATTTCGTCATTTCACATTTTCCGACGCAATACAAAACACAGCCATGTCGCTGCCTTTTGTGACGTACTTGCACAAATATTTGATTGATTTTGCCGAATGACAACTCTCAACGTTTGCATGTGTTTCGAAAATTCGTGATAGCAGCGGGCAATATGGTACAATGAATTCATTCCGATCTCAACCCTTTATTTTTAACTTTAACTCTGATAGTTCGACCGGTATCTTCTTTTGAACGCCGACGATAAACTGGATATCCATCGTTCCCTGTGACTGTTTCAGCAACTAACGGTCGCGGATATCGTTTTGTGCACTTTCCATCAGCCATGCAAGGCGATAATGGATTTAATGCACCGCACGGTCCATGCACCATCTGTGTCGTCACAATGTCGTGTAGACGGGGGGATCAGTGACTGGATCAGGAATTCAGCTGATATGATGTCATCAACTTCATTAGAATGTAATTTGTTCAGCAACCAAATTAGGATATGAGCATGCGGTAGTCCACGCTTCTGCCATTCCACCGAGTACATATAAACAACGTGTGTCAACAAAAACTCGATACTTACTAAGCACATCCATCATAACCTTCAGTTTTTGCTGAAATACTCTGGCGATTATGTCATGGCGATCTTGCGGGTTTTGACCCGGTTCCAACTCGCGTTCAATTCCGTCCACTTCGGATTGCATGTGACCGTAATAAATAAATCCGGAGTTCCATAATTTCGCACGTACGTCATAGCGTCTTGAGCGTATTCGTGCATGTGGCGTGGGCTTCCGATATAAGTTGATGGGAGAACCGTCAGTCGTCCAATATTCTGAAATCACCATCTGAATGAATAGCATCACGCAAGTGTATATAGTCCTCAGATCGTAGCTTTGGCTGATTGAATCTGATGAACGCTAAACGTTCTGTCTCGACTTTGACATACATGTCGACGGCGAATTGCTGGAATAGCCGACCGCACTTCAGAATGACATTCTCCTCATGTGTACGAATCATCATACGATACGCATAGTAATTCATTGCGCTTAGATTTTTATTATTCGTTGATACTCCTGAAATTAAATGAATGATTAATGGAAACCAATAAAAGTAATAATGGAAATAATTAGTGTTTTGAATATTGTACCTGTAATTGGATCGACCATCTTCAACGTGATGTCGTATCCGTCTTGCCCTTGCCAATAAATGATTGGATATTGTAACGCATCGTACAACGATGATGTGTCTCGTTTACACGATGCATGATATTGCTTCTTCGCTGAACGACAATGTCTCGTGATTTAGTTGGATCGCCAACAATAATTGCAGCAACATCATTAACGGTGGGTGCATTGAATCTTCGCACATGTTCACCTGTTGGAGTACAATCCGCTCTTATGACAAATTTGTGCGTATCCGATGGCATTCGTTCCAATGCTGTTTTGAACATATTAACCACAGCATTATTAGCGTGAAAAAATGCTTGCAACTGTTCAAAATTCGTCTCTTTAACTGTTGTGCTCCCTGTATATTGCACCGCACGTTCAGCTGATCCACATCGACGAAATGAAATATATTTGCAGAAATTGATGCGGTTCATCTGTGTGGTTGCACCATTGAACCATGCAAATGATATATTTGACCTGTATCTGTAATTGCAAATAATCATTAAAATTTGTTCATGAATACATTTTAAATAATCGTGTGATGGTGTAGTGTGTGGTGATATGAAGTTGTTATGTGTGTTGTAATTATTGTGTGGTTTATGTGTGTTGTATTTTACCTTGCAAGTCGGCATGAAGCCGCCTTCTCGAATGATATTAGCTCCAAAGGAAGTCATGCGAAAGCAGAGTTATTGTATTCAAGGATGTGTTAAGAAAATGGCTTGAATCGGGATCACTTCCATCAAACATGTTTCAGTGGCTGTGGTGGTGTAAGTAAAGGATCCAGTTTGACTTTTCCATTTGCGCAGCACAATCCAACCGTTTCTCTTTTGAACTTTAACGCATTGCAATATCTGCATTAGGTCGTCATTCGTCCAACATCAAAATTTTCATCATCACTGTAGTTCGCAGTGGGATCAATTGGAATGCCAAGCGATTGTATGATGCCAATGATCTTCGTGTGCTCACGCGATGTCTCAATCGGTCATTTCTCTTATTATATTTTGTCTTTCTTCTCTAAGTTCCTTGAATAGACTGTTGCTGGCTTGCATGTCTTGTGCGGCGGCCGATGTTCGAACGTCGTTCTCTAGGCATTTTGGACTATGGAACAGATGTTGAATTTAACTTCAAATGCACGATCCACATAATTTACACTGAGCTTAAATGAAATTAACTGAGCAGAGAATGTCTCAATCGGTCATTTTCTCTTATTATATTTTGTCTTTCTTCTCTTAAGTCCTTGAATAGACTTGTTGCTGGCTTGCATGTCTTGTGCGGCGGCCGATGTTCGAACGTCGTTCTCTAGGCATTTTGGACTATGGACAGAGTGTTGAATTTAACTTCAAATGCACGATCCACATAATTTACACTGAGCTTAAATGAATTAACTGAGCAGAGAATAATGACTATCTGTCAAACACTTTATCACGCACCGTTGCTATTGGTTTGAAGTACATAAAAATAATATATAAAAGATATAATAGATGTATAATAGATGGCGCTGTATGTGAAAAACGATTTCAACACTTTTCTGTTGAATTTTTCCTGAATTTTCAAGAATTTTCTTTGCTATAAACCTCACGTAGCCCAAGACCTTTCAAACGAATGCAAAACCATGGAAATCGGTTGGTGCGTTCTGGAGTTATAGCGTCAGGGAGGAAAACCGGACTTATTTTTATATATTAGATATGTTTAAAAATAATAATAGCTTTAAAACCCATGACAACCATTTATATACAAAAATTTCCATCGGAAATCTCAAAATCCTTATTTGAGCACCTCCCGGGCACGGTCCTTTCCCTTTTTAAATTAGCCTATCTTCTGCCCAGAGGTCTAATCTATCTCTGTACCAAATTTCCTCAACATCGGTCCAGCCATTTAGGAATGCATAAAGGATAGACAGACAGACATTTTTATACACATATATTGATCATATAACTTGTATGGCAACCATTTATATTTTATATTGAAAAAAAAATACTAATTTGCTACTATTACTATATTGTAATATGTAACCAATGGCAACCCTTCATACCTATATACAAAAATCCCATGGAAAAAGACCTTTCAGTTTTTCCCTAATTTTCCAATTTTTCGGAAAACTTTTCCCATTTTTCTTTCCGTAAAAAGTTCATTCGAAATATTACAAACATTTAAAAAACAAATTAGGTAAAGCGGTTCAACTATCCTCGGTCGATAATTTTACCAACGAACAGTTTTTCATATTCATTATATAGATTATAGAAGATTATTAACATTGGGTATCTATTGATCATAACAGACTTATTATATAAATATTATTGTTGGTTGAAATCAAATTCATAGTATTTATAATACTATAATGTATATATTGCATAGAAAAATTAGGCGTTGCGGGTAGGCACGTGCGGATAAAGAAGACTTCATTACAGAGTGTACGAAAAAAAATCCCGTCATGGTCGACGAAACACACGTTTCTATATGGACTGCTTTGTATGTTTTAAATTAAATATATAAATAAATGTACCTATCAGTAAATAATATTTATAATTATTAAGACCCTCTTTACAAAAATCCTATAGTGACGCCACTGGTACGAATGTTGAAATTAGGATTACAGATCGTTTAGATGAAATAACAATCGATTGTATATTTTCAACTTAGATATTTACTTTGATGGTGCTGGTATAACGGATCTACCATCTACTTTATATATTATACGCAAGTTAATTTTAACTACTTTTGAACTGCATTGAAGTCTGATCTGAGGAAGTGTTTAAATGGCACAGTTACATTATAATTAGCCTAAAGATATTTAGAAGTACCTGACTAACAATACTCATGAAAATATTGATTATTCCTACTCTGGTGAGGATACTAATAGTTAATAAGCGTAAATGCTTTTTACCCATCATAATTTTATCGTACAAAATACAGGTGCGTAAATTAATTCCGTGAGCCTGCTGCAGGCATAAAAAACAAAAAAATAATTAATTTCGGGAGTAAAACTTGATTTACAAGTTTTGAATTTGTGGTTACTTACATATTGTTGCTAATTGTGTACTAATTTTCTAAGAAAGTTTTTAATTCAAAATTGTGAATTTGGGGTGCCAACTAGACTGGTGGACCAGCGTAAATATTTTTAATTTAGTATTTAACATTAGTTGTCAACAATTAAAATATGTTTCACTCATTGATTTAATGAATAATAAAATACAATTTACTATTCGAATGCAGATAATTTAGAAAATTAAAATGTAGGATAATTGCAAAAAATATCAACAAGTTTGTATACTAACTATTACCTATAACTATGACTATTTAATTAAACTTCATCCCCCTTTAATGTGCTATAATTTTTCTAGTTCAAAATCATTGATTTGAAAAATGTAACAAAAAATTAAACTGTTACATATTTTAGTTAATATGCTTAGGTGGTAAAATTTTTATTGTCTTTATACTTTATATAATTCTGTATTTTTGGGACTCAACGAGCCTGTACCTATAGATTTAATCGTTAAATCCACCCCATGGACCGTGGCTGGCTGTTACATTTTTATTTTAACTCATTAGTCATATAAACCTACTAAGTACCTAAGACTATGGAGTAAAAAGTGTCCCAAAATTTCGGGTTTCAGAAAACGGTTTCAATTTTTTTTTCGGGTTACGGGCCTGAAAAAAGTTTTGAAATATGAACGTATACTAATAAACTAATATTATTATAATATGACAACTGATTTGTATTAATTATTTTCTAGAAATATAACTTCTAAAGTGAACTTGATTAATCAATGATTAAAAATACAATAATCAATATGTTTCTGTAAAAAAAATTTTTTAGTTATTTTAATGTGGCGCAAATTACAATTTTTGAAGGTATACATATGACGGAGATTACATCATGTTAATCTTTTAAGTTTTTAATATTAATAGCAATATTGTGAAAAAAACAACGGTTTTTTTTGTGAGGACCGGTCTTAGTGTTTTAATGGTTTCAACATTTTGTTGAATAAGTTTCGTGTCTAAAACGGTTTCAATTTTTTTCGGGTTACCTGGTTTTTAAAACAGGTTTCAAAACCATTTTTACTCCCTGCCTAAGACAGTTTTTTTTATCATAGTATGTGTAATATACATAGATATATTTTTATGATTTATACGTTAAAGAATTGTAACGACTCGCCGTACCTTTGTACAATTTGAAAAAGTACTGTGTACAGTTGCACGCCTGGTAGATGGCTCTCATCCTACACTTGATGAAACACGTGTCCTCATTGCTGCTCTTGTAGAAAAGTGAGCTGAGGTTCTTCGCCTTTGCTCTGTACAAATAACACTGACTGTTCCGAATGTCAAGACGGTTGAGCGATTCGTCCGCCTCCACCTGGGCCACGCTCACCGATATCCGCGTGATGCGATCGCGTACCGCGTGAACCTTGTAAGCAGTCGCCACGTCCGGAAAGCCATCGGGAGAGTGTATCATCACCTGTTCAGAAAAAATACTGTTGCCTATTCCTCCATAATGTGCCTACTTCTGTGTAAGTCTGGGCATAAACGAGTTTAAAATTTTAATTTAAGTTAAAAGTTAAGTTCAATTTAACTTTTTAACTTAACTTTTTTTAATTAAATTTGAATTAACTTAATTTTTAATTTAATTGATTTTTATTGATATAAACTTAACAAATAACGAATTACCTTTATCAAATTTAAGTTACATTAACTTATAAATAATTAAATATTAAATATAATACAATTATTATTAATGATATTTATGACCATATTGCATAAACATTTACTTTTTATTATTTTAAACCATATTACCGACTATTTATGTATTAAAAAATAAAAATAAATAACTTAAGTTAATAAGTCAATTGTAGTTTTCCTTATAACTTTTAAATTAACTGAGTTAAAATAAAAATTAGGATTACTATTAACTTTAAACTTTTTCAAATGTTTTCTATCAACTTAGCTTAACTTAATTAAAAATTACCGTTCACTTGTTCAGGTTTGCTTCTGTGTACTTTTTTTTTTAAATCAGATCAGGATTAAAGATCAGAACCACTTTGGAGAAATATATACATTTGGTACCGCCATATCAAGGAGCCATTAAAACAATATATATTTCATGTATAATAATTAATACTATATGAATATGTAAAAGATGCCACTCAATAAATTTGACGCTCTGGAGCAAAAGCTTCTTTTGCACCTTTGTTAATCCGGTCCTGTTTAAAAGTCGACTTAACTATAGGTACCGATATTATTATGGTAAAGTGTGCACTATGTATAATATATTGGCGAAAATGCGGAGTATAGCTAGGATTAACAGCAAAGTTGTTATACTAGTTTGATGCATAGGAACATAATATTAAAGTTGGTGATTTTATAACATTACAAATATTGAATATGATTATTTATAAGAACAATACAGACGCAGAAATTAGATAACTTCCTTACTAAATCGAATACAACACGATTTAATTACATTTTACGTTTAGTTAGAAACGTTTTTCGATCGAAACTGACTTGCATACTGAGTATATTGTAATTAAATAATTCAATAGACGGTAACCATTTTTGAATACCTAAGTTGTATTTATTCTTTAGTAATATACCTAATATAATCATTATATATTAAATTCTGAGCGGAGAAATTAATATTACGTATTGGTTTTACCATTTATTTAGCTATTTGTATCCTTTTAGTTTTGTGTCAAAAGAAACTATTTATAATAGAAAAAGCTAAGGAAAAATGGAAATATTTACGCAAACCTAGTTATTGACAAAGTCGATATATTGCTTCAAAAATGATGAATGACTGTTGAGACTTGAGTGCATCATTTACTTAATATTAAAATTAGCATTTTCTATAGTCACGTTATTAACATTTTCAAAATAATTTTACTCTCTTTATAATATTTATTTTGAAATATTTGACTACTTTTTGTAAGTTATGCTCTTTGCTCGTTTTTTATACTCGTTAAAAATCAATTTAAAAAAAAAATTGTAGCTAAATGAGTGAGCACATTAGGTATAATCAGGCCAAATTACTTTATTTATATTTTATAGTAAGTCAAGAGGGATTTATTGTTCAAACCAATGTCTTAATTATTTAATACAACAACAAGAAACAAATATAAACTTAATAATCTTGTGTCGTGAAGGTATGCTCAACGTCAGAGACGGGAAGAGCCTTGCGCGGCCAGTAAGTATACACCTAGGTACCTACTTACGTTAAAGCCTCTCCTTCGATTATCGGTTGGGAAAAATTCGCTGCTCATGTTGCTCATGATTAATTTTAGTCCGGTCTCTTTGCCCGCCGCGTTGTTTCGAAGTGGAATTAGTAATCCATCTGGTCCAACAAACGGTGGGTTGACATTGCTTTCATCACTATAATAAAACTATAATGTTATTGTAGGTTAGGTAGAACCGAAGGACTAATCGGTGATGTCCGAGAACACTTTTACTACTTGGTGATTTAATTGTTCTAAGATTAGCAACTATTAATATCTGGATAGGCAACCACACGTCTGACTTCATCTACATATTTAATAGGCCTGACTTGGCGTGGATAGGCAACCTTACTCTCCTCTACGAAAGACTGAATTATTATATTATATTATTAGTCTCATAATAAATTGATGTGACAATGCTCTTTTGCAGAGCTGAATAATATTTAGATACCTATATTGTTATAAAATAATAAATATAGTATTTCTATAGCATACTGTATGGTATGTACAAGCCTCAAGGTACAATTATAGGGATTTGCAATATCCAATTTAGACATTTAGTATTTAGTAAAAAGAGATATAGCACATTAGAGATATACATTTATCTATAGTTTACCACAGGCCTGCGTTAAGTTGTAACTTTTAGTCTGTATAAGTTAGGACGTTAGTTAGTGATACCTACTTTGTACTTCTCTCGGCTGTTTGGCTGTTAAATGAATAACAAAACCCTTCTTCGGTACGTTGAAACCGCAGGATATCCCTGCATTTGTACGGTACGCCTCTCCAAAAGCATTTTATGAATATGTCTTCTATGGATGGTGCCAACTATATATTATAAATTATTTGCAATGAGTTAGAATCCACACATCAAAACATAAAAACATTTTATTATAATATTATTCCTTTAAAACTAAAGTTCGTAAAAAAATATTAAAAGAAAGGTGAGCCAGAGGGTAAATGTACAGTAGTCGATAGATGCCTAGGGGGTCACTGTTACGGATGTGTTAAATTTGAATTCAATGATATAAAATCATTGTATACCAAAAATGATTCTGAACGAAGACGAACTGTCAGCATGGGCATAAATAGTATTGAAAATGTACAGGGGATAGAGTCATAGAAAACCTATATGGGAAATACCCTGTTAGGGACAGAGTTATAGAAAACCTATATACAAAATAACCTGTTAGGAGCAGAGCTTGACAACGTAATTGGAATTTAGTAACCACACAAGGTCCTCTAAAATCAAAATTAAAAATAAACCATAGAATCAAAGTGTAACCTTGTCGTAAACAAAAATAACATATGTGCGACGGTATGCACGCCAGAAGTGAATACGGGAATGGTAGTGGTGGAAATAGTTTAATTGATCGATAAAATACAAACTTAACATATAATAATATGTTTTTTTGATGTGTGGTAGCAACGTTGTGACCGTATACCATACTCAGTAGTGTTTGACCATACAAATGCGGTAATATTACCGTACATCTGATTATACATAGAAGTAACTGCAAACTACAGGAACCCATCTCCTTGCCAGAGCCACAGAATATATTATGTAATACAGAGCACGGGAAGCACTGTGCGCCCCTCTACTTTCGTTTACGTATTTCTCACTACACGATATTTAAAAACAAAATTTGTAACATTTTTTTATCATATAAATTCAATCAAAGTTAAATATTCATTTAATTAGGTATTCACTTTGGTCATATGTAGGTATTGTGTGTGGGACACACACAGATTTTTTTACCAATTTTATTACCTATTATTTTGTCAATGTTTTTAATTTATTATTAAAAATGAAAACTAAAGTAACATACTAATGAGGAAGTTCTATAGCATAAAGTTTGATTTCAGAGAAATTTGGATCTTATCATTTCTGTTTTCTAAACAAAGAAGTAAAAGTTTGCAAACGCCATAATTCAACGTTTTGTTTGATCAGCTTCAATCACTAGCGTTCAATACTTATACCGTGATTGAGTCTCACGGGCCCTCTATAGTTATTTATTATAATCAATACTTAACTTTACTTACTTTTCTATGATTTTGACTTAAGTTTATTAATCAAAAGTACCTACCTAAATTGATTTTATTTAAAATTAGTACTGCTACCTATTATGTCTCAAAATATATATACCACGGTCCTCGGTTAATTTACATACCGCACCAAGCGTTTACGAATTTCGTATACGTTGACATTTCGTCCAGCAAAACGTTTTCCACTATAGAATTTCCTCAATATTTGTACTGTAGTTTCACTTATCAAGGTTTGTAGTGATACCACACTTTAATTATATGATTATAATTTATATGTAACCACTTCGGTAACTAGTGCTGTCTAGTATGCTCTTCGATCACACTTAAATACATGGTAATTTGCAGTGGCGCAATTGCGGGGGGCGAGGGGGGTACTTGCCCCCAGAAATGTTTGTGAAGGCAAACGTATCATTTTGCCCCTCCAAATAATTCACATTTAAAAAGTATTCTTAACAAGACTGTTACATAATATTATTATAATAATAAAATATTTGTTTCCTCAAATTACTTTATAAAAGTTTATATTTATTTTAGGTTTCTCTTGTTGAATAATATTATGTTTACGTATTGTCAGTGTTACTGTAATCGCAATAATCGTATTATTCGTGACTATTATTATCCGTGATTCGTGGTCACGTTATTATCTTCAAATCGCGATTATGACTGCAGAAGCGGCCGAACGGGAGGTTAATTTTTTTGCCCCCCTAGATTTTTATCCAGTTACGCCTATGGTAATTGGTATGTCCTATATACTCCTATCCATATATAGGTATATTATAATCTATGAGCATGGCATTTCACAGCCAATATTATACGTATAAAAAAATATGGCCAAACATTTACGTCGGCAACGGTTGTCAACGCGAGCATTTGACACAGTGTAAAAAGGTCCACTGTCGCCAAGGAAGTATTAACTTCAAAAATGTAAATAATAATATGACGTACCTACTTATTTATTACCTATATATTAATAATTATATCCAGATCACTGAATTTATTTTGAGTCATAGTGGACCTGACGTATATGTTTTAATTTATTCTTCTCATGCATGAAAAATTAAATTATAATATTCAACCACCACTGTTACCTGTACTATATAACTAGGTATACCTAATAGACAATAATATAATACTTAGAGATGGGAGCTCGGTAAATTTACCTGGTAAATTTTACCGATAATTTTTTTACCCAGTAAATATTTTTACCGTTTTAAAATTTGAGTGACCACTCATTTCAATTGTTTTCATATGCACAACAACGGTGTAGTGACTTTCATATCTCAATAGTAGTAGTTATATGTATACCTACTTATATTTGTATCTTGCACATGAGATCTTCCAGCAAATAATTATTACTATTTACTAAGACAATTTTTAACACCATCATCTCTGATTTACTTTAAACAATATTTTTAGTCCAATATAACTCATATAAGTTGGAGGTGCTAAGCACTCCCTGACACGGGGTATTTGTGCGCCAATGCTTACTTAAAATATTTATAAATATAATACTTGTAGTAAAGAGTGGACGAATGGTACATTGGTTAAATGGTTAGCTTAGTTATAAAAATATTATTGAGTTCGTATATTAAATTTACTAAATAAAAATGTTATACAGTATTAAGAAATGTACGTACATTCACGTAAAATTTACCGGTAAATTGACTGAAAAAAAATTTTACGGTAAAATTCTCATCTCTAATAATACTATAACAACACTAAATAAGAATACTCCTATACGGGTTACTTACCTATTGAAAGATAACAAAATCTAATAATAAATATGTGTTCGGGACTCGGATTTGAAGCTAAATATTCAGCTCTATATTTTTACCATAAGAAAACATGTATAACACAAAATCGTCCATTTTTGAGTTACTAAATTAATTTAGTCACAGCGCGTTATATTATGATGTGCTCAATACAATAATTTTCTTCTGCGAAAACTAGTTTTTTTTTTATAAATATATATAAAGTTAAAATTTTGAAAAATGTTCAAATTATTTTCTAGTTATAAACTTATAAAATATTCAATTTTTATGGATGTTAATTCAAAATTTAAAATAAGAATTCTCATAAATAGTTCATATTTGTAACCAAAATATCTAAAAAGTATATAAACAGTTTTTTTCAGTTGTTTTAAGTTCAAATTTGAACGAATAAATATTACATAATATTAAAACCTGCAAGATGAATACCAATTTTTGTTATTTTGTTGTAATTTAAAAACATTATTCGTAGGTACTTGAAACTTTTAAATTATATTATTATGTTGTATACACATGATGACATTTTCAAATGCAAGTTGTTTGGCAAAAATTAATTTAACCTACTGTATAGTACTATAATGCCTATAATAGTAAAATAAACTACTTTAATCACAATAATTATCATAATATTTATTTTATAATACTAAAGGCTAACATTTTGCGGTCTTAGCTCAGAATCATTTTTTGTATACAATGATTATGGAATTCAAATTTAATACATCCATTACATTGACTCTCTAGACACCTAATCTATAGCAGAGTGTTGCCCACTTACCCCATTTTTTTTGTTTCTGATATTATTACAATGGTTTTTTTTTATTTTTGGTACCTACCTATTTTGCACAGCGTATTTTTTCAAGTTTCATTCTTAATATCTACTTTACAACACTGCAGCGTATATTATTATAATATGTATTCTTTTAACTTTTAAGTGATTAACCAAGCGTTACTTACTTTTAACATGATATCAGATATATCGTCCAGGGGTATTTTGACCGTAGGCATATTCTGAATAATATAATATAGATTCGTGTTATGCGGGAATTGCATCCTTGCAAGTGCCATTAACGAACCCGTCCACTTAGTTCTCAAGTCAGAATCGTTGGAATGTTTACTGAAAACAAAGAAAATAGGTAACTATTATATATACTTACTTAATATGATAAAATAAAATACCTAATAAAACACCGAATACAGAAACCACATGGGTAGGTAATTTTAATCAAGATCCCACTTTATTGGTATTTGGTAGGCACCTACATAATTATTTCGTAATACGCACCAGAAAATAATTGGGTACTCCATGTTATTATTTCGTAATTATTTATATATGTAGGTAGGAGAATATTCTTAGTGCCTACCTATCTATTAAGTCCAGACAAAATTATGTGCTGCGCAATTAATGTTTTAAATTAAATTAAACATAATATCATGAACCATGTCCATCATGATCATATTATACTATATAGTATATTTTATATTATTACAATGTATTTATACTTAATAGTATAGATAATATGTAGATACATACGACTTACCCTTAACTACAGTAGTACAGTGACCACCTACACACCTGTACGTGTCTATAATGGTCAATAAAATTATAATTTTATTTATTAATTATTTATTTTATCTATTTTAGATTCTGAGCGGAGCGATAGAATGTATTGGTTTTACAATGTGCGTTTTTTTCTGCATGTCATCAATATTTCGGATAGTAAGCATGCTTTGATTTTTGAGATCAGCATCTTTTCTATCAGAAAAGTGAACCTAATTGGTACTTTTGGGAGAACAAAATTGAAAATTTCGAGTAATTTTAGAAAACGTTGAGAAAAACTACTGCTAAATTACAAAAACAGCTAAAAATGGGATTTTAATTTCTAACGATTTGCTTATCACCACAGCGACGAATAAAAAATAATAATATTGTCCGGACCACGTTAATCGTTCAGAATCGTTTTTCATATACAATGGTTTATAATTGTATTCAAATATAACACATACATTACAACTACTGTACAGCAAAGCAACACCCACTTGTCCACCTTCTTTGTAATATTATTTTGTTTTTAACATTATACCTAATATTTTTAGAAATACGGGCTAGGGCCCCCCTGTATTATAATACCTAACCAAGATGGTCGTTTTCATATATAATTCATTTAATTTTTACAGCTTATTAATTTTTATTTTATTTATAGGATCTTTAAGTACCCATAGGTATAACTGTATAAGTATTACTTAATAATACACCTAACTGAAGTTGTAATATTATAATATTATTATAATTTATGCGTAGGTATATTTAATAACAAATTGTATATTTGTATCTAGTATTTTATAGATCTAAATTTTAGATTCTTAGCGGAAACTTTGTGTTAGCCTATAGCAGAGGTCGGCAACCTTTTGAGACGAAGGAGCCAAAAGTTACAATTTACAAAATTTCCCAGTTTTTAAATAACCACTAACATTTTTGGTTTCAATATTGTAGTATTAAATGCTGTCAAAATTATTTTGCTTATATAGTTATATTTATATGTATATATTTGATTTTCGATTTTGAATAAAAGACTTTAAACACAAAATAATATTTATTTATGTAAACACATATAAATATTTTTTATACAACAAAATATTGTTTTTGATAATAAAACAATTTAACTAATCTTCTAACGAGGGAGCCGAAACTTTAGACCGAAAGAGCCACATGTGGCTCGCTAGTCGCAGGTTGCCGTCCACTGGCCTATAGCATACTTGTGTGAATAATAACATTTAATAGTAAAACAAAAACAATTATAAAAATCGAAAATATCTCATGACTATAAATAGCGTGACATTTCGGAGAAGTTTTTCTTTTTGGTAAAGGAAGAAAAATTTGTAGGGAACCGTCAATTAAAATTTCTTATATTAGCTATATGTAAAGAAATACTACAAAATTTGAAAAATGATAATGGCTATAAATAGTTAAGAAAAGAGTCAAAATTGTTTAAAAATATTACCATGTATGAAAAATGGTAATTTTAATACTTGATAAAAATGACAAATTTCTACGATGATGAGGTTTTGAATTACACCAAAATATAAAAGATTGATAGAATATAATAATTCGTTGATTTACCGAGAAAAATCCAATATCGTAAAAATTTTAAATTAAAACACTTATAAAAAATGTATAATACTTTCCGGTAAATTTTTTCTATTGACTAACATAGGAAAATTTTTGGGGAATCTTCTATCAAATTTTCTAATATAAACTATGAATGGAAAAACTATGATATGAAAAATAATCGTTCCTGTGATGTGCGTTACCCCAGCACCCGTACTTCCGAAATTATAAATAATTGTAATCAAGCAGTACTTTATTTTGTACAATTTTGTGCAACAAAAATTAAATTTTGTACAACCCTCGACCCCCCCTCCCCCCCGTGTGTAGGGATATCGGCCGATTAATGTACATCTCCACATGCTCTATCACTGTTTCTCTACTCCCACTGCCTCTGTCACCCGTCGACTTTTTCGTGCGTTTGCCGACGGACGACACGTCTTCTTTTCTATACGCCTGTGTACAATGTTGGAGGAGTGGAGAACCGTTTCGCCGTCGCGCCAACGGACGGCATATGTAGGAGCATGGTGGTAAATTGGTAAGTACCTTCATTTGTACATAAATAATATATTTCACATCGAGGCCGGTATACCTTATACCTTATATATTATTATTGTTGCCATGTTGGCTCGGTATTATTATTGCGATGTGTTATTTTATTTTTTTCATTTCTGTCCGAGTTTTTTGCCCGATGGCTTTCTCGGCGCCAACCTTAAATAATATAATGATTTTTTTTACCCAAATCCTGTTATTTTTTTATTATTGTTGTTAAGAATAAGATTTCTTCATTGCAGGTATGAAATTATAAAAAATCCACGACGTTCCGACATTTTTGGGTCTCGGCTCGTGGTTGACGACCTGACTCGACCACGTGACTCTCGGGTCATGAGCGATATGACTCGAGTTGTCACAGATGGCGACCTTTCCAGGATGTTAATTGATGACTATAATTAATTTAAAAGAGGAAAAAAAGACAGAATAAAAACATGACATGACTGAAATAGCTCACTTCCCGCCCTAGCCAAGCAATAAACTATTTTGTCACGCCTGCATCCGAAAGGTTGGTTTTCGATAGCGGTTGAAACGTTGGAAAGCGTCCTTTTTCCGACCAGCGGAAGGTCAAGTGGGAAACCCTAATAGTGCTGGGCGGTAAAGCGGAAATCCCCGAAAGTGCCGATCGGTAAAGTGGAAATCCCCAAAAGTGCTGCGTGCACATTTCACGGGCAAAGCGCGTACCTATACCCTTCGCAAACAGTCACTGAAATCTATACCACGGTTGTCGGTTCCTCACAAATTATAAACTTTTGGTTACATCTCATAAACATATTATTATAACCTCCATGCGTGACGCTTAAAGTAAATAAAAGCAAATCGTTTCTTTTGTGAAACATATTGTAATAATTGTTGTCGTATAATATTATAGTCTAGTTGTTGCATAGATCTCTGCATCACCTTTGCCGTTATCGATGAATGTAGAGGCGTGACAAAAATTAGTATGTGTGGCTCGTGCGGGAAGCCAATTTCCCGCTCTTGCCACACAATATAATAGTACAAACTGTCTGCGGTTTTAATTTTTTCTAGGTGACCGTACAAAGATCCTACAATATCTGACTATATCTGTATATATATATTATCCGTATTTGCTTTTGTCACAAGTAAAAAATATTAAATTTAAATTTAAAAATTATTTTGTAGTCAAAAATTTATAAAATGTTCAACTTTTATAGCCAAAGATTGAAAATTTAAAACAAGGTTCTGCGCAAATAGGTTATGTAAAAATTACTTTATTCACATTATCATCAAATGTACTTAGTAGGTAATATCATAGGCCGACTGCCCGTCTTTGCTCAGAATCGTTTTTCTCATAGGTACAATTATTATATTTTATCATAGAATTCAAATTTAACAGAAACCATTACAGTGACCCACTTGTAACCTACTGTACGGCAGAGTGACATCCAGTTATCCACCTTTTTTGTTACTGATTTGCAAAAAATTTAATTTATCTATTTTATTATCTAGATAATTACATTTTAAATTTATCTTAATCTAGATAAAAAAAAAACTATTGTCTTTATTCGTATATTTAGATAGGTATTTTTTTGACAATTGTCTGTATCTTATCTAGATTATTTTTTTGTTATCTGGACGTTGAGACAGTAACATTTCCAAATGTAAATTTTTTGGCCCAATAATAAAATTAATTACTTTAATCACAATAATATTATCAAATATATTTATTTATTTATATATTTAGGTATTAATATATCCTAGGTTGACAAAACCAACTCAGATCAGAATCATATACAATATTACAATGATATATCATTGAATTCAAATTTAATACCTTCCATTACAATTTACAATTAACTGCTTATAACCTACTGTACAGCAGAGCGCACCCACTTACTCACTTATTTTTACCTTGTTGCGAAGATACAATGAAATAGATACAAATATTATTAAATGAAGGTATAGGCGGTAAATATTAACTAACGAGCATGGATTAGAGTTATTCGAAATTCTGGTTTAAAATTGTCACTAAACATATGTTTATATATTATATACCCAGGTATTTAGTTTACAATTTTGAGATGTTAAGTAGCATAATTTATTTCTGAGCTATAATTTGGTGTTGCTTATTTGTTCCAAAAATGTTACCTAAAGTTCTAATTGCTTGATTGTACTTCTTGATTTTTTTTCTATATTATTAAAAACTTATTAAAATAACAATAAAAATATAAATTATTATTACTTAGCATAACAGCATATTTACATTTATAGGTAGGTATGTGAAAATAACATTAAATCCTTCTTATATTACATTTGAGAATTTTTTATTTCTACCCTCCTTAAAATTTTATCTATGGGCGCCTATAAAAAGTTCTAAACATAGTTCTTTAGAAACATATAGTTACAGTAAGTATACCTACCTACAATATAAGACATTGGTTTATTATCAGCTAGTATACTATATATAGGTATTATTATCATAGGCGAATTTGGGGGGGGAGCATAGCCCCTCCATAATTTGCATTTAAATTAAAGTATTAAATCCTTCATTAGTTATCTAATCTACATACCTAATACAGTAAATGTTGTTTGAAGACATTTTTTTTTTTAATTTTAACATGGAAACGAGCCTGAGCACCAACATGATTATGTTAGATTATGTAACATATAAATACCTACCTAAATGTTGTTATTTGTTTTAGTACAAATATTTTTAGTTTTATTAGTAGATTTATTATAATATATTAAATTTAGGAAAGTGGGTGAGAAAAATATGATTGTGGTATTTGAATAGAGGGTGTGGGAGGCAGAGCCTCCCAGGGGTCTGTTTCAATTAAATATGTTATGCCTCTCAAAGTTAAAAACTGAAATTGTGCCTATGCATATTATTATTTATGTATTTCAATAATACTATACGCCTACACCTATTAACGTTTAATATAATATTTTATAAATGTAGGTACCTAATACTAACACATAATAATAATGTTTAATTTGGTAGGTAGGTACCAGGTACACCCTACTTATTTATGTTTACATAATAATAAACTATAACTAACATGCCTATATTAAAGTTTTGTCAAAAAATTATCCAATCACAAAATTCTTTTATAACATTGAGTTATTGACAGTGGTGATGTACTAATGTTTATTTAAGTAGATATAAAATATAAAAAATATATTATTATGATGTATAGATATTGGTATCCATGGTAATTCAGAAGCATACAAATGGCATGTACGGGGTTATTAATTTAATCTCATTATTTTAGAAAACATTATATTTTTTATCTATACTATGTTTTTAAGTTTTTTTGATCTATAAATATCAAATTTTGAACAAGTAGATTATTAATTAAAGTATTTTAAGTTTAGATGAACGGAGAAGTGGACCAATATTTTGAGGGGCATCAATGTTCCAAACTACTCATCGAAACATTAAATACTTATTACTCATAAACGACATGCCTAAAATACGATTTTTATGTATCAAAATACAGATAAATCATCTGCTTTGAAATAAGGAATTAAAAATACATGTTTTCATTTAAAAAAAGTTAAATATTAAAAATAATTTGATAAAACATTTATATTTTTTTTGGATAAACATTGTTTATTAACAACTGTAAATTATTTTTATAAACTATTAACGTTTAATGAAATAAAGAATGTATTTTGTTAAATCACCTAGTTACAGTATGGAAATTAAAACAAAAAGTTAAAAATCAATTTAATATTATTCAAATGATTATAAGAGGAAAAAATTGTAATTCTAAGATATAAATATTCTTTCATTATAAATTATATAATATAATAAATGATGATTCAAAAATAATTTAAATGTCTAATAAAACAATTGTCAATTGCCTTATATTCAATTCATAATTTGGTATAATTTATGACGCTTACAAGAAATTCTTCCATTTACTAAAATTTTAAAAAATAGATGGGCACAACACAGAGATTTACCTGAGATTAGCAATTACTAATGTAGGTAGTATCATAAAAAAAAAAAAAAAACGATTTTGGGTTGAGCTCAGTTTATAGGTACCAAATATATGCTGTTTTTTCAACATCATTCGATGGTTCTTTTTATTTGCGCATAATGAAATCCTGATACTTCTGAGAATATTAATATCTATTTTAAAAATATACTGATATTTTTTTTTTTAAAGATATTTTTGATACAACTATACAAGCCCGGATTAAGGAGGGGGCATGGCCTTAAAATTTATTTAGAGGCCTCAAATTTGTCCATTACTTTTTTTGTTATAGGCTATAACACTGCATATATCACTTAAAAAAAAATCAATGATTATTTAGCGAAGAAAAAAGCTTGTTAATTATCATTTATAAATAGAGTGATACATTTATTATTTATTGCCATGTACCTAATACCTATATATATTTATTATAACAGGTACCTAATATTAAATAATATATACATTTTTTCGCACAGAGATCTCATTTAAAACTTTGGCTCCTGAGCCTCAAATTGTCTTAATCCGGGCTTGCAACTATAATATAGACTCCTTTTTTCTAAATCCATATGTACACTAGGTACTACACTCCACTTCTAACTCATCAAAATGGTTTTTGTTGTATGGTTTTTCTACAATTCTGATATACAATTTTAATTTAACAGCCGAAATCAACCATAATTATCTAGCTTTATTTGGTAAACATAATTTATATTTTATATATTTCCAGAACAATCAAACTTAATTAGTTGTATATACTTAAGCACTAATTTGAGAGCTTTTGAATAGATGATTTTGCTGATTGGACAAATAGTAATTGCAGGGAAATCAATCTTTGTGAGTGGATAACGAGGGTCATCAACAGCAACTTCCATTGAAGAGTAAGAATACTTCTCCCAAGATGCCGAAACCAAAACCACTATAGCTATGCTGGCGACAACCAACAACAGTATCCACATAAATCTGTATATATAATTTTAAATTATTTTAAACCCTCAAAAATATAAGTTGAATAATAAATCAGTCACATCAGTATTAATAACTAGATACCTCTTCCATGGTTTCTCGTCTTTCTGAATAACGTGCCTCAACCCATGTATTGAACCATTTTCACAGTAGTCAACCCAAATGAATTTTAGAGACATGATAAATAAAATAATATAATATAGTTACATAATATTAAGTATACATTATTTTATTTGAATTTAAAAATGTATTACAAACATTAGACACTGGACAAGTGTTGAATGTTACTGGGGTTCTAACAAAGTATAAAAGTGGAATATCAATAATTAAATATTTATGGAAGGGGTGCGGGGAGATGACATCATTCGATAACGAATGAAAACTGTTTATAATTCAAAGAAAAGGGCACTATTAAAAAAAAAAAATAACGATTATATATTGTAATATGTATAGATAAGAGTATGCAAACATAATTTTAATTATACTTAGATTTTATTTGCAATGAAAACCATGGCCAATATTATAAAATGTATAGTTTATATTGTAATTCAAAGAACTATTGTTGTTGCCAAACGTATGTATGGTTGGTGACTCCACCTTCATTGGTATTTTTAGGAAATGATCACACACCAAAAGTGCATGGATATATTAAATATATAGTATGACCTTATTGTAAAATAGAAATGACAGGTAAATTAATTATAAGGTTTTGAGATTAAAAAAAAATGTGGTAGTACGAGAATGGGTTACTTTGTTTTTAAATATATTGACAACAAATGTTGCTTCCTGATTCACCAACCGCATATATACTTGACAACATCTAACTGACTAAATATTATTAACAACACCGATTAAATTAATTTAATTTTTAAAAAGGTAATTAATATTTTTATATGTATCAATGGTTATGAATAGGAAAATATTTAAGTTATTAAAGCTTATATTTTGTTAGATTAAGATTGAGGTTCATCATCATGATATCCATTGTGCGGTGGCGGTTGTCCTTCGTTTTGAGCATTCTGAAATTGCATCCGTAATCCATCTAACAGATTGGGATTGGCTGTTTGCAGACGAGTAACTATAGTTTGTCCACTAAAAATCAAAATAATAATTATAAAAACTTAAATACATGTTTATTTTTAATATTTAAATGTATTGTTTCTAGCTTCTATACATTAATAAGTTATTTAAAATAAAATTTAAGCCTAAATATTTTGTAGCACATTATCAACACTGTCATCATAAGAATAGACATTTATTTCTAATAATTAAAAATATACGCACACTTGCATCAGTCTATCTAGTCCATCACTGCCAGAACTAGTTACATCTCCCAAAATGTTGTTTAACCTAAAAAAAAAAAATATAGTAATGCTTTTTAATTCTTAAATATTGGCATTTAAGGAATAATAAATACAATCTAGTAAAAAACGATTGCATACACTGTTGAAACTTCTGGATTATCATTCATAATACGTGCAGCGGTTTCCATTAAATTTGGAGTTGCTATGATAGGATCATTCGGCGATTGTGATGGTGGTGGTGGTGGTGGTGGTGGTGATGGTGGTGGCCCGGGATTAGTATGCAAGTTATTCAAAGTAAGCTGATAGTTCCGTTGATAACCCTGGTTCTCAGGATCTAATTCGCATGCTTTTTTGTAACACGACACTGCTTTCTGATAATCTCTCAGGTAAGAAAAAGCTAATCTATTAAAATAAAATACAAAATACATAGAGATAAATTTTTTAACAAGAAAAAAATGATTTATAACAATTTTAGTATTATCTAATATGATGGGGGAATGGGCGATTTTCACATTTAATAAGTGGGTACTAAATCATACAATAAAACATATTAATCAAAAACATAATGAAAAAATATATCCCTACGACAAATTTAAATAAATAATGATTTATTTTTACCAAGAACCGTGTATATGACATACATGTGTACAATATATACATTGTTATTATCGTTGTAATTACTTGCTGTTTTTAATACATTTACATTTTTTATATTTTGGACTGAATAATCAAAAAATAATCTGAATTGTCAAGATGTACAAACCAATAATAAAAACTATACCTAAATTTGCAACTAATTAGTTAAAAAATAATTATTCATTTTTAAGTTTATTAAAATAAATAAATACAGGTTTTTTTTAAAAAAACTGCATATTTAAGATTTTTTAGTGTATTTTGTTATTTTTTTTTAAGTTCCTAGCTCTGTTAATAATATTACATGTAAAACATCATAATAAAATACAATTTGAAGTAGATTTCTGGTTTCTAACATTTTGTCAAAATGATTAATTTCTATTGAATGCTATTTATAATCTAAAATTAATTATTATTAACTAGAATTATAATCACCCCAAACGACAATATGCCTTGCAATATGTTGAGTCAAGTTCAATAGCCTTCTGGCAATCCGTAATAGCAGCAGTGTAATTGCCGATAGCATTAAAGGCAGCAGCTCTGTTGCAATAATAAATTGGATTGAGTGGATTTAATTTGATCGCTCTGAAATTTAAATTAATATTGACAAAACAATTAATTAGAAATAAGTGCTAAACATTTTATAGGTAAATATAAGTTTTACTGCATTATATTAACAATTGACATTTTAAATAGTATACTTTTATTTGCAGAACAGCAAACAATCTTGAATTATTATTTTTATATTTAAAGTATTAAGAAGACATTATTTTGAAATATGTATGTAAATTGGGTATGAAACTATTAGTTTTGAAAGTTAGAATTTTACAATAAATATAATACGTTTATTTAGTATAATTTTTTGAATTTGTCAGCAATGAGAATATTTAAATTATAATTCATTTGTTATTGACTTGATGTTTGTAAATTAATTATGTACTAAAATAAAACAATATTGATATAGTAATATATTAGATAATATTTAAGAATGTCTATAAGATCATTAAAAATAAAAATAACAATGTTATTTTTTATAAATATTAACATTTTTAGTTTTTTATTGTTAAAAACTACACATTTTAAAGTAATAAATACAGAGTTTAATAGATCCATGTTTTTATTTTAACATACAAAGTGTAAGATTCAATAGCCTTGTCATTATTTTGCGTTTTCATATAATCATTCCCAAATTTCTTATGGTGTTCAGCTTGTTCTTTATTAAATTGACTTATTTCTGACTTTTCATTTATCTAAAGTAAAATATCATTGTTTTAATTAACATACATGAAAAATTAAATATAAACACTTAATACAAATTAAAGTTGATAAAAATATGAAAAATATTCCAATTAAGTAATACCATTGATTAAATATAATTAATATACATGTATATTTAATAAACGGTAATACAATTAGGATGATAATCAACCTAATAAATACAGTGTACCCTCGGCAACTAGAAGCTGACAAGGAAAATTTTACTTACTAAACATTTGGAATTATCAAAATCTTAATGTATTATTGTTATTAGAAGGGGAATTTTATTTGTTCGAGACTTTGAGAGTTTCAAGTTATCAAGGTTTAAATTACCAAGAGTACACTGTATTTTATTTAAACACCAGTTATACATTATATTACATAAATAATAATTATATTATAGTATATTAACAACTATATTATAGTGGTGATCAATTGAATGCAAGGAAATGTTTCAATTAATCAGCTCTGTTGATTTTATCTCACATATAAAATAAATAATAAATTATTTACCATTGGTTCTCTAACTTGATAATATTCTTTCACAATGCTTTCCAACTTAATGTCAACATCATCAGATTCTGTTGGATTTAAATTATATGCTGACTCAATGCACTGAACTGCTACTTCCATACTTTCCAATGATTCATCACTGAAGCTACCATTACTTAGTTGGGTTTTCAAATGGTTTACAATAAGTAGAGCCAATTTTTTTTTGTCTTCCATCTAGGTAAAAATTAACATTAATCATACAAATAAATAATAATAAAATAGATACCTAGGTGTTATATTTATACATGTACATTACATTTAGTAACTATTTATACCATATGCTTGAATTTTTTAATTTAATGAATCGAGTATCCATGACATACCTAGTAAATATTTATTGTATGTTAGAAGTTAGAACTTAGATTAACAAATATATTTTGTCATTTTTATATTATTATGTATCACACTATGCATATATTATATACAAGTTCAAGTTTAGATTGAACCACTTTCACTGAGTCCCCAAACACTAGCCTGACCCCCCCATCAGATGGTTATTCATTCTATGAATGGCCGACAGTCATCGGTCGTCAGGCTCGGTGTTCAAGCTCACACTGGTGTTGTAGATTGTGGTGGGGATATACAGAAAAAACGTGTTTTGGTCAGCCGAGTGGTTTAATCTTAAACTGAATGGAGTATATTCTAACCTAAGAATGCATTTAAAGATTTAGTTATCCATCTTGTGGCGTATATACTGTAAATTAAGTTAATATAAGCCATTAATAACTTATATTACTTCGATAAATAGTATCCACACAATTTATAAGGTTTGTTAACCAGTGATCTGTAGAACCATAAGCGTTTTAACTAACATCAATATTGCGCATTACTCAGAAAGTCTACCAGCCTTTTTTATTTTTTTCATGTGGCATCATTACATGGGAGCTGAACTGTTTTCACATGGCTTAACCCCAAAGTCTACCAACCTAACACTTGATAAGTCACTTGTTTATATAAAAAATAAGGTTCCTTATTACCCATGAAAGCAGTTGCCATACAAAATCTAGAATATTTTTTTCCCCGATGTACATCACCCATCATGTGAAGATCTGGAGGATTTAAAATCATCGTAATAATACGTCCATGATTTATAACTAAGACTAAAAATCCTTAAATTTCAAAACGCTAATATTTTCATGACTACCTTACACCCAAATACTACTAATTGCCGTATCGGATTGCCGTATTGAAAACATGGTTTAAAAATAAGAAAAAGGATACCAGAATAGCCAAAATTGTATCGCAAAATTACTGACGTTACGACGTTGACAACCTTTACATAAACATAATGGGCGTCATTCACACGGCATATACCTAAACCACATTTAAAATTCAATTCAACATACCTTAAACGATGGATTACTCGAAATCTTTTTTACTGAAGTAATACAACAATGATGTTGTTCAGTCGTTCAAATGCCGTACGTTGTTATAAATATTATATCGGAACTGTATTATTATTACTATTACGGTTTATTGTCATATAACATTACAACAATAACAAAAATGGCCAAGCACCATGACTTACAGGTTCGGAATAAGTATAATGTATATTCGATGCTTTTGCTATGATAACGATTTAGTTTTTTGGTATGTTCAATGACGTATTTGATTGGACGGAATAATAATAATAATTTTGTAGTGATCGACAAACGTCGTTCGACCACGTAACCACGACCAACTCGATCGGAGGTTGTCGCCGAAATACTGGATCGTTATCTCGGGTTCTTATCAGGCGTTCTTACAACAAAAACTAAACGACAAAACTTCACCAAACACGCTGTGGCCCGTGATAAATATTAATTCGTGCACATCCACATGGTCGGCTCTGTTGATTCGCGAGAAAACAAATTTTCGTTGCCCGCGTTGCTCTGACTTGAAATTCTCATCGTTCGCCAGCTCAAACAATCGTATCCAAACTCCAACTTCAGTTGTCTAGTAAGTACCGAACGTGTTTGCGTTCATTAGTTCATTCGATAACTTTTAATTCTGATGGACTTAGCGTTCTATAACTTTGTACTTGTAGGTAACTTACGGTCTCTACAGGTATTGTCTAACCATTGGGAGTATGTAGAAGCTAGTCTATTGATCGTTTTCAGGCTCTGTTTGTTTGTTTGGAATATATTTTGGGATTAAGTTTTGCAACTTGAATGTGTGCACAGCAGGGCCGTTCGTACACATAGTATCAACCTATTTCAATCCATTCTGTTGCTGTTTTGTCAGTTTTTTTAAACATGAAATATTGTAAGATACCTAGTTTGAATTCACACCACATCCAAGTAATCTTACATTAATTATCTGGGTGTTTTAAGTTATAAAACGTAGGTATAAGTTAAATCACCTCGATAAAAAAAATGTTTGTTTACCTACTGCTCTTTTTACAATATTGATGAAAACTATTTTTGCCTTCTATCTAACTCATTTATATGAATTTCCATAAATGTTTTTTGTAATATATTCTTAGTTCATTAAATGCAATTATTTTAATTTGTTAAAAAGTCTTCCATTTCAACATAGTACCAAGAATTAGCCTAATTTATTTATTTTTATCTACTTCATTCATAAAGTATACAAGAATACTGAAAAAAGATGTCACCATTAACTATACACATTATTTTTTTCCTTGTACACTTAGTTTGGATTTTTAGAAGTACATTTATAACATTTATCTATAAGATTTGAATAAAATGGATACAGCATTTATTTTTAATGGGTAATATAAAAATGTTAGGTTACTGGTTAGGGCATGCAGTGGGTAGTAACAATACCAAATTTAACATTATTTTTAATAGTTTTTACTAGGGATGAGAAGTTATAGGAGCTAAAATAGACAATATATGCAAGGAAAAATTATGATATGTGCATCAAAAATTTGAAAATATGCAAAAAATTTATTATAATATGCTATATTTTCTATAAATAAAAAACATGTTTACAATAAATTAATATAAATAATATTTCGTTAAATTTGATTCTATTAAAATATAAATAATTTTTAACTGAGTGATAAAAAATTAATTCTAGGTATAAAAACTTTAATGGAGCAAAGTTTACAAAATAAAATGTCACCATCTGTAGAAAAAAACTTGTTAACCAAATTCTGTAATGTATTTCTTTATTCCATTCACTTTAGGCATTTTAAATTATGTTTCTGAACAAAACAAATGAACATACGATTATACAACAAAGGTTGTCACTAGACTAATTGAATTCAAGTAACGTAAATACGTCATACACTCATATATTTTGATATAGCTATAAACGATTAGATAAGATACTAATCCTATATTTACTTTTATATATTATTAAATGTTACAATTCTACAATTGTCAAATTTGGTATCTACATTTATCAAATATTTTTCAACCTCACGCTGATATTCTAGACCCTCAACACATAGATAATGTTAGAAAATATTTAGACTCTCCGTTACCTAATGGACCTCCCGTGAAATACACCACACCAAACGAGATTAAAAATATAATTTTAAAACACTCGAATAAAAAAGCTCCCGGTTTTGACCTTATAACAGCAGAGGTTGCAAAATGCTTACCCAAAAAGGCAATAGTCCTCTTGACTTATATTTTTAATGCAATATTTCGTCTATCATATTTCCCACTTATGTGGAAATTTTCACACATTGTCATGTTTGCAAAGCCAAACAAACCTCCAGATGCTCCAAACTCATATAGACCAATAAGCCTCTTACCATTTTTTTCAAAAATTTGCGAAAGGCTTATTCTTCATCGACTATCCCCACATGTTATTTCAAATAACATTCTTCCTTCATCTCAATTCGGATTTAGAGCTAAACACAACACAATTCATCAAGTACACCGCCTGGTTGATTCTATATCTACCTCGCTGGAACGTAAACAATATTGTTCCTGTGTTTTTCTAGATATTTCACAGGCATTCGATCGGGTTTGGCACGATGGCCTACTTTATAAACTTCGCAATTTTCTTCCACCTTCCCTGTTTCTCCTAACTAAATCCTACCTCACCGATCGATACTTTCAAATTCGCATTGGAACATGTACCTCACAAATGGCCATGATAAATGCAGGCGTACCCCAAGGGGTATCCTATCTCCATTATTGTTCAACTTCTATGCCTCTGATCAACCCGTCACTGAAAACACCATTGTTGCTGATTACGCTGACGACAAAGCTTTAATTTCAATTCACGAAAATCCCCTAATAGCCTCTGGTAATTTACAAACTCATCTTAATCTTATTTCACCTTGGTACACCAAGTGGAGAATAAAACTGAATCACGCCAAGTCAATACATACCACCTTCTCCCTAAAACATGGCCTCTGTCCTCCAGTTTCATTGGATAACATACCTATACCCACTTCCGATACAGTAAAATATTTAGGCCTTATCTTAGATAAAAGATTGACTTGGAATCCACACATCAAATCCAAAAGACTAATTCTAAACTCTCGTTCTCGTATGCTCAAAACCTTGTTATCAAAAAATAAATGTTCAAGCCTAAAAAATAAACTACTAATTTACAAAGCATTTCTAAAACCAATCTGGACTTATGGTCTACAACTTTGGGGTGCGGCAAAGAAATCGAATCTCAATAAAATTCAATCTTATCAGAATATCACTCTACGTCAGCTCACTAACGCTCCACCATACATTTCTAATTTAACACTCCACAACGATCTACATGTCAAAACGATTGAAGAGGAGTCGGTTATATATTACAAGCGATTCTTCTCACGTCTGGCAAACCATATCAACCCTCTAATTAGGAACCTAAATACCTTACACTTCCCGATAATCCTCGCCGTCGACTGAAAAGGAGATGGTGCAGAGATCGTTTACTATAATCATTAATCACTCCCTCTCTCTCTCTCTCTCTCCTTAAAAAAAAAATAAAAAACTAAAAAAAAAAAAAAAAAAAAAAAAAAAAAAAAAAAATAATAATAATAATAACTAAAAAATAAAAATTCTATTCCTTCCTTCCTAATCTTCCATCACGCAAAGAGTCACTAGTGGGCGACTTCTTAATCACGCTTATCATGTTTTGTTTTGTCACTTGTCACTTATACTTATTATGCTTCAAAGTATAGATTGTATAATTATTATAAAAAATAAAAAAAAAAAAAAAAACATTTTTATTTTATTGATTATTGACTACAAACTTATAAAATTCCATAAAATAATAAATATTTTTACTAAATATGCATTTTTATGCACAAAAAAACATGAATATGCAATTTTTAAGAAAACTACCACTATATGCAAAATTTAAATACCAAATTTAAATTCATTATGTTATAGAACAGATTTTTAGTTCACCTAGCTATAAATAGAAGATACAGAAAATAATATGCAAATCCTATAACTTCTCATCCCTAGTTATTACATTTTTTAATATTTTGATGGTTGAGTTGGTTATGACTTTATTAACAATGGCCCTCTAACGTTAAAGAAATTCTTTAATTGTTTGAATTGGAGGAATTGGAATAAATTTAATAGTTAATTATTTTATATTTTAACATACTATATTATTAATAACTAAAAAAATTAGGTACTTATTGTGACATCATAATTGAATTATTTATTACATAATGTTTTCCCCTTAGTTACTTTGCTTACATTGAGGAAGTAACACTGATATTTGTTGCCTCCATCTTACAAGTGCGTAACATAGCAAATTTACCTTTAGCAGAACACGTGTAGCTTCGTTAGTTTAAAAATTAGAGTGAATTGATCCATTATGAAACTTGATGGTAAGAAAATATCCGTGTTAGTGTGTTGGTTTTTTACGATAGTTCAATTTTTTAGCAAGTTATGTGTATATAATATTCCGTAAACTAAAAATGCTCATAACTCACTTGAAAACTAAATTATTGTTAAAAACCAACGTTTAAACACAGATAAAGTTCTTTCCATAAAGTTTCATAATAGATCAATTTACTCTAATGTTTAAACTAACAAAGCTACAAGTGTTCTGCTGAGCGTACATTTGCTATGTTATGCACTGGTAAAACGGAGACAACAAATACACTAAGTGTTGCGTCCTCTTAAAGACCTTAAATTTGAAAGTTTATATCATTGAGATATATAGAAAATTAATTAATATTTATGCCTAGACAAAATCTATATTTTATAGTTTTCTTTCTACTGTTATAAAAAATCAAGCAATATTACAACCATCATTATTGTTCATATATGAATTATTTGGAGTTATTTATATACAACTAATATTCATGTTAATACTCCTATATAACCTACACACACTTTGTTTACCAGTTGATGTATAGCTCAGTTTTCTCAACAGTTTAAAAATAATAAAATGTAAGTACCTATTGTCTAAAAAACAGCATTATAAAATAAAACAGTTTTCAATTATTTGTAATTTTATAACTTTTCATAGAGAATATCAAAGAAAATTCTTGGTCCCTTAAAGTTAAGTTATAACTAGGGCTCGGATTTTGTAGCAAATGCTTCTTTTGAGGGGAGTGTGATAGAAAGATAATTCTTATATATAAATACGTTTTGAATCGTTCTGATTTTAATGAAATAAACTTTTTTTTGCCTTTTTTCACAAAACCTGCTTTTTGTTGCTTTCTCCCCTATCTGGTTCTTTTTTCTTAATTTTTACATATTTTTCTTGAAAATTTAACCTATTTCTATGTATATTATACTTGGATTATATTGTTATTACCAGAAGTTATAAAACCAGTGAAAAAACCAGTAATAAATGTATGACTGATAAAAAAACTATCATTATTGTGCCGAAATTGTATAGTTTTATCCACAATTATCCATAGTTGTATTTACAACTCAAGGAAAGGGAAAATTACTTGAATTATATCTGCTTATTTTTATAGCATGTTCTAATACTTTAGTTGACCGGTAAATATCAATCAACAATCAGTGAGGTAAAGTGTTCTAAATAATTTCTCTATTATCGTCAAAATGCCAAAAGTTAAAAATTAAAAAAAATTATTAGAGAATTCGGTAAAAATGTGCTTATGACTGGCAGAAATATTATATTTTGTAAATTTTGTGAAGCAAAATAAAATTGGATAAAAAATATAATGTTCAACAACATTTAGGCGGAGAAAAACACAAAGAAGCATTGAAAAAATTTGAATCTGCAAAGCAATTTTAGAATTAAATTTAATAAATGCTTTTCTAAGGATTAATTTTGCTACACAATCCGAACCCTACTTATAACCAATATATTTTACTGTAAATAATTGTACAATTAGAAGTGGTATACCCATATTTTTTTACTATTATTATTAATTATTCAAGTGTTTATAAAAATGAGAAAAGTTAGTTTTTCAGTGTTAGTATCTGAACCCTATTATAATAGTAGAGTGTTGTTAGTTAAGTCTGTATTATAATTTGTAGCTTAATGTTTATAAGTTATAAGTAGGAAACAAATTTTATTGTAAATACATACTATTATACTATTATATTTATTTTATTGTCACATTTATCACATTTAAATTGCGTCCATAAATGATATTTTGTCCGAGTTGCGTCTGTGGTATTGTCATGACATGTACAAGTTTCCTCCTAGTTAATAATTTATATATACATATTTTACTTGCCACTTTTACAAACTTGAGGACTGTAATTTATATAAATGGTGTGGTTAAAAACATTGATTATTTTAATTTTAATTTATTGTTCTAAAATGTATTTATTGATTTTATAAAATTGGTTAATTTCCACATACAGGATAATGTTGGGATAGGATGAATAAAACATCCCATTTAATTTTGATTCAAACAATTCACATGTGTTAGTGGTACACAATACTACGCATTAATGAGTTTGAGGTCTCATCCCATATTGACGGTTGAAATTTTCATTCCAGCAAAATATAATTTTTTTCAAATTATCTTTTCTTTAATCATTAGGTTTTATAGACATTGCCATTGATCTTCATAAAAACAGTTATTAACGTCATTAGGTTTTAAAAATGAAAGACCAAAAATTAATTTCAAATATTTTTCAATTTCAGATATATTTTTAAAAACTGTTGACAGACCAACACTTTTAATTTTTCTTCAGTTTGATTGTATAGCTTGTTTGAAGTCTGCATAAATTTTGTTTATATAATATATATTGATATAGGTACCTAGTCTTACCTGTTAGTAAAAAAAATTCTAAAGGAGTATATGTAATATACTTAGCACCATGAATATTAAATAATTGATAGAATAGTTTGGGGCAACTTTTAAATGTGCAATCAATATATAAAACTTAACACTCGCTTAAAAATTTGATTTTCAACATCAATGGTTTAACTAAGAGGAAATTCAGGGAATACGGGTAGCATGTGTGGACTCCATTTTACTAACACGTAACATACAAATTTTTTTACTAAAAATAATCTAAACTTTTATTACATTAGAGCGAATTGAATCATCAAAATTTAAAGTTAAGGTGTTTTTTATTCAAGTTCATAACTTGCTTCAAAATTAAAATATCAAGAAAATTTAGGTCGTTCCCTAAATTCATACCTTTAATATTTGATAATAGGTCAATTAATTTTAATATTATAAATAACAGAGTAAAATGAATTCTTAAAATTTAAAAATTTGCCATAACTTGCAATAGTAAGACTGAGCAACATATGCTACATCATGTGTGACATCCTTTTAAATGATACTTTAATGTAAATATACATAAAATACCTTATATTTACAAGTACATATATCAAAATAATAAACAATAATTCTTTTCGCAAACTTAAAATGAATATGAAAAAAACCTAATAATTGTAGATTTTATCAGAATTATTTATTGTCGTTTCGTACTACTTTTTGTTTTCATTATTTATGAATGAAAATGTGAAGAAAAAAATGTCATTACTATTTTACACAGTTTAAACAGGTTTATTTTTAGTTTATAACTATTAAATAGAGAAAAATACATTTTTATTAACTTTGACATTTAATTAATTCATAATTTATTATTTTTCAGCTTTTTAAAAAAAATGACAATGAAACGAACTTCGTCTGCTAAAAATAGTATTAAAAAAAAACCAAAAACACTAAGTACTGAAGATTCAATTGACTATACCAAATCATTAACATCTGAAGATGCTGAAACAGTTGAATCTGGATTTCAAGAACTAGATATTGCTGAAAACCCTGGAAAACTAAAAATTGAAAATCAAAAAACTAAAGCCATCAAGAAAACAGTAACAATAGCTGATAAAGAGAATAAATCATCTAAAAAAACAGTAACAAAAACTGATCATGAGAATAAATCATCTAAGAAAACTAAAGGAAAATCTTATACTGCAAATGGTAGGTATATTTTGATTAGGGCTTAATTAATGTTATTTTTTAAATTGTACATGTATTATTATTATATTTTATAGAAGACAAGCCTACTGAAAAACCTAATTGGAAAGAATTTAAAAAAGAAAAACAAGAGCTTCGGCTTAAACGTAAAACACAAAAATGCCCATTTTATGAAGCTGTTGTAAAAGCTAAAAAACTTTGGGAAAGTGTGCGTCGTGATGACTGTCCCAAGGAAAAAAAGGAAACCCTATTAAATGAACTTTTTAAATTCTCTAAATCACATTTAGAAACAGTAAGTTTAATACATTTTAAATTGACGTATCAGATTTATAAAAAGTTAATATTTGATTCTATAGATGGTTTTTTCACATGACACTGCTCGTATAGTTCAATGGATGTTGAAACTAGGAACACCAGAAATTCGTTCACAAGTCATAAATGAGTTAATAAAACATGTCCCAAAAATGTTACTTTCCAAGTATGCATGCTTATGTGTTAAAAATATGCTGAAACAAGGTGATGCAGAACAGCGTAAAATCATAATTAATTCTCTCAAGGGAAAAATTTATACATTTACATTACATACTGTAAGTATAATTGTAACAAATATATGATGTTAAACATATTTTAATTTTGAAATTTACAATTGTTCTAGAACTCTGCTAAGATCATGGATTTGATTTATACAACTTATGCGACACAGGAACAACAGAATGCAATGATGCATGAGTTATATGGTGCATCTAGTATTTTATGCGATTCACCCAATGTATTATCATTTACTGAAGTATTGAAGAATTCACCAAACACAAAAGACATTATACTTGCAAAGACAAAAGATCACATTAAAAAATTTGTTTTAAAGTAATAATCAAATTTTAAGAGGGCGCTACACCCACATGTGATCTTTCTGTCTTACAAACGCATAACATATCAAATTGTACACTCAGCAGATTTAGCTCAGTTGGTTTAAAAATTATAGTGAATTTACTTCTTATTAAATTTAGAAGTAAGAATATTAGTGAACCTCAGGTATTTTTTTATATTTTAGTTTTAAAGCAAGTTATGATTATTTTTAAATTGCAAATTAACAGCGTTTTAAAATACTCATAGCTTGCTTCAAAATTAAAATAAAATAAAACTTATGATGTTCACTAGGTAATATTCTTACTTCTAAATTTTATAAGAGATAAATTCACTCCAATTTTTAAACCAACTGAGCTAAGTGTGATCTGCTGAGTGTACAATTTGATATGTTATGCGTTATTGTAAGACAGATTGCATGTAGGTGTTGCGCCCTCATAACAAAGTTATTTTATAAAATGCCTGTCTGGTGTGAATATTTTTCTTTTTGGAGCACTCTGGAGATAGTTATGGAATTACTTAAGAATATGTGCTCAAGTAAAAATATTTTTTGTTTTACAAACTTAAACCTATAAAAACAACAACTCAAAATATTAAAATAAATTCTAAAAAATTAGTCAGTACTGCTTAAAATAAATACTTGACGAAGCTATTTAATTAAAAAATCTGATTGATATCCTTGTTTATTATGATATTTTAAACCAATTTGAGAATTTTTCAATCCCAAAAACTATTTTATTGTAAACAGTTTGATGTTGAGTATTCATGAAATAATTTACTTTTTTCTCCTTTGTTTATGTTATAAACAAAAAAGTAAAAGTTAAGTGAATTAAAACATATAGGTACTAATTTAAGTTAATAAGTTGAAATTACCTTAACTTTTAATTTATTAACTCGCCAATACTTAGCATTGGGCTAATATTCCTACAAGAATTACATGCCTGGCGTTAATCTACTAATTTTAAATAACACTAAAGAAATCTCATTATACTTAATATTTATATCTTGTGTATTATTTTAGGCAAAAGACTTCCATGCAGACAACATTAGTTCATAATTTAATATATGAATACATTTTATATACTGGTGGAAAGGATTGTGATGAACTTTTCACTTCACTTAAAGAATTTCCAATTGAACTATTTTATACATCTAAAAGTGGTTGTCATCTTGCTATGTACATTATATGGTCTGCAAACTCTAAGGTAACATCCTCTAAAAAATATTAATCTTTGGATATTAATTGCAATATTGTAATTAGGAAAAAAAGGTTATATTGAAACAAATCAAGACTACTGCTTCTACCCGTGATTTGGCCACATCAGAATATGGATATTTAATTTTATTAGCTCTTTTCGACTCTGTTGATGATACAGTTCTTGTAAAAAAGGTAAAACTGAAATTTTTGACAGTTAATAGAAAATAATTTATAGAATCAATCGATTAATGATTATCTTATGTTTACCATATGGTTTCAGACGATTATTCCTGAAATTTTAAAAAATATGGATACAATTGCAACTGATGAATATGGCCGTAGGGTAATATTATCATTAGTAGCTTGGAGAGATTCTTCATATTTCCATCCTCGAGATATCGAATTGTTAAAAAAAGGAGAATCAATTAAAGAATGGTAATATTTAATTAATAATTATGATTTATGATTATAACTTAGTTTATATCTTGTATTATTTCTTTGGGATAAATATTAGCAGTATACAGTTCAACTATAATGGTATTTTATTAAAATTCTCATGTCAAATCTAAACATAATTAAGCTGGAACTGTGATTCTTTTTTATATTTTATATTGTTATAATGTAATTCTTTTATATGAATTCATTACAAACATTAATTTTGTACAAGTTGATACATTTTTTTACCTCATGAAACCATGAATGCTGCCATTTATGTAATTTTTAAGAAATAAAAAAATAAATAATTAAGTTTTATACTTTTTTACATATTAATTTGGTTTAGCAATAATTATTACAGTATCTATATTTTTTTTACAAAGTAATACAATCTGATTTCTTCTCTTCTTCTATTCTAAAAAGTATGATGACCCTATTTTTTCGTTCTACTTCTGAATATTTTTAAAAATGTACTCTGATTTATTTGTTTATAATATGAATGTAAAAATAAAATTGTTTGAATATTGTCTTTTAACTTATTACACTAATTGTTTTATTTTTAATATTTAACAGCAAAAAAGATGACAATGTGCGAGTAAAAGAACTCTTGAGCGCAGTTTCTGATCGTTTTCTACAGCACGTACAAGATAATCCAAACTTCTGGTTAAGTAATGGGTCAATTGCAATGGTGTTACTAGGAATCCTGAAATCAGGAAGTGGTAATTAATTAGTTCATATTCTGTTAAAGTAATTAAATAATTGTAATTTGAGTATTTGTACTGATATGCAATGTATGCATTATATATTTATAATATGATTTATAAAATATTAATATCAAATTATTATAAGGTATGATTGATAAACTTTAATAAGTGTAGCTAAATGGTTAACTGTGCATAATTTTGAATAGTTTATCATAGGTTTGGTTAAAAATGTTTTCTTTCTCATTTGCTAGATTTTTTAAAATGTAATTAATAATTGTTAAAAAAGCAATTTGATCACATAACTCTTCACTCCCGTAATCAATTTTGACAAAATATTTTATTCACTTAGACAACTTTATACACAATGTATAACTATAATGATGTTCAAACCCAACAATAATGTGGTGGTGACAACTATGATAACTTATTATATTTTTATCTTTGATTAAGGCTTGTACAATTTTTCAGTGAATCTGAGATTATACTCGGGCTTTGCACCTGAATTAACCAGAACTCTTCCGGGTTAACATAATATTTATGTGATGGAAATTTGTACATTCTCCCAGGTCAACATTATATTAACTTAAAGAAAATAATATGTTAACTCTCCAAGTTTTTTAAATTATATGTTCACATTATAATTATAAAAGTTAATTTAATTTGAAATTGATTTAAATTATTATTATTTTTATTATTTTATCATATTTTAAATAAATTTAAAATATATATTAAATTAAAAAAATTGTATGTTCATATTATAATAAACATTAAATTATAATGTATGAATATAGTTATTGCAGACTGGAGAGTTTACATATTTCCGTCAGGTAATACTAGAGTAACCCTGAGAGAGTTTACTATCGCCCCATTATTATTATTTTTAAATTAAATTATTTTTTACATTCAATTTTTGTTTTTTTATTAGGAGACAAATTGAAAGAAGCTATGACATCAGTAGCCAACTATCTAATTGATCCCAACAATAAAGTAGAGGATAAAGACGTAAAAGTTCCTGTGTACGAACACTCCGGTCTTCATATGGTGTTAAGAAAGATAATAGGTCATGATAAGATTCTAGTGAAAAATAATGAAAGTATGACACATTTTGTAGTTAAAATTATTTCTTAATATTATTTTATTGTATTTTTTTTATTTCTCTAGCTACATTTTCTGAAATATTGTCATCTATTATTACTACTGACACTTTAGAATCATGGATTCAATGTAACCGTGCTTGTTTTTTGCTTATCGCGTGAGTAATAGCATGCTAAATTAACAATATTATGATTTAGCAATTGATATTTATTAGAAATTAAAATATTTCAGAATGATTGAATCAGATGTCCAATTGGCTGTAGAAACTATAAAATCATCAATTTCAACAAAAATGATTAATTTGTTAAAGAAACAAAAATTTTCTGGTGCTAAAGTTCTAGTGACCAAATTAAACTCCGAAGCTTCCGTCAAAAATTAATACTTTACTTTTTAATAAATGTTTTAATTTTAGACATTAAGCAATTAAAAAAACGTATATAATGCATATAAGAAATAGAGATATGTATTTTTATGGATGTATAAATTAATAATCTCATTTTCCTATTATCTTCAATTTGTATCTACAAATCAAAACATTTTTTTGTGGATACTCAATGTATATTGTTGCGTTTTTCTTTTGTTATAAATGATTTTTGCTTAAGGATACTATACAAATGTTGGACTACTTTTGAACAATTACATTTTGACATAAAGCATTACATCTATTTTTTTTTAAATGTTTTCTCATTCCAATTTTTAATTTAAATAAAAAACGACAACATCAAACCATAAGTTAAGTTTGTTGACTTAACATTATTTAATACTGAAAAACATTTCTAATGATTATGATTGATTTTTTAATTACAATAAAAACATCTTCTCAAGACTGATGTTTACAACATCATTTATTTTCAGATTGTGTGATTATTTACTTTATTATTTTTAAAATTTAAATTATACTCTGTGTGCAATAAGATCTGCAGCTTTTAGTTTATTAGTTTGTCTTATCTTGTATTAAGTTTTCTTCTTTTAAGATAATGGAGGAATTAATATTTAACTACACCACAAGCTTAGAATCTAAGTGTTAGATAATAATACATATTATTGTCTTTTCCCTTCAGATTAACTAAGAAGTATCAAATATCATCACTCATTATAAGTTTTTTTTGTATATGATCACATGTTTAAGTTGAATGTTTGGACGTTTTACATATTTTTTCCTTTATTTATGCACATTGCAGACAAAATTATAAATCCATTAAGTAAAGAGTTATATTACATTTTATTTTGTGAGTAAAAAACTGCAAATCGAATACAATAGGTTCTACATAAGTAATTCATACAGCAATTTAAATATACCAAAAATATATGAGCACTATTTTATTTTATAATCATTTTAAGTTAACGTTTATACAAAATTGATATAGTTCACAGGAGAATTTAAATGTATCTGTGACATTATTCTGCAAGCCATCTTCGTTTTGGCATTGGCGGGCAGCTGCATTGATTAAAATGATAAACATTTGAATTATACTTAACAAAATTGGTAAAATGCACTTAATTTCTGTTGTTTTATTTTTAGTAAATTTTTCTTTCATTAAGAATGTATGTACCACCACCCGAAATTTTGAAAGTAACAACACCCAATAGTAATAATGGTAATGGCCAAATTATGAATCCAAATGAAGCTCAACATACATTTGACAGTTCTACATTTCCTATATTATCAGCAATAAACAATTGGGTTTCAATTTATTAAATCTTCCTAATATTTAAAAAAAGTCAAACTTAATAATGAGTATTCTAAAAAAACATTATTTACTAGAAAAATTGCAAAAAATTATAACAAAGAAAACAAAATTTCTATCTCTTAATTCTAAAGCTTTAATAAGTATCTATGCAACTTATACAATTATGATCATTTTTCATTTATCATTTTATTAAAAATCACTGTCGACTTATAAATATAAATATAATATGTGAAAAATGGAATTGTGTTACCTAATAAGTACAGTATAGTAAGGCGTTGATTAAATTGAAAAAACTATGAAACCTCAATTAAACAAATGGAAATAAAAAAATAAAATTTCACGTGTGATGAGAAAATATGTATTATACTATTCGATGAAATTTTAATGATAAAGTCAATAGAGTATAACAAATAGTACTAGATGAAATTGGAGGGTTTGAAGATCTAAGAAAATCAATACAAAAGTATCTACCTATAAATTTGTATCACACGCTTTAGTCATTACTCATTATGGTTTGAGAATTATACAAAAATTTCCATTTAGTTATTTTTTTATGTATTGTATGGCCTAAAAGGTGACAATAAGTACTTTTTGTTGAATAAGCAGGTACTAGGTATACTGTCTTCAAAGTTCAAAAGCTTGACCTCAATCTATTTCCAACCAGTTTAATTTGTGATCAACAAACTCAAGATCATTATATGTTTTTACTATTGGTGGTACAGAAAACAACCCATCTACTGTATTATGTAGTAAAAAAGTGTTTTTAATTAGGCAATAATCATATGCCACATAGTAATTATAATTTTGTTTAAATTTGAATTTAAAATGTATATAAAAAAAATTGTGCCCATGTAATTTTAGTATTTTTATACAGCTGTAAGAACAACTTGTATTAAATTAAAATTGTTAATTGAAATGTAAATTAATTAAATAAGAAAATTAAGTGGGTAAAAAAAACCCTTTGAAATCATTCCAAAAACCACCACTGGATGTTATAGCATGCTATAGCATCGATACCCAGCAACACCTGTGCTTTATACACATTTACAATAATTAGTAGATTGTGTAAAATAAAATTACCTTAAACCATGGCTCTTTCTTCAGGTCTTAAAATTGCATCTACCGAGATTTGCATAATGACCTAAATCAACCTAAACCTTACTCAACCTAGCAGAATTCATTAATAGGTACCTTATTTTTTTGGGAACATATTATTGGTTTTACAATGATCAAAAGTGAAACGTTCCCATCTACACACAATTTCTTATTAAATTATTATTTATTATAATTCCAAACTTAATAGTTTCACTCAGGGTTGGCACGTATTATAAATAAATGTATAATTTGTGTATTATACATATAATACATCTATATTTTATACATCATCGATGTACACTAATATAAAATCCAATTATTAATAATAAACAGTTATTTTTTGTTTGTTAAAAATTAAAAATGTTGATTTTTTGGTATATAGATTTAACATTAAATCGGAATAAAAGCAATATCCAAAGATCAAATATTTTTCTGTTTTTTTATATACAACATACACTAATGTCTAATATATATAATATTCTATATTCCATATGGCATATTCATGATTGAAAAGATTAAAAAATAATCAAGTAAGATTAAATAATAATAAACTACACCTACTATTTAATTTGCTTAGTTACTGATAAAGTAATAACTAGGGCTCGGATTTATTTGTAAATAGTAAATACAAATTGTCTATTACTAATAGTAAATAAACTAAAAAACTAATAAGAAATAATTATTCATTAGTAATTACCATTATTGGTTGTTTACAATATAACATAAACTGTCATAAGCAATACAAAAATTAGTTATTGAATTCTAAGACGTTATCCAAATTACAGTAAAAACAATCATTATTTATACTCTAGGTATGTATAAAAAATATTTAATAATAATTTAAATATTTTATGAAAGAAAAAATATAAATAACAATTTATACGTTTTATACTTTTGTACATGTATAAAAATGTATTATGCATATGTAAGATACATAAGTGTTTACAACTTTTTTACATAAATTCACCCAACCCTGGTTTACTACAAATTCGCTATGCTTTGATAACAATTTTTTTTCGTTGAGCTCGTTGCCGCATGCGTTGTCTCCGTCTTACAAGTGCGTACCATAGCAAATTTACGCTCAGTAGATCACGGTTAGCTCCGTTAATTTAAAAATTTGAGTGAATTGACCTACTATGAGATTTGATGGTAAGAACATTATCTGTGTTCGTATGTTGGTTTTTTACGATTGTTCAGTTTTTAAGTGAGTTATGAGCATTTTTAATTTACGCCATATTATGTACACATAACTTGCTTAAAAACTGAACCATCGTAAAAAACCAACATAGGTACGCATCTCAGATAATGTTCTTACCATCAAGTTTCATGATTGGTCGATTCACTCTAATTTTTAAACTAACGGAGCTGAACATGATCTGCTGACCGTAAATTTGCCATGTTACTCGAGTAACAAGTGATCACTTGTAAGACGGAGACAATAACACATGCGTGTTGTGTAGCGTCCTCTTAAAGGAAGCAACAAGTTTAGCGAGAACAAATAGTTACTAGCGAATTTTTAGCAAAAACTAAAATTAAGTCTGAAAACAATTTGATATGTTTAGCCCTTGTAAGACAGTAAGTGTGGTAAGTCCTAGGTAAGTACTAATATTACCCTGTGTGCAGATCTGTATATTTTAAGGCGCTCTTTTTTTTATCTGATATCCAAAGCTCGAAACTTAATGCGCTAAAAAAAAACTCAAATATTCGAATGCATCTGTGTTAAAAAAAAACATCATAATATATAATATAGGTGATATGCAGTAAAAATTTGTTAAAATATGCAATTTATTGAAGAAAATATATTACGTATATAAATACGTGATGGCGCTTTTTCAAAAAAAAATTTAACATTCGATACAATTTTGTCGATGACGATCAAACTGTCCATGTGCTTCTTCAGAAGTCCTATATATTATGGAGACCATTATTTGAAAGATACTACGTTTTTAAAATCAATTAAAATGGCAGTAATGGAATATAAAAACTATAGCGACGTACGACGTACTATCTTCGCAGTAAGTGTTTGATGTAAATGATGAATAATAATACCAAAACATAATAATAATATTGTATAGTTTTATTATAATAACTGCATTGGTATTATTTCGGATCGGGAGGCGATGCCCTGGAAAATGTCCATTTTCGGCTTCAGACGGCCGATAAAAACAAATAATATTGTATTTGCCCGTTAACAGTCGTACCTATATACGGCCGAATTATTCTGAACTAGTGTGACTATTATAATTAGATTCAATCAGATTCAATAGAATTTATAAATTCGGACATAATATACACGGCCAATATAGGTTTACCTTAGAGCTTGCAATCGCCTTTCCGACGACTTTCACGACCTATTAGGTATACTTATGAAATAAATGTAATAAAATTAAATTTAAAAAATGACCGACGTTCTTCACGCATCTACGTTTTAAAAGGATACCTATTATAGGTATATTATGTTTTTTTGCAAACCGTTAGGTCAGAGTGTTTGGTGTGTATTAGGATGGATTGTGATGAAAATATGAATAAAGCTGTAGCAGGTATAATATTATAATGATTGGTAAGTTTGCGGTGACTTTACCAGTTATTATTATTACTTACCTACTGCAGATAGGACGCGTTAATGAATTTTGCATTTTTGTGCCTTTAATCTTACCTACACAAAGTTAACCGAGCTACAAATTTGTTTCACGCTTCAATCATTTTGTATATTATAAAATAAGTAGGTACCTACTTACATTTAATTTTCAATTTTTATACGTTTTTGGGAAAATTTAGCTATAAATGTATTTTGACATCGTTTTTTCTTTTTTTACAACATTATTCATATTATATTATTTCATTGACCATCATTTATACAATATAATATTATTGTACATATTATTGTAAGCCATATTTTTTCTTAAATTTTGTAATGTAAATGTTTAAATTTTTAAAAATATTTGCACCCACCTATTATTATGCTGCTACTGGTATGTTTAATAATTTAATGAGGCATTGTAAATATTTTTAAATAACTAGGCAGGTATTAACGTTTTATAATTTTTTAACAATTTTATCATTTTCATTAAGGCATTATAACGTATAGTGACTAGTGACCCAATGAGTACCTAATATTTATAGTAGTACGTCCTATAATCATACATCAGTAAAAATAATGAAGAGAAAAAATAAACACGTCTACAATTTTATTTGAACGATTGTAATATTTTAAACATGTCTCCGGTAAATACTAAATTATTGTAATAACTGGTGTTTGTGGTGTACTTACAACTTTTGACGTCTTATATAGACAAAAAAATATGCAATATGTTAAAATTTCAAAAAAAAATTAAAAATTTTAAAATATGTCAATTGAAAAAACTAGGAGTACCTTCCTCATTGAAACTGCGCCCCGGCTGAAAGTATACTGCAACAGCAGCAGCACCCCGCGGGGCTCAAACAGGTGTTTGTTTGGCGCCCACGGTAGGGTTCGAGGAACACTATAATATACGTTATTATAATATTATAGGTAGATGTCTGATGTGCATGCATAGGAACCCAACCATCCCTTATACGGTTGGAACACTTTCGCACGGCCGGAAACTGCGAGGGTTCACCGTTTGCGTCTAACAATATAATGGATATTGCCTTCAGACGGATGTACAAGTACCTACAGCACGGTAATACTATGGTATAGCGGCTACGGGTAGGTATGTACCTGCGCCTATACCTACCAATATGGTACTCGCACATGTGCAGCCACAGACAACCCGAAACTCATATTGTACTAATATTATTTATATTCTCGAGCAACCGTATATAATATACCTACGTATACCCATTACCGGCCGTATACCACTTCCGCGGCCTAAGATATATATTTTCTACCACGAGTACCGCACTGTGAGATACCGAGATAGACAGCTGTCGCGTGTGTCCCATGTAAAAATATATATATTATATAATATAGATTTGATTCCGTCCAAAAACATGGTTTTATTTTATGATTGTTGGTGGCAGTGGTTAGTGAGAGGAACTGGAAAGTGGATGTGAATTCCTCCTTAATAGGGTTTTAAACTAAAGGGAAATTTCCAGGGCTTGAGATCAAATTCAAATATTATTGATAAAAGTCGTTAAAAATCATCTAAGAATTCGAAAATAATATTAAAATCAAGATTTTTTAATGAGATGAAAAATGTATAATGAAATATAACACAAAACGAAATATTTTAAAATCTATTTATTTAAAAGGTCTATTGGTTTCGTAGAAACATTTATTTCATACAAACAATCTAGAATTGATTATATTATACTCCCTATCCGGGCCATTACCTACCCGCATTAGTTATTATTTTTAAATTTAATTGGTATTAACACTATTTTAAATAACGATAAACGCAAAATTTGGATAAAATTTTAATTCTGCATAACGATAAACGAATAACGTTTTAATACTGAATAACGAGAAGCGCAAAAATTGTGTAACGTTTCAATTGTACCTAAATAACATAAAATGGAATTTTTTATTTCAAATGCAAGCCCTGGCTAGGAATAATAATTAGTTATAACTTATACATATAGGTAGGTACCTAATAAGTAATAACTAGAGATAGGATGATGATGTTCTTAAAAAGTATCAAAAATGAATTAAAGTGTCCGTAAATCAAATTTAGCACCTAAGCATTTAAATTATAAGTTCATTTTACAGTAAAAAAAATTAATATGAAATTATCACGTTAATTTTGTTATATTATAATAATTATTTAAATCTGTATATGTATGATAATTAATGTAGTTATAACAAAAATCCAACAACAATAATAATAAAAATATTTTTTTGAACAATCTTCTATAAAATTAAAAATCTGAGAAAAATGTCCCAAATTGTATAAAAAAAGACCTATAATATGAGAAAGCGACCTAAAAATCTAAAAAAAAATGCAAAATTAAATTAATATCAATTAGAATCAAGGGAGCATGAAACTAATTTATAGCTAAGATAGTAATTTATAGGAACAAAGGACAAAAATTGCAAAAGTCATCAACATCCTATCTCTAGTATAACTAATATTATGTTTACTACGTTATCAACAGCCACATGTAACAGCGCCTGATATGGAATGCGTAAACAACGACATGTTTTTGTAATTAGAAATCATTTTAGAAAATGTAAAATGTATATTTTAAATCGAAAAAAAAATTAGAAAATCACAAAACAATAAATTATGGAAGGCATTTAATCCTCATGAAAATTGTTGGTTATCTATCGAAAAATCTTGATATTGGTGACTGTTTTTAAACGATCCTATTATTAGTGGACAGCGGTAACCAATGATATACTCATATATTTATTTAATAATTAAGGATAATGATAATAATATATGTATAAAACAGCAGACTTTGGTAACATAATGTTAAATATTATTTGGTGTAAATACTCGTATACTATTAAAAAATAGTGCTCCGAGTATTTATTTAAGTATTTGATAAAAAGTACTATATAATATTTTGAATAAAATATTTAAAATACTATAAAAATATTTTTTTTTCTAAATATTAAAACAATGCGGTAGGTACACTATTGTCATTGAAAAATTTGAAATTCTGGCCAATATAAAATTATATTGCTATTATCACATTTGGATAAATAACTGTGATAATGTATGATTTACAACATAACGATAATTATTAAAATAAAAAATGTCATTTTAATATACTTTAAGTAAAATGTTGATAAATATTATTCGAAATACTTTCAAAAATACCTATACTTACTCAGAATTCAAAACAACATTAAATATTTTAGGAAGCAGTATTCTAAAAGAGTAAAAGACCAAAGTACTTCAGTCGGGATACTACCTAAGTCTGTAAGTTCTAATGTAACATATAAAGGAAAAATCAAATAATGATAATAATAATAATACGATCTGCAGAGTCGTCACTCGTCTGTCGACATACCGTAACATTATATTACTACTTGCTATATATGATGATATGTGGCGATTTACGATGATCGCCTGAAGCGGAAATAGCTTTATACAATATTTTGTGATAAAAATTTGACGATAATAATAATATAATAATATTATAGTGAAATAGACAGATTTCAGCGTGACTGCCGACTGCGGGCCAGCAGACAACAACCGACGACGACTAGTCCACAAGTGGCCGCACAGATAAAAAACTTAGTGTGGCACGCCCACCTTAATTCTTCCACGGATGCTGCTGTCCCTAGCCCGCGGTCATAGTACAAAGGAAAAATATTAATAAATTGTTTAATCATACCTAATGGCTACAAGAAATAATAATATATACGACATTATTTCAGCGTTTATAGGCACGTCATATAATATAATATTATAAAATCGGCACAGTAGGTAGGTGTATATAGCATTATTGTATATAATATTGTGTTCGGTTTGTTGGTTTTCAAGTATAATAATATGCACTCGAAATCTGAATAATAATAATAATAATAATGATAATTATTATTATTATTTCCTCATTTCCTGTCGTCGAACTCGAACATATTTTATGCACTTGTAGGTACATTAGATTATTATAATATACATCGCAGACGAAAATTGAAAAGAATTAAAAATCACTGTCATCGGTACTGTTCCTATACACAGTCGTTGTAAATTATTACTCGCCTACGCTTTACAGGAAACTCAACTCATTGTATTTTACATACAGCACATATAGTAGGAACCTACCTATACGGATATACCTATATATATATTGTATATAAAATAAGTACGGCGATACGGAATTTTTAAATTATATAGTCATTGCTACATATATAGTACATTACTAAGTTTAGGAGCTAACATGTCTACATATATAGTGTGTTTCACTCAAATTGTAACACTATAAATATTTCTGACAGTGACCTCGGACTGTAATGGGGTTTTCAGTGGAAATAGCGAGGGAATACTAAAATACAAATTTGTCCATAATTTTCAATTTATTAGCCCCATTAATGTGTGCATGTGCATTACAACTTGCATTTTTTTAAGCAACAACAGGTATTTTCCACACTAGATTAAACAGGCCAATATTTTAAACCGACTTTTATGGATAAACTTTTCTTCTATCTAAAAAATTGGCTGAAGTAAAAGTTGAAATAAAACAGATATTTTGCTCAATTTCCAAAAATTTAAAAATGTCTGTATTTTATCATTATTAAATTATTTATGATTGAATACTGCAGGCTACATAGAAGAGGGAATTGTAAATAATTAAGTTAAATTTTTATTTTTAGGCCGAGATATCAGTTCATAAGTCCCCATCCAATGTTTCCAAATGTATTGTATTCAGATAGATTCAGATGAACTAATTATTTTAAAATAATGTTGATCTCTTAAGTATAGCTTTAAAACCAAAATTAAATTAATGACAATGAGTTAATGTTTCAATTTAAACTATTGTACCTAATTTTATACAATTATCCTGGAAGTTTACAAATTTCTAACTGAGAATCACTGAAACATGCACACATCAAACAAATTAACAAATTAAGGCAACTATACTCAAGATTGAAGTAAACAAGTCATGCGACTAGTTAAGAAGCTTCAAGTTTAGAAGCGTATTATGTGTACAATATAATGGTCAAAACTTCAAGCAATTCATAAGCTAATGATGAGTATTTTATGTAATATATTGTTTAAAATAAAAATAAAAATTTAATTTTTACTTAATTTAAATACCCTTTACAATTCCCATAATAATGTTTTGTTATAATTTTAATTTTATATTGTTTATGATTTTTCATATTGTTTATTGCATGATGTCTCCTTAGATAGAAATTTGTTTCATGATGTAATTTAGAATATATTATTAGAACCAGCAGTCCCGAAAATGTCTTCAAAACTACAGCAAGGATACCAAAGACTTAAAATACTTTATCCCTAAATCAATCGTCAAACTGCCCGAAGTTGACAATGCTCCCTGCTTCTTAACAAACAAATTCTACAGCCCTTAGTACTCGGCCATGTTGCCCCCATCGGGAGCAACTATGCCCAATCCATAAATAAAATTCAAGTTTTTCAGTCGAAAATACGACGAACAATATCAAATGCGCTGTGGTTCGTCAGGAACAAAGTCTTTATAACAGACTACAAACTTTCCTAAAACCTACATACAAAATCTCTGAATCGACTTTTTTCACCAACTAAATCACCGAAAATGTGCTCAATATTTCAAACTAAGTGACAAGCCTACTCCCCGCGCCGTCGTCTCAAGTGTAGATGGGGGACTACGATGTTCTCACTTAACAACAATAATTTATACAAAAAAAAATTAAAACTGAAAATTATACTTACATCATTATTTTCATATTATATCCTATTCTATATTGTATCATTTATTCTATGTAGGTATCTATGATAAATGTTTGTCAATAATTGTATTTATTAGTATGATCGATTGTTAAATTACTAACAAAATAAATAAACACTGCAACAATTAGTTTGATGATTTTGTCAGGAAAACTTTATAATAATAATAATAAAAGAAAGAATATATTATAAATTATAGAGAACTATATACTCAATATAGTATATATAAATAAAACGTGTGACGATAAAGAACATTGCTAGATACATAGTACCTACATTATACCTACTATGCTTAGGAGATATTTCAACGTAAAATACTTAAGCGTACGCCAATTAATTATATCCTAATCAATAAGAAATTTAAATACGTAATTTTTTTTTTTCATTCCCCTTCTATTTTTATTTTCCAATTTGACACTGCGTATATTATATAATATAGTAATGATACAAAAAATGTATTGCATATTATTAATTATTATTTTGGAGATAGGATTTTCATGATTTTGAATATTTTTTTTGGGTTGTTCTATAATCTATATGATTGAATTTATATGCATGCAAGTTGCATGAACCTATTCTTCGATAGAAATTTGTTTCATGCTGTCTAAATTCAAATATCATCAACTATTATTTGGCATATATTTGTATATATTTTCTGAAATTTAGAATATAAGTACAAAATTTAGCACTTTTTTGGTTTTATTCACTTATTTTATAAATTTCGATACAAAATATCAACAACATTTTCTGTAATTAACTAAATTTGTATATCTATATTTGATATTGATTAATTACAAATTGTCGTTTATTTATGTTCTATTATATTCGGAAATATTCATATAACGTTCGATAGAACTCGTAATTATACATACATTTTTTTACATCTTATCAAATAATTAAAATATAAAAACGTTTCAATGCATATTTTAAAATATTCTTGCAGGTATAACTATTTTTAGTGTATATAATTGCAAATATATTAATTAATTTCTTAGTGCATAAGCGATAAACCCCAATTACTAGTTAGAGTTGAGTATGTAAAATATTACAGTCGATAATGCTCATAACTCACTTAAGTCGTCTTAAGAATATTGCAAACACTGTGCAGCATTGCAGCCCACTGCAGTCTGTACCTAATGACTTTATATACCTAGTACCTACCTATTACCTTGGTAGCTAACTAAAAAATAAAAACTGTCACTAAAAAATATATTATTATCTGCAGCTGTAAAAAAATTATGATTTATATTCATACATCAATTTATAGGCCATTACATTATGTAAAGGTTATGTTAAGTCAGGTCATATACCTTTTTATCTACCTACCTACATAATATGGTTAAAGTTATTATTTTGTAGTGTGCCGAACTACCTATACCTATACATATTAATTATTGCATGCGGCATGGTTAGATTTTAGATTGTGAGCCTTTATGTATAATATATACGTTTTAGTTTTGTAACAATATTTGTCTATTTTAATCCAATGTTGTGGCAGATTAAAAATATTTATTATTATTATATTATTAAAGGTCATATAGAAGAACAACCGTATATTATTGTTATTAACACTATACCTACTTATTCGTGTTAACAAAAAAAATATTATTTAGTAAAATTACAACACCTACTATAACGTTATGATAAAATATTTTGAATTCATCGCGAGATTTTATAATGCGACGCATTATTATTACAACGATTCATTAATTGATTGAACATAATACTCATCACAGAAGGATCTGTCAATTGTCGTTATACAATTAATATAATATGTATTTTAATTTTTAACTAATGCACATCTGTTCTGACAAGTAAACCTGTGAACATGGTGGTTTCGATAAGCAACCGCATATTATTAGTACCTATTAATAATAATCGATGATAATATGTCGTACCTATATGGTATAAAAAAGTATTCTTGTTAGAACCGTTAAAAATATGAGATAATAGTTTAAGTGCGATTGGTATTGATTGGTTCTTTGGTTGAGTTCCTCTATAGTCTATATTATGATAGAAGAACAATGGATATTTTATAGCTTTTGAGGCTGTGCACGACCGGTGCATACCTATAAGTGCACTGATATAATATTATTTCGGTATCAATTGTTTACGATAGAGTGGTTACACAATTAAATCTAACATAATAAATTGAACGAGAGTAGATCATGGCGTAAGTACATTCAGATGCGATGGTTTCATATTAATATGTTGTGTACCTATACATTAGGTAGGGAATTTATTGTATTTTTGATTATTAGTTTATTTATTACATCAAGTTATTTTATCGTTGAATTTTTTGGTTGAATATTAAATAAAACTACGAACAATAAATTGATACTTTACATTGTCTGCTAGATCTTGGTTATTGTATGAAATTTCCAGTTTTCTACTCTATATAATATGCATTAAATGCTATCGAGTGATTGGATACTGTAATATAATAAATAGATATAAATTATAATATAATAATGAACATATTATAAAATACCTATAATTATTGTGGCCAGCATTACTCAAATATTTTATACTTGTGGACAATTCAAAAATCTAATAAGAGTACCTATTTTATCGTAGGAAATTTTACTAAATGTTACATATTTTATATTGACGCACACCTATTTGTTGAAAACTTTCATGCATTTGAAACAATATTATAAACAGATAGAATTTAAATTTAAAAAAATGTATTATATAGTTAATGTATTATTTATATTATACCATCTATACCTACTTTCAAATTCTATCTATTATCTTTAACTTACCCATGGTTTTACCAACTTCAAGATCCCATCGAACCGATAATCGGTTTCTCCACTCGGTGCTGTTGTTAAAAGTTGAGATCATTGCTAAATTCACACCTGAACACACACAATATACGATATATTCGAAAAAAATACACTAAACCTATAGGTATACCTAAATGGAATTTTTAATAAGAGTTACAAATTTACAATTGATTAGCACTAAAAGCATGCAATATAATGCATATTTGAATATGCGTCACTAACGTAGCATAGGTACTTTGTATTATAATATTAATTACTAAAAAGCTATAAGATAAGTGCATAATATACGTAGGTCTACAAAATATTCAAAAAGCACTTGTATAGTAATTTATAGGTACCCTTGGTTTGGTATTATTATTACTATTATTATTTATATAATATTATTATGTTGTATGCATTGTTGTTCCTATTTAAAAAAAAAGAAAATTATTATTTTTAATGTGTATTTTAATTTAAAATTATACAATTTTAATTTGAAATAATTCTGCATGGATTAAATGTCGATGTTTAATATAAAATCATACAATAATAACTAATAACTCATATTATCAAAATAATTAAGTTATTTATATATACGAATATACCTATGTGACTAATATATATTTAATTAAATAAAGTTTTGTTTTTGTTTTTACTTTATTCTCTCATTTTTTATTAAATTTTTTAAGTCATTTCGTATATTATAATATAATGTTATAAGAAACTCACGCTTCTTATAGCACACGCTTTTAGCTTTTTAGAAGTGAGTCAATATAATTCATTCTTACTTTGTACTATTACTTTCTTGTATCACTGAAAATTTATGTTGGCAAAATAAACTTATTATTGTTATTATTATTATTATATTATTATTATTATTATAATTACATTTCTATATAATATGACGTGAGAACTGTGAAGATTTTTTACAGCAACCTGTGTTAAATTAAAACATAAAATAAATTGTGTTTAACTTTTCGTTGTTTCACAATATTTTGATCATAGCAGGTACAAATACATAGGTGGAACGGGAATCAAACTTTTTTTAATATTGACGAAAACTGCAATTTTATTTTTGCGGGAACAGATAGTTTTGACAAAATACCAAAAACTGTTATGATAAGCATATAACGAGTAAAAACTTATTATTTCGAAAAGAATTTAATGTTTTTTAAATTAAAAATTTACGTGGTGTATAGTCGTTAAAGAACAACATAAATTTTCTAGTCTTTAAAATGTTTTAAGTTTTTTACTTTTCTTATTATACCTAACGTATTTTGATACATAAAAATCGAATTTTGGACGAGTAGTTTATGAGTTATAACTTAAGTATATTTTACAGTTTTGATGAGCGGAGTAGAACGTGGTTACCCCGCAAAATGTTAGTCCACTATAATCGTCTTAAATACAATTTTTATGTACTTATCGAAATATTCAGAAAAATATTCTGCTTTTGAAGATTAAATTAAAACTGTATGTTGTAATTCAAAAAAGTAAATGCTTAAAAAATTATTGGATAAAAATATAATTTTAAAAGTTGTTTTGTAACGACTTAAAACCATGTAAAAAAATATTCAAAAAAACAACTATTCTCTTTGAAGTGCTCTCTTACGTTAAATAAATCATCCTGCAGTATATCATGGTATATTGGACACTCTTAAAGTCTTCCTTATCTCACTTCGATACCATAAAATATATTGTTTTATTAAATTTGATTTAACATTTGTAAGCCACATTTGAACCATATTTTATATCAACAGCAGCAATATTAAATATAAAAATATAAAACAACTCCAAACAAGTAAGAACACTAAAATATAGTAAGCGAAAAACTGCGTTATTCTCTTTGTACTCTTTGTGTGGTTTTTCGTAATTTATAGTTTATTTTTTACTGTATATTTAATTTATATCAATCGGAAACATTGCGTGTATGCAATATACACGTACATAACTACTAGGTACCTCCTTGTAATTCATTTTTTTTTAAATAAAAATATATAGGTAGGTACCTAAGAATTGTTTGGTTTATGAAATAATTTTAAATTTAAACTAGATTTCAAATATTATATTCTATACTTTATTGAACATTTGGCGAAACACTTTTAGATGCTCTTGAGAATCACAAAAACATGGAATATAAGAATATTTTCACGCAGTATTCAAGATTGAAATCGTCAGAAAAACTATTGTCAGAAAATTCAAATGACGAATTGTATTTTCTTTATTTTGCGTGTTAGGACATATTCAAAATATAACCATGAGCGAGAATTTTGCATTATAAATGTAATGTATTCCAATTCAAAAAAAAATTACATTAAATGTCCTTGAAATGTTTGCACAATAAGACTTATGCGTGTTAAAAAAAAAAAAAAACATAACAAAACGATAGTACCTAACAAATGCAAAAATACGAAAGAGTTTGAAAAAATGAAACTTTTCTAAATGTACGATAAAATAGTATAATAGAATGAAAAGTCATGTTTCGCTGGTGAAGATGTGAAGATGTGAATAATATGTATAATAAACAAGTAGGTATTACATAGTATTACCTATGACGAGTAACATATTTTAGGTGGAAATGAGGATATTTTACTCTATATAATAATAATTGTAACACGACAAATGATTACTCGCATTGTTATGTATTGATGAGATTTTTTCCCCACTTGCAATCTCTATTCAACTACCGAAACTCACGGCGAGAAATAAACTTTATATTTTATTACTTTTGTTTTCAAAACATGTGTGATAACACATTGCAATCAACAAGCGTTATCTAGTAAGTATGAAATAAAACATTTCAACTGTCGTGGTATCTTGCCATCTTATAGTATTCCAATATTAATATTATTATTTTACACTTAAAACGATGCAATGTTAGCAAACATAGTAGGTAGTATTTGTTTTGGAATAAACCATCCCTATAACTGGCTAAATCGCAATTATTTAACTAATTTTGTTGTTATAGGTATCTAACTATCTCAATGGAATAAAGTATTTTGTTGTCTATAGTCCGATACCTGTCTGTTGTCTTTTTATCACGTACGAAAAAATCATTTATATATTTATAATATTCTGTGAATAGCCATGAACTATTAATGGTATCTACAATGTAAGTCAATGGGTAGCTAAATTTAAAATTTAAATTTACTTTAAAATTGCCAGTACCTACCAAACCCCTTATACAAAGCGGATATATATTTTCTTTATTGAAATATATACAGGAATACATTTATTTTGTATGAACAACAACACATACAACAGAAATTCATATTTATTACCTAAACATAAATTGGTTACCTATAATAACAGCCGTGATAAGGTGATTGAAATTTTTCAAAAATGTTTAACGTAAGAAGTATTTAAGTAATTCTATAGTATATAATTTAATATAATATAATACCTATTAAAACAATAATTTTAACTTTTTTTATATAAATTAATAGGTAATGTGGAACTTAGCCTAAGGGCTAAAACTTTAGAAAGCTAGAAGAAACTTAGGTAGGTATTTAAAAAAATTTTACAACAATTTAAAAACATAAAAAAGGATAGTAAATTGGACATCAGATATATATTAATAACAATATAATTAAATGTATTAATAAGAAAAATTATAATATCATATTTAATATTATCATAAAAGTAACAGATATTCTTAGTAGGCTTTTCGCCGAATGATTTAGTAATGATCTAAAATCCAAATTGTAATACTTACTTGTTGATATTGATATGAGCACTATTGTACAAGTAGGTTATTTTTTTTAAAATTTTTTTTTTTAGTAGTATAGATAACCGTGGGAGGACTGCGTTAGCATTACGTCCCCTAACAAGTAGGTTATTGTGTTATATTTTATACTATAAACAGATAACCTATTAAAACATAATAATGGTACAAAAGCTTTATGGTAACTGAAATAAGTTCATGTACTTAATACTGTAACCAATATAGGTACCTAATATTATATCGACTATTTCCGTAACCACGTGATTTTGATTGATTAAACCTACCAGATTTAGATAGGAAAGGACTTCGCAATAATAAAGTCTATGTACAAATTGTATAATTACAGTAATTATTAAGACTATCACATTACATAATATTTATGCCTAAGTTATAAAATTATTATAAGTCGTTAATAATTTAAAAAAACATTTATTTGTCCAAATTCACTGTTTATAATATTGGTTAGGTGGTATTAAAAGGCATTTTCTTTTTGAAAATAGTACTAATTAAATCCCGTAATTCATTGTTTTTCTGTTGTTCAGCCTCAAGCCGTTTCTCCAACGATATTTTGTGAATGTTTTCAGAATCATAGCTGTTTAAAATGTTCAATAAATCTTTCTTCTCCTTCTGGAGTTGAGCGATACTATTTTCAGCAATCTTCATGCGCCTCTTACTTTGGGCCAACTCCATACTGAGAGCACTTATCTTATTACTGTGGTTTGATGACAGAGATTTCTTTGATTTATCATTTAATTTTCCGTCTAATACGTTACCGATTTTTTCCATATACTCCTTGGAAGTGGCAAGGAGTTCGGATCCGATTAGTTCACGATCATCGCCAGCTATTTTTAACACCGAATTGACATGAACCTTTACGTCCTCAAGATTTTTAAATTTACTATTGTCCATAATTTGTGACAAACATTGGTAGTAAGCATTATTGATGCTGACCACGGAAACAATATTTTGCCAAAAACTTTTTCCCATAGTGGTAAGAATTGTATCTAATTCGAGCGTTCCAGTTTTGAAATCAATGTTTTCTGATCTTAACACGTGTTTTTCTATTTCCAGTGGTTTCTGTTTATTTACTAAAATGTCGGCATTCAGAACTTCAAATACATGATTTTTCACCTAAAAATGTTGAATGAGAAAATGGGTTTAATAACAATACTAAAATAATAATAGTGATTTATATAATATCGTTAAAATAAATATATTTATTGTATACATTTTAAATTCCTATACAGTATACATATTATAATTTATGTAAAACCCAAAATAATAATAATAATCTTTATTTTGCTTTGAAATTATATATAACTTTCATTATAATACATTAGATTTATATAAATACCTATATAATGAAAATAAAGTTAACATCAGCTAAAAATCTTAATTACTTAAAGATTTTGATTGATTCAGAATAAAATCTTACCATCTTGGTATTTAATGTCTACTTTATAGTTCAATATGATTATTAAATATTATTGGTGTGATTTATTGTACCCGCATCGTTAAATTTAAATAATATAATCTTACGAAATTTTCGACGTTTTCCACCTGTTTCGAGTCACCGTCCATTTTTATACAATCGTTGTACGAAGCACACAAATTTTGGCAAGCATTGGCAAACGATTTCTTCTTAGTGTTGAAGTCGTTAACTTTAGCATTTAGTAATTTGTCTTGAAACGACTTGTGCTTGTCGATCAGAGCTTTTACCGTTGAACGTCTTACAGTAGGTTTTTCCAGGATTTCTTGCTCATGAACATTGTAACTTTTGTAAGACCTCTGTGAATCCTTGTCGGATGCAACTAATATGGGCGATGTCAGTTCAATGCGAGGCAACGATTGTGTTCTTGTGATCGTCGTATTAGGTTCAAGTTCCGACATGGCCATAATAATAGGTAAATACCTCTACTTGTAGACTGCAGACGTTTCGTTGTATACGGTTTTCTAGAAATCTTCCTCGCAGGACGAGTACCTATATTTATTTACGTAAATAATTGTATGATGACAATAATATAATATAAAAACAAAATGAAATAAAAAATGTCCTAATTTCGAACTTCCGTGCAATAAAACAACACACGCTGTAGGTATGGTAATTAATGATTTTATAATATATTATATCGGTACGTTCTGCACTAGTATAATTATATTATATTATATTATTTAGGTTATTTTATCAAAAAACACGCGATTCTATGGCGTTCATATTATTATAACGACGAATTATCGACAACCTAGCCAGCAGCACTGTTTGTACTTACAAAATTTCCTGTAGGTACCTGTAACTTCCAATATTAATAAATAATTATTATCGACACCGAAAATATTTGTGGTGTAATTATTGACTGTTGCATACAGTATATATTATTATTATTACGTATAGAATTATAATATTATAATAAACTTCAATAATAATCACGCGAGAGTGTGCAGTTTTGGTTGGGAATACACCAAAGTGTACGATTTTTAATCCAGTTGTTTTTTATTTTAAGTCTTATCAGAATTCCAGATCGTAGGATTTTTGTACTGTCGATAAAACCGTATTAAATAGATACCTTATCATTATCTTTATCTACAATATATCTACTGATCAGTTATAATACTTAATAAGTGTATAACTGTTAAAGTGTTAATATTGTTAATTAAAAATAATAACCTAGTTTAGGTCATATTTTAATGTTACCGAACTTATAAGTGTGTTTTACTTAGGGCTTGCCAACTTTATAATAACGTTATATTTGAAAATAAAACGATTGAAATTTGTAAACGTTATTATAACGGAAAGCGATAATCAAAAATAATTAAATACCACAAAACAAAACATAATGATTAACAAATGATATTATATAATATCATTAAACAAAAAATAACACAAAACGTAATTTATAGAATATCGTAAAACGAAAAATAACGCAAAACGTAATATTTTAAAATTTATTTATTTAAAAGGTCTATCGGTTTCGTAGAAACAATTATTTTATGCAAAAAATCTAGAATTGATTATACTCCCTATCCGGTCCATTACCTATAGCCACATTAGTTATTATTTTTAAATTTAATAGGTATCAAAACTATTTTAAATAACGATAAATGCAAATTTCTAATAACGGTTTAATTACAAATAACAATAAACGCAAAAATTGTGTAACGTTTTAGTTGTAAATAATATAAAACGGAATTTTTTTTGTCAAATGTAAGCCCTGGTTTTACTCACAGCTTCGATCGTACATTAAAGGTGCGTATAAAATTATAAATTTATAACTTTTATTATTTTTAATTTGAAGTGTGATACTAACTATCAATACTTTAATTTCAAAAGTGTCTTATGTTATTAGATTTAAAAGTGAACAGAGCATTCACAAATCAATATAAAAAGGCTATAATTACATATTTTAAAAGTCTGGTATGAAGAAATTAAAAGATACGCAAAGTGATAATTTTCAGACCTATGCTTAAATTTAGGTAAAGGACGTTTACATTTTTGCGACGTGAATATAAATATTAAAGAAACAGATCATAATCATGTACTAGATTCATCAAAATACTTGAAGTTAACAATGTGATTAGCCAATTAAAATAAATGTCTATCAAACACCTGAATTGACCACGAGCATTCCATAGGATCACATCATCAAGTAAACTAAATTTTAACTTTCTTTTCGACTTTCGTTATATTTTGTATAATAGGTACACGGGTAACAAAATATGTAGGTACTTATTATAAATTACGTATTTGAAATTTAAAAACCACTTAAATGTTTGCCCCATTATTGTTGAGTGTCAAACTCGTCATCGTACGTATATAAAAATAGTTATTGTTTAAGATGTGCAGTTTATTATTGCAGATTATTTATTTATACATTTAGTTTAATATTTTTGATCTTATGGTTTAATTAATTTTGTTAAAATTTTTTTATCATATAGTCGTGTACTATTTTATTTATTGCACTCGCAGTGAATTGTTCGCGTAATAATAGTGATCCGGCGGTGATATAATATACTATATATACTAAAATACAATATCAGCATTACATTACGATGGTATAAATATGTACCTATTTATATATTTTACTTTATTATTTTTCGGACATACCACTTATAGCAAACGAAACATAATATAGACACTTATTAGAAACCAATACGGTCCATACCAGATTGTACCGAGATTCGTGGCATACCTACACACTAGCGGTAGATACCTCATCCCATATAATATATATGACTATTTTACCTACGTCGTTAACTGTGTAACACAATTATTGTGTTAGGATTGTTTATATTTTATCCCTCGATCGTCACTATATGCGCATCACCCGATTGCCCGAAATATACAATATATATATTATATTTACCCTATACACTAGGGTGTGGGAATATCCGGAAAGGGTTGTCTCGCCGTTTCGTTTTTCGCACACCCACACACGGCGATGCACAATGTAATAATATAATGCACCCGGTTCGTCTCTCCATTCTTTCGCGACACACATTTTGGAGAACCGCGTGTTATTGACACACAAATATAATATAAAACGCTCAAAACCCGACGAAACCGTCACAAAAACACGGAACGATACGAAATGTAACATATTCTCACGGAAATCGTCCGTTTGAAAAGGTTAAAATCCTGTGCAAACCACCGTATTTCATGTGCACGCGGCGGGCGTGGGAACGTCGTCGGTGCGGCTGCAGATATTATATACATTATACTATTATTATTGCGAGCAGTATTATATTGTTAATATTATTATTATTATTGAGATACAGTCTGGTGATCGATATTATTGTAATGTATATCAGTCATGATGTGTACCGCAGGTACCTAATATAATCTATACCTACCGGTGAAATATGCGTTATAGCTTGTTGTTGTCCACGTCTTGCTCATCGATTAACGGCTGCATACAATAATATCATTGCATATTATGCAGCGATCCGTGTAAACGGATTTATTCTCCAGATCGTGGTCATATTTTAGAGTTGGTCTGTGATAAATTCATTATATTTTCGCGGCGAAATAAAAACGTAGTATTTTATTATGACCTATACATGCGGGAAATCGAAAATAATACGTACGAACATAATCGATTCCGACAAAAGTAAAAGTCATCTCGTGTTCGTTTCAAAACTTCTGCGGCAGTGTATGAAGATGCTAATGATTTTTACTCCTTAGGCACACGCAGGTACCAATCGATATAATATATATATATATATAATATATTGTATTATACTATTATGTGTGTGTATTGTATACACGATAATATAATGGATTTTCGTTACGTTTATTACACGCGATAAAAATCTGACCCTTGTAATATATATATTTTCAACCCCAAAAAAACAATATAGGCAGGTACCAATGATTTATTGCATTTTTATATTTAGGTACTTTTTAATCGAAATGTTTTTTTCATCCCTTTTAATAGTCGAACGTAATTGAACAATATATAGCTAGGTAGGCGTACCTCCGATGTATATATAGTGAACACATAATATTATTTAGAACTCGTGAAAATGGTAACCTATACCTATACCGTTCGTTCGAACTAAAATTATGAAATCAAACGGCTTTCGCGTAATATATTTTGTTAATCGTTTCATTTTCCAGTGCATAATAATAAGCAGGTACTCAATAACAGTATTGACTATTATAGCTATATGATAATAATAATATATACAGAGTGATTCAACAAGCATGCTCACCTCCTTTTAGTTGATCAATAATTCAGTTGTGCAGGATTTTCAAAAATACTCAAAATTATATAGTAGTACTCTCCCATGAAGATACAAACTCCAGGTTTTTCAAACGAGAACCTTACTTTTCTACCTTATTATCGGTTAATTATTTTTCTGAATATTTTGACGCATCAAAATCACAATTCGAACGAGTAGTTTTTGATTACTTAACTTCGTGTACTAAGCATAATGAAATTTGAAAGGTATGAGGTCGTGATTAGTGATTTGAAAATTTTAGTAGTATTAATATTATTCTCTCAACATAAATAATTTGTAAAATTGGTCGATGTATATAAAAAATATTAGATCCAATGTTGTATCTATTTTATATTTCTGTAAAACCATTTTTAAGGACTAATATAATATATCCTTAGTATAAAAATTGTAATAACTGTGAAACTATTCTCGTTAAATTTTGGAAAAATATAAAATGATCCACTAAGTAAAAAATGTACAATTGTTAAAAAGGAGGATTCTCATTTGGAAAACAGAAGTTTGTATCACTGCGAGAAATTCCTTAAATAGTACTAACAATTTATGTTAGAAATTTATAGAATTTGAAAACGTGGTCTTTAAAGTTTAAGTGTATTTAAGAATTCCAAAAATCGCGATTAGAATATATAAATTATTAAGGGAAAATACGGGGGTGAGCATGATTGTCGAATCACTCTGTATAATATTATAATATTATTAGGTAGGTACCTACTTGTAAAACGTAAAAATTGTGTGTGAACATTGAACGTTGTATAAGATAATATAAAAACATGTAATATTACGGTGTAAAGTGTAATAGTATACCTCTAAACAGACAGTTTTCTTCCATTCGTATTAGGTGCATTTTTACATTGTTTTGTTCGTATTTTAATTATTCTTCGAGTCCTAAGGCTTTGATAAGGTCACCTGGTCACGTACATATGTCAAATACCAATATATTATAGTATAACGCAATATTCGTGCAATAACAGGTACTCGAGTATTATATTATTATAGGTGCGTATACCAATTATTTATTTTATAATATTATGGTCAAATATTATATTGCTGTGCAGACACTATAACCAACTGTAATCTGCTAGTGGTTTATTAGTAATTATGTATTTGGCTACTTAATAGTTATATTGTTGTTTCGATAACTTTTCGGTTGAATGAATAACAGCAGTCATTAGCTAGAGTTTTAAATGTTTTTATTTTTTTACAGCTATAGCTGGTTCGAAAATAATTATCTGTATGCTTACAGTGTTTATTTGTCATGGTAAGTCGATTACACATTTGTAAATTTAATCCGAGATAAGTAGATAACTATGAACGCATAATATCGTAAATACTAAATAGTTATCATTATTCAATGATTCAAAGTGTTCACATGTCGAAACAGTGGCAATTCTTTTAGTAATATGCCGATTAACGTCTTCTGCATATAAGGTTTATTATTTCGTATTTGCGTTACATATTAGGTACCTACACATTGCAGCGATTAGATTACCAGTTTTTAATTGACTATTTTAACATATTTTTTGGCCATGATAAAGTAAATACCCATATAGGAAATCACTATGCGCTAAAAAAATCTCAATTAAACACATCCTTGACGAGTGTCGGAAACACAAAGGGAAAAGAAACTACAACCGATTGACCGGTCCATTCCACGACATCCTATGTAGCACCCTGTATATATAAGTAGAAGTTACCAACAACATATTTTAAAACTATCAAAATTATAAATTCATTGACATGGAAAATATATTTTTATTAGAAAAAAAAAGTAAATAACCAATCGCTTTCGTCTGCAGTTTATTGCATAGCTTATGAGTCATTACCGTTGTCGATAAGATGAAAAAAAAGTAGGTAGCTGGTAAGTTAGTTTAAATTCCGTCTCGAAAAATAATCACAATACAAATAATAAATATAATAAATAATGAAATATGTTATTATATTATATTATTGCAACGATTTCGCTTTTCCGAGTACCTTCTGCTGTCCCTCGATGAATTGTTACACGCACACACACACCTATATATTATATTATATAAAATATATTTTATTGGACAATGATGGTCAGTTGAGAAGCAAACATTTTGTTAATACACCATCTGGTATCTCGCTGAACAATACCAAAATAATTATTATGATGTATAGAAGCCATACCCAACGAGAATTCCGTAAAAACCGAAATTAATATCATAAAGAAGCCTAATTCGATAATCTTTATCAAATTATAAAAATCCATCTTTTCGCTATATAATAACAAAACAATACATATTATTATAACTTGTAAAAAATCATCTAGCATCGATATCGTGCCATCGCTGCGCATTGAGTAGCACCTGGTTATTGAATGATAGGAAAAATATTATAATGAATAGTAAAATAATTGTTATTTTTTATAGTTATTGAAATAATAGTAAGGTTTGCCTTTGTTCGTGTTGTCTCTCTTTGATATATTAATACATTGGGCAAATAATAACCTATCCCAAAACATGTGTAAAAATAACTAAAAATACATAATTCAAAATGATATAATTTGTAAACATACCGAGCCTAAGTAATGAGACCTGTGAATTAATAACAAACAGAGTAGTCATTTTTTGCGACACGGAGTACTATTATATTATAACATTACAATATTATCATAGTGCCGATATGAACAATGGAACGTTTCTTTGTAAAAACCATATGAGTAATATGCTTTGGCCAGGGCGTAAAATATAATTATGTGCAGTGTGACACACTTTCTGTAATATATGTTTGCACAAAAAAAAATATATACGAAATTGCCTAATGCGTAGTTTGAATTTTCGAAATCAAAATGTGTGCAGTAGCCTGCAAAGTGACAGTATTATGAAAAGTCGTTTTTTAATTTTTAAATTGTTGTTATACGTGATTCAAATAATATTAATCGTAGAAACTTGAAATATTCCATCATAATATTAGGTACTGAAATTATAAGTTTTGCAATCGATGAAATTTTTAAAATATTTAGACTATTTTCAAGCTTTTTTCACATGCGCCTGACGTTATAACTTTTAAGTTAACAACATTAATATACATGTTATAATAATTATTAAATTATATTATGATACGGGTACATATTATATATACAATATGGATATTTTTGGCGAAAATTTGTTCAACCTGCTGATTAATAAAAAATGAATAAATAGAGGTTGCTACGCCATAGGTATTACACACAGAATCGATTTTCGTACATACAGGTAGGCATGTAATGATTTATTATTGAATTCTAATTTAACACATTCATTACAGTGACCTACTCAATGGCGAGGTACACTCGAAACTTACTGTACGTCTGTAACTATTCAGCAGAGAGACTTACCCGTTTATCTGCTTATTATCTTATAGTATGCTCATGTGGAAATAGCAACAAAATAATTTCAACCATCATCGATTGTCCACACAATATGATAATAATATGATCGTAAATATTATTGAATAGTTTATCTGCAGTATTCATTAAGTATAGACCCGAACTACGACATGTATTGAAAACATAACATTAGTGCAGCAGCTGTTATATACCTACTGTTTATACCCAGACAAATAATGTCAAATATTATTTTCGGGGGCAGCAGATGGACCGTTGTTTCCGACGTTATATGTGTACCTATGTATACTGCACGAATCGAGTATTATCATTATATTATTATTATAACTGTCGTAAATCCGTGAGGACACGATATTGTGGGTATATAGTAGTGGTTCACGTCTACGTGTCGACCGTACCACCGTACAAGATTTTATAGTATACAGGGTGATTTACCGATCGTGCACACCCTCTTGTTTTCTTCAAGAATGCAGTTATTCGGAATATGGTTTTCGGAATTTTCAAATATACTTATAGGCCATATTTGCAACCGTTTATAGGTATATTATCCTAAGAATAAACATTTAAATAACTGAAAAACCATTCGTTTGAATTTTGAATTAGTTCTACAGTGAGTTCCGCTTAAAGTGATCACTGCTTTATAGAATCAACCGTTTATTGGAATCAAAAATGAAAATCTCAAACCAAATATTGTATTGAAAAAAAGATGCTTCATGGAATCAACTGGTTAATAGAATCAAAATTGCCTGAACCAATGTGATCACATTAATAACGGTACTCACTGTATCAAAATTTTTGAAAAAGTTATTCACTAAAATAAACTAAATAATTTACAGTAGGTACCTATAGTAAAGGTAGGTTTTTTAAAACAGAAGTTTATATCACCACGGGGCACTCCATAAGTAATACGAACATTCTAAAGGCTTTGAAAATATTGTCCGTAAGTATATACAATTTAAAAATTTAAAAATCAAAATTTGAATAAACTCATTAATAAAGGAAAAATGCGGGTGACCATGATATTGGTGAATCACCCTGTATATATATTTATTATCGTCGTATACGGTTGTGCAGTGGACACAATATGGTCTGTCGACGACGACTTTCTCCCGATCCCCAGACTGTCTGTATTATTATATTTTGTGTATGTGCACGACTACAATACCATGGTCATTTCGGACTTATAAATTTAAAGTGTTTTTATATTATTTTATACAAATTGTTCACCCGCACAGAGTTTACGTCGCCGGGACTTGGGATGGATGAAAATACAAATTGTCATGACATTATTATAACACGTATTTGGGCTTGCGCGTGTTATACTGTGTTTTGTTGACAATATTATTGTTCGTCAGATTTGTCTATCATATATACTTAGTAAGTATTTTCTTCGATTTTTTTTTTTTTGGGGGGGAGGGGGGAGGGGTTGTTGTGTTGTGTTACTCGTGTTGGACTCCAGTACAGTGCGCACACATTAAAATATTTAGGTACCCATAAATTATAATATTGGATTTTTAGGTTTTTACATATTATATCTATTGACTTTACGTAGATCTACGAGGATGCAAAATGTGGAAGACATATTATCTACTACAGAATTCTTAGACAAAAATGTATTTTACATAATATGAAGCTATATTGAACCATGTGTCGGCTGAATAGTGCAACTACTTTACTAATAGCTAAATGAAAATAAAAATAAAAAATAGACATAAATTGTTCAATAACATAACTTTTTTTTGCAGTTGCACTTGAAATTGTTTAATTTGATTGTTTTAAATATGATCGAATCTAAACAATTTATCAAAGAAAAGGTGTGCAATATAGTTATTTATTGTTTTTGATAAATTGTTTTTTATTAAATAATATGTAAAGTTAATTGTTTCCAATGTGACTGTATTTAATAATAAAGTTTTTGTATTGTATTTTGTTTTATTTCTTTAAGTAAAAATAACTTGCCTATCTTTTTATAAATTTCCTAAAATAAATCGTAGCTTTCAACCTAATAATAAATTAAATAACTAATATTAAAATGTAATATTGCTATAACAGTAATTTTTTAATCAAAAATGTGATGTCAGGGGTCAGTTATGCTGTCCTAAGTACCAAAAATAATTACTACTATAATAGAAGTATTGAAAAATTGACATTTTGTGGATGGTTCTGTAGAATAATAATAAAGAGAAATGTCCATCAATATGTTAAATAATTGTTTTTAAGTTTAATCATATTTGATATTATTACATAATGTGCAGTAATGGATAGTACCTAAGTATAAATTTACAAATTTATAAAGTTAAATGTATAGTATATACTTACAATTTACATATTATATTATAAACTGTTATAAATTTGTTTCTTATTGTATCATGTGTACAGATTTTTAAGTTATTTGATGCAAAAAAAGCATATTTTACGAGTTCGCGGATTTAGTTGTAATAAATATAAAGGGGGTTGTGTTTTTTATTCTTTCAATAATAATATTATAAATTATCAATAAATCATTGAAATGTGGATGTTCAAAATCCTCAAATCAATTTAATGCGCAAAAACGATATTTTCAAAATCTAAAATCCCAATTTTTGGGATTTAAATAGAGAGTGTAAACTACATAATATTTCATAGATATATAACTACGCAGTACGTGTACCGCCAGGGAATACTGCAAATACTCGAAACAATTGAAACATTAAGGAAACTAAAATTACAAAATATATTTAAATCGTAGTGCAATTCTACTATTTGAGTCTCATATATTACACGCAATTATACAATCGATTAACCGTATCTAATAACGATTGGAATGAGTTAATTTTCACTAGGTACCTGCGCTCTAAAACGATCCGTTCTGTGTGGACATCTGCGTGGCTCATTTTTTCTTCAATGGGTACTTTTTTTTGAGAAAAATTTTATGCAAGACATAATACTATCGCATGTTTAACGGCGTTTAATGCGTTTAGGTATATAGAACACGTGGTGTGTATATTGTTCAAAACCGACACGAGCCGCTATATTAATGTCCTCGAAAATGTCATTCGATTTATATGTATATTATTTTTTTTATGGTCGCTTTTCGTAGCACTATAATATTATTATAATCACAGACGCCACACAGTCATGATGATTGTGTGTATGACCGATCTCAACGTGTTTTCGCCACACGTTTGTGCACGTGTTCTCCGACTGCTGACTGAGATAATATATAGAAACATTGGCGTGGCATCTCGACGCAACAATAACAATTATCTATATTATTATTATTATTATAATGCCATGTGCGCCATACCATGAATAATACACGAGTATAATATAATATTATTATTATATGTATAGGTACAGAGGTGTGGGCAATTCCGTGAAAACAAGTTAACTCGAGTTAAGTGAACACACAAGATCGTTACCGGAGTTAAAAATATTAAATTTAACTCGCACCAAGTTTAAAATTGACATGGAAAAATATATTAATTACAGCTTACATCGGCTTGAAACAAATTAATCTACTTTTTTAATAAATCCCTATAATACGTGGTTCACACAAAGAGTGATTGACGTGTTCTTTCTAATAATTTCTTAGACTATTACAATAGTTACAGTTTACAGTTTTATTGCATTTTTATAATTTTATCATAATATGCACTGCAACTGCAGCGTACATCCTGCTGCCTAAATTATGTTAATTTGTCTAATTACTAAATAATGCACATCTGCAAAATGTTAATTTAATAAATATTAATTTTTATTTCAAAAATCAATTCAATGTCATATGAACAATACAGTCTGTAATTTAATAGTTCATAAAAAACAGCGTTGAATTAAATATAATATTATGGAATCACATAGTTTATAAAATAATATAGTATTAATTAATACCTATGATACATTTTACAATAATAACATTTTTTTAAATTTTACTTGTTAAATAATTTTAAATCGTCTGATAATAGCTATGATATTTTAACAGTAAGTTAAATTAGTTAAGTTCTTTAGTTAAACTAACTAGATGAATATATAAAAAATACCCATTTATAAAAGGAGGCAGCAATAATATTCATTGCGCGTCGGGTGCCACTACAACAGCCGAGTGGGTGTCGTGTTATCATGACGCACATTATAATGATTATATTATTATTATTTCGAGCTACCATATTATTATTATTATTACTGTCGCGTTATTCGAAAGATAATCCCTGAAGGACGATTCAGCGGCTTCCGAGAAGTCCATTCAGGTATGTACGCTGTTTTTCGAGCTCCCGTGTTTACGAAAAAAATAATTCAGAGCAGAAAAGGTGCATATTTCAGCGTTATGGAATTATAACAGAATTTTGCGTATAATATAATATTGTTATTACACAGAATGTGGCGCGGTATTTATCTCGAACGAAAATGATACGCAATAAGAAGTCCTCTACAAGAAGTTACACTATACATATTACGGTGGGGGGGGGGGAATTCCATTCGTTTTCGAATATTTAGATAAACAACGCGCGTCGACATATTTTGGAAATTATTTATAATAACGACAGTTATTAAACTGTAAATTGTATAAGTTCTCGCTGCTGCATGTATAATATAATAGGAGGCGTCTGTTTGAATATTATAATAAAATGAAGGCACCCATAGTATCCAAAATGAATTTAACACGAAATCGTCTTTCGGTTAACTTCATCATTTTTACTTTCGAAATATTGTATGATATATTATTTTAGGTAAAAAGTTCTGAGACTGTTATTTGCGGAAGTCCATGTGGTGGAGCGAAAAAAATTAAACTTTATACAGCAGCTAGGGATACATTAAACAAGTTAGGAAAGCTCACTCTGCGAACGTCTTAACTTCACTGTTTCAAAACGTATTTTAATACAACGCAATAAATTATAATTCCATATCTATTATAAAATTTAAAAAGAATTATCTGGCAACCTTAACATTTTGATACCTATTTATTTAATTTGGACTAGTAAGAATATGTGCTTTGATTAGAACCGTTATGAAATCAAAGCCAATCGTACTATGTATTGGTAGCTAATGTACGAATAGGGGTGGACTGGCTAGGGTGGTGGGTGAGCGATTCCCGCCTGGGCCTGGCGAAAATTTGGGCTGATAACTTTTAAGTATTTTATTATTAGCCCGAAATTGGGCCGAATTTTCTGTTTTCCCGGGGCCTATTTTTATTCCCTGTCCGCCCCCGCCCACGGACGCCGGACAAAACGGGAATAAAATATAAAGTGATCTAAACTATTATGTAATTATTATATGTCTGTACAATACGTAAATTAGGAAGTTTGAGAACCTCTGCAGCTTTAATGTATATAATAATATGGAATCGATTACTCGAACACGAATTTATACTTCTCTATAGCTCTAAGTCAGACTTTGAGTAAATACCTCTACACAATATAATATGCGTAGGCAGTCACCGATTTATCATTTTTGAAACTCAGTTTTGTTTTTATTTTTGTTAGGTTAAGTGCGGGTCGTGACTGATCAGCAACATACGATGCATATGTCATATGTCATATGGCTGCATATTATACGTAGTGTAGTGGTATACGCGACTAAAATAGTTTGAAAAGCTCTGCACTTTAATGGAATCGATTACAGGAACCTATACTTCTATATCAGATTTTGAAAATCATTTTGAACAAATACGTCTATATTATCATACGTATAATATTATGTAGGCAGTCACGACAAAAACTGCACGTGCATGCGTTTCCGTGACACCGATATAGCTGTACTTTCAGTATTACCTTGGTAAGCAGTGGCTAAGCCAAATTAGATTATATAATGCGATCATTGTGTTATACACTGTAAACATTATAATAGCTAATATATATTGTGAGTATTTGTCTTTTTTTGTATTGCAGTGACGATGACCGTGCAAACGGCAGTACTAAAGGAGTGCGGATAACCGTGGTAGCGGTCAAGGCGATGTTATTACGAACTAGGTATATCGCGGTACGTTAATATTGAGCGTTACATTTTTTTTATGTACACAAAAATCAATACTAGGTTTATTATCTTTATTACGAGTTGCGTTTTTACAACTTTTTTTTAGCATTATGAACCAATGCTATGTAACTTAAAGGTTTAGGTATCGGTAGGCTATATATAGGTATGTTATAGGTACACTATGTATTACCTAAATTATAAGTCAATAGATAGCTTAAAATATAGTGAGTCGATACTATATAGAGTTTTTTTTTTTTTTGCAATTTGATGTGCAATAAATTTGTAAGTGTTTTATTTTTTAACTTAATTGCTAATTCACAAGTTTTTGCAAATGTTAATAAATCAAACCATATTTTTGTAAAAGTCAAAAAAATGTTGTATTTTTTGATCAGGTATTATGTGGCGAATGTAATACCTAATATATCATCAGTATTGGTATACATTAGAAATAAACGAGCTTGGTAAAATGTTTTCACTCGCATCATCTTAAGCACACGATAACTCAAATTCTTCATTAATTTTAACATAAATCCATAGTTAAAAACGTAAAAACAAAAAAAAGTTGCGTTGAATGTCTGGACTATATTTTTTTTTATTTTTTTTATTAATCAACCCGCGGCCACTTAGGTCATTGGGTGGTTTTTACTGTGTGGAAGGGCACTGTAGGTCTTAAACACGTTTACACAGTTTGACAGATTTTTTAGTGGGCACCCGTAGGTTTCTGCCATGCCCGGCTGCGGCACTTCTCTCCGGACACCGTGACCTTCCCGAAAAAAAATGCCACCCTCGGCCGAGGTCTTGAACCGGCGTCGGTGCGCGTGACGCCTTAAAAACTATATTATTAAACGGCGAATTCTGTATTGGCGAGACTCTACTGGTAGGTCTGTAGGTGTAGGTATTGTATTGTATAAAATAATAAAATTATTAATACTCAATGTAATCATAATATTATTATGTTTTCTGCTGTGCATGCTGTTGTTGTTGTTGTTTTCGTACACCACGACTTCACGATTTATCGTTTTTTCATATTCCCGATATAATAATAACATAATCTTTTTTTTTCGCTTAACGATGTTATAATCGTTTCCCGATGGGTAACATTATACCAGATTTACGTTATCCCTTTTTTTTTCGTGCACATGACGACCCTCCCCCCTCATCCTCGTGGCAACACATTATATCGAGTAACCCGGCGAAACCATAATATTATATACATAATGTACCGATGTAAAAGGTACGTATGGGGGGGTGGGATGCGAAAAAAAAATCAGGTCGTCGGAGGCTGGGTCGGCGTACCCCATCTCATCCGCCCGCGACCTGTGTATAATATATATAATATTGTGTCTTATTCGCACCGGGTCTTCCATGGGAACCGGCTACCTGACTCTCGGACCAGTTCTCATCGATCCTCACAACACATCATGCTTGGTTTAATAACACAATAACGCGATTGTGTGACGTTGCGATCGATATATGTATAATATGTTATGAGCGGGGCTGGGAATGTAATGTCCTATAAAACCCTAAAAATGCCCTTAAAAAAATGCTTCGATGCTCTGAAAATTCAAAATTATGCACTAAAACAATGCAGGTATATTGTTGTTATTTTTAATAAACTGTAAAATACGAGTTATTAAAAAGCGATTAAAATAATTTTTTTACGGGCTAAACTTCAGGATTTCTTTAGGCTAAACTTCAACTTGGATTTCTTTTAATCTGAAAAAACAATTATTTCCTTATATTGTTCTAACTATTTTGATTATTTTAATGTATTGCTCAATTGTTCATTTTATTAATAGTCTATTCACGTATTATGTTCTATAATACTGCAGATGTGAGCTCAGTAAATTAATCAGGTAAGTTCCAATAATTTAAATTGATAGTGTGGCGCAGATTACAATGTATACCATATTCGTTTTTTGTCGTGGTGCTCATTATCAAAATTAATATTTAAACGTGGATGCGAATGTATGTATTTATATCAGTGGCGTGATTGCCCAAATCACAAGTACTAAAATTGACGCAAAATTCCATCTTCCGTGTTCTATATACACCATTTTCTGACCACTTATCACCGGCTAATATACGCGAGGAATATTAAAAGCTCGAATATAAACTTGAGCTATTCGACGGCTACTGCATCCGAAATGCTTAAGAGTGTTGTGGAACAAAAATACATTATCGAATATCGATTCGATGTCGTTCGATACCTATATAGTGTCTCAGGGTGGTTACATAGGTCATCCGTGAAGACGATGGCGTGTTGTACGGAAAAAACTTTGTTATGTACATTTTACCCAAAGTGTCACATCACGATTCTCTCATCAAATACAGATTTTCAAATACGTGGTATTATTTTTCAATCGCCCTGTATAATATATTATGTATACTGCTATAGACTAAGGCCGGATAGAGAGTGAAAAGGGTTTTTGGGTAGATCGGTCTCACACACGTGTATATAAAAAAATAAATAAAAAAATATTAGTCAGTAGAATACGATACGTCTGAGAGGCGAGACCCATCGCTAAGATGCGTGTGTGTGGATGTGGGTGTGTGTACGGGTGTGGGGTACACTCTGCCTGCCCGCGATTTATGCCGCGTGTCCTGTGCACAAGCGAAAAATACTTGCCGCCGATTGTTGCGTAGTCGTACACCGACATATGGTTATCGCGCGGAATATTGCAAGCCTTTATTTTCGGAGCATGGCATTATTATTATTATTAAATAAACTGCAGCGGTATAATATGATATACAATACGGCCGAGGTAAACTCCTTCTTCGGCACGTATTATCGAAAGTGATGATGATCGAAGAAAGGGATATATTATTATTACTATTATTGTTATTATACTGTGCTTAATGACGATGCGCTGCGCAGAATGTGTGTGGAGGCGTTTTCGGAGTTCGCCCGACAGACGTTTTTCTTACGGGTGTAGGCAGGTACCTGTCTTGCATTATATATATATATATAAAGGTACATTGTATATAATTTTTTTAACTGCACACACACGCCTGTCTGTCGAATGGGTTCGTGGTGCAAAAAAAAGGATTGTAGCCCGTTAAAAAAATAAAAAAACTGCCACCTGGTTTTCAACTCGAATTACTATACCTATTCTACTGCAATATCGCGGGCGAAAATCTTATTAATTTTTTGTTATTTCTGTTATCCGGCGGCAGGATCTTTTTATCGTGATTCTATACAGGTACGCACTTGGATATTCGTGCATCTACAACACACGAAACGTACGAAAATCGGCGGAAAAAAAATCATTAAAACGAATTATAATTTATAATAAAGACGCTTATTATATATATAGCCACTGGAATGAAAGTTGCCTGCGAACTATACTTATTATTATTATGATATTATACTTGCCGCTATTGTACACGCCATTTAACTCGTCCGTCAGACGAATTATTCGTCATTTCAATATCATAACAATCAGCAGGTAACAATGCGGACACGCGATAATAATACATTATGTATATTATAATTTATAAACGCTTAAATTTACTTTGGTTCGAATTTATATTCAAATACGGGTAGTCAAAAAAACTATTCATTTTTTGCCTTTGTTACTATACACTATATTATTGTTGTACAATAATATTAAATTACATAGCATACCAAATATACAGCTCGGGTATTCAGAGACTATTCAACAGGCCTATAGTCGTTAAATACATATGGTGTGGCGATATCGGTCAATTATTATTAGTTTTAATATAATAATTAATAATTATAAATACATACTCGTAAGTGGAGACATGTTATACGATATTACTAAAATAAATTTGTTATCAATATTATGTACTTATTACATATTGGAACATTCATGTAAGATACCAAATTATTGTGTATATATTATATTTATAACTTAAAAGTTACCTATACTTGGTATAATAATAATCTAAACTTTTTAGATTTTACATCTAAATATCCTAATGTATCTTGACTAAGTGAAGCTAATTACGAGGCATCCCGTGCGATATGCGTAGCTAATAACATAAAAAAGTAGAATTTAATGACGTCTGAGTCACAATTATTTATAATAAATAAACAAATAAATTAAATTTGTGAAAAATCAATTAGTTTTTACTTTATATCATATTTCAAAGCATTGCACTACTATATAGTTACTATAATGATAATTTACAACGAATATGACATAGTAAACAACATACATATTATATAATATGTATATGTTGTATACTGGAAAAGGAGTTTAAAAAATCTAAACAATATATTTTATTCGTACAGTGAAATTCATAAAAAAAGCACTCCATATACACGTGAAGAGTAATTCGAGTTAACGACCAGGTGACAATCTTATTATTTTTTTTTTGCTCTTAGGTACCCATCTCTATATTATTCTGTTTGTGAACATCAGCTGAACCCGTTCGACTGAGGCGTGCCTGTGCCCCATCATGCACTGCAATCGAAAATAAAAACGTGTCTGGCAAACACTATCTGTATCTGTTCATAATAATACTTCGATCGTTGTTGACGAGACTGCTTTGTCGCTTTTATTGTTATCATCACGATCCGCGCGTCCCACAATCAATAGATGATAACAATATAAGTTGAGTATATTATTATTATTATTATTATGTGTAAGTATACCCGTGCGGCTTTGAAGTCATCAATTCGACTGACATTTCGTGACAACCGTCTTGTATTGATGCGATTCCGATAATGGTCCACTGCGGTCAACGTACATAAAATAATAAAATATATTATATTGTTGGCGGCGGCGGCATATTTTTATGCAACGTGTCATTTTGTACATTCGTGTCTGCAGCTGCAAAACAAACGTAAATATGCGATTTCAAAATGTATATCAATTGTATACCTGCTGGCTCATTATATTTGCATGGATTATCGATCGGTAAATAAATTGCGTGTTTATGCACGAATATACATAACATGAGCATTAACTATAGACAAAATTATTTTGACAGGGCTGAAACATTGATACAGTGTACTTTTTTATCTGGCGTTTTAAAACGTACAGAAAATTATTGTATTTAGAGAATCCTGATTATTTTGATGACGTTCATTTTTTTTTTTTTTGACAAATTCGAGTTTTTAGAACATCTCACATAATTTATTTTAAAACAAACGTTACATTTTAGTTAACCAGCATAATATTGAAAGGGACACAGAGTGGTTAAAGATTATGTCGAACACGCGTTACTAGATAATAATATGCAATACTTTTCAACCACTGTGTTTTTATGTTTACAAATACCTATAATAGGCGATAACCTTATTTTCAATGTTAGTATCTTAGTTTGTCTTCTGTAAAAAAAATCTCTGTTGCATCATTTTTTAACTGCAAGAAATACATTTTAAAAGTTCATAATATATTTTAAGATTTTTAAGGCTTTTTTCATAATTTTTTTTGCGAAATTTAAATCATTAAAATCCCAACCCTTTAATAATTTAATAATATATATAAATGTATAATATAGTCTCTATATACACTTACAAATTATATTTCTACAGATTTCAAGTATAGAACATAGGAAGGTAACTCCTTCCTAATGACTATAATGTACTCATGTGCTAATTAATATAATTATTATTTAGAATTTAGACGTGCTACATATTATGAACTGTGCTGTACAGCCATATTATAATTTATTTCGGCATTGGTCCTATCGGAACTCTTCCGGCTCAGTTTGACCTACAACAGTGTTACAATGTGATCTAATAACGTGTGACCAGAGCTTGATTTTATCATCGCGTAATAATATAAAAAAAAAACAGCAGTCGTTGGTATATAAATTCAGGTAGATGGGTAAAATATCGCGTGAAAACGCACTACGGTATAAAATGTTCGGTTTACAGGTGCCGGAATGATGCACTGTCTATACGTATTATGCCGTAAAGACACCTCAACATTATTATAGGGTCTTTAATCCTTACAATAAAATGTATTATACAGTCGTAATATTTGTATATTATATCGACCCTTTAAAGTAAATAATAAATATATTTATTATGTTATATTATACGCTTTTCAAACGATAATATGTTTAATACGTTGTTTGTACTGCGTATATACGTCGGCATAATAGTCGGGTACATTAAACTAATTTATACGATGCATTAAGAGCTATTTATTACATATTAAATAAATGTTTTTTTATGTTAATAAACTATATATTATTATCCACAGTTCGGTAATAAAATAACCATTTTATTATCTAGTTAATGTGGTAGGTCACGAAATGAAAAAATGTAAAGGTATGTCCTTAAAATAATAATATGTTCCAGTACGTCACACATTGGATCAATGCTCTTCATTATTGTTTCGTTAAAGTAGATGGATACCTATACCTTATCTATATACGCGTAAACACAATAGTTTCGTTTTTCGCCTTGAGAAAACATATCGCTTCCACGGAAGTTAAACATAGTAGTATAATACGTGCAATTAATTTTAATATTAAACATTAAAAATCCAAACGCATATCATTAATTATTAACAACGGTGCAATGGGCCCATTAAGAGTTAATTGTACTTCGAATAACGCCACGTTGCTTTGAATTTTGATTAAATTACACTTTTCGTACAGGCGTGTTTGCAAAATAACTTTAGTCACGATAATATGTGCAGTATTATCATAGTTGATGAATATCTAGGTAGTACACAGTTGTACATAGCATTATCAACTCTGTGGTTTAATTGAATTACTTCAGTCGATCTAAACTTGTTAAAATCCGTATTGTTTCGAATATTGTATTACGTTCTGAAATAAACAATCGAATACCTACCTTATATTATTGCGCTTGGCACAATCTATTTCGACATTTTTTTTTTTTCAAAAGAAAGCTGGTCGTAGTGTTTACATACCTGTATAACATTATTCTGTTCGCCCGTTCAAACAAAGTGTTTGTTGAAGATGTGTATAACCACAGCGAAGAATGCGATGTATAAGAAGTGCTTCAGTGGAATAGGTACAGTTACATCGACTCCCAACATAAACAATGAAAGGAAAAAAAATACCCTAAAGGTTAGAATAATATTATATTATCGCAATAACAACAACTACTCCACTGAAATAATATTGCAAACACTACGCAGAAGGGCCAATCAAGACGACGTCTTGTTATAGCATTAAAAAAATAATAATATATAAATATGTTTGAAAAGAAACTGGCTATAATTCGTTATTCATATGATAATATTAATAAAATAATAATATAACAATATAGGTAATTCACCAAGCAGCATCCACCCCCATTACTTCCTTCGTTAATGAATTTATTGGAATTCTGTTTTTTGGAATTTTCAAATAATATACTTAATGACCATATTATTATAGAATTATTAAAAATGTTTGTATTAGCTGGTACCTACGTAAGAAGTATCCTGTGGTGATACAATCACAAAGTCTGTTTATCAAATGAGAAATTGAGAATTTTTTTTTGTTAAACTTGTACTTATGCTAATCAAAATAAAGTCAAACCCAGATGTATTTATTTTATTTTTCAATATACATAAAAAAAACTAAAGTCGTTTTTTGAATTCCGGAATCAACTAAACAATGTATTTTTATATCGTTTTATAGTTTTGATAATAATCTATATGCCGACATCTGGTGTACGGCTGCAGCCCATTCAGAGTGATTTTCAAGTCATTATTTTGTTTTTACAGGGTTAAAGAATAAGTTAAATGAGCGTCGCTCATAGGTATATTATTATAGGTACCGTGACAAGCACTGGGCAGCTATTATAGGTGATTGTATTTTTTTTTCTTTTCTTATTAACCACAATCTCCATTTTGTACTGTGATATTAAACTACAATCGTTACATCATCTAGCAGAATAGAATATTATTATTATAAACAGCGAAATTAGCACTCAATGGAAAAAAAACTGTTATTTGCTTAAGATATTATGAGTAGAAATTAGAAACGATAACTGCTGGTTCAGCCGTGATTTGAAAGAAATAATTATTATGGTCGTGTATGTTATGTTGACTTATAATAATAATATATGATTTAATGGGATTTTTCATATGTCATTACGATAACTAATTACTTATATGTATTAAGTAGATAGATACGTTTGAGAGTGGCAAATATAAATAAAGTAACATTAAAATATTTTTTCTTGACACAAAGAACCGTTTTATCATTAAAGTATTTATAGAAATGAGATAAATTATCATTAGTTAATTATGACTATCAATTGGCAGTTAGAGCGATATAATACAAATTAAATACTTAGCAGCTACAATATCAATTATATATTAAAGAATATAGTGAAGTTATATATACTTTATGCGCCGTTCTGCAGAAGTAATATCATGCTATACCATATTATATATCTACGAGTTTAATGCAACCACAATGAAAAAAAATTACAAAGCTATAGAAATTCATGCAAATATAGGCAAATTAATGAAATTAATTAGGCAACTAAAGTTAATTTAAGTGAACACAAGACCGTTAAGTTAGAAATAATTAATAGTTGAAAAATAATTAATTTTTAATTTGCCAAGTTTAAAGTGAATACGGAACTTAAATAAGTTTAAAAAGTCTACTTTTTAAATGAATTGGTTCGTAGATCACATAAAGAGTGATTGTGTTCTTTCTAGTTTCTTAAATTACAATAAATAATTGTATCAAACTTTTATCATAATCTCCACTGCAGCGTATACCTATTTTAATTTATATGATTATTAAATTATACACCTCTCAATTTATAGTTTAAAAGTTATTAATTTGTTTTGTCAAATGACAATTTAAGGTAGGCCTAACCTAACCTATTATAATATTAAAACAATTCAATTCGTAATATAATATTTTTATAAAAAACTTTAGAGAGTAAAACTATTTTTTGAAATTTTGAACATTTAAATTTGTATTCAAATGCGTATTATACTATTTTTTAATTTTAATTTCTCTTAAAATATCGCTAATATTGTCTATACTAAAACTCGGACAAAATACACTCTGAATTTAGTTATTATGATTAATTAATAATTTACAAAGATAATTATAGATCGCATTTCAAACTTTTCACCAGTACATTTTCATTTTCACCACAATAGTAATAAATTAACACTTATTGGATATTTAATTACATAATTTCGGAAACTATAATTAGCACTACCTACGCAATATATTAATAAACCTATGTACAACTTATTAGTTATTACAATATAATATTTGTACGTACATAATTGAATGCTATTCGTGTTATTATTATTTATGAGTATGATTTAATATACATTTTTTATTATACTTATACGCATCATAATTCATAATGCCTAACTGGGATATTAAAAAAACATGTAATATTATACCATGAAAAATTATTTTAAGTTGAACAACTCTGACCATAAAAAATAATTTGTTCCATACGATATTTATGTATAAACGTGTTGATCGATACTCGGTAAAAATAATAATTATAAAACCAACATCGATGGTATGGTTTCTTCGGTAAGTAACTTCTATATAAGTATATAGGTATAGCTAAGTACATACATAGGTATAGGTACTATGCGTAATGCGTACGATTATAACGGTCGATGACCGGTCAAATAGATAGAAAAAGACATACGCAGACACATAGATGTTATATATTTTTATCTCGTGTAGTACCTATCAAGTATAAGTGCCTACTTTGAAAGTATAAAAATAATGACAATATTGTGATGATTTCGATGATCGTACGATCAGATAGATACTGGTAAATAGAATAAATGTAAATATAATATATTATATCCATGTATAGGTACTATAAAAGTAATGTTATAAAGCTGAAAAGTTTGTATGTTCGACCGCGCTAATCTTATAGGCTACTGGACCGTATTTTACCAAAAGATTCCTCATGACTAGGATGGTGTTTTAGATAAATTGTCTTTTAACCCTAACCTAGCCTATAGTGACCCGCACGTGAATTTAGTTTCGGCTGTCGAAAATCGAATATTTGTTTTGCTTATTTAAATAGCGTTGCCATTATTGGTTCTAGATTATACAGCTATTATGATTAGAATAGAAATATGACATGGGTATTATGGAAACAATTACAGATATATAAAAAAAAAATTCAGACCTTAAAAAATAAAAACTAATACTTAAGAACACAATTGCAATGGCAATGACTTTTATGATTTGCAATTTATTCATTCTGGACATATTTTTATAACTGATTTCCACGAAAGCCCCCTAGGCTACCGTGGCATGAACTTGGACAAATGTACGTAGCTGTTTGAACGTGGTAGTTTGGAAGACAGGGCAATAATTAGACATCAAAAAATCAAACACGAAAATGTTAGGAGTAAAAATTAAAAATTAAAAAAATATTAGAAAAAGTTATTTTTTATAATACACCCAATAGTATCAGCATTAAAATATTTAAAAAAAACCTAACCTAACCACTATATATAATAATATGTAAAATATTTTACTATACCTACTCATATGAGGTACCTACATTTTATTATTGTATATTTTTATTAATCGAATACAACAATATGTTCGCATTTTTCGTTTATTGCTATTTGCCAATTTCGTCACATTTATTGACTATTGTAAGGTTTACGACTAGTATTTGTTTACGAAGAAATACACGTACGTTACTTATGACCCATATTAGTCACAAGTTATAACCCAAACAGAGAAATAATATTCTAAAATTAATAATGTTATTTTGTGCGATCTGATTCAGAAGTTTTCAGTTATTCAAATATTTTTACTAAGGAATAAGGATAAAAGTCCATAAAAATGGAAGAATTTCCTGTTTCTAATAAGCGTAATTTATGAGTATAAAATGAAATATGTAGGTATAATACCAATAATTTATAATAATGATAATAATAATATATCGTCATACGCATATTGCCTAATCAAATCGATTAAGCTCAAAATTACATTTTATTATTATGTCCTAAAATGGCAATCACGTGCAAACCACACGTGGCAATATTGTACTGGCTTAAATGCGTATTTAATATTGTAATATAAAAAAATATGAACATTTTGGAATAATACAACCTAAGTCTGCTGAATATGTGACGGTTGTTTTTTATCAGGTCTGTACGTGTAATGCACTAAAAAACTGTTTAATAATGTGCACTAAAAATGAATAAAATACGATCTCCATAAATATGACAACGCCATTAAAAATTAAAACGGGGAACTCGCTCTACCGTATTGCAGGTTTTGAGTGGGTCTTTTAAAAATTACCTTCATACATTTTTTTGCTAATGATTTGAATATACCTACATGATGATAATAATTAGTTAAAAAAAAAAATACAGTTTAAAATAAAATTTCATAAATTAGTATCGAAATATACATACCTAAGAACAATATTATTATTATTGCACAATAATTGTATTTATTTCTAATTATTAGGTTTTTGATTTGATGTCATTTTAGATGGATCTCTCTGTTTCTTACCTTATTTCTTCACTAAACTATAATGGAACCAGATAAATTTGATTTTTATTATTTTTTTTTACAATATTGTTCACACAATTTAATTTTAGTGTGGGCTGCACCAAATTTGTAAACGGACCGCTGTTCTAAATAGATACAACGTGGTTATATGAAACATAGAACTCAAGTGGTGGTGCGGGGTCACTCTGGGACCCAATCTGGCTTTTTTTTTTTTTTTTTTAAAGTTAAATGCTAAATTTGAATTTTATGCTGTTACAAAATAATAAATATATTATTGTCATCCAGACAAATATTACAAGTTACAGCGTGTTTCACCTCGTGCACGTGACACGATCAGTCGCATAATTGCTACGTATTATGCGTCATGATATATACGCCTACTGAATAAAATTCAAGACTTACATAACTAAATTCGAATATATATAACGGGAGTTGACATTTTATTAGTCGTCATTAATTCGTTGATGTTCAAATGTAATACCTACATCACAACGTAATATATAGACACACCTGTTTAGTACTTGTATTATTCTCGTATCATATACTCATATTTTATTTTACGGGCTCAGCCTTTTGACGAAATGTAAGCAATAAACATGCATAAACAATCTTATTGTAACATCAAGTAAATAGTATTAATTTGCATACAAGCATATAAAGAACGTATATATATAACCATCAAGGTTTATGTGTACAAAGCAGAAATAATGATGTATATAATATATCAGGTATTTAGGTAAATTAAATGAGTTGGGAAACATCGACATTGACAAGTGCAGATAACCGTATTCTAATAAGTTCGTTAGCTAAATAATTAGAGACGCAGGGAGGAACATAGAAAGGGAGCGTCGAGAAGTAAGTCGAGGGTTCTTAAAGTTAATTAAATTAAGATGAAATGGTGAATCAACTTTCCTAGATAATAGCCCCTTTAAGAATTTAAGTCCCTTCAAGTGTTTGCGTTTCGATGTTGCTTGTCTTTAAGTTTAAATATAACCATAAGGCCTTTTATTATGTGGTGGATATCGAACATTCAGAATAAAACCAGCAAAGCTGAGGAATTTCCGTTGGACCATTGCAATTTATCGAGATTAGCCGGAGGTATGCGGATCCTTGCAATCTTAAAGATAAACCAAGTTTAAAATCCTGGGCGAGTCTTTTTATTAATGCCAGCATTTTTTAGACTTAACAGCATATTATCATATCGATATGAGGTCTTGGAGTGAGGCAAACTTACAACCCAAGTCAACAATAATTGTATTAACACACAAGATGGCTGAGTCAGATAACTCGTTATTAATTTTGTTGTTGACAAAAAAGTTCTGAATTATTTTACACGTCTGTAATAAATTTAGAATAGCCATCAGGTAAAATTCACAAATCAATAAGTCCGTTTCACTATGAATTCGTATAATTTCAATTTTTACTTATTAATGTTAAACCTCATAAAACGAAAATTTGTACTGCGTGAACGTGCTAGTTGAAAGTTAAAAAATGTTATCATAAATGTGTGGAACTATAACAAGTTAAGTTATTGAGTTGATAAGGTAATTTACAAGGTAATTAGTTTAAGTTAAAAAGTTTTAAAATGTTAACTTTTCGACTAGTCAATGCCAACCGTTGTAAGTTATTATAAATTATACAAATATACAATTAACACATAAGTATATAGAACATTAAGTATGTGAATATTTATGCAATTTTATAATGTTTTTAAATATTTGAGAATCATCCATTATATTGTAGCAATTATTATTTTAATTTTTCAAAATATATGAAGTGCATTGTAGGTATTTATAATTACATAGTACTTACCTATATTATATTATATAGTGTTCAATAGTTTGCGCACATTTATGTTTTTAATTATGTTTGTCCGGACTTAAGAAGTCTTGTTTTTCCCACAAAAAGTACACGTTCGTTGCAACAATTATACTAGCGTATATTATACAAACGACGAGGCATTCATTGTTACTAACGAATAACAATATAATAATATAGGTAAACTAGTTGGGTGCAATATTATTATTTGAAATAATAATACAAAAAAGGTGGGTAAGTGGATGTCGCTCTGCTGTACAGTAGGTTACAAGTGGGTCACTGTAATGGATGGTGTTAAATTTGAATTCAATGATATAATATCATTGTATAAGAAAAACGGTCAGTCAGCCTATGATATTTCCAAGTATATTTGATGATATTATTGTGAATAAAGTAATTTATACATAACCTATTTACGTAGAGCCTTGTTTTCAATTTTCAATCCTTAGCTATAAAAGTTGAACATTTTATAAATTTTTAACTACAAAATAATTATTAAATTATAAATTTGATAAATGTTGTCAAAATATGAACTTTAAACGCTTACAAAAAAAATTGTGTCTATGTATTTTTAATATTTTTCAACTGCTATTAGAACGATATTTCAGGAGCTTTATATTAAATTTTCACGCTTTTTTACCCAACAAATAAAATTTGATTGATATTTAAAGAAAAAGAAACTAAAAAAATTGAAAACTGACAATGTTCGTAAACAGCTCAAAAAGAGTCAAATTATATTCAAAATTTTATCGTGTATAGAAAATGCTAATATAAACATTCAGTGAAATTTTCAAGTACCTACAGTCATTCGTTTTTTAATTACAACAAAATAAGAAAAGGATTTTTATTTTTTACATCTGCCTTTGAAACAATAACCTAGGAGCCTTCTATTAAATTTTCAAGCTTTTTTACCCAACAAATAAAATTTTATTGATATTTGAAGAAACTGCTAATATAAACATTCAGTCAAAATTGCATGTACCTACGCTCATTTGTTTTAGAGTTACACTAAAAACCAAAATCGATTTTCTCAAAAACAGATTTTGCGCAAAAATTCCCGTTTTTCCTTAATTTCTTTTGTTTTTCACGTCGCTTTTGAAAACTACTGGGAAATTTTTACTTTTGACCCCCCAAAGTACCAACTAGATTCACTTTCCTATCAGAAAATCCAAGCACATTTACTGTCCTAAAAGGTGATGACAGACTCAAAAAAAAAAAAAATTAAAAAAACACACATCATTGTAAAATCAATACATTCATTGCTTCGCTCTGAATCTAATATAACAAATAAAATACTTATCTACTAAAATGACAATGTCGTTCTTATATCGTCTAGACATCTACCTAGCTATAATAATAATATATCGTTCTGAAAATTTTCTAAAATTTACTTGTCTGACGCATTACGGTACAGCGCTATTGAAATAATATTATAATATGGTTACTATTATATTATTATGTAAATGTATATTATTGTATGACGTGTTGAAGGCGATGCATGTTTGTAATTTCATAATGTGGTTATAATATTATATAGTGAGTTTTGATTTATGGATTTGGTTCAAGCACCACACGATAGGTATCTATATATCATATCTGAAATGTTTCCAAACGTGTTTGCTACAGAACAATATTTTTATCATAATTATATCGCACTACCCTATTTATTTCACCTACATAGTACTATATTAATATAAAGATGTATATTATTTGTATTACGTTCAAGTCTTACGGACTGTTACCGCGGTTTGGTAAACCCTATAGACCGGACAAACATAAAATAATGATTTTATTGCTATTCGTGATTCTAAGTACGGTCGTAGGATTATACTGTACAAACAATAATATGAAAATCGTCCATTATCGGTTCAAATACTGAAAATGTTAGATAAATATTTATATACATATTTTAATATTTTATATTGACTCAAATTTCTTTTACGTGACAGTAAGTATTGCTAGAAAAATACAGATTTCAAAATATATAGTATATCATACCAGTGCTTCTCGACCTTTTTTTTACGACGACATCCCAATTGAGATACATAAAAATTATTTTACTTTTAAAAATGACAATTTGAGAAGTCTGCAGAGCCAGAGTCCGAGTCATGGTTTATATATCGAACAGCGAATCAAGGTGGCGATCACGCACGCTCGTGGCAAAGGAAATCAATAATTACAAATCTTATAAATTATAAAATAACATTTATTTTCATGCAATATTAACTACAAAGTTCGAAAGATTGGAATTATTTCGCGAAGATGTGCAACGCGAGCGCTCGATTATCCCACCACATTGTCGCTGCGGCTAGGACAAGTTCAACCCTCGAAGTTCAGTAGCACATCGCGATGATATCGTCACCGATACAATTTTATGGAAAGTTAAGATTATGGTTTTCAGCGAAACTTTCAGTGTGGGTATATCGGGTACCCCTAATTGGATGTTCAAGTCCATCTATTGATTTAAACGCAATACTATTCAAGCAGGAGACGATGATAGATTAAGGAAAATAAAGAGTCTTCCTCGGTACAGCAGTCTACCGGACATGAATAATTTTACAATTTTAGGAAACGATGCAGATAAAAAAAAATCTTCGACGCGCACAGAGGTTTCGTCGGTGATATTTGCGCTATACGAACTGCAGCGAAAAACGGCAAAACCACCTTATTCGATACGTACAACTCGACAATTCTTCGATTTATAATGGTTTACAGTCCGAAGTTTTTTTATGAACATTCAAAGAATTAAACAAAAAAGGTTTAGATGAAATTCTATGCAGAGATTTGAATTTGGATTTGAAATCAACCTGTGGCATTGAATTTGTTGTGTAATGATAAATTAAGTTAAGTATCAGAAAAAGCCAATCATATTTTTTTTGAAACACAATGCAAGAACTAGTGTAAAAACTAGTGTAAGAACAGCCGCCTAATGATGTTTTGAACATTAAAAAAATAAATACAATGTTACCATAACAATAATTAAAACAACAGAATGCATTAAGAATACGTTTAATCTTATACCTACTCAATAACCATCCGTCATAGAATGACTCGTAATTATAAAGTTTGTTCGACTTCATTAATTACTCGTCATCTCGTACAACATCTATACCCACTCAAAATTATCGTGCTTTCAAAGGTTTTTTTTATTTCAAAGGGACAATTATTTCTGTACAGCAAAAAAATAAATAAATTTCCTTCTTTACCGTTTGATTACGTTATTGAATTTTCGTCGTGTAGAAAATAAACGACGAAAATATAAACGCGTGGCATTAGGAAAATATATGCACGATGCACTTGATTCAGAATCTTTCGGTTGAATACCGTACATTTATATTATAGTAAAAAATAGTTTTGAACTACGTTTTGATACTGAATTAATGCTCATTAATTATATTTGCGTTATTAGAATCATAAGATTAACCACTTATATATGCGTGAACGTATATTATGATAATTTATAATAATATATACATAAGCGGCTATATAGTTGTGTTTCGTGCAAAAAAACCTGCTCGCCAGTTTCCCGTTTCACTTTATTGGACGACATTTAATCAGTGACCTTGTGGTTTTTATTTATAGACTGCAGTGTAGATATTTTATGCACATCCTCGAAAAAATAACAAACTCTCGCACTCGTTTTAAAATCACAACAATAATATATGGATGTACCTACCATATTATTATTATGGAGTGTAGGTAACACTACGGTATAGTAATGTAGGTAGACATAATATGTAATTATAATAAAAAAATTATATCACGATTCAAAAAAATGTATTAAAATTCACACTTTTTCAGTGCGTCCAATATTTTATGTTAACTATTCATCAAATGAGTTATTGCAGGTATATAAATGGCCAATGCGGGTAACAATTCTTATACAATTTAACATTACAATTACTTATCGTTGACAATTGTACCACTCATTATTATTCATTATACAGATTGTTTTTTTTATTAAATTGTTTTAGAAAATAAAAATAAAATTATCCCATCAGACAATCATGCATATTGCATGACGTGCTGACTTAATTATATTAAGATACAATAATAGAAATTGTAGTGCATATTCGACTGACGTCAGTACCCTGTAGTTTTATTAAATGACAAACACAACAATGCGTTGAACATGTCATAATGAGAAGAGCCTCGTGATGCCGTCAGATCAGGGCTAGAATGAAAACGTCGGCTAAAAAGACCTCGTGGAAGACTTAGGAAAAGATGGATTGACGTAGTTGAGGAGGATCATTGACAGAAATTGGTCAAATTTTGCGAGCTGCAAAAGTAAGAAAAAGACTTAAGTATATTAATAATAATAATAATAATAATAATAATAATATCGTACAATAGCTCACATTAAAAAATTGCATAAAATAAAAACACGCAGACACATTTTTTATTAATATACAAATAGTCAATTATTACTACAATATTAACAATAGGTACTGGTGGTATATTCACATTAACTGTAAAAGAATTGTATTCATTGCTTATAAAAGTGGTTATTAATTATTACATATAAGGTTTATGTGTGACGGGGGTAAACTGATCATCTGAGCATGGTTCAATTTTTTATGCTCAAACTTGTTTTTCTTTTAAAATTAATTGAATTTTATAATGTATAAAATATTTTCCATCATATTATACCTAAATACCTTTATTATTATTTAACCATCCCGAGTTTCCAAATATCGTTGTTCTTCCTTACTTCATTTTCTGTCATTTTATTCCTATTTGGTATTTTGTAATATTTGAATAGTTATAGTTGCTTTTCTATATAGATATCGATAAACAAATTTTCGTTTAAAATTCGTATAACATTTAATATAAGGTTCCTCATAAGTTGTTATAATGGTAGTATAAAAATAATAAAGGCATGCATTTTTTTAAAGCATTTAAAGTTAAAATCTTGACAAAATTCATCAAAATCTGGAAAATGTTCAAATTATTTTGTTGCTAAAGTGTATAAAATGTTCAATTTGTATAGGTAAGGAATGACAACTTAGAACAATAGGTTTGTCATAAACTGTATTATATCCTAAAAATAAATAAACACGGTTTTTTTAAATATATATTTTAAGTTCAGGTTTAGACGAAATTAGATATTTAAACGAAGAATAACAATTTCAGTTATTTTGTTGTAATTTAAATATATTATTCGTGGGTACTTGGAACTTTTAACTTTGTTTTTATATTTTATACAGCCAATAACATTTTATAATTAATTTTATAAATTTTATAAATTATTTTACTGTGTATTTATAATCACCACTTTCTACATGTATCAAAATTATAAAGATCAGTAAGTTATAGATATAGGCGTATATTGAAGTGTAATTCCAATCCCTTACGAGAGGGGAAGAACAGTAATTTATCGTCCCATAGCGCACAATGCGCCACTGCAGTGTACCTATAATAGGCCTCAGTTGAAATTCAACGATAAAAACTTAACAGTTCAGGAATATCATATTATTATCAACGCACCACCGTTGACGGTTTTTACCATTTTTTATACGATTTTAACGTCTTTTTATGTTTTAGCCTCCCAACCTCTCCATTATCCTTGCATAAAAGAAAACTGTCGTGGGTTCAATTTTGCGCAAAATAATTAATAATTATATATTTTGATTATAATATTTTATTTTTATTTGTTTCACAAGAAGATATTATGTACCTATTAATATTTTGGATGCACCATGTACGAGTTAATGTATGGTGAGGATCAAAACACATAACTGCAGGTCAGCTATATGACCCAAAACTGATTCAGTAGTCTGGCGTTAATAAATATAGAAAAAAATTAACTTTTATGATTACAAATAATTATATTGAATAAACATTTGCATCAACCTTGGTATATTACAGTTATAAAATTAAATATATTATGTTTATTTTATTTTCTACTTTGATTTTACTGGACTCTCTGTGACTATACTAACATCTAGTGACGCTCATGAGGGGAGGGGGTGGAAGCTTTCTCCCCATGGTTTTGAACTTTGGTTTACTATGACTGCAGCCCCTGTAACTATTAAATCCTTGTTACGGCCATGCACAGCGTGGGCCGTTATGTTTTAATCCTCAATAATAATATAAGAAAACGTGTTGAAAAAACGGTGTCGCAGACAAAGATAGTCGTGTCCGCGGTGTCATTTGGCTAATAACGATTTAATAGCAGGTAGGTATAATACGTGTGTAATATGAAGTTCCCATGGACTAAGGACATAATAATATGCCATACATGTACGTTTTGTTTTATTATATCTAAGTATTATAAATTTACAGCCCAAGTCTGCAGTCCATCTCCGCCTCGCCGCCACAGTCGTGAGATTATAACCAATTATAAATATTAAAATATGTATACGTATATATCGTAACAACGCGAACAATTAAAGTTTCACGTACTAATGAGTGTAACTGCTCCTTAATTACGTCGATATGTGTATTTCGGTACGTCGTATAGAAATTATCAATTATTATTATTATTTTATTTTACATGTATATTATATAATATTAAAATCGTGGTTATAATAAACTTGTGTATATTGGCACGTAGTTCGTAATTCGTATGAAGCGTCATCGGCCTGCATATAAGAACATCATCATCACTATCTGCGATGTCGAATAATAATCATAATAATGTCAGACGAAATACATATTATAGGATATTATCATAATATGTAATAATAACGACCGTCGGGCATGTGACGCGTTGACGTCATCGAAAAGTCGGCATTGACGCACAGTTTAAGCGGGCAAAGTTCATTTCCATGAATCAAATAATGATAGTAACAATAATAATACTAGTATTATAGGCACCAAAGGTATGACCTCTACCTCTAACCTCTATCCATACCCTTTCCATGTTCCACCGAACGAGTTAACGATTGTAAACGATCAGTCGTCCGATTTTTCGCCCGAACGAAAACTTTTCACCAAGTCCCGAGTGTATAATGACAGCTTTTCGGGTCGGTGCGAAATTGGTGTGCGCAGATAGAGAGAGAGAGAGAGAGAGGGAGAGAGAGAGAGAGAGGTGGCAGGGTTCAGAAACGACTATTTTATTCCCCTCAAAAGTATCGATTCTCTCTATATACCTATTGTAACACTACTTCGTTTTGCTACACTAGAAACTTCTCCGGCATGGAAAAAAATAATAGCTACGTCAACCATCATTTATACGGTAATCTGAACCCTTGCATTGGGGTTAACATACTATAGCGATGACAGCTAAAATAGCTGTAAGTTCGAATTACTATTTTGTAATTTAGTTAATATATTGGAGTACTCTATACATATTAATTGAATTACCCATATAGTTACTTAGTGTATTGTTTACAAACTCAAATAAGTGAGTACCTATATATACACACCATTAATTAAAATTATGCAAAAACCAAATCAACCTACAAAACGTGACCCTAGGATTTGAACTTGGGAATTAATATAAGGTTTTGAATTGCATTTAAGTAGAATAATGAAAACTTTAAAATGGTTTTTACCCGTAATTTACTGCTGATAAAAAAAATCGCAAGTCGTGGTATTCGGAAAAAAGTATTACGATATTTCGTTACGTACGCCGTACCTATACATATAATTTATAAATAACTCATATGTATAAATATATAACTTATAGGTACCTACGTGTTAATTAATTAATTTTTTTAATTTTTTTTTTTTATCCGGTAAATCGATTTTGGCTGTAAATTATTATGTTTTTTTCGGTATGTTATTATATTGTCGATCGAATTCGATTTTTTTCGCGACGATATTTTTCCTCTAAATCAGAAGACACGCCGAGTTATTACGTAGAGGTATTCTCGGTATATACCTGGCCAATAATAATATACCTCATAAACCGGTATTTCGCAAAAATTGCAATCACGTGGTTTGAAAAATGTACTTGATAATTTGTCTGTGTGGGACACGCCGTTTCCGCCAAATCGGGCGCCACTCGATTCCGCCGCTCCTGGCCAAGGACTTTTGTAGTGTTATTATTACATCTACAGGTCTAATCTGCGTCAGCAGTAGGTGGTTAAGATGAATATTATATTTTAATGGACGTAGGTAACACGTGAGTCGTCGACTGCGAAAATAAAACGAGAAACAGTATTTCAAACAGTATAGCACAGGTGGCCTTCGTTACCGTCACCGTTAAAAAATAAACCCATATTTCTATGTAAGACATCTTGTCGTTAAATCAAAGTTACAAGAACGTTAAATTGTAATAGTCGATACGGTTAAAACGAACTTAACGCGTATTTGATAATACGGAGAAAAATATAATACTGACTATAATTATTATTAGGTAGGTTAAATGGAAGTTAATTAATTATTGTTTCAAATAGGTATACCATCCAGATCACGCACACATAGTGATTTCTACGAAACTTTCAAATTTTTAAATTTATAATTAAATATTTTGTTGAAATAATTACCATATAGATTAGGTATTTATTATTGCAATATTGCACACTATAACATAATAGGTGTAGTGGCTTAGGTCATACATTAAATAATGTCAGTAAACACATTGAGTAGGTATCCATTAAATTATTAAATCAATAGGAGTATTAGTTTTTTATTTTTATACAGCGTTATTATTGAAAAAATAATAATAATAATTTAGTTGTAATGTTATGAACATGTATAGAAAAATATGTGTCAACTTGACGTATTACTTTTTAATTTAATAGAGAGAAGCTAAAATTGTTATACCTAATGGATTATATTTCAACCAGGTAAATATATTAAGTTGATCAGATATTTTACTTATAAGTCATTAGTTCATAAAGCTTAAAAAAATTAACTTTTAAACTTAGCTTTTATGTTTTGCCTTTATGGTTAATGCTCACCTGGCACCTTTCTATATACTATTATACATATGTTTGCGTGTACCTACTGTTAGTACTAGTGAGATGACATGGACATTGTGAGAGTTTGTTTTCCATTTATAAATAATATACTAAACCGTTTGACGGTTTGAGTTTATATATGACATTATATGGTACCTACATGACGACGCTATTCGAGTAATTTATTATCCTCTAAATTTAAATTTAATTATAACAATTAAAGAAAAAGCAAACTTTGAAGGTGATGACGGACTGGTAGAATCCGTTAATCCGTCACTTAACAATAATCATTTTAAAACTGTTTGTACAAAAATAGTTGGTTAACAATAATACAATATTACAGTAATATACCATCATGGCCGTTTACGTAACAATAATCATGCTATAGCCGTAAGGTGATTGATTAGAGACCTTAGACGTGTTGTGTATGTTTCTCGACAAATTAATTGGAAACGGATTGTAGTAAAACGATGAAAATCACGAAATCTCAATAATAATATTTTATTAAAGAGAGATGGTGGCTCATTTAGAAGCACAGAGGTATAAACTGCAGAAAAAATAATTGGATGCTTATTGCTCGCTGCAGCCTGTCTATCATAATAATATGATGGAAATACAAATAACTAATAATATTCATAAAAAATTGTATGAATACGGGGGATGACAATAATTTTGTTGACACAATATTGACCTTAGTTGCGTGCTCCCAAAAAATAAAAGTGATGAACATTTTGCGTTTTTTAAAGCGTGAGGCGGCGTTGAGTGGTCAACTGTCAGGGGAGTGTCAAAAAATGGCATTTTTTAATTTACATAATATTATTACAGTAAACTGAAATTCTATCGTCTATATTATTTTCAACCCGTCAAAATGATTAGTGCAAATGAAAGAGGTTTGATGTTGTTTCCGCGAAGTACAAAATAAAAGCTACATTAAATACGGTAACAGTGATAATGGTGTAATTTCTATGCATTTTCGGTTAGGTGTTTGCATATTGTATAATATTATACTTGACGACGAATAATGTTGTAGCGGTTATAAATAGTCGAAAACAAGAGTAGGTAAATAACGAAATAATAAGTTTATTGTTTAATACAATTTTATATCAAACATAGTAATCTAGTAACTGTAGTGTGATGAATTCGTAATATTTTGTAACAAATGGATTTTTTTTTCTATTATCTACTGCCAGATGTAATTTTCTTTTTAATAATATTATATAGTTTGAACATAACAACTTAAATGTATTTTCCGCATCAATGATAATAACATATAATGTTTAGATTTGAAATTTTTATTTGGTTTTTGTCTTTAATATATTAATATGTTTTCTTTAATTTTTTTTACTTTTTTAAATAATATTAATTCTTATTAAGAATCCGTAATCGGGTAAATAGTAAAAGGAAAAAAAATAAACGCAAAAAATGTTAAAACAAATTGACTAAACATCAAATTTTTAACTTGTTTACGGTAAGCAGCAGCGTTGCATATACTTACACAGGTATCGTTCACTAATTAAATATGCACTTAATGCAGGGGCGTATTTAAGGGGGGCCACGGGGGGCCCGTTATAGTAAAAAATTGCTAGGTGATAAATGATGAAATTATTTTGAAACGTACCTTTTTTTTGTTGCGTATATAGTATTTTATATACTATTATGTACAATGTGTACACTTATATCTCGTAGGTACGTCTCTACGACCTAACTAGTCGTGTGCACATCATATTCTCGGGCATAACAATACAATATAACGTTTAGGTGGGTACATCGATGCCATTACGTAAACCATATTACTATTATTTCACGTGTATCGAAACGATGTTAAAACTGTACATATATGTACTGTACTTGCACTGCTGTTCGTAATTCTAATAATAATACCGATGCGGCGGCGCTGTGTCAAACTGCAGTAATTTCTCCGCTGAAACGGAAAAAGGGCGGGTTTAGGTGAAATAAAAACAACAGCGTATGCACACGTGATCGCGAGATTTCGTGTTACATAACATTGTAATGTACATTGGTAAACGTATTTTTATGTACACAAATATTTAAATGTCTTGACTGTATATCTCTCGCCGAGTCGTGTGTATACAGGGTGATTCACTCTCAAGCGCTCTCGCCCCCTTCCCCTTTCAATTGTAATAACTGCACGCAGTTGCCGCAAAACATTTAAAACATCTGTCTATGAAATTTTTTTAATTTCTAAATAATAACCAACTCAAATACATATAATAGTACTCGAGGACCATATTTTCCTGCTTTTGGGATTTTTCCAACTACTATAGAGGATTATCACTACGTATCGCAATCAAAATTCCAAAGATTAGTCCATCGACATTAATAATCTGTAAAAATGGTTAGTGTCCAAAAGACATTAGGTTGTACAAAAAACCTTAAGAATTTAAAAATGCATACTGTCTTATAAGTGTATTTAAAAATTCCAAAGTCAGAATTTGAGTACATTTTTTTAGAATGAACATGCTTGGCGAATCACCCTGTATATGCACACTTACACGAGTATAATATAGGTTTTAGGCCAGGTACATACAACGCCGTTTTCTTGCACGGAACACGTTATAATAGATATCATAATGTACTGAGCACCGTTAGAATGCCAATCTGTAAAACCTGATTGGTAAAACGAACTTTTTCGTTGCCAGCTGCAACATTTTTGCATAGCATTATAGGTGTAGGTATGGAAAAGGTGGTCAAGTAAATAAAAAAAAAAATACTTAATCATTAAATAAAGTAAACATACTATATAGTATATATCATTTTATACAAAAATGGTTCCCAAAATAATATTAAATTTAACTCTAAAATTTTCAAAATATTAAAACCCAAAATAATATGATTTAAAAAAGTTCATTTTTTTACTTTTCACCACCCGGACCAGAGTCATACATTTACAACTTTCACAATTTTCAAATAACTAACCATTTTATTCAAAATACCTTCATCTATTCCTGTTAATTGCTCACACTCCAATATAGTTATATTTTATTGTTTTAGGCAGTTAAAAATGTGTGCCTGTTGAATTAAAACCAATAAATATATTTTAATTTTATTTATTTAATATTAAATTATTTTCTATAGCCTTATTAAATCGAAGAAAATAAATAAAAACTAATTAGTTTAAAATTTCAATCACAGTTAACGATTTTAACTCAACGAATCTAAATGAATTAACGTACACGCTGTTTAATTTCGACATAATATATAGTACAAATTGAAACTAATACAATTAAAAAATTAACTTTATTACTATTTACTAGTTTTTTCAACCAACTTGGTCGTATTTTTGTTCAAAATATGATTGATAATTAGATGATAGAACTCTAATTTTGACTTTCCACTTTTTGACGTACAAACAAACACCTGCATGTATTCACCGGACTGTTTAATCAATGAAATCAACATGATTAAATCGATTGCATCTTGTATTAATGTACAATACATTTAACTAGACTCTCTCAGTTATCATATAGGTAGTGTTGAAAGTTTCATTAAATTTATAAAAATGAAATATTTCAGTATTTTAATAAATTTTGTTTTATTTTTAAATAAGTTTTATATTTGCATATAATTCTCATAAATCACCTTCATAATTGTATGATACATATTTCTAAACCCAACCTTTGGTATTATAAATTTAAATGGTTTTCAAAATGTTTAAATATTTTAATGTTAAATGATATAAGTAGGTAAGTATACAACATTATACATGTATATTGTATACCTACTGAATTCTTACATTACAATTAAGAACACTGAACATTGTGTTGAAAAAATAAATAAATTGTGGTTTTATTTGTGTTAAAAAAATTTCAATGTTTCACGTTTTTGTGAAATATTTCATACTTCAAACACTACATATAGGTATATAAATGTTAAGTGTATTCCAAGGGTAATCGTAGAAAAATTGAAAATCACTAACACCGAACAGTTGAACTCACTATCGGCTAGGTGGTTATTTATATGAGATAACAAAGTATTTCTTCATAAGTAGAATATTATAAAATTGAGTTTGAACATTGAAGTTACACAACTGCGTAATTGTATAGTTTATAACATAGTTATTATTCTAAACTTAATAAACTTACTACGTATACTACATTACATAGTTTCAAATGTCAAAAATTTATTTAATTAAAAAGTTGAATATTATTTTGGAAGTAACGGCTGACTACAGGGTACTAGTAATTCGTCGTTATGCTTCGACTGATTATCGCGTGTTTGTTGATTAAATAAACATAATGTACGTAGCTAAAAAATTATATTACTGTACTTATGCGTTATATTACACGGTAAATTGAACTTTGGAAATTTTATTTCACTCGAATTTTTTGTATTGCTATTTTAAACAATTTACGCGAATAAATATAGGTAGGTCCGGCGAGGTTTATCGTTTTTCAACCACGTTTATTACACTGTCAACGCGTATTATCGGAACCATGTCGGAACCAGGACCTAACTCTACAATCGATGGTACAAAATCTATGCCTTGTATTGAACTGGCACCTCCCATATTAGATGAGTCGTCCAACCATTCGTTTGCGTCTTACAAAAGTTTCAACACGCTACACGAGTGGGACATCCAGGATCATACTGAAATACGTCCAAACGTAAAAGCTTTGATCGACAAGCATAGGTCGTTTCAAGAAAACTTACTAATTAATATTAAAGTAAACGACTCAAGTGACCAGAAAGTGAGAGACCAGAAATCGTTTGCCAATGATTGTCGAAGTTTAAGTGTACCGGACAACGATTGTATACAAATGAAAGGTGACACGAAACAGGTGGAAAACGTCGAAGATGTTGTGAGACGATAATATAATATGTTATTTATATTTAATGATACGAATACAGTAATATAGCGAAATAATAATGTTTAATAATTATATTAATTAAATATTATAATATCAAATTTTTGTTATATTGAATAGTGATTAACTTTTATAACTAGCTGCGGTGTAAACTTTATTCTTATTATATTATTTTTAAATTAACGTTACTTAATTTATCATAATAATAATTTCAAAGTAAAATGGTATATCACGGGTACCTATTATATTATATTATGTATGCTGAAAATAAATATATCTATTTTTTAAATATGTATAGATAATTATTATTAATGTACCTAAGTAATGTTTTCAAAACTATTTTTTCAAATCACGATTTTTCAGGTGAATAATCATATGTTTGAAATGTGTACTTCCCATCAAATGGCGAATAATCCAAAACCACTGGAGGTAGAAAACCATATTGTATCGAACTCTGAAGATATTGATTTTACTGGAATGCCCGAGTTAGAAGATGACATTAAAATAAATAAAACACTACAATTATTTTATTTTATTTTTTGTATTTATGAACAGACGTTTTTGGCAAAATATTGTTTCCACAGTCAGCATTAACAATACTTACTACCAATGTTTGAAACAGATAAAAGAAAAGCGGAAATTTAAAAGCCTCGAAGACGTAGTGGTTCACGCCAAATTGGCGTTACAAATGGCCGGCGATGAATCCGGACTAATCGGATCGGAACTTATCGCCTCGTCCAAGAAGTATTTGGAAAAGTTCGGCATCGTGTTGGATAGTAAGTTAAATGAGGAATTAAGGAGAGCTCGTTCGTCATCAGAAAACGATATCACAATGAGTGCTCTCAGACTGGAGTTGGCCGAAAATAAGAGACGCACGAAGATCGCTGAAAACAGTATTGCACAGCTTCAGAAGGAGAAGAAAGACTTGTTAAACATATTAACCAGCTACGACTCTGAGAACATTAACAAAGTATCGTTGGAAAAACGGTTCGAAGCTGAGCGACAGAAAAACAACGAATTACGAGAATTAATTAGTAGGTACTATATTCAAAAAGAAAATGCCTTTTAATACCACCTAACTAATTATATAAACAGCGAATTTTGATAAATAAATGTTTTTAAATTAAAACCTACTAATAGTTTTATTTCCCATCATTATTGTTTACCTATTATAATAGTTTTAATTATTACTATCATTATAACATAAAACATTTTAATACAGAGGACTTCCTGCAGTCTAAATCAATGTACCAACACCACGTGGTTAAGAAAATGGTTGGTATAATATTTTGGCAGCAATTTAAATAGGTAGGTACGCGAACCTATTTAATTTTTTAATGAACATTTAACATATGATTTAATAGGTTGTAGTTTAAGTTTAAGTGTATAATCCTTTAACTTGTATACAATAGAACTAATAGCGATAGCAACAGGTAGGATTTTTGCTCATTACAAAATCATTTGACAAAAAGCCGACTAAATATACTTTCGACTTTATTATTCAATTTACAAGAATTAAACAGGTGTGTTCATCATTTAAAAATCGATAGTTACTTTATTTACGCACACAATATAATATTATATGCTCTTGTCTTGCTATTTATCATTAAATTCAAATATAACACATTATTACGTTATTACAAATGTTTGACAACTATTGAACTGCAGAGCGGTACCCACTTGTCCACCTTTTGTTACAATTGCATATTATAAATAATATTTTAGTATAATCAACGTGCGCGCAAAATAAAGTCTTATTTTATATATAAACAATGAATTAAATGTACTTTCATAGACCTTATACTACAACTATACAAGCGGTGGCGGATCCAGGGCTTAATTTTGAGGGGGCATGGAGCGGGCAAAAGTACATAAATTGGCTACAAAATTGGCTAAACACAGTATAAAACAAAGGGAAACTACGGCGATTGGGAGAGGGGGAAATGCCCTCTTTGCCCTCTCCTTTGGATGCGCCACTGTAGAGAAGCAATGCGTGCATGGAAGATGTAACAACATAGAGGGCGTATTTTGATTACTCGATTACTCAATATGATATGATAGTGCGAGGTAGTAGGGTAATATAATATATTATAGATCTATAGATTATTGTATTTTGTCGTCAAGCAAAAGCTGCATGATTGCTATGTTCTTACCATAGACCGATAAACTAATGGAGAGTGTCTATACCAGACCACCTGTTCTATAGTTTAAGGGGACGACATAGAGTGGAGAAAAAGAACTATGCGTTTGGGAATATCAAGGAAAACCATTTACATTATAGTTTTTCAGCCATGTGTTTTACATGTATTCTGTGCTATAATCACGATTTAGGTTATATTATATTATAGGTAAGTATTATATACAAAATAATTTTAAGTACAAAAGTTATTTAATTTGTCGGATAATTCTGTTACATCTTTTACCTATAGCGTAAACTATAATAATTATCAACTCACATCGATTCAAAAATGTATTTCATGTGCATATAAAATAATACTGTTTCTTCTAAATAAAAATATTGTTTGAATAAATTCTATGGGTCTAATGCATAATATTAATTATTATATAATAGGAGGACAATACTAATTGTGTATAATATAATATATATTATAACATTTGACAATTGAATCATTTTTTGTATTGTCTATTCAACAAGAATTTCATAAAACAATATTATTTTTGTTAAACGTCCAAACATTTTATTGCCGCAAGAAAGAGAAAAGAGAATTAACAATTTTAAATTTCAAACTAGAAAAATTATTTTAATATTATTAATATTTTTAATTTTTCGTAAATGTCAATATTTCGTACAAAATACGGGCACCTATACCTACTACATAGTACGTGGACGTAATGTCAAAGAAAAAAACTATTTATGACTATAATTTTCAGTAATAATTAATAATAATAAGCCATCTAAGTACACCTTAGGAATTATTTGTAGATTGTAAAATCCTAATTAAAATTGCATCAAATATAACAGCAGCTGTATAGTCAGTATATATATACGATTTATCTTTTTTAAGCGTCATTGGACTCTACTTCGACTTAACCTGTCACCTACCTACCTCATTATTATTATTATTATTTTTAATCAATAATCACTCTGCCGTGAAATCGGTGCCGTTTGTTGTGGCGCCGAGAGGGAATTTTCATATATAGGGTTCTTCTCGTACATTTTTTTTCTCTCAAATCACTGAAGATCAAACAATAATTCCATTGAACTGTACAACTACATTACTATTGTGCTATAATATTGTCGTTCAATCCGAGCGAAACCATTTCGCTCTCCAACTGTTATATTTCAGTTATCGAATAAAACACCTGCGAATCGTTTGAAAACGTAATGATGGTGATATAATATAATATGTAATAATATAATATTATTATGGTATATTATACCATAATAACCATGAATTCATAAAAACAATACATTAGTATACCTATGTCATCTGTATTTTTTATTATTATTTTGTCAGAAAACTATATTTTAATTGACACCCGAGCAAGTAAACACATTATCATAGCAGCACCTATATTATCATTATAATGTTTCTGAAAGATTATCAAATGACGTGTCAACGTCAGCTTTGTTAAAAATATACCTGTTGGTAGGTACTGCTTAGAAATATGAATAAATTCAATTTTTGTATTCCATTAAAATTTTCATCAAATTAAAACTTTTTTTTGCTGTGTCAAAATCGCCCAAACTCAAATGTAACTTAATAACCTTATACTGACTCTAAAAAATCGTAATAAACCCGACATTAAATAACAAAAAATATTTAAATTAAAAATTACTTTTACGTTCAAGTTTTTGTAACACTTATATTTTGTTTACTCATTTCAGTTATTGGTCCACAATATAATGATAATTATCAGTATCGTAAACGTGATAAATACAAACCACAACATTATTACAGTTGACATAACTGTGACTATTGTGGATCACGAAAACGGAAATAATATTAAACAAATTTAACGTTAAAGTAATTATTTTAACCGGTACACGTGTCGTTTATAAATAAGGTGTAGGTACGTTTTCTAAAATGTCATAGGTCACTCAAACAACTTAAAATTTTTTGAGCGAAAAATGAGATTTGACCTTTCGTCTTTAATATAATTCATATTATATTATACTATAGTTAGGTGATTATGAAAACAAACATATAAACGGTTATATAATGAAACTTCCACATAACGATCTTTATGATTCAACAACATTTTCTGTTTTATCGAAAAATTTGTGTGAACCAAACCTGCAAATAAGGACCATATTTATTTATTTTTTTAATAATAATATGATAATTTTTTTGTTTCCTTGTAATATCGGAGTTTCACTGTAAAGTGTATTTATAATTATTTGGTCACCTATGCTGCAGCCATGCAATGAGTCTTAAAACCTTGTACGATGATTACAAACAACTATGGTTGGTATTCAGTTCCCGATAATAAATGGTATTTTTTCGATCTACATAAATTATTTTGGTAAGGTATTTACCTCGTGTTCGGTTCGGATTCCAGCAGTGTACTCGATATTGCGTTGTATCGTGATGCATATATATATATAAACATATGTATAATATCTGATCAGCTGTGGTATATAAGAGGGTATTCACGTAAAAAAATCCTACACAATGTTTTATAATATTTTTACGAATCCCATTGCAACTCGAGGAGCATATGGTATTTCTAGTGAAATCGAACACGGACTCTCAGTAATATGGTTCCGCCCTCCATTGATTTCGCTTTCAATTGAATTGTGCGGAAAAAAACCTTAAAAGTGTGTATTTTATTGTGCTAAAAAATGTTTGCGCTCCCTCGCTTTCAGTTTCTAAGTATCACCACTCGTTACGCTCGCCCCGGATATCCTTTTCAATTACTCGAAATTCCGATATATCGTATTTCATGCGAAAAGCAAAACTGCACTATATATATTGCACGCAGGTAAATATTATATTGGTACCATGTCCCGTCGTCAAACAGTTTTAAATTATTGAATATTAATTTCGTTTTCTGCAGCTTGTTGACGAATTAATTATTTTAAAGGTTTTCGTTTGGCGACGAAACGAATTTGTGTAATAAAAGTATTCAGTAAATACATAAAACAAAGAAGCCGTCTATTGTATAACAGTTATTGTGTTTCTTCTTCGAATAGAATGTGCTTTTTACAAGTCAGTACACCTAACCTAACATTCATTCCAGTGATTGAATATTTGTACATACATTTAATTAAGTTTTCCTATGTATGTATAGTAATAGTATAGTAATATCTTTATGGCTATATTTTATGTTTTCGACAGCAAACAAGTTTCATGATAAATATTATTATGCAATCAGAATTTCTGTAATTATTAAAATGTTATGCATTTGTACCTACCTATAATAGTATAATAATCTCATAAATAGTCTCATTTTTACGCACAACTTTTAACTTTTGCAGGAGTTGAATATTTCTCATCAAAGTAGGTACTGTCATCTGGCTATAATTTTTTTTTACGTATAAATATTTTTCAACTCTGTAGAGTACATATGAAATTGTTTAATATTTTTTTGAGGCGTATTTATATAATTATTTATCAGACCTCATTGACGCATAACGAAATAAAAAAGAGGCGAATTTTCACAAGTGTTTAGATCAAACTGTGTAATGTTGTCGATGTGATATTTTCACTATCTTATAAGATTTGTTTCTACTATATTGAACCATATTTTAGGGACATACTTTTGACACTTCAAAACAGTTTAGAGAACAGTTTGACTAACTGTCTTTGAAAATATACCACCTGAAAAGTTATAATTAACAGTTTTTAAGTGAGATCAAATTTCGTAAGTATTATATTAACCTGCGCGACCATATTTTCAAAAAACAAAAACAATTTCTCCAAAAAAAAGTAAAATAAAATTGATTAAAGAGTTGTTGAGCTCTTTTTTTATATAAGTAGGAGATATTATAAATAAGTGAGGCTAAAATAATATTATTGTTTGTTCAATTTTTTTTTTTTTAATTATTATGATGGCCACCTTGTTTTAAATTAAAAATTATAGTATAGTATATTATGCCAATCTAAGTATAAGCATGTTTTATTTTTATAATTTTTTTTTTTGTTTCGTTCAGTTTCACGGAAAAAAAATAACTGTTTAGAATAATATATTCCCGAAACAAAACAATTTTAATTATTTTTTAATCTTCATCCAATCATTGCATTGTTCAAAAAAGCCATAATAGAAAATATTTGTTTAAAATGTTTTTACATAAAGACAATATAAAAGCGATATACATTTTATAATTTAAATGATTAATAACTATTAAGACAAAATTACAATTTGTAAAATAATATTATTTATGGGCAACTACTATAATAAATCATAATAGCATATTATATAACTAATATTATACAATATTTAAAACAACATTACTTATCACATTTTGGCATTCCATACTTTTAAAAGATCAAATGTTAGTTTTATAGATCAGTAGGTCATAATATTAATATATAATATAGTTATGTTAAATAATATGTTAATAGTTTATGTAAGTAAGATCGCAAGGTTAAAAGTTAGTTTTTATCATCACTATAATCAACTTTTATAGTTACTAAAATAAGGGATACTGCAGTATTGTTTAACAGTGTATAATACAATATAATATGTCATGGTGAACCTAGAACCCGTGATTCTATTATACACATTTATAAATTAAAATCGTCCACACGTTTCTATATCATTTTTGTGATAACTAAACTATAGCTACAATAATAATTATAAGGACAAACATAGGCTTAGCAAAATTATTAATGTAACAAAAAAAAATTTCACAAACTCCCTCAACTGTTAAACATAATAATAATGCATCCCCATAGTTTTAAGACCAATAATATGTAATTATTACAGTCTAATGACCTCAGAAGTTGAAATCCTTATCGATCCAATAATAAAAATAATTTTAAGAGTTCATTCGTATTGTTACTAATCGTCATTTAAAGGGGTGAAAATAAAGGAGTCTGTATAGTATTGTTTAACAATGCAATACAACATAATAATATGTCATCGTGAACCTGGAACCCTTGGTTCTGTTATAATATTTATGAATTAAAATCGTCCACACGTTTAAATCAATACATTTTGCGATTACTATACAATAAGTAATAAATAGGTGCAACAGGTAATTATAATATTATAGTCTTTCATCGGCGTAAGCGTATTATATATTATATAGATATTTCATGACGTACAAAATGTAAAATGTATACAACTATCATTATGCGTGCACACAATACAATTAGGAGTGTGCCTAAATCGTCATACCATGTGCATTACCTACAGTCATCATTGCGATTATTATCGGTCCGATGGTTATTTTCGATGGTTCGTTTGTTTAGCATAATATAATATTGGTATAATGTATGCGCGAATATCATGGAAAACGAGCTTGCCGCAAAGTGTTCTCCCAAGGGTAATGCTCTCGAATGGAATAATAATAATAATAATAATAATGACCGTCTGAAATAATTGTGTTTGAATTATATAATAATTGATGTAGGTATATTATAGAGGTAGGTATAGGTACCTATATTGGCTATATCATATACCATATCCGTCTTAACGAACCGCAGCTGAAACGTACGCAAAAAAATCGATCTATAATAAGCAACCACAACAACGTTATCTTACACGGCTTTTTTTATTATATACTTCATATTGTTATTGTTCGATAACAATATAGTATTATATACTATCATCATGAGAGTTCGGATGTTGAAGCTCTATAAAACATCCAAAAAAAAAGTCAAAATATATTCCTTAACATGATATATTTAGCTATAATCTGGAAGGATAAGACATTCTAACTTTCATAGTTTTTCTAACAAATAAAATGTACAATAATCCAAAGATGGGCAAGTTAATTTAACTGTTTTAACTCGGTTAAGTTATTAATATATATTTGTATATGCATTCATAAGAAAAAGTTAAAAGTAAATTTAATTTTTGGTTAACTTAGTCAAGTTAAAAGTTAATACACAAATTTATTTGAACTATTGATTAAAGTGAGACGGTATAGTTTTTATTTTTTCATGTTTATTATACTACTATAGTCACTTTATTTTCTTATCGATTCAAAACTATATTATAGTGTTTAATGTTTATACGCAAAACGACTGAATATTTATAAATTTACTACAAGTCTGTGGCATGTCGTCATTTCTTATTCGTATTATATCGGCAAATTAAACGTCACAGATATCATTAATTTTATCCATTCCCACGGCCATTAGGTAGGTAAACTGGCTTAAAAATAAATATTAACATTTCAAACGCTCCAAATACGTCCAAATATTACACATTTTATAAAACAGATTATTAATAACGAAAAACGTATCACGTGCCAGTAATAATGTATACCAATACAATTTACAATCTTCTAAAGTTTTTTGCAATGATGACGGGGGTCTTCAATTTTTTAATTTCAGTAGATAGATAGTTGTGTTTTTTTTTTAGTCTCAAATCTCTTAACTTAACGCAATAGCAGCACTAGGTTCATCCAAAATCGTATTACTTATTCCTATTTTGATTCGAAATAATTCATTGTGGAAAATAATAAGTTTCTCGAATATATAGGTATATAATATTTGAGTTATTTGGATTGAGCCACTTTTTTCAAGTACAAAATAATATTATTACTGGAAGCAGTGAATTCCAAACTTTTAGAATTGGCAACTTTATTATTAAGAAATGAAAAATAATTTCGTTCACTATATTTTATTATTTTCATTTTCATTAAATTCGAGATTAAACAATTAAATAAAAATATTTTCCATTGTCATTTGTCAAAATTTAGCCAACGCGTCATAGGTTCACCGCTATTTCCGTCATGGTCTAGAAGACGGCGCCAGCTGTAATTTGTTAATGTATAGGGAACCTCCCTTAACCCAAACAAACCTATCTAATTTCATTATATTATTAATAGAGAAAAGCGTCTATATCGCTGGTTAATATTTTATTTATACGACCAATTATTGATTGCAGAAACGAAAGTGTATCAAATTATTTTTTATATATGTTATTAGACCGTCAAAGTTATTTTTCCGTTTTTCTTTATTTGAGTCATTGTTTAGCGATGCTTTATAAAAGTTTGTTTTCCTTTGTTTAAATGCAATTACCATTTCCTCTGTAAAACCATATTTTAAAGGGAGGGGGAGGATTTCATGGAATTCTGTCTAATTTATTACGAACACAAGTTTTCAGCTATATACATACAGAGTGATTTACCAAGCATGCTCATCCCCAGTTTTACCATTGATTATGAATTTATTCAAATGCAAAAATTAAGGTAAATTAATTCAAGAATATAATTTTGAAATTATTGATATTGTTTGTACTTGCAGTGATACAAACTTAAAATGAGAATCCACATTTTTCACTGTACATTTATTATTCAGTGGATTATTTTTTTTCAAAATGTTAACTTATTCGAAACTCAAACGAGCCAGTTATTCAAATTTTTGTATTAATAGTCCTTGAAAATTGTTTTATAAAAATATAATATAGAATCTAGAATTTACTATACATTGACCAATTTTACAAATTTTTAATTTTGATGGACTATTACTAAAATATTCAAACTACCATAGTCTCCTTATTTTTTAAAACCGTTATCATGAACATATTACCCTTAAAAACTAAATAGTTAAGTTGTAAAGTGTATACAAGTATAATACTTGTTCGAATTTTGATTTTGATGCATTAACCTTTTCTGAACAATTATCTGCTAAATAATTTACAGTAGAATACGGAAGGGGAGGTTCTCATTTGAAAAACAAAAGTTTGTATCTCCTCAGGACACTCTTAAATAGTACATAAAACCTCAAGATTTTTAAAATACTTATGGCCTTTAAGTACATTGAAAGAACCCAAAAACCAGAATTCGATTAACTGCACTATCGAGGAAAATCAAAGGTGGGAGCATGCTTAGTGAATCGCTCTGTTTAATACCTATTGATATATTTTAATATGATGTTATGCATAGTACTATTGCGCAATAAAATACGATAAGAAAATAAAATATCTTCTACAACAGTCTGAAAATGTCTGCTGCAGTATCCTATTTACACATCGCAATTGAAAAGAACAAAACAAAAATAAACCTCAGTCAAGATCACTGGGTGAACTGTGCTCAATATATTCATATTATTATCACAAACGCACAATAATAATAATTATTATACTGTAGCATGTCTATGAGATAGGCGATCGCAAGACAAACCGATGTGACCTGTTGACGTCACGCGACTGCTATTTTCCATTGCCATTTGTCATTATATTATATTATTATATTGTTTACTCGCAGTAAACTGAATAATGCAATTGTTCAACTATTTCATTTTTTTATTTATAAATAGTATTTTGAGAAACTACATGCAACAAAATATAAACTTTAAATCATGTGGCTTAAACGTATACAGAGTGATTCACCGAGCATGCTGACTTCCAAATGTTTCATTAAACAATGAATTAATTCCAATTATTTTGATATTTGGAATTATTAAAGATACCTTACTTACTTAAAAACTATAGTTTCAAATTATTAAGATTTTTTCGTTCTACCTCAAAGAGTGGCCTGTGTGGTACCCACCGTTTTTCCCGAATGAATTTTTTCCCGATGGTATTTTGCCCGAAAATCAGAACACCCGAAATCTTTTTTCCCGAATGCGTTTTTCCCGACGGTTATTGTTCCCGAAATAAAAAATTTCAAAATTTAATTAATAGCATAATATTGTCACGGTCCATTACTGCGTTAATACATACCAAGAGCTACAATTTCTGAGGGCGATCACGAATAATATTGTTTTGTAAGTAATAAATATTATATTGTATATTTTATATTTTATTTGTATTTATTTGTATTATACAACATAGGCGATTGGCCGCTTTATACGTACTTACTATAAATTATCGATTTTTAAATATTTAATTATCACACTATAGCATTTATTATGTTTTAATAATTATTACTTTTATTTTTTATATGTATTTATTTGTATTATTATAAATAAAGGCCTCAACAACATAGCCTATTGGCCACTTTATACGTATTATAAATGATCGATTTTTAAATATTTAATTATTACATTATTATGATATTAATATTATTATTCGATTCGGGTAAAAAGTGTTCATGAAAAAAGATTTAGGACTTTCGAAAAAAATACTATTCGGGAAAAAGTTCATTCGGAAATGTCGATTCAGAAAAAAATTCCTTCTGGAATTTCGATTCGGGGAAAAGGGATTCGGGAAAAAACTTTCGGGTTTTCAGATTTTCGGGCAAAATACCATTGGGAAAAAGTTCATTTAGGAATTTCGATTCGGGATAAATACCAGTAACCGTCCTGTGTAGTTCATATGAGAAACCCCCTTTTATACTGTACATTATTCAGTTGATAATTTTTTTAAATTTTCGATTTAGGTACTAAACTAAAAAGAGTAGTTTTTCAGTTGTCTTAATGTTTATACCTAATAAAGATAATTTTATTATAGTCTTAAAAAATGTTTTTACAAAAATATAAAACAAATAGGTGTAATATTATTGGATCTAGTGTTCCAACTAGTGTTTATACTTGGACCATTTTTACAAATTATAAATTTAAATAGATTAATATTGATTATATAGAGTTGGAAATATCATGGTCTTTAAATATATTTGAATATTCCAAAAATCAGATTTTGAATCACTGAATTATTGAAAAAAAAGGAGGTGAGCATGCTTGGTAAATCACTGTATAATATGTTAGTGCTTTTAATAAGGTTATGTTTCGCGATGGGCATCCTATATAATATCATATATATTATTTATTATATATATATATATATATATAATAGATACATACATATTAAACTATATCTACATCCATCATTGTTATGGTCAAACAAAAAAATTCTGGATATTTAGACGGAGTTTGGAAAATTATAATAATATAATTTTTTAAAAATCCATCTGACGTTTGAAATAACCGCTCAGAAAGTTTAAAAGTACAAAAAATTTGATTTATTATTATTAGGTAGATCATAGTATGTATATTTTTATAAACATACATTTAATAATTTTAATATCAATCATAAAATGGTTCAGAAAAAAACACAAATTTTGTTTAGGTACAAAAATCAGTAAGAGAGCAAGGCAACAAAAATTATTTTTAAATGGTAATTTTTTTTGTTCGGGTTAATCTATAAGGCTATAACACGAAACAAAATTCATTGTTATCATTTTTAGTTATTAGTTTTGATTGTACATACCTCTTTATAATTATATAGATATTGACAATAACAATAGAATTTTATTTTTATTTTATACAATGCAAGTATTATGTTTATACGTATATTTTATGCTTAATTATTATTATTTACGTTGAGTTCATTCGTCGTATATATATAATATAAAAGAAATAATTTTTAATTTCCATGATGATTGTTAATTGTACTTTAATACTGGCTATATATTTGTATAAATTTCAAATAATGTTGAGGACATTTTATAATTTTATTATTTTCGACTTTTTGATCTAGATTTATATTGTTGTATTATTATAGCGTGGTAATTATAGGTACCCTACCTACCGACTATACCGTAGTAGATATAGTCACAAGGATGTGACAAGAAAATTATTCTAAAAATGCATGACAATAAATTCAAAAAATCTTAATGCCCCTCCCCCTGGCTAGAGAAACGTATGTAAAATAGTATATATGAAAAAAAGCCAAAATCCATGGTGAATTATTATTTGTATGCACGATAATGAAATTTTTAGCCAATCGATACATTTCTGCAAATATAACTTTGATTTTAACAAAAATTGTAAAACACAAATCATTTTAATTTATTATCATTTGGTAGGTAATATATATTTTATACAGACATACATTTAATAATTCGAATATCAACCCAAAATGGTTTAGAAATAAAAATTTGTATTCAAAAATCAGCAAAAACAAGAATTTTTAAACGATCTTTTGTTCAGGTCTAACACGTTACGACATTTATCGTACCAAATCATTTTAGATTCTGAGTGGAGTGAAAAAATTTATTGATTTTACAATGATGTTTTCTTTTTTTTTCTGTCTGTCAGCAACATTTTAGATAGTAAAAATGCTATAATTTTTGAGATTAGCATCTTTTCTGATAGAAAATAGAACTTAGTTGGTACTTTGGAAGTAACAATTTTGAAATATTTTGATTATTTTTCAGATAACTACAGTCTTGAAACATTTAAAGAAATTTGTAAATTTTTTAAAATTATTATTGAAAAACTTTTTACTTAGTAAAAATTCTCAAAAATGTAATACAAGGATCCTTATAATGTTTTACATGCATTAAAAGTTCAAATTTTGAAATAAATTTTAAAATACAAAATAACTTTTTTTTACTTAGAAATTCATAAAAGTTTTTATTTTTGTAGCTAACATTGGAGATTTTGATAGAAGACTCCCCCCCCACAATGTTCCTACCTTAAAAAAAAAAAAAAATTACCGGAAATTAACATTAATTTTTTATGAGCTTTTGAATTTTAAATTTGTATGATATTGGATTTGCATCTGTAAATTAATGAATTTCCATCAGTCAATTTTTGATATTTTGGTGTAATCCAAAAACGAATAATCATAGATAGGTATATGAAATGTTCACCAAATGTTAAAATGACCATTTTCCATACATGGTAATATTTTCAAACAATTTTGATTATTTATAGCTATAAGTAATTTTTAATATGTGGTCAATTATTATTCTGTTAGAAATTAATAAAAGTTTTTATTTTCATTAAACCTACAACTGAAAATGTAAAAGAAGATTTCACATAAGTCTTTCTACCTTTAACAAAAAAAAAAACGTGTATTAAACGGAACATTAATTTTTACGATCTTTCGAACTAATAATTTTTACAATATTATTAAATTATTGATTGAGTTTTGATATTTTGTTGTATTTCCAAAACGAATAACCGTAGACTCATGAAATGTTTATCAAATATTTTTACTAACATTTTCTGTACATGGTAAAATTTTCAAACTATTTTGTCTCGTTTCGAGCTTTTTAATAGCCATGATAATTTTTTTAAATGTTGTAAACTATTTTTCAGTATTCATAAAAGTTTTCTTTTTCATAGCTAACATAAAAATTTTATTAGAAGGTTCCCAACAAATTTTTCTACCTCTATCAAAAAGAAAGAGTTCACCGGAAAGTCACGCTATCTATAGCAATGAGATATTTTAGATTTTTATAAAAAAATTGTTTAACTATTAAATTTGATTATTTGTACAAGTATATGACATAATACGTCTCCCTTCAGAGTCGTTTTTCGTGTGCAATGATTTATCATTGAATTCAAATATAATATATCTACTTCAATGACATGCTTGACTACTACTGAGCGGTACCCACTTGTTCACCTTTTTTGTTTATTGATTTTAATATTGTATGTATAATACAATATTATATTATAATATACAATAGAATCATATTATTATAATTACTTACGTTGAAATCAATATTCTTAATATAATATAATATACAAGCAATAATTTTTATTTTTTACGACGATTATTAATTATACTTTACTGGCAATCTGTAAAGATTTTTAATAAGTATCAGCATATTTTTTTAGGACTATTTTCGAGTAAATTCTATTATTTCTATTTATTCTATTATGGACTATATCGTTGTTTAATATTATAGGTAACCTATTTACCGATACGTACGTGACGAGGAAATGAAAAATTAGGCATAATTCACGATGAGTTTTTATGCACAATATAGTAACAAGTAGAATTTCGTAGAATTTCTCAGAGTTCGAATTTTGAGTGAATCGTGATTTGTACATTTCAGCAAACGGCGTCGCATTTTCAACTACCTAAATTATATATTCTATACCTGGTGAATACCACGTCCGGGCAGTTTACCTCTACCAACTGCCTTACATATTCTATTGGATTTTATTTTATTTTTTTTCGGCATGAAATCGAAAGCAGGTGTTCATTCCGTTTCATATCCCCTTGACGACCTGCTCTGCACTACTTGTTTATATCTATGTTATTGTGTATAGACACATTTGTGGATTTTAGTTTTTTTATTACCATTTATTCAAATAAGCGACGATGGTGGTATGCTTTGCAAATAGTATAGGTACTTCCTGATATCTCACAATAATAGTGATAAAGGTACATCCTATACCTTTAGTATAGCTGTATGGTAACCTACCAGCTAACATATGCTTCCCAAAAACTGGCCGTAAAAAAAAAATCCATATTGTTCTTTCCACTGCATTTTTTCTTCTGTTTACATTATTATTATTTTTTTTATTCTAAACAGACAACAATGGTTTTCGTCTGAACACTACGCGCCGTATCGTATTACCGAGCAGATACAATATATCGATCGATCGGTTTCCCTTTTTTCACTTTTTTTTCACCTTCATCCTTATATTTTATCACCACCCATAATTCAGATGGTCAGAGCATGGGAAAAAAGTTTTTTTCGGTATTTTTTTTTATCGTCAATACTATATTATTATATGATATATTTTTTCCTACGAGTCTCCGACACTCTTTCTGTTTACGCGTTTCCGGTGACGAGGGTGGGTGTATTATCATTTTTTTCCGATTTTTATTATCGCACGCTACAATATACATATATAGTAATAATAATAATAGAAGTTCATAATGCAGACCCTTTATTTGAATTTGAGACTGCGTAAATAACCAGATATAGACCATTTTTTAGTATATAGTTTAAACGAAAAAAATATTGTAAATATGCACGCGTACCTATTGTCCTAAACCGTCCTTATAAGGGTAGGTATTTGGTTTGTGTGTGGGTTTTTTTTTTTATTTAAACGCATGTTTTTATGGTTATGAAAACGTACGAACTACAAAGCTTATTATACTTAATACATATTATATTATGATGCACTTGGCTACAGCATAGTAATTTTACTAAACGGACTGTGATATGAAAAAACTAAAAAGTGAATATGTATATTGTATATTATACAGAGCGTATCGAGTTATTAATATGACTTAAAATCCTCCCGAAATCCTCTGTGTATAATATACAGTAAAACTCGATTGAGATGCTTTTTGAGAGTCCAGCTCTCTAGAGCATTTTAAGTGGGAAAGTGTCTTATTCTGGAATGAAAAAAAATGAAGTGATTGAAATAATTTTTATTATTGAACATAATTGAACATAATTGAACATAGTTATACACTAATGAGTTAATTATAATTACATACATACATATATTTTTTGCTACTGAATTTAATTTAAAAAAAATTGTATAAAGTATCGCAGGTCTAATTTTTTTCAGTAGGTACTTTTGTTTTATCATTTTAATTATACTCTGATCTAGGGGTTGTAACTTAGATGTAATATTCGGTGGCAAGAAAACAAGTTTTATATTGGTAGTAGGGATGTCTTTTGGGTGAGCCAGACAATTGTCCATAAAAATCATTCATCTTGTTTTTTTAAAATGTTGAATTTGTCTGAAATTGACAGCTAAGAAATTGACAATTAAGTTTTATACCACTTGCTATAACGAAATTACGATTATACCTAGGTTATTATGCCTAACATAACCTAGGTGCACTTGCGAACGAATTGCACTTACTAAATCTCATAATACAATGAAATACAGTAAATCTGTTATAATAGGTAATGATACAATAAGTATACCGATAAAATAAAACGATAAAAACACGTAAAAAAGTAAAATTTCTATTTTTATTTTCACAAACTTACGAAAATTTATTGTAATCTGCTAAACAACAGAGCGTTGTATCCAATAAAGAAAAACCAAGCGTCTTAACAGGTAGTTTTTACATTGACTTTAGAATAAGAAATGACTAGGCATCGACCTAAAGTAGCATCTTATGCGGGAAAGCGTCTCAAGCCGGAGCATCTTAAGAGAGTTTTACTGTTTGATAAATATATATATTTATAGCATCGGCACATTGCATGTAACCACTAAACTGCAGTGATGTATTGGTTTTGGGTACTATTTTGCTATAGTAGGTATACTCCGGCGGCAGTTTATACATTATTCGGACCCTTTATTCGACTCAAGACTGCATACATAACCAGGTATAGACATTTTTTTAGTATAGGTAATATATAGTTCAAACAAAAACAATGTTGTAAATATTAAACACTCGTATTGTCCTAAAGTCTAAGCCATCCTACAGGTTGTTTGGTGTTTTGTATTTTATTTAAACGCTTGTTTTTATAGTTATGAAAACGTACGAACTACAACATTTTATAGTAAGCACCTTTATTATTGTGCACTCGGCTATACGTCGTAAGTGAATTACTTATATTATGCGAATATTCATATATTATTATGTAGAGTATTTATCGAGTGAATCCGTGAATATGTCTTTAAATCTTCAATTCCTTCTTATTTAAATATATAGCACTATAGCTGCATGCCTTCGTGTAACCAGTGATATATTGCCCAAGCAAATGCGTGGTATAACGCCTATTTTCACGTACCTAAGGTAAAACAATGGTAAAAACCTTATGATTTCTCGTAGCCCTTATCATGCAAATCAAGTATACATGTATAAACTATAGGTACTATAAAAATACCGTTTTTGGATATTTCTTGAAGTATTTTTCCTAAAAAAAAATAACCATGAAAAATGTAGGTACGTTACACACTTACACATGAATCGTACAAGTCCCATTTGAATTATGTAATGCTAAAAATGTACTTTGAAATTTTCTTACATATTATTATTCGTAAGATTATACAAGTTTATAATATATAGTATATACAATATATTATTATAAAGTTATGATGGATAATTTTTATTGGGTGAAAATTAACTCTGCTATGGTCATAGGTTCTCAAAATATTTTTTGATAATCACCACCTAGCTGACATCTACTATAATAGCAGGCACTTAATATCTGAGAATTGAGAATCGCAAAGAATTACAAAATGTTTTGTTTTCGTTACTGAAAATTCTAATAACGAGGTACACAGGACCGTATTATACTAGCGTGTCATCATGGATTGAATGAATCTATATAAAAATGAGTATTTACCTCCCCCTCCCCGCTGAATGGAAACCGTACAATATACAACTAATATTATAAAATATAAAATATATATAAATTATTTTGTTATTATATTATATATTATTGTCTTCCCGAACCATATTATTCATCGGCTGTACCCACAGACTTATTGCAATATGTATAGCATGTTTTTTCTATAACGCATTACGTATAGATTACCAATAACATAAATATACGACTACGGCTTGCATTCAAATATAAGAAGTCCTTGGATTCGAAATAATTTGAAATGTTCGCAAATAAGCGAATACGTTGTTTGGCTACTCGAGTGAATTTTAAATCCCGGTGGAACATATTTTTACAACGTCTGCGAGTATAGTTTGTACAATTGTACACGCATATTATTATAGGTATATACATAGTCACCACACTATGTCAGCTATACACATGATTTTTAGAAAACAGTCGCCGAGACGCGTATATAACTGCAGTATAGTAGACTGCGTACATTAGTTGAGCAAATAATAATAATATATTGTTGAAAAAGAAACATTGGAATATTATTTTACAATACGATTATCATGATCCGTCTATTGTATAATGTCGATGCACAAATCTTTTCTCGTTTCGATTTTATGTACTATAGCTGCTATTAAAGTACCTTTATAAGATCGAAACGAGAAAAGATTTACCTGGGTATATTATATTTTAAGTTGAATTATATTATGATACCTAGTAGTGATATATCTGTCAATTTACCTACTTGTAAAAATTATAAATTATGCCCATTAAAAAATTTTGTACGATTTGTAGGCAGTGGCGTGACGAATGACTTTATTTGAGGCACGTGCTTCAGTTTAAAGGGTGGTGGGAAACTAGTGGCATTTCACATATTATAATAATTTATTAAGTGTGTACTAAGACTAAGCCAATCTTTCTCAGTTACCATTTACGTAAATACATAATTACTTAAGAGGATGTCAGCGCACTATTTGTTTTCTCTCTCTGGCCCACGCGCAACATAGACAAAACATATTTGCGCAGAATCGTTTTTTCTATGTTTTTAAGTAATCTTAGAGTAAAATTACCCATTACAAAAAAGATAGAGAATAATATTTTTGAAGGAATGACATATCGATTTTTCTAAATATTGTTTCAAAACAATTTAAACATCATTTAAATTTACAAAAATTTTTTGTTTATTTTGAAAGTCGAATACAAAGTCAAATAACAATAAAATATAAAATCGATATGTCATTCCCTCTAAAATATTATTTTCTATCTTTTTTGTAATAGGTAATTTTACTCTAAGATTACTGAAAAACATAGAAAAAACGATTCTGCGCAAATGCGTTTTGTCTATGTTGCGCGTGGGTCAGAGAGAGAAAACAAATAGCTAGTGCTCTGACATCCTCTTAAAAAGTATTTATAATTTATTATTTAGGTATATAAATTATTGTGCCTCATAAGTTAATGAAGTTCGCCACGCCACTGTTTGTAAGTAGGTTGTAGGTATTCACAATATATTACATAGATAACACTAAAATCAAATTATTTAGATAATATAACAAAAACTACGAAGACTGTTTTCTATAACTAATATTATAGAAGACAGGCGGTGCAGGGACGCGTGTACAACAACACTACAAAAGAGACCGTGTACATTAGTTATAGTTAAGTAAATAATGTTTTGAAATACAATTTTGTTGAAAAAAAAATTTAGAATTATTTTACAATAATATTATCCATTTATTAAAATATAATAAAGATATCGATCCACACATGAGCGGAATGGAGTGGTACGTGATTACCCCGCAAAATGTTGGTGCACTACTCCGTTCATCTAAACTTTAAATACTTAGAACTCATAAACTACCTACTCGTCCTAAATTCGATTTTTATGTATCGAAATACTTAGAAAAATATTCTGATTTCGAAGATGAAATTAAAACTGTACGTTGTAATACAGATATGTATAGAGAAATTTGATAAATATAATTGAACAAATTGGGTTCTAATTATTCCGTCAAATGGAAGTTTCACTGTATTGATATTTAAGTTTTTAATATAATCACATTAATTATTGATATTATAGTGTATCATAATAATATGGAATTTCTGACAACGCGCTTCGAACAACATTAAATTACTTTGCAGCATGCTTTACATCCGCACACCAAATTGGTCGGACATATTATTAATTATTATAAACTTAGGTTTGCGTTCATTTACTTGATAGACACTATTATTATTAAGATAATAGAGCAGTGAACCTTGATGGCCAACGCTGACGCACGAAAATCATATAATTTAGCCAATATTACGTATTACTGTGTCCTGTATATTATTATCTAACTGTATTCATTGTGAAAAACGTTAATAAAAGATTATCTCGTTAACTAAAACGTAAATACGCAGTTAATTATTGGGTATATATTATTATTTAGATTGTAGGTAGGTACTTACTTAGTGTCCTAATAATCACTTATTATCTTATCAAAAACCCTATGAAATCTGTTTTGAGATGTATTAGTCGAGTGAAACTATAATAGGCAATGCCTGTATAATATAATAATAGGTGTGTTATAATTAGGGTGATCACAATTTGTTGTTTTATTGTCGAAAATTTCAAATTATAGTAATATGGTACATAGGTACACGACAAGCATTTTTTGGAAACAACATTTAAAAAAGTAAAATACCAAGTAAAGGGCATCGAATTACAATACTAAAACAAAAAAAAAAAAAATATTTAAACGCCTAATCTATATTAATTACCTAACCAACTTTTAAATACAATAGTATTCGAATACTTATCCAAAAAGACGTTTGCTGGTAAATTATTATTATTAATATTACCTGTATATGATATTGCGTGTATAATATATTATTAATATCATTTAATATTGATTTTCAATCATTCCGTGCTACTTAGCAACACAAGAGGACATCAAAATGAATAAAGCTTGACAGTAAATATGCATTAAAATAACAACGGAACGTACAAATACGTAAGTACAAAAACTAAAAATTCAAACTTTCTGACCAAATATTATTATAATTATCTCAACAGCAAGCAATCGCTCAACCCCATTCGATCAAATCAATTAAATCAATAGTTAGCAAAAATGCTTCAAAACTAATCCATTTAACCTACGCGTGTAGAGTGGCCGTGACATTTACACTTGTAATAATTATTGATATTATTGTAAATTTATGACAGGTCTACTAGTCCTCCGCGTTCACGTAGTCTCATATCAATATCATATCATTATTATTATCTTTCGTAGTTTTGTTAAATAATAACTATACCAACGATATTAATTATAATTATAATAATAATGGTTTACGAGGGAAGGAGCTGCAGGCATCGACGGTTGTACAGAAATATGATTTATACATATTATAATAATAATTAGTGTAAATAATATGAACTAAAATAAAATAATATTTTATTACACTGTCGATATTATTGTATCGCCATACTGTTGGGTATAATATAATAATTCAGCGCACCATCCGAAGGTAATCGGAAATTCGTTTACATAACTGCAAACCATTTAATGAATTTGTACATCCAAGGCTAATGCCATTGTCGCCTCGCCGATGATTATAATAATATGCTTTCACCGAGTTCGGCGTCGTGTAATAATGTAATAAATATTATATACTACAACAGGAACGTCTCGTCAGTCGTCGCGTACATAATATTATACAGGATGATAAAAATTACAAATCGTTCCAGCAGCGATTTTCACATAATATTATAATGTCATCACGCGATTGAGAAAAACGTTTACAGTCAAAATCTAATTTAAGTACACACAATCGTCTCGAATAGGTATTTGATACGTTTTTTTGGTACACTTTTAAGGAACGCGTTTGGGGAGGGGTAAACTTTTGAAAAGTCCAATGAAAATGTCTACTTTTTGTGCAACGATCACGCGTAAAGATATTTTGTGCAACAAATCTTAGTGATTAAAAAACATATTTCATATCTGCCTGGTAATAAACTGTTAAACAACTTCAGCGCAGTGTCCTATGTTCGGATTCCGAAACCAGGAAATGCATACCACTCTAATAGACTTCATTAAACTTACTTATATTATATTATTTAGGAATATATGCGATATACTCTAAAAAATAATATTAACTGTTTATACTTGATAACTTCATTCATACACGTAAAACATATCACATATTAAAAGTATTAACACTGGAATTGAAAACCACCTTATTTTTAAGCTGTAAACAAATTCTGAACAGTTAATTTAGCAATGAATCGCTATTATATCACTTGTAACTTGTAAGTTGTTGATTAAATAGCATCCAAATTGGCATATTGAACCAACATATTACATCTCAGCGTTGAAAGCTTATAACAAAATAATATTTTTATTTAAGGGGTTTTTCGGTGTAAGTACTATTTATTTTAAAACCACAACTTGCAAACATACTTAAAACCCGTAAAACCCAAAATACGTATGGGGGGGGGGGGCTCAAGTTTACGTAACCCTCTCCTCTGACTTCAACAATGCAAAGTATGTTATAACTTATAGACAACATAATCACTATCTTGATTTTTAAATTTTGATTTAGCTGAATACATTGCACTAACGTAAAAATATAATAGGTACGACAAAATTATGAAATGAAAATTCATACCATGGCCGCAGCTGGCTGAAATATTTTATATAATTTAAAAATTTAACAGAAATTTTAGAATCGTAGCAACGTTCAACATTGTAATATCACCTACATTATGCTTATATTTACCAAATGCATAAAACCATAACACTAGTCCTAATATAGTTTAACGAAAACGATTTTTGCTTATATATTAGGTATATGATAAAATAATTTGATAGGATAACACTATTTAATATAATTATGACTTTTTAATGTCCATGGTACAAATATAATTGTGATTTAAGAACTAATCGCTCAACGAACTCGACAAAAGTTTATCAAATAATGAATCGAAACATGGATACTGTATATTATTTTTGTCTTATCAAACATACCTATAAACGCACAGATGATAGAGGAACTTAAAATATATTATCGCCATATTGGACGTTATTAATTAATATAGTATAAGATTTGGTGGCAATATACTATACATTGAAATTGGACATTTTTAGCCTAAAAGAAGTTTTTATAAGATTAAAGTTAGTAGACCAGTGTTATTTCTGAAAAATATTAAATTCGAAGCGATCTAAGTTCATCACAATCAGTCTTGGACCCATTCGATTTTAAATCAAAATTAATCCTTCCTAATATGGTTGTGACTAAGTGTTGTAGGCAGTAGCTATAACATAATATAGGTTAAGTTTCAATAATTAATTATAAGGGACGTCCTCGTTCTAGGCAGTGTTGAAGTGGTGTCCCTATATTATATGTGTTGAGATGATAGTGCATTGAACCTGTTGACTTGTTAATAGACTTGAAGGAACTTTCAGTCAAATTTTTAAATGTGCTCTTGGAGTCTTAGAATGGTCTTTGTTTGGGGCTCCATTATAAGGTATCTAAACATAATAATATTGTATTACCTCGCCACGGACAACGAAGCTCATCCCATGTATGGGTACATCATTATAATATTATATTATTGTTTCGTAACACAATTTTGCGTTAATGATTCTCAAAATGTTAACAATATAATATTATTAACAAGTATAATATGAGTAAATAATAAATATTGTAATGTATTATCATAGCGTTCCGGACACTTTCTACTCTGAAGACTCGACACAATGTGTGATGGTGTGTGTGTGTGTGTGTTATATACATCGTATCCTTTCGCAGCATACGTTGACCATATTATTACATTATGTTCGCCGTTCGTACAGCGTATTGTATACATAAATGATAATACGTATGGTCGCCCGGTCGTAAACGCCGAAGTTTATGGGTCGTTAAGGCGGCAATATAGCGGCGCATATGTGCATGAATCGCAGACGAAATTTTACAGAAAAAAATTATGTCCGTATATTATACAGTGCACACGAGTGTCGTACCTACACACGGCTTACGTGTTCGAGTCGGACCGATACGCAGAACCAAACGACAATACTATAATATTATCGTTATTATTTTTATCACTATATAATAATAAATATGTATACTCGACTTCAAAATGTGCAGACCAAAGAGCGGAAGAGTTGAAATGTACATTCTAACTGTTTTCCTAAATGACACAAACGAAGGTATATAATGGCCAGGGAAATGGACCTTAATATATCCATATGACTATTGACTGTATCTATACATATCTGTTTTAATATTATTATAAATGGCTGAAGAGTTTGTATACGTTGTTCTAACTAGCTATAAATTACTCCAGTCCGATTTCAATAGAAGTAGCATTAATAAAATGATATTCAGACTCAGAGGGTGTTTTTAACTTCTTTTTTCGACCTCTTTAGGTTGCTATAGAATGGCTAACACATTGGCGCCCGGTGGCGATGAGAATCACGATTTTATGAAGCGATCGCTTCGTATAAAAATAGGGGTGGTCCCAGGACTTAATAGTTTAAGAATAATTTATGTACTTCTATGAATATTAGAGTTTTCCCTACGCATAAAAACGAATACAATTGTAGACCTTGAAGCAACAACAAGGCAAATCCAAATATTAAATACAGAGATATCATATAAATGGAGATGTCTGGTTTTTATAATAGTGCGACAATTTGACAAATCTCCAAGTTTTATTTAATGGTTTTGAGATATTATTACAAGTTTTACTCTGTCAATTTTTTACTGGCTACTATTTATACAAATTGAAGTTGGATCTAAATATATTTTTGTTAATTTTTAATACTATTAATTAATTTTTTTAAAACATTTTTAAATGCCACCTGAAGAATTTTATTAATTGTCTTGTTGTTGCTCTCAGGTCTTCGATTGGTGGATAGATATACTTATTTTAAGTTGGTAACAAAAATTAAAAATGTATAGAAATAAAGGGAAAAATTTCACGTTGCCCCAGCTTGCGTATAAATTTCGATTGGTCATAGAAATGCAATTAAAAAAAAAAATTGTTACAAACTTACTGACCAGCATGAGTTGCTATGGGACACTAAACTTTTCTCAAATAACAGAAAATAATATTTAATTTATATTGTTTGTTATCCGAGCGTACAACAAAAGGCAATGTTGTTATGCACATAACATTTTTCTAGAGTTAATAGATAGTATACAATTAATACTCAACTGATTTTCACGAAAGTCTTAGAGGCAGTTCACAGAGATATCAGAAAAGTTTAGAAGTACTAACTACTTTTTAAAATATGCCAAATATTGTATTCAATTCAGCACAGGTGGATTAAAAGGATAGCTAAAAGACAGGCCCATCTCTGTCGAATTAGTTCACATAGCTTAGGTGTTGATTTTCCGCGAACTGAGGTACTTATATTAAATATTAAAGCTGATATACACCGATATAGAGCCCGTTTTTTATGTCTGTTAATTTTTTGCCGAACGAAGTCGGTTGTACAGTTAGTTATAATGCGTTGAAATGTGATCAGAGCGACTGCGAATTAAATCCACTAAAAACCTATGAAATAAGCATTCACGCCTTGTGTATAAATAATATGCTCCCAAAATTCCAATATACATATTATATTATACAAAACTATGTACGAAATAAACTATGATATAAAATATATTATTAAATTCTTAAAATAGCAATTTCTTGAATCAAATTTCTATCTCACATGTTTAGTGTTCATAATGCAAATCATCGGCGAAATCGACAAGTTCACAGCCCTATAGGTCATTATAGCTATATACAGCTAGTACAATACGATGATATTCACGCTTTTAAAAACACGTTGATATGCGAACAAGTTTTTAATTAAAAGATCAAATGATATTATTATGCGTAGGCATTCAAAACAGTGTTCAATTCGAGTTTTCAAATATTTATTTATTTCATTGGTTCTAAAACCGTATTTAAATCTGATATAATATGTTTTAATTGGGTCAGGTATATTCTAAATCGTATTTTAATTACCTGTCTATTCGACCGATTGTCCACACAATAAGTAGTAGCGACAATTGGCTATTCGCATCAGGTGTTCTGCGAATTTCAATTTCAAATTTCCATGTGGTTTCCGTTGCCGGCCGGAAACAGATTATATAGTAATGAAAACAATGCGAATGTGTTTAATTTAAAACCAATAGGTAGGTACCAGTTTTTTACTTTATATAGGTATGCGCGGTAGGTATTTGTTTGGCAACAATAAGCGTACCATACGAGCAACGAAACCCCACAGAAATGTTTAGAATTATGATAAGTCGTATAAGATAAAAAAAAAGTCAACGAAATTGTATTGAAAAAAAAACGTATTTGTCTATCGGGAATCTTTTTACTTTTCGGTAAAGCTTCGAGTTCAGAGTTGTATACGAAATCGAAAAGTATTTACGTTTTTGGAAATATTAGTGATTATAATTAGTTTATTCTTTTAGCAATCATGTACATTATACTAACTCATTACTATTATAAGTTATAAGTATTTCAAGTTTAGATGTGCGATTTACTAGAACAGCATTTTGTGGGATACATTCCGTTCATCTATACACGTTAACTATATACTTAAAAGTTAAAAAGTTATAACTAATTAGGTAACTATAATTGTTCAAAACTTGATTTTATACGTACAAATTCTGAGAAAATATTCTACTTGAAAATATTAAACTAATTATACATGCATTTTCATTCGAATAAGTAAAGACTTAGAAAATAACGATAAAAAAATGTTAAAAATAGTATGTTTTTTAACAATGCTATATTGTAATGATTTAAAATTATGATAAAAAAAATATTTTTAAACAATCACACTTTTCGAGATAATGAATGTTTACTGCGTTTACATTATATGAAGGTATATTTTTTTATATCATTTCGTTTTGCAGGGGCAATAAAAATGCTTCAATCTGCAACTTTGAGGGTCGATGGTGGTTTCTGATCAAAAATCGGATCTTGTTGATAATTTGAAAGCATAAAAGTATTGTTCAAAATAATCGCTAAAAATTATGAAAAAAAAAATAACGATAAACAGAAATATTTACAGGTAGGTCGTATAGGTACAACATCAGTTTTCAACAAAATCGATTACATTATTTATTGCAATTAAAAAACAATAACCTAGTTGGTAGTTCTTTAAATTATTCACCAAATATTTTTATCAACTTAATCTAGACATGATATAATTTTAAAAATATTTTTGCTCTTTTTAAGCTAAGTATTATTTGCTGTAGACATTTAATATTTAAAAGCTTTTTTTAGTTTTTTTTTTGATTGATTATGTTGATAACATTTTTGTTTTACATTCAAATGTTTAAAAATTTAATACGAGGTTCCCTAATAATTTTACTCGTGAAATTAAAAAAATATCCAATACTTTGTTATTATATTTTTAGGCGCAATTTTTTTAAAATATAAGTACGCTCATATTTTAAATTTTGACAAAATTTGTCAAAATTATGACAGTTAATTAGCAAACTATTTCGTATTTTATAATGCAACAGACTTTTAATTTTAATACGTTTTAATGCAATACATCATTCCTCGAAAGTTGTTCTTACAGTGGTTATTATAAATTTCAAAAACACATAATATATTATGCACAAGTTTTTTATTTCAAGTTCAATGATTATCATCCCAACTCGATGACAAGATAATATACATATACATATAGGTACACTCGAAACCTACAACACATCCGAGCGACTTCCTCGGTATATTTTTTTTTACTTGTTCTATTTTTTAAATGTAATAATAGCTAGGTACGTATATTTATGCATTACCAATTGAAATGTTAATATTCGTGTGGCATGTGATAAAAGTAGGCATGACGTATGTTATTATGGTTATTTCAAAACTATTATTCGCCGTCGCTGTATAATATAATATTATTACCAAAACTATTACATGATTATATTATAGTGTATAGGAAATATTCAAAACAGTGTCAACCCATTATATTTATTGTCTTGCACATTTTACATATTTTTATTGTATTTTCATTTTTTTTCCAATTTACTCTCGTGATTCCGAGAAAATATTTTTAGTGTATGGATTTACGCAGTGGGCGTATTTCTTTATGTCACAACTTTATCAAAAAACTGAGAACATTATTTTATTTTTAAACCTTTAAAAATGAATTATGTAATACGATGTGTCTCGCAGGAGTGAAATATTTATCAAAAAAAAATTATTTCAAATATCTAATAAATATATTAGACTATCGGTAATAGGTACATATTGTTTCCGCGGTGTCTTTTTTCAAATTTTATTAGTTATATGTCCCCGCGATTTGTTACCAATTATCTATTTAATATTTTAATAATTATCTCTTTATATTGCTTACCAATTGCATATTGTAAAATAACATTATCATATTGATCATAGACTTCATGATTACGAACCGGTACTTAATAGATATTAATAATAGGACCATAAATCCTAGCTGATAGGCATGTTTCTGCCAGCCAAGTGTTCCTCATATAACTTATTTATGGTTCTATTGACTAAACTCAACTACTAAGTCAACTGAATTCCAGGATCCCTAGCTTCCAGTCGCGATCGCTTTATCATTTTTCTATAGTAATTTGATCCTTTGCACCACTAATTATTCTCGTAATTAATCGATGTTCAGGATGATGCGTATTAACAATGAGTATATATTATAATATTATAAAACTACCAATATCTGTCTGCTGTTTTCTGATGATATTATATTAAAAAAGATCTTAGAGTTTATATTATGACTTGTGTATTTTTATATATGTATTACGGTCTGTGCTGTTATAAAAATAAAAATAAATAAATAGGTACATAAAATATAACCAAGAACTTGTACAGTTCATGTTTTCTAAGGATTATATTGTCTATTAATTGTACGAAAGTAAAGTAAAGTCTAGATACAGAATTATATATTATAATATATTACGACGCTGATCCATAAGGTCGGTGATTAAGTCTACGGTGGAAACAATTTTTTGTCATGCCTGCAGCAAAAGTGTTTATTTTTTCGATGCCAAAGCGTTGGAAAATTAGATTTTCCCATCCAGTGGACAGTAAAATATGTTTTTATACGACCGCCGCCGCCGCCGCCGGGTGAAAACATTTTTTAGGGCAGTGGAAATCCCGCTACGCAGCTGTTATAGCTCACTTCCCTTGCTTTCGATACAATATACTTAGAAATGTATTAAAAATGAAATTGGTTTATTTGAGTGTAAAACTAACATAAATAATTTAGCTTGCACGAAAAGTAGGTAACTATTTGGGCTATTGGCTAATGGGTTTTCCATTTCAAAATTATAAGAAGTTTCCCTTTTTTGTTGACAGACTGCAGGACAAGATAATGATGTTTTTTTTTTTTAACTCAATCAAGCTAAGTTAATAGGGAAAATGTATTATTATTTGTTATTAACTTCTAAGTCAATGCCACCTTGTCGAGGTATAACGGTGTAAATATAGGTTTATGGTATATAAAATATAGGTATACGCATTAGAGCTTAAAATTAACCCAAATGTTTTGAGTTTTTGACCTTATTGTCAGCGGGTATGTAAAATATACCGATATACGTAAAATTTTCAACCCTAAATCCACGAATATTATCGCTTTGAATTTCAATGAAATGAAAAAATCAGTTTTGCGTAAAAATTCCCGTTTTCCCTTAATTTTTTATTTGTTTTCCCCAATTATTTTTATAAACACTGGAAATCATTACACATTTGTTGACGTCTCAAAAGTACCAGTTAGGATTCACTTTCCTACCAAAAAATATGTCGAAGTTGAAAATCAAATAATTTTTTCTTCTATAAAACACGTGCACACAAAAAAAAAAATTGCACGTTATTGTAAAATCAGTATACATTCATTGCTTAGAATCTAAAATCAAATAAAAAATAGTTTTATGTTGAAAAGGTAAAATTGACTTTGCTTCAACTTTTTACGAGGAATTCGTTTTTTCCCCCAACATATATAGGTAAATGTTTCGTCACAAAACAATAAAAAACGTCGTGGCTGTAGGGTGAAAATCAGCTGTAGGTAAATTATAAAAATACTTCTCTCGTGGGATGGCTCACATAATTTATTACGCTCCTGTGACAAATTCTGTTACTTGTCTGATTATCTCTAAATTGTTTTACTTACCATTATAGTATATTGCAGACTGTACATTGTACACTAATAGTGATCTGTACAGTTTAAAACAATAAATATTCCATCGTTGCCTATTTTAGAGTTGTTTTTTTAATGTGTAAAATATAAAAAAAAACTTATCAGAATAATACTAAAATTAAATCATAACACATGCTGTCTTTTATTATAGGTATTTGCTTTGAGAACGTTTATATGTACAAAAGTAGTTAAACATCACAGGTCATGATGATGACACAAGTTAAAATAAGACAACTGGTTTCTTAAAATACACATATAAATATTCCTTTGACATGTTTTTTAAATATTCTTTTTTCTATAATTAATAATACAGGTTTGGTCTTTTTAACTGGCATCTTGTTAAAACATATATATATTATATATATTTATTTATTTATATACTTCGTAATTAATAATATGCATGTCTATTGTAATATTGTTAAAAATGTTGTGAAGGTTTAGCGGTATATAACATAAAATATTTTGTGGACGTGTATAATATGATTCGATGGTCTTTTCCGAATTTCTATAAATAATTGTATATTTTAAGTTATGTAATAATTAGCTATTAGATTATTTAAATTAGGCCTTTTAATACCTGAATAAAAACTTATAATAGGTAGTCAATAAAAAAAAAAATACGACAGTTATATGCACGTTTTATGTTTATACACAAAACGGTACACCTGTAAGTCGTAAATGACAAAATACAATTAATGAGATGTCAAATTCGATAATGTTTGATACCTTTTCAAAATAGTAGCTAATGTCACAGTTTCAAAGAAGTTAATTGTTTATTTATTTTAAAACGAATAATACTGTAAAATTGTTAATTATTTTTTTTTTAATACTATTAAAATAACTTTGTCTATATATAGAAAAATTCATTAAATATGCCAAAATTGAGTATTTATCATTACAAAAATAAAATATAGTGTTTATGATATTTCTATAAGCATTCAATTGAATATCTACACCTCTGAACACTATTAGGTACCTACGAATCTACCAACTTTTAATGTTTTTGATGAGAACTTTATTACTGGCTATATAAACTTGCTAACGGCTAGTGATGGTTAGTCATTCGTGTTCTTGTGTTTCATTTTATCGTTGACTTTGATGCTGATTACGTAGTTTTGGCAGTTTTTGTTATTGGTGAGTGTTAATTTTATACTTAACTAACAAATATATTTTCTTCATCTACTGAAGAAAATTTGGAATTAATTTTACGAAAAGTGAAACGTTTTAAAAATCAATAAAATAATTTGAAAGTTCCTAGTAAATAGGTGAATACCGTTTCACAAGGTTTGAAAATGTTCGCTCGTCATAGAAAATGTCTTTATTACTTTATTATAAATTAAATAATTATGAAAAATATTATCATTATATATGATTAACTTATTAATAATAAGCAAAATCAAATATAACAGGTTAACTGCTACGTCATTTTTCAGTGCATTGCCAAAAGAGCTGCGTGTACCATTTTTGGTACACTTGTTGTTTTACGAATACGTTTTTGTGTACCATTATTGGTACACGGGACGTCTTTGCCAAAAAGTATTATGTGTACATACTATGGTACCTACACATAAATACAATTTAAACACTGAGCCCACCAGACAAACAAATTGTTCATTGAAATCTTTTTAATTCATTTTTTTAGGTAAAAAAAATAAAAATAAAAAAAATAAAAAAACAATAATTATTTTAAATAATGTATTTATTCCTAATAATATTATGAACTCGCGTATACGACAACTAACAACTATCAAGAAAAGAAAACGATGCAATATTATTTGTTTTAAAGTCTAAAAATTATTTATTTATAATATTATTCAACGATATTACCTAACTAAGGAAATTATAATTAATTATCGAATTATAATTAGATCTGACATTTCCAGGAGGCTACGTGTAACGTGTACCATATTTGGTACATAATTGAAAACCATCAATTTCAATACAAAATCACATAACAAACTAAAATAAAAATAACAAACATATTTTTATTAAGTTTAAGGTCCGTAGCAAATAAGGCATGTTCGTTACTTTTTGTGTTAGCTCGAATGTGTAACCAACCATATACCAAAAATGGTAGTCCAGTGGCGGATCCAGGGGGGGGCAGGGACCTCTCCCCCCCAGACCTCTTCAACAGACTATAATTATTATAGGTATCTAATTAACATAAACGATTCCTAATCCAACCATAATAAATTTAATAACATTCCTTTAATAACAATTTTTTTCATATTTTTAAGAACGTCAACTAAAACATTATAATAGCTTAGAGGTAATTTTTTTAACAGGCACCCCCAAAATTAAACCCTGGATCCGCCACTGAATGGTACACATAGCGGTTAACCTGATAATGGAAAACACCATTGCTCTTTGTGTTACGGGTGTAATGTCGTGTTATACTTGTATCCGCAAACGTATTTAAATATGCAAATTCTGTTCACCTCGTCATTGTTTCCAATCAAATATCAACTACCATTATTCCGACAGCTAAATAAATATTAAAAAATACCATTTAATTTGTTATTACCCACACACGTATTTTTCGTCCAATAATATATATTATATAAGTTGTGTAAAGTTTGTATTCTGTTGTATCATTAAAAATTATGTCATAAAAACTTTACTGCGGCATGCACATCGCTTGTCTGCGATCGCCTACAATAATATAATTATTCAAGTTACGATATTTTTCATAACTTGTGACAATTTTGTTTTTATGAGCTAAAATTGTAACGGCTAGTTTCAATATAATATACGTTATACAAAAAAAATAAATTAAATTGGAAAAATACCTACAACAGATAGGAAATAAATATAAGTAATTTCATATTTATCCCTACTAAATAATTTTAGTAATTTATAGTAATTTTAGTATATAAATTAAATGTTTATTAAAACAAGCATCTTATAACAGATTTGAAATAATATTATAATTTAATAGTTACCTAATATGATATAATAATTACAATTTTCGATAATTGTCGAAAATTGTCGATATTATAGTTAGACATTAGGATATTTAAAACTTTTATTTGTTGTATAGAAAAATCTTGAGGTGGCCGCAGGGGAATTACCGGGTTGGCTCACCAACCCTAAAAACGAGTGACGTTCACTATCAAGTATAATGACGATAGAACTATAGAAGTAAATTTTGAAACAAATTGAGAAAATTATTATGCAGCTTTTGATAATTATAATAATAATAACATATTTAAAAAATGAAGAAGGTACCAAAGTGATTTTTTTTTTGCAATGATTGATATAAAAATAATTGATTTTTTTAAAACTTTAAAAAAAATTGTTTCTTATGTATGAAAAATGTAATATTGTATGTATTTTGAAATGACTGTTAAGTGAATTTGACTAGTCCACAAAATTACGCAAATTACTTGCAAAATGATGTAATTGGTTTTTTTTTTAAATTTTTGTAGTTTTTTTTTATCTGCTAATTAATTCAAGATTTTGAAACCTTCTGATAGTACATTTAATACATAGTGTTGTAAAGTTTTGTCTACTATTTTATTTGCTGTTGTTTTAATATATGATAATACTAAGTTGACTATTGTTTGTTTTATTAGCATCGGTATCGTTCGTGAATGTTGATTGTTTCATTATAGTCATCGATTCAATATTTTGAATATTTGTTTGCTGTCTAATGGCAATCGGACCAATATTTCGATTATAAAATAAAAAAAAATTACTATAGTACCGTGTTGTTATATTATTATACATGTATACGTTATCGACTGATTGTCCCACGATAGCTTACTAATTTAAAGTATCCAACAGTTTAATGTAGTTTTCCTGAAATAAAATGACATCCACTTAAAAATGATATTGTTATAAAATAGGAATTATAATAATAGAAATAGAGCTGACGATATTATTTTTTATAAATGTGTAGATAAAAAAAGAAAACCAATAATTTTTTATTTGTTCTTTAATGAAATATTTTCTATGTCTTATTGTAGGTACCAGACTATTTTACCGAACAAAATTTACATGATAAACTACATATTGTTCCAGGAACCAATAATCGACAAGGAAATTGGCTGTGCAAGTGTGTTGTCGGCTTGGTGGTGTTGACCACCACTACCTGGCCAGCGATCCACAAAATGGTGTGCCCGCGGACCGGTGCTGTCGCTAAACGACTCCCTTTTTTCGGCAATTCAAACCACAGCAGGAGTTTAGCATTAAGCTCTTGCAAACTCTGGTGACCGCTTTTCTTAAGCAGAACTTGATATTCTTGATATACTAGTTTCACGTAGTATGACTAGATCGCCAACAGCCAAATTATCTTGAGGTTTCCGCCATTTTGATCGTTGTTGCAGATTATTCAGATAGGTATTTGACCATTGTTTCCAGTAAGCCTGAGTAATTTTTTGAATAATATTCCAGCGTTTTCGGTGGTTAACCGTAGAACATAATATGTTGTCTTCAGGAACAGCTAACATAGGATGGCCAATAACGAATTTGCCAGGTGTCAATACAGTGCCATCGTCAAGTGCGCACAAAGGCCTACTGTTTAATATAGCCTCGATTTGACAGCACATTGTATTTAGCTCTTCGAATCTAAACACAATGTTCCCCATATTTTTTTAGAGAATGATCTTTGTGCTCTTTATATTAGCTTCCCAAAAATCATGGGGACGCTGGTGGGTTAAAATGTCAATTAATGTTAATTAAAATTAATGTTTCATAAAAAATATTATTAATAATAAACTGGTTGTCTGAACTAATGGTAGGTATTGAACTACAAAGTACGACAAATTTTAATTTATAACTTAAAAACAATAACAAATTACAAAAGATTATAAAAAAATTTTGAATCAACGAAATAATTTAATAATACGATATTACGATTTACGATAATATAATCATTAATCAATGTAAATAATCATTTCATTTAAATTTTTTAGTGTTTTTATTGCTATCATTATTTGCTCCGTAATATTAGTGATCCATACACAAGTCCAGTCGACAGTCCATAGATCTTTTATTATTATTATTATCCATGCGACAGTCACGTTATCGCGTTGGTCATAGTCCACACAGACCACCCGAGTGCCCGACGCGTGTATGATGCCGACCAAACTTGGCCAAAACATTGTGTAATAAATTAATAAAATTCTCTGTTCACCGCGAACGCCCGAATGCCAATTTATATTGTTATGTTTTTTATTCGTTTACACAAATACACAATTATAGTACATAATGCATTTAGTAATATTACGATAATCACGTTCCATACCCATACGGCAATTTGATTATAATGAAAAAAAAAATATATATATGTATAAATTATTGTGTTTGCCGACTTGAGAATAAAATCGTTAAATTGCCGACTAGGAAATCTAATCACCGAGTTTGAGGGGGGGGGTTGTCACACCCTCCCCCCCTATCACCGGCCCTGATCGTCATCATAGAGGAAGATATATACTCGGCCACCACGCGAATTATTGTAACAGTTGATGCGATAAAAAACACCGCTGCAGATATTTCTCGGAAAGACCATTAACTTGGACGTCGTGTAGTTGTGCTGTCTAAAACGATAATTTTTTTTCGCCAAGTCACCTCATCAAAACGTCGGCGGCGGCGAGGGGACGGGGTGCATTGTGTTTAATAATGTATAGAGTTGTACAGCACCACACCAACCCTACAACTACAGGTTCAACTGCACATTCTTATATTATGCTTACATGTGCCATGCGAACCTTTTATACACACTATCATAATATACCTACCTATGTCCTATATACATACGACGTTTTGTAGGGTGCACTATAAGTCCGCCGCCGCCGCAGTGTCCGTCGCGTCTATCGCACTGTCGTCTAACAATCTTTGTATGGCGCGTACTATAAAATGTACACTCGGTGCAGGTATTGTAATACCTTTTGTGTGCGTGTGTGTGCAGAGAAACCCGAGTTCGGTCTCCGGAGAATATTGTAAACAAACGAGGATGTTATCTTATTCATCTGCTGCTTGGAGCAGCGGTTGTTAAGGACAAAAATACCAGATGGGTGGGTTCCGTCGACTTCTCGTGCGCCTATTTATACACAATATATATTATATTATTACAATATTATGTATATAATAGTAGGCACCATACACATATTATATTGGTCTGCTGGTCTCGTTATTATAATTAAGTATTTCTGTCCATACTATATGCGCACCGCGCGTTCTATTTGTTAGTATATAATACACAATGATGCTGTGCGTCTCGCAAAATGAAATACTAATTCCGCATGTATCTCTCTCTATATGTATATATATAGGCTATAGTTATGTACCTGCCTTCGTGCACAGATACTATTCTATAGGCATTATATAATTATGTGTAACCATTTATATATTTTTTCCAATAATAACGATCAACTGGTATTATTTTTGTTAACTGTACCTATATATCTACACAACTTGTAAGTCATATTATATAATAAGTATTATAATAACCGTCCAACTATAGGTACGATAATACTCGTACATAACGGCCAGTCTTGTTAAGTATAATTATTGAGTAAACGTATTTAAATACCGTCTTGGACGTATATTTGTACCTATTTGAAAATGTAATACATTCATGTAAATACTTTTCCAAATCCAAAAGAATTATTCGCCACATTTCAAATTGTTTTTTTTTTTTTATATATATAATAATATTATATTATTTAATTTATAACTTTCATAAATCGTCCGAGTATAATGAGCACTATATAGATACCATGGTGTTCTCTGCAGAGTATAAGATATATTATATTATATACTTTATATTTTATGTATCACCATTTATTGAGGACAATTATTATTATCCTTAATACATCAATTCCGATTTCGATTCAGATCCATCAACATTTACCAAAAAAATCGTAAGTATATAACGACTTACAATAGAAAATGACGGTTCTCTGGAAAAAAAGTTTGTGTCTCATCCACATGGCCTCGCTGAATGTATAAAAACAGCGGAATATTTGAAATGAATAAATATTATGGTTTTTATAAGTATATACTGGAAAATTCCGTAGTTGAATAAATTTATTTTATATGAAAAGACGATACCTATAGGGGGCTGAGCGTGTTCGGTGGTGAATCTCCTCGTGTGTCGTTATGGCTCCCACGTATTAAGTACAAAAAAAAAATATATCGATTCGTCATGGTTTGGCCGTCCAGTAATAGTTCTCAGAAATACATCTTACGTAATAAAACGAACACGTACGAAATAATATTTAAAAAAAATAGTCAACGATAATATGTACCCCTCGGTGATGCATTATCCTTTTTACTCCTATTTTTTTGCGTTCGAAACATTCCTGTATAGTATTTATTTTATGTGGGTCTGAAAAAAGTGGCAAAAAAAACACGGAAAAGAAAGTAAAATCTCACGCGGACAAGAGCAAAAAATGCGTCTCGTCTATTATACCAGCAGCAGGGCCCGTGATTTTTTGTTATTGTTGTTTTATTGACCATAAACCGCAGTGATATACGAGCTCGCGGTATTGTTTTTTTTCGCCTTAACCACTTTAAAAACGAAATTCGAATTTATATCCGTACCGGGCAAGTGCAACATACTAATAATATAATATACTATCATTCTTTCGACCGTAACGAAATGCCGACCGTTATGGATTAGCGCCAAAAAGATTACCACTATCGGTACAATGCGGTAAACGCCGACTATAAATAATGTTATATTTTTTTGGAATGAAATCGTCGTCGTTTATAAGTACATATTTTATTGCGCATTTCAGAATAAAATGGATTGACGCGTTGCACCTTCTAATAGATATAAGTCGAATGATAAATCGTGTAAAATGTGTGTCTTCATAATTTATTTTTCAATATTGTGTCAAAATAATAAAACCTGCACGGCATTAACGGATTATCGAAATATAAAATATTTTACAGAACGATTCGCCGAGCAGCCATCACTCGATTTTCGTCGAAATTTTCGTTGAAATTTTCGTCTTCAGTAATGCAATTATTCAAAATCTGATTTCTAGGTAATTTTTCATTATACTTACGAACGATATTTTCAAAATCTTGAGATTTGTTTGTACTATGTGTACTTTATGTCCTGTAGAGATACAAACTTCTGTTTTTTTAAATGACAATCTCCCTTTTCCACTGAAAATTATTTAGCGGATAACTTTTCTGAAAACGATTTATATTAATTTTATTATGATAATAATATAATGCTTAATCAAATATTAAATATATTTCATATTTTTGTAAAACTATTTTTAAGTACTATAGCATGGACACTTTATTATTTGAAAAACTACTCGTACAAATTTTAAATAAAAATTATCTAGTAAATAAGTTACAGAAAAAATGGGATTTTCATTTAAAAAGCAGAAGTTAGTATCTCCCCAAAAAATACTCCTTAATGTTAGTACCTTCAAAATATCTCAAAAATTTTAAAATACAGAACTTTAATAAATTCATTATTAAATGAAAAAAATGAGCATGCTTGGTGAATCACACACTGTATTATCGACTTTTTTGTATACACGTACACAATTATATTATTATTTCGTAACAATGACGAGACGAGCTACGAATAACAATGCGCATGTACCTTATGTCAAAAATATTATAATATTATAATGTTGACCTGTATTAGATTTCGTCGAATGAACAATGAACAAAATATAAAATAATATAAGTCATATTATATTCTACTTCGTATAACATTATGGTTTGTACATCGTAGGTATATGAATTTTGATTAAAAGAGACCACTCTTGCACACCCACAGCCGTACCTATATGGATAATATCTTATGTTTTCAAGCACTGTTATAAATAGTAAATACTCATACAAACGGATCAGACGAGCATCGCATTCAATTATAATCTCAGGTCAAGACGATGTAATACTGCAAGAGTTGGGATAGTCACTATATTTACTATAGATATATATATATATATATACATTCACGGCGTTGGGTATCCGGATACTGTTTTATATAATAATGTCCATCAATCAGCAGAAGTAATTTTATCTCCAACCGTTGGAATTTATCAGTTATTAATCGCGCGACCGGGCAAGATAATAAGTTCGAAATGACTAGGAAAAAAAAAACTCGAAATTCTGGTTTGCGTTGCAGTTTCACTATAATATATTGACAATTATTATTGCGGACGATAAAATAATAATAATAATAATATTATAAGTAACATCAATATATAATATAATTACGCCGGTTATCCTTCCATCGGAAACGACGAGTGTACAATAATACGCCTACTGCTTCAGGTTGGGCTAAACCACCGAGTTCAATCACAGGATTTTTCTATTAGCGACCGTCGAGAGTATTTTATTTCATTAGAATACGCGTTTAAATGACGACTATTTCTATGCTATACGCGTGTAGAGGGAATTAATACCGAGGAAATCGAAAAAATCGTCTACTTGAGACGTGTAGCTGATAATTTATTATATACGCGCGTACCTATACATATACTACCGGAGTTACCAGCTAGATTAAAATGTCTCAACTGTTGAGGTGCTACATTATAATAACTGCACTATAAGAGTGGTTTAAAAAATTACAAATCTATATACGCAGTATAAAACCAGTACATTCCGCTAAGAAACGAACAGCGTTATGTTACACATATATTATAACAGTCGTAATACCTACTTCGAGTAAAATGGTAAGTAAGTATAACACTCGATAGTCGGAAAAATGACCATTGAAAAAATCCACGGTAAAAAAGTCCATGTGAGGTACTTTGACATCATAATATTATTCTGTTATATCGTTGGGTATACCTATATATGTTTACATGGTTACTGCACATTTATTTAATGTATGTGCAATAATATACACTTCAATAAATTTAATTTTTACTACCCAACTATATTGATAAAAAAATTGTTGACATTTTGATTGGTTTGAGCAAAGTACCTACAGTTTACTTTATCTATAAATTGTTATAAATGTTGTATCCAAACCATTACATAATATTGAACTTTACCAACGAAAAAGAAACGTAAAGTTCATCTAATTACAATTTATAAGATGAAATGAAGAATTATTATTATGATTTGTAGAGTTATACATTTTTTTCTGTGTGGTTTTTCTAGAATATGGGGTTTTTTCATCTATTATTTTTCCATAAGGATTTTTTTCCACGATCCAGAAAACTGAAAATAACTTTTAAGTTTTTTCATACTCAACTGTGAAATATATTAGTTTTTTTAGTCACAGTATAGGTTATGTACACACTGAAAATGTTTATGCGTTAATCTGTGTAATAAAAATGAATAAATGTCCATCGGTAACGGCTGGTTCATTTTTTTTTTAAATGTTTATGTTCTTCCAAATGAGGTTTTTACGGAAAGAACAATTGGAATAGTTCCGCGGAAAATTGGAAAATTCCGGAAAAACTGAAAGGTCTTTTTCAATAGAATTTTACTATATAAATGGTTGCCATTGGTTGCATATTATAATATAGTGATGGTGGCAAATTAGTGGAAATTAGTATTTATATGATTGCCACAGGTTACATATTATTATATCATTTATCGGTTATAGTAATTTTAACTTAAAATGTTGATATTTGTTCATTATATCTTTAACCCGCGTTGGTTTATCCGAAGTTAATATAGACTCAAAAACTATACTGGACAGTTATTTTTAATAAAGGTTATATCAATAGATTCCTGGACATTATTGTAGGGTGTTTATAGCTTATTTCTTCAACTCCTACATAGATATCTAAAGGGTACCTACACACATGAATTTTTTTTCACCTCACGAAAAAATAATGTTTATTTTCCTTAATTAACGCTCTAGATTACAACCATGACAGTGTACGTACGAATCTATAATCTACCAAGTTGGTCATTATTTAATTATAAAAGGCTGCGTACCTGGGTCACGTGTTTGCATGTTATAAATTGAAACTTGCGATATGTACCTGTAATAAGAGCGAAGCTTACCGAGTAAAATATTTACTACAGTCGCATTTCTCTGATAATTATACTATTTCTTATATTATACTAATCAGTATAGGCAATCACTAATCAAGTATTTTTATATCATGCAACGCAACTCTATATAATATTTCAGATTATATTTGAAATTAAAATACATGACCAAAATGGTAATTATTTATACAGATTACAGATATAACATAAATATAGGTGTACCTATTAGATTATATAACACGCGCAGAGACATATTTTGAAATTGAATTGTAATGTCCAGACCGTGAAGATTAAAACGAGTTTCAAATATTTATTGTCGTCGTATAGTCAGGTCTTGGGACTATATATACACGCGCATATTTGGACATTTGACAAACCGAATGAAATCTGAACTACGTAATTTCCGAATATTTGTACCTGGCGTAATAATTTTAATATTGACTTGAACTATCCAAGTCCCAACTGTACAACAATAATTAACAGTACCTATGTAAGTAGGTAGTACATTGAAAAGTATCCCATTTTCAAGCGAACAATATTGTCAACAGAAAAGCAAAATATCATCACATTTGCATACGAGATTATCCGATTAGGTATTTAAATTGTTGTTCCGATAAGACTGAAATAAATAATCCCTAAAACCTGAAAACTGTATAAAATAAAAAAATCCCGCAGGTATATATTATGCGAAAATCTGAATATCCGTATAAATTAGTTGGTATTTTAAAAGCGTTTCGATAATCCAGATTTTTAAATAATATTCAGAAAATCCGGATTTTGTTACTCAACCGACCTGTGATGCCCAACATTTATTATTACGTCGCATACATATATTATAATAATAATATATTGTGACACGTAAAATGATAATCTAGCTAAGAGGTCACCTCACCAGTGGTGCTGTCGAATCCGTCTTTCTAGTTATAGAAAAAAAAAGTGTTCTATAAGTTAAAATGAAAATATTCAAAAAACAGACAAAATATTAACTGGGAGAAAAATAGCCATTATCTTTGTTACACCCAAAGAGTATCTCCCCCTCGCGGAAATTAAAATCAATGGTGTCATTAATGTTTCTCGTTTTTCTCGTTCTTCATTCAAAATAAAAAAATACAAAAACATTCTGCTTAGGAATATGAAATTAATAATGTATGTTGACATTAGAAAAAAAAACAAAAAAATGATAAAGGTAAAAAATTGTAAAAAAAATTGATTTAAAATAATATCAAACAATTTAAAAATAAAATGTTAAAAAAAGTTAGAACCAGGGCTTTCAAACGTTATAATAACGTTGTATCTGACAAAAAACAATTAAAGTTTGTAAACGTAATTACAACGGAAAGCGATCATCAAAAATAATTGAATACCGCAAAACAAAATATATTATTTATCATTAAATAAAACATAACGCAAAACGTAATTTATAGTATATCATTAAATGAAAATAACGCAAAACGAAATATTTTAAAATCTATTTATTTAAAAAGTCTAATGGTTTCATAGAAACATTTATTTCATGCAAACAATCTAAGAATTGATTATATTATATTTCGTATCCTGGCCACTACCTACCTGCCCACATTAGTTATTATTTTTAAATTTAATAGGTATTTAAGTAGAGACAAACGCAAAATTTGTGTAACGTTTTAGCTCTAAATAACGATGAACACAAAAATCGTGTAACGTTTTAATATTGTTATAAATAACGTAAAACGAAATTTTTTTTTCAAATGCAAGCCCTGGTTAGAACGAAGTCATTTAAATGGATCACACTCTGTATAATATATTATTATAACTACATCAGCCATAGTGCGTGCAGTGAGCAAATTTCGTGTTGTTTTGTAGATCGACAGTCTGTTTATTACACGAACACCGGAACACGGGAGATGCAATTTATTTTAATGATAGATCATTTCAATATTCTCAGGGACTCCTTTTAGACGCACAAACAATCGAAATATCGAATAATAGCAGCAGTAACAACTGTCCAAAAAATACTTAACATAATAATATTATGATCATGGCACCTTCCCATAGGCCGCCGTGAGCAAATGGTGTGTAGTTCAGAACGATAAGGCTATATATGTTGTCGAGTTAAAAGCTTCAGTACGTATACGTTGGTACTGTAGTTTAACGATTTACATAATATCAAAATATGTAGACAAATATTTTCGAAAAAATTTGAATTTGTTCAAAATAATGACCGTGGACACTTCAACGAATCACACACTGTATATTATTATACCACAGCAGCCATAGTGCGAGCGGTGCGCAAATTCCGTGTCGTTTTGTAGATCGCCAGTTTATGGAAAATATGTTACACGAACACCAGAAAACACGGGAGACGCAATTTATTTTAATGACAGATAATCTCAGGACTCTTTTTAAACAATCGAATAATGGCATTAACAGTTGGAAAAATACTTTGCATACCACCTTCATAATAATAATATTATTATCATGGCACCTGCCAATGAATACGCCGTGAGCAAACAGCGTGTAGTTCAGATCGACACCATGATTATATGATAAAGCGATGTTATTTCGGTGAAACAATAGAGTGAAAATAGCTGTATAATAGGTACGCAGGTCATAATACAGAATAATATTAATAAAGTTAATTAATATTCGAAGCGTTATCGGACGAAACTTTTTATATTTTAAACCGATATCCAAAAAATTCATTCTATAAAAATATTGTATAATATATATATATATTGCAATCTATCTTATCCGTAATTTTTGATAACTCGGCTGCATTTATACCTACATTACATGTCATCGTACTTGTATAATTTACATCCAATATATACCTATGACCGCTGCTATTAGTGTGTAATATTATGTGTAATTAATGTATAATCAATTATTGACACGCAAAAACAGCTGGTGCTCGTATCCTACAGGATAATCCGGGAAAAATTTGCCAAGTCTAGAATTCGGACTTCAAAAATTAAAATTAAATTACAACATATAAGAAATAAGATAACATTTATTTATATTCATTGTAACATAGACTAATCTTTTTAAGAAAATTAGAAAAACAATAAATTATTTTTTCATAGAATAAGTATAATTATTATTATTAATATTAAATAACAAATTAACTAACTTAACCAAATTAAACCGACAAAACCTTTTTTTCGACTTTGTTCATTTTAACATAATATAGGTAGTAAATAAATTTATAGCAAAAAAAACAAACGATTTTATAGTAAATTATCATACAATTTAAACTATAATATATTGGCATAAAAGTTATTATATATTTGTACATGATCATTATAGGTAGGAATACGAAACTATTTCTTCTTCGGGAAGTATAAATAAAAATTACGAATTTAGGTGCTATATACATGATATCTACCATGTATATGAAAACGTCCTGTAAACTTGTTGGTACAAACGATTTAAAAATTAACCCTCGTAAAGAGGAGTGTTATTAAAAATTCTCCCCTTCGTCTAACCTTTCATTGTGGCTGTACCTGGCAATATTTTATATTACTAACTTTGGTACAAATAGATTGTAATAATATTTTTAAACGCGGCACACGGCGCTAACCGATAATGTACACAACTGCAGTAGGTATTGTAGGTAGTTACTTATTTTTATGTTGGTATATAATATCTAAATACCATATACTACCCTCTATATGGTGTTTCAAAATATTATTGATTTTTGTCCACCCCTAATTTGAGTTTAGGTAAACAAAAATAAATAATAAGAGTTATGATTATTGTGTGCATTCCCAGTCGTTAGGTTGTCGTTAGGTTGTTATTTGTTATTTGTTTATTTTATATACTTTGAAAATATTGTTTAAAAAAATAAGTAATATTGATGTAGACAAACTGCACACTAAAACACTGTGTATACAAGGTGTAACAGAAATTACCTGACAAATTAAAAAAATTTTGTTTTAATCAATATTATACATTTTGAATTTTTACATAATGTTTAGACGCTTGCGCTACAAATACACTATAGTATAGTGGACAAATTAAAAATAGCCAATTTGTAAATCTAATTTTTGAAACATTTTGATGGTAATAAACTAATAACGTTTAAAGACAAGTAGTTTCATTTTTAAAATTTTAAAAATAAGATCAATATATTTTTGGAGTAAATTAATTTAAAGCGTAATAACTTTTTCCAAAATATTCTTTTCGGGAATTTTCATTAAATCTTAAATTATTTTCTATCTACATAATTTTCATAATTTTTTTCATACATATTTAACTAGTATACATTTTGAATTTTGAATTTATCAGGTCTCATCCTGTATAATACGGTACATCCCGAATCGTCCTTGCAGGCTTCTGCTCTGAAACCTGCGGGCATCGCATTCTGCTTTGTACATATTTTATTAATTTACTATTATATTATTATGTACTACGTCATTGAAATGATTGTTTACGATACCTGTTCAGTTTCATAACCGATGCACTATAATATTATATTATACTTAATTTACGAGCGACCATAATATTGTATAGGTACACGCATGAAACTCCTCCGAAAAAATCGATTAAACGTATTATGTGCAGTAGGTACAGAGGTTTAAATAAGGGCAAACATTAAATTTGTGCACCCAAATTTGAGATATTCGTAAGGTTAGGTATTATGACTGTGCACTGTTTCGCCATCAGATCTATCTATGTACCCACCTAATGTATTGAGGACAAATGTTTGCAAATAAATTTTATTTTGAACTTGTCATCCAACAGTTTTAGGGGTGGGTGTTCCCTAAAATTTTGTTTGTCTCACGAATGAAAAATGTTCGCGCCGCCACCGAGTCTCTTCCAACCAATTATAATTTACGAGACGACCTACCCGTCGAATATCACATCGAACGTTTCGAAACGTAGAAACGTACTCTAACTATGCCAGTATAACAACTATACATTGATAACTATATAGGATCCTTAGAATATAAAGCGATGTCAGAGCAAGCGTATTGCGGATTTCGATGAAAGTTAGTCGGTAAAAAACAATATAACATATGTTTATCCACATTATAATAATATGCAAGTTGCAGGTATAGATACTATATATATAATATATGACACGACGTGTGTGGAGAGTGTAGGTTTTTCGACACGTCCGAGTTCTACGAACCTTAGCGGAAAGTGATGGCGATGTCAATGTCATTATCGTATTACTTCATGTATATATAATAAATAATAGTAACAATATAATATGCGAACGTTCTGTTTGGCTGGTGCAGTGTAGCCTCACCGCTCTATTGTTCCAAGTTAAGCGTATGTATATTATATATATATAAGCCGCCGTCGCACGCAAAACGCTAATTATGCTCATCAACGTATTATCATTACCTGCGCGACGTATAATATGTAGCAACAGACCGTTTTTGTTTTGTGTTTCGCTGTTTTATTTCCCTTTGTAAGTATACCTGTTGTATGACGTATGTACCTATGTATAATACTGTATATTATTCAAATAGCGCCAAACCGTTTTCGTTTTTAATTTTGCCTCTTGCTATTTTGCATAAATTCTTCTATACGGTGTTAGATGTCAAACAACAAAATTATACGTAACACATATTATTTAGTTATTTTTCTACAGTTACACTTTGGACGATGACGGGAGACGGCAGAATATTTAGATTTGAATCAACGGTGGACGTGGTGAATGACGATTTGATATTTTATTGTATTACGAAAAACAAAATAACAATGGTAACTGAACTACCTCCGTAAAATCAGTAATCATTTGCTACTCTATGGTTACTAAAGAATGAAACATATATAAGTACATCATTGATCGACAACTTATAATATTATACTGTTTTCGCATATTTTTGAAATTTTACCAAAAAACCAATAAAGACCCGTAGCGCGAATTATCTAAAAATCTACCAAACTGTTTGCTCATACATTCAAAATAATAATATGCAATTATAAGGAAATGTAATCATTTATTTAACTATTATAATAAAATACACATAAAATTATAGAACAATATATCACTGAATATTTTTGATTGATTGGTCATATAACTATTACATATAACATAATATGATATTATAAATTAAATTATTATTTTAAAGATTATTATTTTACGACGTTTTGTAACAAATAAACCGAAACTATGTTTGGATTGATGTACAAATTTAAGTGTCGTACATATTTGTTTAGGTACGCCTATTTAAATTATGAACAACCGTCGTGTATCGTCATTTAAATTACAATCGCAATCGGAATAAATTATTTAAAAACGATTTTTCGTGCGAAAACAGTTTGCCGCTAAAATGTTCGATATCTGTGCAGCGGCTGTCCTTCGAGTAAAACTACGCTCGCAAACTCGCCATGACCTTTACAGAGAAACACGTGCACGAAACAGTCTGTCTGCAAATTATGGACGAAAAATATCAAAAAATGTGCGCAAACGGTTGACATGCTATATTATTATATATATATTTAAATATTGCACGACGCGGTTTCGGGCGAATTACAATATTATTATCTCTATTCTTATTTCTATTATTCTGCGGAAAAAAGCGTTAGACCGCCGCGGCGGAATCGCCTTGAACGCGACTGCGGTACCGTAATAATATGTAATGGTGTTAATAATATTATGTACGACCGCGACGATGGCGAGGACGATTTTATTATTATAATATTGTTGTGTCGATTTTGACCTTTACCAAGGCCGGGCGAAATAAATCGTTTTTTTTTTTTCAAGTTAAGGTATGTATGGAAAAATGTATGGTAATTTTATATATATTCAATTTCAAGTCAAAGGTTGTTTTCCCATTTTTTTGAACTTGAGAAAGTTGCAAGTCAGACGAACAAGAAACTCGACTTGGGTAGTTAAAAATTTGATGACTTTTTCCAATTCAATATTTACGCAAAGGCTATGCATACCAAAGAGCGCCAAGCGCAATAAGAACATTTTGATAATAGTTTACCTACACACAAAAACAAAAATATACATTAGTAGGTATAGTAAAAATAATATACATAATACATATACATAATAGGCATGAGTGTAATTGACATAAAACATAACAGAAATGAAGGCCATCCAATGATAGATCTCTATCTTAGATAACACAGTTTATCAACCATTAAATATTAAATTTAGATTCATTTTTAATCTTACGATTTAATAAAAAAAACTATGTAGCGGTACCTATAAGAAACATTAATTACGAAAAAATTTAATTACCGATTAGTATTACTCTTTACTATGATGAACGATTTAACTCGTTAAGTTGGAAATTACTTAAAAAATAAATGTAACTCACATAAAATTACTGAACTAATAAAGCAACTTGACTTTTTTAACTCGTTGATATTTAACCTCACCTCGACCTTCGCTATGATAAATTATATTTATATATTATCTGTTATTATTTTTATATTATATTAATGTTAGACTATGTTTGTACTTTGTGTGTGTGCGTGTGTGTGCATAGTTCTGATATTTGGTACATATCAGGTAATCTCCTGTACCGGAAGATGTGCACCTCGAATACGAGTTTTATAGTGTTTCATTTTGAATAGGGGCTCACTCAGGGATTACTTGGCCCACGAAAATCGAATTAGTTTCTACAGTGTTGGAGCGTTGGGCTCAAAGAAAATAAAACAGTTATTAGAATTGGATGTAATCTTAGACGTCCTGTATTTTATATTTTGGTCAAGACCGCCCAATAATGACCGACTGTTAAAAATATACGTAGCTTACATTTAACGGAGTTTAGGATTGGTACCTATATAGGTGCAAATTCACTGTCGTTATAATATTTTGATTCGTCACGGGGGCAACACCGTTCAGGATTAGCCACGATAGTCGTGCGGCATATTATAGTACGTATTCAATTTATATAAAATTCGTACGATTGACTGTGTACAGTGTGCTTACCTGTACACAAACGTTTCGTGAAGTCTACCGCGTCACACGTATTATTCTTGCTCATTATTGTTGTATACGAAGTCTACACGTATTTTTTTTATTGTTATTAAATTTTATATTGTTCAAAACGCGTCGCAATTTCGGGCCGATTGTTGTCCGCGGTTCCCTCGTCCGATCCGCGCAGTTATTACGCCCCGACCACTTGTTTACACACTTAATTACGGTTTCGGCACGGTACAACTATTTTATACCGATGTGATTATAGTATGTTATAATGAGACGCGATTTTTAACAATAATTTTAACGCGTTGTGATCGAAAAGCGAAAGAAAACATAATATAATATTATAAACCACGCGGTCGTTATATTATAATACTATCGTTTTACTGTTACACACATCGCACAAATCGACCCACCCACCACCCACATGACTGTTACAATATTAAAATACGAGTCGGCATGCTATTGGACTAAACGAAGACGCGTTCAAACGCGCATGAGGGTGCTATGGTATAACAATGACAATATTATTAACCGTGAAAAAAATGCTTATACCTTTGTAGTTTTCATTGGTTCTCAGGGCTATCGTTGGTCATAAAAACATGATTTTAAAATCAAAATAAACTCCAGAAGTTCCACTAAAATTCAACCACGTGACCCTTCAGGAATTTCGTTTTAAGCCGATATTATAAAGCTACCTAATATTTTTTGAGTTTGAATCTTATACAGCTTTTCGTTATATTATATAAAATTACCAAAATTTGTGTCGAAATAAAATGTGTCGACAAAAGTAACGTGCAATATAGTAAAGCCAATATTTTATGAAAGAATAACGGAAATATGTTTTTGAACTATTGGATATACGCGTAAAACTAGAAGTGACGACTCTTCGTATAAAAAGTCACTCATTAAAGTCACATTTGCGTCTATGAAATGTTACTATAATAAGTCGTGGTACCATTTTCTGGTAGTCATAGATTTTGCCAAAGCTAATGATTTTATTTAACTCAGTTAGGTAATTTAGTAGCCTACTTTATTATTTTATCAACTCATACAGTATTTCTACATGATAATTTACTTCATCCAAGTTTTTCGTCACTAAAAAAATAAGTAGCACAATAAACATTAACTGAAATTATTTTTTGACATGAAAACGAAATCGACTGCGAAATGTAATAAAATAAAATTGAAAACAAAATAAGCTACGTGAGTCATTCTGATATTGTTATACATTTTACCTTTTGTCGCTTATTTTTTTGGATTCACTCAATTATTCTGTCTTATATTTATGACGTTTTTCACTTAACTATGTGTAATATAATATAATATTATTATCTTGTCATCTTGTGGTCTCCATCCCTTGCGTCTCGTCAAAAACGAGATTTTTCATTTCCGTCGTGCGATTAATGATAAATGGCAAACGATTATATTATTCTATTTATTATCATCATCACGTTTTCCGCATGGTATTTTTTTTTAATATTATTCGGAACCATACGATTTGCCACAATAACGACCGATAACGGTTGACGACGATGCGGAACATAATTACGTAATATAATATAAGAATATCGTCGTATTAATATTTAATATTATTATTATTATTATTTAATATTATTTATTATCGTAGTAAACGACGACTGTTCGGATGAGCGGACGGATTTATGACTTTACAATTTAGCGTGGGCTTACGTTTTAATATAAAATCGTGCACAACAACACGTACAGTATAACGAACATTGTCTGCAGTGCAATGCGAAAAATTCACTTATACTAGATCATCGCAAAACAAAATTTAATAAAACAGAGCGTAATGATATATAATATTGAATTTCAATGTATTATTATATTATATTATGTGACATATTAAATAATTCATATAAGTACCTATACCAGTTATAAGGACATTTTAGGACATTTTGTCTGCAAAACGTTATTTATTATTTAATTTGTATAATATTACTTATGTATAGGTAGTAAAATACAGGTAGTAGTGTACCAAAATATCATACCATACATCATTTGACGTTTATCTTGCAGCTTATCACCGGATAAACAAAACAAAATAGACTATTAATTTATGTTGTATCTAAAAACCAATATTTTTACTTCAAAATATAAAATGTATTATTTATTATTTATATATTTATTTAAACAAATAAAATACGAAAATGATTGCCGTCAGCTAAGTACCCTGCAATCATCACAATAATTATACCTACATTAGAATTCTATTTTTTGTTCCAATAACAATTTTGGAATACCTACTTCTGATCTGTAGATTAAAAAGAGTGTGTGAATTTCGCTGTACATACAATTTGTCGATGAAGCGTGTGCGGTTTTCGTCCATCGGCCTTTTTGAAATTGAAATCATAAGTATGCGGTTTTTTATGCAATCATTACTTGATAATTCACGTACATTTCCCCACCACAACGTTTCTCCCATCCCCAACTACAGTTTTATAATTTTTGTGTGGGCGAGGGTTCCGCTGCAGGAGTTGGAAAGAATGGAGGACTAAATATTGGCGTTATAAAATTTGAAAAATTGAAAATGTGGTTGGTCGTTTGCGCATCACACGTGGTTTAACAGTATAACAACAGGTAGTATAAGGCAAAACTACAGGATAATACTTCTAAAACATATGGGTTTATACTGGTAATACAAACATATAGCAGATTCAATACAAACTATAGTTATAAAAAAATTATATTGTAAATAATGCGACCAGTGTATGATTCTATTCAAACATCTAAACTATATTTTACATCTTATTTTAATATTTAAAAAATTTTTTTATCATGATTGCGATTCCCAAAAGTCCTATTACCTATGTATGTATGCCTATCACTACACTTTTCGATGTATTCATTTTCCATAGGTAACATAATGGATGAACATCATTCACTGCACACGTAGAACCATAAAATATTACTATTGATCTTATTAAGTTGTTAAATATACGGATTTTATATTTGAATTAACACCAAAAAGTAAGAGGAATATTATAATATATTCAAACTATATAAATATGTTATAACTAATAACTATATATTTGACTATAATTAATATTAAAATAACAACATTATAAGTATAATTACTTATTATTATTTTAACAAATTAATATAACATAGTTAATTTGAATGTTATAATCTTGTTAGTACAAAACCCTTCTATCTTGAAAATATAACATAAATGTAATTTTTAGCAATTTTAACAATATTATATAGTCAAAAGGTGCTAAAAATTTTGAAAATTGTACTATACTATTGTCAAGAAAACGCTTACCTACCTATATAGGTATATTATTAAACTTAAAGTTTCTGAAATTATTCCTGTTTGAATAAAAATAAAATAACAAAATCTATTTTATCGAAAAGTGGAGATGTTGCGTAAGTATTCCCGTTTGTTCACTATTTATTTTTTAATTTTTAGTTTTTTCCAATTATTTGAAAAGTGCCGGAAATCTTTTACTTTTGGCCCTCTCAAAGTACCAAAGTATAGACCATATCAACTACCAGAAACCAGACTTAAAATTAGAAAATATTATTACTACTTAAAAACGTTATGACACAAACACATTTTGTAGAACTAAACACACTCATCACTCAACTAAAAACTAGAAAAAAAGGATTTTTTTTCATAAATATAACCAATAAATATTTTTTGTTGTGTTTAAATAAGCATGTATATATTATCCTAAGATTTGATTACACGAAAACAACTCGTTCAAATTTTGATTTTGATACATCAAATATTAAAGAAAAAATCCTCGGCCGAATAATTTAAAGTATAAAAGGGTCCTTTGAAAAAGTGTGTATTGTCACGCATGACTTCACTCTTTAAGTGGTACAAAATATATCAATATTCGAAAATATGGTTCTTAAGTGTATTTAAAAATCCGAAAATCAGATTTTGAATAAAACACTGTTACTATATATCGAAGAAAAAAGCGGGATGGTGCATGCTTGGCGAATCGCTCTGTATATTATACTATAATGATGACCTGCGAGTGTGGAACGAACCTGTAGATCGGTCGAGGTTCAAGCCTCAAAACAAAAATGTCGACTAAACCCACGTATTATTATGTAGAATAAAAGAACCTTTGGCGTCGCGTTTACGTGTGTTATTATACTGAAATTTTGGGCGTATTACAATAGCTGACAATATAATACAACGTAAGCGCATAACCTAACCCGCAATAAAACGGTCGGGCAAACACGTGATCCGCAGTTATATAATTGAAAAAAAAAATTCACCACACGTGTTTCCGTGTGTGTCCGTGTGTGTGTGTGTGACTTTTATTACTTATTAGTGAGTACATATTATATATAATAATATTACTTATATTATACGCAATATTCGATTGATCGTAAATGAGATGTACTATTTTTTTCTCCTACAACGCGACGTTGATGCAATAATTAAGGCTATATAATATAATAATAATAATAATATGATATTATTCGCACGCACTTCGTGCGAGTTAATTGTTTCTTTTTCAATTTTTTTTTCCAACCGATTACTATAAGTTTGTCATTACAGCACGACATTAATATAAAATATAATATATATATATATATATATATATATATGTGTGTGTGCAATGATACTATCATTATACCATTTATACCAATAGTAAGTAGGTACTTATACTTGGAGGCATATACTTAGGTATAGGTACTTATATAATTAAACTGTACACCTATATAGATACTCTCTTGTATACATGCCTATTATAACGGCGTATAATTGTCGGAAGCTATAATAGTCGTACTATACATAATGTGATACACACAGCAAATATAGGTAGGTGGTACCTATGCCGTATCTATTACCTAAGTCCTATCCTCATGTTTGGAAACTATATTATACCTTGGCCATTTTGTGATACCGTTTGGTACACATTTCGACGGCTCGTATTGTGTTGGTTCATTTTCAAACATTTTTAATCAATCAATTTACCGTGAGTAATAATTTACTGTTATAGTGATAAGTAAGCGGCTGTCCGTTATTGATGACTCGAATCGTAGTCATTTTAAATATAATATATATGTACCTATTATAGTAATTTGTCGATATTCGCCTAAATGTATACCTTAATGTGATTTCCCCGTCACGTACGTTAGCCCCTCCGTCTAGTCAAATAGACTCTAAACTGGTGTCAATATTTTGCAAATTAATTGCAAATAATTTTAAATTGGGTTTCGCAGTTTGTAAGATGATACAAACGCCACAAAAAAAAATTGTTCATGTACATCAATGTGATATTTTGTACATAAATACATAATATAATAATATACAGTGTTAGTTGGTTCAATGGTTCATTAAAAATTCGATAATATTATTAAACAGAGCGAATTTTGTTAACAGTTAACGCTCATTATTCCGACGAATAATATTGTTTGTTATAACATTTTTTTATACATCTATTTGAATTCAGTACATCATTTTTTCTGAATGACAACAAACCTACATTTCAGCTTTAGAATATCAAGTTAGATATGTTTATACAATAATATCGGGTTGCCATTCACAAAATTAATCAGTTAAAAATAATATAACAGTTAAAATATAATTTTTTCAAAAATATGTTGTAAGCAGGGTTTGCAAACGTTATAATAACGTTATATTTGACAAAAAACGATTGAAATTTGTAAACGTAATTATAACGGAAAGCGATCATCAAAAATAATTAAATACCGCAAAACAAAACATAACGATTACCAAAATATATTATATATCATAAAACAAAACATAACGCAAAACGTAATTTATAGAATATCATCAAACAAAAAATAACGCAAAACGAAATATTTTTAAATTTATTTATTTTAAAGGTCTATTGGTTTCATAGAAACATTTATTTCATGCAAACAATCTAAGGATTGATTATATTATATTCCGCATACGGGCCATTACCTGCCCGCAAAAGTTATTATTTTTAAATTTAATAGGTATTAACATTATTTTAAATAACTATAAACGCAAAACTTGTATATGGTTTAAGCTCTTAAACTCAAAAATTGTGTAACGTTTTAATATTAACATAAGACGCAAATTTATTTTCAAATGCAAGCCTTGGTTGTATCTAATTAATTCAATGTGATAACACAATCTATGTAAAAAAAAAAAAAAAAATGTTTTCGAAAAACGTTAATAATTTATGATATATAATAATGAAAGTTGATTGATGAAAGAATCGTCGCACAGCCCAGCTATAGGTACAGTTATTACTGTCGGGAATCGTAATATCGGAAAATCGAAAGTTATTTATAAAAAAGTCTACAATATTTGAGTAAAAAAATAAAAACGTGCTATCGTCGTATCAATTATTTTATTAATTCGTTTTTATGATATACTTGTCTACCGAAATTACCGGAGAAGTCACTATATATGTATACACTTCAGGTTTTCCGCAGAAAATGTCGATTCTAATATGAAGCAGAAGCTTTTTTTTTTTTTTACCAAAACGGCTGTGGTGAAACAGATAAAAAATAAAAATAATAACGCCCCGCGGAGTTACGTTTTTTCGTCCGTTCGCGGTTTTAAACTGCACGTACCGTTATATAATACTGTAGCAAGACGAACTTGACATTTTGTATTTAATTACTGAACCGTGTACTGTGACTAACCGTGTAGAAACTAGAAGTGCACTCGCATATACACATGTATATACTACTATGGAAGGAGAGATGAAGACAAAGAGTCTGAGAGAGAAGGAGAGTGAGTGAGTGAGGTAGAGATCTGCAGATGAGTGACATAAAATATATTTCAGATTCCGAACGAAGCGGCGAATGTACCTATCTATTGTTTTTACAGTGATGTGTGTTTATTTAAATTATTTTTATTTGTGTCTGTCATCGCGGTTCGAAGCAATTAACTTGTTACAATCTTCAACGTACAGCGAGTATAGTTTCTGATTGAAAATTTGATTGTGTTGATACTTTAAAATTTTAGTATATGTACTTTTTATAATAAGGAAAAACTAAAAAACTTCACAGTGGAAAAACAAGAATATTTACTTAACTCCAGACAAAACGTCTTCGTCGTTTTTCTGCAGGAAGAAATATTTGCAATTTCTAGACATGATAAAATGAAAAATATGTTTTTAAACTACCCATTCAAAAAGACATTAAACATTTTTAGTAAATTGTTTATTTTGTGCTTGACAACATTTACGGCTCGTTATAGAATACAAGGTGAAGGTTAGGTTCTTCATAAGTGGTTTTACAGCATTTTAAAAGAGGATAGGTATTAATTTTTTTTTTTAACTAGTAAATCGGTATCTAAAACTCTAGATTGAGATGAAATTACTTACCGGGCTGCCCGCCTAGACCGGCCCAAATCTTTGACCCAAATTTTCATCGAACCAGCCCAAATATTTTGAATTTTTAACGACCCACCCGGTTTAGCCTGGTAGCCCGCCGGCTTAATCCGGGCCTGGGTATTTATACCGACAATTTGCGTTTCAGCAACACTTGACTCATTCGATTCGTATATAACACGCCATTTAGAAAAATTCGCCAACAAATACAACATGAAGTAGTATTTCGAAGAAAGATTATGAGCATTATACGCTATAAACACAATCATAACCATGGTTGTGTGCGGAGGGTAGAGAGTAGAAATATTACATAATAACGTCCCAATATTGATATCACGCTCGTTGTTGTTCTTATACAATATATATTGTACCTATGTTTATGCACACAATAATATATATTTTTGTGTAGGTTTATAGTAAAAGTGGCAATAATAATGTACCTTTGAACGTTTTGTGTTCGATTCATTTTCACGCCCCCGTCGCCAATTGTCTGGAACTCTGAATTACATAACATTGTATATAATGTTAATAAACTAATAACTGTAATAACTAATAAGTAATACCTAACGTTAAACATCGCGGCACCTACGAACAACGTATTATATCATATATAACAATAATAATAATAATGGCGTTACGCGTTTCCAATTAACAATAATTACGATTCGCATTGTGAACGTTTGTACAGACATGAATTACCACGAAAACTCATTGTTATTATTGTTAATTTTTTTGTTATTCGCCAACATCCTACACACCGATAATAACATGTATCACGCACTGCCAAGAGACGCCACGTGTCTCTATAGTGGCGCGAGAGGATGATAATATATCGTCATATTACTCATAGGTATTATGATGAAATATAAATTTTATAAAAAAATTCAATACATTATAATAGTTTATAATTTATACAGCCGTATAGGTACGAGCCGGAGAGGGTTGTCCGAAGAGGATGAGGGGCCTCCCCCACTCGGTAGCAATATTAAATTTTTTAGTCGGTATTGCAGGGCGTTCGGTAAATTTGTTCGGCATTTCAACATTTGTCATTTCAAAATCTAGTCGGAAATTTCAAAGACTACACCCGAGGTCCACATGTATTATTTTTAAGGTTGCCCTTGAGTATTATATATTATGTATGTGCAGGATGGTCGAATTGCATTTTTTACATAAATCAAATTATCGAATAATAATTGCACTTTGGTTAAAAAAAAACGTTATATGCAAATTACACTCGGATCTAAAACACGGCTGACGGTAAGTTGCATCCCGATATATCTTTTTGACATAAACTGCATCCTGATTTTTATTTGAATATATTATGTGAATTGCGAGTATTTTTCTGATGTAGGTATTAATAAATAATAAATATTTCTTTTTACTAACAAAATATCTCTGGAAGGTAATCTTTCAACATCACCGTTTTCCAGTTCGGAGTGCACAATTTTAGATGATCAGTTATTAAACATATTATGGTCGACAGCTTTTCATTTCAAAAAATTTCTTAGTTTATTTCAAATTATAAGTTGTTAGTTAAAATTATGTTCAGTAAATAGCATTAGATAGTTAAAAATCAGCAATAAATAAAATTCAAGCTTGGGAATAAATTATTAATTATTTAAATAATTAATTGTGGAAAAATAGTTTAAGCAGTAAGCACAGTAATACAATTTACGGACGGTAACTATATCGACAACACATTTACTGAGGGGCCAACCGCCAAAAGGGTGCATAAAATATTGAAAATCGTTAAAACATAATGTCCTATATTTTTATTTAGACATTTCTGAGCACCGAAAATATGATTATCTATGTTTATAAAAATGAATGTTTCTAATGTCCATCTGTGTGTGTCCTTTATGCATTCTTAAATGGCTGGACCGATTTTGGTGGCATTTTTTGTTATTGGTTAATCAAACAGATCAGGTGCAAGCATGCATCGAATCGAAAATGTTTACACATTGTCCGCGATCCGACGTAGGATTGCCTATGGGCAGTGTTCGGATTAGATAAGTTTTTTTTTTATCTAGATAAAGATAAAGATACATTTTTTTTTTAAATTTAGGTATATTTTAGTTGGGCACTAGGAACATAATAATAATAATGATATAAATAAAAATAATAATTACATTATTTATAAACCATAAACTTTGTTTGAGAATCTGTATAAATATTTAAAATGTGTTGGTACAATTTCGCGATTTTTATCAATAAAAAATGTATCTAGATGAATTTATTTAGATTAGTAAAAAAATTATCCAAGATGAATGTTTAGATACCTTGTAAACTATTTATCTAGATAAGATAAAAGATGAACGAATAATTATCTAGACAAGTCCGAACACTGCCTACAGGTGAGGCTTAGTTGCACCCAAAAGGAGTTGAACAATCACAAGTTTTTTTTTAAGTTGTAATTTTTTACAAGCAACAAGTGCGCCAGCTATAGTAAATAATAAATAAAAAATATGTGCTAGGGTGTCTTTAATTTTTACACATTCGCTATTTCGCATGTAACATGATATTATAAATAGATCTAGTCCTATATAAAACATATTGTTATACAGGTCGTAATATTATCGATGCGATACGGGTAATATACAACAATTATTAAAATATTAAAATCATAATAATGTCATAAAAACATAAAATCATACATTTTCATTCAGACTTATTTTTTAAGAACCAAAAATATGATTATCATACTAGGGCGTCTTTAATATTTTTACATTTCTTTGCTCATATCATATTATTATAAACAGCTCTAGTCCTATAAGACGTAAATATATTATAATGTAGACCGTAATATTATTATAACGTCATCGTCGACGCGATACGGATAATACCTATGTGGATTGTTTATTTTTTCCATCGCAATATTATTATAATATTGTATAATGTGTATACTGTATATAATATGATAATGCGATGGCGGAGATTGCCGTTTACGGTGTATACACACATTATATTAATATTATTATTAATGTTATAATACGCGATAACTCGTCGCAGTTCATTTTCGACAAATCGATAATACTCCTACGCCAATGAGAGATTATTACGATAATGATGTATTTAGCTAGATAAAATATAATAATAATACAACGTGTAAACACTCGATTTACCGTTTGCGGGGTTAGTTTTATCGAGATCCGGTGTTGCACGTTTGTTAAATATATCATGGTTTTTTATTTGCGGTCACAGGCAATATATTTAATGCACCTAAGTACAAATAGCAAAATACAGTTGGCCAATGTAAGAAAATATGTGTAAATTATATATTTTTTAATCCCTGTTAAAAAAAAAAAATATTAACTTACACGCTTTATAATAATAATATACACGGCAGCTGTTGACCACTCCCATTTTTAATTTGATAAATAATTTATTCAAATTTTGATTTTTGGTTTTATATATATAGCCATTTAGGTATACTTGAAGACTATATATATTATTAAATGCTTGTGGGTTTTTTTTTTTTAAATAGTACCTATACCCAAACAAGAAACACACACTTAACTGTAAATTATTTAGCTAACAATCTTTCTAAACATTTTTACGTTTCAAAATAATGGCTGGGTCTACATTTTTTTTCTTCACACACATTTACTATATTTATTTTATAATATACACATTTAAGTCATCTTTTAAATGAGTCTCACATCATTTTAGATTCCTAGTTGAGCGATGAATGTTTTGACTTTTCTGTGATGTGTAAAATATGGTATTTTTAAAGTTGCGATTATGTATTATAATATCATAGAAAAAAATAATTAACCCATACCCGACCGTGTACCAACGTGATTTAAATTTTTTTAAAACTCATTCAGTAGTATCTACAAGGGGTAGAACACAACAGTTTCCGATTAAAAAAAAATCATCGATGACTGTGCAGTAACGTTAATGCGTGAACGACAGAGCAATCTAACCTTCCACGGGGCCATGCCTACGATCGTCACTCATCTCGACCGGTTGGATATGATTTGCACGAACAGGTCGTTGTCTCGAAATCGCGTATTTATTCTTAAACTGTTGCTTGAACAACTGTTGATCCACAACGACTAATTACAGTTTTCCACTAAAAAAATTATATGCGTATGTAATTCGTGCACTTTAATAATATTGTAATAATATTATTGCACGTTAATAAAACAATTTATTGATTTTATTTGCCCGTGTACAGCAACGTTTGAATGGAAGTATGTACATAATAATACATAGTAATAAGCATAATACAGTACCTACCTGAAAATAATATTAAAAACCGAAAATGTTGTTCGTCCTAAACACATTTTTTTCAAATATATTCCAGTTAACATACACACGTACGTATTACGCAATTTGAATGGGACAATAGTGAGTTACAAGAAGCTTTTCAAACATTTTATAATAATACCTATATCAATATTGTTTTTTAATAGATTGCACTTTATTTCTAAAACTCTCAAAATTTGAAGCTAGTTGGGCTAGCTAAAATAGTAAAGTGAATAATTATTTATTTTCAAGTTTATACGATGTACAATTCAAAATTCAAAATTCAATTCCTGAATATTTTATACAAATAAAATATATAATTATTATAGCCAACAGCCGTCTAGCCATGTAGGTAACCGTGGTAATAATACTATAATAGCAGGCAACCGGAATATTCCTGTATCCCGGTGGATCAGCCATCAGGCTGTCCCTGATCATAGGTATATTATATTGTATTAAAATAATATATAGTGTAACTAAGACAATTTCCAATAATATAATATAGAAATATTATAGTGAGTATCATAAATATTCGTAATGACCTATGAGTTTATTTTGCTAGTTATAATGTGCAGACTATACGTTGTTATGCAAAAAAAAAACCCATGAACGAATATTCTAATGACTAAAATGACTGCTGTATCATGTGATTTATTTATTTAATTTTGAATACATCTTAAATTGTATTATGTTGAACAGCACATGGCCGTTGCACGACTGTGGTGTGATAATTACTGATATAACTTAATAAAATATAATAATATAGCGAATGGTGCGCGCAGGTTTCTACAGTGTATAATTTAGTATTAATAATTTTATGTGAGTTGACAGTTAATAATTATGATAAATATATATCTTGTCCTCGAGTGACGGACGCACAGGTCACGGTATTCAGCTGGGGAACATAATGTTTTCCTTGTTCATATAATATAATATCCATCTCTTAGACTTTAGAGTATTAATATCTATCTGCAATAATATATCCTGCACAATCCTGCAGCGCACCCGTGTATAGGTACTCACGACGCAGACGGTTTCGATTGGCTTACAACGTACCTATATATACATTCGATTTTTTTTTGTCATTAATCATTTCGGCATCGCGCGATATAGTGATGTACTTACTACCGAATAAAATCGGGCCCCGCCCTCTATTATTGACGGGGTAGGTAAACGTCACGCTCCTAGGGTGATTTCCAATTTGTCCCCATTGGCCCATTGTACGTGACACTATACGGTTGACACGGTATACCCTCATCACCACGGTAGGTCCATTAGGGGTTTGTCGAATAACTGCGCAGCACTCCTTACCTAAGCCTGCAAAACGTTTTTTTGAATGCACTCGTGTTCAAAAAAGGTAACGCGTTAAAATCGCCACTCTGGTCAAATACTCCGGAATGCCGACGAATTTCACTCGATCCGATTTCGATTCGACTTGTAATTAATTGATTTTAGTTGACACAATTATTACGATTACACCGCGACGACGACGTGACTGATTTAGAGATAAATTCAAATACATATTTTTATATATTATGTATTTTATTGTTGTAACTATCGAGCGTAGTAGGTATTTAAATTGTAACTTTTTATTAATTTTGAAAAAAGATCTCGATTTGGTATTTAATGTTTATTCTTTTGGAAGAACCCGAGATATTTTTATATCACAGTTAAATATGGTGAAAACAACTGTATGGGTATATAATACCTATTAAAAATACAAATTATTCTTCAAATCGTCCGATCGATAAATAGGCTTTGTGCAACGATTGGAACGATAGTGCAATATTTATTATCTGCGGACATTACCATTTTCTGTACCGAGTGCGATACGACAAAAATAAGTGCAAACTTATATCTGTATACTATACGTACTTAAACACTCGTTAACGACATCGGACGCGTATTTATTACGGTGTAACGTTATTGAATGGTATATATCTGTGGCAAGAAAAACGAACTATCGGACGACGGACGTATAGATATATCATTATTGTATATAATATAATTATTATTTTATTATATACTATTTTGTTCCGTTATGTATAATACATATTATAGTTGCCGGATGAATGGCGAAAAATGGCGTGTCCGGTGTATATACATTATTATTATTTTTTATTACTGTCACCGCCGTCGTCGCGGTAAATGTCCTGCAATTGGATTTTAATTCGTATTCGCGTGCGGTGTTCCTTAACGACATTTTGGTAGTGCGAAATAAATATAATTGCAATAAAATAGGACCTGCGAGACTGGCCGCCACGTCCGGTTGTATACAGGGTGATTTCGTTATCAAAGTGTTTGCGCTAAGGAAAAATCAACAACCTTCAAACCTTGAAACGAAATCATCTGGTGAATATTTTTAAGCGAAATGAGCGGTTCTCGTTTGAAAAACACAATAGTCTGCATTATCTCGCACAGGACACTCGTCAAATATAGTACAACAGTCTAAAGTACCCGAAAACATATTATGGTCTTCGAGTATATTTAAAATTCCAAAAATCAGATATAAAAACTGATCTACTAAAGAAAAAAATTGTAAATCACTCTGTATAATATACGTTATTTAATATATATATCTGTGGACTGTGAGGTATCTACGTAAATACAATTTTAAAATAATATATAATAATTTATTATGCCAATCGTACCTATATTATCAGCATTTAATATTTATTTATAGTTCCAATATTATGTGATTGAAAACATCAATCCGAATACATATATTATGATATATATGTATAATATATAATAATACTAAAGGTGCAAGTGCAATATACTTTCATAAACCGAAGGATAATGTATAGTATTACCATTAGGTGACATGCCTTGTACATGATTTTTCATTGATCGACCACAATTTATATACCTTACGTCAATTTTTTCGCTGTCATATCCTGTTTTGTATAAATAGAAACATGAATAAAATTGTCTGGTTTTATTTATTTCACGGAACGTACACAACTTGGTCAATCAATCAGATATTGTGAGAGTTTTTCCCACTAGTTCCCAGAATCGCGATGATTTTTCGATTGTCATTGTCTTAATTAAAGGTTTTTATTTAATACTGCACATCCTCGCAAAAGCGGATCGATAAGAGTTAAATATATACACTTATATATGCCACTTTTATTTTACTTTTCACTCATTACACACTCTAAACAAATAAATTGATTAAAACATTTTTTAATTCTACATAAACTTAATTTGACATTATACTTCAATAAAACAATTATTATGATTAAGTTATGTATAATAATAATTCATGAGTGGCCTGGTGTGGCACGGTGGTTGGCCTCAGTCATTAATGTGTTCAGAGGTCAAGCATTAACCGGTGTCGCTAGTTCCGGATGGGTGACCACCCCGGTTTTAGTGACAAATCCTCGCCACAGTGCCACACATATACGTGTTCTAACCAACCCACTCACCACAGTTAAAAACCCAGTAAATAACCTTCAGGCTAATGACCATAGATGTTGAATCCTAAATTCAATAAATTCAAATTAAAAAAAAATTCGAATTTACGACGTATAAAAATTGCATATAGGCAATTTTATTGCGAGAGTTCCACATAGAATCGCAACGATTTGTCGATTGTCGCATTACCTTAATTAAATATTTTTTTAAAGACCCATAGCTATCCACCCATAAGCAGTAGTTTGTCAAACTCCTATTTATGCATAAGCACAAATAGCGTTTGAGATTTGGAGGGGGGTAGAAGTCCAATTATAATAACACGGAATAAGCTTACAAAAAATTAGGAAATTTTTTGGGGGATGACTTAATTCGTAGAGCCCTTTCTATTTGCGTCTATGCATATAATATATAATATATTTATTTACATACAAATATATCACTTTAAGTTTATTTATCATTCATTACATACATAAATAAATTTATTAATTATTAAAACAATTTTATGATCTCAATTCTCGTGAATATGCATTTAATATATTATAATAGGTACTATGCTTTAGTAAGACAATAATGATAAATGATACGAATCTACTAAGTATAACAAATTTCATAAAAAAAATATAGAACATTTTCTTAAACAAAAATAACGCAATTAATGTTTGAACGAAATATTTTCTGACTTGACTGTGCACATTAATTATCAATATTGCTATTTATTAATTAAATCATTATTTAAAACAACCATAAATGCAGTTATATTATATTTCTGTGTTTTGTTCGTTAAATTATTTTTCGTTTAAATCGCAGAATGTGTACGGAGGTACCTACGTGGAAATTCTATCGGTTAAAATTCCAGTTGTTCCACCGCAGTGAATGTAACTTCAATTAAGTATAACATACAATTACGTCTTTTCTTATTTTTTCCGCAAAATGTCTAATTGCTTTTTTTAACGAGTCACGTGTACAATAACATGTTTCGACCTGCCATGTCTAAAATGGCAGTCGTGAACATCACTGGTTCTCAGACGCCAATTTTATTTCTGGTAAATATTGTTTGCATTGACATTCATAATAAAATTAGCGGACACACCTTTTGTCCCATCATTTAATAGCCAAATATATTATTTATAACTAAATAAGTTGGCATATCAGCTACTACCAAAAATAATAGAAAAGTAAAAAACTGTTAAGATTAACTTTAAGTTTTAAGACCGTGTATTGTGCATATGATAATTTATATAATTAAATCTAAAAATCTAAGAATGTTGGCGATTTGTTTTCGATAGTAAGATAATATTATATTGTATATTAAGCAACGCAAAAGAGCCCTGACAATCATATACTTTAAACTATAAATACGAATTAGAATTAATAACAAAAATAACAAAACGCAACTGGATTTCAAAACAATATGATATTCGTTAATATTTAGAAACCAGATTTTAATTTAATATCGAATATAAATTATTTATCGAAATGCATTTTAATAATGATTGAACTGTTATACTAATGCGGTCGTTTAGACAATAAGTCATTACTATATGAACAAACCATCGTTATTCACAAACCGCCAACAAGGATATAGTTTATTGTATTATGCAGCAAACAGCGAAGACTAAACGCGTCTATACACTGATGTATAATGTATGTTTGAGATTGCTCATTTTTTATTAGGATTTTCATCACGTGACTAATAATTTCTTTTTGAAAATCTACCAGAACCGGATTGGACCAGACGAAAAATGACTCCATGTTTGGATGCTAAGAACCACGAGTCACATATTTTAACCATTGTAAATTCTCGTTGACTCGTTTTCTGGAAACGTTTGGGTTGAACCCCTTTTAAAAAATAATTTATAGGCGAAAATGTATTGCAAGATTGACAATACATTTAATGAGTTCCTCATAAATTGTTCTTACTGCAATTCAAAAACATCAACAATACACAGACACGATTATTTTTTAAATGTATTTGAATTAAACATTTTGAAAAATTTGATATTTAAACAAAAAATAACTTATTTATTTTGTTGTAGGTAGGTACCTACTTTAAAAAACGTCAATCGCAGAGTTTTGCTAACTTTTTGCCTTTTTTACGTTTACTACAAATCATTATTTGGTGCACACAGTGACATTTTAAAATTGTTAGAATAATATTTTTAAATTGTCATGAACACCGTGTAGAAATGGATTTCCAGGAACCTATGGCACGCGTCCAAAAAATGGCACGTTGGACAAATTTTCACGGCACGCGTTTTTATTTCTCGATTAATCTTACATTTAATGAAAATAATTCTTATTAACTCAATAATCACGTAAACGTGCATATAATATGATGTGGGCGAGTTTATTTTCCACAATGAATTTTTTCAAATCAAAACAGATGAATAATAACATTGTTGGATTAATAGCTAATGCCGCTTGCGTTTCATTACAACATTGGAGACTATAACAAAGTACACAGAGAACAAATTGTCAAGAGGCATCTATCGTGGTATATATTGCGAATTTGTTATTAAAAAATGTTAGCACGTGACCCGAAAAAGGTTTGCGATCCCTGGTATAGACAATAATAAATTATTATACCCACATAATATTATTATTGTTGTAATTATAATATTTATATACAATAACATGGGAGGTTTACACAGCATCGACGGTTATCTGAGGTATTAAAATTTCGTATATTTCGATTTCTTCGAATCTCGCATTAAAAAAAAAAAATGTAAAATACATATTGAATTATATGGTTCAAGGCCGCAACTGCAGAGACAATCCGAACGGTTATTTGAGTAGGCGAATATTAAAATGTTTATTTAATATTACAATAATATTACTCAGACAGGCTGCGTTCGATTGTTCTAATGTTATGGCGATCTGTAAATGGAATGAAAACGCTTCAAAACATCGGAGCGCATCGTACTTTATTAGCAGTACATTATATATGGCATCAGTGGCGTACCTACACACAAAGGGGGGGGGGGATGCTCAACCCATTGGTATTTTTTTCTATACACATTGATATAGAATGATAAATACAATTAAAAAAATATTTTGATATATATACAATTTACACAATATAATTTTAAATTTTCTAATGGAAGCCCTACCATTAAAAATGTCTGCGTACGCCACTGATATATTATATTGTCGTAATGTGTCTTGCGAAAATAAAACGACTACACGACTTTATAATGATAATAATATACATCTCATCGAGCAGATGGCGTGGTTATTCATGATGTATAGTATAATATTATATTTTTAATTCGTACCGAGTGTCAATGCGTAGTTAACAGTGTTGAGACTTATATAGATAAATTAAATTTAAATCACCTTCAGTAAAATAACCGTTTCTCATGAATTATGTTTATTATTTTTATTTACATTTTTTAGACTTAATCTAATTTGGTATTTGTACCATAATTACGTTTATCTACACCCATTTCTGTACTACCAAATTGTATACATTTGGTTGGTACCTTTGAGTGTTTAACAAATTTTGGATTCATTAGATTAACGCCTAAGAAAAAACAACTAAAGCGAATGTAATTAAAAGTGGTAAAATCACGAATTCGTCCGCTTTGTGTTTTGTCATTTTATTGTAATATAGTTTCTGAAATAAACGATTTTTAAAAATCTTGAAATGCATACCAAATCTGTGTTTTACTACTAAGTAACGTTTACTTATACCAACCATGATCGATTTATAAATTTTTATTTTTTTTTCCAATTGTGTGATTTATATACATTTATGATTTTTAGGATTTTAAGTACTAAAATACCTATTAGGTAATTTTGAATTTTAATATAAGTTTTAAAACTACGTCTCTCTAACTTAATATACATTATAATATACTATTTAACTTTTCAAACAATCTCAACGATTTGTATTGTAAAAACAATGCTGGTCCAAGGATTTGCTGGGCCTGGTGCGAAATAATTTTTTTTATGTAAAAGGGTTCTCTTCCTAAACACTTAACAAAATACTTAAAATGGCTTTTGGCACATAGTTTGGTTATTATGCCTTGATAATAGTTTAGATAAAATGGTTTAATGAATTTTGAATGAGTTTCCCTGATTTCACGAATTTGTTACATTACCTATTGGTTATTATACTTACAAGTTAATAAGTTTTCAAACTAACCGTACTTGGATGTTTATCCGTAGTGCGTCACACCTAATACGTTTAGATTATACATATACATGAATACTACGCAAGGTGTGAGGCCTGGTGCCTCGTCACCCCTTTGAGCCAGTGTGTAAAACTCAAAACGCGTCTTACTTATACATTTTTACATTTTGTCCAAATAAAATAAAATATATATAATTTATTTATCTTTACTGTATCTAGATAATTGTATATACAAATATCTGTATCCAGCGTTCAGACGATATTTTAGTTATACTTAAAACTGCTAGCAAAAAATAACTGCTTGGTAAACTATAACAAAAAAAATAGCTCAAGTAGTCAGTAGATAGGTAGGTATACTATTTTATGATAGATTATAGTATAGGTTTGGTATGATGCATTCGTCTTAAAAAATATTTAATTACAGCACGTCAATTATATTTATACATAAAAAATGTATATTTATATGAGACAAATTCCTAAAGAGGTTTCGTGGACATTTAAGTAACACATTTTTTTTTTAAACGAATATAATATAAGTATATTTTATATTTGTATTTAAATATCTCTTAATATCTCTTATTAAAAATATAATAAAATATTTAAAAATACAAATTTTATAATATTTGAAACCTGTGCATTGTGAAATAAATACATCAACCACCTGCATTTCAATATATTATGCACTTTTTAAGCAAATATGCAAACTCCTAAAGTTCCGAGACCTAATATAGACAGCCTGGATCGATTTAACGTATATAAGTGCTTCCCAACTGTCTGGGGAAAACTTCATTTTTTAGCCGTGTCCTATTATAGAGTCACGGCCATGCCCCTAGCAATATATTTTTGCGTTTCAGTCAAACATTCTCGGAGACTGCAGCTTGAGCTGTGCGTATCACGAGAAGTCTGCTGTGGCCAACGGCTTGACATTCCGTCGTGGCCGCGAGCTCGGTTATTAGATATTGGTAGCCCGAATGGTAGGTACCTATTATTATGTAATAGTATAATATCACGTATAATTTTTTATAAAATGATTATAATTTTTATTATTATTATAACATAATGACGAAGAGTGTGGACGAGAAGAGCGTGTGCAAGGTGAGCGTTCGTGCATATTATACATGGATATACATGGGAGGCACTTGGGGGAGATCGGTTGTACGTCGGAGTGTTGACTCTTGTCTTCGGCGGCGGGAGAGTTCAACGCCCGGACACAACGCCGAACGCCGCGCGCACGTACTCACTACCTACCTGCCTAACCTACCTACCTACCTATCTATCTAACCTACCTACCTACTCGCCCCGCCCGCCCACCCATCCACCGTCGACCGACGGATTCATCGTTGCTGCCGCCGCCGTAGGTTTACCGTTATATCTCCGGTAATGACAGCCACCGCCGCAGCGTATTCGCCTCTTCTCTAGCGCGAACGGACCACCGCCACCGCCATCCTCTTCTAGCCACGCGCGTCCTAGTCGACATAGCTCGTGTATAGACGTATATACAATTAACACACGTGCACTAAAATACCTATTTGGCTGCAATGTACGAGCGAGATAGTCGTTTATACACACACGTTACGTCGGTACATATAATATCTTTGCAGTTGATAATATAAATTATAACGTGCTGCTGCGAGACCTATATAGTATAATATAAAATAGAACCCCCCCTCCCCCCCAAATGAAGAAGAAAATCAAACTATAATGTACTCAAACCTAAAAATAAGCATAACACAGTATTAAACTTTATTTTTAAAACACATTTTTATAACATTAATAGTTTTAAATGTTAACAATTAGGTAGTACCTGTATATATATATATAAGAATACAACAAAGAAATAGCATAAAGCGACATACGCCATATTTTAATTTATAATAACACATATATATTCAACATAGTCAAATAGAAAAGCGTTAACGTTATTTAAATTCAAATTAATAATCATAGGAAATTGGTAGTAAATTTTTTATTTTTTTTATTTAAAAACAGTTTGTCGTATATTAATATCTATAGAGTGTGAAAAAAACAAATTTATTGCAACAGTCAAACAACCAACAAGATTATATTTTAAGCCTGGTGCTTCAATAGTTATATTTTTAGTCGGTTAATGAAAATTTAAATAAATTATACTATTCGTTATTGAAAATTTTTTCCACATACGAACACCACGGGTACCTATACTTAAATGTAAAAAATAATCAAAACCTATGGCCAAATCCTAAAAACGTTTTCATAGTAAAATTATGTACAATAATATTATTATATTAATATGTTTATAATAACAATAAAATATGTGAATAACGAATGTGTGCATATATATATATATAAATATATATTATACCGTATATACTGTATAGTCTTACTGGGCCTGCGCTTATAAGTTATGGTGTCTACTGCAACGCCCAAAGACGTTGTTAATATTAATACTATACAAACTGCGTATATTTATGTGTACTCGTGTAAGGAACAAACTATATACACACACACACTCACATTAAATATAATATATAATAGACGACAGACGTGGACATTCCACGACCCGACACGCGGTATTTTCCGATAAAACTACGGAATTCGTATTAATTATATACATATAATATTATACTTATATACACCTCTACATGTATGTATAATAATGATAATACGCACAGTGTGATTTTCATTTTTCTTTGTCCATCTGCAACGTCTTGTCCCACTGTAGGTAACATATATATATATGGCTATAATCAAGGAAGACCCGCGGAGAGTGATATAACGATATAGCTGATAACTATATATTATAATAATATTATTGTAACAGTTATTCACACAACTTGCAGTCGTCCCGTCGAAATTTTTTCTAGGAGTTAGGACGATTGGTGTATCAGCTGAGCACAACGCGCGAGCAAACGCATTTTAAATATTTACGTTTAATTAGAACGTACAATAATATAATATAATATATATTATAATTTTATAGATTTTGCAAACGGAATGATAAATGTATAATATTATATTGGTTTTACAAAGATGTGTTTTTTTTTTGCATAAGTAAGCGTACACGATTTATGGTAGAAAAAATGCTTTGGTTTTCAATTTCAATATCTTTTCCGATAAGAAAGTGAATCTATAGTTGGTATTTTTAGGAGACCAAAATTAAAAATTCCTCATCATTTCTTTGTATACAGTCCATCTGCAACATCTCGTCCCACCGTTATATACAGTGTGTACAAAATAAATGGTTACACTCTATAATTCAGTTACTTATATAACTCAGTAGCCAATACATATTTTTGAATTTTGTTTGCACGACACGGGACTAAATAACTGTTGTATCATAAATTCCTATGACTTACGATTTTTCAACTCTTGTATTTTGCTCACGATGAGCAACGACTTCACTTTTTCCGTGCTTTTGTGAACACTCGGTATATATTCGTATTAATTAGGGAAGACCCGCGGAGAGTAATAATGAAATAGATCACAATAGTTAATCACACGACTTGCAGCAGTCGTCCCGTCGAAATTATTTCAAGGACGAAGGCGCGGCGGTGTACCTAAACACAACGCGCAAATTCATTCTAAATATTAGCATTATTAATTTAAACATTTTAAACGTATAATACAACATAATAAAGTTATGTAGTTGTAGATTCTGCGAACGGAGCAATTATAATGTGTATTATTGATTTTACAATGACGTGTTTTTTTTTCCGTGTAGGTATAATATTATGACGTATGAGTACATCCGATTTATAGTAGAAAAAATGTTTTGGTTTTTAACTTCATTTGGCTAGCGTTTGAAAAAAAAATTCCGTTTTAGGTTATTTACAATTAAAACGTCACCTACACAATTTTAGCGGTTATCGTTTTATTCGTAATTAATATGTTATACAAGTTTTGCGTTTATCGTTATTTAGAATAGTGTTAATACCTATTAAATGTAATAACTAATGCGGGTAAGTAATGGCCCGGAAATAGAATATAATATAATCAATCAATTCTAATGTCAGTATGCATGAAATAAATATTTTTTACGAAACCAATATAACTTTTAAACAAATGGAGTTATTTCGTTTTACGTTATTTTTTGTTTAATGATAAATAATATATTTTCTTAATCGTTATGCTTTGTTTTGCGGTATTTATTTATTTTTGATTATCGTTTTCCGTTATAATTACAATCGTCTTTAGTCAAATATAACGTCATGATCATGACGTTGCTATAACGTTTGTAAGCCCTGCGTCAATGTCTTTTCTAGTAAGAAAATGAATCTATATTTACTACTTTTGGGAGGTCAAAATAAAAAATTCCATATCCTTTTAAATAATCGGGAAAAAAAATAAAAAAATTAGGCAAACCGGAAATGTATAGAACTTTAAAACTTAATATATGGTTCCTCATAAGTGGTTATTATGGGTATACCTATTAAAAACATTAAAGATACAAATACACGATTTATTTTTTTATAGACATTTTAAGTTTTAATTTGGACAAAATTAAATATTTAAACGAAGAATAATGATTTTAGTTATTTTGTTGCAATTCGAAAATAAATTGTGGGTACTTAAAACCAATGTTTTTATACATTTTTACTTTATATACATTGTACGCACAATGACAATTTAAACCCTTAGACTTATTCAACCTACACAAACCTACGGCAAGTCTTTTATTGACTCAATAGTTATAGTCAATAATAATATATCATAGTATTTTAATAATTTTAATTTTAACATTATAATAAATGAAACGATTTGGCAAAAAATAATTCTACACGTCGTAATATACTGATAGTAAAATGAATAACTATATTATAATGGTTATATAAATGGTTAGGTACATCATAAAATAATATACCCTTAGTAATATATAGGTAGGCTGATAGACAGTCTTCGCTCAGAATCGTTCTTCGTATGCAATGACCTATCATTGAATTCAAATCGAACACGTGTATACAGTGACTTATTCAATGACGTGGTACACTCGACACCTAATGTATTACAGCAAAAAAGTCACTTACTTTCCCTCTTTTTTAAATATTATGCTACGAGTTTTCTTGACTAATTAGTAATTTGTGTATATTTTTGTTGTTTTGTGCCCATCGTTTATATTATTCAAAATAAGTTTACCCAAATTTTAATCTACTGTATAAGTTCAACAACAATAGGAAAAAATATTTATATTCGAAGATTACCCAAGCGACTAGCGAGTAACATCTTTAAAACAATAACTTTAATACTATAGTGTTCTATCGACGAACGAAAACGCCAAAATATTGACTAAGTTCCAAGTTCGTAATTTTTTTTAAAAAAAAGGAATCGCAAATAGCCGGTTATAGCGCTATCACCCCATGAGTTTTAATTGGTATAATGCCTCTCTCGTATGGTATATGTTTTACAAAAATAACTATAATTGTAATACCTACTTGAGTACGAAAATGTACTATGTAGGTAATCAGGTATTTTTGGTTCATATTAGACTTCGGCTAAGTAAAAATATCATAAAAATCATGTCTAAAGTTTAAATTATTATAAAGCTGCATGTGAAAAAAAAAAATAATAACGTATTTTTTACAATGAAAATAATCAAATAATAATCACTTGGAGTCATGTTATATTTTATACTACGACAACATTATTTGTTAAGCCAAAGTGTCCGTATACCTCGAAATATGATATTATTCTAGGAACATCGGTGACCGGTATTACCTACCTATACCCACTGACCGGTATTCCCCCCCCCCACGCTTTACACCGCGTTCTATATATTACACAACTAATATATTATTTGTCTTGGTCTCTATGTAGCTATGATATATAGTCCTTAAAACTGCACGTATAAAAAACGTATTCAAAATATTTAATTTATTAAATTTTTATCAATGCAAATTTGCAATAGGTAATGCAATATATTATAATTTTTAGGTTATAATTCAATAATTGTATCATATACAACATAAAATATACATATGGTTTGCTGATATTGGTATTTGGTAGTTGATAGTTGTGCACTTTTATGTTCTTTTACCTCGAAGTATTTGCCAAAATTAAATCGAAAACGCCCATAAGTTATGTGTTTCAAATCTTGTATTGAATGAATATTTCGTGTTTTGAATTTTGAACATTTTATTTTGTACTTTTCAAATACATTTTTGTTATGATCTGACAATTGACCAACTACCAACAAAAAAATATTAATTATATTATATCATAAAAAGAATGAACAATAATGAAACTATAAGAATTGGAAATCATTTACATTTTAATTACAAAATAATTTGCAAACGTTCGTTACTTTGATAAATGTAGTAAAAATTTTAATATTAAATGATTATAAAAAAAATTACACCTATAATTATGGATCTTTAATATTTTCGAATTAAAATTATAAAAACTTATGAGGAACCTTGATTTAAAATTTCAAATCTTGGATATAGATATTGACATTTGTTTAAACAAATGTATAGTAATGGAAAAAAACTACAAAAAAATTGAAAATGTAAAATGTATAAATGCCTAGCTCAAATCGGGTTAAAATAATTTGAAAATTATACTACGTGTAGGAAATGCTAGTATAAACATTCGGCGAAAATTACACGTACCTACGGTCATTAGTTTTTGAATTACACCTATTATGTGGTACGAACGCGTTTATATGGGTAGGTATAAATCATAAAATGTACACGAGTGCGAGTTTTGTCGAGGGCGTACCGAGGTATGTCAAGACATATGGGTTTACACGAAAAAAAAAGATTAAACCTGGCCAAAAATCCCCGTCGAATTGACAGTTTAATAGGCTAGTTTAACAAACATGATATAATATATAGGTACATGCATTATACAGGTATAATATACCTGGTACATCTTACACAGATATGTAATTAGATAACACGCAGGTGCTCGGCCGGGATTTGCTCGAGGGGCGAGAGGAAGCTGCAGCACTGTCTAGCTACGAGTGTTTCCGAATGTATTAGAACATTTTTGTTTTAATTTATATTTTCAAATTAATCACCTGTACGCAGAACGTTATCAGCTCTTTAGACCAATCAACCACCACCGGTCACCGGTAGGTGTTCGCTCAATAATAAGCAGCTCCAGAATTATTTGATATAATATGTCTCCGAATATATTGCTGGACTTGTAAAAAGTACAAGACCAACTATATCAGTAGATTTAATGAATTATTTTTTGTGATATAGAAGTATAGGACGCGTATCACAATGAGATGAAACAATAATAATAACCAAACAAATCATAAGTCGAGAAAACGAACTTGAAAAACATTGAAAGTTATCAGTTTTTTTTTTTTTTAATCTCAATTAAGTTAAAAGTTATAATAACAACAATCAACTTGATGACTTAAATTAGGTGCCTTTTTTTAATATTATATAAATGGCCAATATACAATCTGAAATAAATACCCACATCGTATAAAAAATATATGTTTTTTTAATTGAAAAATTCTGCCTAACGGGAATAAGAAGTACATTTTTAATTTCTTATCATATTGGATAGTTATTTTATTAAAGTTATAAATCTATAATTTAATTATTTACATATAAACGTTGGATTTGATTGAAAGTAACTATAGTGATTTATTGGGTTAATAACTAATACCAATAAAAATCTATTAAGTTTAAAAGTTAAGTTAAAAAGATAAAATTAGCTACATATACCTACCTTTTAAATTGTTAACTCGTTCATGGTGCAGTATATCACTAGGTATTAAACGGTTTACACTGGACTGACACAATAGTTCTACACATTATCCAAAGGACGTGTTATATAATTATATTTTCATATTTTCAATAAACCCATTGCACTATAATATATAATACGTCAAAGCAGCTGATTCGGCCATTTGTTATCTAAAAATTGTTGTTTAAAACATATACTTATACTTTACCATCGTGATTTACACTGTTTCTTATAGTTAAAAATGACTGTACATTATAATTTATTCCGAATTAGCATGTCGAGTCCTATTATTCTATTTATGTAGATGATGGTTTTAAATCACATCAGTGGGCCTCCAAAAGGTGGTCTTTAATAGCACCTGTTGCGTGCATTGTGCGTGCACATATTATAGTTCTGTGGCTATATAGTATATACTATATAATATACGAGTAGTTACAACTTGTTCGTACATTTTCTACATTTTGGTCAATATTTTATGTTATAATTTCATTGCTTTACCATAGGTACTACCACAGTCCACAGACACTTCCAAAAAACCATTTTTTTTTGATAAAATATACATCTTAAGTTCTTAACCTAACCTATCAATCGATTCAACAAAATATAGTCTTACATTTATGATAAGCGGCAATGGTGGAAACCAGTTATACATTTTCGACACCATTAATGTTTTATTGACTTTTATATTAAAATAATTAATTATAACATTTATAACACAAATTATAATCTGAAGCTTATTAATAAATAATGTTATATAAATATATACGTACCTACGTTTAAGTTATACAAAAAATTTAGAATATAAATAATAATTATTATAGGATTTCTAAATATAGTATTTGACCAAAGACATTAAATCCTTTTACGTATAACATTATTTCTTAGTTGCTCTTGGATTTTTTATACCAAATTCATTGTAATTTAGTGAATTGGTCAAAGCATTTTCAATGGATACCGTTGCAATGATTTTACTTAGTCGTTTAGCATCGAAGTACGCAAACAATTATTCTTGGTTTGTTCAAGACAAGAACATTATTTTGTCTTTGCAGAACGATACGTAGATAATATAATATGACGTAAATACCTAAAGTAAAACGTCAAATAAAATTCTCAACACTTTTAAAAATAAACAAGGAAAACAAAATATAACAAAATCGAACATAATATACAGTCAAATTGTTTTTTTAATATGCTTTTAAATTTAAATTTTTTTTACAAAATTTGGTAAAATGTGGAAATATAAAGATTATTATTTTATGTTCAAAATTATTTATAATATTTTACGTAAAACCAGCTTTTAACAAAATTGATTTTGTTTTTTTTCGTTGCAATTCAAAAATGAATTACTGTACAGATTTGAAAGTTGAATAAGTTCAAATTTGATACAATTTGTCAAAATTACACAAAATTCACAAATTATTTAATTAGTTAAAAATTGATAACATTTGCAATATTGATATGTAGCTTAGGATTAAACAACAAACAAGGTTTTTAATATGTTTTTTGCGACATAGACCTTAAAATCTAAACAATAAAGTAGGTAACCATTTTGCTGTAAACGATACTGTCGTAGTATAAAGAATATGACGTTAAGAGATTATATTTTCCATAGGTAACGCAATTTTTAGGAATATTATACAGTACATCATGCTCGTAGACATAAAAAAAATCACAAATCGAGATATTTCAGAAGTCTGTTAATAATCCGTTTCGTCCTGTATATTAAAATATGTCATATTTACTAAAATTTCCAAACAAGTCCAAACATAATAATTATCGTTCCTTTGGCATGTACCTCACGTAGGTATTTTATAGGACGCTCTTACACGAGTTATAGTACCATGTCGATTGTAGGTACCTAGTAGAAATCGGTTTTCATAAAATAAACTTTGTGTATACCTAATATATTCGGATAATGAGAAAAACGATTTGATTCAGACGGCAAAAACTGAGAGAAGACTCTCGCCGCTTTTAATTTAAAAATACCAATCATGTACAATTTATGTTTTGACACAAACAGCAGCTAGTGCCTTGAGAGTTTTTCAAAGGTTGTCAAAATATGTCTTGCTCCATCGTGAATTTGAATTCTTCTTTAATAACATAGACGGACCCTACCCGCCTTCCGAAACCGCGCTAGTTTTGCCATTAAAAGGTCAGATATTATATCGGTGATTATGAACGAACGTCGCGGCAGTTAAATCGCATCTATTGGAAAATCAAAAATGGGTGATAATAATATAGTCATGGCAACAAATTATTTTATATAATACTAAAGGTTTATGCACGGCGTGTGTCTTAAGCCGTCTATAATATGGTCTCCTGCCGGGTCGAAGGGTACTAAAATGATATCGTGTTTTAATTTTATTATAGTACCTAAAAATATGTAGACGATAATGGACGTCGCACGAAAAACCAACGGATCGGCGCAGATGTGAAAGGCGGACCGGGTCGAGGTCGACTGCAGCAAGTCGTTAACTAGCTGTGTGTGCCGTCGCTGCAGTATAAAGACTTAAAATTGTATATATATATATATATCGTCATTGTACTTAAGCTGACCACGTCTCGAGCGTGTCGCACTGTATAACTATGGTACACGAGGAAACGAGTCTTTGCGCGGCAAATGCCGAGCGTGTCGGCCGTTTCGAATGACGATAATATGTAACGTGATTTTGTTTTTGCTTTGGTTAATTTCACATTATATAATAACGTATTATAACAGTCTATAGATGGTGTCTAGACGTCGGGCGAATACAATATAAATTCAAGGCTACGGATTTACCTATAGGTAGTGTATTAACATAATCATTATTGTATGTGTACGATGCGCATTACGAATACCGTACATATTATATTGTGCTATGCCGTTATGGTGGGTGAAAAGTTTTATTTTCCGACCGTTCTTTTGCTCGAAACATACATAATCGATTTTCCGACATGCACGTACAGGTAGGTACGTGGAATATATTTTTTTCACGTGGTACCGATTTTTCGCTCCGTTGTGAATTGTTCGCATATTTTCCAGCGTATTTTTTCCTATCACAATATTATCGAACTTAAACTATTGTTATACCTGACATTTATTTGTTGGTAATATGATGTTAATTGTATTATATTACATTTTAGTATTTTTTTTTTTTTTTTATTTTTGTATTCGTTGTTAAAAGTTACGAATTCAGAGCGTATTTTATCGATTTGCTTGATCGTGTGCCATCAGACACTTTTTAAGACATCTACTCATCACATTTGTCTGATATGAAAAACTAAATATTTAAGAATATATATTTTACAAATGAGTCACCCATAATAGTACCTACGTACCCATAGGTACAAATAGGGGGGCTTTAGGGGCTTAGCCCCCCAAACATTTCCTACATTTTGTTTTAAGCTTATTCGATATTATCAAAGCAAGGCTTTAACCCTCCCAAATCTCAAACGCTATTTGCGCCTATGCAGTCTTGGGTAAAATACTTTTTAAAAGTATTTGGAATAAATACTCGAATACTTATGAAAAATAGTATTCCGAATATGTATTCGAGTACTTGATAAATATAATATTCCGATTAAAGTATTTAGAATACTATAAAAGTATTCCGAATACTTAAAAATATTTTTGCTAAACATATGAAACGATACCAGTTATAATGTTGATATTGTATGATATTAATAGATATTATATTGATTCCAAATTTCCAACTCATAAAATATAAATTTTGTATTTTTGTTTTAAATCAAATGCAAGAGAATAACATGCAAATCAAGCAATTTAATTTTCATACTATAAAAGTATTCAGAATACATCACATACCTAATACTTTTGGAAATAGTATTCTAAAAGTATTCGTAATACTACCCAAGACTGCGCCTATATGTACGTACTTATATCGGATGTCAATCACAATAGTGTTATGTCAACAATTATATACATATTAATTGAATGTTGATCTAAATATTGACATTTTGCTTAGTTGCTTTATAAACTTCAGTAGGTACTCGCTAATCTTGTAGTCAGCCCACACTACAAGAAATTTACTCATTATAAAACAATTATTTGGTATGCAAAACCAAATAATTAAAATAAAATATATTTTATAAATGAGTTAGGTACCTATAATGCGTATGTGCCTAATAGATAAATACCTATTAAGTGGAGTGAAGCGGGCTCATACAAACAGTTAATAATTAAAGGCATTCTCATTTATGGCTGTGGAGAAAAATATTAAAGACATTATTGATATTGTTAAAAATTAAAGTGATTTTTAGATTTAAAAAAAAAAAAAACCACGAATAATGATGACTACATTTTTTAAATAAAATATTATACTCTGTTTTTATTAGGTACACAATATGAGGTATTTTATTGTAATAATTAAGTGCTAATTTGAGGGCAATACATGTACTATAATAGTATAAAGATGGGCAAGTGGGTATCGCTTACAAAATACAAATATCTGCGGGCGCCTTTGAGTCTATCAGAAACGTTTGTTTGTTTCTGTGGCAAGCAGCGTTATTCTAAAAACGAAATATTTTCGGCATCGATGTCAGCTGCTATAATAATATGAGCGTGCCCAAAACGCAATTCAAACAATTTTTTCCGCTTATCGAGCGAATTTTGATTTCGCGTGTATGAATCACATAATATACAATTAGAACAAACTATACGCTAACACATTGATGAATGATTGTACCGAGGCGGTTAAATCTATTTAAAAAAAGGAAACGTGTCGAAAAACACCAGAGTCAGCGTCTCGATGTATGTCGATATTCGTGCAATCGATATATTATAATCTGCGTGAGCCAGACACAATAACACTGTATTATTATTATCATCGTCTAATATTGTGTATAATAGTGAGTATAGGCGTATATAGTGCTTAGGTCTACGGAGTGATCCATTTGACTTTTAACGTAAGACGCTCGTATTGTTTCAGAAGACACTATAACGTTTTTGAAAATATTTCTATTACAACATTTTAAGTCGTTATAAAACAACATTTTTGGAAAAAAAATTAATAACTTAGATTCTGAGCTGGGCGATGAATGTATTGATTTTCAATTATGTGTGTTTTTTTAGATTCTGAGTGGAACGATGAATGTATTGATTTTACAGTGATGTGTGTTTTTTTTTATTTTTGTATCTGTCATCACCTTTTAGGACAGTAAAAGTGCTTGGATTTTCTTCAACAGTAACTTTTCTGATAGGAAAGTGAATCTAGTTGTTACTTTGGGGGGTCAAAAGTAAAAATTTTCCAGTAGTTTTCAAAAGCGACGTGAAAAACAAAAGAAAAATTAAGGAAAAACGGGAATTTTTACGCAAAATCTGTTTTCGAGAAAATCGATTTTGGTTTTTGGTGTAACTCTTAAACAAATGACTGTAGGTACATAAAATTTTCACTGGTTGTTTATAATTGCATTTCCTATATACTATAACATTTTCCAAATATTTTGACTCATTTTGAGCTGTTTACGGACATTGTCAGTTTCCATTTTTTTTAGTTTTTTTTTCTATAATTATCAATAAAATTTTCAGTAAAAAAGCTTGAAAATTTAATAGAAGGCTCCTAGGTTATTGTTTCAAAGGCAGATGAAAAAAATTAAAAATCTTTTGTCACAGTTTTTATTTATAAGCATTTAAAGTTCATATTTTGACAACATTTATCAAATTTATAATTTAATAATTTTTTTGTAGTTAAAAATTTATAAAATGTTTAACTTTTATAGCTAAGGATTGCAAATTGAAAATAATGCTCCACGTAAATAGGTTATATATAAATTACTTTATTCACAATAATATCATCAAATATACTTAGTAATATCATAGGCTGACTGACCGTTTTCGCTCGGAATCGTTTTTCTTATACAATGATATTATATCATTGAATTAAAATTTAACACCATACATTACAGTGACCCATTTGTAAACATCTGTGCAGCAGAGCGACACCCACTTGCCAACCTTTTTTATTATTAATCTTATGCTATGATTTTCAACTTTGGGAACTTTTCTAGGGGGAAAGTTAACCCTGAATATTATTCAGTGAATAATGTTAATCCTAATTTTTAAAGGGGACACTTTTTAACTGCATTCAGGGATAGAGGGACTGATAATTTGTAGAGTGTCGGAAGTTAGAATTTTGAATATATTCGTCAAAATCACGAAAATTTCAAATTTTTTGAGTTTGAAATTCATAAAGCAATTTATTTTTAAATTTAAGATTTAAAAATTCAATACACGATTCCTCATATTATATGTTTGTCTATCTTTAACAAAAAAAAAAAAAAACTTACTGCAGTAAGTGGAAAGTCAAATTAATTTTCTATCGGAATTTGAAGTTAAAATTTGTTCGTCATTGGATATTCAACCGGAAAATAACGATTTCTCATTAAAACATTTTCTTATTTCGTTGTTATCTCTGTGTACAAGTAACAATAAATACTTACAATTTCACTAAAAAAAAAAAGTTCAAAGTACTTGAAAAATGACTGTCTTACGAAGTTACGTTAAATGGATGATCCGCTATATTCGCATTTAGCTGTAAAATAATAGCTCCCTAAATTCCAGTTGCGGTTCGATTATAATATAGTTATAATTAAATTGAAACATTATTTAAAATTATTCTACTGCGAGAAAATGCTTGATCATTGCATTTTTTTTCGATACAATATCGCATAATACTCCGTTCAGCACTATCGAGATAATGCCTATATTTTTATATTATAATAATTGATTAGATACGTTATTTGGTACAAAATCATTTCTTGGATTCACGTGAGTTTTCTGAAGTGATTCTGGTCCGTTGGCCCGTATTATTTACTATAAGCAGATTTTATGATATTATTGCTATTAAAGTAATTAATTGTACTGTTTTAGGGAACATTAGAATACATTAGGAAGTAGTTGTGTAAAATAATTCTTACAGAAAAATTGCATTTAAAAATTGAATAGTGTGTATAAAATATAATAATATACTTCAAAAGTTACAAGAATAATATTTTTTGATTGCAACAAAATGAATGAAATCGTTATTCTTTGTTTAAATTTTAACTTCAAATGTCGTTAAAAAAAACTATGATTATCTATATATATTTTTTTAGATTTTTTGTTTACAGTATGAAGTAGGTACCTTCTTATGAGAAACCTTGTTTTAAATTTTAAGTCCTTAGCTATAAAAATTAAACCATTTTGTACATTTAACTATAAAATAATTTGCAAATTTTCGGGATTTTAAGCCACATAATAGTGTCAAAATTTGAACTTTAAATAATTATAAAAAAAAAAAATCATAAAATATTTAATATTTTTAAACTGATATTAAAACCGCTTCTTATGAGGGACCTTTTATTACATTATAAAGGTTTTTGACACAATGAAATTTTTTTTATATATAAATAAAAAAAGTTTATAAATTACTCAACAAAAGTCATATTGTATTATGTATATAAAATATTAAAATTAAAATTGATAAAAATTCCTAGTATTTACAATAAAAAAAGAAAATCATTTTATCAGAAATCGTTAATTTAAGGGTACTTCAAACGCTCAAAAAAAAGTATGTGACTTTCCTGTAAATATTTATTTTTAGTATAGAAAAAATTATGAGGAATCTCGTATTCAATTTTCAAATCTTAGAAATAAAATGAAAAATCTTTATGAAATTCTAAATCAAAATAATTCACAAATGCTTGTGATTTTTACGAAATTTGTCAAAATTCTCATTTCAGGTACTTATAACATTATTGAGAATTTACGATAGTAACAATAGATTTTTACTTACTATAGGTTCCGCATAAGTTGTTCTTACCGCAATTAATAAATATATCGATAATACATATAAATAATAATAAATTATACACACAATTTTTTTTGTAAGCGTTAAAATAGTCAAAACACGAAAGTATATTAATTACTCTGTAAAACTCATAAAATGTTTAATTTAAACACCTAACACTTGAAAATGTAATACAAGATAATTCGTAAGTTTGTTTACTGGTAATAAGAAAAGAAAGTTTACAGTAAAGCCATACATATGTACTTATGAGTGATTAAATTTCAAATGTCGACATTCGATATCCACACGTAAAATAATAATTTCTCCTCAAACTATTTTATTGTTTTGTTGTAATTCAAAAAATATTAATAGTAGAAACTAAAAAATTACATTATAATATACAACTTAAATTATTTTTTAATTTAATTTTTTTCTTATAAATATCGATAAATATTTTTACCCTCGATCAAAATGTTTGAAAATGTAAAACAGTTGCTATTATAAGATTTTTCTATCAAAAATGAAAAAGCACTATTTTATTTTTATAAGCGTTAGAAGTACAATTAATTCCGTTTAAATAATGATAAATATGAAAATGTAAGTGATTTTACAGCTACATAAAATTCTTAAACATATGCGAAATTAATTTTTATACAACTTATCTCAAATGAGATTAATAGAAAAATAAAAAACGAATATCATTACATAAATAATTACTATCATAAAAAATTATCCTCAGAAATAAAGGCTGATAAAAGGTTTCAGCTCGGAATCATTTTTTGTGCCCAATCAACGATTCATCATTGATTTAGTATTTTACACATCCGTGTCGTGTTCAAGGCACCCACTCAATGAAGAGGTTCACTCGACATCTACAACTATACCGACTTCCCCGGGTTTTTGCTTCTACTCGGCTGTTATTGTATTGGAAGCTACCAACGGTTTTTTTTTCTGTACAGGTAGCATTATGTATTATGGTTTTCTAATACAAGGAAACTGCGGACTTTGAAGCCAGTCCAACGACCTATAGGTACCGATAAAGTATTGTATTTTTCGTCGGATATGTACTGTTTTGTACATTTCGAGGTTTATATTGTAAACGTGCGTATGTCGTCTATTCTTCCGTAGATATTTTCGTTCACGGGATGTTTGGGGTAGTTACGACAATATTTGCCATTGTGTATACCTAGGTACATATTATAATAGCTCTGTATACCACTGTTGGGCGCCGGTTAGTTGAGCGTAATTCAAAAGCGTTTAATTGTAATAATATAATAATAATATGATCGCCACGCGAGTGGTCCAATTTAAATCGCACATAACACGATAAAATAACTGTAGTACAAAGCGCCGTATTGTTTGCGATCGGATGTCTTTATACACTCTCCCGAATTCCTAACTCTGATTTCCGGATGTATTTTGGATACGGACGAGTTTCCAAATTCGGTGTACTGACACTAATCTTGACACATCACCATGCGGTATGTACGGATGACCCAGACCACACGCCGTAAATGAACGAGATTTATAATAACAATTACAACAACAGATAACAATAGAACCTATTTATTATTTATACCGTGTTTTTTTTTTTTGTCGACCGGTTCTCAATGGTAAGCTATTATAAAAGCACTTGATTTCTTAGGCCTATTGATGATTATATAATTTAATTGTACACAAAACCCTACGAGCCTGAACAATAACCGACGGAAGTCTCCTGCGCGGAACCAAAACATATATGAATTCGCTGCGAAATCGTTTATTGTACCGTGTACCTATAGCTCGATGGAAATTAAAAAGATCGAGTCCGCAGGGAAAATATATCATCAAAGCAACAACCGATGAATCTGCTGGTGGCATACCACGAAGGATTTATTCTTCCGATTTTCAAAATAAAAAAAAATCAGAATTATAAAAACTAATGTTAACTTTATTATTATTAAAACTCAACTTCGTAATGTTGTGGAAACCTACGAATTTTAGATTCAGTGCGAAGCGTGGATTTACAACGAAGGAGGTTTTTTTTAGAAAACTTCGAGAGTTCGTATTTTTTTTGTGCGTGGGAGGAGGTCAAAATTAGAAAATTCCAAAACATTTTCTTTAAAATTGGAGGAAACTAACAAAAAGAAAAAATGAAAAACGAAATATTTACGCAACAAATGTTTTAAAAAAATACGACCAAATTTTTATATATTTTTTACATGGAATATTTTATTGTTCTAAAGACATAATATAATTTTAATCATATTTTAGCTATTATTAAGCTATTTACAGACGTTTGTAATTTTTTACTTTCGATCCAATCGAAACATTTAGGTATTTAATTTAAACCGATTTATGTTATTACCTATAAGAATTAAAACGTTATGGAACTTTTACGTCTAAGGTTATTAATAACTAAAACGGAATCTAACTTTTTTTTTTATCAATATTTGAAATAAAAACGTCACATAACTTTTGCTTTCTATAACGTATTAAGTACCTACCTGAAATGATGAGTTATTATAAATAAAATGTTATTAAAAATACTAGAAAATATATTTTATTTTTAATTTTAAAGATAGAAAATATTATATTAAATTGTTCATGTTTGGTTTTGTGGAGTTTTATTCTTTTCGTCAACAAATATTTTTTTCTGTTTTAATTACCTACGTTTGCAAATTTTAATTAAATTTTGTCATGTATAACGTTATTAAGTAACGTTTGCAAGCCCTAATTTTTATTGATACAATTTTTCTTTCTCAGTAATAAATTATGAAATTTTATTGCAAGGTTTCTCATAGTTTATTCTTACTACTAATTCATTTTAAAATATTTTTAATTCATTATCACAATTTACTAGTTAAATTATTTCGAAGTAATCCAAAAATATAAAATTCAAATCTATAGACAATTTCCGTCATTAATCAATATATTTATATAATTATATAATATCACTAAATTGGCTTACAAAATTAAATTTTCTTGCATAAATTTGAAAGTTTTGAATTTGTTTAGTCTTATGTACGGTGTATGATTGAAACCATTTTTAGTTTTTGGTATTGTGACTTGAAAATGTAATACTTATAGTTCCTCATAAGTCATAATATATTAAGTTTTTCTTGTTCAATAATTAAAAAATATCAAATAAGCAAATAAACTCTGTCTTCTGATTATTTTATAACAGTTTTTTCGTTTTCGTATACAATTATTTATGATTGAATTACAATTTAACACATTCGTTACACTATTTCAGTGACCTACCCTGCAATAACTATAGATGCACACTCAGGTTTTTAGACTATACATTATGACTACATTTTATCTGTCGGCTTTTGTTTCTATAAGTACTTCGTATTTAAATTAAATTATGATTGCAAACAAAAAAAGGATTCTGAGCCTAAATATTACTAAGTAGGTATATATTTTTTGATATTGCTATTAAAGGAATTAATTTTACTACATATACCTATTAGTATATTTGATTAACTCTTAACGAAATTATTTCATTTAAAAATATCATTATATATAATATCGTAATAATATGCTTTAAAAGTTTCTGGTACCCGCAAATAATATTTTTAAATTACAATCAAATAACTTAAATCGTTATTCTTTGTTGATATATCTTATTTCAACCAAATTATAAATTAAAATTTCTATAAAAAAAAAAATTGTGTTTATTTATTTTTGGATTGTTTGGTTATATTATTAACTACTTACTATTATATAAAACCTTGTTTTACTTTTTGAAACCTAATAGCTATATAAATTGAACATTTTATAAATTTTTTTTAAATAATTTATTCATTTTCGTGATTTAGATGAACTTTGCAGTCAATATTTTAATTTTAAGTGCTTATAAATAAAATCGTGTCGATGTATCTTTAATTGATTTTTTGAACCACACTATTATATAAATTTATTAAGAACCTTGACACCTTGCAGTAGATACATTATAAAGCTTTTTGACCCAACGAAAATAATGTTATGAAAAACTAATAACTCGATAACTATGGGTAAGTATATTGTTATAATTTTTATGCATTATTAGTTAAAAAAAGACGCGATTTAATTTTTTCGGTTTGTAGATGCTCGAAAGTAAGTCGGCCAGACCCGTGGGCGGCCTTGTCCACTACTCTCCCCTGTAGTTCCTCAGCTATACGCATAATAAATTGTACTATATACGCATTACATAATACCGGTGTCCGGTATAGCTGGTACATAATGAAACAACATTTTTCTCCAGCTCATCTTCCTATATCAAACTACATGCAGAATAGCTATAAAAATGTAAAAAAACATCTTTTATGAAACAAATAACGGATATTTTATTATTATGTAACCACTACGTAGGTATTCGTTTGCATTATAAGTCATTTTCGTTATTAAGTGGCACCACGTGAGCACCAAAGACTACATACAGCACAATGTTACTCTCTGTTAAGAATAAATATTTTATAAATGAATTTTGAATTTTTTTTTAATGAAAAATTCTCTCTTCATTTGTTTGAATAGACAAACATAGTACGTTTTCATGTATATTAAAGCAGGCAATAATCCTCTATATATTAAGCAAATTAACCTAGCGTGACATAAATGTGCTATTTAGTTTTCAGTTTGGGTACAACTTTTTTTCTAAGAGCCTTGACCGCTCCATGTCGTCGATACTCCAAAACGTGTATATTATCTTAGGTTAGGTGATTATATTATAATAGCTATAATATTAAAATATAAATTACGAATTTCAATGTTTTTATCCATTCCCTAAACACTTGTGGGCAAAGATTTTAAAATTAATAGCTAACGATAATAGAAAAAAAAACGGGGAAGTCACCCTGTTTCATAATTAGGTTTTTATTATTCATTAATAATAATAATTAGGTGTTGAGTGCTCTTTAACTCTTTATTGAGTTATAGGTCTCATTAATGAATGTGTTAAATTATAAATATTCAATGATATTAGTCATTGCATATAAAAGCAAAAATATACTGTAAAAATTAAAATATTTTTTTTGGTTTCAACCTCATTATTGTTACAATTTTAATTTTACTTATTGTTGCATTTTTTTTAGGGTTGTATATATACAATAGCAGTTGTGCAGTTACAGCACGATTATTAATGCATATATTCTAATGACTCACAGAGTTATAATTTAACTATATATTTATAATAATATATTAGGTAGGGAGGTACAGGGGCGAATCCCGAGTTAGGAAACTGTGGGTCAAGACATTTCAAGAGGCCACTTATTAAAACCAGATTAGAAATCTATACTTGTGTACTAACTACTAGGTACATAAAACAAAAAAAAATTCATTTATACTGTATGTGTGTTTATTCGAAGGTCCGAGTGTTCAACTACCCAAGATCTGAAAAGAGGCCAATTTGATCAGCAAATATTAACTGTGGGTCAGCTGACCTCCTGAACCCTCCCCCCATATATTCGTCCCTGGGTAGGTTCCTATTTTAAAATCAAATACAATTCATGATTACAATATTCACTATATTGTTGGAATAACGGTCGACACACAAATATATCATACTCCCTTATTTGAATAAATAAAACATATTTACACTTAGATACAAATATAAAGAGTAAAAATTAATAAATTGTTTCATTTGTTGTATCCAATATTGATAAAAATATCAAACAAAATTTGTATTTACTTTCAAGAAAAACAAAATATAATATTGTGTATACTATAAAGGGTAACAACTACTATTATTATATAAACATACATTATTGGTAACATTTATTACTGATTTTCGGACAATAAAGTGTGAATAACAAATTTCGATTGTAAATTGGTAGGTACTTACTATATAAATCACTGTATCCAATATTATCATGCTTCGATTAGTGATTGTTTTTTTACTTACATAATCCGATAATCGACGTCTTTGGATTTTTATACAAATTTACATGATTGTGTTTTACGTAATACCTACCACCTATATGGTCATATGTCGCTATTTTAACATTATACATTGATTTAGTATAATGTGTAAACGCTATGAATACGACTAATTATATTAAAGGATTTGTGAGTCACAAATTGTGAAGTATCAAACCATGTTCATATATATATGTTTCACATCGATAACGTTAACTTAGTTGTATAACGTTAGCTATACATATTTTAATAGTTTGTTCAAGCCACAATATTGGAACCCTATCGTGAACTATAGGCAGAGTAACATTAGCTATCGATCCAACCTATATCCAATACATTGGTTGAACAGACAGTTGGTTTTAACTAGTACTACTAGCAAGTACTACGATGTCCAACAAATTTTCCATATTACTTAGATCAGTGTTTCCCAAACTGTGATCCCCTATAGGGATCCGTATGTATATCGAAGGGGGCCTGCAAATTATTATTGTTGGGTTAGGTATTGTTGGGTGGAGGAAAAGTTTGGGAAACGCTGCGAGTTAGATTGATTTTTGCTAATGTTGTGCTGACAAGTTCACAAGCAGAGTGAACTATACATTGTATGCGATATCCATCTCATAATTAGGGCTAGGAATGAAATTACTATAGATACCCCAACAATGACGTAAAAATTACTTTTATGCAATACAACTATAAAACAGTTTTGCAAGACTGCACAATTATTTCAATACTTAGCTAAATGAGTAATTTTAATCTGAAAGAAGAATTCTAATTTACCATCGTCACCAATCGTAATCTCAATATTTACGTTTAATAAGTACTCGGATTTGTTCAAAAAATTGAGATTAATAACATTAGGTTGGGTAAAAACCTTAAAATACAATTTTAAAACGTAGAATTTAGTGTAAATGATCTAAAATTCTCTAAAAAAATGAAAAAAATGACTTTAAAATTAAAAATTGTCAAAAAAATGCAAAATAAAAACTATTTTTATTCTGATAAAAAAATACGTGAAACGTGAAGTTATTTAAAACGAGTATCGTGTGGCTTTGTGAAACAATGCAAAGTGCATTGACATCGCATAGCCTTATACTCGTAAATCGTAATATTAAGGACACATGAATGGATGAAAGATTTAATTTCACCAAGTCTGCAGCCACAAGTATGATTCTATAGCGTGGTTGACGGGATACCGAGAGCTTGATGAAGAACTTGTACCTTTATAATATAGGTCTTTACTTGTACGAATATTTGTATAGCAGTCAATGCATTCGATGATAAGGCGTATACGAATTGGAGTGATCACGACGGACACCTTGCAACGGGATCGTGTCTATACGTGACGTGAGACATTGATTGAGAAGTAGAAGCACCTACAAAGTAGTGCGTTCGAATATCGTCGGATGAGTAATATTTAGTGTAATAATATGCGTACAAATATAGTATATTTATGTATATCATAATTCATAATACTTATACCAGCTATTATACTTATACGTGATTGTTCATTATCATATTGTAACAGTTTGAAGTTTCTTCCTTTATACTTGCACTTATCTATATTGTTTGGACTATAATACATTGAGTAGGGAATAATGTTTAATACACTTTATAATATATTGTATAGGCCCACTCACAAATACCCCTCTCAGTTGATTTTAAAATATACTTGCCAAGGCTGGGTAAGTTAATGCGATTTTTTCACTCAGCTCAGTATTATTTTTGTTTTTCAATTAAGTTAACAATTAAATTAATAGAAATTATGAACACATAAATTAAGTTTTACAATTATTATCAACTTGACTTATATTAAAAAAATGCATATAATAGTATAATATTGTAATCGAATACATCGTGACACGTCGAATATACCTCACCCAGCGTGCAGGGTCCGGTATTGTAATATTATATTATTAATATTATAATTTACAGTGGTTCCGTATCGGTTCGTTTTAATCTCGGACGGATACAGATAAATCGATAAAGAATAATAATAATAATAAACGTGAAAACCAGTAGCCGCAATAATGTACGACCACCGAGCGACAGCCAGCCGGTCCGCGACGGTTGTCAGAAACCTGCATATATTATAATACTATATTATATACTGTGTGTGTGTATGTGTGTGTGTGTGTGTGTGTGTGGTGTGTGTGTGTGTGTGTGTGTGTGTGTGTGTGTGGAAGAGAATCGTTAAAAGACGCATTTTTCATTCGAATTATCTTTCGACGCGGACTCCCATGTTACCCGTTATATTATGTATATTAATATATATTATACCATGTACGGCGTGGATATAATATTATGTATAATAATCTTTGATGGGACGCGCTCGCATACATTATAACAATAATATAACAGGCGTTGTAGGCATAACAGGATAATACTATGTATACGCGCGATATATATAATAATAGTATAGGTACCAAGGTATATGCTGTTACGTAACCACGGTTGATTTTATGGTGTGAAAGACGACGTGCTCTTGCAGGTATCGTCCACCGCGACGCGAACTGTACTGTTTTTGCCGTCTATTGTTTATTAATCGCCATGATTATTGTTATGTTTCCTGCACCGTTTATGATTCAATATTGTTCGGTCACCGTAATAGTATAATATTATGCTGTACGCGATGTATAAAACGGATTGACCACGTGATCAGAATCGTCAACCGAAGGTTGGTCATGTCGATGATATTTTTTAACGGATTCGAGTTAAGTTGATAAAACACGTTAAAAAAGGGTGCACGAGTGGGTACCGCTCTGGATACCAAGGTATATGCAGTTATGTAACCACGGTTGATTTTATGGTGTGAAAGACGACGTGCTCTTGGTATCGTCCACCGCGACGTGAACTGTACTGTTTTTGCCGTCTATTGTTTATTAATCGCCATGATTATTGTAATGTTTCCTGCACCGTTTATGATTCAATATTGTTTGGTCACCGTAATAATATAATATTATGCTGTACGCGATAATATATAAAACGGATTGACTGCGTGATCAGACTCGTTTTTCCAAGGTTGGGCATGTCACGATGATATTTTTTGACGGAGTCGAGTTAAATCGACGAAACAAATTAAAAAAAAGGTGCACAAGTGGGTATCGCTCTGATGTACTGTAGTTGACGAGTATATTATGTCATTTTAATGGATATTGTGTTATATTTTAATTCGATGATAAACCATTGCATAGGTTCGATAAACGATTCTGAGCGGAGACTTTGTGTCACCCTAGCATACTTGTTGAATAATCAAATTTAATAGTTAAAAAAAAAATTGAAAAAAAGATCTCATGGCTATAAATAGCGTCACTTTCTGGTAAACTTTTTGTTGTAAAGATGTCTTGCTACTGCCATACATTTTAGCTCTAATGACATCAAGTTTTGACTAAATTACAGTTAGTTTATGTCTAGTTTCTGTTCGATATAAACAAAAAAAAAATTGAACTCGACAGAAAATTGTCCATTGATCGTACGGAACATTTTGTAAAAATTAAATTTCATATTATTGTGAACACTGTACCTAATTGAAAACTTTAAAATATGAACTTTTTCAAATCATAATTAAAATGAAAAACGGAAAGCATTTTGTATGATATACCTACAGACATGTTTTCTCTGAATTCAAATATTTTTTTAGAATCAAAATCAGACAAGTTGGCTAACTTAAATTTTGTCAAAACAAAGTAGGTTGTCGTAAAATTCGTATAGTGAATTTTATATTATTACCGAGTTAGGTATTGTCTTGTGCATGCTCATATGAGAATGATAACCGCATTGAACTTCACTCACTTTAATAATCATTTACAACTGACACATATATCCAGGGAGGATAAGACAAGATTAGAAATTGCCTAACTCTTGCCCCTTAAATAATAACCGTGGTGAGGTCCCTTAAAATAAAATAGATACTAAAAAATTGTATAACCATCATTTTAAACCTGTATTTTATGTTTGGTCAAATACACCAATTAATTGCTGTGTTAAAATATACGTAGTTTACATTTAACGGAGTTTAAGGCGGGGCTGTGAATATACTGGCATTATTTAATTTGCAACGGAAATTTAAAGGAAGAAAAATTTTTGGGAATCTTCTATTATACCGTTTTTTTATGGTAGCTATGAAAAGAAAAACTTTTATACATTTCTGAAAAATAATTTCAAAATTGTTTAACTCTATTATTTTAAAGATACCTAACTCAATAAAATGTCAAAATAGTTAGAAAATTTTACCATGTATGGGAAATGGTAAATTTAGCATTTGGTGACTATTTTGACTTTTGAGTGTCTACAGTTGTTTGTTTTTTGATTACAACAAAATATCGAAAATCGATAGAAGAAAATTTGTTAGTTTACCTGTGTAAATCCAATAACGTACCTAAACATTTATTTTAACTTACCTTACAAAATTCGAACCACCGGAGGAGGTTAGGATAAAAACATTTGTTTTTCATCAATTATTTTAAATGATAATCATATATAAGAGTAAGACTAACAGCATTTCACTCTTATACTGACTCATAACACGAACCCCACACCTGTTGTACACGTCGTATAATATCACTAAATACAAACGGGTATGTGTGTGTGTGTGGGTGAGTATTTTTTTTCTTACTTACGATGATGCATTATTGTTTAAAAGTACATATTATAGACAATAGATATGGCGTCTCGTCGATATTGAAAACAAAAACATCTATGACCATATTATTGTAATATCTGTCCATTATATTATTATGTTATTGTAAGGAACTTCATGACTATTATGATATAGGTATTTAAAAATACGTCAGTCGTCGCACGAACAAAATTATATTACAGTTATCCGATACGCGTTCTATAGGTATAATCTGTTCACTGTTCGATATAATATTATTGTGCTCTTAACTCTTCCGCCACCACTCGAGACGGAAACGATACCTACCTATTGTGATCTTCAAATCGTCATAAATTCGTAATATGATTTATAATGTAATAAAATCATTTGAATTTCATAAAACAAATAATAATAATTTCTCGTCGACTGGACAATAGCGAATGACGAACGACCTAAACACCAACGAATTCGTATCAAAATGGTCATTACCTTACCTAACAATACGGGTACCAACAGGTACCTACACTATTTAGGCGCAGATCAGTTCCATTATAATGTGTATTATTTGTTCTCCCGTAATAACGATTAAAATCTATTATTGCGGTACAATCGACGGGTGTCAGAGTTCGTAACGATCAAGTTATAAAATGTTATGTATACGTCAGCAAGACGGAATGACGATGACGTTATATTATTATTACCATAGGTATTATTGTATACCATGGTCGGAATTGAAGAAAACGAAAAAATTCTCACAGTTCTTAATAGTGCAGTAACCCCGAAAGAGGCCTCGCGCCGACCACCACTATATACCAACAGTTAAACTCTTATACCAACACGGCTAGGTTTATATAGTTACTAAAATATATAAGACTGACTTTGTATTATATTATTTTATGTGTTGTGTTGTGCTGTGTAAATAATATTCGTCTAGGAGCCACGTAAAGTGGTATGTATAATGTTATAGTACTGTAATACAGGAATGGTTATGGTTATTGAATAGACATGCAAATAGGTAAAGAACACCTCAACTACCTCAACGTCAGTTATATCATGTTACACAAATATTGTAAAAAAAAAAAATATTTTGAACAATATTCATTTTAGGTATATTCGATTCCTATGAATCCTAAACACGGGCACACGGCTATAGAATATAGATAAGTTTATATAATTAATATTTACAAGACTGACAGTATATTATATTGTTTCATGTGTTGTGCTGTGTAAATATATAATTTGTTTAGGATCCATCATCCATGTGGTATATATAATAATATTATAGTATTATGTATATGGTAGTCAAATATAGGTAAAGAAAACTTCAACTAGGTACCTCGACGTCAATTATATATTCTGTAACACAAAATATTTCAAGAATAAGACGTCATAACTATATATACTGCTTGTATAATACTACTTAAATGAGATTCACAAACAAAACTTTTGCTTCTAAAAGTATACTTCTTCCATAAAGCATTTTACCAAAGTCTTTATAGAGTACTTTGAACTTTTAATGATTAAGTACCAAGCACAAAATTATTTTATTTTAATACTCAGGGTTTTACTTAACAAAATCATTTTCAATTTTAATTCTGATCGTTTTCCCTATAGGTAGATAATAACCGAATTTACTAAAAATCATAAAATAAAGATAATACGCGTTGTGCCGATTTTTATCGAATGACCACAACAAAATGTTATTATGTTCCTTATCCGACCGAATCAACCTGCGGTCAGTGATCGCCGGTATAGGTACCTGCCCTCAGGCACCGATAACTGTCTAATCGTATACGTCATCAATCATTATTATAGAACAAAACATATACGTTGTCTATACAGAAAAAGCAGCTGGCAACTTAAATATTTATAAATCAAACTTTATGAACGCAAAGTTAATTAATTTATAAATGGTTAGTAATATTGTGTGTACACGTTGTTATAGGTGCAGTGTAAATAATATATGTGTATGGTAAATTATTCCTGCATTAGCTACATAAGGTCATGTCGAAGTTGAATATTGTGTAATAACATTTGCCGAAATATTCTTGTTAAAACAATTATTTAAATGCGTAAAAAATAATCATCAAATATTTCATATATATAGTTTATAATGAATTTAATAAGTTTTATTATAATGTAAATCCTTAAATTGTAAATAATAAAAAAGTAGGTAAGTGGCTGTTGCTCTGCTGTACAGTAGGTTAAAAGTGGATCACTGTAATGGATGGTGTTAAATTTGAATTCAATGATATAATATCATTGTATAAGAAAAACGGTTCTGAGCGAAAACGGTCAGTCAGCACTCAGGATATTGTATATTACCTACTAAATATATTTGATGATATTGAGAATTTAGTAATTTATATTATATAACCTATTTACGTGGAACCTTGTTTTAAATTTTCAATCCTTAGCTATAAAAGTTGAACATTTTATACATTTTAACTACAAAATGTTTATTAAATTTTAAATTTGATAAATTTTGTCAAAATTCGAACTTGAAATGCTTATAAAAAAAAATGTGCCTATGTATTTATAATATTTTTCAACTGCTATTGTAACAATATCATAATATATTAAATTAAATTTTCACGCTATCATACCCAACAAATAAAATTTTATTGATATTTATAGAACTATTATTAATATTTTTTTTTTTTTTATAAAGGTAGACAAACTTTAATAATGTTATGAATAATTTTGTATTACATTTTCAAATCTTAGATTTAAAAAGAAAAAGTTTTATAAATTCTCAACTCAAAACAATTTACTAATTTTCGTAATTTTTCCAGTATTTTGTCAAGATTTGAACTTCAAATGCTTATAAAAAAAACTGTGACTTAGGATTTTTAATATTTTTCTAATATCATTGTAACAATATAGTAGGAGCCTTGTATTACATTTTCAAGCTTTTTTACCCAACAAATAAAGTTTCATTGACATTCATTGAAAAAAAGACTAATACAATTGGAAACTGAAAATGTTCCTAAACAGTTTAAAACTAATCAAAATATTTTGAAAATTTTGAAAATTTTATCTCGTATAGAAAATGCAAACATAAATAACCAGTGAAAATATTATGCTTCATGTATATATATGTTCATTCATTTCAGAGTTACACTAAAAACCAAAATCAATTTCGTGAAAAATCGATTTTGCGTAAAAATTCCAGTTTTTTTTAAAATTGTTATGTTGTTTTTCTCGTCGCTTTTAAAAACTATAGGGAATTTTAAATTTTGACCTTCCCCAATGCACCAACAATGTTCACTTTCCCATCGAACAAGATACTGAAGTTGAAAATCCAAGCATTATTTCAACTGCTTATCGTGTACACGGACACAAAAATGAAAATAAATAATAATAAAAAAAAAAAAACACACTTCATTGTAAAATCAATACATTTATTGTTCCACTCAGAATCTAAAATGTTAATACTACTTGTAGGGTACCTACTTAGTTAAAAACTATTTTTGCCGATGAATATCCTATTGAATTTGTATAGAGAAATAAATTCAACGAACTCTTCAATGGGTTGCGATTTGGCTTCCAAATCACCATCGTATATAGTTCTGCAGAATGAATTGGGATAAAATAACACCGTAAAACTAATTAAAATTGTACTTTAAATTAGGACACAGCCATATTATTATGAATAAAGTTCAATAATTACAACGGAGACACAACGATTATTGAAATGTCTAAAAAGCATTTTCTTCGAAAGGCAGTGAATAAAATTTACTGCGAATCCTGCAGAGGAAAAATGTTTAGAAGAAAGTGCATTTGCTCATTAGAATCGTCATAAGTTCGCTTACAATAATTGTACACCATAGTACATCGTACTTCTAATGAGTGATATTTAATTTTCCATTTAATTACATAACTAGATAATAATTTGTTGATTGTTAAATTACAGAATATACAGTTTATTTTGAAAAAAACAATGTATAAAATAATGTAAAACAATAAAACTGAAAACTTAAAATGAGTAAAACTTAATTGCGTAAGCTATTTTTCCACTGGGGAAAAAAATATATAAAAGAGAGTCTTCAAAACAGCACTGACATAAAAAATTTAATTTGTTTTACTGTGTTTATGCAGGAGGTAAAATTTTTTCAAATGTATAAGTAATCACAAGCATATTATAATACATACCCAAGTCCAATCACTAAAATATTATAGTTAAACAAAATATAGTATGTACCTAGGTACTATTAATTAACTGTTTAATTGGTAAAATTACTAAAATTATGATTACATAAATATAGTTGTTTGTTATAATAATGTTTACTATATTTATAGTTATTCAATTGCTTGATGCTTTAATCACCAAAATCAATATAGTGAAAATAATTTACTTATATAGGAAAGACAACTCACGATTACTACCAAGGTATTCTATAACCAAAATGGATGGAAAATCAATTAATGTAATGGTTTACTAAAATGAATGGACCGATCATGGGTGGTTCTAAATTATATTTGAGGGACCATTAGCTCACTTAATGATTCATTAAATGTTTAGTGATTGTTTGCAGTGCGACCAGGCATAAGTCAATCAGATTATCCACAAGGTGAGTGCAAATAATAATTATAATTTGTGATTGGGTAGGTGGTGTTGTCACAGATCACATTGCCTATACCTAATATAGACTTATTATTACATATTACAGTAACTATTGACAAAATACGTGCACAACATAATATAATACTGACGTTTATAAATCAATACCAATGCAATATTATTATATATTATAACGGTTAAATAAAGTATCAATTATTATTGATGACTTTTAGTTCTGGTAAAAGTCCTGACGATATGATCGTTTTTAATTTACGGTGTATGCACGGTAACACATTTAGTTGAGAATAATTATTAACAAATAAAATAACTATTATACATAGGTATAGGTATCACTGGTATACGCGTGGTATGGAAACGGAGCAAGGCCGGGTTAAGGATCACACAAGACCCAGTGTAAACCCTTCAAAGTTTCTGTGCACGTAGGCACTTAATATAGTTTTTATACATTATTCTTTATGATCAAGTCATCAGTGTATCTATTTACAGTGTTCTTTATGTTTTCTATCAAAATACGTCACAATACAAAACGTTTTTACATTTTGATATTGTTATTTGTCTTATCAGAAATAATCAAACACGATTAATCTCTATGATTATCTCATTTGACCATGATGTGACAATTGCCAATAATTATCAAACACTTTTCATTGTTTTATATAATTTTATCGAGTTCAGCGTGTTATCAGATTTAATTAAATTGTTTTATTAATTAAAGTGATATTTTTTGAAATGTATAGGTAGGTACAATGAAAACATTATAATAATGAGAACCGAGTCCCTCTTAATCTAGGCTTGCAGTGACTGGACATTAGTGAGTTATAGCGTTAGGTCACCTAAAACATTTTAGATTCAAAAATAATGACAAATCATTGAAAAACAACAATTTTTAAAAATGATAAGGTCCACTCGAAAATGAGGTTCGACAAACTGTCGTCCTTGCACATTTTTATGGCGTTTTATCACTATCAATATGAAATTCGGATAATTATTGTGGGCACACAAAAGTCTAACCTATAGGTATTTCATAATATATTTCCGATCAGCAGACACGGAAGGGATATAACATAATATTCAAAATGTACAGCTAATATATATAATTACGTTTGGGCCGTTTTTTGTTTACCGACTGAAAATAATGAAAAAATAACCATTAGCACGATTGTAAAACCAGGAACATACATATTATACGATGGCGATTACCGTGGTACAATTCACCGGTAGCACTATAGGCAACACTTACTAACCGCACAGCGATTAAATGGTTTGAAACTTTGGTTCAACGACTTACCTCCTCCCCCCCCCCCAAATCCATTTTAGATATAATGAACAATTTCTTTTTAAATATTTTAATTTTTCATACAAATGAAATATTTCAAGAAAATAAATTTCATGACATTTTAAATCCCTAACACTATGGTTATATACTCTTATACGAGCTATATTTCACAACGAACACAGTGTTGATGATAAAGGGTGCGTATGACGAAAGTGAAAATCACCACGGGGTATCATATTATAATGTTGTTGTTCGCATTTCCTGTTGGGTCACATTCCGCCGATCGAGAGTTTCGTACACTTTAATAATATATAGTAGCCCGTTGAAAGGAAATCCTAAGATTATCATCAGAGAAACCTAGAGATACGTATAACGGGATAAACCCGAAATATTTTCACTTGATTTATTGCACCTATATAGTTCAATAAAAATGAATCGCGGAAAAAAAGTCAAAATATCAACCCTGTAAATAATTTCCCGATTCATTTTGGAAAACACTTCTTAACAATAAACAGGTAAGTAGGTATAGCTATTATTTTGAAAATGAATCATCAGCCATTAAGTATTTTAGTTTAATAGTTATTAATATTAGTTAAATATATTATCAATATAGGTAGTTAAAGCAAATATACTTTTACATTCAAAATTACATCAAAGATCGGACAAATAGATGATTTTACAAAGTTCAATTCGACTTACATTTAAAGAATCCACTAAAAGACCCCAGGACATTGAAAATATTTCTACATTGGTCGGAAGCGTATTTAAAATATCTAAAAAATATCATTTTTGGTTTTAAATTAAAAAAACAAACAATGTTAACAACAAAGGAAGTGTATTAAAATTGTTGTAAAGTTTAGCTGCAGAAATAGGTAAAATAAAATATTATGAATCTGATTTATGATATTGACAAGTACAAAATATTATTTTTAGCTTCCCTTTTATTAATTTATTTAATTTATTCGTATCATCAACATGAAAATTTAATATAATGGAGAGGGTTTTGTACATTTACATTTTGCTATCATAATATTGTTTCTACTTTAAATATATTAGTTTAATTTATCATTATTATTATAATTTCCCATTTATAATCCGAGCTTATTTTTTAATTACTATAAACTGAATTTTATCTTATTGAATATTAATTTATTTACATTAAATTATTTCTACTTATAAAAAGTCACGTAAGTTATTGTCGATTTCATTCATTGAAATTCAGCTATTAACTATTACTGTTGCCCTGTTGAATAATTTCATTTGTAGAATTTGTTTATCCTATTCTCAATCAAACATAATATACAATTAATTTGTATCACTAAAATTTGACAACTGTCAAGAGGATAGAGAAGTCGAAAAAAAAATCAGCTCCAGGGTGCGACATTTTTGATTAAGTAGGTACTTTAAGTAGGTCTGTGCAGTGTATACACAAGTCCTCCGTCCCAATGTTATTATTATTGTTTAATATTTATTATATTCTTAAGCCCGGCAACTGTACATTAGCACATTAGGTGAAGGGTTTAGACACGATTGAGCATAAAACACCTTTTTTGCGACACGATTGAGCTGTCGGCGTGGATGGTGCCGTAGGGTTTTTGGTACGTTGGAAACGGTTGGAGGAACACGTTTTTGTGTTTGGCAGAATTTTCAAGTGGGGGCAGCCTCTCTCTCCGGACACCCTTATATTTTTCATACTATACGTTCCCACGCGAATTACGAGGAACATCGCTGCAGTTACCATCGCAGCACGAATGCGACAAAATATAGGTAATAATCACAGTTGTTACTTGTTTGTGTGTGTATGTGCATATTATATTACATAAAATTAATTATTACATGGTGGTTTACCGAATGCTGAATTCAATGAAACAATAATTACTTATAATTGTTTCCGAACGAAGTTGGAAGTAATTAATATTGAAGTTCAATATATTTGCCATAATTTGTTCACATATATAGTACCTAATAAAAACAACAATGCAGCAGTCTGTGATCGTACAGAGTTAATTTATTCGTACCAAGTAATCAAACTCACATGGATTGTCACGTGCGTTTCACAATAAAATTAACTAATAAACTACCTTTATATAGGTAAATGGTTGTGTGTGTTCGAAATAATAAATCTTACATATACAGCTGGGTTATTTGCCAATCATGCTCACCCCTAAAATTCGATTTTCGGAATTTTTAAATATACTTAAATGCCGTATTATCAAATTCTTGAGATTTTTGGTATTAGATATACTTAAGGCGTGTCCTGTAGTGATACAAAATTTTTATTAGAATTTTTTAGACATCATACTATGGGTATGATGTTAAATTTGTTAAATTTGTTAAATCTTAACAATATTTCGGTACTTTTGAGAATATTTGTAGACATTTGAAATTTTCAACTTACTTTAGTTCATTTTCGATTTGTGTATATGACCAAATTCTATGTGGATAATGAAATTAATAAAATAAAAAATATAAAGAGATTTTAGTTTTTCGGCTATTCTGAAAAGTCATACAAATGGCTAAGTACTCTAACCATTCTGCTTCTCTGGTCCACAATCATAATATTTCAACATATGTACTTGCGTGGGCGATTTGTCGAAACAAAATTTAAATACGTACGAGGAGACGTGTACCTAATAAATCATAACTATTGTTCGTCACATTATAGCATAAATTATCATAATATTATATTTTGAGAAGCGAAAATGTCATTTCATAAATACCAGTGATATTGTCAAACAAATCGTACCGAGCACGGATGTCAATGCGCAGTAAAATAATAAAACAAATCGTCGTTTTAAAATACTCGAATACAGAAATATTGTTCGCGTTGAACATATAATAACATAACATTATTTAACGACTTTGGCAAATTGACATAGTGTGAGATGTATACGTTGTATTTTTTTTTTACTACGGAATAACGGTTTTTTCGTAAGAATTTCACACGGTTAAATGTAGATTGTTCGTTTCACATAATATAATAAAATAAAAAATATATATAGAGTATTATACGAATATTACACGACGCTTCCGTCCTTGACCCTCAAATATAAATTGCGTAACGATCGCCTTGAGAATCTGAAGAATACAGAAATGAAAAAATGTCCCGGAAAATATATACTTATAATTCGTCGCGAAACGTACGACAAATGACGAATATCCGTCGGACTATAAAAATTATTCCGAGACGGATAAACCTGGAAGATTTGCAAAGATGGTGCTGAGAATCTCATTCTACACAGCATAAATTTCCCAACTTTGATAAAAATATTTTCAGAAAAATAATATGGCTGTCTAAATATTTTAAAAAGTTGCGTAAATAATTAGGAAATATTTTAGTTACCATATTCTTTGGCCAAGAAGTTCATGTTTTTGAAAACAATTTATAAAAAACATTTTAATCATATATTTTCAAAAAAAATTTTTACGGAAACTTTATAAAAATATTAAGCCAACATTTTTATGCAATTATATAGTACAATATTTTGTTATTATGAGAAGAAAATATTTATACAATATTACAATATTATTAGGTAGTAAAATATTCATTATTCAAGCACTTTAAAATATTCACAAAAGATGATCATTTCCCAAATGCTGTGTGGGATAAAGAAAAAGAAATTAAAAAAATGTCCGAAAAATAATATTTTGTCGCTGTTCGACTGTTCTCGGGAAAAAAATGTACCATTACTATAAGTAGGTACCTATAGGTTAGGTTATACCAATAATCAAACAGATATAACTTCAAACAGTTTAATAATAACTACCCTGGTCTTAGTACGTTATTGTTCATAATAATACAATGACATTTTTATACAATGAACTTCAATTTGATAACATTTTCTAAATAACGCAATATTTTTGAGAACCGAACTAGAACCTTTAATTCTATTTAACACATTTCTCTGAGATACGATTTTTTTTGTCCATGAGACTTCTTGTTTGTAATTCATTATAAAATATGTCTCTGATTGATCTTACTTATAAATAATCGTCTATATAATATTTTGTCACATTATTATATATATTTATATTGTTGCGGGAAGTTTTCATACACATTTTTATCTACACCTAACCTGTACACATACCTAATAATAATAATAAAATATTAATTCGATAGAGTTATGATTTAGATAGGTCGAAATTTTGAAAAAATCATAAAAAATAACAGTTTTCAGGAACAAGAGTGTTGCTCATTAAAAAAAAAAAGAAATTGGTACCTATCTCTACTGGACCTTACTCATATTATGTGGTGTGCAAAATTTTAATTCTTGAAAAAAAGTTCATATTATTTAAGTATTAAAAAAATTCCAAAAATCAGAACTTGAATAATTCTTTATAAAACGAAAAATGGGCACGAGCACACGTGGTGATTTATTCTAGGATGAATGCCCACCGTTTTCACCCGTTTTATTAAAACACGAGAAATCGGGAATCGCGGTGGGTTGCCCTCTATACATCTTAAGTACCTACCTGTACCATTATAATACGTAAACATACTATTGTGTATAGTGTATACCATTATGCGTTCCTATTATTATAATGTAGACGATTCGATATCTGTACCACATTTTTTGATAATATGCTGAAAAGGTGAATACACGTTTACATTATTATGTTCGAAACTATACTATAACACTATGACATATTCAACCTTTTTATCCATTTTAAAACTCCGCCATTATGTTATAGCACGAGTGCGAATAATTTTTAACTTCGGAAACGAAATAAAAAGCACGCATTCACCATGCAGCCACGTGCATTATAGGTTTTAGCCTGACCTATATAGATACAATTGTGAGGTAAATAATATAAGAAGAGGGTAGGTATCTTATCGATTTCTATATAGTCTATCAGAATGAATCGAGAAAGAAATAATTGTTAGACACGTGGTTGGATCGCCGATAGGTTAGTGCAGGTGCAATGAAGTTTCATCCGTATAATAATAACCACCTATAAAATTAAAAAAATCCAGTTTTTGAATGACCATGGTCACAATTAATATCACGAACTGTAAAAAGCCAATAACATTTTTTTTCTAATTTAAATAATATTTTACTGTTTTGGTTGCCGTCGCATCGGATGACTTATAATAAATTTACTTATGTCATAGAAAATACTAACGCGGGCCGCGACCTTATTGGTTAGGTGTACCTAACTTACATAATTTTAATAATAAAAACTTTACAAAACATAAACTTATAAAAAATGTTACGGAAATTATCGTAAAATGATTATTATCTGTTGAATGGCATATGAGGATACTTGGGTATAACTCGAGGTCTCTAAATTGACTAAACCTAATATGGGTCTTGTATGAGGCCGATTGAAATTTATACTAAATGTTAAGTATATTATTAAAATAATAATCCGATACGTATTGTGTTGAAAATTCCATCAGCTGTATAATATATTAATATACAACGAATAGTGTCAAAATAAATATTCGAATGAACATATTATTTTGTTGATTACAAAATTACCTATACTAATGGTGATTGTTTTAAATGGTCTTATTTTAAGAAGATAAGACTTCAATGTCGTTGTTTTTCGCAATTTCACAGAAACCTATTGAGAAACTCCGAAAATGTCCTACCTTTATAATAAATCAAGATTTATACGAAAGTTACCCAAATTGTTTTGGTAATGGATATAGCCGTATAGGTATAGATACTTTTACGTGACAAAATCACTAAGTATACATAGTTGTAAAAAAATTAACTTGACTCGGTTGAAGTTGAAATTGTATTAGTTTTCAATTCGTTATTGCTATCGAAATAAATTGAACACATTTTATACATGCAGGTACCTCCGTGATATAAATAATAATATTATTACATTGATAACTTAACTCGAATAAGAAACGAATTGATTAAACGATCTTAAGAGTAAAATATAGTAGAAGTCCTGTAAAGGGTAACTCGTTGTGTGATTATTGATTTGTATACATATTATATATACAGGTATTCAAATTAAATTTTTTTTTCATTTCAAAAAATTATTTACAAGCTGCGTAGACGTTGAAAGATCGGTTTGTGTGGAGAGGGGACTAGATCCAGCGACAGAGAACCCTTGAATAAACTTTTAACTCGTTATATAGTCGTTAGTGATTCACATCACCAGCCATACTATAATATAACATACTTTGGATTACCGCTGCGATTTCCTGCCAGTTGGTGAACTATATATTATTATTATTATTAAAATATTCTTCATGAGAATTTCGGACGTGAATTTCAGTCTCCCGTAAATCGTAAACGAGTTTACCAGCAATTACATGCGCATTAAAAAATAAATAAAATTACTGAAAAACATTGGCGAAAAACACTTGGTGATCTCTATATTATATTATCGTCCTCGTAATTTGCGCTGAATTTAAACGTGTCATATATTATATTGATTTAGAAATACAGGTTCATATAATAGTGGGTAATATTTTAATTTTAATCACGTGTATCATAGTTCTATTCGTTATTTCAAGTTTGACCGTTAACGAGTTAAATAGTTCATTTAATTTTAAATTTGTATCTTAGTTGTATTTTTGGGATTCCGTTAATTTGAGTACTAACTTCATTGATTTAATTGACGTGAAATCGACGAATTAAATTTTCATTATAAGAAGTTAAGTTAATTTATTTTGTTTTCAATTTTATTTTTTTACACTTTAATCGATTACGAAATATTTCTATTCTTTTTTAAATGACAAAAGACTTTAATTAAAACTCGTACATAGTATATGTATATAGTTTTGAGACGGTAAAAATAAATTATTTGACTTTTGGGTATCAAAACTTAAAATAATCCTTATCGGCAATATTTGTACAAAATATATAATATTATGTACCATAATATGATTCAGATTTCAGATAATTTCTGCAAAATTATATGTTGTCATAATATGGTTCAATACTTCAATATAATATCTTATATGTAGTTATATAGTTATATTCTTATTCGTGTTCGATACTATTAATCGATAGGCATTGTCCAAAACACACCACTAAAAGCAATCTTGGTTTTCAGACCTCCTCACATTTTTCTAATCTCAGTGCTTGAACACGACATAATAATAATCAGTCCCTAATATTATTATGTTAAAACGGGAGTTTTTGACAAAAAGTGGGTATTACAGTACAGAGCGAAACCTGTAAACTATATAATGGACAGTCACGGGACTGTAGACCGCCTTTGATATTTTTTTAGTCAAGCTCACATACGGCGCATATTGGCACACTATATATTTAATGAAAATATTGTATTTTTATTTCAAAAAAAGGTGACTGGAAATAATAATACAAACATACACACATAATATTGTTCATTAAACATACATAGTTATTATAAAATATATAACATACTACTAGGATATGTAATCGGCCACAATCCGTGCCTTGGCCATCAAGGCTTGTCGTGTAGGTATCGCGCGCCGTGTGGTCGCCACCGGTGATGCTGTTGCGTAGTATGTTTGGGTTTGAACTTAGATTGTTGTCCGTTATCAAGGTATCGGGAAGAAATATTACTGTCCATCTGTCCGTGACCGTAATAGAAAGGGCCATTATATAAGGCAGGTCGAAATAAGTACATTGGAATGCCTATCAGCTGGGCTGTTAATGACATGAGCGCCAAAAATATTAAATTCATATTATCATTTGCCCCAAAGTTAATGGGACATATTATGCGCTAAAATTATATCCACCTGGCCACCTATATATGACGTAAATATTTATTTGTACCAATTTCAATATTTTATATTATATTAAAAAATATTCAAAATCGTAAATTATCTATAGTATAATATAATCGTAAAGAACCAAATATTTTTGTTCATTAAATGATACGTATAAAACGCTTTTATTTTTAAAATAAATGTTCACTCTATTATGGCATAGATTACGCGAATTTTACTTAAGTATAGCACGATTAAAGATATATTGGTTTCACAACTAGTCGGAAGAAAATGACCCTCCCCGATTAGTCATGGAAAGGCATGTAGAACTAAACTTAGCGCTCCTTTTGGAAAAAAAAGTTTAAACAGTTTATGTAGTTATATCTGTATTATTTCATAATTTTATCTGTAATCGTGATAATATCACAGAATAGATTAAAATATATATTCAATGTACAGTATTATTCAGCGTTTCCAACTTTTTACTTCACGGTACATTAATCTTAACTTGACACTGACTTGTACATGTATATATTTATTTTTATTTTAATATTAAGTTATGAAAACTCGTGTAAAATCATAATTTAATTTATTAAAAATCTTAAATTTATTGCTATGAAATAGCAGATACTTACATTACGATAACATTATAAAAATCTAGTACTAGGTAGTGAGAAATTTGGAACAGGTTTTTCTTCATTATAAGTTTCCTCCTCGGTCGAATGGTTGACAGGTGGCAGCACACCCTCATGTCGTCTTCCAAGTTCTATTCCAAACTATTTATCAAGAATTCAAGGTAATCCTCAATACGAGAATCCTTTATAATAATAATAATATATTTTAATATTTATTATATTTATAATTATATTTAATAATCATTACATCTGATGCTTATCGTAATTAGACATTATACATATTTAATCGATGGACGAGGATGTTAATATACACTAGCATGTGTTGCTTCTATCTTCCAAAAGTACGACATAGACAATTTGCGTTCAGTAGAACCGATTTTTTCGCTTTAGTATTACAGCGAATTGATCTATATCAAACTCATAGGTAAGGGCATTATCTGTTATCACTTGTCATTTTTTTTTACATTTTAATTTTTAAGCGAGTTATGGACGTTTTTATATTTTAGTATTTTACTTAAACATAATTTGGTTAAAAATTTAAATTTCTAAAAAAAAATTTACACGAGATAACACGTACGTTCTTACCTCTAAGTTTGATAATATGTTAATTCACTCCAATATCAAAGTTGAAAACACAAAGCAGGTTCTACTCAAATTTGCTAAGTCGTATGTTTGTAAAACATTGGAGACAACACGAGCGTCCTAAGTCTTATTTAGTCTTAATACAATGTTCCTCAAAAGTCGTTCTTACAGAAACCTAAAAATATAAATGATACATAACTGCACAACTTTTTTTTACACACAATTCAAGTTCGGATACTGACAGGCATTAAACGAATTTGGTATTCGTTTTTTTTAAATATTTATTAGTTTTTAATTGAAAGCGATCAATTGTAGCACCGTCCTTTTAATATTATGCATTTTTGAACGATATATAGTTCTAATTTAATATCTGGAATGACACTGCTGGTATCATTTTGGTACATTTGGTACGATTAGTATTTTCTATTTATCTCGTTTTTATCACTTATTATAATATATGCCTCTTCCGCCGTCGTATTATATTTTTTGACTGGACTTAATCATTTCGTCCGTTATATACGATGTTTCAATGGCTGTGAAACACAATATATTTCGTACAACCATATCGCCTACACAGGCTACCCGTCGTCATCGATTTCGTCTCATAAAAGTCGTTATTGCGTATAATGAGTATACGAAACCAGCAACCGCGTAGCAGGTATTAGGTAGAATACCTTCAGTTTTATTCGATCGCAAACTGCGATCTCGCGATGTGCTTTACCTGTACAACCATTACAGTATAATATAGAGCTAATAATATATTATTTTATGACGTAGTGTGTGATCGAATTTCGACGGTTATTATTACACGAAAGCGCTGGGCGTATCGTGTATACAGTTGCATTTCGACCGCTATATATAGACTGCATGGGTTGCGGTAACCGCGATATAGAGTTTGCGTTCGTGCAGTCCGATGTTGCAGCAGAGCCGAGGAGATAGATGACTAAACCTTTGAAGGCTACGGCGCCATATCGTATCCGGTCTTCAACCTCAAACGGCCTTCGCCCGCAAGAGTCGAATATTATTCTAAGAACGCGTATTATTCATTATATATATATATAGAGGTGTACTTCCATAGGTGCAAGGTATTGTGAAGTCTCTCAAAGTATATACTTAGGTACCTATATATGTACATTTATACTATATATATAATGTATAACACGTTATTACGCCGTGATATTAATATTATATTATATCATAAGGACGCCCTGTAAAACCGCAGGCGTCCGTGTTTTGATTAATACTTAGGAATTTGTTTCTATTATTGTTATTATTATTATCATTATCATCGACATCATCCCCACCACGACCACCACCACGACTACTCTACATAACCGCGGTAGTCCTTATTATAACATTATTCGTCAAACTGGTCGACGAATTCCTCAGATGAATAATTCATTAATTATAATTGTTATAATAATGAGTGCGTCAAATGTTTCGATGAGCCTTTCACCAGCTCCACCCTTTCTCAAATCAAAATCCAAATTTTTTTTTGCAATAAAAATTAGCGCGAAATAACAAGAATATTTTTAAAATTTGCACGGAACTATTTAATGACGACTAATCCAAAAAAGATTGGGGGGACTGTTGAAAAATGTCAACCCCTCCGCCACAGATTTAAAAATTAGACTATCTATTATTCGATATAAGCGTGTATCAAGTACCCACTTTTTACTAAACGTGTTGTTTTTAAATATATCGATAAAAAGATACTATACTATATATAAAAAATTAATATATTATAATGTACCTATAGTACCTATTATATTACATAGGCACATTATACTTAAACACTAAACAATGGACTTTACGAATAAGTACACCGCGGGAGCAATAATGGAACAATAATACTATTATAATACTTCTAAGTTTGATGCATCATTAAAATATAATTATTTTATCGGCTAATTATTCGATACGTAACAAACGAAATGATTTCGACGATGAAACACGAACATTTCTGGTTATAATGAAACACAAATTACAATCATAGAAATGTTTTTGTGTTTTTTTTAAATTAAATAAAACTATCTTATCGCAAAGTCTATTATGGTAGTATTTGAGCCAATATCAATTTTTTAATAATTGTTAACATTTTTTCTCAAATTGCGGCAATTATTGATTATAATATTTCAATAATATGTTCATTGAAACACAGTATTTGTAAACAGTAATAGGTAAATATTATAAGCAATAACTTTTAAAAATGTTCCCATTACGTAATTTATGAATGCCAAAATGCGAATAATAGACCGTTGTATACTAAATAATACTGCGGATTTTTTTACATTTTTTATTTACTTTAACCAATATGGCTACAATTTATGTACATCAATTGCTGAAACAAAATCGCTGTGTGAGCCCATCTTTTAAATGAGAATACTTTTAAAAATCTTTTGTTAGTGAACACTTACACGGTGGTACGAAGGTACCAAGAACATTTTAAGTCTCTAGCTATCATCATTTTGGTTGTCCACTGATTAGTCAGTCGGGACATCTTATTTTATAATACATATTTAGAGATTTTCGTAAAAAATTGTTCAAAAATTAGCAAAAAAGTACGTTTAGGATAGAAAAAAGCATACCTAATAAACACTTTACTCGAAATGACACGAAACGAATTTATTTATGCTTACAATGATTACCTCTTTATCATATACTTCCACCGAAAAATCCTAACCGACAAAATCATAATATCGTTTTGCTACCGACATCTTAGTCTAATCAATCTTAATTCGTTTGTTGCATTCGCGATTTATACATTTTCCACCACGTTTCTGGCCTATTGTAATGTTTCGTATCATTTAATAATAATAATAATATAATAGCAACCGTCGTTCGCGAAAAACGCCGGACACGAGTTAATATGCACAATGTACATAGTGATAATATTATACATGACGTGTATATACCTACCTACCTATATAATATATTATTATTATTTATTATATTATTATACCACGTGCACTTATATACGAACCGGGTGATGACGGGACGGAGACGGGGGGTACGGACCAGTCAATGACCGAAAAACTCGTACATACATAATAATAATAATAATATCTTTATATTATTACTATATTACGCTGCGGGTATATGTGTATAATAATAAAAATAATATTATACGGTTGAGAACGTCCAGATAGGCGGTCGCTGTGTATTTTCGTGTGCATGTGTGGTGGTGTTGTTGGTTAATAATAATAAATTATGTTAATATAGGAAGTCGTATAGGTATGTATAATATAAAAGTTATGATTTTATCGTATTCCCGACGAATTTCCTATGTAATTGAATGTGGTAAGAACGATTGTTCACATTTGTATCTATACCCTTTTAGGCTCCAAATATTAAATCTAATTAGATAATTAATACATACTATACTGCAGCACCTATCTTGTTGGAAATTTAGAAAAGGTAGGTACAGCACTATATAGTTCAAATAGTCAAATGCATAAAATGCATGAACATCACGTTTTTTAGCTTTTAGTTTTTTTTTTAAGTTTTCATCAAGTAAAATGACTTTCAAGCATCGAAATTTGACTGCTATAGTAGTACCACAAAGTATGTAATCTGCAAATTTTGTTTGATATCACTTGTCAATAGCCGAAAAACTCGTTTACACATATATTAATAATAATATTTATGATTATAATAATAATAATATATCTCTGTATTATTATATGCTGTAGAGTTTCGGTATTTATGTTTATAATAATAATGTAATGTGGCCTGGTGTGGTGCGGTGGTTGGCTTCAGTCACAAACGTGTTCTGAAGCCAAGCAGCAGCCAGTGTCACTAGTTCTCGGATGGGTGACCACCCGGGTTTAGAGATAAATCCTTGCCACATGTACTCGTGTTCTAACCAACCGCGTATAGGTACCCTCCTCCACTGTTAAATACCTACAAAATAACCTTCAGGCTAGTGACCACAGATTTAAACCTAATTCAACAACAACAAAAATAATAATAATATAATATATAGCTGATAACGACGAAAGGTGTTATTATAATAAATCGGATATTATAATTTATACATAATAATTATATGATTTAATCGTATTACCGATTAAGATAACACGATATTTACTATTATCATTCCATACGAGTCAGATGCGTATCAAGAATTTATTTAATTGGGGGGGGAGGGAGTGGGTATTTTATGTAAAGTTTGCGAATTTCTGAATGTATTCTGTAAGAGCCTTTGTAAAATGATTTTTCACGACTGAAGCGAGCGGCTCTTTGATGGGTTGATCTGATTAAGTGCCAAATTATAAAATTATTATATTCATTGCATAATTGCATCTTTGCCTTAAATGCACAAATGAGCGTATACCCTATAGTTTTGGGTGTTTGGATGTTCAAAATATCATATACATAAACACATAATTATTTTATATAACCCTCCTCCCCAACTTAAAATATCCGTGTACTCCACTGACGAGTGTGCCTTTTTATTATACCTAATATTATATAAATAACCCTACAAATGACACTTTAAATGATGTAATAATTAATTAAATTTTTTTTAAGAGATAGGTTTGATTATGAAGTACAAAAATATGAACGTAAACCATGTCTATTTTCCTTCAAAATTATAAGAAAAAAAAATGTTACTGAAAATATTCTATTTTTTACCCTGGGTGACCTAGATCCGCGATCCACGATCCCAATCCATATATTTTAATCAATATTAGTCATTAGGTACCAATCAATAAAATCTATTATATGTAATTGGTTAGCAACTTCTTGTAAATTGCCTATATAATATAATATGCGTTTACATGATATTATGTACCTATAATAAAAAAAATTGCAACTCAAGACTCGACGTGAAAATATACAAAACCTCTGCAGGTGGCAGAGGAAGAAAACACATTTTAAGCGGTCGAAAAGTGCAGTGCTTCAGTACTTCATAGTGAATCAGAGGCCACACGAACCGATGTATACTCTATACTTAAATCATAGTTTTATATTTTCCATTGGGAAAACAATTGGTGGCTGAAAAGGCAAATTAATAAAAAAGACGCGTTCCAAGTCTATGATTCCCCGCAGAAACGTATAGTGATTTTCGTTGATGGGCTTTCACCGAAGCAGCCCCAATAATATATATTATGTTATAATCTCATGACTTATGTGATATAATATTTGACGACACCATCAACAACTATAGACGATAATTATAGCGGTTAACCTGTTGAGCGAAGAATGCAGTCGTCGTTTCACGGGATAATATGTATATTATTGTAAATTTTACTGGCACGCGAATATGACGAGATCGATTTAATCCGAATTGATACGACGACACGCGTGTAATCAGCTAACGTCTATAATAACTCGGATTATAGTATATAAGTAGTAATAAAACTACAGAACGGAGGTATCTAGTTATATTTATTTAATAGTCTAATATATCCTGATTTGCCATTCGTGACACGATAAAAATACATAAACATAGGTATTATTATTATAAAAGACTAATATTATTGTTCGATATCATCAATTTCAGACTTCGCTTACGATTTAAATGATAGTAGATACTAGCTAGAAGCCATATTTTGATGAATCTAATCACTAATGGCAGTGTGTTATAATTAAAATTAATTAACATGCATATATAATGCTTATATTATGCTTATGCTAATATCCTGCACTTGCCGGCCCCCTATGATCCGTCACTGTATATATCCTATATATTTACAGAGTACAGACCTACTGTAATATGTGGCAAACCTCAGGGTAAACATTTTGAACATGTCTTTTTCAGACATGTCTCATAACAGGCATACAGCGTCTTATCTCATTCATACAGTTTCGATTCCGATCCAATAATATTCGGTTAGGTACTGCGCAGATGATATACGACTATATATAGAATTTAAATTTGTTACTAATTGTCTGTAGGTAGCAGAGAGATGTTCAAGTGTATCATTTGGAATAAAAATTTGTTTGATTTCTTTATTTATTCTTGGAAAATCAGGAGTAGAACTTTCAATGGGTCGTTATTATATTATGGTGTAGTTATAAGTTACCCATCGCCTTGAAAAAAAAAATGGTTTAGCTAAGACATTTATAAAATTAATGTCTTTATTTATACATTCATTGTTTTAATAACAACGACGTAATACTGTCACATTCATACGACGTAAATAAATATAATATGTTCAAAATAATTTATAATTTTCTAGAAAATACGTGTTTCTCTGAGAACCTCTCTGTATACAGAATGATCTGATTTTTGTGTTAAGTTAATTTCATAATATAAATACTTATACAATGTAGAGAAAAATTTATAGAATCAAAATGTAATAAAACTCAATATTCTCAAATATGTAATGATTAAGACTGTATCAGAAGCTTATCAGTTATAAATAGGTATCATATTTTGTGATATATTACGGACTTCTAATTATACTAAGATTTTTACGGGATTTTTGCTGTATACAGATTTTTTTTTTATTTATTACAATAATTTATAAACAAATTTAAAATGCATTTATATAATGTGGGTAATCTATGTATCTCCATTGGTAATTATTTTTTTTTTATTTCTATGTCTAAACATTTTAAAACATAATAATATAATATGATCCTTAAGAATACTTAATCTCTACGTTTCCTGTATGTACAATGCACATTATAGGTAGGTAGTTAAAGTAAATGTTTTATTTCAACTCATTGCATTTATATAAGTGATGGCCAATGACCTTCGAAAATCACGATTTACACTTTTTGCAAAACACGGACAACATTTAGGTACTACTGCTACAGACACTCGTGGTTAATTACTTGTACAATATCTTGTCTAAAGGTTTTTTTATAAAGATTATTTTTTTTTACATGCCTGCAGTAAATATTGCATTTTTGGTGGTCTGTTGCAGAAGTCGTACAATAAACAACTATAATACATATTATGTACGACTAAACGAGTATATTATATATTATACTTACAGCACGAGGACATTAAAAGTAATACAATTATACAGGTTGATTCACTGAGCATACTCACCTTCATTTCAAAATTGCGTTTGAACGAATATATAGTTTAAGAGATATAAAAAATGTATGTTGTAAGGTTTAAGGATAATACTATAGTATAATATTTTATACTATAATTGACTTAAATTAATATAAAAAATTATATTCAGATAATTTTTACAAACTATGAAATGTTATTATAGATTAAAATAAATCGATATGCATTTCATAACGTTTATATCTTCCAAATCTATTATTATGGATGATTGTCAAAAGTTGAAGAACTCAAAAACTATTACCAAGTTAAATTTTGATGTTGATAGGATTTTTCATAAAAATTATCTTACTAACAACTAACAGTACCATTTACAAAAAATAAGTTTGTATTCAGGACCATTCCTCAATGGTATGAAAAATATATTGAAAATACAATTGAAAGTATAATGGTCCTTAAGAAAGTTTAATAAACAATTAGAAAAACCCGACTTCGTTATTTAGAGGTAAATGAGTGATGCTGAGCATGGTTGATGAATCATTCTGTATATTCAGTTAATCGAAACAGCTATAGTGTACAGTATAGTTTATCACGCATTGTTATCGGACAAAATATAATAATATTATATTATTACATAAGTCGTTACTTGTTACATTCCAGTATAGGTTTTTTTATAAACGGTCCTATTAATTAATTGCCAACCAAGCTAAATAATATACTTTTGTGTCCCCAATATTGTTTGCATTTTTGAGTGTTTTTTTTTCTGTTGCACCTAAATGTTTACGATATTTGTTGTATTTTAGATTCTGTGTGAAACAAAAAAATATATATCAATTAGTCTTACAACGGTTTATACTGTACGGGGTGATTCACCGAGCATGCTCATTCCCTGATTTTTCTTCAATAATGCACTTTTTTAAAATCTGATTTTTTTTAGGTTTTAAATATATCTACTAAAATTCTAAAAAATTTTAGTATTACTCGAGGAGTGTCCTGTGAAGATAAAACTTCTGTTTTTCAAATTAGAACACATCTATTCAACAATACGTCATACAGTAAATATTTTTTCTGAAATTGTTGACGCATCAAAGTTAAAATTCGTACGAGTAGTTTTTGAGTTATTTAACTTTATGACCTAAGGATAAAAGGTCCATAGTAATGAGTTTATAAGATATGGACTATGGCGACTATGGTGATTTGAAAATTGTAGGTAGTTATTAATATTAATAATTTGTAAAAATGGTCCATAAATACAGGATGCAATTTTACGTCTATTTTATATTCATGTAAAATCATTTTGAGGACTATTATCCTTAATGCACACATTTTAATAACTAAGAAACTACTCATTCAAACTTTGAATGTGGTACATCAAAATTATCAAAAAAATTATCCACTAAATAATTTACAATAAAAATAGGGATTCTCATTTGAAAAAAACAGATGTTTGTAACACTAGAGGACACTCCTTAATTATAAGTACAAAAAAATTCAATAGTTGGAAAATATGGTGTTTAAATAAATTTAAACATTTCAAAAAACAGAATTTGAATACATTTATTATTCAAGGAAAAAATGGGGGTGAGCATGCTTGGTGAATCACCCTGTATATGCCCGAGTATATGAGATTTTGCAATATAGAAGGTTTGTAGGCATAATTTTAGATAATTTTTTTGTGAAAATATGTACATCCCAACAAAAACACTCCGCCAAACTCCGTGTAAAAGAAACTAAGCAAAAAAGAAAAACCCTCTCTAAAAGTTGTGATATAATTTTATAGCGGTTTTTGAACTATATGTAGTTATAGTTAATGTTCAAATAGTCTGCTAAATAATTGAACTTGGCTAGGTGACTTTAAAACACTCAATTAGTAATACAATGAATATTTCAATGATAGTAAACTATATCAATATGTAGTATGTACTCATTATGATAGTATTTTTAAATTTCTAATTTAAGTCACCCAGATAAGTTCAGTTATTTAACAGTGTATTTTTAAACATAAATGATATCTTTAGTTCAAAGACGTATCGCAAATTTTAGAGCGATGTTTTTTTTTTGGGATATTACAAATTTTTTGTTGATATCTTATTATTTCGGGAAAATATTGGTTTTACAGTGGTTTTTTTCTTTTTTTTTTATAAAAAATTAGTTTATAATATGTTTATAAATGATAACCATTGGTTTCAGAATATAATAATAATAGTAGAGATTAATATTAATTTAATTTTTTTTTTTGTTCATCGATTGCCAAATTGGTGTCGGATAGTGCATTGTAATGCGTTCCGCAGAGAATATTATTCTTATTATTCTAATAAAATGTTGAAAATACGCTACAATAATTTCTAATTAAATTAGCAATAACTCTGATGATGTTATATTGTTCAAAACGATTTGAAAAATACAGCATGCACATCTGTGTGAAATGTTCAACTACCTAGGTGATTATATTGTAAGACTTCGTTATTTAAATAGACATTTTCTAAGCTTTCTCAAGAAATTGTTTTCCTGAATCGTGTTGCTTCCTGTAATTAAACTAGGAAAGTTATCGCATATTGTATTACCTACGTGTGCATTTTAAGGCGTACTTTTCTTTTTATACTTAGCGTGGCCCTGCCGGGTCGTTGGATATAATCTATACACATAATATAGGAGACCGCCCCGATTCACTCATCAACGCCCAGACCAAACCGCTGGGTCTAGAGACTTGAAATTTTCTACAGAAGTTTCTTAAGCAATGTAGGGGTGCATTAAAAAGGATTTTTCAAAATTCCACCTCTAAGGAGGTAAAAGGGGGGTTGAAAGAATACAGCAGTGGCGCCATCTATCAAGCAATATTTGTTTTAAATATACAATATTGGTTTTAAAATGTAAAACATACGTACTTGATGTTTGGAATAGTAGTTCGTTTATTGATCTAGATGTACAATAATAAAAGATTTTCTGATATTCATATTTTGAAGACGTGGTCAAACAGGGGTCTTAAGATTCACGGTGGAAATTTTTATTTTTATTTTGTTTATTAATGGTTGCTTTTGGTTGCAGGCTATATTATGTATATTCGATTACGTTTACGCCGATTTGTAAAAATAAAATGATATAATTAATATAAAATAACTCCCAAAATATATTAATATATAAATATTTAATGCTCCTAAAAATTTGGGATGATAAACTATGACTTCAATACTATTTTTTGAACTACAAACATAAACTAATATTATAGAAATATCAGTTACCTAACTTTGCTGTGTCCGCAATCTACCGCAGTTAGATTGCCTACCTGATAATACACTTTAAATACGTGTATAGTAAATTATTTTGAATTTATAGGGCATAAAAGAATTTTTGGGATTTTTAGGGCATTACATTCCCGACTCTAGTTATAATATAATATTATTCGTTAAATGGCTTAACATAATAATATATAATACCGAAACATTTAGGTACCTATATCATAATCAGTTATACTATACTGAAAATGGCAACGTATTACTATATTGTATACATAATAATATCGTTAATCGTTATCTTCGTTGTTCATTATTATTATTATTTAGACGTAAATATTATTACGTCTGAGACTCGTGAGTAACCGTATTATAATACAGCCTTGACGGTTGATCGTGGAATGTGCCACGACGAATAATATTATAACGCAGTCGGTCCACAATCATATATTATTCAAATCGATAAATGTAAATCAATTTTTGCCGTTCGAGTAACATCTCGTCTGATCAGACGGTCATGATTAACAAGACGCGAACTACGCTTTAGACAGATGCTATTTGCCATTTAATCGCAATCACGGTCATCACCAGTCGTTGGAAAAAGATTATTATTAAAATAATTCAGTGATGGACGAAAATCTCGTCTCTGCGAGGTAAATAAATCTCAAATAGTCAGTATTTTTAAATTTTTCATTTTCCGCCTCCCGGGATCTTTTCCGTCGTCACAGTGATTATGTAATGAATTGTATTTGAATTACGAATTCTGGAAGTCAAGAATGGAGGGACTAGTGGGTTTTAGCCTCTCCCTTTTTGAAATGTTCTATTAGTACCATAAATTTACAATATAAAATATAAAACTGTTTGTTATAAAATCGTATCCATAATGGCATAATATTATAATCACATATAATTAAATATTATAATTCTATTTTTTCTGAAAAAAATATAGCCCCCCACCAATTTCAGATTTCTGGACCCCTGTCCACTGAAAGAGTCGGTTTAGCCCACGCCCACCCGACTACCCGACAAAGGGAGCTCATAGCCAAATAGGAAAGTGTATATTTAAATCACTTATGACTTATGAGCTATGACTTGTGTTCCAATCTAATCGATTTGTATCAACATTGGAGAATTTAATAGTATTGAAGTCTGTTTTATTCAACACATTATAAAATGTATAGCATTCAAATAGTTACGTTCTTATACCTTAATCCACACAATAGTTGAGACTTGAGTGTAAAATACAAATTTGAAAACTAAAATTGTAAAAACCAAACTTATTAGATCCTCGATAAGCCAATAACATCTGAAATCTAACCCTATAATTTATCTGTTTGTCGGAAAAACAAAACACAATTTTTAATGTGTTATGATCTTCCAGTAGGTATAGTGAAATAACAAAAATGTATAATAGGTAGTTTGTAATTTACTTAATTTATGTTATTCGTGTTTATTAAATTTCATTTTTACAATTTAGAGAATATTATTTTCTATGCTATATATTATGCAATAATAAAAAAGTAGATGAGAGGGTACCGCTCTTTTGTACAGTAGTTGTTGAGCATGTCATTGTAATGAATGTATTAAATTTGAATCATTGCATACGAAAAACAATTCTGAGCAGTGAAGTTGTGTCCTCCTATAATTAATAACTCTCAAACAAATAAGTAATGCAATTTAATAATTTAAAAAAAATATATAATAAGAATCGAAGATTTCTTAAGGCTATAAATAGCATAACTTTCCGGTAAACTTTTTAATTTAAAAATAGTTTACAAAATTTGAAAAAATGTTTATGCCTAAAAATAGCTCAAGACGAGTCAAAATAATTTGGAAATTGTATATTTTTAAATATTTGGTGAAAATTTCAAGTGTCTAAGGTTATTGGTTTATGAGTTACACAAAAAAAAAAAATTCAATTTTTTCAAAAATTAGATTTGCGTAAAAATTACCATTTTTTTCATTTTTTTTTTCCCACCGACACTTTCCACAACTACTGATAATTTTCAATTTTGACCTGTTAAAAGTACCAATTACATTAACTTTTCCATCAGAAATGATGCTGATTTCGTAAATCAAAGTATATTTACATTGGCGCAAATAGGGGGGAATGCTTGGTGGGACATAGTCCTCCCAAATGTCGGGCATGTCCCCCCAGTTCAAAATCTAGTAATTAGTACTAATTTTTATATTCTGTGGTACTAAGCAATATGACCTATGGGGAGGGGCTTGAGTCCCCCCAAAAAATTTAGTCAATTTGCGCCTATGCATATTTAGTACTTCAAATGTAGATGACAGAAAAAAAAACACACATCATATAGTATCATCGGTACGCTAAGAATCTAAAAAGTATGTAAAACATTGTTGATTTGATTAGCTGTAATTTTTTTTAAATAATTATAATTAGAAATAATTTTAAAGTAGGTACGGTTAATTATTTTTTAATTAAAAATAAAATAATTTTATCGCAATGTACCGAAGGCAATTTAAAATGTTTTTCGAAGTCATGATGCCATGAGCCAGTGTCATGAGCCAGACCGACACTGAATACTGGTCCTTATTATTTGCTCGTACGGTCTTCCGCTGTAAAACTATTTCCTTTTTATATACCGTCTGCCGCCCGTCATTGTATAGAAAAATAATAAATACATGTCATATAAGGTTCATACTGTGCGCACACTACGCGACTGTACGAGACACGTTTTACGTACTTATTTCTTTTCCGACCCGAACCCGTTCTCAACCAGACACATGTTAGATATATATATAACATATTTATAGGATTCAAAAACGTCCGTAAGTTTATGAGTTATGTATATAGACGGTATACGCCCTCGCGGCAAAGGATATATATATACATACCGTCGTCGTCGCCTTTATGTCATTATAATATTATATACATTGAGATTAGTCCTTTTTCGTTTTTGTCGTAATACCATGAAATATTATCGTGTGCCCGAAATGTACAATATGTGCGATTTATCACGTTTGAATGAGACGAAACTTATATTTTATTAAATGCATGTGATGATCGAAACGAGTTTCTGACGCGAACAAAACGCAGACAGTATAATATGTTGCACGTCATCGTGACAAAAAAGCAAGTCTACCGCAATGTTTTTCAAACTTTTTAACCATGAAAACTTATCTACTTAATATTGTATTAATTTTTGTCCACTCTATTACTCTGTTACTTACCTAGTTTAAGCGACTTGGTGATCGCTGTTACTTCAACGTGCTCTCTTATATATTTGATGAGAACTTGCGGTTTAATTAAGTGACCACTCGGCGCTGTGTCATTTCGAATTAATAGTAGGTTCATATCATGACACTTGATGAGTCATTAGTATATATTTAAATATAATTTGTACTTTATGATTTTATAATAAAAAAGGTCAACAAGTTAGTACTACTCTGCTGTACAGTAGTTATCGAGCATGTCGTTTTAATGGATGTGTTATATTTGAATTAAGTGATAAATCATTTTGTACGAAAAACGATTCTGAGCGGAGACGGTGTGTCAGCCTAGCATACTTGAATAAATAATTAAATTTAATAGTTAAAAAAATATATTAATCAAAATCAAAAAAAAACTCATGGATATAAATAACGTGACTTTCCGGTGAAATTTTTCTTTTTGATGGATGTAGAAAACTTGTTGAGAGCCTTCCATTAAAATGTCTAATGTTAGCTATGAAAAGAAAAACTTTTATAAATTTCTATTTGAAAAATTATCTTGACTATAAATATAGCTTAAAAAGAGTCGAAATAGATTAAAATTTAAATAAAAAAAAACACATCATTGTAAAGTCAATACATTATTCTTTCGCTCCGTTCAGAATCAAAAATGTCTGTTTTTAAATTTTAGTAATTTACTGTAAAGTTAATTTTTGGGATTTCTGATTTCCCTTTTCCAATTTTAATCAGCTGTAGCTAGCGTATAGTTTAAAATATTTGGATATCAACCACTTGTTTTAATCACGATAATAATATCGAATATTCGAATAATGTCTAATAGCAGCAGGCAACTATATACCAGCTACCTACTGCAATATATCTTGACGTTGAGCAATATTCTCATAAAACGTACATATCTATAGGGATACATATCGTATACGATACAAAATATATTTACAATATTAATGGTCATCAATCATTTAGGAAATATAATGTAATTATAAAACATATATGTACATATTATTATATAATATTATCATCTCAAATCGAATTACTGGTTTGCATTTGTTGACTTAGTTTACTGGTAACTCGTGGATTATGGAATATAATTAATCATGTTTTTGTCACTTGTACTTAGGTACTCGAGGGTTTAACATAAACGTAGGTGGATGTATAAATAATGTTTATTTTTCGATGGGACACAATAATATCTAAGGCGTAAAAATGAAATGCTTGGTCAATCGATCTTCTGTCGCAATATTATTTTTGTGTCAGGAATTCCATCAATTATAATGACCATATGTTGAACAAACAGTGTTGCGCCTACGCAACCTTACATAAAAATTAGATATTATTGTAATTTGGTACAATCGATTTGATAATAATATTAAATACCTACCTACTATAAAAGTCTTCAGCCATTTTCATGCATACAGTAAAACTAATAATTTTAGCAAAGTTTAGAAATTGTCGAAACTCAAAGTTGTTTTTATTGTTTCTGTTGTATAGTAGTGTTGAGAAAGGAAATGGGTGTGTTATCATTTAAAATCTTTGATGGGTCATTGTAGATTCTCGAAAAAAATCACTATTTTGATAATAGGTCAATTTACTCTAATTTTAAAGCAACACAAAAATAAATTGGAACTGCTTTACACAAATTTGGTTTGCAGTACATTCAGTATATTACAATAGTTGATACAACACATTAGATAGGTAAGGTACTCTAAGGTATGAAAATTGTCAATTATGATAATATATCAGGTACCTAATGTTATAGGAGACGACCGCGGGTCGGTTTGTCTCGGAGGCGCTTTGGTCGTGGATTGGCCCGCGTCCATTGCCGCAGCAGGCTGGTACCTTCCGTCCTCTCAAACAGAGACGTTGCACACCGTTCGACCGGAAGAAGGACGACAAGTAGGTGCAACTATTATTATTGTTTTTTTTTTTTTTTTAAGTTTTGAACACTTCAATTTATTAGAATATTTTATTATTTAATAGCAATCCATTAAACAATTATCGGTCGACATATTTAAAATATACTCTATAAGTATAAATTATTAAACGTTAAACGATTGACGGTTAATATATTTAAAATATACTCTAAATAAGTATAAATGTAATGTATATTTATGACGATGAGCATTACAATATCACCTACCAAAAACAAACACGACACCAACAATAACAACACCGACCACAACAACAACAACAGCGATCATTGAATCATATATAAATATTATTATTATCATCTGCCGAGCCTTTTTCGCAGTGACGAGTAAAAAAAAAAAAAAAACATTATAATATTATGATAATATATATTATAGGTGCCTCTATATTTCTATAAAATATTACAGGAGACGGCCGCGGGGCCGGTTTATCTCGGAGGCGCTTTGGTCGTGGATCGGCCAGCGCCCAGACGTGCCGCAGCAGCAGCTGGTGCCTCCCGACCAGAGACGTTGCACATTGTTCGGCTGGATGAATAACGACAGGTAAGCACCTAATATTATAATAAAACTTATACGCCTGTGCGTGTTGTGCGTATTTCCATGCCTCGGTCGTGACTCGCGGCGGAACTTGGCCGCAGCCACCTAGTCACGATTTCGCGTTACACCCCCGCCCGACCAAACCCCCCCCCCACAACGGACGCGTCGTCCGGGACCCTGCCGAGCGGAGTTTCGATTGTCTAGAATACTACGACCGTGTCTATATGGCTGCACGGTCGAGGAAAACGTTCACGTGCTTACACGTTTGACGATGATCGTATAGTTCTCCACAGCAATAATATTTAATGACAATATATAGGTATACTATTATTATGACGATCGTCGCATTATATTGGTATAATATTATCATCACACTTTGTGAAATCCGTCTTTCGATGAGACGTATTATCCATTCCGCGAAACGCAAACGTCTTTTTCACACTTGGCGAACCACGAAAGCATTTCACGATAATATGGTTACTTTTTCGTGAAACCATGGTCACTCCGGTAGTTCGACATCCTGTTATTTTTTTACAATGTGGCCATTCGATTGGTGGAATAAAACATTTACCACACATAGGGCCGCGTGACGTGTTGTCTCCGTCTTACAAACGCGCGACGTGGCAAAATTTACGTTATCCATTTAACTGTGCAAAATATTAGAGTGAACCGTCACATTATCAAATTGTCAAGTGATAATATTAAGTAGTGAGTCTCTTATGTTTTTTTTCTGTATCTGCATATATGCTCATAGCTCGCTTTAAAATAAAAATATAAAAAAAACCTATGAATTCACTAGATAATAGTCAATATTATTACCAGAAAATGTGATAATATGATAATTCACTCTAATATTAAACATAATAGAGTTGAATGGATTATTTAGAACGTGCATTATGCTATTAACGTGCATAACACATGTGGGTGTAGTGTCCTCTTATCTTGTCATATACTCATGCCATATTTAATAATGTACATGATTTTTTACATAATAGTAAATACCTACAACTAAGTCCTATTTATGTAACGATATTTTAAGTTATTGTTATACACAGACATTTGTATGAACATTTAATTCAAATAAAAAAAGAAAACTTAATTAAAAAAAAAAAGAAACATTTTATGCAAATGAAAACATCGCATAGCGTCTTATAAATAAATCAATTTTTATACAAAATGATTTTACATAAAATTAGGTCATTGTTCTTATCTACGCCTATCTGATGTCTTCGCCCTATATAGGTGCCAACGTATTACCTAAATAGCACATTTGTGTTCTTACCAATTTTATGTTGATAGTTCTAACATTAGAGTGAATTAACTTATTATCAAACTTAAATGTAAAACATAAATTGTTTTTACGATATTTTAATTATTGAACAAGATATGAGAACCTATGTAAAATATCACAATTTAAAAATTCTTATCCCTCGCTTTTAAATTAAAACATCGATAAAAAACCGTACTAAAAGAAATTAAACTGAAATTTTAATACAATTATGATTATATGTATTTTTATCTTTATTGGACATCATGAAATACAAATGAACTATAAAGTATATGGGTGAAACCATAATTAATCATATAACAATAAATAGAAAATATCAAAAATTTGATTAAAAATAATAATAATAAAAAATTTAACAACATAAAAATAAATAGAAAACATCACATCTCAACTCACAAGTTCACAAGTACAAATAATAATTATTATAATATTAGTACTATTATACTAATAACTAATACGTATACTACTAAAAGTAAAAACATATTTTTAGAATAATAAAGCCAATTTTGTGGTGTATTCTGTGTAGTGATATAATATAGGCTCAAAATGATAAATGCCAAAACTTAATTATATGAAATATTATGCCCTAAAGTTGTAGTTGGATTTATGTTCGTAGGCCTAAAGTACACATGTGTTTTGGGAAAATTCGTGCAAACATATTCCTCCCACAATATATAGAGATAATAATATATTATATTAATTAATAGCAGGGCTTGAAACTGGTTACCGAACACCGGCGATTTCCCGAAATTTTGAGAACCTAAAACCGTTTACCGCTATTTTAAGCCTTTTTTACCCGGTTACCGGTTACCGTGAGTCACGATTTTGATAACGGTTGCAAGCGCTGCTATTTACTAATATAATATTTACTTCAAATGGAAACCTTAACGACAGTGACTATTCATCATATTAAGGAATTCTATGAAAATATACTTTGTCGTGATGTCAGCACAAACCCACAAGTTACAAATTAATAACTAAAATCTAAACATAATTATACTAAAACGGATCTGGGAGGGATCTATGCCCCTCATCGTCTCTTAATTAGGCCCCTGCCTGAACCTAATAATAATATTATAATACAAGAAACTAAAAAAAAACATAAAAACTATAGGTCATAATATTATGGCTAAAACAATATAATTAAATTCGGTGTATTTATCCCATGCGTGTTGGCCTTACAAAGTAAAAAAATACGAATTTAATTTAAATCAAAGTATCTTCATACAGACTGGTACGAAAATAAACCGAATAGTTATCCGAACACATCAAAATTCTTCCGTACACACTAATTGAATATGACATTATGATAATTTGTAATGAATCATCGTGTGTACAACGAACTCATCTTGTGAATGCAGGTACATTGTTACACGGACCTATATAGTGTTCGTCGGCGAATCAAATAGATTTGTTTTTTTTGATTTTTTTCAGTCAAAAGCGTAACGATCACACTCTGCACGTGAAAGAGTACTTAGGTGGTGCGACATTGCCAGATTTTCCGACGTTTGCACTGTTCGCAATATCTGTCATAATATTATACCTATGACGTTGTGTAACAGCCAACGGTTAATGTATTCAAAATAGAAATATTTCGTTTTACAATGTAAACGACGACTACTGCAGACGACATTGTATCGCGAATTGAACACGTTTTGACTTCTTGTCGTATTCGCGATCGATACCGCAGTTTGATACGATCTACATAGGTGTAGGTAAATTATTATTATTAAAAATTGCTCGCCGGAAATTAATAGTCGTTCGCGTTGGCTTGAATTTTTGCGAAACGCTCACAAACATAGTACCTAAATTTACATTTCAAGTTTATGACTTACTGCAACGCACGTAAATTATTAAAAAAATTAACTTTTTAGATATTATAATTTATACTCCAACTATTCAGCATATTGCACAATCTATGATTGGTACACATTCCTTTGTACTCTCTCAGCTCTGCAAACGCTATATCATAGTCCATGGCAAATAATAATATAGAAACCGTTAGGTTTTACTGATCTTCTGTAGAAAAATTGTTTGGATTGTATAACATCAGTACCTACCTTTACATTTAGACGGTGTCAGTAATAATTAAGGTGTATGTTAAACCTAAGTATGTTTAGTATGTTTATGATTTTGCATGTTTTTTTTAGGTTTTCCTATTACATGTATTCTTGGGTAGAAATTTGTACATTATGTATCAACGAAATATCAAAACATGATTTTTAAAATTTTCCGAAATTAATTTAAAAGTGCATATTTTGGATTTTCTGGACTTATTTGATGGTGGTCGATATAAAATATGAAAAAAAACGTAATGAACTTTTTAATGCATAAATATCCTAATGCAAGTTACCTATATGATCATGAACTTATTATCCTTAGCATACAAAGTTATAAACATTCAAAAAATACTTTTATAATTTCTATTTAGATGAATCAAAATGTTTTTTTTAAAAAATCATCCATATCCGACATTTCACAGGAAAATGGTGATTGTCATTTGAAAAAAGAAGTGTAATTATCAATGTATCGCCTCATGGCACTACTAACTGAACTAAATTGGTATGAAAAATCCAAATATTTTAAAAGAAGGTCAGTTAAGTATCCTAAAAAAACCGTATTTAAATAAATATTGATTGCCAATCTAAAAAATGGGCGTGAGTCATTTATTATGCATAATTAATATTTACACTATTCGACCATCGCATTATTTCGCATAGTTAATAACCTCGCGTTGTTCAGAAAATTTAAAAGGAGCCATATTTACTAACGAAAAAATAAATCAAAATATTGTCTAAAAAGTAAAATCCTACCAGACACGGCCAATTTATTCCGTCGCGAGATTAATCGATTTGTAATGACTTGCGTGAAGTCATTTTTATAATATAAAATTGTGCTGAATAGTATCTATATAGTACTTATATAGATTCATATCTCTATTATCGAAAATATGTTATTCCACGTGGTTATTGTATTTAAAATAATAAGACGTTTTGTTATTTTTAAAAAATAAACAATTAATATTGTTCAATTCTGGTCATATTATTTCGAGGGCAAAAAATTCTATCCTGCGTGTGTTCTTTGCGGTTTATTACTAAACGATGATCGTTGATGACTTGTATAATAATATAAAATAATCGATAAAAGTGATGAATAAAAAATAAAATTAATGGTCGAACCACAGAGGTGTACCAATTGTAGTTCGCTGTATAAAAAATATTATTTATTTATAATAAGTAATATTTTTTTGAGCTCTTTTCTGAAATTTGTTCAACCCGTTCTCGTTTCTATTATATTATATTGATTGATTAATTTGGTTGACGTGTACGTATAAATGTGTATGATTATAGTAATAATAATAATAATAGTAGGTAATACCTAGTTCCTACTAATATACAAATTATTATAATATGATTATAACCACTTATCTCCGATCGAAATATTAGAATAGGACGATTTATATTCCACTCAGGTTATTCAAATCACTTAGCCCAACTATATTATTCTACTGCAACAAAGTTATTCTCATTATTACTAAAATACCAATATAATAGGTACGGGTCAATTTTTTATTTTATATTATTAGGTATTTATAGTACAAGGCCTCGACTTCGTTGGTCATTGGCCACTATATTACCGTGTTACAAATAGGTTTTTAGTAAATCATAGAATAAAAGTTGTTTTTTTTTTTTAATATAACATCGAATTAATAAATAAATAACAATAAAAAACAAAAAATAGATTTGAACATTTTGATTTTGTTCTGATTATGGTTTTGTGTAAATTTGTGTCTTTGATAAATTTTAGTAGGTTATAATGTTTATTGTCATTTCGATAAAGTACGTATTAGGTGTCGTACCTGAAATATACACAATATAAACCTCTAAGGCTTTATAGTTGTAGTGCAGCTGTTTATATAATATTAAATGGTTGAGTGCATACGAAATCCAAAAGTTAGATTATATGACAAGTAAAAGTTACACTAATAGACTTCACTATAATATTAAAATATAATTCTAACGTTTTTTAGTAATATTACTACAGTGGTATTACATTATTATAAATACTCTGAGGGAGGGCAAGTTAATGATACTCGAGTTATCTATAGCAATGATAAGTTGACGTTCGGGAAGTCTATCTACACACATAAATAGTGTTACTAAATAATAGGTTTAATTCCAAAACGTTTAATACGGAGAACTATAGTACTAACATAACTCAATCTAAGAAAATATTGTACGTTTTTTTAATCATACGCACCTGGATCAGACAAAAGTGGTTGTGCGACTTTCGATCGAACGATACTTATTCGTTTTTTAATCTCATAATATTATTACTGGCACAATCTGTAAGCCTCCCAAAAGCCGCGTGAAAATTCTTTGATCTCTTTAATCGCCCGAAAAAAAAAAATGCATACTCACCGTCATTGTTTAACTGCTGCAGTCTCCAGCAATAAATATAATATAACTCTCTCGCTCTGTTTAAAATATTAATTTAGGTATGATAAAAAAAAAAATATTATTACGTGCTGTCTCATTTTTTTACTGGCCGGACGCCAACTACTTATATCATACAATTATATTATCCAGTTAGGATCACATAACTCATTACACATATTCGTACACAATAAAGAAGCTATATTGATACAAATCTTCATACAGTCACACATATAAAATAATAATAAAAAAATATGTGTATTTAGCACTATAAAACGTCATCGGTTATTTATTTTTCTTGTTTATTATATGTGCGGCAAATATCAATCGATAATAATAATAATTGCTCATTGAGGCACTCATCTGACGTCGTACGTATTATAAATTATAATATTTCGCCTGTCATAATAGGTACATGTCACAATGTTGGTTCACGATATTATTATAATTAAAAATATACCTTCAACAAACGATAATATTATGATCGTTTATTTAGAACAATGATGCTGTTATTTTCCTACCAAACAATGCATCAATATTTTCTAATTACGAAAGTGTTATCAACGAGGGTGGCTTCTTCAGTCAAGTTGCTCAAATTTTCTTTTAGTTTTATAAAGGTACATCATACTCTTATTTTGCCTGCTGGTAAAGATTGTGTATTAATAATAAAAAAAATAAAAAGAATATTTTCTATTTAAGTTTAAATTGACATCACTTTCAGTTATTTTGTATGCTTGTACCGCATGACCTCGTGGACTGTAGAACCGATTTACTTTAAATTTGACATAGGTACTTTTTTTCAAATCCACATTATTATAATTCTGTAATATTCAAACACTCCACTTCCGTCGTGGATCACCGGTAGTCCTGAATTAATTATTGGAATAATTTTATTATTAAGTGATATGATGTACCTAATTGTTTTTACAAACGAGGATACAGTTAATATTTACTATTTCAAAATTTTTGAAAGTAGCTTTAAAATAATATAATATCATACGGTATTATGTCGTGGACGTTGTCGTTTTAAATTTGTTTTGTATAATTGTTGATTTTCGTTATTTTAATTATTATATGTAATAGGATGTTTACTACTGGGTACCCTCCCTAATCATAAGATTCATGTCAACCTATTTTTACTGTCAATTATTAGACCTATTTATTGTACATAAAAAAATTGTATAGATTGTAGATATATTTCAATATAATAAAAAAAAAAATTATCGTATGTTATATTTGAGGGAAAGTTTTCATTTTTTTCTGGCCAAACTTTTTTCATTCTTTCGTGTTCTATTATTTAATTGTGGTGGTACCTGCAGGTAAGTTTATATAATAATTTATTATTCAATATTTATTTTTCTTAAATAATTATTAATTCTATGGTTTCTGACCATAAAACTTTCGGTTCGCTGCAGGGTTTGCTAACATCGCACGGTTTTTGTCCATGAAAGAAACCCTCAGTTCGGTTTGGTTTCGGTAGTACATTAACCGTGTTGATTCACTTGACTGTAAACAATGTGAATGAAATAAAATATATAATATCAAAAATAAATAAAATGTTTTATCGTCGTGTTAATACTTTTTGAATTACAATTATTTCAACTTGTGTAATGTCATTATTTTAGCTTTGTATTTTGATTCCTGCTCTTGATTTGCAGCGAAACAATGCCACACGTCCGTGAGAGAATATCGTGTATCCGTCGGTGCCTAACGATAAGGCCAATCTTATCAAAACGCTGGCCTTGTCGAAAATCCCCTTCAAATCAAAAATACTTTCCGGCAAATGGCACGCGTGACTCGAATATTTCATGTAAGGTCTTGTCAATCATATGGAGAATGGTTTAGGAGATCATTGACACTTCATCCCATTTAGATTTAAATAATGATCTAAGAGATAGTTTCATTGGCGAAACCACTCCGGCACTCAACCATAAAATACAGTAAACTTTTATTTACGTAACACAATATATTCTACATTTACGAGAAAAATTATGAAAATCAAAAATTAAAACGCCATAAAAATGTCCGTCATTCGAGAGTCTCATATTATGTTTATAACTTCTCATAAAAAAAAAAAAATATTGATCGGTTTCCAAAAAAAACATGGTGGTGTCCACTATTTAGAGGTTTCTGTTTAGGAAGGTTTCACTGTAATTTAGTGACGTTCACTAAATAATGAACTAAACTTGTTTTTCCCAAACACTGGTACATTCCTATATTACCTACCTATAAGCACACTCGTTCTGGTCGTGAGATTTTAAGTTACAAGTCGTTACAGTTTGATACCACCTTCTGAGAAACCATAAAATATAAATCAATTATAATATTTAATCATAATATTATACAATTCAGTCATAGGTACATCAAAATAATTTGTTTTAAAAATTTGCTTAGATAAGTCTTTATGAATAGCTGCAATGCATTTAAAATTAATAAAATTAAAATATATGTTAAAAAATCAAAAAAAAATCTTATACACATTATTCATATATTGATATTAAGTAATAACAATAAACGTATAATACATATAGTTAATTATTTTTTTTATAACGTACCGGAGGCAAAATATTACAATTATATTATTATTCATAAGTAAATATTATTAAGATATGCCTACAGGTGGATATAATATAATTTAATTATGCTAATTATTATTAATATGGCAATTATCTTTAAGTGAATCAATAACAATAATAATAATAATAATATAAACATTAACGACGTGAAACTCATCTTAACTTAACCAGACAGGTAGGTATAGTCAATTAGACGATAAGTAAATAATGATATTTACACAGGTACCTGCAGGTATTTTTTTTTAGATGTCCAGTAGAGAAATGGTTATAGGTTATTGATGTTGTAATATTATAACGAATAATGCGTGTGTGGCTTTTTTAAACACGTTTTGGAGCACTAAAGTAAAAAATTAAGTCTCTGTAGTTTAAAAATTACCGCAATAATTGGACACCGCAACAGTTCCGCAACAGTTTTAGGTAGGTATATTTTAGAGACGCCATTTTCGTATTCGTCGAGTGGTCATCAAAAAGATTGCCAAAAATTATCAAAAAACGTATATATTATGGTCCATCCCAGCTTATATTTCTAAATTAAAAATCCATCGGTAATACCAATAGTACCTATATAATATACCTACTGGTAAGTAAAATAAATATATATTCGAACGAGGTTTTTGAAAAATTCGTGTGCTCTTCATCGCCGCTTAAAATGTTTAGATAGTCGTTCAAGGACATCTTAACGATTTAGAATTTAGATAACTAATGTGTTTTTAAGTTGATACAAGTTTTTATCTCAATTAAAATTGTTTTTTTATACACAAAAATACTACGCACAGAACGCAAATTTATTACATTTTTAATTTTCGTCAATAATAGCATTAATCAGTTTATAATATGCGGTAACTGTAATCTATTCACTGTAGTTACGTAGAAATTATTTTTATTACATTTTAGTACTATTTTATTGTCTCAAAAAATAAAAAATTCTAAGCCGTTTATAATGATATGTATAATAAATAATTATTACCAACAGTGCTTTACAATTAATAAATAACAAAAACAATTATTGTAAAAAATTATATCCCTCTATCATACTAATACATAACTCAACATTTTAAATTGGAAATATTTTTGTTTTAATAAATCGTATTTAAGAAAATTGTAATTAAAAAATTATTTAAAATGTTCACTGATTGGCAGTGTAGCCACAACATCATAACTTTGATCAACTAATTAATAAAACATTTAATAGAAATGTACATTTACGATACAAGTCATAACTTTAATCAACTAATTAATAAAATATAAAAGTAGAAAAGTACGTTTACGATACAAGTCACAGGGATGTTTCATACGCAAATGTAAGGTCCTATGTCACATCATATATATAACTGCTATTTAGCCGTGATAAAAATTCTAAATGAAATAAAATTACCGTTGCACAATATATTTCTTAAAAAATTTAAGCTGTTTAGATTTAAGCAAGATACATTTTGATGTTCAAGAAATGTACAAGCGTTAAGCCCCGACATGGGAGCGGAGCCTCAATATAGATACAACTTAATTGATTATAAATATTTATTTATTTATTTAAACGGGCAATGCCCAGTGAAAAATATAATTTCAACTATCGTTTAATACATCTTAAATAGTCATAGTCATAAATATACTAAATATTACCAATTTATGGGGGGGGGAGGTCCAAAATCAGGTATTTCGCTCAAAAAGGAATCTATCTGACAAAGTAGATGCGTATACCCTACCTACCAATATTTAGTTTATTCTAAGCAGTTTAACTGTTCAAGTAAAACGTAAAAATATTTAATAAATGGATGGGTATTACTATATCAATCAGACTAATTATATATTCTACACATTTATATATTTAATATAATATATTAAAATGTAGAACCTTCATTAAAATGCCGTTTGGACGAGGACATCTACACGATTTATAGTCAATTAATATATATTTAAGATAATAAATTATACGCTTTACGTAGGTCTATGGTCTAACTGCAGCTTAACAAAAATAAAAAAAAACCTAACAATTTATAATATATTACCTACAGAGCGATTCCGCCAAGCATATGATAGAACCAAAAAGCAAATTATAATGCTTTTATTCAATATTTTGAATTTTTTTAAGTATATTGGTAATACTTAAGACTTATATTATTTTCAAAAATTTGAATTTTTTTTAAACAATTGAAGGGGTGTTCTTAAAAAGCACCAATCGTTTCATTAAAGTATAATGATTATAATAATTGTAAAAATAATATGATTGTACAAAATATTTAATTTTACTGTTCTGCATTAAATACTTATATTTGCTTATAACTATGCAGTTTCTTACGAAAGGCTAAATACATGTAAAGTAACGTGCCTATACATTTTTTAATGATAAAAAAACGGATAATTAGGACGTGAAAGTGTCCGAAATGTGCGTGTGGGACTATAGAATGGTCAAGAATCGCTGCCCATTAGACCCGAAATCGTAAAATACATTTCGCACTTTTTATTGAAATTAAGACGTAGGCCGTTGGACATCATTTTTTTTTAATCTCCATTTATTTCCGTGGTCATAATATTTTTGTTGTGACCATATTTTTTTAACCTCTATATAACGTATAGATTCATTCCGACAGGATAGACATGCGTGCGGAGTCCGTATTCTTACTGTATATTATTCGTGCGTGCAGCGTGCGTATCGTTATTATTATTTTTTTTTACTGCCTATAGATAGTATTATTGCTATTATTGTTATTGTTATTTATATCGTATGCACTGCGCGCGTCCACTTTATATTTTTCTAGACGCACATAATATTATGTATATTATATTGTGCACAAACCACCGCACGAGAGTGTGGGCCTCCGCTGCGAGTCTGCATAATAATATTATAATAATATATAGTCGTAAGTATACAGCTGGTTGCAGTATAACTCTATGGTCTAAGTAGTCTCACCGCGCTATTCTATTGTAACTATTACCATGAGTATTATTATCATCATCATCGAGCACCTAGCAGGAATGCATTCAGACGAAGAATCAGTGGCGGCGGTGGCGGTTCATAACATCATTAAGTTCCTTTTGCGCTCCTTCCCACCACATAAAATTTACCAACCACATAGTCTCGACCGTAGTCTGTGATATTTTTATTTCATAACTATATATATTTTAATTAGTAAACATCAATAAGGCACATGAGCACAATTTATAATATGTGACACAAATATAAATGCACGATTACGCGGGCTCGAGGAAAAGTGGATATAAACCACTGTTAATGATCAAAACTATTCAAACGCGTAAACAAACTATACAGTCAAGTCGATAACTCGAATCTCACGGAGAATAAAAATGAATTCGACTTATTATGTATTTTTCTAGTGATATAGGTACCTCAAACACGCTTAAAAAGTAAAAACACTAGGTACAAGGGACAAGAAAAAAAATCTGATTTATTGAGGATTTCAAGTTATCGAGACTTGGTTGAATATACCCAGGATTGGGCAAGAATGCAAAATACTAAAAAAAAATCATCATCATACATACATTAGTGTATCTAGATACAAGATACATTTTGAATGTAGAAAAGATACAAGATACAAGACTGGTAGGTACATTATGTATCAAAGATAAATGATACTTTTGTACTTCCAAATTAATTTTATTAACTAGTTAAACAGTCAAACAGAAGACAGAACGAAACAAATTGTACAACAATGCACTGTAGTTGCTTATCTGCACTTTTAATTAAATTTTTTTTTTATGAGGAAAGACCTAGGCAGCGGAATCATGTTTTATGAGAACGAAAATTTCAGTTTAGTGCTTATCTATGTATGACTGTAGATAGATATCATAGATAGCTGGTAATTTAATTTAATGTTTTTAAAATTATCTTACAAGTTATAACATTTTGTGAAAAATTTCTTCATTACTGGCCATTTCGGCTCAATTGCGCTTGGACAGTTTTTCGTAAAAACACAATCTGCGATGAAATTATATACAATACAATGCGTTAATGATAGACACACAAAAAAAAAATTAACACAATTGTTGCATTTATTACAGTTTTGAGTGTCCTGCAAATCGAATTCAATTTTCTTGGTACTATTATTTAGTACAAATGTTTATAATAATAAAAAAAGAAACATGATACTTGATACTTCAAAATTATCTGTGTTTTTATTTCGCGTTTGACACTTTGACGTCACCTTTAAGAGCAGTAAAAATACTTGAATTCTCCTTCGAAAGGTGGTTTCTGGTAGCGAATTGGACCTGTTTAGTACTATGGAGGGGAGGGGGGGAGGCGGTCAAAAGCAAAAAATGCACAGTAATTTTCGAAATAATCAGGCAAAACGTAATATAATAGGAATATCGAGTTCAAACTTCAATGCAATTATACATTATTTAATTTTATAATAATAATATACAGAAAAAAAGGACAAGGCAATTCTCATCCGTAAAAGCGAAGTAAGTATCGTCACACAGGACGCTTCTTAAATGATACAAAAAATCATAATAATAATATCTGAAAATATTGACTTAAAGTAAGTATACTTAAAAAATCCAATATTGAGATTTCAAATTAATTCTTAATCGAAGTAAAAATGTGGGTAGGATGCTTGGCGAATCATCCTGCTCACTGCTGTATAATAGGCTCCGATCTCATAAAATATAAATTATTCTGAAATGTCGTTCGAAAACTCAACCGTCATAATAATAATTATTATACCTATTATAACTATGTAGATACTTATCTCAGATTTCGACTCCCTTAATCGCGTCGTTTACGGGTGACCTACATAAAATAATATTATTATAATATATGTTAAACATTCTATACGCGTGTACTTGTGCGAATTTTTTTTTCTATTTTTTGCTTTTTGCAGTTCAAGGCGGCGCTTTGTGTATGCTAATAATATATTCTACATAGGTACAAGGTACGCATAATCAACTTTTATAATATAGGTACAGGGTGGTTAACCAAACATGTTCACCCCTTATTTTCTTCAATAATGCAGTTATATAAAATCAGTTGGTTTTTTTGGAATTTCCAAGTATACTTAAATAACCAATTAGGTAGGTATATCTGTATAAGTACACCATTTTTAAATTCTTGAGGTTTTTGTACTCTACCTACTTAAATTTAGGTTAGGTTAGGCATCCTCTGGAGATGCATACTTTTGTTTATCAAATGAGCACCCCTTTTTATATTGTATATTATTTGTGTATTTTTTTTTTTAGACATTTTAAGTTCAAATTTGTATGAAATTAAATATTTAAACGCAAAATAATAATTTTAGATAATATTTTGATTTACTTTAAAAATATTATTTGTGGGTACTTCAGTACTTGTAACTTTTAAAGTATCTATATTATAATATTTTATACATACTGCAATGACGTTTTTAAATGTGGTGTTTTCGGCAAAAATGAATTCAACCCTATTTTATTGCTACTAATAGTAAAATTAATTACTTAAATAGCAATAATATCATAAAATATACTTGATAGGTTTGGAAACGGAAATTTATATTTTTTCAAGATTCGTGGAAGAGGGCGATGGCGGAAACGATCGTATTTCTAAATGTTTGCAGAAACGGTATATGCCCCACAGCGGCTAATGTAATAACTATAAATATAAATGTGTGAGTGATTAGTGATTACTGATTAACTATACTGATAACTGTTGAATAAATAAACAAATTAAACGGTGGACAAGTAAAAATGTTTAAAATGGTTTAATATTGTTTTAAATTCAGTTACTTTTGAAGTATTTCAAAAAAAAAATTAAGTACATAAACTCAGGTGGTTTGTTTGCGTGATTACAAGTATGGTGAACAGTAACTAGAACAAATTTATCGGGTGTATAAACAAAAATGTTGTAAAATCAATCTAGTTAACTCAACTGCAAATTCAATTCAAAATTAGCTTATACCTTTTAACTTACACATTTTCATTAGTGCTATAATTAATATATATTTTTTGTAGAAAAAAACCATTTTTAAATTGGTTTATTTAATTATTATATTATAGATACAACGTGTAGTCGGAATTTGGCCCTGGGAGGAGTTTTCAAAAGTATCTTTACCCGTCTGATCTCATGAACCCTGCCCAATTACCAAAAATTAATATTATTATACATTGTTATTACTTATTTGTTAGCAGCCAAATATGAACTATAGTTCTATTAAACTTGTTATTATAAATTATAAAATTGGTTATAGTTTATTATTAGTAACTTTTAATTAATAACCAATTACATAAAACTAATCAATGTAGTAGTCTAAATAAAGAATAATTAATATTGTTGAATAATACATAAGACTAAACAAACAATTTTTTCTGACTTATATTTTTTATTAATTTAATATTTCAAATTAATTTCTGGAACTCCCTACTGCGTATCGGTTAGCTTTAGTGATCACACTTTTTAATAATTGTCTGCATAATTTTCATTTATTACAGATTACACATCGATACTAGAAGGTTAATACTAGCTGACATTAGTGCATATTTTGTTGTATTTGTATTTTAAGTTCATTTTTCACATAGTATACAATATTTTATCTGAATTCTTTAGAAATTGTAATAAAAAATCGATTAAAACAATTAAATATTATTTTACAAAAATGTATAATTTCAAAAATTTTAGTCACACTTGTTTATTTAGGTAAGTGTTTAATAATTATTTAGTAATAACCGCAATATGCATTTATAACTGAAATGTTTAAAGGCAAGGTTATAAAAGAGAAGAAGGATTAAGAAAAATAAATAAATAGGTACATGTTGGTTTAAATTTTTGGTGTTTTATGAGAAACTAAAATATTTTCTAGAGCATATTTAAGCATTTTTGCATATTATTAGAGCATATTATTTTGGTTTAATTTTAAGACCTAAATACATGCATTTTTAAGGTTTTTTTATAGCATTAATTCCCTAGCCCTAAACACTACTAATCAGGGCTCGCAAAGCTATAATAACGCTATGATAATAAAATTATATTTGACAAAAACTGACAAAGTGTCTTTACTAGAAGGCTTCTTAAATCTGTCCTTTTTTCCAAGCCACTTCCTCTTCATTTATCCCTTTTACTTATTGTTCAAAAAAAATAATATTTGACAAAAAAACGATTTAAATTTGTGAACATTATTATAACAGAAATCGATGATCAAAAATAATTAAATACCTCAAAACAAAACATAACGATCAACAAAATATATTATATATCATAAAACAAAACATTACGCAAAACATAATTTATAGCGTTTTTCAACGTAAGACACTAATTATTTCAGAAAGCGCTATCGTTTTTGTAAACTTTGAAAAATGTATTTTACATATTTTCACGGGCGTCCATAGGTAAAATTGTTTGAAGGGAAAAAATAAAAAAATTCTCAAATGTAAGATAATAAAGATTTAATGTTATTTTCACATATAAATATAAATATGCTGTTATGCTTAACATTAATGTTTATAATTGTATTCTTATATATTTTTATTATATAGTTCATTTAAAACAATGTAATAAGTAGGGAACGGATTTGAATGCAAATTGCATTTTTTTCTGAATGTCCGAAAATATTGGTTTCCAAGCAAAAAGTTCATTTCATACATCAAAGAATTAAAAAATGTAACTTTTATTTTGCATTTTTTTGCATTTTTTGCATTTTTAAGACTTAAATGCATTTTTTGAAATTTTAAGTGCATTTTGTGGTTTTTAAGTAATTTTTTCAACATTTTTTCCACATTCATTCTAAAAAAAAATAAAATACCTAAATGGTAAAAGGTAAAAGTATAACGAATATACCTATCTAAATGGTATACCTATTAAATTTTAAATTTTTTAGGGTAAAAAGAAGATGGACAGAAGATAATTGAAAGTTAATTAATTAAGTTTGTATTGTATTTAAATATTTTTTATTAGATTTTTCATAATAATGTGTTTTTTATAAGTTTTAAATTCAAAATTTTGTTTTTATTGAATATAAACCCATTTTTAAAGCTTTTTAGGGCATTTTTTTAGTGCATTTTTTGATGTCAAAGCATTTTTTTAAGGCATTAAATCGTATTTTTTTAAGGCATTTTTCTTGTTTTTTAGAGCATTTAAATCCGTTCCCTAGTAATAAGTATAAAAAATAAAAATTAGATAATCTTATCCAATAAAGAATATGAAAATGTCTTCGTTTTATTCCAAACATATTATTAATGACATCCTAAATGAAAATGTTCTTGTTTATGTTCACTCTTTCACAATGAAAGCTCAAAGCTCATAGCAATACCCAACCCATTTAAACGATCTGCACCTGTAGTCGACCGAAGCCATTTTTACTCAACTTCTCAATGTACTGAACGATTTCTATTGTTTCTATTAGACAAGTATAGTATTATAGTTATAAACACCAATATAAAGTTTAGATGAGTGGAATGGAGTTGTATGCAGAACATACGCCCCTCAAAATGTTGTTCACTATGCTTATTGATTTTTAACTATCAAAATTTTAGATGCATAATATAACCTCATAAACTACCAACTCATAAAAACTTGAATTTTTTTTATACGACAACGATAAAGAATAGTAAGAAATTTTGCTTTTTAAAGACTAAAAATTATGTGGAAAAAATACATTAAATGGATCGCCCTGCATTATGTTTAAGTGTTAATAGTTTTAATTCCAGAAATCTATTTATTTTTTTATCATTTTTCATAGCCCCGATTAGTGTGGTATATACAGGTACAACAACGCGGGAGTGTAAAATTAAATTTAAAAAATATATATCGTAGTGTGGAAAAAGCGCTATCCACGAATAAAAAAAATATCGTACATTTATTCGAATCCTGCAACAAGTGTCCGATACAATAAGTCATATAATCATATAAGTTTGTTGCCACGGCAAGTCTTCGTTGGTTGAAAACGATAAGGATAGTCGTACCGCGACTATGCCACATGTGCATAAATGCGTAGTTTGTTCGCTTCGCAATCGCCGAAACAAATCTCGAAAATGATATTACATTATAATAATATGTACTTATAATCGCGCAATTGTAGGCGCATTGTTAAGTTTTTTATATGATATTGTTATGCGTATTATATGCGCTTGCAACAGTATAGGTACGACCCGCGGTGTCCCACGGTTGTTGTGGGTCGGCTGCAAATGGAATTTCTGTAAAGTTGGCCAAAGTATTGTACATATGAGTATATTATACAAACGCGGAGGATATCGTGTACATATTAGGTATAATACAGATAGTATCGCTATAAACTGATTTTAAAGACAACGCGGAGATAATATGCATAATATGCATTATAAATTACAACAGCATTGATAATAATAAAATATATTATAGCAATAATTAGGTAAACTGCACATTATGTTAATATATTGTGTGCGACGACGGAACGCGACTGCATAGGGTTTTTGTTATAAACATATTTAATAATTAAATAATAAAAATATTATTGTAGAACGAGTAAGTTCCGAAACATTTAAATATACTTAATATAATACGATTAATAAGCGTTGTATGTTTTTTTTTTTTTTATATGATAATATATTTAATTGATGGTTATAAAACGGTCATCGGTCATCGTAATAAAATTATCCATGCTATGTAATAATATAATATTATGTTTACACTATAATTTATACTGGTACCCACAGTGTCCCACGATTGTTGTGGTTCAGCTGTGAAGTTTCTATAAAGTTTACCCACATGGCCAAAGTATATACGTCGTATAATACACCCGCAAACATCTACTCTAAACCGATATTATAGATGACGTGTGGATAATGCATCATAAATTACAACAATAATACTGTAATAGTATAATAATATACAGGCCAATTTACCAAGCATATGCTCACCTCCAACCCTCCCCCCCCCACTATTTTTACATTTAATGATGAATTTATTCAAACTCTGATTTTTGGAACTTTTAAGTATAAGACGTACCCATTTGATCATATTTTAAAATTCTTGACATTTTCTGTACTACTCAAGGAGTGTCCTGAAATAATAACTACAAACTTATGTTTTTCCACCTTTTTTCACTGTCAATTATTTAGTGGATAATATTTTTGAAAACGTTGATGTATAAAATGTCAATTCAAAGTTTGAATGAGCAATTTTTCAAAATATAAAATTACATTTTAAAATGTCATAATGTTATATTTCAATATAATACAGTAGGTACGATTAAAATAAGCGTAAGGTGTGAAATTTTTTATATGGTAATATGTAATTGATGTGCATAAAACAGTCATCATTAGAAATCTATGCATGCATTTCCACGGTTGGAAATTTTAAAATTATATGGAAAAATAAAATATCATAATGGTTATGGGACCGCGGTATACGGTATATAATATAATATACAACTTTGGGCATTAATCTTGGCCGGTTTACCAATAATGCAAAATCAATGCTTGAATAATTTACTATACATTTAATTCGTGTTAATAATAATTCTTATCTATAAGTTAATAGTTCTTGGTAACTACCTATATGTATTTTGTAAAAAGCTGTTTTAGCTAATTTTAGTATAATATTTTTTTTTAATCGCAGGTGTTAAAATTTCGTAATCAACAAATTGGCAAGTACCTATCTCGAAAACCATGAATACCGTGGCCGGAATCGTCGTCGGAAATCGGGTGTCGGAGATAGTTGGGCACTCATAAAAAATATATAAATAATTTCATCAATATGCATTATGCGATGAATTATTATCTATATTGCTATTATTACTCGCATAATATATTTCTCTTGATAAAGTTTAATTTGTTTTAGTGAATATTTTTAAAAAACGGTTCCTTGGACGGCGTAAGTGTATACACTTAATACCTAAACCAAAGACCAGCGAGGTAAATTATAATAAATATTATAATAGTATGGGTACGATTTACAAAATATAGTATAGCTGCGTACTAACAATAATATTTATATATTTTTTTAAATCTAGATGATTGCCTGATATCAGTGGCATAATTTGGAATTGGTTCTGGGGTGGGATATAAATTTATACTATCGTTCAGGCTGATATAATTACATATTATAATAACGTTTGCCAAGTCGGCGTTGGCATATACACTTTCTTGGTTTTTAATTTTTAGAGAATTAGTACTATAATAACTATATGTCTATGTGTATATTTTATTACAATATTATAGGATTAAACTTTAGGTAGTGCTTGGCAATGGAGCATTTTCTGAACCGGAACTCATTTGTTTTTCAAGTAGGTACTGTACAAAATGTTAGTGTCAGTTTATGAAATGTTAATACTTTTTAATACTTTAGTACTATTTTTACTATTCTCATAGAACTCGCCTAGTAATTTTTATCCATCTTAAAGTTTCAATTGAATTTTCGCCTTCGGTAAGCAAAGATAAAAGTCTGAAGTATTTCTTATACCTATGGGAAATGTGATACTAATAAGACCCTAAATCGCAAAACTCACTTTTCAAGTTCTTAGTCCTGTGCCGCTAAAGAAAACTTAGCTAAACTAGTCTATTTTTTAAAAGCTGAAAAGTTAATTTATTTTTTAACTCATACTTTGTATCTACTTGACGCGACTTTTTCAATTGGACATCGACCGACTTTTTAGTTTTCGTAGTTTAATAGAAAAGTAAAAATTAGAGTTTTCTGCAGGACTGAACATGTACCGACGTTTTTCTGTATTCAAAACATTATACCTATAGGCACGGCCTGGTCATATAATATTGGATGTATCTCAATAATATCTTATAATTTATTCATATTAATTATTAAAACTAATTTAATTACCCACCTATTCATTATTATTACTGAATTACATTTTTATTGTTTATACCTATTCACCGTAAAACTCTTGAAAATGCAGATTTTTTCATTCCAAATATTATCATACTTGATTAAAAATCAAGAAAGTAAAATACATTTCAAATTTCAATATCTGTCGTTTTTTTGATCTAGATATAAGTATATAACGTCATGAGCACTTATAGATCTTCAACTACAGATTATTTAAATAAACAAACTATTGTGACTGCAATAATTCGTTGTATTGTCGTATTGAATATATTACTATGCAACAGGTGTGTACGATTTATTTTAAAAATTGTACTCACACTCTAACTGTGTTATAATGTTTTTAATAATAACATTATACATTTATTCTATATAATATCTTATTATAATATATATTTAGTGTTTACTCACTATGTATACTATATTATTTATAAGGTACCTACCTTGGAAATATAAATGCCTTTTATAATATTGAGTATACCTACTTACTATTACATTTTCTACGTTTCTGATTAGAACACATAAATTATATTTCAAAGAAGTCGACTATACGTTACATTATGCCGTTTCAATAGCATAAATAATAATATTATTTTATTATATTGGCGGGCGGCGACAATTATTGTTAATATATTATATTACCTATTATTATTATTGAACGTATGCGTTGACTTACCTACATCGAATACAATAATATAATGTTGCACTATATTGTACTCTTTTAACCACTGCGATTGTTGCTCGAAACGTGGTAAGGTGTATTATACCTATATACCGCCTATTTTACAATACACAATCACATTCATACGTCGTCGCATTGTGCTGAAACGATAATAATATACTCGATGATTGACATTTGACAACGTTGTTAGCAATCATTCGACTTGTCATTGAAAACAAAAATAGCGATCTAGATGCGATTATATGTATAATAATAATATACCCATACACATAATATTATATCATTATTATTATTATTATTATTATTATCATCGTCCGGGCGAGACTCCGAGAGTGCAAACGCAACGCTGCGGAGATTAACGAGTCACGGTTTGCCTTTTGTTTCAGATGTCCGATAAGGAATTTAACGGATACACACACACACACATTTACGTAAATAGTATATTATATACTTATCTAAATCTCGGCTAAACATTAACTCATTAAAAAACCAGGCGCATAGTAAATGTAATGTGAATATTATAATATATTATTATTGCCGCTGCTACCGCACAACGTTAACGAATCTGCAGATGGATTTCGATTGCGATTAAATTGCGTGTAGGTACGCGTCATACAGGGTGATTCGCCGAGCATTTTCACCCCATGCCGTCAAATTCCAAGTCTTGGAATTATTGGCACAACGGACGGAGGACTAGGTTTGAAAGTATTATATTTAGCGGTATGATGGAGACCCGACGACCCATTGACCCACCCGCCACAACCCTTAGTCCTTAGTCCAGTTTAATTGGCGTTATAAAAGTATAGGTATAACCGAATATGAATATCAATCACGATTATCATTGATCCCTCTATTGAAAGTTAAAACTATACCTTTCGGTCAGCAAATGCTCAACAAACCAACCACCACGAGCAAGATACTTGTCAAGGTATTTGTAGCACAAAGTTGAGGTTCCAATTTTGTGCGCGTTCAACCACCCTCCCCCCCCCCTCTAAACATATTGGTACTGAATCAAAAACCGTTTAGGTAATCATCAAACTGTCTCTGCTTAAGGACCATATTATTTTAAATTATTTTGATTTTTATGTTATAGTATTTTATAAGAAGTAAAATTAAAAAAAGCATATTTTAAAAACATGTCTGTGGCGATACAAACTACTATTTTTCAAACGAGTAATACAATCTTTTTTACTGTACATTTTTAAGCACGTGATTTTTGTAGAAAACGTTGATCGTCGATGTACCTATCTAAACCGTAATTCGAACTGTTATATACCTGTTAGGTCTTGGTAGAACATTGACTCATTAAAATCAAGGCGCATAGTAATAAGTACGTAATATACGTAATGCAAATATTATAATATATTATTATTGCTGTTACCATACGTAACGTTAACGATTCTTCAGATGGATTTCGATTGCGGTTAAAATGTATATAGGTAGGTACTCACTTATATATATATGCGTGTGTGTATTATATGCATCAAGTGTAGGTATCGGCTACCTATCTTACTACTTTACTAGTTACTTTCTATACCTATGTATATGTATACAAATATAGCATTATATTATTCTGTATAGTACGACATTCGTGCTAATGAAGATCGAACAATGCGCGCGAGATATGGAAATTATTGCAACAGCAAATATAATGCGCCTATATCGGCTCAGTGTTTCGATTTCGTATCCAAGTCCGATACATCCATGTCAGTTGTGGTTAAACGGGGGGGGATAGATCATGATCTTTTTTTCGAAATTTATAGTTACTTATTTGTATACCCTATTCCATATAAAATGGTATTCGACCTTCAGTTATATAAATAGTGTACCTATATGTTAAAAAATTGGCCATTTATTATGTTATGAACGTATCTGATTCGGCCGTTCACGACAAACTATGTTGTACCTACTTACATTAATAATTAATCCATCTTAATTAATATTATTATTTCGTCAACTTTGATATTTTATACATTAATTTTGTAAGTATGATAAATTATAGGTACGCCGGGTGGATTGGTGGGAGTGAAATATCTGTCCATCTCAGCTTTAATAATATCATTATAATTGTTGTTAAGTAGGTACAGCATATACGAGTAGGGTTAATAAACTTATTATTGTTTTTTTTTTTCAAATTAGAGTATAGTTATAAATGTATAAATTATGATGATTTCCAACCCTCCCCAAAAAAAACGAAAAAAAATATTTTATCAGAATAACAGTATCTCATGAGATTATATTAAACCGTACAAGAAGGTGTACCTAGGTACTTATGCATGCCACATCGAAAAAAACTCGGAAACAGGTGGCTCACCATATAATTCCATGTACAACCCCTAAAGCCCTGCACATCAGAAGTTAGCGTATTTTTATATCTATATAATACCATAGCTAAAAAATTATATTATCGTATTCTTGTACGACACTACATTAACGTCTCCGGCTGACCCGACTGACTGCGCATACAGTGGCGGATTTTAGGGTTCAGATAAATCCGGAAGATCCATTAGAGGTACCTGGCACAAATTTTATCAGTGACATACTTACGAAACTGTTGTTTTTACTAACATAACCTAACAATGGTAAATGATATTGGAGTTTGCGATATAAAATGTAGCTGTACTTTTTTATTATTTTGTGGTAAATTGTTTAAGAAACTAACTATATAATTTAGGTGGTACCCGCATAGTAAACGAATTGGGAGAGGCATTTTCCAACCAAATGTCCGTTAAATCCACCATCGACCAGATAGGTACCTACTACGCATCGCGCACTGTAAAATTCGAGCAGCCGGTGGCTCGTCACATAATTTCATATATACAACCCCTGAAACCCACAGCATAAGTCGGCGTATGTTACTCCTATAATGCCATATAGCTATAAATTATATTATTATACCTATTATTTTACGACTCTTCATTGACGTCTCCGGTTTATCCGGCTGACTGCGCATTCAGTGGCTGATGATGGTTCAAATAAAATCGGAAGATCCATAAGAGGCGCCTCGCCCGAAATACATCAATAACACACTTTAGTTAACAAAAGTCTACAAACTGTTGTTTTTACTAACATAATCTAACAATGGTAAATGATATTGAGGGTTGTGATATGAGCTGATGTCTGCACCTATTTATTATTTTGTGGTAAATCGTTTAAGAAACTAACTATATTATTTAGGCGGTTCCCGCATAGTAAACGTATTTGGGAGAGGACTTTGCCAACCGAACGTCCGTTAAATCCGCCACCGACGAGGTACCTACCTACAACGCATCGCGCACTGTAAAATTCGGCACATCATTCCATATACACAACCCCTGAAATCCACACCATAAGTCGGCGTTTGTTTACGCCTATGATGCTATATAGCTATAAATTATATCATTATATTATTGCACGACGCCACATTAACGTCTCCGGCTGACCCGACCGACTGGTCGCATATGTGCAGCAGTAATGTACAGTAAACTAACGAACGTCGCATAATATAATAATATATACATAAAATGCGCATAGTCGTTAAACTATATATATAATAATAATTATTATATTGAATTGGGATTCCAGATGTTGACCGTATACATATAACGCACACGCGGAAGTTACAAAATCCATATAGGTGCCTTATATATATATATACTTACATATTATATTATATACATAAATGCGCACGGTCATCGCATGGTTTATGTTGTTTATTATAAATTATAATAAACCGTGACCCGGGTTACTCGCTCGGCGATCCTGCTCGAGTTTCCTGCCCGCACAGGACCGCACGAGGATAGCAATTACGGCCATTGCAACAGGACCAAACTGTGCGCATTATATACATTATATTACTATACGTCGTGCCATTATATTATACTGGACCCCGCCGAATGATAATTTAAATAAATATTTACGATTAAAGGAAAAAATTGTGTTAGTAAATCATCGCACTGTATACCTACACGGCAATGCAGATTTCGGTCCGTAGGCCGAAGTCAGCTGGAAAACATAATATTACACGTGTGAAAAATACCTCCCTGGAGACGACTCCCCGCCGTGCCGGTCGCTAATACTGCAGAAACAAATATATTCACTAAAGAATACTATTCGATTATACGACGTTTTGGGTACCTACACGTTTGTCTTATACACATAATTATATTGTATACATTATATTTTGTATATATTATTAATATGTTCTATAATGTAACGACGACGGCGATTAGTCGTGACGACCAGCTCGACTTTTAAGCGGTCCAATAACCACCTGCACGCGAATCCTCGATGGACGACGACATTTTCGGATGACCCGATTTCCGCATAGTACAATTTTAAAATTATATTAAAATACAATGATGTGCATGTACGTCGTCGCGTTCCAATACGCTTCGTAATAATATTAGCTTTGAAATTTTAAAAATATAATTCAATTTCGATTGCATAGTATTATTAAACCCTCATATAGATAACCGGTATATGATTAGTGGTTAATAATTACACATGGCGAACATTTATACCTAATGATAGCTATAATGAATATGATTTATCTGCAAAGTTAGCCTTAGCTGTAGGTCAGGAATATGACCAAGGCTCGGCAAGACGTAGTAATGATATTTTTTAAACTGATTGAAGTTAAGTTTTATAGAAGACGTTCAAAAAGTTTATGGATAGTTAATAGTTAACTATTTTTTTTCTAGTTGTTTGTAACTCAGTTAAGTTTCGAGTTACATAGAAACCAACAATAACTTACTTACCTACTAACTTAGATTACCGGCTGATGGTAAATCGCATTGCATTCCACGAAAAATTCTGAAATTACACCACTGCAGTGAATACTTATTTAAATAGTTGATCAATCTTTTATAATTTTATTTCTACAGACACATTTATAGACGTTTTTTTTCTTGTTTGGTTGAATACGGACGGGTTTCCACATCAAAAATACCTCTACCAAGCGTTGCGTGATAAAAATCAAATAGTCTTCTGCAATTAATTTTATTCTAATAAAATTATAGATAGCATTTTATTGATGTACATATATAACATATCTATAATGGGTATAAAAAATGTTCAAATGTGTCACCGTGGAGTAGTTCTGGTTCCGAAAACAGAAGTTATAAATAATTGCAACTGTATAGGTATTATAATGTTGTTATAGATGACGGAAAATAAAATAATAAACCTATGCTAACTATTTTAAAATAAGAGTTATTACGATAAGTAATTTCAAAGTCGAAACATAAAATTTACAATTTATAACAGGTCGAAAAGAACACGACAAACCGGTTAGGCAGTGACTATCTATATACATACGTATAATATATATATGCATACATATATGTAGGTACACTTTTAGTTTAAATGTATATACTCTGCCCGTACACACGTACGTTTACTTTACATACATATAAAAATACCTACACAGTATATATATATGTATACGTCGAGGTGTAAAAAATATAAATAGCTAAAATAAAAATAATAAATGTTACGAATTATTTGACTGTTGTAAAGATCTCACTACAAACGGTATATTTTATTGGTTGTAAAACGTATTTGTCGTGTTTTTTACAGTCATCCGTTCACGTCGTTCAGGCCATCGCTTATTGGGAATTCGTTTCAATTCGTATATTATATATTATACACACAACACACTCACACATATCATACCTACAAAGGCCGAAGAGAGTTCTACATTATGATAATATGGTCTGGAGACACGCACGACCCGTCAAATTTGGAGAGTTATACTATGTTTATTTGTATATATGTTTTTTTTTTTTTTTTTTAATCCACCGGTGTCGAGGGCCATTGACTATGTAATATCCATAATGTTAATAATATGTATTCAATATTTTTCAGTTTTTTGTTTTCAATATAATTATTGGATTACAATAATCATACAAAATTATATAAATAAGTTATTAAACAGAGTGATTTACCACATTTTTCTTCTTCAATAATGCAGTTATTCAAAATCTGATTTTTGGAATTTTTAAATTTACTCAAAGACCATATTATTTTGAAACTCTGAAGAATTTTCGTTCTATACTTAAGGAGTGCCCTATGGGTGTAAAAACTACCGTTTTCTTAAATTATAACCCCCCCCCCTTTATATTATAAATTATTTAGTAAGAAATTGTATTGTTCTAATATCTGTCAGTGATTTATTTTAAAAGTTCATAGTTCAAAATAGTTTTCCTGCATGGCTGTATATAATGGGAACATAATAAAACATTTCTTTGCCAACAAAATTGTTAATCATGTTAATTTCTTTTTATCGACATATTTTAAAACACAATGTATTTATGTAGTTATTTACTATTGTTTATTATTAATTACGATTGTTAATCTATCACATGTTTTTAAATTTTATTAATTTGTGTACATATTATTATTATAATGTATGTGTTAGTCGTTTATGTAGTTGTAAGATATTTTGACATATAATTATTCATTATAACTTATTTATTATATTGATCTAAAGGGGTTTTTACAAGTTTAGAAACAAGTAAAATATGATCTTGGACAAAATATTGTATAAAATTGAATATAATGTCCTAACATTTACTTACCTATAAGCTAGGCTAGTGGTTCACGAAAAAAAAAATTGTGGACAACTAATATCTACTATAACTAAATTATTTGTATACAAAATGAAAAAAAAACAAACACAAATAAATAAAAATATTATTAAAATTACATTCCTTAACTACTAACTACAAATTCAAATAAATACGAATGTTATCAAAATAGATTTTTTTTAAACTGCAATGACATTCGTTTTAAACTTACTTTGTCTACTTATATATTAATACTCCCGTTCTCGATATCGTTGACATAATCCAAGTAGTCTTTTTTATTAGTTGTTGATTTTATTTTTGGTGGTATGCCAACGTTGGAAAGTATGTACTAATTTTGCTTTATCATTGTAACATTACAGATAGGTTGCAATAAATTACATTGTGAGAATAAATACTAATACGTATTAATAATTATGAATTCTAATACTATAAGAACAAGGATATATATTCGATTTCCCAGATAGTTTTTCTGTCGATATAATGTATTTCGACAGAAATTTCGCCAGATACCTTTTCCATGATTCAATAAAAATACTCACAGATAAAATGTAATTAAAAAATGAACTTGACAAAAAACCATAGTAGTATGGGCAGTGTGCACCTAAAAATGTAAAAACAATTGAAAGTAATAATACGAAAAGCAAAAATGAAAATTTCTAAAAATAAATAAACCATCCTTATTTCCTCGTTAAAATTGAAGAAGAAATATATTTTATGTTAGGTGTCTACCTATATAAACTGATATTGCAATAAACAGTTAAATAATTTTTTAACTATTTCAATTATTTTTTATTATACTAAAAAAAATTGGTTTTTGTTTTTATCTGTGTACATTTTGTTTAGTTACGATTGTAATATTTTTAATTTCATAAAATTCTTTAATAACAAAAAAATAGTTTTATGATTAACTATGAGTATTATAACTTGGTTTGCTTACAAAACAAAAACAACAATTAATATTAGAGGTCCTATGTGAAATTTGTTTCTTATTTGTAGGTATAGTTATTATAGTAAGTACTTTCTTTATTTTTAAATTTCTTTAACTACATTAAACTTGGTAAGATAATTCTTAATCATAGTTCACTGTACACGTGGTATTCTGAATGCCGGATGGTTTTTTTTAGTAGTAAATACGTCAAAAGAACATCTCCGATTTTTCGATTGCAAAATAATGTTTTCTCATTAAATCTTGAAGTGGGATAATTTTTCACGATTGCAGGTCGCTTTCTTGGAACGATGGAAAGCTACCGAGCAATTATTGGCAAACATTTATAGGTATACTAGTTCTAACGATATTTCGTTAAATTCCAAAAATTTGATGTACCAAATTTTTTAAACACAATGTTTGATATCGTGTTGCGCTGACCGGTAAAAAAAAAATCCCGACCAAAGAAAGACGGCGTTGTTTTTTAGTGGATTTTTTAGTTTGAATAATGACTGTTTTTTCAAATGATGCAACTATAGGTCCATTTTCGGGGATATTATTTATCTTAACAATACTTTGGTACGACACCTTTATTGTATTATGATGTACATTTTCTTTTATAAAATGTACAATCCATGGACTTTGCGTCATATTGAAGAAAAAGGTAGGTAATAACTAATAACTATTCTCATCCCATTGCATTCATTCGGAACCCTTATACAGAGCGTTCAAAAAGTTCGGAAACGGTCACAATAGATCGTTATTTATGACTGATAAACAATAATTATATGATATTATTGAGCTGATTGAATATATTGTACGTAATATGAATGTGGAGCAGTGGTGTTATCTGTTATTGCTAAATGTACCTATTGGTAGGAATAAAAATATTTAAACAGGAAATTGTTAAAGCGTTTCCAAGTTTTTTGAACACTCTGTATATATGCTGTGTCTGCGATTACAAGTGTTTGCGCAACGCGTGTACTTTAAAAGGGATTACAAATTGAATTGTTTTTTTTTTCCATTTCAATTTTTTTTCTCGACGTTTCTCGTACAATACACTTACATGCATCGTATATCAACGACCGGACGTCGGCGTTTTAGATTTTCTTTTTGGGCTTAGTTATCGGTATTTAAGTATATATACCACGCCGCCCTGCAGTGTCATCTCATGTCCTCGTGTGCTATGTTTCTTTTATAAAAAGAATTTTTAAAAACGTCCTATACTGCACGTCGGCAATAGACATAGATATTATATTATTATACTGCAGGCACGACAAGCAATAAATACGTAAGAAAGAACCCAACTGTTTTGACGGCAGATCTAAAAAAACTCCTTATAATACCTATATAATACTGTATGCAATAGCTTACTTTCAATTTTCTTATTGTGGGGGGGGGGGGAGGCAAAAATTATAATATACAATATATTATATTTATCGGAGTGCTTCGCCAAACACAACGAAATAGTTAAAACAATTTTGAGTTTGTGTAAATTTTTCATTCCAACCAGTTAGACTGGCCAATTCAAAACTCAGTTTTTATTTTTTTCTTATCCTTTGGAAGGGGGTTTAATTAGATCCCCTCACCACTCATTTATATGCCACTGTTTGTATGGCCATATTATGACATAAGCGCCAAAAATATATTAAAAAGAGATCTTATTATAATTTGCACAAATATTAATGTTTCAAAATATTCAAAACCGTCAATAATCCATAACACTATATAATTGTAAAAATCTATAATTTTATTCATTAAATATGAAATGTATAAAACGCATTATTTGTTCGTAATTGTTTTGAAAAATTAATTTTCAATACGGTATATTGATTACACGAATGCTTACTACGTGTAGGTAGGTACCTACTTACAATAAAATTATGTTATATAATACAAAACTCTGACGCTCTATCTTAAACTAGATTATATAAATTTGCGGATTAAGATTATACATTTTTACGTTTGGAGTTTTTGAACAATAGCTATATACTTCTAAATTTAATATCTCGAATGAATCACACAGGTGTCTGTGATTGTTGCTGTTTTTTACGATACGATTAAATATCATCTTTCTTATCTTTTCTCATTCCGTTTTGGCACTCATTCTCCGCTGGTCTGACATCTGTAGATACCTACTATTCAGCTGAGTGACTTCTCCGGTTTTTTTAAATATAAGAGTGTAGGTAACCTATTTTGAGAGTGACTGATTATGGTCGTGGTTATTGGTAAATTTATTTGTATTCTGCTTTAAATTCTGAAATTTCACCCACATAAATACTTAGACAGTTGATCGATCTTCTATAATATTATTTCTACTGACATTATATAATGTATATTTTATCGTCGTTGTTTTTCTTGTTTGTTCGAAAGCGTGCGGGTTTTCACTTAGGACAATTTGCAACAAACATTTCTACCGCAATCGTTGCGAAATAAAAATCAAATATACAATTAATTTTATTCTAATAAAATGAGAAAGTATTTTATTGGTATACATGAAAATTCCGATGCCAATAATTCTAAACCAATATAAATTTTAAACCATTTAAACCCACTTGCCAATATTATGTACGCGACGTGGCGACGCAAAAAGTACATACTATTATTTTAATATGCTGTCGGCGTAACAAAGTACCATATTATGGTACAGTCAGGGTGGTTGAAGTGCCCCTCCACCATACGGAAGAGGACTTGGTCAGAAGAAGAGGACTACTCTGCAGAATAGAACAATTTTTTGAAAATGATTTTTCATTTCATACATTGAGTTTCAGTTTGAGACCATGAAAATAATATCATATCGTATTAAATCGGAATTTTTAAAATCAAAATAATATGATCCTAAAAGTATATTTTTAAGATAGGTATGTTAATATAATATTCATGACGATGCAATTTTTTGACTTTTATTTTAATGGAAATTGAAGCTCAAACAATTTGTATTCGTTTACACCGACTACACCTATCATATATATAGGTACGCAAAATAGCAGTTTTCAAAATCTTTAATTATTAATTATTTTGACGAGTAACTTAAAATCGTTTGAATAGTCGCCGCGCATAAACGTCGGTTAATATGTATATTTTTCACATGCATACCGCATAAAAGAAAATATCAGTTATAAACGTTTTCAATGAGCATGTGCAGGCAGCTATTAAAAAATAATTATTAAATCATTATCGTAGCCGCTGAAACCCGAGAGCTCATAATTGTATTTAATTTGTTTTTGCATAGAAAACGTCGCAGTACAAAAATATATAGGTACCTCATCGGCGCATATTTCTGACTGATTATAGCTCCAAAACACTTAACGGTCTCTTTAATTGTATATTAATTATTTTGGTAATTCCAATTTTTGCTCGGTGGCATGAACCTAAATAGTCATCGGTCTTACAATGGCTTGGCAACTTTTGTTATTGCCATAGATATATCACTCTGTCCGATAATTGTAATTTTTCCCCGGTTGTTTCAATGCTACATCGAATAGCATTTATTTGTCATCGTCACCTTGCGGCAAATATTAAACGAGTAGAAAAGCATTCAGCGTTTCAACCGTCTAATATCATCATGATATGGGTAAATCAAATGTTGAGATTGGATATTAATTGAAAACATTTAAAAAAATTCGTGTTCAATTTTAGACGACCGATGTTTGAATTTGTATATAATGTGTATATATGTATAATATTATTTTTTTCAAGGTTATCCTAACGAGTGTCCTCAGAAAGTGAATGATTGGGTGCGTCACTGGAGTACCTATACTGAGGACTGGAGTACGCTGAAATTCGCAATTTGTTTGATTATAGTGAACATTTTTTTCTTTAGATTTTGACCTCTCATCCATCTCATGTACCAATTGGCAATGTATTCAAATTGTCTGTAAAGTGATCAAAACAAAAATCGTAAAAGATAACGAAATTAAATATTACTATACCTAGTAATTAGCATGTACTTGTATGCAAATTATTATGAATGCAAAACATACTTATTGCGTACATCTGTGTCTATAGAATGTATGTTTATTCGATTTATAAGTACAATTGGTTTTTTAATGGAATAAATTACTTTTAAATGTAATGTCCCTCTCTTATAATTAACAGCTATTATTATTATGAGTAATAGTAGTAGTCGTAGCAGTAGCTAGATATAGGCACCTAAACCATTGGTACTACTTTCTTTATCTGAAAAGTAGATCAAGCAATGTGTATATTTAGTAAATAAAACCATATTATTATTTTCCCTTTATTTTAAATACTATTTCGAACAAATTTTAAAGAAAGTACGGTAAAAGTTTGATGAAAAAACAAGTTATTGAAACAAAAAAAAAACTAATAACCGACAAAGTAAAAATATAATTGATTGATCACACTCTAGGCTTCAATAGTTTATTTAATTTAATTGGATAAATGTTAAAATAGAAGTTTAATTAGTCTCACAAATAATCAAAAGAAAGTATATATTGTTATATATTTTAATATTTTGTGTTATTTTATACAAGGCATATTATACGCATATAAAACATATTATAAATAAATATTACGTATAACAATAACGACTCATTATCAAGTTGTAATTCAATAATTTTGGAACTGTTATGAATTAAATTTGAGCAGAGTTCCCTCCTTTTTTGATAAGGCAACCCACTTTAGGTATTCTTCTGCCAATAGTGACCTATAAAAAATTCTAGTTGTATAAATTACTGTTAGTATAATTGAATGATCGATTGTGACCCAACAAAAACATTTCAGGATCAGGAGTAAGTTGGTGTGAATACTGGTACGTAAAGACACCAGCCAGGTAAGTATAAAATATTATACTATTATGGCGTACTTGAAATAATTGTAGTTAAAAAAAAAATAAGTTTTTACTTTCTTTGTCGAAGTCGTAAGTTTTTTTTATGTCTTTCCTATAAGCATATCGCACCTATACCTATATAATATTATAGGTAGGTGTGTAATGGGATTTTCATCATCATAAAATAATTTATTAAATACGGATCTGTCCGCGCCGTTTAGCAGCCGTTAAGAGGCGTTTCGAGAATTTTTTTTTCTCACACCGAAAAAACCCTAGAAAAAATACACTCTATATCCGGACAGTAAATTTATCACGACGATAGGTAGTCATAACTTCTATATTTTTTTCTCTCGGCCCCGCTCAACAATTTCGTAGTCGGTGGATAAAGGCGTAAAACGAAAAAAAATCTCATTAAATTAATCACATCCGGCCGAGATCGGGGCGGTCATTTCGACTTGATCAGCGTAATAACATAATAATAATATGCGATAAAAATCTTTACGGATTTCGAGAGATCCGCCGCGTGCCGTGGGCTTGGTCATCGTGCTTTGCTGTTTTTTTCGATAATAATTTAATAATTGATGTGCGATAGCCTATAGTACCTATATAGGTGTTGTGTATAATATATCATGTACCTGCCCATATGATATCAACAAGGTGGTAGGCGCCTAAACGTGTCCAAGGAAAACTTCACGTGTGAACGAGTGGTGGAAGGGGGTGGGGGAGGTCGACGAAAAAACGAAACGCGACTGTTGCGGTTAATTAAACCACGACCACGGTCGTCGGCGACTGGCGACAGCTAGGGCGGTTGACCAGATGACGCCGCTGGATTTATATATGAGTAACCCCGGTATACGTGTAAAAACAAGACCTATTATGTTTGCCAGCAGTACAATCTGAAGACGACGAACGGATTTTTGTTTTCTCCCCTTCGAAGGTCATCCGACGGCGACGGTGAAGAAAAAAAACATAAATAAATAAAAACGAAAGATTATAACTCGGAGCCCCTACACCCTATATATACCGTACACAGGTATTATGTCCTTGAAATAATAATATATACACGACTCGTTGATTCGTCCCTTTCATGTTCTATTATATTATATAGATAGGTACTATAGGTATAGTATTATATTGTGTTGACGAAGAGGAAAACCGAAGGTGCTCACGAGAAATTACGGATTCGAGACGCCCTTCGCTGCTCGTATAAAGGGTCGGGGCTAAATGAGTTGTTGTTATTATGACATATATATACAGGTATATTAAGATAATGGTTTATACCGCACTCTTGCAGGTGAGAATAACGCCGATCGAAGGACATGACCCCATTCGTCGTCGTGCCCGCGGTATGACATAGGTACCTATATGCGTGTACGTACATAATATTATTATCAATATAGCAATGTTACGTGCAGGTAAACATGTCTGTAAACAAATAGCGTTTAATTACGGTAAAAAAAACCTCAGGTTGGAAAAAAAATCGTGTAAAAAACGTCGTTTTGAAAGCAGATGGCCAAATAGTATCACTATTATAGGCGGCGATATTCTATTCTTGGGCGTATGAATTCTCAACGCGGTTTGACGTGTACAATACCACAGCTACCTACATATATATTAGGTAGGTAGGTAGGTACTGTTAAAAAAAAAAATAAAACAAAAATCCTTTCCACTAAATAACAATAATATATAATCGTTGCGTCATTTAGAGGTATATTCATACACTCCGAATGACAAAATACGAGTACTTTCGTATATTATATATATATATATATATAGCTTGTACCTACCTACCTTGTTGTAAAGCGTTCGTAATGATTATTTTTACAGATTATTGTTGTTAAATAATACTTCAGTAAATATACATAATACGTGCATATATAGGTTCCGTGGTATTATAAATGCATAGTCGTAATAATATGTGTATTCGTCGCATACGTGCACTTATATAATAATATATTAAATTCTGGACCGAATGTCTGCGGAAAATAAATCTTCGCAAACGAATGCCTCAGTGAAAAAAATTGAAATAATTTAATTGAAAAAATTCGATCATAGAAAAATAATGGCAATTTAGTTTATAATAATATTGAGCATTAGGTAGACGTCCTGACCATGACCAACATGGACCTAACACCTTGTGGTGCCTAATATTGGACCGTGAACTGTAGACTCTGTGAGTCCGGATATTGGCGTTTGTTACACTGTCTGCTGTCACTAATTATTTATGTAGCATAATATAATATATTCTAACGTTAAAACGATTATCTTAAAATAACGTTTTGATTTTAAATATCGTCAAACGAAAGAGTTAGATTCCGTTTTAATTATTCATAATGTTAAACGTAAAAGTTCCAAAACTGCGTCACAATTCTAAATAACAGAAAACAAATTTTTGTCAAACTGAATCCTTGCTGAAACAGAGACATAATTTAGTAAATAAAATAACATAACGTTTAGTTGTGCATCAATATTATAATACAAACATATTATGTGAAAGTTTTTGGATCAGCTAAAAAAATATGAACTCATTGTGTTAAAATGAAAATAATATGTCTGGTCGTATACAACCAGTTAGTATAAAAGATATATACGAAATGAGATAAAAAAAATAATACTGCAGGCATTTGCATTTAGCAACTAAAATATAGAGAAATATAGAGAGAACAGCGATATTTTAACAACGAGTACCTTCAACGAATAGCTTATAAGTTATGAGTTTATAACTATAAACTGATCATTTTTTAAAAGACAAAATAATTGAGGTTTGAAGACTTTTTTATGTGGTCGATCACGGTTTATAGGTACATGCAAAGCACTGCAGGTATAGTATTTTCAAGCTGAAGTTAGAAAATTTAAAAAAATCAAACCGCTGTAGAAAATCGAATGGCTAACAAAATGTTGCTGTTTTTTGCATTTGGTATCTCGGAAGTCCCTCTTAACTTATACAATAAAAGTTACACAAATATGCGTTTGACGTCCATTCTAATATACCCATCCATAAAATAAATAATTGTTGCTACAGCCTATGTGCAGCTTATTTTTTATACGTTTTACGTTCTAAAAGAGAAAATGGAAATGTTCCGAAATAATAAAGTGCACAAATAGTTGTAAAACGGTATAATGACTAATTATACAAAGGGCGAACGCCATACTCTAAAATCTCTATAAATAATATATTATGTATATAAATAATATATCATATTATCAGACATTTTAAATTGCATATATATTTTTCAAAACAATAACTATCGTCTCATTCACTGCTTATAAAATATTTAATTCATTAAAAAAAAAATAAAATATTTTGCACATTGTATATAATATTATTATAATAATTTCCATCATTAATATTACTAGTATTCGCACAGTATACAGTTGGAAATTATATTCACATAATATATTAAAATAATTACTAACATAAATAATACGCGGAATGAATTCAAGTGTAAGCACCTGTTTGTAACCTAGGCTGGATTTTAATTAATTTTGTTTCGGATTTTTTTTCGTAGTTATTCGCGTATAGGCGGCAGTCTGTGTAATAAGAACAGATTTAATTGATAGCGAACGAATTTGCATACGCAATTTGCACTCGCTTAGAATATATACATATAATATATGCATATGTATTTTTTTCGACCACCATTTAGAATATGTTATAATAATAATAATATTATAATATGATCATACCAACACGCATCGAAAAACGTACTCCTCGCGTGGTGTAAAATGCATGACGAAATTACCTACTCATTTTGCATATATAATAAAATTAAAAAGGAAATAATAACTCAGTCGTTCATGTAATGTTATGCAATCATAAAGGTATGAGATAATTATATTTGGAGCACTCTTTGCAGATGTACCTATACCTATTATAATATATTAATTTGACTTAAAATGTTATACGTCTTTGGAAAATTATTCTGAACTTAATACTATACGCGTGTGTGTAATAATAATGTTATATAATGATATAACAGTATGCATTTGCGGTAATTAAAATGTCCCGTTATCTACGCGTACATTTAAAATAGTACAACTTTAAATAATATATTATGTTTAAATTTACCTGTTGAAAAAAAAAATGCATATCCTGCGTCGAATATTATTGTCATCATTATCCTTGTGGATCTAAACAGGACTTGTCATTTCGTTATCTTACAGATTTCATTATTGCGGATTTCGGTGCTTGAAAGCGATGTTTATGAAAGCGGAAATGACTATTATTGTAACACTAAACAAGCATACGGATAGCTGGTCCGACTGATTTTCAAATACAGCGTAAAACTTACATGAACGAACTTGCGTTTTACGAAAGTTTCTATTTATGTTTGAGAACCAAACCAAATTAGAATAAAATATATTCAATTCTATTCGACGATATTCTCTATAATACGAATTATTTTTGTTACCCATAGTACTTCGTAATATGAATGTTTTTCAGTACATATTGTTAGACAATGATAGTGTACATATTTATTATACATAGATATAGAAAACTACTGCTCAGTCAAACTCTTGACCTAGGAACGCAAATATTTTTTTGTCTTGGGTATACTAATTTGTTAGGATATTATATTAATAGTATGCTTTTTTTAAATTGTATGGAATACATGTTGCCCTCAAGTTAATAATCAATACAAGCAATAAACAAAATAACTCTTATTTTGAACTTAATAAAAGCAGAATATAATATTAAATTAAAAAAGATGTGGATACATTATTTTTTCTATAGTTTTTTTTAATCATTTTTTTAAAATTTAGGTAAATAATGTCCTCAACACCAATATTATTCAATATATATTATTGTGTACAGCCACAAGCTGCAGGAATGCCTCTAATTTATTATTATTTGTAAGAACAGCCACGGTTAACCAGAAAAAGTTCAGATATCTTGCCAACGCAGTCCATCGTCGCTTAAGATACCTGCATAAAATATCACATAGTTGCATATATAATATATATTGTATCATATAGTGACCGTTTTGTACGCACATAATGGGTAGCGGTTATAGTAAAATAGACTATAGTCCTAAATCAAGCCCTAGATAATATTATTACCATTAAAATAAGATGATTGGTTAATTCGCCTTTAAATTAAGATTAAGATTGATGTTACTGAACACATCATTGGACATTTGGTAAGTTGTATAATTCAGTTTATAATGGGAACCAACACGTTTTTCAAACTGAGCGAAAAAATAAATACTTAATGTTAACTTAAAGGTAATTAAAACACCATCTGTGAGTAGGTATTTTGATTATATTCCGCAAGTCATGCGAAATATAGAAATTTAAAAATGCTCACAAAGTCACAACTCACTTACAAATTACAATATCGTAAAAACCCAATGACGTACAAACACCAATAACCATTAAGTTTGACCATAGGAGAATTCACCATTAAATTAAAATTGACTGCAGAAAATGTGTTCTGCTGAACGCAAATGTTCTCCGTTGCGTAGGTTTGTATGGCGGATGGATTGAGACAACACTGGTTGGGTGTGACGTCCTTTTAAACGTTAAAAATGTCAATGGGATCTTTATACATAAGTATTGACGTGAGATATTGCTTATAGAATAAAATTAAACGTGTGTGTGTATGTGTGTGTGCTTGTGTGTGTATGTGTATGTGTATAATAACCAAATTCATCGGATAAATGGTTCTGAAGTTTAGTACATATAGGTAAAATTATGCTCCTCGAAGCCAAATTTTTGAATTTTGTATTTTGAAGAGGTGCTCAGATAAGGATTTGTTGGATCACGAAAAACTACCATGTTTTTATTTATATCATTATATTGTTGCTATCGGTTACAGAAAATAAAATGGTTAATATCAAATATGATTGGACATAATTTTATATTCGATCAAAATAATCTGCAAATAACTGTGTTATTAATTTGAACAGTTTTCATTTAATGGAGTCTAAGAAGGGGTAAATGCACGGGCATTTAATTTGTCACGGGCAACGCCATGCGTGATCAGCTATCATATCATTATAGATTTTTATTTGTCTGCGATATCGAAACGAATTCAGTCTAAAACAGAATACCCTTATGAAAATCCATAGTTTCCGACTGATTTTCATAAATGTTCATCAATAGACTCAGCGAGATTCTTAGCGCCATAGACTACTTTTTACTTTTTATCGCATAAAATATGATGAGTAGGTATAGTAGACTCGTGAAAAACTGTCATTTTTTTAATTTATAATATTATACTGGTACCATTGCAGATTGCAGAAAAGAAAATATTTATTATGATTGGATATAATTTTACCCTTTTGGACCTGTATTTTATATTCAATCATAACAACCCAGCTACACTATAATATAACTGTGTTAAAATACATCTGTGCAGTTTTCATTTAACGGAGTCTATTAAGGTGGGATAAATCCACTGGAATTATTGAATTTTTCACGAGCAGGACCAGATTATTGTATAATATTTGTTCAACTGCAATTCGAAACGAATTCAGTCTACCGGATAGTAGACGATTATTGCATATCGATATAGCGGTTCGTAGACCGGACCGGATCCACAGTTTTCGACTGATTATCATAAAATGATCATCAATAGACTCAGCGAGATTCTTAGCGCCATAGACTACTTTTTACTTTTTATCGCATAAAATATGATGAGTAGGTATAGTAGACTCGCGAAAAATTGTCATTTTTTTAATTTATAATATTATACTGGTGCCATTGCAGATTGCAGAAAAGAAAATATTTATTATGATTGGATATAATTTTACCCTTTTGGACCTGTACTTTATATTCGATCATAACAACCCAGCTATACTATAATATAACTGTGTTAAAATATATCTGTGCAGTTTTCATTTAACGGAGTCTATTAAGGTGGGATAAATCCACTGGAATTATTGAATTTTTCACGAGCCGGACCAGATTATTGTACAATATTTATTCGCCTGCGATGTCGAAACAAATTCAGTCTACCGGATAGTAGACGATTATTGCATCTCGATATAGCGATTCGTGGACCGGACAGGATACCGACGACCTGCGGTTATTGCTATGACATTTTGGAGATCGATGGAACACGTCCGAGTGTTAAAAATAATAGTTGGTGTGCCATACACCTTTACAGTATTATTATATACAATATATTATATGATTATATACGAGTGCTAAGGTTTTATGCTCGGCGGTTCCAAGTTCAGCTCGGTGCTGTAAATGATAATCACAATAGTATTTCGATATTATCGTCGTAATAATAATAAAATATTATGATGAGTATAAAATATAATGACAACTGTAAATATTATAATAATCGTGTAACGGATATATAAAAATATATACGCGCGTGTAATACAGAGCGATTCTTGCACAATTGCAGCACGACATTGCTGGCAAAGGTGGACAGTAACTGTATATATATAGACCATGTAATAGTTAAAATGTTAAGGCGAAGTTAAAACTAATTCAACTAAAGGTATTAACTTTTTAATTAAAATATTTAGTTTTTTAATCAATTTAATGACTATATAAACCACTGTAATAATTTATTGGTATTTATCAGTTAGTTACAAATTAAGAGATTTTTTTTATACATAATGACATAATTATCTATAATAATGTAGATTGATTAATTATTTTAGATTCTGCGATGAATGTATTGATTTTACAATGATGTATATTTTTGTAAGTAAAAATGCTTCGATTTCAATATCAATATCTTTTCTAATAGGAAAGTGAAATCTATTTTGGGAAATCAAAAGTAAACAATTCCTAGTACATTTCTTAATAGATAACATTGGGAAAATTAAAATTAAAAAAATAAGAAAACCTTGAATTTGATCACAAAATCGATTTGGTTATTTTGTTTTGATATAAAAACGAGTAACCGTAGATACTTAAAATATTAACCAAATGTTTATATTATTATTTTTATACATGGTATAATTTTTGAAATATTTTTTACTATTTTTGAGATATTTATTGACGTATGAAATTTTCAAATTTTTTTATACATGTCAATAAAAAAGTTTCACTCGATAAAAAAGCTTGCAAATTTAACACAAAGTTCCTCATGAGTAGTTTATTGTAAGACCAAAAATCTACACAATAGACAAGCTCAATTATTTTTGTATAGATACATTTGAAATTCATTTTTGAATGAAATTAGATATTTTGATGGAGAATAACAATTTTAACAATTTTGGTCTAATTCGAAAATATTATTCACGGGACTCGAAACTTGTACATATATAATTATTTTTTATATATGTACTCAATTACATTAATTTACTATTATAGTTTTAAGCTTTTGCCCATTTATACCAGGAACCAAGTCACATTGTTCTACGGTGTTATATTGACTGATATAAATATAATATTATACTATTAGGTATAATAATAAATGCAATTTTTTCGCAAAAATTAAACCAACCTACCATAATACTAATAGTAAAATTAATTACTATTTAATAGGAATATCAAAAAATAAATCATGAAAATATACTTAGTTATATTATGCTGACAGGCCGTTTCCGCTCATAATCGTTTTCCATGTTCAATGATTGATCATTGAATTCGAATTTAACATGTATATCACATTGAATATTACCAAATGACTCGACACATACTGTACAGCAAAGTATTTACCTACTTTCCCCTTTTTTGTTTAATCACCAATGATTATTGGTCATAAATGGGTACAATTAATCGAATAAATATTCATTGATTTAGTAATGTAATTGTTTATAACACCACAGCTTGTTTGCAATAAAGAGTAATATATTATAGGATGTGTTTTCAACAACATTTTTAGTTATTATTTACAAAAACCGAAAGTCGCTCAATCACTATACATGACTCAGTCAGTAACATTAATTAATTTCATTTTGACTGAATTAAGTTAATACCTATTCTTCTCCATATCAACTTTAAACTGTACAATTTTATAATTAACTATAACATAATATTATATTGTTTGTTAACTATTCGTATATTATCTTAAAACTTAACATCTATATGATTATTATCATGTCAAAAATTAAATATCTCGAGCTATCATTATTGTTATTATCATTGGTTTATAATTATTCATTACTTGCCTATCTTTTTTTAACTGTATTGCCAAAAAGTAAGCGTTCGATTAAACTATAGAATTATTTCTAAACTAAACTAATATTTAGCGCAACAAGCTTAAACTTGACACTTAATTATTATTAAATTTATTGTATTTTAACTATATTCAATGTGGAAGAAATATTGAAAGTTTGTTGGTAGGTACATACTCGATATAGTATAAAATTAATCACCATCGCCGATGATCTACTAAAAATGCATTGAATACGTATTACTAAATGAGTATCACTTCAAAACACTGACGTCTGCAACGTTTGGCAAAACAATAATATTATTGTGAGTACGTCTAAAACAAAAAGGTAAAGGTAAAATAAAATATCTGCTGAAGGTCCTATACTTGATGAACAAAAGTGGTATATCAGTGCCCTGCATTGGGTTACACTTTTTTGTATTTGTGCAATTTCTAAGAATCATACCTATTATTATAAATCTAATATTAAATATTTAATTTTACACATTTATGAGCTACATACTGAATTAGAACTATAAAAGTATTTCGAACCACATATCTGTTTCACATCAATGACTACAATTTTGTCCCGTCATAACACTATTCTGTATTGATATTTTCAATAATATTATTGTACGTGGGTATTCAAGGGTATCACCTAAAATATTTAGGGAAAAAATGTCCATGGAAAATAAATCCAAAAAAAGTAATAAATAGAATTAAATGAAATAAAAATAAATAAAATAATATAATCAATGTGACTACTGATGCATAAAATATTTGAAAATTTAGGTAAACAGTTTCATATACGGATGACATTGGCAACGGTTTAGACATTTTTTTTAGCTGATTTTCAATAATGGCAAAAAACAAAAATATTATAAATATAATATGAAAATTAAAAGCTTACTTAATTCCAAATATCAAACAAATTATGTTGATTTTTAATAATCTTAAAAATAATTTCTAAGATATTGGACATTAGAGGCTTAATAGTAAAGTTAAAATTAAGTTAATAAAAACATCAAACTAATAAGTTAAGTCTGTTTAATTGTCTATATATTATTATTTAAAAAAACAATATGTTAAAATGTAAAATAAGTTTTTAATAAGTTTTTTACTGTCACATTATTCTATATTGTAGTGCTTAACCTCACATTATTGTTGTAACAATTTTGTAATCAATATAATATTTATAAAATCAACTTATCAGTTTATCATATTATCATTACTCACACAGTCAATAAGTTAGTTAAATTTAACTTTTAATTTATTAACTTGTCAATGCCCATAACTATGACTCGTATGATGAGTGTTGGCCAATTACGAAGTTATAGCAGTTTATGGAAATCATTATTTTTCCAGTTGTGTACACGGAAAACTGTGCTTCAGAAACTAAAAACAAGGTATCAGATGTGAAAAGAGTTATTTAATTTTTGGATTATACTTAAATTAATAATTTGCATTTTTATCACGTGATCATAAAACAATCACTCAATGTCATACAATACATAAGTATATATTTATGATAAAGGTAAACCTAACTTCCCACTCAAATATCCATATATAGAGGTACCGGTACCCTAGAGGTCTGGTTTGGAAAAAATCCGAAAATCTTAATTGCTAAGGTTAAACCGATTTGTTCCCTTTTGTATATTATATTTATCGATTTTTCACGCACCGCCATAGGCCACACAATATTACACGTACGATAGATTTTGAAAGCACATTCCACCAGAAAATCATCGTTGATATCGAAATATGCAAGATGTATAGGATATCGCCTAAATCAACCGTTATGGTATAGCATTATGGTGAATTATGGCCGCCAAGGCCGACTGGGATCGGTTTGTACAATAAATGATCAAATTGAATAATAACGTTAAGCGCATAATATTATGCTCGTCAAAAGGTTATTGGACTAGTCAACAGATGTAGAGGGGAAAGAAAAGAATTAGCCTGAGCATCACACCTTGTCGAGACGTGCTCCTCTTGCAATGTCTCATTATAATGACGACATTTCGGGAGATTCGTATACCTATATATATATATCAACGAGCATAGATTAAAAATAATTATTGCACAGGTACCTAGACTGCAAACGAGCGTGACGAATTTTTAACAGAAAATTATACCCAGTCCACAATTTACTTCGTTGCCACAGTTGCTAATTTATGCATTTATAGGCATTATATATATATATATATAGTGTGTGGGTGTGTGTGTGTCGTCGTGGTGACTATATTATAATATAAACTCGTCGAGTGGGACAAAAAATCGATCGGGCGAATCGGCCGCATCGGCGAGTTCATCGAATCGGAAATGGAAAATAATATAACGTCTCGCGGTTTGGACGCGCTGTTATAAATTGCGGGTTTTCGACTCTTTGCAGACGGCGGTCGCGGTCAAGATTCTACAATAATTGTAATACATAATACGGGCATTAGTGGCGTTATTGTGCGTCGTTACAAGCCGAATGATCCACGACTTTGGTTGCGGAAAAAAATAAAAACCGTGAAACTGTTAAAATTCCTCGCCGCGGCGGAACTGGCCGAAATACGCGTGTTCTCCCCTCCGCTGCAGACCAATCACGGGAATATAGTGATGCCGAGACACCTGTGGGGGGGAGTATTCGCAACAACTCTGTGGAAAAAAAACCGTGGAATCATTCAAATGCCTTGACGAAAAACCGCTTCAATCATATAGGTACTACACGAATGTATGTATGGCCTCCCTTCACCTGACATGACATTCGGAGGGGGTGTGGAAAAACCGTGATTAACTGTATTGAAAAAATATCTGTTCAGGTATTACATTTCTAGTGTTTCTTGCAGTCTCCAATACTGTTTCACATTTATTAATTATCAACCGTATTAATAATGCTCTGCGTTACTGCAGGTTTTTCTTAATTTTTGCTTTGGATTTCTTAAAATCATCACTACTGCACGAGTTCAAACTGTAAGTCCTTCTCAATACACTTTGTTATCATTTTTTTTGGATCACATTTAGAATAATATGAATTTATATTCTGAAGCCTTGACTATCGTCTAGGAGTCAAGCTTTCGATTCATGCTTGGCGAGCAATGTAGATTTCTAAAGTATGTAGCTTTTTGGCCGCACATTAATAACTGTCATTCGCTTATGGTCATACACGGGTTCTTAGGCACCTTGATTTTGTCAACTCTAGTATATAGTAACTAAAATTTATCATTTTTGAATAAACTCATCGAAGGTCGCATTCATCACTGCCTACTTTCTTGTGTCAAGTTTAGAGTTCTAGGGTGTAAATACGCTCAGTTTTTTCCTATCCGGATACCATTTTATAAAACTTATTACACTCAAAACATTGCGATTTTTCACACGATTGAATTGGTCAACGATACTTCATGATCCCTATTGTTTAATAATTTTCATTGTTGAACAATAAACATATTTGTATTTTTTAATTATTAGGTAGTCGTGTGAGCATTGTTGCTTTGTAATTACTATTATCATTTATAATACATAATTGTGTACTGGGTTCGTCCAGTTCTAACGTTCTGATATAAATATTAATACAATATAATTAATATCGTAATCACAACATTACGTAGGTACCCATATGTATATTGTATGGATAATAGACATTTGTATAATATGTAATGTTACATTATTGAATTTCCTTATGATTCTACCATGCAATTTCCAAGAGTAGATTTTCGGGAGGTCCCTCTTATCAGTTATCATATGAATGAGAAAAAGAGGAGGGGGGTTCTAAATGTTAGTTCCATAGACACGTCTATGAATGCAATGTTGTATTCACATCGCGGTCTAATCTATCAAAACACGTTTATGTTGGCTGCAAAGCTTTCGATTCCAACCCGTTATCAAGACGAGTAATTATTATTAAATCGATTCGTATATATCCGATGACGTTTGTTCTTTGACCGTCAATTATTATGGTAGGCATAATAGTTATAAGTATAATAATAATAGCATACTGTTATGTCGTACGCCACGTTCCTAACGACGAGATTCCATTGACGTGAAGTGCGTCAAAGAGCGCGGAATGAAAGAAAATATTCGTTTTATGTTTTATAATTTAATGTTATAAACATAATAGCAAATTAAAATGCTTGGTATATAAATATTTATTTTTGGAATTAGATAATAAGTTGCGGTAACATTAACCATCTTGTTTCAGTTTTGTTACTTGTTGTACCTTAGCACATTATTTATTTATTTACTGTTAACATAGTTCTTATAAAATAATACTTTTTTTGTTATTTTAAGAATATTTTTTTGTAATCTTAAACTTAAGTTTTTAGATTTTTTCGATTTGTATTATTGAATTTTGACATTAATTTATATTTATATTTTGTTCTTATTTATTATATTTAGTAGTAATCATAGCTCTCTATCTCCAACACAAGCTGCATAAGCTTACAGAGGGCAGGTTAATCAATCTGTAAATAATTGTTAATTTTGACGTGTAATATATGTATATTTGTTTTGCTTCGATTCAAATATTATATTATAAAAAATATTATATTTGTGATATTTTATGAGGTCAAAGACATTTTAGTGGTTTTTGGAGTTTTACACTAAAAACATATTGTAATTTTTAAATTTACTTTCAAGTGTGTTTCGTGACTATACAAGGTTTTTAATTATAGTTTCCAGAAATATTTTCTTAATGTTATAGGATTTATACATGAGTTATCAAAAAAATACACAATTAAAAATGAAAAGAATAGAATTCAGTGGATGGTAAATCATTCGACCGGCAACCTGATTCCTAAGTACTTAAACTAACCTAACAGAAATAGAGAGGCGGAAATGATGGCGGTGACAACAACTTTGAATTTTGCACACAGTATAATAAATCTGATACTGCGTTTTATCGTAAAATAATTTGAGATTTTTAATCGCGCCATAATAGACTGCTTTTTAAATGTTTTAAAATATTATTAAGAATGAAAACGTTGTATTATGAACGCTTTAAGAGATTGCGAGTATATTCTTAGGCCATTTTCTTGGATTCCTTCGGGGCATTCCTCCATCATTACATAGTTATCTATACTATAATAATCTCGTTGCACTTGGTACGCATATGGACCTCTCTTTTCCCCAACAAGGATTTCCACCGAACCTGTCTCATTTCAACTAAAAATGCAAGTGCAAACCCTTCCTGCAGTGTTGCGAATGTAAAATATACGTTTGTCGTGGTGGTTTTTACTGTAGTTTCCGGCATAATTGATTTTAATGTTGAAAAATGTATTATTCGGGCATCACTAACACGTGGCAACAACAATATTAACAAACGGAAGAAAATCAAAATATTACGGTCTATATAATAATATGTACTATTATAATATAATATTTTACGACTGAGAACCACCGCTATGGTATAACTAATACAAATATGTGTACCTACACGCGCAGCTGCAGTAAATCCGACAAAAATTTGAAGAAAAAAAAAACCGTAAGATTTACTTTTATAGGTATCGTCTCGAATTCTCGAGTTGGTAGATATAGGTATAATATGCGCGGTCATCCGTGGACCGCGTTGGTTGACGGACTGTAAATGGTGCACGCGCGCAACGTCTATTCAAAACTGTACAAACATAATATTATTACTTGTATTATCATACAGGTGGCAGACGCGACTCGGATTTACATTATACTTTCACACGCGGTCACCTGGTCACTGGTGAGGTATGTACGAGACGTGTTTTTTCACGCACTCGCACAACCATTACAACCGTTCTGTTGGTCCGCTGAAACTATATGCCTACAATTATATACGTAAACGTGTACGGTATAGGTACGTCGCCTCTCATCAATGGCCCAGGGTTGTGTTATGATTAATTGTAAACGTTTTATTGTTTTGACCACGTTTAAAACTCAAACATTTATTAAACGTTTGTTCGATAAGTAGATTGTTTAAAACGAATAAAAATATTATGTTTAAAATGGTGTATACTGGCCCAGGTGGAAATATTGTGTTTGAAACAATTTTTTCTATTTTCATAATTGAACGGATCAACAGAAATCATAGAGTTATAATTTGCAGGTATCAATATCTACATTTTTCAATTTCTATACTTATAAGGTCCGAGTGATTTGTTTTCATCCTGGTCCGGTGGTTGTACTTATCATCTATGAAGACTTCGAGTAAATTTTATTTTTATAGGTTTTTAGTTGTTACAGAATAATTGTTAAATTATCATAAATTCATAACACATTATTGCAGTACTCTTCATTATATAACTAATAAAAAAAAAAATTTCAAAATTAACAGTTTTTTATTCCTTGTATAAACGTACAAACACTGAAAGTTACTTTTTTCTTGGCAAACAAATAATTTTCTCTCGAAACCTTTCGAACCTCATTCCCATGCAATATAATATCCTATCTTATACTTACAGAAAAACACGTTATACAAATTGTAAAATTAAAAATAAATAGAATTTAAAAACTAAACAATGTAAATGTTTAAAAATAATTTTATTTCGCATTCTGTCACTGTTCAGTTCATATTAAAGCATTAAGTAATCTTTTTATGCCCTAACCTTCCTTGTTAGGCTGTCGCTATATTTATACGGATGCTAATTATCGCGCAATCCGTCGTCCGAACAAAAAATTTTTTTTAAAAATACAATAACCGTGGGTGTGTATTGTGTATCTATATATAGGTTCCTATATAATATTATACATTATATTATTTACATACCGACATGCGCGACAGCCGCGGACGACGACTGGGAAACCGGTACTGACCTTGACCCCGGATCGAGACGCCGTTTGTGTGACCGAAACCTCGTGGCCCACAGCAGCTACATAATACGTTATGGTATGTTATGGCATAATATTATTATTATAATGTCGATCCACGTTGCCAATAGTTTTTTTTTTACGTCTTCGGCGAGTGGAGTTTGCTGGACTTTACGCGTCGTTTCCCACACAGCACATTTGGGAAATGATAATATTTTGTCAATGTTTTAAAGCGGTTGAATAATGAATATTCGACTAACAATATTTTATAAAAATTTTCTACTTTATGATTGCATAAAAATGTCGAATTAATATTTTTATGAAGTTTCCGTAAAAATGTTTTTTCAAAATAAATCTTCAAAATTTAAACTTTTTGGCCAAAGCGAATATAAAAGTAGTTTTACCATAGTTAGGAAATATTTTTATGTTATGTGGGTTGTGGCGGAATGGTCATCAATGGTACGATGTCAGCTAAGGGGTTCGCACAACAGCGGTATAATATATTTTATTAATACGTACTATAGTTCAATGGAGTTCGAACATTGTTTTCGACAATAACATTAATAATGTTTGCCCCGGAGAGAAGTTTGAAAATATATCAGGAAACTTCCGCTGTATTTTGGATTTTTCGATTTATAAATATTATGCATGAATATAATATTATTATTATGCAAGAGGTGTATTTCAAAGTGGTTGATTATTAAAGACTCAAACTTCAATATAAATCAATTTTTAAATCATGTATATTAGCGATAAATGGTAATATTGAATTGAGTCCTACGAATGCATTTGGGTTTTCGGAATTAAATCCAAGTATACGATAAATATGTTTTGGTTTTTCGAGTTGAGTGAGGAATTTTAATTTTATCTAACACGAGAAATCATGTAGATATTAGCTGAGCAATCTGCCAAAAAATGTGTGTGTTTACACTTTACACTGATTATGAACGGTGAAAAAAACCGGTCCAATATAAAATATATATATCATAAAATATACTTAGTGCAATAATATAGGCTGAGTACCAGCCGTCTTCGCTTAGAACCGTTTTTCATATATACCTACGAATATATGATACCTATTATAGGTATGGAATGATTTACTCTTGTTGAAAAATTGAACACATAAATTACAGTGACCCTTGGGGGGGGGCTGTGAAACTACACCGTTAACGTATACTAAAATAACGTAGACATACTTTAAAATGTAATAATGTAATATATAAAGCTGGTGATTCGTGTTTCATTCAAGATTCAACTAAATAATTTTTGTTTAAAAATTACAATCCGAAAAAAACTCTTGAGATATCTACTTTTCTCAGGATTAGAATAAGTATATTTCTTAGATATACTTCAGTGCCGACCTAACTTTTGAATTTTATGAAATTGAATCTTAAACACAATGTATTAATTATGAAAATTATTTTTTGTTTTCACTCGACACTCACCATTATTTTGGACTTGAAGTAAATATTTAGTGTTCGCGAAGTATTTTCGGTGAAACTGTCGTAATTTTGAACAATATAACCTACTTTATCATAGCACGCTGTGCGAGGTTCAACGAACTCGATTTGAACCCCAAAAAAATAGCCTGGACTCAGTCATCCCGTATTATAAATACCTACCCACTTATTACATAATATATTTCGGTAGCCGTTTCACAGAAAAGACCTATATCATTTTAAATTGTACCTTTTTAACCGTTATAAGTGTATAATTCAAATAAACAATATTTTATAAGAATAGCGGTTTTTTTTTAACATTATTGACAAATACGGACCATTTGTCAACGTTTAGGTACGTAATGTTTTTTATGACATTTTTTTTTTCCTTTTGGATGTTTACCGTAAATCATAATCCTACAGGGATAATACTCGCCGATAATACCGAAAAAACCACGGGACCTATTATATTGTAACTCGTATCAATAAGCACTGCAGCATTTGTTGAGCGATCTCCGTTTATTGTTGTATTATACTATAGTATTTAGTTTATCGAGATAGTTCGCTGGACTCTGGTATTTAGACACACATCAAAACGTGCATACGTCGGACAGACCTTAAATGACAAACGAAATTAACAGTTTGTGGTACAAACAGAAAAATATTTTTTAAGGAGGTATTTGAAAATAATCGTAACAGGCATAGCCGATTTCCACCAGAACCATACGTTTTACGTTTTCGCGATATCTCATACGATAAAGTCGACTTTAAAAGTGACAATCGTAGGTCATGTAACGTATGTAACTTCTGTATACCTATATAATACAATATATATGTATTACACGTAGGTACCTATATGACAATATGGCATTCTGACATATTAAAACTTACAATTAATTGTTAATTATTTTTATTATTAAAAAAATTTTAATTATTTTATGAGCATGTTTCAACTATTATGAGGAACCTTGTATTCAATTTTTAATCTTTTTTATTCATAAAAAAAATGTCATAATTCATAAATTCAAAAAAATAACCAAAAATTTGTCTATTTAATTTACTATCTACTTAATTTATATTTATTTATCTATTAATTTGTCAAATTAGTAATAATAATTTGATTATTCCTAACAATCATTATTATATAAAAAACTAATGTCATATTAAAAAAAAACAATAAATATAATTACACAAACAAAATGTTCAAATTGGAATAGAGATGCTGATAATTCCATCATGGCGGAGAGACGAGATATATATAATCAGATAGATAATTATATAATATTGGAGCATCAATATCGGAAATCGTGACCGATTAATTTCGACCAAGCACTCGAAGTACAGAAGAGCAATGTGAAATTTGCATTACAAAAAGCACAGAACTTAAGGAATTTCCGCTGGTCACCCATCATCATCACTTGAAGTGAAACGGATTATTAATATTAGATAGGTAGGAACATATTATTCAATATTAAATGCTCATATAATATCCTGCATGACTCTTCTGCATGTATTCGGACAGGGTTTTTAATGTCGAAGATGGCGTGGAAAAAAAATTTAACACCGCCATCCCACACCTCGTCCTCACACCGACTAGGAGAATAATATAATTAAAATTGTATGCTTACACTATTAGTGGACGAAATGAACAACTGAGCCGATCGTGCACGACACGCAGAACTTCATATTATTATTATATCGCTGCTCACTGCACGTATTTCCGCGCTATAGATATTGCATCGAACCGCATACCGTGTAATCGGTATAACACGCACCTATTGTCAATTGTCATGCACATAGCTACGCGCCGTAATTTACCGCTAATGTGGTATAGGTATATGGTGCGACCACGGTATGTACCACGGTCCACGACAACCACGCGTGTGCGGGTAACCGCAACAGCGGAGTTCTTTCGTCGTCGTAGTGCGGATGACGGTCAGAATAACTATTATCATAATGATAATAATATTATTATTTTATTATTCAGCATTAAGCCATTGAAATTATATTATAGTTCAAAGAACTGCTTGACTTCGACAGTGTACACGAAGACGAAAGGACGATGGAATAAAAAAAAACCTATCGAAATCCAAAGACTATACCACAAAAATTGGTAAAAATGAAAATTTTAAAATGATAATAACTAAAATTATTTAAATGTTATATTATATAATTAAATAAAGTCTCTGATAGGCCCAAGGTACTAATCTTACCTTTATAAAACTTAAAAAAGTAAGGTTTTTTTTTTTACTTGGTCAATTCATTCGTGAAAATCTCACGTACCTACAATTCTTATCGTAGTCTGCGACCAATATCGTAATCACCATCGGCAATAATTGTAATTAATAATTTAAGTAGAGATGCCTACTAAGTTACGAATCCATTCCCTATAAAATTATATGAACTCCTATGTATAAATATAAATTATACAATTTAAGTTTGTTAATTTTTTTTTCAAACCAATTTACATGATGGTTTACTAATAAACACCGTTCAATAATTTCTTACGACTATGCAAGACTCTGTAACGAATGTATAAAACCATCGTATCATTGGATAGGTAGGTACTAATTTTTCGGTTCAATTATAATTTCAGTAAAATACTGTTTAATATACGCTGTATTCACGTCTAAATATAATACTGCGATCTATATTCTACAGGTTCGGGTTCATTCCACTTCTTAAATCATATTATAATATTATATGGATCGTGAGAAATAAAACATAATATTAATAACTTATCTAGAACATGCGCATAGACAGTCGCAGTAGATTCTGCACTATAATTTATTTACAATCTAAAATCACGAGCAAGCACGATTAAACAATTATATAGAGATTATTAAAGAAAGTTTATTGTTTATGTAGTATAATATATAACAATACAAATTTAATTATTCGCCAAAAGTTAATTAATTAATTATATTATGCTTGCCTATTACGCGCGGCGCCAAGAACAAGGAGAGAATACTTTGAAGTTTATAAGGTTTACTTTATTTCGGGAACTGGCTTTCATATTACTATACGCACGTGTATTGTTTCCAGAGTCGCAATACAATATATATCACGATTAGGACATAATTATTGTACTAACACATCCACAATAATCCTTGGTTTTCATCACTGAGGACTGAGAGAATATAATATTGAAAAAGAACAGATTCGTTTTAAACTTTTAAAGGTCCATATAATTTTTTAAAAGTACATATTCTTTACTTTTAAGATTACATTATTTTGGGAATTGGCTTTCAATGTACGAGAACTGTTTGCAGAGTCGTAATAATATATACAACACGATTAAGTGCTGTATTATCACATTAATTATTAACCTCGGTTTAATGCTACAAGATCGAAAAAAAATTTCGATTAATTATATTTATAAAGACAAACATGTTTAGGTTTTTATTCACACCTCTCTCCAAACAAATACCGGGACACGCTCATCATGATTCTTCTCCCTTCTGCATTTCTCTCTCACTATTAGATATCTGTGATCCTACCTTTCACAAAATGGACTACTTTTGGTTTGTACTAAAAATATAACTGAACCATTTTAGAGATCAGCACATAAAAGTGGGTTGCATATAATTCACATACATACACGACATATTTTCATCGCTGAGGACCGAGGGAAGGAAACTGAAAAATAACAGATTCGTTTTAAGACTTTAAAAGTCCAAAATGTCTTCGTAAGTTCTGTTCAATGGTTATGATGTCATAAAATGTCGTGGTGAAAAATGCCGCAAATAAAAACATATTATTATCGTCGTAGTATAAAAATTGGCCAACACAATAAAACGCGAACTACCCAAAGATAAATTTATGATTTATTGGCATAATTGTTTTAATAGTGTACTTGATTTCCACCATTCATCAATCTGATTTTTATTAATGACTAAAAAAAATAAAGCAGTTTCAAAATAAAACAATACTTTGGCGAACCACTAAAAATAAAAAACCCAAATATTCTCCAATTATCAATTATTTAACTGATAAGTGGTAACAAATAGCGTTGATTTTAAAAATAGATCAATTGACGAATAATTATATAAAATATACCATCATATTCAATATCGTTTTAATTTTATACATATGATGGGATATGAATTAATATATTTTGGAAAAATACGCAAACCCGTTTTTGACTAAAATCGATTTATATTTTTGTACCTATTTCAAAAATAAAGGCTTTAAATTTTTAATAAATGTTTCTATAATGAATTTTTAAAGCGTTATAAAATTTTCAAAACATTTTTGATCATTTGAACTCTTTATAATAATTTTAAATTATCTACCTACTTTTTCTAGTTTTTATTCGACTTATACAGTTTATTGAAAACTGTTCATTTGTGAATAATATAAACCCTGTATATGTGTCAGTACGCACGTTAAAAGTGAATACTTAATTTTAGTTGGGAACGGTAAAGACGTAAATAGTCTAATAAATAGATAAAATATAAAAAAATATATAATATACGCACTGTTTATTTAAGATTTGAATCAATTTTTGTTTTAATTACAAATGTTTTTCTTATTTTCACCAGTTTGTCCATCTGTTAATTCAGTTACGCTGATAATTTTGTTATGATAACTAAAGTATGATATGAAATGTTTAGTTTCTATATATTCCGGGCGAATATAGCGTGAATTGTATTTTGCCTGCACTTTTGTCGTACGTTAAATTCACTGATCATACTCGAAAAAAATTTCTCTTCAAGAAAACTGATTAATGGTTCAGACTCTGGTAATGAAAGTTGACATTGAAATCTCCTTGCCAAAATCACAGGTCGATCACAATAATCTACAGGTTCACCAGTAATTTCCTCAAGGGCTTGAGAACCTGCAATGGATAATTATAGTAATACTTAACGTAAAAACATCTTTATATCTCGCATTGATACATCGGGTGAAATGTAAATCTCACAATATGGCCGTTAATATTAGCTTACGATAAGAATTATTTTGTGTTTGGCGTTAGGTGTGACCTACAATGCCAATAGGTTCCCTATGTCGATGAGTTCAAAACAGTCAAATCTCCGTCAGTTTGGAATTTGACGTCTAAGTACGGTGTGGCTATGAGATTTTTGTCCGCTACGTTTTGATAAATGGCGAAATAAAGCAAATTTATACAGTAAATAATATATTACAACATTAAAAAATAAACATGTACCTACACACACACATGCTATCGTCCAATGTAGCGAGAAATGAGAGGAATGCGAGTCTGCAAAGGGCAGCATGACCGTAGATAATATATATATATATATGGATAGGACAAGGCATACAAATGTGAGCAAAGAGTTTACTAGTTGCCATAATGGTTATTTGAGGTAACAGTATACTGGTTATACGATTAAGACAATTATTATTAGTTACCTATTATTTTTTCAATGTTTTTAATTGTGAAAAATAAAACTAAAATATTATATTATTAATATATATATATTTACGTCAGCAACGGTTGTCAACGCGCTTTAATCAATAACGCGAAAATTTGACACAGCGTAAGAAGGTCCGCTGTCGCCTGTGAAGTATTCACATCAAAAAACCTAAAAATGTAATATAAGTTTACTCATAAGATTTCCTTATAATAATTTAAAAAAAAAGTCTGTCGGGAAGTCACATTAATTTGTTACGAGTATAGGTACCTGTTTGAATTTCAAATGTTGATGAAATTATCGTGAATAGTGAAATAATAGTAAATAAATAGTAAATCGTGAATATTTTGTAAACATGACGTGTCTGTCTCTGATAATAATCGTTTTTCCTCGTGTTCATTGATTTTCATTTTTCATTGAATGAAAATTTAACACATCCATTAGGTACGGTGACCTACTCAATGACGAAGTATACGAAACGCTATTACTATATAGCAGAGCCACCTCCTTGGATTTTATATTAAGGTTTTAAATAAAAATATATCTTGTGATATTATGTACTTATTGAAATTATATGTTAAAATATTATAACGTACCAATTAATGCCAATTAAATTTTAAAGTTATTTTTTTATATATTTTTAATTTAATTTAATGTAAAATTATATATATTCTTCTCTAAAATAATATGTTTTGCCATATTATTATATTATATTTGTATACTTGAAATATTTGTAATCCTGCGAAGTTGTACTCGCGACATAACTGCCACAATATTTTTTCTGCAACATTTTTACTCCGACATTATGACGGTTTCACTTTATATTGAAATTAGTCAATGGCATAGCCTCCAATGTTTAATTACTTAATAAATACTTAATTTAATATAATATTATGTAATAATTATAGTGGCAACACCACAATCACCTAATACCTACTATGATTTATATTATCTGAATGGAAATAATTTTTTTTGAAATAGTAGTAGTCAAATAATACCAAAAAAAATTGTTCCTGCAGTAATTGACGAATAGTCGATGAATTAATTATAAGCACAATAATAAGTTTCAATTTATAGAGTTATGGAGTATATTTGAAGTATAATACATACTTACTTATAGTATACTGCAGTACCTAACCATGATTGGCTGTTATATTATAATATATAATATTATTAATTGTTGCACTTGTTGAGTTTAGTCAATTTATTACAGAGACAAAATAAATACAGAAAAATAACTATAATAGAATCTCTTACTCATTATCTAAAAAAAAAAACATTATAATAGTTACTTAAAACTATTATAGTTTATACTGCATAATAATATTATGTTGTTTTTTGTTAATTTGTTCTCGTGTTGATGAATATATTTAGAAAATATATTTGTAGCTTTTTGGTATTATTGTTTTTATAGTAATATATAGACTAGGTTCTTAAAAATAAGGATGACGTGACTGCAGTGAATGATGAGTGGACATATGGCAAACGTTCGAGAAGGATTCATTTAAAAATGAAAAGAAATTCATAATGGGATAAATAAAAGTAGAAAATAGTTTGTAATGGTATAATATATTTTTTAGTGACCACATAGGATACGCACACCATGTATTTTCATATAATTTTGGTCTTCGATGTTAATAACCATTATTAATGGATGTCGGTTGAATGAGAATAGTCGGAATTTTTCAAACGATTTTAATTCATAAAACATATTTTGTATTCGTTTTTTTTTTATTACCTAATACAAACAAATAAAAAACAAAATACGGATGAATGATCGCCATCGCTGAAAAAAATTGCACAGACTATACAAAAATAATAAAGTTGTGTGGTTTTTGTTCAAACTTTTAAGTATATAATAAACAACAATATTCATTATTTTTGTTGTATACTGCGCTTATATATATATATCTATATAATTTTAGTTATATTATACTGCGTGTGTTTGTACACGTGACCCATATTAAAATAATATTATTTTGACTTGAAAATATTTTTTAAAATAATAATATTTTTCGTGAAATATAAATTCAGTTTATATGTTTACGTAATGATTTTGCAATGCAAATAGCCAAAAGATGTATATTATACCAAATTTGAAAAATATACATAATACTAAACATCTGATGAGTATACCACTTATATATTAGATCTGCGTATAAAGTAATTTATTCATACAAATTAACAACGTTTTCAAGCACATTTTTTATCGGAAACATAAGATTTTACTGAACAGAACATTTTAAATAATGTACTTTTTGGGGTATTGCTGAGTAAAATATATAATACGTTCTTAGATTTAAATCGAAAAACTCGAAGCTTACAAATTAAGCTGAAGTTTCGGTCTGTATTTTCTCGCAAATACAATAATTATACGACGTATAATGTTCTTCATAGTACTAATGGTTCATTAGTAAACCAATTTACTTTTACTTAATTAAACATTTCTTTACAGTCGGAAAATTATTGCGAAAAATGAATAAATTACAATCGTGTTCTGCTTGAAATTTTTTTCGAACAGTCACCAAAATAGAGTTCAAAGAAAGAAAAATAAGAAAAATATGTGATTAATTAATATTTAAAAAAAAAACTCTATTTTAAAATAGACGTTCCTCGTTTAGTCGAGGATCCAACAAAAATCGTATAAAAATTTATAATATTAAAATGCCGTAAACGTTTTTTAAATAATTGCAAATATTCGCGTCACAATGTAACAATCTCAACTCGACATAATACATTTTTTTAAGCGCGTGCGTGTATGATGTATAGGATAGGCATCCCAACTATATAACATTCTTGAATTATTCTGTTTTAATTATAAAAAGTATTTATTAAAAAAAAATATATTACAGGCCGACGATTATTAATAATATATTATACTTTCGCGGTTCATGAGATTATTGTCAGGTCTCATAAAAAATTAATTAATTTAGTGGTTCACTAAAACGCAATGGACCAATGATGGGCCACTAAATCATGATTAAAAGGGTTCATTAGCTCACTATCGATTCATAAAAATGTTTTGACTTTGTTTATGTAGCATGACGGCATAAGTGTAGGTACTGCATGTACTCGTCCGCAAGATATTATCTGAAATCTGAATAATATTTACCTACAACAACAATATTATCAATATTATATCCTACAGATACATTCCTGCAGGTAAAGGGTCACAATAATATAATACCTAATATGTTTGTATTGTATTACCTATATAATATGTACACAGTACACGATTGAAGCACGCATAGGTATGTATTATTCATGTATACCGTATATATTATAAAATTTAATATAATATTCCAGAGGATAATATTATATTTTAGTGTTCAACAAAGTTTTTAATTTTTCAACATTTTTTAACCCTTGGCATCACTGACATTGGGGAGTTCATTGTTTTTTACAAAAAGTTTTACATTATTGTTGTGCGTGACATATAAAATCATAATATTATATAATTATAATATGAATAATAAAATAAAAGATCAAATTATAAATAATATATTGCATTGATATTATTAATAGTAGCGACGGTATTACCATTATGGTATATATATCAAATTGATCCAATTAGATTTTCCGAAAGAAGGATAATAATATGTTGAGAAATTGGAGTTCTGGCCCTATAGGCTTTGATAATCAAAAAAATGTTTTATGTTTATGCAATGTCATGCAATTATAGGTATTTATTTTTGTTTTGAAAATTCGCGTTTTACAAATACAGTTGTACCTATAGTATATTTGTTGTACTAATTATTTTGTCACTAAGTATATTTGTTATAGCATTATTTGTTTTTCGTTTTAATAAATGAATGTTACAATGTATTTTTTTTTTTTTTTTTTGATTGCCTTGAAAAATATTTAGACTCTTTAGAAACCAATATAATATTATAGTATATTAATTATTTATACTAAATAGAAATATTTTTAATAATGGTTAAAAATATTTTCTTTAGTGCAGATTCTAATCATTTCTGCTGTAGATATCTTTTTTCAAAAAATGTATTCAGTAATTTATTTTTTATTATTGTATATCGTCTATTGAGAAAGTATACTTATATAGTATACCTAAACGTTATAAATGACTAATATTTTGTTTTGTATGAAGAACTGGAGTCATTAATTTATAAACCAATATTAGAATAAAGATAAATATTAAAGAATCTCAAATAAATAGATACCTAATAAAGTTAATAACGTATAAGAATCAGGTTCAGGTTTGTATTTAGTTAAATGTTTTCCTAAATTTTTCAAAAACCTTTAAAAACTATACAATGTACTATGGGGATTGCAGGTACCTATTTATCACATTATTATGTTAAGTCGACGAATACCGATATATTCTATACGGAAACGAATCAACAAAGGCGGTGGAGGGGTGAAATTTTTTTAGAAAACGGACCATATGCGCGGACCAGAGACGAACATCGTAAGTATATAATATAATATAATCAAGTGTACGTGTGCCTACTTCACACACATAATATGTGTGTTTGCCGTTTACACACAAGCACGTATATAACATGACGAATGCCGCATGTGCGTTTTGGGTTCACATGGTGAAGACCGGCCGTCTCAATAGTATATATAACATATTATTATAAATATATCGTCTTTTATGTACATGCACTATGTATATAGTATATTATATTATATACATACATGTAGGTACGGCGAAAGGAACGAGAAATGTTGGTTTACGACCAGGGGAAACGCACATTCCGAGGGCCCAGCTCGTTAGCCCTTTCTCGGGTGTATCTGTTAATGATGGGACGTCCCTTGGCGCCGGCCACCGCATGTGCAACAGGAGGTCGCCGCCGGCACGGGTGCGCGTGTTTGCGGGTGGCGGATTAGGTATATTGCACCACATGCGAAAGACGCACACATTATTATATAATATTCGAAATCGAAGTATATTCGGCTTACGTCATTATTTCCCGTCGACATCGGTACCGGACACCCGTCGCATAATCTCTCGATCGGCGAACCGGGGTGGTTCACCCACAATTTTTTTTTCATTTAACACCCATATATTAGATTTCATTCGATTTTTTTTAATTTTTGATTACATTTAACGGCCTTATTATTAGGTACAACTGCTGTAGTTGAGATTTTTTCACTATTTAAGGAGTGTCCTGTAGCGAAGAATACAAATTACTGTATTTTAAATCAGAACCGCCCTTTTTTTCTTGAAAATATACTAAGACGTTCAGTATGTTATTTTTTTTAAAACTTTGATGTCCCTATCTAAATCTAAATTTGAACGATTAGTTTCTGAGTTATTATATATTATGTACCTACTAAAGTACTAAGGATAATAGGATTATATTAATATGATTATACACAAAACGTATTAAAATATATTATGTTATATTTATTTATTCATAGTAGAGTTAGATAAGAGATTCGATAAAGCAGGGTGGATATATTATTGTATATATTATGATGTATTGTTTGCTTTTTAATTGATTTAAAATGTATAGTAGGTAAACTATATATTTTGTCGATTAGCATTTTACAATTTATAATAACTGAATATCTAATGAGAACTCGACTATTTACACATTGCAATATTAAATTTATATATATTTTAAATTTTAGTAGGTAAATCATAGCCTGGCACCCTGATTAAACGTGTATCATACACTATTATCCTTAATAATCCTTAGCCTTATAGTTATGTTATGTATTTTAAACGATAAGAAACTTTTAACTTTTAACCATTTACTGTAAATTATTTAGTGGATAACTATATTTTAAAAATGTCGATGAACCTTTAATAATTACCTACACTATAGTCCTTAAAAATTATTTTACAAAAATATAAGATAGATGTAATATTCGATATTTGGATCTACAGTGTTCATTGAACTTGGGTCATTTTTACCAACTATAAATGTTGATATATAGTAATATTACTCACTAACATTTTCAAATTACCATATCCCCAATATCTCGTAAACCCATTATCGTGAACCTATTTATACACAAAATTAAATAACTCTAAACTGCTCGTTAATTTTTTCAATTTATATTTTAATATGTCAATATTTTCAGAAAAATTATCTGCTAAATAATTTACAGTAGAAAAGGAGTTTCATACTTGAAAACAGACGTTTGTTTCTCCACAGTCCACAGAACACTTCGTAACTAGTTCGAACTTGAGGATTTGAAAATAATATGGTATTTAAGTATATTTAATTATTTTAAAAATTAGATTTTGAATAACCGCATTATTGAAAAAAAAAATTAAGTGAACAGCGCCGGAAGTTATCGGCCCACCGAGTATATGAATTTTAACATTTGACTATTATATACATCTACTATTCTAATGTGCGGTTTAATAACACGATTAAATATATTTTCTACTAATTGTTGTACTTAATAATAATTTCTCGCTATTAATATAAAAATAAAATTACGAAAAAACACTCATGACCAGCAGAAATTTTGAGCGCCCCGCAGAGATTTTGTCGGCATCTCTCGCCGGCCGAATCCCGACCCGTCGCAGGTGGACCTGCAGGAGGTGTAACCTTGATGAATCGGACTGTAACATATATTTTATATACGAACCACCTATGTTTATTCTATTCAAATATATATATACATAATATATTTATATCAATGTACATTTGCAGCAGGTAAACCTATGTTTTTCTTTTACACGCTATCCTATCGGGAGCGACATTTTTTCAATGGGCATTGTATATACAATACGTATTTTCTAACGCCCAACCTTCCTGTATTGTGTATAATACCTATAATACTGTATACGTAGATGGCGGTCAAAAATAGTATTTTTTGTAGAATTAATATATACATGGGCCATATAGTATATTGTAGATAATATATTGTCAGTATATAGTAAAAGTGGGCGGTTTCATCGAAACTGCAGTGCCTACCCTTTTTTAGTCTACCAAATAGTCAACACGCCGACGGGGCGCCAATTATATTGTGCGTGCTGAAATTAAATACCGAAAAAGGTGGGCAAGTGGATATCGCTCTGCTGTACAGTAGGTGAAAAGTGGGTCACTGCTATTGTAACGATTGATATATGGATCCTTGTATTACATTTTCACACATTTTTACTGAGCAAATGAAATTTTATTGACAATTAGAGAAAAAAAAAATTTAAAAAAATGTCAACCGACAATGTCCGTTAACAGCTCAAAAAGAGTGGAAATAATTTCAATTTTATAGTGTATAGAAAATGATAATATAAACACTCAGGGAAATTTCCATGTATCTACAGTTGTTCATTTTTGAATTAAAACAAAATAACAAAATCGCTACCTGCATGAGAAATCGAGTAAATATCCAATGTTGTAAAAATATGAACTTCAAACGCTGGTAAAAATTTAGTTTGATTTGTTTGCAGACATTTCTTTTAGATAAAGGTAGACAAACTTATGAAGAATCTTGTATTACATTTTCAAATCTTATATTCAAAAAAAAAAATTTTACGAATTCCTAACTCAATATAATTTGCACATTTATGTGAATTTTACATAAGTATTTTGTCAATATCTGAACTTTAAATGCTTATAAACAAAAATTGTGATTATGGATTTTTAATATTTTTTATCTGTCGTTGAAACAATATATTAAGAGCCTTCTATTAAATTTTCAAGCTTTTTTACCCTAAAAATAAAATTTCATTGATATTTATAGAATAAAAATGTACCTATGGTCATTTGTTTTAGAGTTACTTCAAAAACCAAAATCGATTTTGCGTAAAACTTCCCGTTTTTCTTTAATTTTTCTTATGTTTTTCACAGCGCTTTTAAAAACTACTGGAAAATTTTAAATTTGGACCCCCCAAAGTACCAACTAGATTCACTTTCCTATCAGAGGATACTGTTGAAGAAAATTTAAACATTTTTACTGTCCTAAAAACTGGTGATGACGGACACGAAAAAAAATAAAAAATAAAAATAAATATATAAAAAAAACACACATCATTGTAAAATCAATACATTCATCGCTCCGCTCGGAATATAAAAACAGTATATATTATACAGAAATGTTTTAAATCGCCGATACGAAAATAGTACAGGAAAAGTTAGATGTGGTATGAAAAAAAAAATCCCTTACACAGTTCAACAGCTGTATATTAATACTGGTACGGGTATAATGTATTATCAATTATCATATATTGAGACGTAGGTACCTAAATTTAGTTTTGTAATGACGTAAAATTAAATAAATGTTACTAAAAATTGTTGTATAACTTTCGAAATAATAAGTGTTTACCTTTAAAATAATCACATTATACATTATATAATATGTATCTCTATAAATGGTTTACTGTACTTTAAAAATGTAATTATTGAAAATATGTATTCATATAATTATTATTACTTAGAAAAGTATTTAGTTATTGAGTTTAGACTGTTTAAAACGAAAATTCTAATATAACCACCTATATAGCTTCTATTGCATAAGTCATTTTTTAAAAATAAATTACCATAGTCATCATTATTATTTGACTCATAATTCTATGGTAAACGTTTTACTATTTTTTTAAAAATTGAGCAGCTTTAGCCGATTTTCCAATGAAATACTTAGTATAGGTTATTTAATTTACTCGATGGTATACCTCTCCAGTCCAACTTATAACTAATTAACGATACACGTTCGAAATATGTTTGTCATTTAACCAAAAAAAAAATTTAAAAATCAACGATACAATACATTGGAGAAAAACCTACCTATAATATATTTTTTAATTGTTATAACTTTTCGAAATAACCACTATTATAGAAGTGTAAAATATATTACCTTTTATATGTAGAAGGGTTTTTTGAAACACTTCCGACCCATAAATCGATTTTAATGATTCTGAAGTAGCATATTTGAATAGGATAACTATTCTAACCCTTCTATTCTGCTTGGGAATTGAGTCCCTATGTCTTATTATATACAAAACAATGTATTCATAAATATGTTGTTTATCTATATATTAAAAAAGTTGTTAAATAAGCAAAAAAAAAAAAATTTAAATCAATATCATTGCGGAAAAAAAATTCAGAATGGCAGTTGATGTAATGCGCGTTAAGGAAAAGCCATCCTTATCAATACCTATAGACTATAATAGTACTATAATTTTTTAAAAGTTTCTCTCACCGATCAATTTTCCGATGCGCCACTGCTTAAATGATCTAATAAATAATAATATTAACATCTCGCCATGTACCGGATTCCGCAGATATAAAATTCCGATATGAAATGTCCGGTGGTCCTGTATTATAATGTTTATATTTTATTATATGCGTTTCAGCGTTTGTTATAATATCGTTTATCGTCATAATATATTATTGAATTCGGAAACGGACTAACAATGACAATTGCCGTTATAATATGGTATCTATATAAAGAAAACGACCGCGTACTGTTCTCGGGTCACTACGAAACGAAAAGAAATGATTTAATTTCTATGGGCAGTGAAAAATATAACCAACAAAACGGAACAAAAAAAAAAATGAAAATAAAAGAAATTGTGGGCGGATATGGTATATTATATTATACTCGAAATACAAATACTATAAATAGTTTTATATACAATACACCTACTGGCTACTGTAAATTTAATCGATCTTATTTTTCGACCGAACGACTTGTTTGAAGCGTTCGGCGATTGCATGGCGCGTCTATTAAATAATAATAAAAAAATATTATTTTGTTATTTTCCTGAGCTGTGGAAGAATAAAATTCACCGATTTTCGCATTCAGCCGGCGTCAGAGTTCACAAGGTACCTGCAGGCTACCGACTGTAATAATAATATACTAATGCCTACGCACCTACACAAGATTTAATGATACAAATGTATAAAATAATCATAGTTGATAAACATATATTATTATTACGTACATACAAAATGTGCCCATCAGATCCATTCGAGTACTTACGATTACCTGGCCGAATTGGCGAGGGGAGACGCGAGGATGTAATTTAATGTATTACATTTTCAAGTTTATTGACCGAGCCGAAACATTTTTATCACTTATTTCATTTATATTTATTTTTTATCAAATGCATAATACCCTTCCTGTATGGTCGGTTCTTTTATCCAACTTTTATGTAAATATTATAAACAATTAGATATTACATAACACACTGTATATTATTTGTCATCGTTATAATCATTTACCATATTATTGGAATCTATATTATCCTTAGTAGGTACCTACATAATGTTTAATAACTCGGAAACTACTCGTTTGAATTTTGATTTAGATACATCAAGGCCAAAGCTAAAAAAAATCATGTTCCTACTGAGCGTCCGAATATTTTAAAGGAAATAGTGTGGTTCTCGTTTGGAAAACAGAAATTCGTTTTTTTCGTACTTTTTAAACGATACAACACATCTGACGAATTCGCAAATACGCTCATAGGACTTTAAGTATATTATAATAACATTGAAAAAAAAAAACCAGAAATCATATTTTGAATATCTGCGTTAGTAAAAAAATAATTGGGGAGGAGCGTGCCTGCTGCAAATTAATAATTCTGTATATTATAAGTACACGTCTTATTATATTTATTTGAATTTTAACAGTTATTGAATCTTCATGGTAAATTCGCAGAATTTGGTATTAAAAGTCCCCTTTGAACGTGTGAGACGTTCAATTTTTTACTTTTTAATAATGTTCATACCCAAACGATGACAAGTAACAGAAATATTCGTATAGGATGCGCGTATATTACGTAAGTATATTATTTTATAGAGGTTTACTCGAGATTTGCATTGTCGTAGGTCAAACGCCGGTCATTGCGGTATCTGCGGGAGGTGTGGCGACCTATATACCTAACCCATATAATATATCGTATTATTATTACTATTGTTATTATTTTACAATATTGTAGGTCGATATTATCTAATGCACGTGAGAAAAATCGTTATTATTTGTTTGCGGGGAACGACGGGGTGGCGCGTCATTTCGCGTTTACCCGAAAAAAAAGTACAATAATATAAGGCCCATGTACACTGTCACATCCAACACGGTCGATGATACACATGTGGAAACACTTTCTAAAAGGCTCTGTGCCGACCATATATATAATAATATAATATGAATTTACACGGCCTACCCTAACCTACCCTTCGCTGACCACCCGCACTACGGCACAACACACAATAATATAACACGTCTCTCTTCGTCCTCGTCGACCTCGTAGTGGTCATCGTATCGTCGCCGTCGCTGTTCACACATTTGCGAATTAATGGTCGTAAAAAGGTCCTTTCCCATACGGTACCCGCATAGGTCGACTAGCCGTTGTGCCCGCACTCCGAGACATTGTCGCGGTGCGTACAAAATATGTACAATGCGCATTATACATTATTATTATTATTATTATTGGATCATATCGTAAACTATTTATTATATCATTGGAGGACCGTATTGTGAACCTTACTATAATAATATGTATTGTCGTAAACTATATAATATATTATTAGATATTATGTACTGACGGGCCTATTGACCGACCGGACCCGTACCTGTTGCGGGATTGTTCGTCGTATATAGTGCGCGGTTCTGCGAAAAGCCGAACGGGATATCGCCGTGTTTTATGAAAATAAAATAATAATTTAAACCGCACAGTTTGCTGCTGTTATTTGGATTTCGGGTTGGAATAGCCGTCGCTACGGGCGACCACCGGCTAGCCGGACGAGCCGACGGCGACGATTATTGTTAAGGGCAGGATGTCGTTCCCGCACGCGCGCACTTGTTGCTGCCCCAAGACTGGTTCAAAGGTCGAACATACAACAGAAATCGGTTTCGCGTTCAAAATTGAATATAAAAGTGAATTGTGATGTTCGGTCATTCGACCCGGCTGGTTGACCCGGATATTTTCGTCCATGGCTAACGATCACATAACCTGCAAATAGAGGTATTCAATTAAAAAAATCAGCACTTTTTCCCAATACTAGAAAATTTTAGTATAATATTTTTGGGCGTACCACACAACAGCATTATGGTACAATAATATAGCCCTGATATTTATACTATGTATAGACTTTAATAATACGTAATGGACTAGTATATCTTATATCTAATGAAAGTAATATTTAAAAAGTGAGTACAGCTCCGCTATTGCCTATTTAGTACCTATAAGTAGTTTCCAGTAGTAGTGGGGTACCATAATGGATGTATTCAATTAGAATTCAATGAAATGAATTGAACATTTGAATTTGAACAATTATTTTGAGCGAGTACGGGGTTTCATATTATTACTAAGTATATTTTATGGGTATTCGGAAAAAAAAGCCCTGGAAAAAAAAGCCCCGGAAAAAAAAGCCCCACCTATAGGAAAAAAAAGCCCCGTACTAATTAAACACATAACGCATTTTCATTATAGTGTACATTTTATTTTTATTTTAAATTTTTTTAAATTATATACAAATGACAAATGAAAATTATTTACCTTTTAACATTTTTTTAATTATGTATAAATGACAATTATTAACAATGTAAAATGCAGATTGCAGCTAGTCTTGTATACTTTGTAATAATTAATAAGTAATACATAATAAATAATATGTTATTGAACTAATTAATATATATTTTGATTTATGGTTATGTTATATAATTTTTTAACTGTGATATAATTAGTTATTGTTTAATGTCATATACGATATACTAGATGTAATTTTTTTAAAGTTACCTTTTAATAAAATAATATTATATTAAAGAAGTGTTAGGTACATTGATAAATGTAATGATTATATTATGATTATATTTAATTATGTAATCATAATAAAAAAGAATAATGTATTTAGTTGGTACGGGGCTTTTTTTCTTATGACGGGGCTTTTTTTTCCAATGAATGTTGTCCGGGGCTTTTTTTACCGGGGCTTTTTTTTCCGGGGCTTTTTTTTCCTAGATTCATTTTATGATATTATTTATTTATTTTACTGTACAGTAGGTTGAATTAATTTTTGCCAAATAAATTGCATTTAAAAATTACTATTTGTGTGTTTGTGTGTGTACAGTATAATAATATACTTTAAAAATTTCAAGTATGTAATCACAAATATATTATGTTTTTAATGAGGTGCAAAAAAATTGCTAAACCCGTTATTCATTGATTTAATATCTAATTTCGTCCAAATTTAAACATAATTAACATCTATAAAAAAAACTGTGTTTATAGATTTTTTAAACGTATATGGTCACTAGCTGTATGAACTACTTATGAGATACTTTGTTTTGAATTTTCAATTTTTACCTATAAAAATTTAGCATTTGAACATTTCATACATTTTTAACTACAAAATAATTGGGAAGTTTTCAAGGTTTTGATGAATAACTAAATGCTTATAAAAAAAAATCATGCCTACTTATATTTTTCAACATTTATTACAACTGACTATACTCTATTCCAAATATTTTTGGAAAAACTGCGCAGACCCTGAACGGTAGGACTACTGTGATTGGCAAGTAGCCAACAAGTATGCGTCATGCGCGAACGCGATGCGTTTTCGTCGTGATTTTTTTCCAAACTTATTCAAAAACAGTATTGGTACTTATAAGGAGTCTTGTATTAAATTTTCAAGGTTTTTGACTAAAAAATGTTATTGATATTTATGGAAAAAAACTAAAAAAATGTAAAATGTCTATACCTAAATAACAAAATAAGAATCAAATTATTTTGAAAATTTCATCATGTTTCACAATGATGAAGTAAACATTAGGTGAAGATTTTAAGTATCTACGGTTATTTATTTTAAAGTTACACCAAAAAACAAAATCGATTTTGTCGAAAATTGGATTTGAGTAAAAATCTCTGCATTTCCTTAATTTTTTTTAGATTTCTATTAGTTTTTAGTAATCAATGCTTTGATGTAGACTATTTTTCTGAGATTTTAGATAAATAAAAATCAAATTTCGAAAGATTATAGTAACACGTCATTGTTCTTGTTTTTACAGTGCGATTATTATAAATATAATAGTCGAAGCTAATATGTATAATTAGTATAAATTTATAAATTAGTTAAATTTTTTGAAAAATAGTGTAGAAATCTCAATAGGAATGTAAAAACAAATTATCACAATTCTGGGTGCTCTGCAGCTGCTGCAGTAGATGTATCACTCCGACTTCTGGCGAACACGTGCAGGTTCGATGTATTCGTATGACACGAACAATTTGTCGCCATGGCCAAAGCCGTCTGTAAAATGTTTCTGTACACGATTTATAACGTTGTTTTCTATTTGTTGCAGTTATAATATATAATATTATTGTACATTGTTATATCATTCAATAAAACTAAAACAAAAACGTTTACATTATGATAAAATATACTGAGTGTAACAGAAAGACTTGTCAATTAATGAAAAATAGAATATTGATACTAGTTAAAAGTATGAAAAAAATATGAAATTTATATGGATAGTAAATAATTTAAGACCGTATTATTGTGTCTGAAAATTTCCAAAAAGAATATTTTGAAAAAAGTTATTTTCAAATTAATTTACGCCGAAATAGTATTGATATTTTAAAAAATTATAAAAAATAAGCTACTTGATTTAAATAAGCGTTTTTCTAAAAATCGGTTTGACAAATTGGCTGATTTGAATTTTTCCGAAAAAATATGTTATTCGTTTTGAAATAATTTATCATCAGCATTAAAAAATAAAAATAACTGTACCCTAGCGCAAGTGTTTAAAAATTATGTAGACGAAATTGCATATTATTGATTGGAACAAATATTATTTAATTTACACTTTGTATTATATATTATTAGGTATAGGTATGACTGGTACTTGGTACAATATACGAAACTCTTCGGGCCGCCACGCTGGTGTTTTAGTGAGTGGTGACACAGTATATTCGATAAGAAAACTCCAATAAAAACATACGTAAATGGCGTCCCGATAAAATGGCCCCGATATGACCATATATGTTTTTGTCATGTACCTATAATACTTTAATTGCGTCCGACGGAAAATCCGTAAGAATAACACATAACAATGTATAATGTTTTTATTGATGAAGCAAGTCGTAATAACGATATAGACTTAAGTTACAATTTATAATGAATAAGTCAATAATAAAGGACAAAGTCGGCACAGACAAATTCAGCAGCTAAGGCTTAGTCCAAAATCTTAGTATGCAAATAAAAATTTAACATAACATGACGTAGGTTAGGTTATAAGGTTATGAGTGTGCCAGGACATGACAGATGAAACCAATATTTTTTGCCAAACAGTCTTTTACAATGGAAGAGAAAATATTGGTTGGAAATTGGTAACACACAATTAAATATAAAAATACCCAGAACAAAATTTACATAGCACAGAAAATAGGTACTCGGAACGCAATTTACATCGAAAATGTACAATGGGACGCAACTTACAGTCACTCAGAATATTATATCGAAAACGTGTCAGCACACGTGCCTCGTCTGAACAATATTAACTACCCTACCGGCACTACCCGTGTATAATATAATAATGATGATAATATTTTACGCGTGCGAACGGATAATAAGAAATAACAAGAAAAGTGTAAATTTCTTATATAGTTATGTCCTGCGTATATTATGACATAATCAATTATTCTAGATTGGTCAAATACACATTCAAAATAATGACACTCGGACAATTTTTTTTGTTGAATTTTTTGTTTCAACAAGAGCAATAATCATTATGAGTATTGCGTGGTCTTATAAGTAAATATTATTTGAAAAATCGGATTTTTCCAAAGCCCCAGAAAATATGGAAAACTAAGAGAATTATAAGACGAAAATACGGACGTTTTCGGACGGTTAAAAAGTTTTATTTGAGTTTGAAATAATATTTAAAAGTACGAAAAAATCGCAATCAATAAAATAAACGAAGAAACAAAACGTTATTTTAAATGACGTTTACAATAATATACAATGAATGTTTTATAATATTATAAGTATTGAGTATGTATACCTTCCCATTAATACGATCTGCATACAATACTACAGACCTTTTCGAGTCGTATACGATTCAAACGGCAGACTATAAACGCGGTGACGGTTACGTGTTAGTACACGTGACATGGTTGAAAAAAATTACTAATAATAATAATTATAATAATTTAATATAATGCGCGTATACACATATAGCAGTCGTAGGTACGCGAATAATAAGAAATAACCCAAAAAAGTGTAAATTCCGTTCAAATGACGTTTACAATATAATATAAAATGAATGTTTCACAATATTATAAGTATTGAGTATGTATACCTTCCCATTAATACGATCTGCATACAATACCACAGACCTTTTCGAGTCGTATACGATTCAAACGGCTGACTATAAACGCGGTGACGTAGAATGTTATATTATTGTTGCATCGAACGGGTACGTGTTAGTGCACGTGACATGGTTGAAAAAAATTAGTAATAATAATAATTATAATAATTTAATATAATGCGCGTATATACATTATAGCAGTCGTAGGTACGCGAATAATAAGAAATAACCCAAAAAAGTGTAAATTCCGTTCAAATGACGTTTACAATATAATATAAAATGAATGTTTCATAATATTACAAGTATTGAGTATGTATACCTTCCCATTAATACGATCTGCATACAATACCACAGACCTTTTCGAGTCGTATACGATTCAAACGGCAGACTATAAACGCGGTGACGTATATTATTGTTGCATCGAACGGGTACGTGTTAGTGCACGTGACATGGTTGAAAAAAATTAGCTGCCCTCTGCCTGTGTACAAAAACGATAAAAAATAGTAAAAAAAAAAATAATAATAATAATTTAATATAATGCGCGTATAGCAGTCGTAGGTACGCGAATAATAAGAAATAACCCGGAAAAGTGTAAATTCCGTATACACGGGCGTATAATATCATAATGGGACATTATGTGCGCACGTGCAGGCTCTGTACCGGCGTTGGTACACACATAATATTTATTATATGCATGCGTGGTACATGCCCACAGTGCGAGAAACGTGATGTAATTCCGACGAACGTACTTAAAACCGGAGACGACGACGACGATACATACCCATTGTAACAATATAATAATATTGTACACGGAAAATAAATAAATAAATACGAAACCGGCTGCTGTGGACGGATTTCGCGACTCTGCACATCCCCCGCCGCCTTAGAATAATAATAATAATATGCACTGCATCGTGTGCGCGTATATGGGTCATGGATTATAATAATAATATTAGGTAGATATATAATATTATTATGTATTGTGCGTACACGCGGTGCCACATATTTATAATATCGACTTTAATACCGCGTCCGGTGTAGCAGCCTACAGTGGCACAGTAATAATATTATAACCATCACAAGTTCATAGACATTATATTATTGTAGATGTCGGGTGCATATTATAGCGATGATGATGTATGTGCTGCAGTGGGATTATGACCTAGGCCGTGAGTCGCGGTAACCAGAAAAAACATTTTTTTTTTTTTTTTTTTGGGGGGGGGGGGTTAAATAATATTCCGTAATCGACGTTTGTACTAATGTTTTTATTTCTCTTCAGTTTGTTTTTTAGAACAAATATTTTATCAACCTTTTGTGTACAATACTATGCGGCCAATAACATTATCTGAAAATTCTACAGGTGTGTATACGTCATAAATTAATTAATAATTGAGCGAGTTTGACAAGTTTCCAAAGACTGCTGCTTCTGATGTGCGTGGTACAGTAAAACATGTTATCGTACAAGTCTCTTGTGTAGAGTAAATATAGCGACAATAACACCCATACGATGTATGTGCAGTGGGTTAAGGCAAGGCCGTAGCCAGAAACAACTTATGGGGATGGTTAAATATTCTGTAATCAACTTTTTCATTTATTTATTTATTTTTCTTCAGTTTGTTTTTTAACACCGACATTGACCCACAGTTGTACAATACTTGGTTGCAAACCCCGACCTCTTTATACAGCCAACAGTTTTCTGCAAATGCTATGGATTTATTTATGGCATAAATTAATAATTGAGTGTGAGCTAGACTAGTTTCCAAAGCGTTTTTCTATTTTGAGAAATTATAGTTAGCACCTAAAGGTCCTTCTTTTTTTTCCGTGTTTTAATTATAACATGAGGGTTAACTGTTTTCATATTAAATGTGACCTAGAAAGAATGTGTACGAATCAAGTAGACGAAAATGAAGTACGACTAGTTAGTAGATTTTCAATTTATGGCACCTATATTGACGATAATAATATTATTAACAATTGTTATAGTAGGTACTATTGCTTATTATTATTTTTGTTCACGATAAACACGCATATACCTACGTATACAGGACAATATAAATAATATTTTATATATTTATTTTTTTTTTTGAAAAATATCGGTTGTCCTACCCCAGTTACTTCCTATTGAATATTATAATATTAAATTGTGATGCAACGATATACCTGATAAAAGAGTGTGGAGGGGTATTGATGCCCCACAGAGAGAGTACTGCTTGTAGGGGGTGTACTTGATAAATATAAATTTAAAAGATAAATTCACCTTATACCTGGTAAATGTTTTTTTGTTTAAAAGAACCAAAAATCTAACCCTATTTTTCTATTAAATTAACATTCTACATAAAGTATGAGATAAAGCGGTTATTTAAAATGTAAGATTTCTTTCAAAAAAGTAAAAACTGAAAAATGTTTACAACTGTTACATATTATTAAAAAGATCTTTAAAAAGTGGGCAAGTAGATAATCGTTCTGCTGTGCGATAGGTGTCGTGTGTGTACCTTGTCATTGAATATGTAGGTCACTGTAATGGATGTGTTCAAATGGAATTAAACGATAAATCATTACGTCCGAAAAACGATTCTTAGCGGAAACGATTTTTCAGTTAGTTTGTCCATATTTCTAATGGTATTTTGTAAAATATTTATCTTTTTAGTGAATCATTTTCCTATTAGTATTTAGTAAAATAAAAGGTTGCATTTATCATACGCCAATAACAATTCCATAAGTTATAAAATAAATATTATAATATCATATCATATATATTATTATTATTATATGTATAGGTATTATGTATTAGCTTTTACCACGTATCCAAAGTACGGTGTGAATAGGTTTGTGATATAAATATAACTTTAAATTAGTCTAAATTGTGAATAGGTATAGAAAATTAGAAAACGTATATAATATTATATTGTATGTGCATCAAAGTGTTTTAATTAATCACGATTAATATTGGTAATATTTAAAATTACAAATGGTAATAACTAAAACTAAAAGAGAATAAAACGTTGTTCTTCTTACAAATATACAATTATAATATCAAAATCAGTACTTATTTATATGAACAAAACATTGTGCCTATGTATAATAAAAATTTTAAGAATTCTAAAATACTAAATTATGAAGAATTATATACTACATTTTACTTATATTATTTTAACGACATTCATAAAAAAAACTAAAAATGTTGAAAATTTAAAATTACGAAATAGCTCAATATTAGACTAAACATTTTTTAAAAATGTAATTGTGTATAGAATATGATGATTTAAAGTAGTATTAAAATATTTCAAGTTTCCAAGATTAATATTTTTTTAATTACAATAGCAATTGTTAACAAAATTGATATTATGGAAAACTTGTATCGCATGTTTGCAAAATATTTTCACTAGGTTACCAGTTCAAAAGGTGGTTGGTGAACACATCATTGTATATTCCATTTATCGCTCCAGTCAGAATCTAAAAGATACAAAAAATCGTGTAAAATGTATGAAATAAATTTAAATGTCGTAAGACAAATATTTCCGAAAACGTTAATATTTCTCTTGAAAATTATTGTGTTTACCTTTGAAAGAATCGCCTAGCTTATAATATGTCTTATAATATTGTAAACTCGCACTACACCTTTACTCGCTATACCTGTCTGGCTGTCTGCACCCTCTCCGAAATAAACAGTAGGTGGGCTACCACACATGGTATCTGTTCAGAAGTAACGACGATACCGTGTGCGTATTACGTAATGACACCGTTGAAACGTAATAATAATAATAATGGTATTATTATTATAACACCTGCTTATGAGGTATAATATTATTACATACACGTAATTTTGGTCCTTTCCGTTCGTCCGGCGACGATCGTCGATACAATGGTTAGGTAGGTTATTGTTTCATATTATTATACCGCACATTGGGTGTGTACTGTGTAGGTATATAATATAATAATTATTATTATATAAATCTGGTATAATATTACACGCGGGTATCTGGTGTACACTGCGGACGAAATATATATTATCATCGACACTTTCCGTACTTTCCGGTAATTGTATCTGTCGTGCACAGGGTGATTCACCAAATCTGAAATTGGAATTTTTAAATATACTTATAATGACCATATTATTATAGAATTCTTGGGATTTTTTGGTTTTTGAGGTGCGTCCGCAGTGAAGACGTACAAACATCTTTTTTTCAAATCAGAATCTTCCTATTACATTGTAAATTATTTAGTGGATAATTTTTCTAAAATTGTGAACGTATTAAAATCAAATTTCGAATGAGTAGATTTTGATTTTTTTTAACTTTGTGTTCTAAAGATTATAGGTCTTTTCTGCAAATGGGCTTAGAAGACATAGGTTATTTGAACATTTTAGTAATTTATATTAATCTATCTATATTACGATTTCTAAAAATAGTCCAAGTGTAATAAACACTAGATCCGAATACACATAATATTGTGTTATAGTTTTGTAAAACTATTTTAATATAAACATTTGAATAACTGAAAAAATACTCGTTTGCATTTTGAATTAGGTAACTAAATCAAAATATTCAACAAAATTTCCACTATGTAATTTTGAAATTTAAATTAAGTCTAAAAAAAATTAAAACATTGTTTTATACAGCCACAGAACAATCTTTATGTAGGTAGTACAAAACCACTCAAGAATTCGAAAACAATATCGTTTTTAACTTTTGTGTATGTTTAAAAATTTCAAAAATTAGAATTTGAATAAATGCATTGTTAAAAGAAAAAAAAATGTGATGTACATACTTGACGAATCACCCTGTATATACATAGTTGTCGACACCTATATGACATTAAAAAAATAGCGTAACGGTGTAATGTGAAATTTGATAAGAGCGCCACGAAAAATAATGTGTAAATGTGTAATCATATTTTCGAGCGTTGTAATATGCCTTGCTATATATTACGTCTCTGATACTTTATATAGTTAATATATTATTATGTAGCTACAATTACTCATTTGTTTCACTTTTTTACTAGCTAACGGTGTGAATATTGAAAAATCGTTCGTGTACTAGAGCCGTATAATATGTGATGTCATCGAAAATCAGCGAGTTAGTACCGAAATTTCGACCTGCAATTTTTGCACCAATTTAGTAAAAAAATTACGAAAATTTGGTAAAATTGCCAGTAGGTACCATCAATGGACTCGATCTGACCGCTATATTATACATAGGTATCTGCTTGTACGATAATAATGATAATAATAATAATAATAATATCAATTTCATTAAATTCGCTGGAAGCTAATATAATAATATGTTATAAAATATCATCCCACAGAACGTCACATTGAGTATACTTACGTTAGACGTTTACAATGTTATTATAATATTTCCTGTCAGTAGCTAAGAAACTACAATGTACCAATACCGATTATCGCCACAACGATTTATAATATCGTAATATTATGATAATTAATACTTAGGTGCGTTATATTTCTTACGGATATCGCATGTAGAAATATTACTAATATTATGTCGTTTTTAAATCAATAAAACGTAATAGTATTATTAATATGTTCTGTTTTCTCGATGAGTAGATAGGTACATATTAATATTATGATACCTAATATATTATTATAAACGTCACGTCAAAACGTGTCTTAAAATTTTTTTTTGTTTATTTATTAGTACCCAAATGTATTATATACGTATATTATATATATAGGTAACTATAATAAGTTATATATTTCTCAAGAATCTAGACAGTTGCAGCATGTGTTTGAGTAAAAGTGTTAAAGTGTGTTTAAGTCTACTTGGATTGGTACCAGGTAAATTGTAAATACCTTTTTTTCTAGACTTTGTAAATGGTATTTGTAATACTTAACCGCTTAAGTAATTTTTTTTTTTTTTGTTTGTTTTTGAGGCTTCGACAACTTAGGTCATTAGCCTTTGGTACTGTGGGGGGTGGAGCTTAAGTAATGCTTATAGTTTAATCTGAATACTTTCGGCTTTTAGTAGTGTTGTTAGATTCCTAGTAAAAATGGAATAATAAAATGATTTGTTTTAATTTTTACATCTTCGGGTTATGTGTATAGCTGGTACCTATAACAACACTTCATAAAAGTCAGATCTAATATAACTGACTAACGTCACTTTGGAAATAGTATGATAATATTTTAAAGTGCAAAAATACAGCTCTTTGGCAATCGTACCAAATTTAAACGTTTGTTAAAATACATATTTTTCTTCTCGATATTTCAAAACTTTTAAAAAGTAATTGAGTACATTACTTATATTCAAGTAAATAGTTTTAAAATATCGGGGGTAAATAAACAAATTACATATTGTACCATACATACCTATACCTACTCTTAAAAGTATTTTTTACGAAATAGTCTATAGAGGTGTGTCATTTATAATTGTATATTATAATAATATAATATGTTATACCTACGTATATTATTTGCTTAACAATTATTGTCGTAAACGGTATTTCGCACATCACACAAATCTTACATAGTGTTATTGTTTGTAACGCAACTTTTACCAATATATAATATGACATCATATTATCATAAATCATAATGTTTATTTGTACGTTATTAGCAATTAACGTATCTAAGAGGAATTCGTGTTTCATATTATTTACATAGGTTCCATACAAGGTGTAACCTTAGGTGAATTACACCTCTATAGTGACCAAAGTGTATTTCACCTAACCGAATGAACTGACAAATGAAATAACTTAAGAGGACGTGATACCCGCATGTGTTATCTCTGTCTTACAAGTGCAAATTCTACGCAAAGCAGAACACGCGTGGCTCCGTTAGCTTAAAAATTAGAGTTAATTGACCTCTTATAAAATCTAAAGGTAAGAATATTATCTAGACAACCTCATGGGCTTTTTATTATCTTTCAATTTTAAAGCGAGCTATGAGTATTTTAAAATTGACAAAAAATGTACAATTTTAAAATACTCATAGCTCTCGTTAAAATTAAAATAAAAAGCCCATGAGGTTGTCTAGATAATATTCTTACCTTAAGATTTTAAGAGGCCGATTTACTCTAATTTTTAAATTAAAGGAGCTACACATGTTTTGCTGAGCGTAAAATTTGCCATGTTATGCACTTGTAAGACGGAGACAACACATATACGGTTATCACGTCCTCTTAAAGTCTTAATCAATATTAAAAAAAAAAAAAAATGTTTATATAATATATAGACTTATGCTATAAGTAGGTACAGTTTAAAATTGCTTATTTTTAATATTGAAAAATAAAATTTCATTTTTTTTAAAAATATAAGAAACAATTTTTAAAATATTATAATATTTTTTAGGGATTTTTCAGACTTAAGAAATGTTTAACTATTTATCATCTATGTATAATGTTAATAGTTTTTTTCATACGATTAAATTGTATACATTTTTCATTTGTCATTTGTGTGGTCTTTCTGTAACACCCGGTAGGTACCTGTTATACAGTAACGGCAAACTTACAAAAATCGTACCGCGTGTGATGCAACGATAACAGGAATTTAGATTTAAGTATTATGACTGCGATACTTAAAATATAATTATTAATATACCTACGCGTGTTTCATAATCATTAATCACAATAATTTAATAATATGTAATTAAGATTCGAGTTAATATTATATACTTACGAACAATAATAACCAGAAATTCGGCACAAAATAAATCATTATGTACTGTTGTGGGATATGCTTACTTGACGATTAGCTATCTGAACTTCCTACATGAATAATAATTGTTGCAATATAAAAATTAAGAATTCAATAAGCTTTTGAAACGTGTTAAAAAAAATCTGTTGTTTCAAAAATAATAAAGTAATTTTATTCACTTACATTTTATCGAAAAAATAATTGAGAATATAGAGCATTTTTTACTGTACCGAAAATCAAATGCTTCGACAAAGAAAACTATTGAGAAACATAAAATTCTTTTCAGTTAATAATTTACAAGGTAAAAAAAAATTTGAAAGGATTTGTACTCAATACGTAGTTATTTTAAATAATTTTCAAAATAAGTATTTGTACCTGTATTTGAATAAAAATAAGTATCTTGGAAGTATATATTTTAACAGGACTGCTCATAAGCTGAGCTCTCTCTCTCTCTCTCTCTCTCTCTCTCTCTCTCTCTCTCTCTCTCTCTCTCTACGCGTGTACATACAATTGTAAATTTTGATAAATAAGCTTAATATCCGTATATATTATAGAGACGATTACACTAGGGCCATCTCACATAATCCCATATGAGTAGGTATAATTTACGTACACAGCTGTTTGTAATTTCGGAACACTGTATCGAATAAATCAGGATATTGGAACTGCGGTTCGTATTGTAACGCTGTAACAGTGTACGGCATGCCTTCGTGGCGATGAATATCCGCCGAGAACACAAAAATAATACTTTATACAGTGCCTGTACATTATAATATTATTATTGCACCTAATCTATACTTCCCCACGACCACCCGGTAATATAGGTACCTATAAAGGCGGTACCTGCAGGTATACAACAGGTAGGTTTCCACAACATACGTTCACGTGTATGATGAAACTTTGTTCGTTCACTTTGAACACGTATGTTTCATATTGGTTGACATTGATAATAGGTAAAGGTTCGAGATTAAATGGTATTATAAACTATAATATGCAGACAAGTGATACCTAACTGATATCATTCATTATAGGTATTTTTTTTTAGATTTTATACGACCGTGACACCATGTAGGTACAACAACACGGAAAAGTTTTTTTTGTATCGTGAGGTTGTGGTAAGAACGTTTATAAGCACACTGGTATACCATAAAGCTTACCGCATGGCTTACAAATCAGTCACAGCTAAGGGATATAAAATCCCTTATAAAGCGCGTACACGCATATAGTGGAAACCTACATTTATATATTGACTCGTTACCACACTGAAAAAATACGAACATAAAAGAGTAAATACAAGGAACTAGACTCCTGGTCCAAGAGTATTAGTTAATGCATTGTCATTGATGGTAAAAAAATACATTTAATCCGACGAGCACATGCATAGTGCATATTATTTATGTGCAGTGCCGGACGTAATGCAATGCATTACTCAACAAATTGTTCATTGATGCCAATTTTTTTGTCATATTATCTCAATCATAGCGTCATACATTTTTTTCTTTTTGTTGGATAACTATATAAAAATGTATAATATCAATGTGGACTATCTGGTGTATGATGTATAATATTATCATTAATCGAAAATATCAAAATATTATTCTAATTTTTGTATTGAGTACACGAACCATTAAGGTACTGGGAAGCCGATTATAATCATTGCGCAAATAGGTAATAAGACACTTGGACCACTCCAACAAGTGTAGCTGTGTAATACAAATTAATATAGATAAACATTATTCATTAATGCATTATACTTTCCTCAAAGTTTAACTTTTTAATATAATATACAAACATTTTTGCTGCGCCAATACCGATCCAACGATTAATGCGGTTGTCGGCACCGACCCGAGGGTTACTGCATTTCATAATATATTATATTAATAATAAAAACAGTGTATTATTATAAAGCGCAATGCACACGAGATATATATTGGAACGAACGGTCAATGATTTAATATAGAAGGTCGCCCTCCACAATTAATAATAAATGGGTAATCACTATCAATATGATAATAATAACTCATAAGTAATATACAATAAATACATGCAAGCGAGTGCGAAGCAGCACTCACAATAACATACGTACGCATACAGCTAGCGTGGGCGTATTACCTCTAACCACAGGACAAGAATATAGTGTACGAGCTGAATGGGGTTTCGAATGGATCCTCTGGTGCTAAGGCCCCGACGTGATACTGACCAACTGGTTGTTGGCTGGCATAACTTAGCGTAACTCTCAGGGTGCACCGAATCCTAGCTGGAAAGGAGACAGCAGAACTTGTAGTAGGTACGGCCAACGTCCAACAGCCCAGATCTGGACGGCAGAGTAGGAGGTAAGCCAACCTCGTGAACTTCTGCGTCCGATGCGCCGCAGGGAGGAAACATGCGCCGAAACTACGGTGGCGCGAAAACGCGTCCGTCTTCGAACAATTTTCTTATTTTAAAATGTATTTATCATAAAATAATATTACTAATTTATCCAATTTCCTATTCCATTTTATTTTATAATATACAAACTGTCCCGCCCGACGTTGTCCAGGCCAAAGATTTGTATTTTGAATAAATATATTTGTAGAAAATGTATATACCATATTTCTTCTAATTATAATATTAATATAATATGTAACGAATTGCAACCATTTAGATTGACAAAAAAAAATCATGCGTGAGCTACTCTTTACCTATATCTACAGCCTATATGAGTTGAAAAATCAAGCCGTATACATCCTCCAATTTTCAAGTAATAATCTATTGAAATAACTTTTATTGAAAACGGTTAAGTCATTTTTTGAGGCTATCAACTTTGGATAAACTAACATCCAATTTTAGTTATACCTATAACCCGATTTCACCCATCAAAAAATGAAAAAAAAAATTAGATTATATTAGTGTATCTTGGTTTTGGTGTATACCTACCTAAGTACCTCAGTTCACAGATAAATTTGGGTAGCTTTGTGAACTAAATCGACCAAGATGACCAATTTATTTGTGGTAGATTGGGTATAGGTTGGTATAACTTTTTTATGTAAAGTATAACTTGGTATAAATTGAACGTGGTTCAAACTACTCTTTAAACATTCCTGATATCTCAAGAACAATTCGAAATTTTCATAAAATTGGTCAAGTAGTTTTTAAGAACCTATATAATAGCTACAAATATACATTCAACTCTCATATTTGTTTTAAGATATAATTTCCTTATTAGAAACCATAACGATTAGATAGCGACCATAGCAACCTTAGCGACGATTTGATGGATGCTTTTACTTCATCTGCCAAAGTAACTAATTGCAAACATTTAAAATACTAATTTTTACTAATTGTTTCTCCAATACTCGATAACAACCATTAATAAACAAAAATTTCTATCGTAAATTTCAAAATACCTGTTTGAGCACCTCTCCGGGTTGAACCAACTAGGACTAATTGTAAATCTAAACCATTCAGGGACTCACTCAAAAACACACAAAAAGTGTCCAGTGGTTTAGGAGGAGTTCAATGACATATACACAAACATTTATTTGTATATATATAGACATAGATTGTTATTATTTTCGGTCACCCATTTAATTTCATTAAGGAAAATTATTATACATTAAATCCTTCCCTGTAACTCGACCGATTTATTAGTCAAAACCGTATTAAATTTAGTAGTTCTTTTCAAAATATGCTCATACGTACAAAAAAGGGGCAGTGTTTCTCTAATATATTATGCATGTTATATAGTATATACATATAAAATTTCCTCTTGAATCCCTCTATCAATTTAAAAAAACCTGCATTAAAATCCGTTGCGTTGTTTTAAAGATCCAAACATACAGAGGGAAAAGGGACTTTGTTTTATAATATGCTAAGATTTAAATTGTAGTATGAGAAAATATACTGGCTGAAAACCCTGGCGGTGAGAATAAATTCTAATTGGCCATAAACCTATATAGTCTGGTTAGTGTGGTAACCGCGTAGTTTTATAAAAGTAAATACTAGGAAATACTAAGTTCTATACATAAATCAATAATTCCAGACTTCATTCCCATTAAATAAGTGCAACGGCAATAAATGATAAAACAAATCATTTAAATGAACGATCCCATCTGTAATCGGTGGGCAAACATGGGAGCGAGACAGTACCAATGTGATGTGTTTGAAAAGTCATTCAACAAAAAAGGCCATCTGACGGTACACCAGCAAACGCACAAAGGAAAGAAGCTGTATCCGTGTGACATATGCGACAAGTCATTCAGTATAAGTGGCAATTTGACGATACACCGGCGGACGCACACTGGAGAGAAACCGTATCCGTGCGACATATGTGACAAGTCATTCAGTGTAAGTTGCACGTTGACGAAGCACCGGCGAACGCACACTGGAGAGAAGCCGTATTCATGTGACATATGCGACAAGTCATTCAGCGAAAGTGGCAATTTGACGAAGCACCGGCGAACGCACACTGGAGAGAAACCGTATCCGTGCGATATATGTGACAAGTCATTCAGTGTAAGTGGCACGTTGACGAAGCACCGGCGAACGCACACTGGAGAGAAGCCGTATTCATGTGACATATGCGACAAGTCATTCAGTGTAAGTGATAGTTTGGCGAAGCACCGGCGAACGCACACTGGAGAGAAGCCGTATCCATGTGACATATGTGATAAGTCATTCAGCGAAAGTGGCAATTTGACGATACACCGGCGGACGCACACTGGAGAGAAGCCGTATTCATGTGACATATGTGACAAGTCATTCAGCGATAGTAGCAATTTGACGATACACCGACGGACGCACACAGGAGAGAAGCCGTATCCATGTGACATATGTGACAAGTCATTCAGCGAAAGTGGCAGGTTGGCGAAGCACCAGCGGACGCACACTGGAGATAAGCCGTATCCGTGCGACATATGCGACAAGTCGTTCAGTGTAAGTGATAGTTTGGCGAAGCATCGGCAAACGCACACTGGAGAGAAGTCGTACCAATTTGACATGTAAGACAAGTCGTTTGGTCTAAATAACAGTTTAAAGAATCACTGGCTGACGCACACTGGATTAAAATGACACACTGACGTTACACCACCTAAGACATGAAGACCGGATCTGAGTAATATTATCTTTGATCTCTAGATCATTTCACTGATGTAAAATGTCGTCATCGTATTAAGGTCACATGTTCATTTTTCATTAATCATTAATTAATTTCTCAATAATAAATGTCAGTTGTTTTTAAATGTTCGCGGGTTCGTGATGTCGTCACTTTGTTATTATTTTCCCTTTTCTATATAAATTATTCAATGTTTAATAATGTATAACCTACCATGTATTGTGCTGTTAAATATACTGTAGAGTTAAATATATTTGGGAGCCCATAAACTATGATTGCTATAAAGTTGGTTGATAGCTCATTAATTTATCAAGGGATTTATCAAAGGGATACAAAATGTGAAATTTTTCACAGTTAAAAAAAGTCATTTTTCGCTAGATTTTCATTTAGCTAGGTAGATTTCTGAAACTGGAGAACGGATTTTGTTGATTGGGGTCTTGTTAGATTCGCATTGGCTAGGAAAAGTTTAGTGAAGATTTTCAGAACTTTATCTCCAATCGCTAATTCATTACAAAGCTGTAAAGCTGAAAAATATAAAAAAACGACCAATAAAATTTGTTTTAATTTTTTTTAATGTTCTGTAGAGAATTAACTATTAAAGATAAAGTTCTGATAATCTTCACTGCACTTCTCCTAACCAATGTGAATCTAACAAGACCCCAAACAACGGAATCCGCTCTCCATTTTCGAAGATCGATCTCACTAAATAAAAATGAAAATGATTTTTTGTGGGCCTGTTCATACCGAAATTTTTCTGGATCCAAATTGTTATACCACTTGGGTGTGGTTAAAGTAATACATTTCTAAAAATTAAAAACCAAGAAAGTTTACATGCCAATCTCTGACTTGGCAAGTGTTTTTTTTTAATTTCCATTTATACTATTTTGTTTCTTAAACACTTTAAAAATATTATTAAGAAGAGGATGTCAGCGCACTATTTGTTTTCTCTCTCTAGCCAACGTACAACATAGACTAAACGCATTTACGCAGAAACATTTTTTTCAATGTTTTTAAGTTATCTTAGAGTAATATCACCCATTACGAAAAAGATAGAGAATAATATCATTGAAGGAACGACATATCGATTTGTCAAAATATTTTCTAAAAAAAATTTAAACATAATTTAAATGTACAACATTTTTTTGTTTATTTTGAAATTTGAATACAGAGTCAAATATCTATAAACTATAAAATCGATGTCATTCCCTCAAAAATATTATTCTTTATTTTGTTACAAAGCATACTTTTCAATATCAATAAAGATAATAATGCTTCATCCGTGATCTATATTACATGAGGCTATTAGAGAGATATCAAATTTAATTTCGGTAATTCCACATCTGATATCATATTCTTTATGTTTCTTTATCGGATATTCGGATGACAGTTGATGGATACCTATGTATAACTCCTAAGTTGTTCAAAAAATAACATTTAGTGAGTGTTTGTGTTTAACACAGTTACTATTGTGTTTGCAGTTTATACGTGTACCTATTTATTATTTCATATAGCAACTTTTAATAAAAATGGAAGAAAATAACGTATTTTATGAAAAGCTAGATGAATATTATAAATTGAAATCTAAAAAAAAACCGTTCCTTAAATATGCTCAATTATGGATGAAATGAACTATTTTTTGGAATTGAACAAAATTTAATCCAACACTCTACTTCTTGGATTTATTATCAGCCATCCATGCTCGTAACATGTGTTCTACATCCTGATTAGACCTCTCAATACTTCCCTGACTTTGAGGATGTCTAGGGCGGCCATATACGATAACACATTCTGGCCAAAGGTATTTAAGTTCGTTGATTACTGAATTTACAAATTCACGGCCATTGTCACTCTGTAATATTTTTGGAGCTCCAAATGTCAACAATATAGATAGTAACTCATTAGAAACTTCGGTTGCTCTTTTACTTTCTCGTGGTCTTAGAATTACAAATTTTGTCACATGGTCTTGGTAATTTAGTATCCATTTAAATTTGCCATCTGGTACCGACTGAAAATCCACCAAGTCAATTTGTGCTCTTTCATTAAAATCTGCAGTTGTGATGGGTTTTATTACAAGTTTCCTATTCATTGGTTTTTTACAATTGCACGTTTTACATACTGTTAAAAAAATTTCAATTGGTGGTGTTGGTACATAATGCGTACAAAGTAACGCATTCCGTAATTTTACATTACCACCATGGCCTGTCCTAATATGAAATTCTTTAATTTTATCAAAAAGATCTTCATAACATACCAAATACCTAAATTGAAAATAAATGTTATTTTTTGAACAACTTAGGATTTATACATAGGTATCCGTCAACTGTCATCTGAATATCCGATAAAGAAACATTCATATGACATCGGATGTGGAATTACCGAAATTAAATTTGATATCTCTCTAATAGCCTCATATAATATAGATCACGGATAAAGCATTATTATCTTTATTGATATTGAAAAGTATGCTTTGTAATAGTCAATGACATAATCAATCGTGAAAAATAAAATAAAAATATTTTTGTTATAATATAATTATTTATATATTATTTATATAATAAAATATATTATACGTATAATAAAATAATAATTACACAAAGTACACGATATAGGTATTGTCCATTTCATGAAATGGATGTCCATATGATGTATTTTCGTCAAAATTCACAATCTGGACGAATTACACTATCTGGATATCCAGTTCATGAAATGAGTGGTTTCACTATGTGGATGTCACATATATATTAAAGAGTTTAAAAAACAGAATTTAGATAAATTCCTTGTTCTAGGAAAAAATGGGGGTGAGCATACTTGGTGAATACTTGAACGCGTATGGCGTATATACCTATATCTTTCATAATGTGTTAATATTGTGTTTTTCGTGTTGGTGTTTTTTTTCTCAAACTTATTAAAATTTAAGAATTATGTTTTCGGATTCGCCGAATTTTTAAGACTTGCCCAGTTCCAGGAAATAGATTTTTCCACCACAATAGACACGCGTGATATAATATAATAAAGAATACATTTTCGATAAAATATAATAAATTATCAAAAAAAATAAAATACGACCGGAACCTCAAACCAAATTAAATTCACATTGGTATACAAGCAAACGATAATTTATCTGTCAAAAACGTAGAAATTGTTATGATTATTATTTATTACAGATGAGTGAATATTGAATAATGCTATTTAAACCAATTTCACGCTCGTATACGTTCAATTCCAAAACACGCATGAGTCGTGATAGTCATGTTAAACATATTCGCGGTAAACTCTGAGTAAAAAACACTTTAAAAAATGTTATTTTGAAGTGCACACAAAACAAGACTAATTTTTTAAGTTTTTTTTTTCGTTACATTATTAATTTATTTATATAATTTGTAAATTTATTATTTTTTTTTACAATTAGTACCGCGTGGAAATTGATGGGATGGAGGCTTGAAAGAAGAATTCATCCAGTGATGGAACTCCTTGACGGATTTGAATTTTTTTTTTAAGATTTAAAAAAATTTACAAAATAGCGGGAAGTGGGTACCGTTCTGTATAGTAGATGTTTAAAGGGGTCGCTGTAGCGGATAGATTACATTTTAATTATATTATATAAAATCATTGTACGGTTTTGAGACTGTCTATATATTACTATAAGTATGTTTTATGATATTATTGCTGTTTAAAGTAATTCATTTTACTATACAATAGGTTGAATTAATTTATGCCAAAAATTGCATTTTAAAATGTTATTGTGTTTATACGATATACTGTATATACTTTAAAAGTTTCAAGTGATCATGAATTTTTTTTAAAATTATTACAAAATAACAAAATAATTATTTTTTCCATTTAAATATTTAATATTGTCTAAATTTAAACTTAAAATATCTACAAAAGATTTATAAAAAACTATGATTAAATATTTTTAAATTTTTTAGTTACAATATGTGCTACTTATGAGAAACCTTATTTTAAATGTTCAAACCTTTGCTATAAAAATTCAAAATTTTATATATTATTAACTACAAAATAATTTGCAAATTTTCAATATTTCGTTGAACTTTGTAAACGTTTTAATTTTTGTCGTATGCCACTCAACGGCTTGTGATATATTATAACAGATAAAGTCCCATTAAGTGCGCAACTTTTAAATCTGCCACCATTTTTTTTAAATTTTGTTGGCAGCCCTGTTCTTTTCTACTCCGATTTAATTAGTAATTGTCAATAAGAAATGAAAAAAACAGGGCTGCTGTTAAAATATTTAAAAATGGCGGCAGATTTAAAAGTTGCGCACTTTATGGGACACTCTATATATTTTGGTTTCCGATTCCTAAACCTTCAACCGAGTAAATATCGACACCTTTGGTAAAAGCTTATTTAAATTCTCTTTTGGTGACCACGATAACGATAGTACTGCACAAAAGGATAATCTAACAAGGTCCCACTGGATTTATACTCTATAGCCATATGGTCGCTTTGCTCTCGAACATCTGCACACGGCAACGAGTACTGGATGTTCGAGGGTGAGATCTCTTTAGCCTACACAAAGTCTTACTCTTTCTCGACATGACGATAACGAGTACTGGAAGAGAAAGTAAGTACTACAGTGTCCTGTTACCTTATCCAAATGTGTTATTCACCACAATATCTTGAAATAAAACTTAAACACATTTTTCAGTCAGAAACACTTTTATTGATGCAAGTACAAAACAATCGTAAAATACAATTTGTAAATAATTTGTCGTAAAATAGTTAAGTTTTTTTTTTGGTACCCACATAAATATTTTTGCATGAAGATTAAATATGTGTTAAATTACGTGGATATAAAGTCAATAGACAAATTTAGAGTCCCGGATATGGTAAAAGTAAATTTTTTTTACTGGTTAGTTTATTTTTATTACTGAAAATGTAATGTGATCCCTTAAATTAGTTGTACTAAATTTATTATGATTTCTGAAACAATATGTTATACATTTTTATAAGGCTGTGATTTGTCATCGTATTGTTATCAGCTACTACGTTTAACTACATAAACCTGAGCAGTATAGCGTGCTAAGTAATTTTAAAAGCTTGGGAGGGGTGGGAGTATGAAGTGTTATATTAAGTAGTCAAGGGGTGGTAGGAAATTCAAAAAATAAATTCTCCGAAAAAATGTTTCACTTCGCCACGACACTGGTTTGAACCCCCTACCCCCCATCACCCGTGGGAATGCCCGTGTACCTGCTGAGTACCAAAATTGGTTTGTGGCTTACTAATATTTACTACTTAGTGCCACATCCCACATATAATAAACTATAAATAATGTACATGCTAACATGCACCTAAGTATACTATACACATACCTAACCATTAATATTTTTATTTGTGATTAATGATTATATTTCGAATATTTCTGTTAGTGTTTTTACTTTTTCTATTTTATACCAAGAAAACAGTACACCTATTACACCTATAAGGCACCTATCGTTCTCACAACAAGGTTAAGCTATTTAACCAATTTATTGCAATTCGTTTTAATAGTAAATTCTCCATCTCTGGAGTAAATTTCGTATATAGAATTTGGTAAATAAAAGTAAAATATTTTAAACGACGATTGACGAATAACATGCGAGCCGTGTATTTAAGTCCAATGCATGTATATATATATATATTCGTATTATGTAGGCTTTTCGGCGTTATATATATTGTGGGTGGATATTAATAAAATTTCGGACCTCATCGCATATACAGATTGACGGGTTACCACACATGTTCCGACCGGGAGGCCCCCGACTGATTTTACTTTTTTCAAACAGCGAGTGTTGGATAGCTCGGTAAAAGGATACAAGCGCGTGTGTTGTACATTATAAACATTTTAGTGTATTTTGCCCGCAACGTCACCCAAAAAAAGGCCGACACGACGGCATATATTATTATCACATAGCAATACTGCAGAGTAATATTTTACTGTGCCGCAGCGGGTATTTATATTTTATACTATACCAGCCGCCAAATTATATGCGACGGTTCTCAGAAAACTAAGGGTTGTACGCGTCTATATAGGTATTCAAATATAGGTATAATATATGCCCTCCGTGGGTCAGTAAAAATATGTCTTCCCTGAAATGGAAACATAAATAATGCATCGTTTTGGGCTGCTGCAGGCGGTACACACGCGGGCGTATATTATATTATTATTACTATTATATATTATATAGTCTGCACCAGTTGTGTGTGCATCGCATAATCGTTTAGACTATATAGCGTCACTCACCATTCTATAGAACATATATACATGGTACCTACAAGACCATATGGGGACACTTATATTATAATACGACGGGACGGATTTTTTTTTTTCGTCAATGCATACACGTCTTGTCGACGCTTTTGATGTGCAGATATCGGTCAAGTGCAGATAGAAAAAAAATAATACAAAATGTTTACGTATCACTGTGCACGTATAAGGTTTGACCGAAAACTATACATATTATATATATATGTAGACGGACAAAGTACATAATATTCTAGGTATACCCATCACGCACATATGTGTCCAGAAACGGACAGAGCTGTCGGTGCCCGATGGTCCATATATACGCAGGTATAGGTACCGGAATTATCTATCCGTTGTCCGTGCCAAAGATTTGTTTTTTAGAAAATATATATTTTCTAAAATAATATGTATGCCATATTTCTACTAATTATTATAATAGTAGATAATTGGCAACCGTTTAAACAAACAAAAAGAATATTAGGTTTTTGCATGTATCAGCTACCTATATGGGTTGAAATATGTTAAAATCTTCTTCACGATATACTCTACCATTTAAAAAAAAACCGCATGACTATCGGACGAGTGATTTCCGAGATTATTGGCATCGAAGATTCTCATTTTTACGTGTATTAGATATACTATAATATTATTAGTACTACTAATATTCAATATACCTACTATATAGGTACAGAAATTTGGTAAAAATAATGAAAAAATGTGTTCGATATACCAGCTAGTTGATATTCATTGCAATGATTTGAAGACGCGTGATGAAAAAATATTTAATTATAGTTGTATACTAACTTTTGGAGGGACGTGGCAAACGTTTTGGGGGACTAACTATACTAAGTCCCCCCCCCCCCAATACGTGTCAATTCTTACGAGACCATATGATACGGGACACTTATTACAATACGGGACAGTTTATTTTATCAATGAGTACCTATATGTATAATACGTCTTGTCAACGCGTTTGAAGCAGATGTGCAGATAGAAATAAAAAATGTATAAAGGTGGACAAAATAGACAATATACCGGTGTACCAACGTACAGGTACTACCTATCACGTATCCAAAACCGGATAGAACTGTTGGTGGTCTATTGTCTAAATACAGGTATATACAATATCTGAACATTCTGCGCATCCTAACGTGATTGCACGAATCTTGTGTACATTGTATATATACTACACGAAACTTTGTTTACAATAATGATAAAATTATGTGTTTGACACCTGTTTGACATTCATTGCAATATTTTGAGGACTTTTAATGACGAAAGATTTGATTAAAATTATGTAGGTAAAAACTAAAAGTTACCTATCGCATAATTTTATTGTAATTATTATTATTATCATTATTTATTTATAAGTTATAACACACCTACAAGATCATATGCGAGGGCACTTATTATTATACTTACGATTTTATTTTTTGACAATGTGTAATATGGCGATAGTAAATCTCGTCAGCTCGTTTGATCTGCGGATACCGGTCAAGTGCAGATAGAAATAAAATAATTCAAAATGTTTACGTGTTTCTGTAAGTTTCGAACAAGAATCATACATATTATTATGTACATAATATCGCATATAAAGACGGACAAAATATATAAAGTAGTATACAATAAAACAATGGTATGGCGTAACATAGATCCTATCCTACCTGGCTACCTATCAAATGGCTATCGCCTATCATGAAACGGATAGAACTGCCGGTGATATATACTTAGGTATACTTGAATTATCCTGCAGACGTGCTTGCACGAACCATGTATCTATATATATAGGTACACGCAACTCTGGTAACAATAATGATAATATTACATGTTTAATACCTGTTCGATTTTTATTAAGTAGGTAAACTATTAAGAAGACGCGCGATGAAAAAATATTTTATTAAAGTTGCGTGTATCGCATATAATCGTTTAGACTATATTATAGTACGTCACTCAGCATTCCATGTATTACAACTTATAACATTTTATAACATATTGACAAGACCACATGATGTGGTTGACACCTATTATAATACGGGATGGTTATTTTTGTCAATAGGTACGTGTCAATATAATACATGTCGTCAACGCGTGTTGATGTGCATATATAGAAATAAAATAATTCAAAATGTTTACGTATTTCGATGCATGTAAGGCATATACGGCCTGATCAAGAATAATGCATAATATTATGAATAACAAGTAAAGATGGACAAAATATACAATATAGGTACCTACTATATAGGTCCAGAACCGCATAGAATTGCCGGTGGTCAATACAGCTAGTAGGTATACCCTAGGAATTATTCTGCACCCTCACGTACTTGCACAAATCGTGTATGTAGGTAGTAAACTAGTAAGTACTCAACTTTGGTAACAATAATGATAAAATTACGTGTTCGGTATTCATTATACACTATATTTTGAAGAGGCGTGATGAAAAGAGATTTAAAATAAAATACCTGCGTTTAATGAGACATTTAGTGTTTTTTTACAAGGGTACTAATAATTTGCACGTCTCCGTTATTTTTACGACTTTCATCAACAAAAAAGTTTGACACTTTGAAATGTTTATAATTAGCTCTAAAAGAGTCAACATATTTTTAAAAGTATATAAATACTAAATACAATATACCACATACCAAAAAATATTTTTCGAAACTGAAAGCTGTGTTAGGTAAGTATATATGGTAACTCCGTTTAAATATATTATGTTACGTCCATTTCATGTATAATACTATGCAGGACAAAATATTATGCATGTTAATATATTTTAGTACGTAAGACGTAATCAGAGCCGAAATCACCAATCGTGTACCACCTTATGGCACCCCTAAGCTATTTAATTAAAGAGCTGTATTTGGTAATAATGTACAGAAGGGGTATTTTTTTTATGAAAATAAATGATAACAAAAAAATCACACCTTTTGTGGGAAAAAAATAGTTTTTTTTCAAAAGAACATATGGGCACTATATAATATTATATTATAAGAATATCTTGTGGTACACACACCTTTTGTACTTTTTATTTTTTATAATTATTGTAATTAGGAAAATAGTATATAAATACACTGCACAATGCATGATGCATATAATTTAAATATGATGAATAATATTAAACTCGTTATTTATCGACACGATTTTTATTTTCACATAATATAAGGTATTATCAAAATTATTATTAAACGCTCAATATTGTTGGATAATGAAAAATGAAACACGATGGTAAAGCATATATCTTACATGCAGCTCAAACAAATCTCATAATATATAAAAATATTATTATTGTGCGTATGAATATTCGTGCGCATATATGAAACAACAGTCCAACAATAATATTATTTTTGAGCAATGAAGTCTCCCGTGTGGGCTTTTGAAACACTTCAAAGAAAGAAATATCAACATAATTTATTATATTTCAACCATTATAAAAAAGAGATTAAAATATATTAAGCCCATACATTTTTATTTTTTAAAACCTATATAATACAACATAATATTAAGGTGAGGACGAAATGTAGAACGTTTTTAATTGGGGTGCAGATATTATTATAGATAAAGGAGGCAAGATCATCAATATAGGATAGATAAGTTGGAACCGCACGAAATAAAAACAATTTTATTTTAAATTGGTTAAAGTGGAGGAAAGAGAAGGGGAATTGATGATGTAGAAGTCACCATGCACAAAGAGGCACCATCACCTAAGTTAGAGAGAGTACAAGAAGAGTTATATTGATAGAGCACGATATGACTATAATATGATATAGGTTCCAACAATATAATAGGTTATGGCTGCAGGTACGCAATTTTAAATTTTTTTTATAGCAAAAAAATGTCCAATTTAAATAGCAATAGCAAGGCTTGAACGCTTAATACAAGGTTCCTCGTAAATTGTTCTTACTAAAATAAAAAAAAATCAAGTGTAAGCAATTATAATTTTTTATGGGAGTTTGATAAAACGATTTTTCATCAAAAGATTTTAATTACCTACTTATTGTTGTAATTCAAAAAATTATCAATCATCTATATTCTATATAGGGATTCAAAACTTTCCATATCATTATGTACTTATACTATCATATTTTTAATTATCAATGACATTTTTCCAATACTTCGACTAATAATTTAAAATATTTATTGACTCCGGAAATTTTTAAAAATTATATAAGAAAGCAAAAAATAAATATAAAAGATTTTTCAATTAATCTATACACCTATTATAATACACATTTTTTTACTTCCTAGTTTCCTATTGTACCAACATGTTTAGGAATATAGACTGTCGTATAAATAATAAAATACATGACGATACCAAAAATATGAAAATGCAAATATATAATTACTGTGTTAAATAAATCGACATCAAGATTTTCATTTTATTATTGTAAATCATTTTTAATTTTGTGCTAATATCGTATTCTAATGGTCACATTCATCACTGGCCCACCAGAAATGTTCACTGTGTCCTCGTGAGCCAGTCCACCTCTAAAAATGTTTTGACATATCCGGTCCATGTGGCTATCATTGGTTATAGTTTTATTAAAATTTTTTTTTTTACAAGTTATCAATTATACTAGACACAATAAAATAATGTGATAAAAGTTAACAGGTCATGAGATTTTGTTGAAAGAAGCCACCCATTTATAACACTTTCTGACATATATATGCATACCAAATACATTTGTATTGATTAATTTTATTTATAGAAGTAAACATTAACAAGGTTTCTATAGAAGTAATTAATTCGAAACTCATTAACTTTTTTCCAAGAAGATTTATGCAATTCTAAAGAAGACGTTTTTAGCCATTTTTAGGTATGTAGTATTGTATAGTAGCTATAAGTTAATTAAATTAAATGCATTTACATTTTTTCCTAATAGGTTTCCTTCAAACCCTATAAATTTGAAGAATATATTTTGATTTATAAAAAAATTAACCAACTAATTGTCTTTAAAATGTTCTTTGTCTCAGTCCAGTCTGAACTCAATTAATTTGTTTTTTACAATTATTTGATGTCGTATATTTATATTTTAAAATTTGTTTACTTGTACAGTTGTACTTTATAATATTATCAGTAGTAAAAATACCTCAATCGTTTTAAACGTCTTAGTAATCTAACTTTCTTTATCTATATATCTGTACTCTTTGCAGTTTGCAGTTTTCCCTAAAGAGCGCTATTATTTATTGTAAATTTTCTACTTTACGATAAATTATTATAATTATTATTATTTTCACCATCGCAACAATGATAGATATTGTAATATTAAAGAATTTTCTTTGTCACAATTTATAAGAAGAAAATTTGAGTTTCTTATTATTGTTATTATTTTAACATAATATGTAAGTTAATTTTATTATAAAATCTGTTTTTTAAAACTAATGGATTTTTTTCTCATATAATTGAGTGGTTGTTATTTACCGACCCTGTGCTCTTGCAAATTCCTAAATAAGGCCCCGATAATGATGGTTAAACATCGTAGGACATTTGCACATACGGATAAAATCCCACACAGCGTTGCAATTGCAATATATTTATTTAAACTTTAAATTTCAAAGTAAAAAAGCTAAGTGTGTAAGTCGATGAATACATTACTAACTTTTTTTTTGTCGCGATATCGTCACAATTCTATACAATAATCATTACACGACACATCAGGGCCTTGGACACTCCCACCCCACCCCACTCTCAAAAAATTTATATTTTTAAGTATTTTTCAATATGACGACTACCCCCCTCCCTCACACTATATTAAATTCCCGTCTGCGGCACTGCGACTCATCATAATAATAATCAAATAATAACAATATATATCTCATTATACATCCGCATAAACGCGCGCACCCACCTCTACCTGCATATTGTGTGCATTATTATAATATATATTTTTTTATCACACTTTTTTTTTTATCCGTATAGAGGTACCCCGCTGCAGCTGTATGTATATGTGTATTTCGTCCAACGTTTGCGCAGTCGCAGTAGTATAAAACGCACTATAATATACAACTACTGACTTCCCACCTACCTTCCCACCTACGATAAGGTACGCCTCAATTAAAGAAGAGTTAAGAAACGCGTACACAACGGTACAATTTGTATTTTTGCGACGGCGATTCTCGCACACGCGTATAATAATAATATTATTATTATGTGACGCGTAGGTATAATATATTATTATTATTATTATTATACTGCACACATTTTACACGTTGTTCATTATTATTCATCGTCGTCGTTGTAGTCATCCGTCAAAGGTTCTGACACCACGTGCACATGACCTAATACCATATTATTATATTGTATTTTTTATTAAAATATTAAATAATAATAATTATCATAAAAATAGAACACAAATTCATGTTGCAACATGAAAGAAAAAAATATTTGAAAAAAATGTATAAAAATATCAAAATGAATCAATGTATAGGTACCGACGTAAATAGATACTTTTTCTTATTTACAAAATATTTCAAGGTTGTTGAGCATATTATATTCGTATTCGTATAACTACACCTACCATATAACTAATAATAAACTGTAAAATAAATTACTATAATAACAATTTAAAATTATATATCATAAAATACACTCAGTAATGACTAATGAGGAACTTAAATTTTGACTTCGCTGAGAATCATTTTATATGCAATGACTTATGAGTAATGAGTTATCATTGAACTCAAATTCAATATAATTAACATTACATAGTGAGTTACTCAATCACGATGCACATAACACCTACCTACAGCACTGAATACCTAACTACCCCTTTTTTAAAACGGTATCACACATATTATTATACTATTATTATACAAAATTCGAAAAACCCTTTTTTTTTTGAGCAATTTTGATGAATTAACTTTTTTTACCTCAATAATTGATTTTATTTACAGACTAGAAAGTTTATTCAAGTACAGTTTTTTGTCATTTAAAAAACATATTTATAGTAAGTTATATTAGTAGTATATTTCATTTCACGTACCTAATCTTACCACCGGAAATCTGTTTTTATCATATTTAATTATTTTTAGATTATTTTTGCGAACTTTTTGTACGGGTCTACTTGTTGGTGGGCCACTTCATGCGATCGTCTTAATTAGTAGTTAGTACATTAATATTAGGTAAAGATGTTTATATTTAGAAATATTGAAATGATTAAATATAAAAGAATAATTTGTTATTAATTTAGTTTTTTTGTTTAATAAAAATAAGTATTTCCTATACTTTTACAATTTATATTTTTTTTTTGTAACCAAATCTTAACTTTTAAATTACCTACTATATTATTTAATTGAAATTAATAACATTGATTTATTTTTACTTATATAATGGTAATAATTTTTTTTTAAGTGTTTTTTAGGTATTCTGTGTAAGTAATATTTTATTACAACTTGTTCCAACTATTAAATTATATTATCTTCAAGGTAACATTTTAGAATTTTAAATTATCCGATTCCAAAACAAAAAAATTGTTGATATTTAAATCACGATGTAAAATCTAAAATTAAAGTCTTTATTTATAACTATAACGTAATTTGTACATATTTTAACCAAACGTATACACTAACAAATCAAAACACTAAGAAAGATGCACTTGAAATTAAAAATAATAATTACTACATTCTCAAAATAATATGTACAAAAAACGTTTGGAAAAGTCGTGAAACAAATTTACACGCCTAGCTTACCAACTCATAAAGAAGCTATAATATTACAGTGAAGCCGAAAAAAACACGCAAACCCAACTAATTCAACTCTGCAAAACCTTTGATTATAATAAATAATGATAATACTATAAAATATATAGTAATTATTTCACACGAGCAAGACATAGAAAACTCCAGTGACCAACGCAGTGTATAGGCTGGTCGCATATGTACCTAGGTAGGTACGCCGAACGAGTAACCACGTAAGTGACGTATACCGCATGGTTACCGCAGTCAATATCATGAATTCAGACATTATTGAAAATGGCTAGCCAAATAATTTGATGTCTACAGGCCACCTGTATGTATGTTGGTAACACATCAATCGAGTACATGTCTTTGACTTGATAAATCTGCAGACAATGTCGCATATAGGTAGGCACTTTGGCTATAATCATACTGAGCATTTCTGCGATTGCGTGCTGACAATGTTATCCGTATTGAACATCAAATTTAGATTTTTGAAAGACGTTGGTAAAATAATGGTAATGACTCTATATAGCGGACGTTTACGTGTAGCCATGCAAGTATATCGGCTATATAACTTCGCCGCGTCGTCCAAACATATAATTAAAACCACTGATAATATTTATTACGTATGAAATGAATGAAAATACATTTTTTAATATTGGTACATGCGGTTCGAACTATAAATTGATTTTCTTTTGGATCTCCCATTTGCCCATTGCCCATACCAGTGGCGTAGCCAGGATTTTTCAAGGGGGGGTTTAAGTAAAAATTAAACTTAGTTTTTTACAGTTTTCGTTATATTTGTTGCCCAATTGAACTATTCAAAAACAAAGTTCAGTTGTGAACCTGTGAAATGAAAAAATGTACAATATTTTATAATTATAATACATTATAAACACCAAAATATGAAAATTAATACATTTTTATTTGTACAGGTTATAAAATTATATATAACAAATCAAATCCTAATAATATTATGAACATAACTAGGTATAATATTTACTATATAAATTAGAGTTTTTTTTTTTTATTTTTATATATTCGTAAATTCGTTATTACAAATTTGCAGATTTTAATTTATCACAGTATCACACAATCAAAAATAATAGATAACAATAGTCTTACTTTTGAATATGGTGATATAAATTATAAGCAAACAGTTTTATCAAATATTGTCATAACTCACAACCATAAATAATATCTAATAAAATATAATATTATTATTATAATTATTATCAATCAGGTTTCTTATCAGAAACGTCTTGTGTCATATATTTTTATAGATAGTAGGTACTAGAATTAATGAAATATACAATAGTCAATAATATAAACAATACATTTATTAGATGTGGAAAGGCAATGGGGGAAGGGGGGTTAAACATCCAAGACCCCCCCTCGCCTGTCTACGCCACTGGCCCATACAGTTTTACACTTCCAGAGTACATGTACCGATTATAGATAACTTTTGCCTATAAACTGCCCAATATACTGTACAGTTAAGGTGTACGCTGCACACTGTCACAGTGACGAACCGACGATACAATTATTTTGTACATGTATAGTGGGTAGAAGACGAATCACCCACTTTTTTCGTCGAAACCCTTTGGGCCAGGTATAGTCGTGGCATACAGTGGACGTACAATAGCGTTTGTTGTTGTGTACGGCGTGCGTATTTTACAATAATAAAAATAATAAAACAGTATAATAGAAAACGAGTAAAAAATAAAATTTAATAGTCGAACCGAGAGTATGAGCTGCAGTGGCGACGGTTGGTGGGGAGAAGAAAACGACTCGCGGTCGTGGCAATCTGACGGCGGCGGCGGCGGTGAATCACGTTGACCTACGTTCGGAAAGACGCGCTCGCCAAGCACCGTTAGACGACGACGGTCGGCGATATTATAATGTTATGCGCGCGCGCGATCGTTCCTTCCTGCTACGTCGTATTATTATTATTATTATTTTAAGCCGACGTGCCGGTGGATCTCGTCCCGGAGTTTTCACGCCTTGACGCGTTCGTCTCCCGCATATCTTTTACGAAGAAATATAAGGTAAACCTACCATAAAAACGTCGTGATGTTCAAAGATGGAGAAGTCGATGGAAAAATATTGACTACATTTTGTCGAACTGAGCCGACGTCAAGTCCGACGAGCTATAATATTGATATAGATTGAGTATTGATATAGTTGACGTAGTACGGTGTAATAATATTTGACTCCAAAAGTTTTGAGTTGACATTGAGAAAAATACCAACTTTAAATGAAGCATTAACTTAAAGAAGTTATTTAACTTTTTTTTAATCATCACGTTGTGCGGTTGTGCAACTCTCAATTTTTTTATAAAAGATCTGTTAAAATGCCTCCTATACCTCCTAGTACCTTACCAACTAAACTTCAACACTTCAACTTCCTACGAATATAGTATACAGTAGGTACTATATACGGAATCACGCTTATGAAAAAACGTATGAGGCACTTTACATTAAATGTTAATATTTTTTAATCATAAACAAAATTTGTATAAAAAGAAAAAATAATTTGAAAAAAAGTTTAAAAAAATGAACGAAAGAAAATATGGTCACCCATCCAATTACGTAGCAAAAAACCGCTGGCTGAGCCGAAGGAAACTTGAGAGAATCCCACGACCGCCAGAGGTTGTCAAATGGTGATAATGAGTGAGATAAATATGTTATTTAAATTGAAATATTTATCATAAATAATTTGTATATTTTCATGATTTTCATGATTTTAACGAATTTTATTTTATTTTTTTCTAAGTATACAAAGTCTTATTAAAGTAACTTATTTGACTATTAGTATTATGGTTGGTTGATTTAATTTTTGCCAAATATATTGTATTTATTGTATTAATAGTATTTAATTATATTACAATTTAATTTTTAGTCAATAACATCGTATCGTAGAACGATGTTATTATTAGGTTCGTGGCAGGGGCGGATTTAGAAATAAATAAAAGGGGGGGGGCACAAAAATACACCAAATATGTAATCACACAAATACAGTTAAACAAGTTAAACTTTTAGATGTATAAATTATACAATAATTGAATAATATGTAAATTATGTAAGCCGTAAGACACTATACTTATATATGTTACTAGTTAGTTTAGTAATTATAAATTAATATAAACATAAGCGCGGTCAATGTGTGGGGTACCATAAATACGTCACTGGTTCGTGGTGTACATAGAACATATAGCTTAAAATTAATCTAAATGTTTTGAAAATGTTTTGTGTATCTGTATACGATTTTTAAGTTCCCACGAATAATAATTTTGAAATACCACAAAATAACTAAAATCATTTTTTTTCGATTAATTATCTAATTTAGTTTAAATATCAATAATATGAAAAAATCAAAAAATTGAATTTAAATATTTATTAGATTTATTTTGGTTTCAATATGAGCTATAAATATTCACCTCAAAGTTATACAAATTAAATATTTTATTAGCTTTTAGCTACCTACAAAGTTATTTCCAAATCTCCGCGGATTTGACAAAATAATGTTGTCCAAAATATAACTTCAAATGCGTATAAATTAAAGCGGGTAAGTGGGTGTCACTCACTCGCTCTGCTGTACAAATAAGTTGCAAGAGGGTGACCGTAATAGATGGTGTTAAATTTGAATTCGACGATATTATAATATTACCATTGTAAATGAATAACGATTCTGAGCGTAGACGGTTAGTCAGTCAAAGATATTTTATATTATTATTATATTTATACGGTAGCTAGTAAATCAAATTAATATTATTAAGAAGTTTCAACCATCCACGAATAATATTTTTAAATTATAGCACAAGTCTAAAATTGTTCTTCTTCTTTAAGTATCTAATTTCGTCCAAACTTGAACTTCAAATAACTATAAAAAAAACTGTGTTTATATATTTTTTAAATTTGTTGGTTCAAGTATTATAACCCAACGAATACAATTTTATTGACATTTATAGAAAAAAATTTAAAATTTAAAATGTCCGTAAACAACTCGGAACGAGTCAAAATATTTTGAAAATTGTAACAAGTATAGAAAAAAATAAAACAAACACGTTTTGTACATTTATAGGGTCATTAAAGTTTTTGAATTTTAACAAAACAAGAACATCGCTCCATGAGAAATCGAGTGAATATATCCAATGTCGTAAAAAATTGCATTTCAAACGATCATAAAAAATGAATTTGATTTTCCGGTAAACTTTTTTTTGTGTTCAAGGTTTGAAAACTATTGGAAATCTTGTACAAAACGTTAATGTTTTCTGTAATAATGATTGTGTCACGTTAAATGGATCACCCCGTATTTGTTACCTTGTGAAAATCACGATCTCAAACAGGTGCAGTAGTGTTTCATCGTAGGTAAACAATAATACCTACCTATATAACATATATTGTATTATATTATATCCATAATATATAGTATCTGTGTATTATAATGCACTATATTTCTATATCATAACACGTCGAACGGACCCACCTTAGAACGATATTTAAAACGTTTCGTTTTGTTTTCTTCTTTCTTTTTACGTCCCATAAAATACGTAGAATGCCTTATAATACGTGTGTGCTGCTGTTGTAGTCGTACCTTCTTCGATACGATTCGTTCGCATTCTTTTCGTCGTGTCGCATTTGATTCGAGAGACTTACATAACAGTCGAGCTCACTGCAGACCTCCAGAAAGTTGATTTGGCTGGCCATCATCACAATAATATTGTATAATACGTACATTAGATCTTACATTGTTTTGGTTAAATTATTCAAAACAGAACTCAGTTTTTTGTATATTTACGTTATGTACCAAAAAAATAAAACAATTATTTCATTTTCGATTTAACCAACATTTTACACATATTTTGTTGATAAAACTACCTACCTATATGCCATGGTAATAATATACATATAGCCCGATATAGGTACCTATACCTAGGTATGGCCTCAGCGTCGATCGAACATTCGATATTTTATTCTTCGCGACCTTACAAACTTTATCTAAGAGATCAAGACGTATTTTTGTCATACTGTTATGTAGGTGAATAATAATTCTGTTTTTTATTGATTAAATCACGAAAAACTATAAAAATCTAACATGTTGTCTGCGTACGTCTTTTTGTAATTCTCTCTCCATTAGGGCAGTCGATATATAATTCACATATTTCCTGTAACCTGTACCTATATAAAATATACATAGCCACGTGCATATAGTAAGTGTCAAGTCTATATAATCTTACATAATACTATGATAATGGTATATCTGTATAATAATACACAAAATACGGCGATAACAATAATATATATAATATTAATATAAGTACTTTAAAATAATCTTCTTCGTGGAGAAAGTTTGTTATTAATCCGATGAAGACAAAAATGCATCCGACGTATATAATTTGCTAAGTAGGTGCCTACATATTGAAAATCTCATATCGTATTTATGACTATTCAATGAATTGTAATTTTTTTGGTTGAGTATAAGAAATTAATACTAATTGTCGAGATTTAATTTTAAAATAATTATTAAATTGCATTCACCAATAGCGAATTTCTTGATTTAGTGCCACCTTAAGAGATGTTTAAAGATATGATTAATGAAAATTGAAAAGCGTTCTTAAGAGTAGTTAAGAGTAGACAATAATAATATGACGTGCACGCCTATAGGATACGTAATACAAATCATTGTATATAGATTTTTTTTATTCGTTGTGTTTTAAATGTTTTGGTATATTACTGTTAATATAAGTTTGATATTTTATGTTTACATTTTGTTATAAGTTGTAACGTTTCGTTAATATAAATAATAAAAATATTACAATTTGGCTATTTTAATATATTATTACAGCTGATCATGCAAAAGGCGTTACCCGCAACAAATTAAATAATGATTTTCCGTGTCTTAGTCACTGTTGTGACTAAGACGTATGTATAATAAACCTAACACAGTAATTTGAGTGTTTTGACAAAGTACAGGTCTAAAATTATATCTATATTGATTACTATTTAATTGAATGGAAATCCAAACAAAAAAATATATATTCATTTTTCACAAGCCAATTCATCCTTGCAGTGAGTTGTTGAGCCCCTTTTAAAAATGCAAAATTCAAAAAATTGTCTTCGAGGGCACATCTTTGACTATAGGATTTTCTATGTACCTATCAATAAATTCAGAACCACGAGTGCAAGAGACTTGGCTGTAGATTTCTTAGACACATTACACGCACACAAATTTCCTTTTATTTTTATAGATAGATTACAAACATAATATATTATATAATTTATAACACGCATCGTGGACGGCTAAAAATTGACACAGCATTCTATATTTTAACTTAACAATAACCAATCATAAATCTACATATTATGTAACTAAACTTACTAAACACTTTAATATGGTTATTAAAGTTTTGATGCATTGTGAGGTTAGTGATAATATATTATCATAGTAGCATTATCATATATAACGTATTATCATTGGCGTATTTATGGTGGTGTATGAACCTGTTTTCTTGAACAAGAATGAATAGAAAAAAAAACTAAAATATCGATACGGTTTTTTATTTCAACGAATAATATTTTGGATCACAACGTAGATAATATACCTATGTTAAAATATTAAAAATTGTAAAACACACACAGCACACGTCAAGTAGTTCAGAATCTGTTACTTAGGTATTTTTTAGAGTATTTTCAATCTCTGTGGTACCTACCTACATAATAATATAATACGGGTGACTTTAACTGAGAGTTGTGTGATCAGCTGTCAGTTACTGCACGGGTACATAGTATACAACGTGGTATGTAAATAATATGCAAGTTCCTTTTAAAGAGTACCTATGAGTGGAGCTATATGTATATTATATTGTGTTGGTTTCATAATAATGTGTTTTTATTTTTGTGTCTGCAGACACTACTAACATACTTATAGGTATAGAGCTGGTAATAACCAATAACGTTATTCAATAATTGACGGCGTGTAATAATTCGGGTCTAATCATAGATTCTGAGAGCGAACTCGGAGCAAGTAATATTCATAGGTTCCACGCATTGCAGATGTGTGTGAATTTCTTTTTTATGCGGCTGAAACCACTTTAAATAGAGTAGAAATGCTTCATTCATCAACTTTGCGTTTTTGGTAGAAAATTGGAACGGTTAGTAAGTTGGAGGAGAGGAGAGGGTTCAAAGTGAAATTTCCCGGTACTTTTCATAAAAATTACGAAAAACCCGGAATTTACCCAGTTTTTGATAAAAAAGATTTCGTTGCAATGAATAAATGAATAACCATGCGTATATAGAATCGATTTCAAATATTCTTCTATAATAGACTTCTTTAAAATTATTTTACGAATCGTGTATAGTACACATTATCATAAAATATTGTTGTTTGCGAGTAAAAAATGTAAAACTACTATATTATCTTTTTCGAGTCAAAATCATGATGAGTGTGCGGTTTTCGGATGCGACCGGATGTAATTGTGCAGCGATGATCGCGACTATGATTCGATCCCGTCGGATTTCACAAAAGTATAAGAAAAAATCAATCGAATTTTCCGCCACATGCGTTATGTCATATACCTAATACTATGTACCTATACGACACACACACACACACACATGCAAGAGCACTATATATCTATTATATTGTGCGTATAATAATATTATATTGAGTAACACGCATTATTTATTTTATTGTTTCGTTTCGCACATATTCGTCCGTCGGACACGTCGTCGTCGAGTCGAAGCGGTACATAAATATCGTTATGTGTACATAATATTTATACCTATATACCTGTACACACTCGCGTATTTATACCAACCCGGCAGCATTCACACGACAGTGATGGCGGCGGTGGCGGTGCAGGCGGAGGGTCGGTATAATTTCTGGTCCTGTTAAATGTCATCCGGTCTCGTTACGACCTTGATGTACACGTTAATCCAGTTCGACTTTGACTCGGCACCGATGTTTTTTTTTTTTTTATTCTTTTTCTTTCTTTGAATTAACGACGTGTCGTCGCAGTCGTTGTCGTCGTCGTCGTCTACGACGTTCAGCTCCGAAGTATAGATACTTACTGGAAAATTTTCTTTATTTGTTATTCATTTTATCGATATTTCCCGTATAATATAGGTAATATAACATATATTTATAGTCATATGCAGGATAAATCACCAAGCACGCCCGGGGCCCACCCCCATGTATGCCTTCAATTATGAATGTATTCGAATTCTGATTTTTGGAATTTTTTCATGCACACTCGAAGACCACATATTAAAATTCTTGAATATTTTATACTGCTCAATAAGGATTGTCTTATTTACTGTCAAATATTTAGTGGATAATTTTTTTGAAAATGTTAATGTTCCTAAATCCTAATTCAAAATTCATACGAGTATAGTTTCTCAATTATTAATATCTGTATGCTAAGGATAACTATAGTCCTTAAAAAGGTTTTACAAAAATAAAATGTAGCCAATGTAATGGATCTAGTGTTTATTTATACTTGGGCCATTTTTACAAATGATTGATGTTGATGTAGTTTAATATATTATTTACTAAAATGTTCGAACCACCATATATAGCGTCCATATTTTCCAATACCATTAATATGGACCTATTATCCTTAGTACCCACACAAAATTAAATAACTCAACGATTAAACGTTAAATTTTTACTATAATACGTGAAAATGTTTAGGAAAATTATCTGCTAAATGATTTGCGGCAGAAACAGTGGCAGTAAATGAAATTAAAACTGACAATTTAAGTAGTTTGATTGATCCAGTCATCCCTTCAAACGACTGTAAAACGAACTTAACCAATTATATATAAACAATTTAATATTCTTGTGCAGTTTAATACAATTATTATAATACTATATTATTTTACACACCTACCCATTATTAAGGCAGTTCAATTGAACTGCCTGAAGTACGTGTTTGGCGCTACTGAGTATAAAAGAGGTGTAATCATTTGAAAAACAGAATTTCGTATCTCCACAGTCTTGAAGCACTTTTAATTGTACAAAAAATCTCTAGAATTCAGTGGTGGTTTTAGGGGTGAAGCAAGTGAGCGGCGCCTCACCTAAAATTTGGAAGTAAATAATACTCAAAAAGTATCCTTCTTGGCTCACCTATAGCACATATTTCGATGGTAATTTTTTACGTATTTATGATTTTATTGGAGAAAAAATTCTTCTTTACATAGTTTAACAATATGAATTATGAACTATCATTTATTATACCTATTATATATCATTTCATGTTAATTAAAAAATAGCGATATACCGATAAGAAATGGACGAAATAATTATTAAGTAAACAAAAGCTGGCATTTCAGCCGGCGGCAATGTTGGTGACGTCAGATAAGCCGACTGACTAGCTTCTGAGTTTGTACTTGTGTACATAAATTATACACACAAGCGTATGTACGTGTAAGTAGATAAACGCATGCGTAATGATCATCTTGAGGCTCAATTTTCATCGCCTATCGGTTTCCACGTTTCCATTTATTGACGGGATCGTTCGCTACGAACGGTCTCTCAAACGTTTACCATCGGTTAAGATGGGTTAGATCGGTTAGAATTGGTAACATATTAGTTACCTCATATAACCTTAAGGCGGGTTTCCACTATACACGTACGCGTGTACGTGCATACAAATCCTTTGCTGTGATTGGTTGGTTAGGTTAGGTTACCACATGATTAACTACGATACCGTGTTGTTGGACATGGCTGAACATTTTTCGTGTACACGGCAAACATGTATAGTGGAAACCCGCCTTTATGTTATCATTATAGAGCCACCTTAAAATAGATACGTTTTACTGGTATTATAGTCAGAGGGCAGGCCGCATTTCAACATCAAAACACATAATCGATTGTTATTGTTACAGCCGGGACATCCCTAATTAAACTGTTGTAATCAGGGTTTTTCAAACGTTATTATTTATATACGTTATGACTATAACGTTATATTTGAGAAAAACGATTGAAATTTGTAAACGTAATTATTATAACAGAAAGCGATAATCAAAATTAATTAAATACCGAAAAACAAAACATAACGATAAACAAAATATTATTATTATATAATTAAACAAAAATAACGCAAAACGTAATTTATAGAATAAATATTATTAAACGAAAAATAACGCAAAACGAAATAATTTAAAATCCATCTATTTAAAAGTTGTATTGGTTTCCAAGAAAAATTTATTTCAAGAGATTTATTTTTGTCTTAACAAATAATCTAAGAATTGAGCATATTAATATATTCCCCGTATCCGGGCCATCAGCTACCCGCATTAGTTATTATTTTAGATTCTGAATGGAGCGATCTATGTATTGGTTTTGCAATAATGTGTGTTTTTTTTGTGTCCGTGTCTACGATAAGTAGTCGAAATAATGCTTCGATTTTCAACTTTAGTATCTTGTTCGATGGGAAAGTGAATATTGTTGGTGCATTGGGAAGGTCAACATTTAAAATTCCCTATAGTTTTTAAAAGCGACGGAAAAGTTTAAATGTTGACAAAAAAAGGAAAAATCACAAAAATTAGCAAACTATTTTGAGTTAAAAATTCATAAAAATTTTAGATTCTGAACTAAGCGATGAGTCTATTGATTTTATAATGATGTGTGTTGTTTTTTTAATTTTTTTAATTTTGTGTCTGTCATCACCTTTTGGAACAGTAAAAATGCTTGGATTTTCTTCAACAGTAACTTTTCTAATAGGAAAGTGAATCTAGTTGGTACTTTGGGGGGTCGAAAGTAAACATTTCCCAGGAGTTTTCAAAAACAACGGGAAAAACAAAAGAAAAATTAAGGAAAAACCGGAATTTTTACGTAAAATCTGTTTTCGAGAAAACCGATTTTGGTTTTTGGTGCAACTTTAAAACAAATGACCGTAGGTACATGAAATATTGACTTAATGTTTATATTAACATTATCTATACACCATAACATTTTCCAAAAATTTTGACTTATTTTGAGCTGTTTACGGACATTTTCAGTTTCCATTTTTTTTAGTTTTATTTCTATAAATATCAATAAAATTTTATTTGTTGGGTAAAAAAGCTTGAAAATTTAATACAAGGCTCCTATTGTTCAGTTACAATGACATTTGAAAAATATTTAAAACCCAACCTAACCTATGTATTTTATTGATATTTATAGATAATAAAACTAAAAAAAATGGAAACTGATAATGTCCGTAAACAGCTCAAAATAAGTCAAAATTTTTGGAAACAAGATACTAATGTTGAAAATCGAAGCATTATTTCGACTACTTATCGTGTACACGGACACAAAAAAAAGACACATTATTGTAAAACCAATACATAGATCGCTCCACTCAGAATCTAAAATAATAACTAATGCGGGCAGCTGATGGCCCGGATACGGAATATATTAATATGATCAATTCTTAGATTATTTGCTAAGACAAAAATAAATCTCTTGAAATAAATATTTCTTGGAAACCAATACAACTTTTAAATAGATGGATTTTAAATTATTTCGTTTTGCGTTGTTTTTCGTTTAATAATATTTATTCTATAAATTACTTTTTGCGTTATTTTTTGTTTAATTATATAATAATAATATTTTCTTAATCTTTCTGTTTTGTTTTGCGGTATTTAATTAATTTTGATTATCGCTTTCTGTTATAATTATTACGTTTACAAATTTCAATCGTTTTTCTCAAATATAACGTTATAGTCATAACGTATATAATATAATAACGTTTGAAAGCCCTGATTACAACAATTTAATTAGGGATGTCCCGGCTTTAACAATAACAATCCACAATTTTTTTTCTTATATAATGATATTATATCATTGAATTCAAATTTATTACCATCCATTATACAGAGAATCACTTGAAACCTACTGTACAGCAGAGCCACCTAACCACTTAGCCATCTTTTTTAAATTTAATACTTTTCTAAATAACGATAAATGCAAAACTTGTATAACGTTTTATTTCTAAATAACGATAACCGCAAAACTTGTTTAACGTTTTAATTCTGAGTAATGATAAACGCAAAACTTGTATAACGTTTCAATTGTAAATAACATTAAACGGAATATTTTTTCAAATGCGACCCCTGGTTGTAATATTAATATATATTTCTGATTTCAGTCTTGTTCGAAGTCTTCTTCGGTGTAGTTGTGTTGGTTCGTTTAAATTTGTTTACGCGTGCTGTCGTGCTTTTTATTAAATTCCATTTATTTTAAAGTCTAATTTTTTCTATGAAAGGGGGGGGGGGAGTAGATACATAACTCGCCACACCAAAATAATACTACCAAAACTACCACCGCTAGAATTTGAAAATAATTTATGGTCTTTAAGCATAATAATTCAAAAATTCCAAAAATAATATTTTGAATAGTTATTGTAGAAAAAAAATGGGAACGACTATGCTTGGTGAATCACCCTGTATACGAGCATAGATAGTGCAGCAGATTATGATAATAATAATAATAATAATATCGCCGTCAAAATGTTGACACCGATGAGCGTAGGTACCTATCAGTGGCTGTAAAATGATTTTTTCACGGGGAGTCTATCCCCTCATCCTCCTCATCAGTTGGACCGCCAATGATTCTTGTCTTATTATAGGTTAGCAGTTTAGCACGTTTGCTAAGTCCGCGGTTTCTCACTTGCCTATAGAGCTGTTATTTATATGGGCGTATTTCTAAATGGTGTATCATGGTTTATTATATTATTAGATTTCAAACGACGGTCGTCATTTCGAGTGAAACCTATCGGCTATCATAATTTTATTATCCACCTACCAGCTACTCTGCGCAGGCAGCGAGCAATGCGCATTATTATTAGTTTATTTTGTTTATTCGCCAACCCGTGCCGGTGGATATCTGCGGCAGCACCGCAAGAAAGTCTGTGCGCATATATTATAAAACCGACCATTATAGATAAATCCCATTTGACCGACTTCGAGAATCGTGTGAATTCTTGAGGCTGCAGCAGCGGTTTATTGCCGCCATAAACATCGCCTATATACGCAGATAGAGGTACACACCAGGTTATATATACCTACACGAGAAGGACGATGCGCAGTTCAGGAATTATACTATTATATTTTCGCGCAGGCTCGTATATGATGTGTTGTATTTCACCTGTTATAAAATATAGTGGTAGGTATAATGTTTATATATATTATAATATAGCATAAACACAGCACCTCATAATAGGTAATATGTAGTTGGGTATAATAAAAACTGTGCAGTTGACGACGAATCAAAAGAACAAACGTATAGAGGTAGGTACCTACTTTATGATTGAATATTTTTCCATCGATATAGGTACCTGCAGTTACTTTTGCAGCAGTATAATGAATATACGATATGTCGATATTGAAGGCAAAATAAATTATCAATATAATAAGAAATGATAATGACAGTGTACCTACATAAGATTACATTTTTTTCTTATTAATCAATCGAAATTTTTATTTATTTAATATTATTTTAACATTTTATCATTGATGATAACTAGCTGTACGTAATAACGTAATAAGTATACTTTAAATAAAGCTAAAATAAGGAATTAATGTGATATGCGAGCATATTGTAATATATATTATTCAACACGAATAATAATATGTATTATATTGATAATAATAATGGCAAAGAATTTATTTTTAATACATATTTATAAAATTACATTTTTTTAACATCACAAAGATGAACTGATAAATAATAGGAATGTAACTGGATTTGGCTAAATGTAATTTTTTAACCGATTGTAGCTAACAAATTATAACCAATTGAATTTGTAACTGTAGTTAAACTCTTTATCACATATTCAGATTGATAGAAGAGACTGAAAGACTTGCCAAATTAAAAAATTATGATAGGTAGAGAGTTTGAATTGTTTGAAATATTTTTTGGATTGCACGAGTCGAATATTTTACTTATCTTGGTTTGCAAATTGATTTTTTTTTCTAGTAATAATTTGTGAGTAAGAGAGATTTGTAGAGAATAATGAACTATACCTAATGATAATATATAATTATGACCTATGCACGCGCGTAACGCGTACTTAAGTCATTATCGAATACTCGAATTATTGTGAGGATAAAACCGGTAGGTAATCAATTTCAATTTAAATATAATTTGCATTGGCCTTAATTATATTGTCTTACAACGATACTTATTCGATATAATATATTATATATGAATAATGAAAAAAAATTTTCAACCGTGTTGATGTTACTTGATAAATTACATGATAACATATTATTATTATTAGTCATTGCCGATTGACCGATGGGTTGGGATTGTGAATCGTTGAACTCATCAATCAAAGTGTGTTGATCTTTCTGGTCACAAAAATTACAAATTACACCCACAAATGACTGTCAGATTATACCAATACAATCATAACATGACGTACAACGGCTTAAATTTTCATTAGCAATTTAATACGGTGTACCTATATACAATATAATCTTTTTAGGTGTTCAGCGCATGTTTTCAAACGTGGGTTGAGCGATTAAAATAGAGTATAATGTAACTCAAATAATAATATACCTGTTAAATTATTTAGTACCTATACCTACATTTTTAATTTAATTTTAACCAAACTGGTAGAACACGTGGAAAAATTTCGGTTTACATGAATCCATAAAAATGTATTACTATAGTGAAAATAATTATTTAAATAAATGTGAATGTACCTCTAATATTTTACGTATACCGAACAATATTGAAATCGATTGTTTTCGTGCGTTAGATTATAATATGAAATAAACAACATAATGCATTCCGCAATGTTTAGATAATGTTTTATAATAATATTATGCATTAAAGGTTTGAAAATTATTATTATTATCAAAGAATCCACGGACAAGGATTGTCACTCCTCTGTTCTATATACGCGTGTAATATCTGCTATTTCACGCGTACCTATATAGAAAACGTATAGCAAAAACGCAAGCTCACGAAGATCAAACGGTCGTTATTGTTTGGAAAGTGACTTTTTTAGAGCCATAAGACGCTTATTATAAAATGTAAGTCACATAAACAATATTCTCGCATTGTATTAGATATAACTTATACGATAATTATGTTCCGAGTCTAAAAATAATGAGTTCTATAAAGTTTAAACAGTATCTATAATATCAAAAATAAATTTAAAAAAAATTTTCCACGTTATCGTAAAACCAATGAATGCATAGGTAAAAAAAGTGGGTCAGTAGATGACGCTCTGCTGTACAGTAGGTTACAAGTGGGTCACTGTAATGGATGATGTTAAATTTGAATTCAATGATATAACATCATTGTATAAGAAAAACGATTTTGAGCAAAAACGGTCAGTCAGCCTATGATATTACTAAGTATATTTGATGATATTATTGTGAATACATAGTATTATACATATATAATCTATTTACTTGGAACCTTGTTTTAAATTTTCAATCCTTAGCTATAAAAGTTGAACATTTTATAAATTTTTAACTACAAAATAATTAATACATTTTAAATTTGATAAATGTTGTCAAAATTCGATCTTTAAATGCTTGTAAAAAAAATTGTGCCTATGTATTTTTAATTTTTTTTAACCACTATTGTAACGATATATCATGAGCCTTGCATTAATTTTTACGCTTTTTTACCCAACAAATAAAATTTTATTGATATTTATAGAAAAAAAACTTAAAAAATTGAAAACTGTCAATGTCAGTAAACAGCTTAAAAAGTGTCAAAATATTTTCAAAATTGTATGGTGTATAGAAAATGATAATATAAACATTCAGAGAGATTTTCAAGTATCTATACAGTCATTCGTTTTTTAATTACAACAAAATAAGAAAATCGTTACATGAGAAATCGAGTGAATCAAATGTTGTAAAAATATGATTTTCAAACTCTCATATAAGTTTAATTTGATTTTCTTGTAGACTTTTTTTTTTGATAAACTTAGACAAAAGATACTGTTGAAGGAAATCTAAGCATTTTTACTGCCCTAAAAGGTGATGACAGACACACAAATAAAAAATAAAAACACACATCATTGTAAAATCAATACATTCATCGTTCTACTCAGAATCTAAAATACCTAAAGTATTACAAACAGTGATTTTCAATATAACCGTGAAAAACTAAAATAAAATTACGGAAAAACTAGAATATTTACGCATACCGTAGATTTTTGACGATATCGATTTTGTTGTAATTATTTTAAGAATGAATAATAATTATCGTACATCTCAGAGATTTGACATTTTCATCCAGTATTAATTATTTTACCATTTCCGGTGTAATTTTCAAAATATTTTGATTCTTTTTTATGGTTTCTTGTAGACGTTTGAAATATAGATCATTGTACGAACAAAAAATCCCTATAAATTCTTTCAATTTTTTTTATTTTGTTCTGAAATGACTTTCTAGAATCATTTAGGTACAATACAAAACGGTATTATTAAACTATGTTGTTTTTGCCGTTTTCTCACTTCCGCGTAACTTGCAGACTTGCAGATTTAACAAACCTTGCAGCACGCAAGTTGAGTGTATTACTCTATAACGTATGTGTATTATATTGACATATGTATAGCACTACCATAGCCGCATAATAGGAATAACGAATAATAACATAACTGTATACGAACGTGTTATTCATTCGTGAGCATTCGCATGGGACTGTTGACGTGCGGTTGCAGTAAGAGAGATGTCCCTAATTATATAGGTATAGTATTATGGGTATAGGAGTGGTATCTTTTTTTCTGTTAAAAAAATACACGTTAGTTCTTAAGCATGTTTATATTGAATATCACCTACGAAATCGACTTGACACTTTACGCGCCTACCTAATCCTACTTACACGTGTTCAGACCGCACTTGAAGATTATAAGTAAACGTATAATTATTATTATTATTATATACTGCTGCTGCAGCAGTGCAGTGAGCTTATTATTATAATATATTACACGCTGGCGGTCTGCTGTAATCGCTGCTGCTGCTGCTGCTGCAGATATGTAATAATTATTGTTTCGAACACTTTGGGGTTGGTCGAACGATCAACATCGATTTACATGTACGCCCAATAAACTCGACGTAGTTGAAAGAGGTACGAGGTACATGGTACCTACTTACCGTGATTTCAGAAACTGGTTTGGAGTGTGAGAGAGAGAGAGAGAGATAGAATAAAAAAAAAATCGAAACCGATTATTACTCTATTAACCCCTATTTCGATCCATTTAAGCTTACACGAGGCATTAAATTTAATATTATTTTACAACTACTAATGCATTATTACAATGTATATAATATGTCTATACATACGCGTATTACAAGTGTACGCGTGCATTCGAAATCTGTCGTGAATAATATTATATAATACGTTTCCCGTGTATAAACCTTATAGGTACCTAGGTATAACGTTTTCCAGTCACGAGTTTAACGCACACGAATAACATATCAAAATTATAATACGTATACGGGAATGACTCGACTCCCGTGTGTTCTAATCTCTTTATAGAATGTAAAATAAAACGGCAAGAGAGGTTCGCAATGTTTGTGTTTAATGTGTCATACGTATGCTACACCGAGGAGTGCAGTGTGTGTATGTGTTTGAACGGATTCGATGAATATAAAATTTACCGTCTCGCGTATAATAATATGTAACAACTAGGTTGAATATGTAGTCGCTTATGGAAATCATACGGAAATTTACAAGTCACATCCGCTTCATACGTTTCATCATTTTGTTCAGAAAATATAATAAGCGAATGGATAAAACTCGCACTTTTATTTAACGTTTCTCACGGCACCTGCCTATATAGTCGTATACTGTCATATACCGAACGAACATGTCGTGTACAAACAAAATATGCAGGTATAGATAACCAGGTATAGGCTATAACCATAATAAACATATTTATGTTAGGTATACGTTACACACGTACACGTTATAATAACATGTAGTTTAATAGACATATTAATTTTAAAAATGATTTCATAATTTAATAGCCAATGTTTACTTTTATAAAAGTGATATAATATAGTAGGCATACAAGGTGTAACAGAATAACCTGACAAATCAAATTACTTATGTGTTCTAATCAATATGTAAAAATAAAAATGTTTGGTTTAAAATTAATTTATAGACGTTTGCGCCACAAGTGCAGAACCTACCTTAATAATATATTGTTTGTTTTTTAATACCAAAAATAAAAAGAATTTGATTTTATTACGTTTATTTTTTAGGAAAAATTCAACATATCCAATTTGTAAATCTAATCGTTAGAAAAATGTCGATGATAAAAACCGACCTTAATTTAAGTCAAGTAGTTTATTTTTTAAAATATCAATAATCTTTTGAAGTCATTAATTTGAAACGTAATAACTCTTTTCAAAATATATTTTTTTTTTTTTTAATTTTCTGACATAAGTAGGTAAATCCTAAATTATTTAAGTAGGTACTATCCATATAATTCTGATTGTATTTTTCCATACGCAAACTAATATTTATTTTTCCTTTTTGATTTATCAGGTTACACCCTGTATACCTAGTTATAAACTTTAAAACATGTTGTGTTAAATTATAATACATGTCAATACGTTTAATTGGGTACCTCCAGCAATATTATGTCAACATGTTTGTTTATGCCATGAATAATTAACGGAATTATGCCGTTAACATCAGGTGTAATGAGTATTATGATGTTTAAAGTGTTTAAACGTCAGCACATTAAAGACAATAATAATAAATGGGTACTACTTTATTGTAGGTATAATGTCTACGTTGGGAGTAGGTATAATATAATAATATATAATTGTCTTGCTTAATCAACCACATTATATTATTAACTCAATTGATAACTTTAGTAATTAATAGGTACCTATTATATTTCCAATAATTTAATACAGCTAGTGTACTATACAGGAATACCTACAATCCACATGATATAATTTTGCATAATTTAACCAAATTTTGATTTGGTAAATTTTTGATTTTCTATAAAACGCATTAATAGAAGTACCACGGTACTATAATATAGTTGTTATATAGTTAGGTACCTTCAACAATAATAATACATACAATATGTGTATACAAAATTACATATTTTTTTTCTTTCTCGGTTTAAAATATAACATCGACATCTATATTGTGGTTATTAGTTTAAAATCTTATTTACACAGTTGTTTTCTATTATTGACAATATAATATACCTATAGGTACCAAAGTATACCAACCTATAGAATAATATGCTCAATTGAAATTAAGTTGGATAATTTTGTTCCTTTTAAGAAGTCGATGATATTTATGTTTGACAGTATAGGAATATATGTCTGGTTGCACATAGCACTTATCCTATATCTGATGTGGTATAGGTATATGGTGTTTCATTATACTTTTATAATACTCCTCGTCGGATTCATCAAATATATAGATAATATAATGTACGCTCGTCGCTTAGTACCTACTGTTATAATATATTACGTAACCTATTAGACTACTAAAATGTATTTTATTTTTTTTTTTTAAATATAGGTATATCGTTTTATAGGCTTTATAATATTATTATCATCGCAGGGATTTGACCTCCAGAATTCAACTATATAATATACGTACTTATAATAGATACGATAGCGTATTATGGCGGTATTCGACAAAATTTATCGTAAACACGAATAATAGGTATATGTTGGACGCATTATGCAAATCAGTACGCCTATTAGGCGTATTATCATAGGTATATAGTTGTAGGTTATATTATATTATGGTAGCTATTCCGTATAAAAACGAAACACTCTATAATACGCAATCGGGATTTACTCTAATGGAAATAACTGATTTCATATCAGTAAAATATGCATTTTACACATATATATTGTATTATACAATAACAATATATATAACTATATAAGTAGCCTCGACACTTTTTACATACGTCTTATCCTTGCGAGGTTGCACCTACGCCTATATTATTACATCTCATATAGTCATATCCGTATTAATGTTATCGCGATTCGGCCAGAGTTTTTCAATTTTTTTTTATAGTTCTGCTGCAGACATTATATGTGTGGTTTTCGTTTGGCATTTATGCTGCCCAAAGTTAATCCCCCCCCCCCATTGACTCTCTATCGCGGTATATAATAGCAGTGCCTATCACAGTTTGTAAAATACTCTACAGTACAGAAATAGTCAAACTTATTTTTCGCGTGGCACTCACGTGTATTATGGATCGATCCATACTAATGACTAAAAATTGCAAAACTATTCGAAAATGTCAATACATACATATGCATTAATAATGTATAAATTATCAAGCATAACAATAATAGGTAATTATACGCATCATAAGTACATTCAACTGCAGTATATTAGTACGTACTTACCTATTTATATAGAACATAAAATAATAATAGATCCGTTACAAACATTATAGTAAAGTTATTTATTCATTTATTTACTTATTTACCGAACTTGAGTTTTTAAGGGTGCCAACGTCAGGTCAAGTTTTTTTCATCGTCGGCCACCTTTTCTTAATAATAGTAAATGCATATAATAAATGTTGTGTGTAAGACGCTGATACGTATCTATAAAGTGTAAACTATATTTTATCATACCTATAATAACGAAAAAAAGCATTATCTGAAAAGTTGGTAATGTCTTTGGTCATTCGTATCAATATAATATACATCTACAAATAATAATAGTTTACCTCCACGCATAATAATATATTATAAATTTATATTTTATAAGCATTATAATATTATATAGTAGGTATACATATGCATAATAAATAATATATTTTAATTTTTATGCATTGGCGCAACTGTAAGCCAGGCCAATTAGAGGCAGAAAAAATTAGGGGTGCCAAGGTACACCCTGGACCCACCTGCAACCCTCCCTTGATCCTGCCACACGGCCTTACGTAAATACAATAACCTTCTACGTACCATCACCAGTGGTACGCGTACCAATACCGTTGCTCTACATAACTATTACGTATTATAAAGTCGTAAATTATATGACACGATGAACTGATTCGATTAAGCAGCTTACTTGCAGCCTTACGATTTGTATTTATTTATTTTTTTTATAAAAAAATCTCACTTCTATGAACTCACTGCAAAATCGTGTTTATTTGTATATTATTATGTCTAGCAATTCAATACGTCTCATATTGTTGAGGTTATCGAGTGCCATTTGCCTGTCGTATAATCGTATCACCGTACACACGTGAAGTTGAGCAATTTTACTCACCTATATACGCAATAACACTGCAAGAAAGGAGAAATAAATTTGCGCGATTTCACGTTTCGACGTGCATCTATAGCGTACACAATTCGCGGAAAATTCGTCAACGCGTATTTTATAATAATTTTTATTTCGAGTAATATTAAATTTTGACGGTATCAAAGAACTGGACTGGCTGGAGGATATTGATTAGAGTGGTGATTTATGTGTAGTGGATATAATTATAAGAATTTCGTTTTACAATTAAAACCTTATAGAACATTTGAGTTTATCGTCGTTTAGAATAAAAATGTTTTGGATTTTTTACGTATTTTAATAGACGTTACACACAAATGGTTGTCTCCGTCTTACTAACGCATAACATGACAAATTTTGTTTTTAATAGAATCCTTTTTTACTCTTTGTTTTTAATATTAGAGTGAATTTAACGTTTATTAATTAATTTAAATACAAGCATAATATTACTTAAGGTGCTTAGAAAGGGGTTTCTTGGTTTTCTTTTTAACTTTAAACCAAGTTTTGAGTATTTTAAAAATGTAAATCTGTTGTAAATTTTTTGTGCATAATGCTAATAACTTGCACCAAAATAAAAAAATGTTTAAGAATATCTCTCAAAGTGCACTATAGATAATACAACTTGCCTTTAAATCTGATAATCTGACCAATTAGTTGAAAATTTTAATATAAAAAATTTCATAGTAAAATGGATTCTTCACGTAGAATTGTGTTATGTTATGCTTTAGACGTAAAAAAAAATGTAAGACGGAAACAACACATTTATATATATATATATCCTGAAAACTACTGCGAAATAGGCGTCATAAAAGTGGGGCCACGGGTGGCAGGGTGTTGTGTTAAATATATATTTCATATAAATACAGTTGAGGTAGGCAAAAAAAAAAAAAATTACCGATAATATAAAAAATGTAACAATAATTATTATGTCGTATAATGGTATAATAATGCCGAAATAAAGCCGTATAATGGTAATGACCAGAATACGGGAGATTTTTCGCAAAGATAGAAATAAATCACGTGTAAAAATATAATATACACAATACCAATGTTAATGGAAAAGTAAATTTTATCATAAACGAGTATAAAATTGTTTTGATTATTTGGTTTTGCGTTATTTTTTGCTTAATGATATCCCATAAACTTCGGTTTGCGTCATTATGTTTTGTTTAGAGGTATTTTATTTCTTTCGTTATCGTTTTCCATTTTAATTGCGTTTACAGCAGTCAATCCTTTTTTGGCACGTAGGTATAACGGTACAATCTGAACGTAATTACAACGTTTAAAAGCTCTGCTATAAAAGGTATACATAGATAATAATATTTTTGTACGGGGGAATGTGCGTGCATTATGGTCTATGTGCCGACGGGCTTACAATTTTTTTTGGTATTTTCGAAACGAGAATAAAAATTGTTATCGTCCCGTCGGATAAACCTATACCCATACCAACTTGTATGCCAGCCCGGACGCATACCACGTGTGGTCCACAACAGCGGCGGCGGTATAGCTATTCATATGACCAGCGCTCGGGGCTCGGTACACGACGAGCTGGGAACTATATAAGTATTATACGATAATAATGTACGGAATAATAATATAATATCAACAGCGAAAGCCAAAACGGACATTATTATTGTAATATTAGCGTCTCGGAAAACCCGAAAATCCGGGCCCCGGCGGCCATGGGTCTCAACCGGTTTCGCCGAAGGTTAAATATTGTAATAAGTATTATACTTACTCAGATCGTTCGTATTGCTTGGTCTATAATATTATGTACTCATAATGGAAGTATGCTTACCTATGTCACGTTCGCAGACCCAGCTGAGGCGGCGAAAACTCGCCCTTCGCATAGTTCATTTCAGTAGGTACACGTATTATTTGGTACACGTCATACCTACATTTCAATGAATAACTATGAAATTGACTTAATGTTTAAAATATTATATTTTGATACACAATACGTGCGAACACAATATAATACACATGTACCTATATATTTTTGGTATTTTCTCGACTTACCATACTTACGGTAATACATATAATATATAGGTATAGGCTATTGGCGATTGCGAGATGGGCGTGGCTTATGAGCAATGATGAGGTAACCGTCGACGGCGGTCAGCGCGCATCATGCTCAAAAGTGTCATAGGTAATATTGTAATTTGTATAGAATAATTAATCTATTATTGCGATTATTGTTTAGCTATTATGTCTATACATAATGTTGTTTATAACATTGTTGTAATAATGTAATATTAATGTCGATATTATAGAGCATATCAATAGATAATAATTACATACTTGATTATTGTTTATTAGTTATTTATTTCTAAATAGTTAGTACTTAGTAGGTAAATAAGTAAATTGCAAGAAGACAACACACAATTGACATTAATACCGTCACAGTTATTTTAATTTAATTCTGAAGTTAGATTTGTAACATTCCCGAAAGAACATGAAATCAGTATAGAAGGAAGTAGTGGATTCGTGCAATGAGAATGGGTAAACAAATCACTAGGTCAATGTCTGTTTGTTCTTTTCACTTTAAACGAGATGATTACATCCCAGATAATATAAGGTATAACTATATAAGTAATATCAGTATATACAAACAAAATTGTATAAATTATGATTTTAAATTTATCTTAGAAAAAAAAACATTATTTAAAACGAAATGCTGTCCATAGTGTAACTTACCAAAACTCAAACAAATATTTTAACTCCCAACATTACTTAATTTGCAAGATCAAAAAGGGAATGAAAATATTGCTAGAGCAGATAGTTGGAGGTGTCCAAATATGTACAAATAATGTTGTTCCTGAAGATAGTTCGTCTAATATTGAAGAAAGTATTACAAATAAAGGTATATAAGACAAAATGACAAATTATATTTGAATCCAACAAACTAGTGCTGATGTGATATTTTTATTTTCCACGCTATTAAACAGTGATACCTTGACAGTTGAATACATTAACTGTGCTACATTCTTTTTTTCTTCTTGGTTCAACAGTAAATTCTCTACGTATTTTAGAAGCCGAGTAGAAGTCTTCGATTACATTCAAGAAAGGACCGTGTTACCGCGTTGGAATAATTGCAATAAAATCCACCAGAGCGCGTATCTATGTTTAGCAATCGCCAATAGGCAATACGGAAATATTAAAAAAATGTCCACATTTGAGTGGATGGCCACCGACGAAAATGTCCAGATACATAAATGGCTAGATACCAAAAAGTCGAGGTACAAAAATAGCTGGAGGAAAATATGTGGTCGGACTCAAAAATGGCCAAGAGGAAAAATATTAAATTAGTTGATAACAATTTAGTATACCTATACTTGTAATTTTTGAATAGCTAGTAGCCTTCATTAAAATTAATAATTCAAGTGTTTTTAAAAACAGTAATTTATGATTTAATAATATATTATACGCTAAGTATATGAAAATTCGTATACCTATATCTACGCATAGACGTTAAAGCTATATGCATATTATACGAATTTCAGTTCACTATTTCAACAATTAATAAATAATAATATACTAAAATATTTAAAAAAATGTATCGATTATAAAAAATTGTAATTTAATTGTTTAATTATATGTTTCAAGTTAATACGGTTAATTTGTTTTTAATTATAACAGAATGATAAAATATATCGTTTATCAAACCACTTAATTTCAAACTTCCTACGAATAATATATTTTATGGAATTAAACGTAGGAGGCACTTCGTTATTAATTTTTAACCTTTTTTAATCACCGACAATAATTGTATATAAACTAAATAAAGTAAATATTAAAATTAATGAACAAAAATAATTGGTCACCCATCCATTTATACTTAGCATAAAACTGCTGGCTAAACCGAAGAAATATGTTATTTCAATTAAAACATTTATCATTAATGATAAAATAATTTATTTGTTTTCGTAATTTTGACAAATGATGTATTTTTTTTTTATAGTATTACCTATCTATTCCCGTTTTAATGCTGTTTTTTGTCTAGTTTTTATCCTATGGTGTTTTTGTTTGTCAATGCATATTGGAGCTGATATGATTTGCTTATGCAATTATCAATGTCGAAAAGACTTTTTCGGTAAAAGTAATTAGACAACTTATTATCTGAAAACAAAAAATTCAAGGAACTTATAATTTTGGGAAAAAGTGACAAAAAATACCAGAAAACCGAAATAGGTACTTAACTATTTTGGATTTTGATATATTTTTTCTCGCGCTTAAAATTTTATAAATAATACATTTGTTTAACAATTGTAGATGCATCAAATATACTTATTATTCAAGTATTTTCTACATGAGATAATTTTCAAAATAGCTCTTTTTAAACTAATATTTTTTCAAATTATTTTTCAGTTGATGTTTAATCAAATAAAATCTTGGCTTCAACAAAGATTTCCCCGGTCGGGCCAATAGAAACTGGTACCTGTGCAGTTTGTTTTTAGTTTTTACAGCAATTTAAATGTATCAAAAATACATTGTCAAAAATATGCTCAACCTAACGGATTGAGAAATTACCAATATCGTAAACATTCCTGAGTTCTGCGTTTCCTATTTACTAAATGTGTCCTAACCCAACCTATATAATATACAAAGGTCATTCACTCTTATAAATCGTCTTCAATGATTTATCATTGAATTCAAATGTACCATCGTCCGTTACCGTGACCTACTCAATGTCGAGGTACACGCGAAACCTTATACCATAAAACCTTACCTATGTATCAGAATAGCTGGTCCCCCGTTTTAATTTCTATCGATGGGTCAGTATTTATACGGGTGCATCGACGTTTGTCCAGCATTTTTGTTTTGTCTTGCAAATCCCAGAAATAGTCCCTAAACTAGTAAATCGAATCGAACATAATACGAGATCCGTGATACGGTAGTGGATTTGAAATAACTATTATCCTTACATTGAAAAATGTACATTGCCATTATAACGGCTAAATTTATGTATATAATAGACTCAAATGTCAATAGAGGTACTACCTATAACCTATATATACCATGGTCGTTTGTATAGATTCGTTTTTGAACAATCCCTGTTCTGATTCAAAAAGAAATGAAACGTATTCTTTTTCAATTATCATTATATGTCGTGTAGTATTATGTTGTCGTAGTGTTCTCGTGTTACTAAATGACATCTAAATGACATCTTCGAAGAATATGTGTGCCACGTGTTTCGAGACGGCCGATCGAAGGGCCGATTTTTATATTTTAATTTTATCTGGTCACCAAATTGTACAAGACGTATAGTATACTCTTAAACAAACCGAAATGATCGGAAATTGGCACGACATAATAATATTGAATATTATTGAACATTACAAACGTCGAAAAAATGTAACAACGATTGGTAATTACTAATTCGTTTTAAATACCACAACTATAATAATAAGTTATCTTCAGACTTCGGTACTTAAACCAAACAACACAATATCTAAAACGACTAAAACGCATTTAACGTATAATATCGTGATAAACCGTCTACATAGGTACTATATAAAATTACATTCCTGCGGCAACACAATTAAACCCAATCGTCCGAAATTTAACAAGTCATTATGAACATTCCACGTTTAGAATGTGCCCATTTGGTCTTACTTGAGCTGACAAGTTTGTATTTGAACGAAAGTCTAACATTTTTCAATTATAATATTCACTCCGTCTTACAATTTGCAGCTCACTTTTGGTCAGTACTCAATTTCTCATTAATCCGTTTTGACCAATCAATTGCCGGTCAATTTTTTCGTATATATTATATTCTCGTATAACGTCATAATAAAACGTAAAATAAAACGGTCACATCGATTTATTATATAAATTATATAAGCTGATACTGCACGGCGGTGCCCGCAGCAAATCAAATACCCCTTCTTGAACTCCGTTAAAATGTAAAATGCGCCGATTTTGAACACGCAGTCATCTTGGTTGTTTTGACCAAACATAAAATACATGTCTGAAATAATATGAGTTTTATTTCCTGTACGCAATGGCACCCTATACAAACGGGAAATTATTCGTTTTTCGTGAGCCAACAAATCCCCGCGGTGTGAGCCCCTCTATGCTAAACCAAAAAAATTGACTTCGAGGTGCACATGTCTAAGTACCTATACCTATGTTCCAAAATTCAAAACTATGAGTGTGACACACACACACATTGCTTTTTAATAATATAGACAATTAATTTGTAAATCATATACGTCGAGGTTTCGACTTTTGCTTTTATAGTTGTATACTAGCTGTATACTTGTCTGCAACAGACGGCTTGCCGTTAAATTTTAGTGAGAACACGGCTGCAGTGCGCAGGCACCACCATGTTTTCTATACGAGCGGCTTTTTTTTTGTGATTTTCTAAAGAACTCTTTATATTCCGTATGGATTTGTTTAACGGACGAACCGTGTGAGAAAAAAAAACCTGTGTGATTTTACCGAATATGGCCTGTAATCTCTCATCGCCGCTCATCTGTTATATTGAATTCGACGCGTTTCATACTTGTGACTACTGTACCTACATATAATATAATACATATTGTATATAATGTTATACAGGTACGCACCGCCCAACCCCAAAAATATTACAAAACGAACGGGGCACGACAATAGCAACTGTACAACAATTGTGTCGGCCGCAGTAGGCTATTATAAGAGCGTATACGAAATACCGACGGTACCCATACACAGTAATAATAATATAGTAACAATATATGCGCACAGGTACCACAGCATCGCGCGGCATTCATTTATTAAAATATTATTATTATTATTATTATTATTACCATAACATATTATACACTCGTATTGTGCGCGCGAAGCCGAGTTTCCGATGCCTCAGAGGTTTCAGCGCGTCAATACGACAACACACTGCCTTTATGGGTATTTGGGTCACATTTATGCATTATTATTATAATTGTATTATTATTATTTGGTGCTGCAGTACGACCTACGCCAAATATTATGCCTGCCGTACCTATACGACTACACACGAGTGTTACAACAATAGTATTGTATAATACAGTGTTGAGGAAGCTACTTTTTTTGGTAATTAAATATTACATAAATAGAGAACACCTGATAATGAATGAACTATCGAAATTGTAATTAAATTATTCTCGAGTAACTTTTTATTTTAACGTTGAATATCACTATAGGACACAATAGTTATAATCAGGGCTTGCATTTGAAAAAGAAATTTTGTCTTATGTTATTTACAGTTAAAATGTTACACAATTTTTGCGTTTATCGTTATACAGAATTAAAAATTTATACAAGTTTTGTGTTTATCGTCACTTGAAATAGTGTTAACCTATTCAATTTAAAAATAATAATTAATTCGGGTAGGTAATGACCAGGATACGAAATATAATATCATCAATTCTTAGATTGTTTGCATGAAATAAATGTTTGCATGAAACCAATAGACCTGTTAAAAAAATAGATTTTAAAATATTTCGTTTTGCGTTATTTTTTGTTTAATGATATTTTATAAATTACGTTTTGCGTTATGTTCGCTGTTTAATTACGTATAATTTATTTTGCGGTATTTAATTATTTTTGTTTATCACTTTCCGTTATAATTACGTTTACAAATTTCAATCGTTTCTGTCAATTATAACGTTATTATAACGTTTGCAAGCCCTGATTAGAATATCAATACGCACAATTAAGAAATGACATTCAATAATCGGTAATAATTTCAATTACTAACAATGTTTCACGTGACGCTACACCCGTATATTGTGTTGTCTCCGTCTTACAAATGTACAATATAGAAAAAACTGTTTTGCGCGGTAAGAACCGAGAAGGCTACAATCATGACTAAGAGACGAGATTTTCACCACATAAAAAGGAGAACTTTGGCTGTGCAACGTTGTTTTTATTTTTTTGATATCATTTGTATGAAAAAAGTTTTTCGAGTTTGAAAAACACAAACAATAACGGTTTTTGAAACAGTAAGAACTTTTTTCATACAAGTGATATCAAAAAAATAAAAACAACGTTGCACAGCCAAAGTTTTCCTTTTTATGTAGTGAAAATTTCGTTTCTTAATTACGATTGTAGCCTTCTCGGTTCTTTCCCGCGCAAAACAGTTTTTGTTATATTGTAAATTTGTAAGACGGAGACAACACATACGGGTGTAGCGTCCTCTCAAGTCCAAATCATCATTCAGCGTTATTAACAGTCCGGCCCAAAAATCGCATAACCTACAATTTAATTGATAACCTAAGCGACACCGGGCAGAATTTCACACTTTTCGGCCGCATTGCAAAGGCCAATACAAGGTAGTAATATTAGAAATTTCCAAAGGCGGGCAAGTTAATTCAATTAAATTGCCATCACTTAAGTTAAAAGTTAACAACAAAAAAAGTTTACTAAATAAAGCCACATAGCTGATGTGCTTGGTACACATATGACATATAGCGTCACACAAATAATATACGAAAAACTGACAGAATCCACAATTACCATAAATAAACTCAAAAAGGTAAAACTTCAAACTCAACACGTCTCCACACGTCACGCGTCGTCACGTATCAAATACAACCTCGTCTGGCCCATCCAGCGTAACAGCCGCCCAACCAACATCTAATGTCAAGATTTTGTGTGATTTCTTGTGTCCGATTTCAATGTCAAGAATTTTGAACGAATTGTTGACTACCACAGTATTTTGTTACGGACGTCCACGCAGGACACGGTTTTTTTTTTCAGAATTCAGTCTAATTTCGTCAGTTAATTGAATATCAATAATGGTACTCAGTGACGTAACTTATAAAAAATAAAATGAGTACCAAAATTGGTCCTTAAAGCCTGAAAGTCAAACAAGGCGATTACCAATTTTGGTACTCAAAACGTATAAAATGAACGATTTAAACATATAGGGTATAAACCATGTGAGGTCAAGGTATGGTATTCATGGCAGTCAACTCGTCTAATCAACTTACCGTCGATTTAAAGTTTAAACAAACCCACGACTAACATTCCACAGAAATTATTCATTTCATATCAAATTTCTTATCAACAAACCTCGTTAAAATTATCATTATCTATATTTAATTCTCCTGATATATTGCATAAATAGTTACCGTAATCTTTAATTGCTTTGTAAACATTATATTATTATTGCATTATATCTTTAAAATGTCATATTATGCTATATTATTACCCATGTTATTAACAAAAGTTTAGCGAAAAGTTAGCTGGGTGGGCTGGGTACAATGGTACATGTACCTACGTCAATTATTTGCTGAAACATTTTCAATTAAATAAATAAAACTAAAAAATGTTGGTGTCAGAAATTCGTGATTTAAAATTAAATTAAATTACATACAATATTATCAATTTAATTGGTTCTCAAAATGTATTAAAAGTAATAAAGTAACGAGTACATTTAGTTATTTTTCTACAAAAAAGTTCCTAACTTATGAGTTTTATCACGTATAAATTACTTAAAATAAAATGTAATTAAATCACCACCTAATTGCTTGAAAAATATTTTGTTACAGTAAAATGTAACTTAAGTTACTCCCTCGACACTGTAGGTATATTATAATATATATTTTTACACACGGCACCGATTGGAACACTATATTTTCGTACCCTTTAAAATCAAATCCGAAAACATCAAAACAATGAATAAAGATAATTTTTCTTTACTGATAAGTATACAGTTAAAATAAAATCAATTTATATGTCTTACATACTAATTATAACTGAAGCCGTCTGGCCAGTTGCTTTGCACTGTAGGTAAGCTGTAAATAGTTTAATATAATATTCAATATTATAATATACTGCACAGATATAATTTTTTTTACATACAATATAATATATTAATATATTATTTAATGGGTAATAATGCGACGAGTCACGCTATTATATTATTGAATAAATAAATAATTATCGACATCGATATTATTGCAATGCATAACTTGATAGGATACACACTAATTATAATTAATTATTATTCGGAAATATTTTGATTGGGATAAGAATATTATCTAGAGTTGGACAAATCTATAAATAATTATAAGTATAAAACGCATCATTTGAATAATGTTCAAAGAAAATAATGCCCCCTCGTTGATATTATCGTGTAGTATGATTGCTAAATTTAAGACTTTTAAATTCATTCATCAAAATATAAACTTCAAACGCTCATAATTTGGGTTTTTTTATACTATTTCTATTTCCAGTGTCAATTTAAATATATAGTTTTAGAATATTATATTAGAATGTTATATGCGCTGCAATTGGACATAATGCCCGTATGTCATTAAAATAAATAAAAAAATATGAGTATAATACGCTAACATTTTTATTAAAATTCTAGTAAATAACTTATGAGAAACCTTGTACTTCGTTAACCCTCGTGGTATTAAAACTAAAAAAAATGTTATGGGTTTGAATAATTTGCAAATGTTTGTGTTATTTTGAGCTGAGTACAATTTTATGATATCCATGAAATGTCATTTTGGTGGTCACATATTTGTCACGTTATGACGTATCTGATCGCTTTTTAATTTTTCTCAGATCTTATCCCAACTACCAAACGCTGCACTATAACACAGCTTATTATTATATTAAACCAATTGATATATTATACCCAAACGTTTACTTACATTTTTTATTTCGGCTTTCGAACACCCGAATATTTATAGCGCCCGAAACCCGCGGATAAATGATTCGGGATAGCTCTGAATTACGCGTGTATTGTTACGCTGCCCGGCTCCCTCGATATGTGGGCGGTTTTCGTTTGAACGAATTTTTAAAAAATGCCACCTGTTTGGGCGAGTGATTTTAAAACATTGTATACTGTGTTTGGGCGATATTTTATAATATCCTGGGATGTTGTATTTTATCATTTCATTTTCTCTCTCACTTTGACAGACTTACTTGGGTTGTCAATGAATTCCACGGGTATAATTAAAAGTGAATTGTTTTTGTGTGTGTGTGTGCGATTAAAAATTTAAATGATTGAAAATCGAGTTAAAATAATATGTAAGTTAAATATAAGTGTGTGCAATTAAAAATTGAAATTATGTGCCATATTTAGACTGATAAAATTCCCCATTATATATGTTTTTTATCTTAATCTCTACAAACGTACAATTTTATCTTTTTATATTGTATCACACTCGCTCCGACACATTATAAGAAACTCGCCCAAACACATGACTTGTATTATGTGGGTAAAAAGGTAATTCGCCCGAACGCATGACGCCCGTGTACAATATTATTATTATTAAGTACGCGTTTATCGGCGGCGGCGCGTGAAAATATTGTACATCGTAACATTATTACCGTGCGCGCACAATAATATCGTACGGCGTGGGCATAACGCATGCAATAAAGTACGGCGAATAATACGGTGCTTTTGCCAGAAAATAATAATAATAATATGTACTGCAGCCGACGACGGCGACCTTGAAATCGTACGATTTTTACAAACTCGCATTATAATCGTAATAACGAGTAATAACGACCTGCAGCGAAGACCGTCGGCATACAACATAATAATGTGTGCAGTAGTATTATAGTCAATACGCGTATTATATAGTTGTTTTGTACGAGTATAATGTGTATAGGACGTAATAATATATAATATCATTGTATAGTTACCGTACACGATACCCGAGCGTATTATATTTTGTACGTCATATTATCGTATTATATTATAATTATTACATATTATTATTATATCATTCCGAATTCCGATCGACGAGTCGTAAGCCCGAAAACCGTCGAATAATAATACGATGATATTATAATACAATTATATAACTATCCCGATAACCGTCGAATAATTTCAGGATATAAATACATTGTAATATCATTATAATTATCCCTACAACCGTCGAATATGATACAATTCGAGGATAATTTGTCTATCCGCGGTGTCTCTCTCCCCTCATCGCACCAGCTCAACCAGACATAAGACACCGGTATTATATGTTATTGAATTGTGAAATATAATTCAGACAAGTACAACATTATTATAAATCATACGAGTCAACTCCAAGTCCTCAGAGCCGTCTCAAAAGTTGTTCGATGCCAGTGGCAAATTAATGCGAGGGCCTCTAATACATCATAACACGATATTATGATTAAAAAAAAAATAGTCACTGAGACTTGCAAAATTAAGGCAAATATTACCGACCAAAGTCCATTTTGCTAATTCATGGTATCCGTGACAATGTATACAACTTACAAGTCTTCAGTATTAAAATAATAACACTTTGTGCCTTGCTGGCAACTTTATTAGCCGTACGTCAATAAGTAAAAGGGCGTTATTATAATAATTAATTATTAATAATCAATTTATAACAGTAGCAAATAACATTACTATAGTCACCGCCGACTCTGAGTCTTCGCACTCCAGTACCTATCATGACAATAATTAAATATGACAATCATTGTCCAAAAACGTAGGCTATATTAGGTACATAATATAAATATAAAATTACAAATTATAAAATTGTGTTATTGAAATTCCACAGTGAAAATGATTTTTAGAAATTTTAGGATCTAAGTATGTAATCCTAATCATCATTATTTTTAAAAACTATAAATCCATCGGGAATTAGTTAGAGGGCCCATACAAATGTTCCATCATTTCTATTTTTTTCAATGCTAAATTGTAAATTTTACAATATTATGAATACATGATAAAAGAAACCCGAGGTCCAACCACCTGCAAAATGTTTAAAAATTATTTATTTCTGGAAATATATATTGTATAAGTGTTAATTTTTAATAATTTTTCTAAGCTTCTATTCTACAACTTTTATTGATAATTTTAAAAATAATACATTAAGTTAAAATAACGTACATTCCTATACATATTATAATGACTAAAGTTAAAAAACTTAAGACTAAAAACAAAAGTGAATTAACTTCTTTTTAACCGAGTTAATTCGATATTTTTCTCCGCGTACTAACTTTACACTTTTATAGTTAAAAATGTTGTTTTGTCATCATAGGTTAACGTTCTTAACGGCTTAACTTGACCAAGTCAAGTTAAGTGTTTTCGTCAACTCACGCCGTGCAACATCGGAGGTCGTCGCGACGCCGCAAAGGTATATAATATACTATATAGGCACTTTTTACTATATTTTATTTATTAATAGGATCATAATATTATAATGACGACAGCTAACAATACAATATTATATCGCATAATACCAATATCATAGTATGACGATTCGACGCGTATAAAAAGATCTTCGCGGTCGTCTTTCGTCGTCATTCGTCATAATGTCGTTCCGGTCGTGCAGTATTATATAAAATAATAATACGATACCTACACCAAATATTGTACAGTTTTCATCAGTTCGATCTCACACGACTTAGGACGACGTGAGCGTTATTATTACGTATAAGCCGTATAGGTATATCGCGTAGGTATTATAGGTATGCACTTATACCATATACGCGAAGTACGAGGCTCTACACGTGTGTGTTCGTTTATTGTGTTAAATGAACCGAATGAATCGCACACACGGTAGTCGTATATTATAGGTAATATTATATATCTATTATTATTGTATATTATTGTGTTTGCGGTCAGCGGCAAACATAATATAATATTATCGGCGAGCGCGCGAGACGACTAGTCCAACGGCACAGTAAATAATAATAATAATAATAATATTTCCCTTTTTCGTCTTCTCCGGTCTTCTCTACCGTACGCGGTACACCTATTGCCAATATAAAATGTATAATGACAATAAACGATAAAACGTGTAATACGCCTCCTCGTGTTCGACATTCCATTGGCCATCGCGTTCATATAATAATAATATAACGAGATCAATTCGATGCGCACCGCGACGTCCACTGGCTATATACGTGCGTATTATTATATTATTATTATTATATTATACAATACAATGAAGAACGGTCCAAGGGGATTCCGTCTGCGGCGACGGCGCATAATATTGCGTATGGGTATACGAATGGCCTAACGAATATAATAATGGTATATATAGGTATAATACGCTTTATATTCAGCAACGGATTCGGTCGGAATTATAATAATAATAATAATGTGCTCTCCCGGCGGCCGAAGAGCGAGTGCACCGCCCCTGTGGCGTAATTGCGGGAAACAAACGGCGGCGGGCGAAAAGCATAATATTATATACACAACCCGTCGCGTTAGGACCACCCCCGAATCATATATGTGTTATTTATTTTGTTTGTTTGTTGGTTTTTTTTACAACACCGCATTGATGTGAGAAAATAAAATAACGCACGCCGCGACGTTTTGAGTTTCGACCGCGGTATAATACGAGATCATAAAATAATAATACATATGACGCGATACCCGCTACAAAATATGCGGTCAAAAAAAAAACAAAACGTTCAAAACGAAATCCATTATTCTCACTTTATTGTAGAACGCGGCACACGCGCGTCTTAGAATAAAATATTATAATATTACGTACTTACCTTATATGATTGAACAATAATAATTATAAAATGTACAAAATAACGTTTCGTTACAAAACGTTTGTCCGCGTAGCTGCTTCTATACCTACCTTTGCAATTATTTACGTACCTATGTGGGTACGATATAATAGCGCAAACATCGTCGGGAATATTTCTGGCCATGGTAGAAAACCTGACCCGTCTGTTGGGAATCGCGTGGGCCAACTATTATATGTTATACGCGTATATTATACCGATGCGAGAAACCATATATACATATTATATAAACGTTTATAATACATTTTAAGTTTTACCGTTTCACAGACAAAGCGCATCGACATGTCTACTGTATCTACCCTACCTGCATATATTATACAATCATATAGTATTGAAAGTTACAAACATTTTTAGCCTCAAAGTTTCATTTGCAGGGAGAGAAAGCATGACGCCAATTACCATAGAAGTGCGGCAGGTGTAGACGGGGTATGCACCCGGACAGACACTTGTTGATGATAGTGTATCACTTAAGAGGACGCTACACGGCCATTTGTTGTCTCCGCCTTACAAGTTCGTAACATAGCAAATTTACGCTCAGAAGAACGCGTTTAGCTCCGATAGTTTAAAAGTTAGAGTGAAACGACCTATTATGAAACTTGATGTTAAGAACATTATCTATATGTTTGTAAGTGGGTTTTTTACGATAGTTATATTTTTAGCGAGTTATGCGTATATAATATTGCGTAAATTAAAATTGTTCATGAGTCATTACTCAACGAAAAACTGAGATATCGTAAAAAATCCACATACAAACACAGATAATTTTCTTACTATCAAGTTAAATAATAGATCGATTCACTTTAAATTTTAAACTAACGTAGTTAAAAGTGATCTGCTGAACGTAAATTTGTTATGTTACGCACTTGTAAAACGGAGACAACAAATATCTGTGTACCGTTCTTAAGTCCAAAAACAACGCATTTTAGAAGAATAAAGAATATTTGTTATGCAGGTATGAATGATTATATTTACTGCTTAATGTATTATGCGACAAGAACCATGAAATTATCTTGTTACATATAATAATATTATATCCTTTCTAATAACCACGTCTTTATAAAAATATGTTTTTATTTTTCAACATAAAAAAAAAATTGTGAAAAACATAGTATTTTGTTACCTATAAGAAGCAGAAACAATAATAATGTTTATCATTAATATGCATTACATATTATTTTTGAGGAGCACATTTTAGCATATTATTATGTTCAGCATATTATTATTTATTATAAAATCATGATGTACAGATTCCTTTTCGTAATAATATCGTACCTGGTATACCTATATTTACATACACCGATATTACAGTCGTATAATAACTATGCTACACGGCGTTACCCGTGAAAAATTAAAAAATGATAGTGGAGTAATTAACTCCACGTAAACTACACATATTGTTAACAGATAACACATAATGGCAACCCTATACGAAGAAAAAAATATTTGTTTTTCGTGAGCCAATAAATCCTTGTGTGAGTCCTCTTTAAAATGCGAAATTGAAAAAAAATTGTCTTGAGGTGTACATCCTCAGGTATAGGATTACCTATGTACCGAATTTCAGAACCATGAGATAGACTTGCTATGATGGGTCGCTTACAGGATCGCTTACACACACACACGACACACAGGCATTGCCTTTTATAGATAATTGATTAATGGGCTGTTATACATGTAACTATAATAATATTGAATATTCCCAGAGCCTTAATTAAGAATTTCGGGGACAAGGGATAATTTTTTGGTGGGCCCCTGAACTTAAATTATAAATTAATTTTTTTTTGCTAAACCGTGTTTTTATATTCACCTACCTATATTTTTTAAGATTATAAATATATAAATTATACAATAATAGTCTATAAGTAATTATTTAATGTTGATTTCCATAAACAATATATTATGTGACTGTATTATAATAATATTATATGGGTTCCCCTAATCATGTCGGGACCCAGGGCTGCAGCCCCTTAGTCTCCCCCTCATGTCAAGAACGTTTTGAAAAAACAACGGAATGATAAACCTAAACAAAACAAAAAACTCGTGCGAATAACGTGTGCACGGGTGCAATATACATATTATTATTTAGTATGAAGCATATTATATAGTTTGGCTACAGTAATGAAAACAACAAAACTATAGAATCATATAGAAATATCACGGTAAGGTATGTGCGTATATAAGATATGAATAATGGTATATTTATATATGGAAATGCGTATGTGAAAGACACGTCGGATGTCGATACGTATATAGGTATACGAATTATGTACCTATATACTCTTTGCAGATCTATACCAAAAATAGTATACAAGATGTCATAGTTCATATACAAGATGATTCTTTTAATACTTGCCTTATCTAGAAAACAATATAACATGATAGTTTATGAAAATATAACATTTTCTTATGCATGATTTGAAGTCTTTATAAAATAAAATATTTTAAAATTCTATTTGCCGGAGTGGTAGATCAATATTTTGTAGGGTACCCATGTGCCTCTCCAGTCTCTACTCCACTAGGCACCAATATAAAATTTAAATAACACACGAACATATACAACGTAATAAATAACTAAAAATATTAAATAAACAACGTAATAAAAAACTCCTAATAAATCAAAAATTCTGATTTAGTATACCTATAAAATATATGTAATTAATGTAATTATAAACAATATTGTAGAAGAAGATTAAAACAATTAATATAACAATATGAGATGAACGCATAATTTTTTGTAATATTAAATCAAATCGTGAAAAAATAATATCCATTACTTTCTGACGGTTACAGAAATATAGGTAGGTACCTACATTATAATTATAATATTATTATACTTGATTAAAATTAGTGTAATGTCCGCATGAAATATTTACATAGATTCGCGGCTATATCCAAAAATAATATAAATTACGTGATAATCATTATAATATTATGGTTCCTTAATAATTTAATAACACGATATTATACAGCATATTATAGTAGTAAGTAGTAATTGGTAATCATTTTTCAAAGTCACATTTCAAAAAAAACACTGACGTATAACTAAAATATGCGATTAAGATATTTACATATTCATACGTTTTACATTCGTCCGAAATGAATCCGCGCAAAAGTCAATGAAAAATCCCACGAACAAAGTAGTCACTTCGTACACCCCAGGGGTGTTTTGGGTGTTGAAAAACCACCCCCTAATAAAAATCCTGGCCACGAACTTCATATACACGCGTATATAATATTCATTGATATAGAATATAGTAAGTACGGGCGATTGCGCCACGTTCACCGACACAATAAAATAAAAACGTCGTAAACGGGTAGGTAGAGATGATGGTTCAGAAAAAAGTCTGCTCCATGATATCATCGTATAGTGTCGTCGTATCGTACACGACACACCAAATCGACAATAATTGATAATATTAATGTGTATAACAGTTCGCGGGCAGTGCTGTACGGCGCCAAAGTGCCTACACATTATATTATACCCACTGAATTGCGAACGGTTCGCACAATCAAATGGTCCATAACAGTCAGTAATATTATGTACCGTATAGGCACACGGTGGCGTGTAAAAAACGTATTCGTAAACGTTTCACGGGCGGAGTAAACCTTCGAGATTTGCGCTGCCTTACTACCGCTTTGCGATCACTGGCCGTATGCCAAAAAGATAATTTGCGACGAAGGTTTTCTCACTCCTCGGGCGGCTAACGATATGGCGGTCAACTATATACGTATAATATTATTACGATTTAGATACGTTTCATGGTAATGTGCGCGGATCGGTTTGTGTGTGAAGAGGTCAGTGTTTCAGTGTTATTGTATATAAAAATGTTAAGATATATCATTACATTAATATTATTGTGTCGGCTCTTGCACCACACGGCGACATCGTTTAAGAAAGATTTTTTAACGGAAAGAAATTATTGTAACAGGCCACTAAAAAAAAAAAAAAATCGAAATACCTACCTAGGACTACCTAGTCCTAAGTATGTCTTATGCTTGTAAGTTTATCCTTGAGGGGGGTAAGCTCTGGATATAATTCATAAACGTAGGTATATATTATTATTAATAAATCAGTTTTGTATTTTTTTAACACTAATTATATATAAGTACTGTGTATGAAAGGAAAACATGGCGTATAGCGATGGTCAATTTATATGAAGTTAATGTATAGGTACCTATAATATTATATCTATTTTCATAATAGTATAATAATTACGAGTAACAATAATACAGTAGTATATTATTAACTATAATAATAATAATAATAATAACACATTTAAATACACGATGAAAGAATGAAACAAATCAGCCAGTAGGGGAGGTAAAGTAAATCCTGATAATCAGCAGTGAGAACATCCGACTGACAAACCCGTCCGCCATCGGGATGATTTCAAAACGAGGAAATGCCCTCTCCTTCAGGCCTCGCGTTGTGCGAAAAATGGGTTTGCGAGTGCATCCTACACCTTGGGAAATGAAGCGACTGCGTACCGATAAACCGTGCGAAACGATTGATTTGGGGGGGGGGGTGGGGTACGGTGTGCGCATATTTTATTTCGTGATATATATTAATAATATTATACTATACCGTGCGGGTTGTGCCCCAATGATGTACCTACACGCAGAGTTCCGGATTTCCCTTTCGCTTCCGTTTTCCCATACCCGAGTCGGATATCGTATGTATATATACATTTCATATTATATATATATATACCTAAACAGCTCCAAACTCGCATTGGTACATATATATATATATTGTATTATATACGTGTGTATTTCAAACCAAAACCAGTTTTACTTATCACACTAGTCTGGTAGTTTGACACGACCTTGCGGGCACCTCTGCGTCGGGAAACTATAAAATAATGCGGTTTGCTCGAAACGGCAGTGGCAGCGGCGGCACCGTTCTTCGTCCGGATAGTATATATAGGACCCACTCGCTGTGCAGACCGCCGCCAAGGCCGGTCAGACTGGTAAAATGCGTACACCGTACACGTAAAAAATATATTAAATATAATATATATATATTAATTCAAAAACAACAACACACGATACGCGTTTGTCCGCTAAAAACGAGCGTCGGTCGAATTAAAATGTTGGTCATCGCTTCCTGAATGGCTAATGAAGCGCACACGCACGCACGCTCGCCACTACTGTGCGAGCCCATAATAATAAATATTAATATATAAATTTAATATATTTGACGACAACGGCGACGTGTTCCGAATAGTAGTCGTTTCGTGATGTGTGTCAAATTGGCATTCTTCGATCGTAATATCCCGTGCTCGGCCAGACACGATGATATTGGTATTATTATTATTATTATTATTTTTATTATTACATTCGATGGTGGTTACTGGCGACTAACCCGTCTTGTGATAAAATAGCGCCGAGCATAATATAAGGTTATATATAATAAGGTTATTTTTTTAACACTTAATTTTAATTAAGCTTGTGTATTTAAAACATTTTAGTTTGACCGAAATTTAATTTTCCGTCATGCGTAATATCAACTACGTCTCCGACCGCAGGCCATCTATGAACTCATTCACTCGGACTAAAACCTTTTTGGGTTTGACGAACAGCAGTTCCTGTAACACAAAATCACGGATATACTTACATACGACCGAAAAACGGTTTGTGTATCGTAATTTGGCAATTTAGTCACTGAATTTTAATAGTTTGGGTCTGTAAGTTATTTACTTGGACAATAGTTATTCTAAGGGGTACTAATAACTGAAGTCAATAATGCTACCAAAACAATAGTGTCTTGCAAAATTGCGACGTTCTTAAAATATGTAACTTGGGTGTAAAACTGTTAAATCTTCGCAATGCGCAACCATAGCTCACCCCTTTGACCACCCCTACCACTACCATAACCATCATAACCCTCCTCGCGGTAACCTGCAATACATAATATGCGTTCGCGCACTAACCCTGGCCAATCTGGTCGGAGGTTCCACCGGATTTTTCATGTAATCCATGAATTCCACCATTTCTTCGTAGTTTACGGTGCAGCCGTTTTTGGTGTCCGTGAATCTGTAACAGTGTATATACATCAGAGTTTATCAACACAAATATAACATAACCATGAACACTATAGATAATAAACACTATCGGTTTTCTATAAGCATGTAGACTTACCGTTAATCTGATAATACGCTCAGATACCTACATGGATTTGATTTCAATTACGAGTGACGTAAACATAAAGTTATATTACAATCTACAATAATTTAACATTATCATCTGACCCATATATGGATCTACATTAGTAGTAATAGTAATATCTAGGTAACAAACATGATATGAAACATATACAATATATGTAACGAATTTGAAATATTAATTATTGGCTATTTCAGTATACAAGAACAACATTTGATATTATAGACTAGACGTAATTTGATCGACAGTGTGAAATGGCAATTAATTTGTACACTTTTAGTGTTATACGCATCGTCAAACAGATTTATAAACGTCATCATAATGGGGAAAAAATTGGATTTATTTTTACGAATTAAAATTGAGCGCAATCAACTGTAACCTACACACGATAATTACAGCAGTCTGTCATCCGATAATTTATTCACATAATTATTATTAATTTTTAAAAACGAAAATAAACATGAAGTTCGGTGACAATGTGAATATTACGAAAGTATTAATTGGAAAAAAAATAAACGAATGAACAAAAATTATGACGATTGTGGTAATAGCGTGTAAGAAAAACAAAGCTTGCCCATAGGTAAATTAAGCTATATAAATGATTATTAAAAAGTTTAACAAAAACTATACAAAATAAATATAGGTAAAAATATGGTTTAAATTTGGTAAAATAATATGTGTTGCAATAAATATATCTTAATATTGTCTATATCAAAACCGGTATTTTGGAAATATTTTTAACGTGCTCAAAAACTATTTGATGGAACGTGTTAACTACTATTCTGAATTTGGTAAGTTTTATAATAAATAAATGGTTGAAAATTAAAGAATATTTTAGAAAATCAACCAGTCGGTGTTATCACTTATCACCTTATCGTGATATACTTCGACAGATGGCAAAATATGGATTATAGATTTTCATTTTCAAATGGAAATAGAAGACCTTTCAAGAGCGTATTATATTCTTCAATGCTTACTTATTAACGAGAATACTTCTTATTTCCTCGCTCAGCGATATTCTATTGCTTTTCATTGCCTTGATTGCTTCACTGCATACAATATATCCTACTTCGTCGGATTTCGATTTTCTGGATCTGAAATTATTCTTTAAGCCATCAAAGTGTATAAAATTATCTTTTCTCATTTCTCTTTGCACTACGCTTCTAAGCACATTATCCGTAAAAGGTTCAAATGGATCTGGGCGTTTATGCATTAGTGACAGTACTACTCCAATATGAGGATCCAGTTCTCCTCCAAAGGACAAAACGTTCCTGAATTCATCTCTGTCCACCAATTCTCGATCCTGAAAACATTCCGTTCGAAATTTGTCTAAACTGCAGAACCGACTGTTTATCATTTCACGCGTTTTGCTTTTAACTGTGGCCAAATTGCTGTGTGAGAACTGAAAGAATTATAATTTTATTTAAAAACTTGGCCTATTTTTTCATATTCACCTCTTTTGGATTATCGATCATGAACTGCAATGTCTTATCGTCGACATCGACGATAGTAAACATGAATTCATCAATACAGATTTTGACTCCAACCGCTAATTGATGAAAAATGAATAAATTTGCCTGGTCTTGGTTCTCACTAAACCCACGTTTTGAACGAAACATTCCACCACGCATTCCTTGGAAAAATCATAATACAATTAATGTTTAATATAATACAATGTAAAGATATATGAGCGATAAATAATTATTTTCAACAATACGAAGATACAACATAATATTTTAGATAAAAGTCAAAATAAAAGGGGAAAAGTAGGAAACCGCTCTGCTGCTGTACCTGCAATAGGCGTCAAGTGTACCATATCATAGAGTTAAGTCACAGTAATGTATTATACCTAGGTATTGTTAAATTTGAATTCAATGATACCTAATGGCTAATATTGCACAGGTACGAATTAACAATTAACAATTATTCTGAGCTAAGGTCGTTTATCAGCCTGTATTACTAAGTGTATTTTATATATTTATATTTCATACTATAGTAATTGATTTTACTATTATTAATGTAATGCATTTTTTAATTATGACATAAATAAGAAGATATATTTTGTCAAAAAATGGTTTAACATGAAAATTCCCGTTTTTATTTAAATTTTTTTTTACTTTTCCCGTTTATATTAGAAAATACTGGGAATTTTCAACTTTGACCTCTATAAAGTACTGAATGTATTTAATTTTCTTTCGGGGACCAACTTTAAATTCGATGATCGTAGTATTTTTTTGCTTCCCTCGGGAACTCAAAAATCTCTAAAACGTAATAAGCTCTACTGATTAGGTAATAATTGGTTTTATTTTTCCTGTTTATCAAATTACTATCATTAAAATTTTGTAAAATAGGTACTTCAAAGAATAACTAAATCATACCTGAATTTGTTTCTCTATATTCATATATAGCGAATTCCGTATCATCCAAATAGTACTTCAACATGAAATTTCTACCTTGATTAATCGGATCATCGGTTATCATTTTAATGAGAAACCCAAATATTATTCCTGTTCCTCCGTATTTAATCAAACGTTTCCTCAGTACTTCATCATAGTTCTTCAGAATAATTTCTACTCGTTTTTGATGCAACATTTCTTCTTCAATTTCTCTCATTGTTTTGGGGGCTTCTATTGGATTCAAGTTTTCTAAAACGTAACTTATAATGGTTAGACACAAACGTTAATGTAAATTGAAAATTCTAAACAAATAAATCAACTATAAGTACCTACTTACAAATAAATTATAAGTAATAACTAACTTTTAACATTAGGTATATTATATTTATTAAAATAGCATTAAAGTACTATCAAAAATTTAAAATTAAAATATTAACTTTAATGAGTTTTTTACACGTTTACATTATTATTAAAATACAATATTTTGAAGTCAAACAGCCTTTTTTTACAGCTCTTTGTTTGATATAGGTACATAATATATATTACGGAAACAGCACAATAATAACGTGGATACCTATTAACAAGTATAGTCAATATACAATTTCAAAATCATTAAAATAATGTAAGTAATTTAAAAAAAAAGGTGGGCAAGTTAGTGTCACTCTGCTGTATAGTAGGTTACAAGTGGTCACTATAATGGATTGTATTAAATTTGAATTCAATGATATTATAATATCATTGTATAAGAAAAACGATTCTGAGCGAAGACGGTGAGTCAGCCTATAATATTACTAAGTATATTTGATGATAATATTGTGAATAAAGTAATTTATATATAACCTATTTACGTGGAACAATTGTTTTGAATTTTCAATTCTTAGATATAAAATAATACATACAACAATACTACAAAATAATTATTAAATTTTAAATTTGATAAATTTTGTTGACATTTATTTTGTATTTTTAATATTTTTCAACTGCTATCCATAAGACCCCTGACCATTTTTAAACTATTTTAAAACTATTTTTGCGTACAAAATTATGTTAATCCCGATTATTTTGAAAGTACTGGAATTTTTATTTTGACCTTCTAAAATTTGGTCTAGATTTACTTTTCTACCAAAAATGATACTAGAAATTGATGATCAAAACATTATTTCTACTACAAATCGTGTATACATTCACAAACAACAAAAAATTAAAACATAGCATTCTGAAATCAATACATTCTTTGCTAACCTCAGAATCTAATAATATAGTTTTTAATTTGATACTGATAGTGAAAATAAATTAATTTAACTCTTCAATCAAATGTAATGGATATTACATTAATGTATATCAATATTACATAATGGATATTACATGTGATGATAGAATTATATTATTATTTTCTGAATTCAATTTTAATCTGTTATTAGTATTACCTTCACTCGATTGGTATACATTTGTATAAAAGCTTTTGGTAAATTCGTCACATGAAACCAGGATGACAGAACGACCATACACATTTAGAACTTGCCCGATGAACAAATCTGTACAATTATAATATGGAACTTGTTGCACAATCCCAAGCTGAGAATCCATCGTATAGTAAAACGAATTTTTGTTTGTCGTCATAACGTTCAGTATGTCTTGTCTGACATTGGAACCAGGTTGTAAACACCACGGGCCTTCCTGGAAATGCAACAAACACGTTCATAACAATAGTATTTAATACTATATTATTTATCACATGGTGATGCGTTTTGAAACACATTCTCATACCGTCGTAAAATAATTAAAGCTTTAAGATTAAATAAAAAGTAAAAATCGTAAAATATTTCTCCGTTTTGTCTTATTGTTCGGTGTCCAAGGTCCAATCGAATAAACTTATATCACTTTTATACCTACTTATATAATATATATAGTGATTTACCATAAGCATGTTTACCCCCATTAATACTGATTTTGAAAATTTTTAAATATACCTACTTAAAGACAATCTTTTAAAATTCTTGAGCTTACTCTGTTTTTTCAAATGAGAATCCCCTTTTTTACTGTAAATTATTTAGTGGATATATACATTTTATTTACCCAATTAGAAATTTGAAAAAGAGTAGTTATTACTACTTTCAGTTATTAAAAGTTTATACTAAAAAAAATAATAAAAAATAATAAGTCCTAAAAAATAATTTAAAAAAATATAAAATAGATGTAATTTTGGAATCAGTATTTATTTTACTTTGACAAATTTTTATTAATGATAAAAAAAATAACATAAGTAAATTACTGAAATTGTCAAATTATCATTGCTCCCAATCTATCAACTCCATTATTATAAACCTATTATCATTAGGTACACAAAGTTAATTAACTCAATACTACTCGTTCGTATTTTCATTTTGATATGTCAATATTCAAGAAAAATTATCTGCTAAATAATTTACTGTATTAAAGAAGGGGGAGGGGGTTATGACATTTAGAAAACAGAAGTTCATTTAATTCCACAGGTCACAGGTCTTAAGTAATACAAAAACTAACAAGAATTTGAAAAAATGGTCTATGTATTTAAAAATTCCAAAAACCAGATTTTGAATAAATGCATTATTGAAGAAGAAAAAGATGGTGAGTATGTTTGGTGAACCATATCCTGTACATGAATATAAAGTTAAAAAGTATAAGCTATACTTTAATACTTACTTTTGGTAACCGTTGTCTTCTCACGATCATCTTATGACGTATTCCACTAACTTTGGTGTCATCAATAATTTCTTCGACCAACTCCATCGTGTCGTCGACGAGGTAATAGAGAACTTCGTAGAAATGCAATTCGCCCTCCATTTGATTACGGTCATCCCAATAGCCCCTAAATCGCAGGATCAGATTGTCGTAGCCATTCGGAGGTGGGTTCCTAGCTATATTAGCTTTATTTTTTAACGTGATATCCAGGGCGGTCTGCAAAAGAACGCAACATTTAAACGCTGTTGGCCTGCAATGTGTCGCGATACGAATATCATATTATTATTATCATAGTTATTCGGAATATTTCTCAAATAATAATAATAATAATACGCTGATCGCATGCAAAATAATACAGTACATCACTTTTTTCCTGTACTCGTAATATGGATCTTCTGGCATCGGTTCGTTGTCATTCGCAGGAACTCCCATCGTGCGCAAGAAATCTCTAGTATATGCGTCGACACCTGTAATTCTTAACTCTTTTCCGTAAAAGATGACCGTAGTGCCGACAACTAAATCGGGTAGCCTGTAATAGGGCCCCGTTTCTTGATCACAGCCAGGTAACGGTATTTTTTGTTTTTTTATGAAACAACCTATGACCGATTTAATTAATATAATAAAAAACAAACATAATTTTCAAATTGAATATACATTTATTTGAAACTTGTTATACGTGTTTTATAATAAGAAAGGTTATTACCCTTCAACATTTTACTTCGATCGCTATGGGTTGTATCATAATTATTCAACGGTTTTAATTATTTAACTGATCTACAACTATATATTACCAGCTACTCCGAAAAGAATATTTTTGATGTCTCAATGTTATTATAATACTATCATTATTTTCAAAGTTACTAGTTATTAATAATTATGTTTTTTAAATAAAAATTGTTTTGTTTTAAACCCGTTATGCATTTATAACTATAAGTAGGTACAATTGTATGAGAACCTTGTGGACCGCCGCTGTTCTGTTTCGTCGGCTCGTTTACTTGAATCGTTTCGTCCACCAAAAAATAAATGATCTTGAGCTGTTTTAGCGTGTAATCTATTCCTGCGGAGCTTCCACGACCCGACTTTTTGTAAAAAGCGTAAAAAGTGAGAACCTATATATAAACACCAACATTATAATTATATTGTACAATATCATACACGGTAACTGTATATTCGACCCATATCATTCGTTACTTCGTTTATTTCCAAACTATAAAATACATGTATTTATTTTCCTCTACGTATCGTGCAGAATTGATTATATTAATGTACCTGCTATTCTAGTTCAGTACACAAATCGTATGGTCGTGTCGTTTAACCGGACCGAAACCAATAAGTAAAACGATACCCCAAATTCCCACAGAAACGTCGACGGACGTTTACTTTGTCTGTAATGAAATCGAATTTCGTACAACAAACGAAAAAAAAAATAAAGAAAACTACTATAAAATGAACGTTGGCACACCGTATTGATCGGAGTACGTTTCTCGTGCACACGCACTGCCCCCGCTAACCTTCTGCTTATATGGTTTATACCTGCCAAAATTTCTGCGAGGCAGCCGATAATAATCGAAATCTGAGAGCATTCGGCAGAAATAATTCCATACACGTTTATCGTTATACACAGTACACACGCTATAACAGATATATCTAGTCCATCAATCTTCTGTCCACGATTGGAATCATTTTGTAATATGTATATAAACATAATATTATTATAATGTACCATCGAAATATTAAATTACATTATAGGTATATGGCTGCCAGGTACCCAACTCGCGTATTAGGTATTTTTTACAATTTTTTTCTTCCCATGATGTGTACCAAAATATTGTGTGACGTTATGATGCTCTTTTCGGTTGCATCTAATAACTTACGATTTCTACTCCAAAAATAACGATAAACAAAAACCGCACACTTTGACGGCGTATTAGTGTTATTGTATAGCAAAATACCGCACACCATTGTCTATTTATAATATACCGACCAGAAGTATTCCGAACGTAAAATACTTTTACCAAGTTTAAAAAAAAATGTTTGCAAATAATAAGAAATTGTTATTGAAAAACGTAAAAAAAAATATAGAATTATAATGTAAATTGTGTGATGAGTGCCTACTGCCTATTATACTTACATGGTGGCAATTTATTTTTTATTTAAATAAATTTTATGTAGGGAAGTAATAAACAATATATTTTACGTTTAAAAATATACACATTTTTAAAAAACCATAAAATGTTCGGTTTTTTGAGTAGAAAAACCTTCAAAAATTGTGCGGTTTCAACCTAGGTATACTAAAAGTGTGTGGTTTTGACCTGTATCTAGAGTGTGCAAAGTTTATGAATTCAGCGCTCTGTTCGGCCAATCAATATAATATTATTATACCTATCCAATACACAGCGCGTGCTTGCCAAGTGTTAGACGCGTTCTATATAATATATTATTATTAATTATTATTACATCCGTCTGTTTGTCTATAGATATAAGTTATGATGTTTACCTCTTTATCGTCAAACGCTAACCAATTGCGCTGGTTGATAACGTTGTGGCCTTTGGCCAACATCACCATGGCCACGTCTGGGTCACAGAACAACGGCTCATTTTTTTTTTCTATCGACTTGATGAACCTCACATTGTCGATGCATTCTAAATCACTGCTTATTGGATATTTATCTTTGACTTCCTATAAAAATTCAAACGCCATGTTATATCGAACATTACATTTTTTTTATACATAATATAACCATCAATTGGATACGTTTTTCTCGTACTTATGAGACGAATGTCGCTGGAAATCGCGAGCTTATTCGCCATGATATATTACTATTGTGTTTAGCCAGAATTTTTGCAAAACATATTTTCCTAAAAACTTTTAAACTAAAGGAAATACTAAATGATAAAAGGCCACAGTAATTTTATTTTTGTATGGGTATGTGCACGAGTTAGGCGACAATCGATTGGAAGTATAATATGTCATTTTAAAATGATTTTGTGAACAATATATTTTCTAGATGTACCTACTAGAAAAATTTGGCGAAGTCGTTAAATTTGTAGGTACCACAATATTATGTTACACGTTATTTATAATCTATCTAAGTAGTATAGGTGAAGTCTGTGTGACAGAGAGGTGAGAACTAGAGGAACTTTTTTATGCAATAATCGTGTCGCGCATATAAATATAATAGCATAACGCTCTACACCAGCTGCAACTGTAAAAAATCACAATCAATATGTATGTAAAACACTAAAATACGATTTACCGCATTACGTAAAAAAAAAAAATAAAATAGAATCTCTATTCGCGTGTTGGACACGTTTACTTATTCCCGTGAAACGCCATCGTGTATTATTAAACTTGTATATATAACTATAACTAATTCGCATAAAAAGTACCTACCTATATAATACAGTAATGACACACCGGTACAACTGTAAAAAATAAAAATGCAAATGGAATGTATTTATCGTCTAAACGTACATATAATAATATTGTACTATGGACGGAATTTCTGCAATATTTTCCCTCCAATTGCAATGTATACACTACGGAACATTGCGCGCGTTTATTTCTCTGCTATATACGTATGCGTGTACAGGAACAAATCCGCAATTTGTCCGCGAGAAAATGACTAAAAGAACGACGCAGGTCGGTGTTGTAATTATTAAGGTAATAACGGTAACGTAGTCGATTATTATATTATCTATACATTATCATTTATATCATATTAAAAACGTTATCGATTTTCAGGGACGCGGCAAACGGTATCGAGTATATAATATACTAAATGAGATCGCACTTGAGATACGTAAAATATATAGATCGAGTCCAAAGATTCTTTTTTATTTTCTACAAGTTGTATTAAATTGTGTACTTCTATAGCTCTGGTTGAAATATAATAACCAACTCTGTCAAAAACTGAATCAGTAGGTACCTACATGACTAAATCGAACCTAACCAATATAAATATATCACAATTCATAACTAAATAAAAAGAATTAGAAAAAAAATACTATTAAAATAAACTAATGTGGGCAAGTGGGTGTCGCTCTGCTGTACAGTAGGTTACAAGTAGGTCACTGTAGTGGATGGCGTTAAATTTGAATTCAATGATATAATATCATTGTATAAGAAATACGATTCTGAGCGAAAACGGTCAGTCAGCCTATGAAATTACTAATATTTTTGATGCTATTACTGTGAATACAGTAATTTATATATAACCTATTTAAGTGATACGTCGTTTTAAATTTCAATCCTTAGATATAAAAGTTGAACATTTTATAAATTTTTAACTACAAAATAATTATTAAATTTGAAATTTGAAAATTTTGTCAAAATTTAAACTTTAAATGCTTAAAAAAAATTGCACCCATGTATTTTTAATATTTTTGAACTGCTATTGCTACGATATATCAGGAGCCTTGTATTACATTTTTACGCTTTTTGCCCCAACAAATAATTAATGATTTATTGATATTTACAGGAAAAAAAACTGAAAAAATTGATATTTGAAATTGTCCGTTAATAGCTCAAAAGAGTTAAAATATTTTCAGAATTGTATGGTGCATAGAAAATGAAAATATAAAGTAATATCAGTGAAATTTTCAAGTATGTTATTATTTTTTGAGTTACATCAAAATAAGTAAATAGCTACATGAGAATCGAGCGAGTATTCAATAAAAAAAAATACGAACTTGAAACGCTCATAAAAAATTAATTTGACTTTCTTGTAGACATTTTTTTTTTTTTTTTGATAGAGGTAGATAAAATTATGAGAAATCTTGTATTATATTTTCAAAATTTTTACCCAACAAATAAATTTTTATTGACATTTATAGAAAAAAAAACTAAAATTTAAACTGAAAATGTCCTTAAACAGTTCAAAACAAATTTTGAAAATTTTATCGTGTATTGAAAATGCAACCAGCAAAAATGTATCTACGTTAATTTGTTTAAGAGTTACACCAAAAACCAAAATCTATTTTGTTAAAAACTGATTTTGCGTAAAAATTCCAGTTTTCCCTTAATTTTTATGTTGTTTTTTTATTGTGAATTTGAAATTTTGATCTCCCGAATGCACTAACTAGATTCATTTTCCCATCGAACAAGATACTGTTGAAGAAAACCGAAGCAGTCGGACAAAACACAATGACAGACACAAAAAAAAAATAAAAAAGAACACACATCATTGTAAAATTAATATATTCATCTCTCTGCTCAGAATCTAAAATAATGAAAAAAAAAGTAAAAAAAAAAATGAACAAGAAAAATGTTCCAATTACATAGTATAAAACTACTGGCCGAGCCGAAAGGAACTTGAAAGAATCCTTCGACCGTCAGATAATGACAAATGGTGATAGTCGGTTAAAGAAAAATGTTGTTTAAATTAAATTATTTATTTTCAAATGATTTGTATATTTTCATGATTTTGACGAATTTAATTTTTTTTTCTAAGCATACAAAGTCCTGTTAAAGTAACTTATTTTACTATTATAGTGTTATGGCAGGTTGATTTATAAATACGTCACTGGTTCGTGGTGTGTATATATAGGAAATATAACTTTAAATGAATCTGAATGTTTGGAAAATGTCATTGTGTATCTGTATAACATTTTCAAGTCCTCCCGAATAATAATTTTGAATTACCACAAAATAGCCGTTGAAGAAAATCGAAGCAGTATTACTGCCCCAAACGGTGGGCACACATAAAAAAAAATAAATAAATAAAAACACACATCATTGTAAAATCAATATCAATATGTATCGCTCCGCTTAGAATCTAAAATTGTTATAATTATACTAGCCGTATCTATAGGATTTTAAATAAAATAAAATATTAAATTTATTTTTTCATTAAAATGTAGGTACAACACACGACAGTTATGTTTGTAACTTATAAAATCAAAAACTACCAGACCGTTGTTTACGAATGTTTCAGAGACTCTACTTAGAGATACCTATATCAAGAAAGTTAAGAAAATAATTAGAACCACGTTAACAAAAATATGCTCAGTTCTACATAACATATTATACCATCTCGGTAGAATCAATTCACAAACCGATGCCGACTTGAACCGATATATACCTACCGCCATAATATTGTTTATATTATGTTTGTTCGTTTTTTACCGGAAAAAGTGGGGTTGTACACAGTTATGGTGATGCATAATATTGCGTGATTGTATTATATTTAGCACCTATTTTACTGCCTATACATTATAGGGATGTTTTTTATGCTGGCAAATACTCGCTATATTATAGCGGGGGCGCCGCGATTTAATAACATGACGTATTGATTGTAATAATAATTATTATTATTACTGTCTTCGGACCGGAAGCGGAAACGCCGCCGAAACGGTGACAAAGACTTTTAATTTTGCGCAGACGAAATTCACGTTTGGTTGTAACGCAATAAATATGATATGTATTATTATATATATATGCGTGTACGTGGCGTATTACACTGTTATGGTCTGTGACCTTCGGTCGTTACTCTCTACACTACCCGCAGAGTTTTTCGTAGGATATATTATAATATTATATGGCGAACCGAAATAATGACTATGGCAAACAACAGAGCCGTGAAAATTTTCGTTATGTACCGTCGCGTACACGATATATATTACTGTGGGTAGACTTATATATATATATTATAATGTACAGCTGCTGCAGGTACGTCTATATATTGTATACACGCACGCGAGTTGGAACCACGGTCGTGGTAGGTACCTATAGCGAGTGGATCAAACGTATATATAATTGTATACGGGTACTATATATTTTGCTCGTCGGAAAATATTATTCCTTAGATTTATGATTTTTTTCTAAACAATTTTTTCACGCGAGTTCGGAAAATTGATTTGTTCGATGTTTAATCTGTATAATACGAAATCGTACACTATATTGCGTACCTATTTTGTAAATACGTGCTGCAGTGGACCGACGAGATATGGTATTATATTGCAGGTACGCGCATATTATGCCGGTACGGGATGATGGACGGTTTTCGACGTGGGAAACATAATATATATTATAGGTAATATGTACGCGTCGTGGTCTCCCCCGGTTTGAATGATACAGCCGAGACAATGATAATAATATGTCGAATCATAATTCGATTGTGAAAAAAGTGTCAACAATTCTTTAAAAAATGAACGCGTAGATATCATCGCATTTGAACACCGTTAAGAATTGAAGAACATTTCGGAGACCTTCAAAAAATAAAATAAATCCTTTTGCACTGTCAGTCGATGTACATCGTGCATACCCATATATAATTTATGGTAGGTACAGAGAGATGATTTTTTTTTCGTTATCCAAACGATATCTCAGTAGATATGAGGAAGTTTAGATTCTGCGATAACGATGTGTGTTTATAATTTTAAGAATAAATTACTATTGAACTATTGATCGTTCCGCTCAGAATCTAAAATAGGTATTTTATTCAAACGCCTATTTCGCCTTTTATTTAGTCACAACAATCATAGCATAATATTATATATAATAATATAATATCTCTATATTTACATTACGCTCCACGACATTATTATACAATAGAACAATATATATTGTATACATTATAGTTATATTTGTTGTATGAAGGTTGTATGTATATTGTAAATAATCACAAACGCCGAACTCGACAATGTCAATGGAATAATGAGACACTTTTGGTGTAAGTACCACCTATGAGGTGGAGGCGTCGTCCGAATAAAACATCAATTATCAGTAATTATATTTTCTATACAATATATAGGTACACGACATTAGACAATTATCTGCGTTTGAAATCTCTATATCGATGTTATTTTTTAACGGATATGGGCTAACCTATGGACACAGGTGTCGGCCTTGTACTGCAGTGGTACCCAGACTTTTTAGACACCCGACTACCTCCTATTTGAACTAAGGTTTTCCCACGGCCCCCTCCCCCCACGAATCAAAGCGTGACTAGTCATAAGGTAGCCGAAGCCGCCTTTTAGTTTTCCAATATTTGTTTTGGACCAGATAATGTTCCTCGGCGTCCCTGTAAATATAGACACCGTGAAACCCTTGGCACAGACTTTGCGATCCACTGCTGCGTACGGGGTCGCTAAAAACACTAGAGGAAATCTGCGGTGAGGTGTACAATTTTTGTTAATACTGTATTATATACCGCGTTTGTATGGAGGGAGGTACGCGATTCGCCAACTAATTACGTCTGCACCGTTTCGATAAAATCCAAGTATAAGACAATATAGACATGTGGAATATATGAATAAGAACTCACCAAGTACGTCTGGTAAATACCAGGTATTTTTGGCAACAGCGAACCACCGCATTGGTCCATTTTGGCACCGGAACCGCTAATAACAATAACGATAAATAATTATTTCCGAGATGAAGATAATGTGCCACTGGAATATTGACCGTCCGTATCCCGGGAAACCGTTCGGTTGTTTCTAATGTCTGCTACTATAATATTATTATTATATTAATACGCGTAAAGAAATAATAATAATACAGTTAAATATATACGCGGGGCTTTAATATTTCCAGTTCGGTATCCACTGCACTTGGTATCCGTGGTGGACCGTAACCGATGACGGTAGCAAACCAATTTCGATTTTTCAACAATATAATATCATATAGGCGTACCATACGAAAACAATAATTCTCTGCACGCAACACCGTATAACGACATAATATTATTACATTGAAATGCGCGTAGGATGCTACCATAAGATTTTAGAATTTTTACCGCACTAAATATTATCATATTAAATTGTCATATGTTACGAAGAATGTCAAAAACGTTATTTTTGTTTTTAAGACTCGTATGCTCAGCAGCAGCTATAGGTATAGTTTAATATAATAGGCACCCATTGTAGATATATGCACTATACGGTTTATATCATATTATGACAAATCTTCGAAGAGTGTAGAATGTACGTAAAACAAAGAGATGATCTCAATATAACCCACCAAATTGGAGCGAGTCTAGGTCCAAATCCAGGCGACGAAACCGACACTATTGAATTCCTTAAAACAATTAAATTACTTAAGCTACTTTAGCCAACATTTGCAATGTACAAAATATCAAAATAACTAATTTAAAACTGTTTTTTGTATCTTTTTTTTTCATTTCTCTTTCTTCCAATATAAATGTAAGGTTTTTATGTTTATAATGTTATGCTAATGGCCATAGTAGTCGATGCAGAAATTATACAATTTCAAGACCATTAAAAAAAAATATTATGACAACGCCATCGTTCTTATCCAAACTATTTTAAATTAATTTTCAATTGTTGAACAATCGGGTATAAATGTTGTATAAAGAACCAAAATAATAATAATATTATAGTGTTGTAAGACGGGAAAAAATCTTAAAGTTTAACGAACCGTACACAATTTTACCATTAAAAATGATGTCATTGCACATAATAATTTATAGGTGAACTAGCCACATAAGACTCGTTCGGTATCCATAATACAACTATGATAAATACATAAAATTATTACATTTTTATGATATTCTTCTGCTAGATAATGATCATTGATTAAGAGAATATTCTTACTTTCATAAGCATCTGCCAGCTTATATATATATGACTATATAACTATATATGTACTTTCTTACAAACGTTTTCGATTGTTAGTTATGACTACCAGACGCGTAGGTTCCAAAACAATAAAATTTTAAACCAAAAATGTGAAGAAACACATTTAATTATTACAACATATTTTATCACGTATTGCCCGCGAGTACACATGAATCATGAATGCGAAAAATAATGAAAAATATTCCATCTTCACAGAGGTTAAATAATTTATGTTTGTCGAATTGTATTATCTCTGCAGCAACACATATTTTCGTTTGCAGTATAAAAATGTACACAATATATACTTTGTAGGTATAGATGATGCAATCATGTGATGCCGATACGAATTCTGAAAGTGAACTGTATGTAATAAATAAGCCACATATACTTATATATAATTGTAAATGTATCAAAAACTGCATACGTTTGGGTTGTTGATGCATTGTATAATAATATATTTTTTTTCACTAAATATTTTAACTTTATCAAACATCTGTAAAATCTATTACACATTATTATAATATATTTTCAACATTTACACATTTAAAGGTGATTTGTTTCGTCTGTGTTTAGTATATAATAATGTATTTTGTTTTGATCACTAGATAATATATTGTTAAAATTCTTGGTTCTTTTGTAATAAATAATAATGTTTGAATTCAAATGATATTAATTAAAACGTATGGCGCCAGCAGTGGGTACGACAATTATTTAGGTTTAGGCACAAATAAAACCATATACCATAAGGTCTAGTTCATGACTATTTTCAATTTATATACCTCCACTACACGAATAATTGTAGGAATTCAAATGTTACCTAAAGTATCGGTCTGTCGCTGACAGACAGGTTAACCAGAAGTATCGTTGCACGTAATTCATAATATTATGTAGTATGTATACAATACATACTTATACAGCTGTATTACTTGCGAGCACTAATCAACAATTTCCCAGGTAAAAAATGCCAAAAATCGTCATCCTATGGTTGTAGACTCCACACGGTCGTGTATAATATGTGTAAGTCGTAATACAACAATGTATACGTTGTATAAACAAAATGTTAACACCCAAAACTGTTTCTTAGGCGCACTGATGTGTGTATGAAAATAATATTTATAGTGATTTATAACAATACGTCTATAAACTATATACAGTCATACAGTTTTTGTTGTCATTTTTGAATATTACAAAATATTCTAGTACTTAGTACATTTGTTTAATATTTATTCTATGATATTTATTTTTTATTAAATATAATGATATGTCTATATTAGGATGGTCCTTATTTTTGAACTTTCAAATTTTTGATTTCTTCCCTTCCATTTTGTTAATTAGTAATTACTATGAGAAAGTGATTTTTAGTTAAATTTGTATTATAATATATTCTGAATAATACATTTAGACCTTCGACGCATAAATTTATGTCCAAGATTTTATCGTTCAGTATATTAACGTTCAACTATTGGACATTCAACCGTGTGAATGGCGTCCTTTTTTTATATTATATATTTATATGTGAGCGTGTGTATTATTATGCACTTATTTCGGAAGAAATCGAGCACTGTTGTATACTTACGGTGGAATTAGTTAGGTATCTACTGCTAATACTGCCTATATATTTATACAAGAGCAGGAACGCGTACGGAAAGGATAATGACCTATACGAAATATTTTAATTGTCCACAATTTCGGTGCACACGCCTATTACACAAATGCACACGCGTAACGTAGGTAGGTGTGCATATACAGAGATTATTCAAAACGTTGAAACGCGTGCAAATTAAATGCAGCCAACCGCGGTTCAGTTTAATGATCTCCAAAATACAAAAAAAAAAAAAAATTAAGAAAATAAAACAACCGGCCACCGCCCTCTGCCACGGCCCGTTATAAGACACGAGTAGGTTATGAACACGGTAATGTAAATAATGTGAAATATCATTATTATATGTTACACTGTAGATCACCGTGTATGATAACAATATCTCTCTCTATATATATATATATAATACGTATACCGAAGTGTATATTATTAATGTGATGTACACGTTATACACGTGCGACCGAGCTGCTGCAGAGGAAGCCGGATAGTGAATCCGATTAAGGCGACAGAGTACAATAATTATGATTATAGTATTAAATAGACACTGTATTTTAATGTATGTATTATTATTATATAGAGGTACACGCGCAAGCCAGACCACCGTCTTTTCTGTGTGTGTTTTTTTTTAAATTTTTTATCTTGTAGCAAACGTCAATAGTAGATGTAAACATTTATTATAATATATATTTTCCTGAAAATACGGTTCCATATGAACATTTTCAGATTTTCCTCGTTTATAATATGTGCTCCCAAATATTATTACTGCAGTCAAAACAAATTAATTGATTTTTTTTTATTCTCCACGATGGGTCCAACGATTTTCAACAGTTACGAATAATCAAATAAATATGCCTCAATTCGTATAACTAGTAGGTAGTAATTTAGTTGACACAAACGTGTCGCAGTTTGCTAAACTGCTGCAGATATTATAGTGTGAATGTATTTTGAAAAAATATTTAGTTATCATTAAAAAAAGTTTAATTTTAACAATCACTATAATATTATTATCTTAGGTTTAGTATGTATGACTCTGGTCCCTGGTGGTATAATTAAAAAACAAACTTAAATATAAGTCGACTTAACTCAAGTTAATATTGTCTTCATTAACTTTGTTTTGATATAATATGTATTATGTTATGCACGAGCGAGCTGCTGCGAAGGAAGGCGGATAGTGGATCCGATTAAGACAATAGGCGGAGATTTGATTGAATTTTAGGGGGGGGGGTTACAACATTTTTGGAGGGCTAAGCCCCACAAGCACCCTCCCAATTTCCGCCTATGGCACAGGTACAACAATATTGTTATAATTATATTTAAATAGATGCAATCTATAAATAAACATATTATATAGTCAATATTACTTTATATTTTACATTCACAGACCACAGTCCAAGCCATCGAGTTTTCTCGTTTTTTTTTTTTTTTTTAATACAATATTATGTAGAACACGCGTCAACCAAACTGCGACAACATCGAAGATGGCCCACTCTACGGTAAATGCATCGCTGCAGCGTATACAGTTTTAATACCTAATAATTATTATAATTGACAAAAGAGTGTATTATTTTTTTTTTTACATTACCAATTTTTTTAGACACTTTCAAACTCTGCAGGCTTATTGTCAAAACCGCCATTGCTTCTTTCTATTCTATCAGATACTCGTTATGTCGTTCTTTGTGTAGGTAATCGTAATTGTAAATTGTAATGTATACAGTATAGGTACACACGAAAACACGATGTCGATTATCTACTACACGTGTGAAGGAGTCCGGAGATTTTCTATAAGCATTCCTACGGCGTATACCTGTTGTATACCATATACCTAGCTACGTATTATGCATCATATTTAATATTCGCATAATAATATGTTTTTGAAGTATATTTTTTCAAAACATAAATCGTTTGCTTTTGATTTTTGCGATCAGCATGCATACAAAAAACAATTATTTAAAATCAGCTTTCATAATACATAATATAATATCATTGATTATAAGTTATAATACTAATATTTATATTCAGTGTTAATATTAACTAATATGCTTATATTTACTTAAATATTTTTAAATTGTAAACTATTTATATGGGGCATACATATTTGAAAAATATAACTCGTTACAAACGCCTACAGTTGGATATAATGGTATAATCATACAAAATAACTGTACTGACGAGGATGTATAACACTGCAGACGGTATTTTTTGAATTATCCGGTATACCTATAGTGTTTGATAAAATTGCAAATAACAACTGCGTGAAGAATTAATATAAGTACTTATACCTATACAAACGCTGTTCTAACTCAATGTTGACTATTGTTGTTAGGTAAATCTAAACACTGTATTATAATATTAATATCTATGCCCGGATAATATTGTATGGAATCGTTTTTTACTGTATTTCAAAAACGCCAAACTATATAAGTGGTCAATTGCCTATTATGCATACACAGTATACGGCCATATAATACATCAATTGAGAGTTAAGATACAATATTTTTTCATCGCATTTTTTCCTACATACGTTAAATTTTTTTCTTGCAAAAGGTAACATAACATAGTCGTTGGAAATGTAATACGCTAATACCTAATTATACCTATACTGCAGGTTGCTCAATACTCGGTATATTTAGTATGTTTATTACAAGTCAATATATTATATCACTTTGATGAACACTGCAAAAGTATAATCGTCTTATATTATTATTAAAAAAATTAACAATTTATTTTGGTACTTTTAGATCTAACTTCAGTACCTATACCTACCACCTAGGTACGTTTCAGCTATGCGGTTTTTTTTCTTGTGTCAACTTCGATGTATAAAAAATGGTTTCATATTATAAATGTATATATTAACTATAATCAATATAAACTCGTAATGGCATATTGTTCAAACATATTTTTTCCAATAGTCTAGACTCATAATTGCACTTTTTGACAATTTAGGACTACTGACTCATACGTTCGTCTGTTATCTTAATGTATCTATAATTGTGGTTTTGTTGGTGACAATCAATTAACTATAAATTGTAAGCTATCGTTTCGTTATTTACGTATAAAGTGTAAACCTACGCATTTCATAAGCGACCAATATTTACCGCGCAGTGTTGTTTATAATAGATGACGTCGCGTTTACCGTTTACTGTTGGTTTGATTATAAGCAGTGTGAATGTGTGGTATAATATTTGAAATCGGCGTATAAAAAAAAATGAATCTCACAATGAGCGGAGTATTTATGCAGATGATATTAATAATAATAATAATGCGATATGTGTGGGTCGTTCGGAGATTGCAGCAGTGAGCGTTCGATTTTACAGTTTAGAATGGTGCACGTCGGCGGCGGACATAATATTTGTACCTACATAAAACAACAAATGGCGAAAAGTAAAACTTATCGTCCGTCGTGTTTTGACATTGACTCTGTGGCGGAGCTCTTGTTTATCCTCGGAGAGGGAGAGAGGGAGAGAGAGAGAGAGAGTGAGAGAGTGTGTGAGAGAGACAGAAACAGAAAATGAAAAACTATAGAAATAACCTATCTAAAACTACAGGCATATGGTATAATATATATGTATATCGGTACTTATATGTATATAATATATATACGTGGATAAATGAATACAAAACCGGTCGAACTGATTCGGTCTTCGGAGAGGAGAGTGTATAATAATAATAATAATAATGATAATATCGTACGTTGTGTGTACACGCTATATACGCACAATATATAATACAATGTAACATAATAATACATAAATATATATAATGTACACTATACAGGATGATTCAAAAGTATTTATCCGATTTCAATCAAATATTTATTTTTAAAATGCAGGTACAGGTTGGTGTGAAGTCAAAAATGTTCTTAAAATATTCAAATTGTAATGTAGAGTGATACAAATTACAATAAGCTAATGTCTCCGCTGGCCACCCAGACATATCCTGCACCATTCAAAATACGGTATTTGTTTGATTTTTTCCATCTCGTCACTATATAATCGACAGCAATTCGCTAATAACGAACGTCTGTAAGGAACGAAATCAGCAAAGAAAATGAAAAAAAAACTAAAAGAAAACAGACTTGACCACGTCTTATCTTTACAATATGGTGCGCATATATACCTATACATAGGTCCACGATCGTTCAGAGCCACTTTTGTGGCCCATGATGCAAAACCGAGAGGCCCCTCTTTTGGATACAGTCGGATACTATTGGGGCGAGGGACCCCTGATTATTTGGTCTGCGGGCCTGCAAAATATATCGTTTACCCATGTGACTTGCGATTGCCGCGAGCCATGTGAAATTCGTTATCGGGCGAAGACATGCGAATCACGCTGTATGTAATAATATAAAAGTACAATATTATTATATCGGCAACGGTAGACAAGATGGACTATAGCGGGTCGTCGTCGTCGTCGTACACGTCGAATACGGTTGTGGCCGCGATGGGTGGGTGGGTGGGTGAGGGGGTCGGTCGTCGACGGCGGAGCGGTCATCGGTGGGTCGGTGGGCGGGGATGGGCAAGCGGAGCGCAGTGCGGTAAATACGGTCAAAGGGGAGGGTATAACAGGACGGAGACGATAATATAATAATAATACAATATATTATATACCTGTTGCGTGCGCGTGTGCATGTGCGTGTGTGCGTGTGCGCGTGTGTACGAATATCGTGTTCCGTCGAACGGGTTCAACGCTGCGGTACGTACCCCGCGCATGCGCGCCACCGGTTACATCAGACTGGTTTCCCCGCCGCGTTATTATTACTATTATAGTATTTGTCGTTTTTCTCTATTCTTTACAGTACTATTATTATTATTATTATTACTATTCTGTTTCTTCTTTTACCACCACCACCGCCGCCGCCGCCGCAACCGCAGAAACCATGATCTTGGCAGTGGTCCGGACACGGTCTTCTACGTGCCCGCGATCTGTACCGCCACGCCACCACTCGTCAGCCGCCTCAACGGTCACATACACAGCCGACAACCCCCCCCACCCGTGGACCATCGCCACGCCCACATCGGTACCGCCGCCGCAACCGCCCGTGAAGTGGAGGGTCTCCGCGCGCCGCCGGCAACGGCTTCGCTGGTTCTCGAGCCAGTTCTTGCTTCTCCGCCGTCGCGTCTGTCAGACGACTCGTCCGTCCGACATCCGACGACTGCCGCACCGATTTCACCGACGTACCGTTTGGTCGTCCGTTGCATTATTATTATTATTATTATTATTATTAGTACTAACTTTTGATTTTGGTATTTATTTTTTCGGATAATTATTATCGTTGTGTAAATTCGCTCGTTGCGTCTTTTTTATTTTTTTTTTTTTTTAGTGCGGTTTTTTTTGTTTTTGTTATTATTTTACATTAACTCTTACAGATCACATTGTATCTGCCGAAGTTGTCGTCAAAAGTGTAATCCTAAAATTTATCATTATGAATCTGTTCCGGTGGTGTACGTGCCGCCGACCCGCTCTTTACGCTCCTTACCGGCGCGGCTGACAGTGACACTCGTGGACCCCACACTCACGGACGAAACAGTCGATTTTCTTTGCTGATAAACAATTTTTTTTGCAATTTGTTTCGTCTCTGCCGTTGAAAGCATATTCGTGTCACCGCAGTGACTCTGTCCGTGACCCAACCGCCACGTCAAAATGCCGAAGATATTCCTCATCAAAAACCGATTGCACCAGCAGCAGCAGAAACTGCTGGAAAACCAAAAGGGAAACGCGCACGTTTCCTCCGACCCGCTGGTACAGTCGCTGCAAAACTATCATAACGACCACAATCACCATGACCGGTTACCGTCACCACCGCCGCCGTTCATAAAGCACCACTATCATCACCATCACCAGTCTGCGCCGCCACCGCCGCCGCCGCCTGTACCGATAAGGCAGCATCTGCCGCCTCCACCACCGCCACCACCGCCGCCGAAGCAACAGCCGCAGTCCAAAGTTGTCCAAGAGTCGCCGGTGTCGAAAACGCCTCAAGGTAAGGCCCAGTCCGACATATTTTATTATCATCGTCATAATATCATAATAGTAATTATTCGTATACATAAAATAGTGTCTATCTTCGCGATAACAATAATATAATATAATATTTAATAATATATTAAACTGCAATACACATTGTATTAGGTGGTATATATAACGTGATGTATAGGTACGCATGGGGTGCGTATAACACCAGAACAGCTAACCCACAAACCGATTTTTTCGATACAAATATTTTTGTCTATTATTACTGTATAGTTACGTAATTAATTATTTTATTTATCTATTAAATTAATTTATTATTAGCCGGTGTCAAAACAAACCGTATTGTCCAGCGGGAAATTTTTATCATATACCGTTATAGGGACAAATTTATTATTGGTTTTAAAATATAATTCTACTATACTCTTGTGTAATTTATAATAAATATTTAATAAAACTAAATTTTAAGCTGTTCTGGCACTTATATGCATCTTATATTATATCCATAGCGCAATAATATTGTGATCGGGTTAACGGTGAAGTAATTTTTCTCGCACTATTATTATATAGGATTTTTTATAAAAACCTACATATTTTTTCTTTTACGATGTAATATTATATACCACCCGCACATGAGATATTCGTGTCCAAGCTCGCACGCTCTAGGAACCATATAGTAATCGATCAGACTTAGATGCGGCGGTTGCTTGTGGCACCACGTATATTTATATATTACATTATATTATATACTTGGAATACGTAGTTTATTATACTACGTACGTCTACGTAAACTGTATACCGTGATCATATTTAACACATTAATAAATTGACTCGCGGCTGGGGCGCATGACCAGCCGCCGTCTGTAGGGAAACTTAAACGCCCGGTACGGTATTTTATATTTTGTAATATTATATAGGCAGACATTCAAATTTTATTGTAATAATAATATTATGTAAGTTAGATGCATACCGCCCGCACATGACTGCATTTCAATTATGATGAATTTTTCAACTTATTTATTTATATCGACGATCAATTGTTTTTTTGTCCGGACGTATAACGTACTTATTAATAATTGCCAATTTATCGAACGAAAATGTACGCGCACTATATTATAAGTCGAAAGAATTCTTCTCAATTATCCAGTCATTATTTCTTTAAATAGAGTTCGTTATTGTTTTATTACAGTTTATATTTATTTGTTTTTAGATAAGAATTCTGTTTTCATCGAATGTAATACAATATACTTACTTATCTCGAATTTCATTCAATTCATTATGATAATTGATTTATTTTTTGTGACCCGTTCCTATTCTTAGCTCCACATTATCGATTATTGTAGCCTGGTGACGGCCATCGTCGTCGACCTGTCATCAACATGATAATATCGGTAAAACACCTATTATACCTGTATAGGTATTGTAACATTGGCTACCTCGGTTAATTTGTTTTGAATGTTATAATGCATATCCGTTGAATGTGTCTGTTGTCGGCTATTGAGTCATAGAGAATTATGAGGGGTGCCGAATCTCGCCGTGTACGGTAGTCTTGCGATCTATTGTGTGTCCTGGGACCCGAAATCGATAAATCTCTGTTTGACCCTAGTTTTATTCATGGCAAGTGGTGTTGTACACTTGTTTGTGCATACCTACTAAGTACCTATCTATTTATACCCTTTGTATAGTAGGTGAATAATAGTGGCTGATGGTTCTTATAACCTCAGGTCTCCGCGGGCGTTTATAGACAATTTGCGAAGCGTGGACTGCTCCCGCAGCGAGCGATTACAATACGAGTCGGTGAGAAAAATTTACAAAAAAAAAATATATTTGGCAATTCACATGTAATCCTATTTTGGCCACGCCTTGTGTTTATACTCCTTTTGTGTACCAGTGTGGTTCCAAAAATATGACAAGGATTTTTTCCCTTCACATTTGTATAGATAGGTACACTATGTAAATATAATGATCACCTAACGCCATCGCAACTTGACGCGACAGGAGGCCAAAAGTCAAAACGTGAAATATAATAAGTAAAGTAGGCAACTACATATAACAGTAACTTTTATAATATATTCTATATAAATAAGAAATAACTTTTTAAATTTACCAAAACCAATAATCAATTGTATTTGGTATATTATTCAACCGATATAGTTATTATAAATTATCTTGATGACTTAAAATATTAATGTATGAATATTTTTAATATAGCTTAAATCAATTTAGGATACGTTTAGTTTGAAACAGTGAGCCGCAAGTCTAATATTTCTTTTTTAAGAATTCTGAAAATACCATAAAAACTTAACTAAAATAATTCATTACTGTTAAATCATTCTCAAATATAATGAAGACTTAAAATAACAAATTTTATATTTGTACCTATAAATAAATTACCGTAAATTACTCACTCAACATGACCTACGAATTAAGATAGGGATATGCGAATATATGTTTTAGTTTCCTCCTATTTTTGTGAACAGTAATTAAAATATCAAATTTTAAATATTAGTAAAAAATAATACATAATTGATGCTCTATGAATCTAAAATATTTAAATTAAATAATAGCGCCTAAAGCTATATGTGTTGATTTCAATCTTATTAGTATACAAGCACATACAAAAAAAAGATCATTGCGTGTAATAAGTCTGAAAACGTATATAGTCTAGAAAAAAAATAATACTTATTTTAATATAAAAAAATCTGACAGGTATTAACTTTTTCCCATCGTGTTTCTGCCGTTCGAAAATCACTCATTAGTTCAGCCAACGCCAACAAAATAATATACAGGTGCACATCATTATTTTCGGAAACTATAAAAGAAAGTATAACGCAAAATCAGTAATACGCATTCGTGTCATAAAATCGCTACCTTTAGCATACAAGTATGGAACGGGATTAAAGCAGATGTTGTGAAGCAAATGACTTACAATTTCCTTCTACAGATGAAAACCTGTCGTTCGGTCCCTAGATATAAATATAATATTATAATGCGTTGTATATAGTGTGCCGATATAGACATACATTCTTTTGGATATCTCGGTGGTATTATAAAGAATTATTTTTTGGCAACACACCTGTGAAAAACGTGTAAAACAATTCAACCCATATAATTTATTCGAAAAATCGTTTTAAAAAAAAAAAAGAACCGTATTACATGCAATTAGCAATAATTTACAGTTTACATCTCACTTGAATATTTTACCAGGCAAATGCGATAATGTAAATCGTTCGTTTCCGCATTACAGATGATATTGATACATTATAAAGTGCGTATATTTTAAATATGCAGTAAACCTATATAATTTATCAATGATAAATATTATACAGTCGCCTCGAGAATAATTATTATCATCGCATCGTCGTCGTCATCATCATCATCATCATCATCATTATTCTCGGGCTTGCGTTGTGTTCTGTTTCTCGTCAACGGAAAAACCGGTTTTCTCACATTCCCGTTACCCCTCCGCGGACGGCGCCGTCAATTTGATCACGGGCCCCGATCACCGCTTTCCGGCACAGCATCTCCTCCGCCACGCCATCGCGGCACACATATGACCAGAACTCGCCGAATACGACTTTTCGGCGGGGCTTTCGGTTTCCGCGACGGTCCCTGCGGCGACGGACAGGCGACTTAACGGTAGAGAAACGAAAATTGCGTCGGAATCAGAACAATATACTGCTATGCCTATAATATTGTTGTGTGTATGATAAAAAAATACACGTACACTGTATGCGACTCCCACCGAGAGCTCGCGAATGTGCGCGGACGGAAAAATAATGAGAATTAAAAAATAATGTAAAAAAAAAAACCAAATAAAAAACAAGGTCAATTTCGTTTCGCTTCACGGGTCGTCATTACCGCGCGGGTTCAACGTTCTGGAAGACGCTCGGTTGGTCAGCAAACTGGCACAATGCGTTCCGACAATTTGCCCGGGTACACACACACACATATATATATATACGATAATTACCGACGTCGCGAAGTCGCGGTGGCGTGTCTTTCGGATTTTTTTCCTTCTCCGTCTTCCTTCTATTCGGTTTTTTCGCTCGTTTTACACGCCTTCGTGATTTTTCCCATGGTTTTACATAGATGTATACAGATGTACCTCTCTCCGGCCGCTATATACCTAATATTATATTATATACCCACTGTACGCGCAGTCGTCCATTGTTCCGCCGTTTTCTTCTGCTGCGGTTTTTCCGTCCTGCGTACAATATCATCGTGATGTACATTATTTTATTCGCACGGAAACCGCTGTTCGGAAACCTCAACGACAACGATATTATTATAATACACGCCTACGCGTGTACCGCACGCCCAAGCTCGAACTCGGTGTTATCGAACTTTGCACCGGGTATGCGGTATACGGTCGATCGAGCGCGAAACGTTTTCGAGACCAATCGCGGACCTTTCGGGACTATAATAATATATATACATACACATACAACAGTATAGATCGTTATGACATTGTCTTAGAAATAATTTTACTGGTTGCGCGCAAGGTCGCAGAATACAATAACAGTGTGTGTGTGTGTGTGCGTGTGCGCATACGATTTAGATAACACAAATTGCGTATTGTTTTTTTTTCTCTCCTCTTGCAAGAACGTCGAGACGTCGACTTGTTCGTTATTATGCGTTATAGACGAGACGGGTCTCTGAATAGGTTGAATCGAAATTAAATTTTACGTAACGGTTTGCCAACCGCCTTCGCATAACTCGCACCGCGCCGAATACGATATCATAACAGCGTTGAACGTGTGTTGGATTTGGAGGTTTTGTCTCCGCCGTCGTCGTCGTCGCCATATATTGTATATTATTAATAATTCATGGTCGCGTAAGGCCTTGCTGCGGGGTAATCGAATTCGCGCGGTAGGCATGATACACACTTCCGGAAACGCGCGGCGCGGACACAAGTTGGCGCAACGGTTTCGACGAGCCTAAAACCGCGGCGAACCACCTGCGTTTTATTTATAAACACGGTTATGTGTGCGCGGCCATTGATGGTTTAGGTGTATAACAATATAATACTGTATAATATTATATAATATTGTGTTATCCTCCAACGGTAATAAATATTTTTTTATCGCGACCATTTACATTATCATTGTCGAAAATCACGTGTATTCGTCGAAATTGTTTTTCGAAAAATATATCTCATGAATGGCTTTTACGATAAAAACCGTTCCCCTTCGGACCCTTTTTATTACCGCCGCTCACGTATCCCAAATAAGAGAAGATGAAATATTATACACGATATAATCATATTGTTTGGAGGGTGCAACAGCATTCTTTGTGCTCTTCTACTATGTACGAGCACTCCCTCACTCTCTCTTTTTCACTCACTCCCTTTCTCTGCAGTATATATATATATATCATTCCTTCGAAGGGTGACTACCACTCATAACAGGTGAACACTGCCTATGTTACAGGTGCCCAAAATCAGTGCTTCTATTGTCAGTGGTTCTCATGGCGTTTTCTAAATTTATCAAGGATGAATAGTCGGCGCATATTTTAACGACATCGCATTGTCTCCTTAATAATCTCCTTTTGTATTGCGCACCATTAGTTGTACCACCTTTACACTATACCTGTGCACAGAGTGTATGCCATATGTAAATCGCACCATAATTGTCAGTTCACAGACCGTGATTTTATATTTTAATTCCATAAACACAGCATCACGAATATAATATTATAATATAAATAAAAAAACATGTATACCTATTATTTTTAACTTCGTGGAAGGTTAGGAAAAAATATCTTGGTGAAACAATTATGCATTAGTACTCATCAGGTACCTACCTAGAAGTGCAAATGGCTTAACAGAAATGTCTTTGTAATTTTTGGTGAATTTATTTATTTTATTTTACAACTTGATACGTTATTTTTAACAAGGTTAATTTACTCATTTTAAAATCATAACGTGACACTTTAATGCGTTGACTTCATAATAATAATATTATTATAATGATACTTATCTAAATATCCCGGGTTCGCCCGTGTGCAGTTTTTTCCAGAAATTCCAGTTTAGTATATACGCTATATATATGTGTATCTCGGTTTGAGTGTATACCAGTTTCAATGTACTCCAGGCAAATCGGCGACAGTGTACGATAGCAGATAGCTTCGTGAGAAATATTTCGACCTATAGACGGGCACCGCAAGTCGTAGATTGGATTTAGTACCTACTTGGTTTTTTTTTTTAACGTGGTTTAAACTACTAACTCTCTCAACTTTTCTGATATATTTAAAAACAACCTCTGAGATTTTCGTCAAATTCAATTGAGTAATTTTTGAGCAGGTGCCTACTATTAAGCTACACGCATACATTTGATTTTAAGATATAGTTTCTATAATCGAGGCCATGTAAACCCGACGATTTGATGCATGCTTGTACCTGATCTGCCTGATTAATGGCAACCATACAATAAAAATGTGTAATTCCACTGTGAATCTCAATATCCCCGTTTCAATTTTAGTACCTCTTTAAACCGTGAATACCGGAAAATTCTTTATTATTGCACATCCAGATCATTAGAGTATAACCACTATTCCAAATGTCAAGTTCATATAAACGTTTTGTAGTTTTGCGATGTAGCGATGAATGAGTGACTAAGTGGTATTTATAGTTTTTATTTATTATATAGATAACCTTAATATAATAAATAAAACAATTGTTGTATGGTGGTATATTTTTATTTTGGTTTTTAATTAAATTTTAATTTCATAAATTTACTATAACTATTTTGTATTATTATTTATTTTATAAACTATTGAAACCAACTTGAAGTCTTGAACTATTAGTTATGAAAGATTTCATTTAAAAATATAGTGTAGGTACCTATAGGTATATTATGTTCTTTAAAAGTTGAAATCTCTCCCGTTAAAATCGACTGTAACGGAAATTGTGAAAAGTGTTGCTACAATAATTAGGTGCTGTAAAAACTAAACACAAGCTTTCCTCTCAACCATTGCTGTTAATTATTCATACTAAAACTATTAAACCGTTTAATTGTTTTTTTTATTTTTTCCAAATTATCGAACGTTCCGGAGCGAAAAACTTATAATTGTAATGACGAGTACGGCTTTCACGCGCAAACCGTATGGGCGGTAATGAATAATAAAAAATAAATGAATAATTATTAACATATTTTAATCTTGAGCTACAAACGCGTTTATATACATTAACGGTTTGTACGTAGATGGCCAACGTATCTACTACCTACCTATATAATATACGAACACCGAGGTCTTATGCACACACCGTTCACCTCGACAAACGGGACATGATGATCACATCAAACGTTTTGTCGACAAAAGTAAAAAAACGTTGGTAAAATAATGCGGGTAATGAGTTCGCCAGAGGGCGTTTTAAAAAATTATTGTCACAGCGTTAACATTTTCATCGACTTTCCACCGACGCAGTACTATTTATTATTAACATATTTATATATTTCCCCGCTTCGTGACGCATTGCGGACAGAGTTAAAAAAAAAAAAGAAAATCACCCGTACCTTGTCCGCATACTCTGTGGCCAGTGTACCCTAAACTCGGTAAATAATTGTACCACGTGCAGTACGGTTCACACTACAACCGCGCAGAACATCGATACCGCGGTATAATAATTCAAAGTTTGCAGACGGTATGATAACAATATCACGATAAACAGGTGACAGAAATCGTCAAGTGCGACTACTAAACCCGCATCCGTCAGCGTACAAGACGTCGTGCTGCGGCGGGTATAATAATAGTTGCACGATAACGACTATCGTCGCACCGCAATTATTATAATCGTCGTTGGACATTCGACCGGGCGATTTTGGCGAAAATCGCATAGCAAAAATCGATTATACAACCGTATAATAATGATGATAATGTTATGACTGACGTTATAAAATGATTGACCGCACTTGCGCGCGAATACACGGGAAACGAGCTAGCCCCACCACCGCCACCGGAACAATCACTGCGTGTCGGCGATGTGGCAAAAAAAAAAACGATGGCGGCTCCGGAGGAGCGGCGAGCGAGGAGAAGCATAGCGGCGGCGTGTACCGCCGACGACCCGTACACAGCCACAGACGCAGCTCACACGACGTATATAAAATACGTTCTGAATATCACTGTTATAGCCGGCGGATTTCTTTTGTTTCCCCGCCCCGCCACCGTACATTATACATTTATTTATCTGTTTTTTTTTTTTTATATATACATATAAAACGCTGTCCGTCGATCTCTATAATGTATATATATATTATAGGTTCTGCGGCCGTTAGCCGACGGTCTAATGTATATAATAATATTATAGTGGCATCGGTTCGTAATGAACCTGAAACGAGTTTTACCTTGAAGTCTATCGAGGTGTGCCGGACAAAAACCTGACTGTACACGACTATTATACATAGATATATGTATCGAGAGAGAGAGAGAGAGACCTCCGAACAGACCAATGCCACGACGACGACGACGACGACGACGACGTTTTAATACATATTACTATTTTTGTTTTTTATGTATACCGTCGCGTTCATTTGACTGCCTCGTCGGACGTGCGTCACAATACAATATAATAATTTTAATATCGCCGAAATCACAACGTTGCGTAAACCGCGGAGTTATGAGACAGCGCCCTTCGTCGTGTTGCGACAAGTTGGTACACGCTGCCTGTCGATATTCGGTTCTCGGCGTGTTCGCGGGAAAGCGGTTTCCAAGCCGCGGCACCGACGGAGAACCGTACCTGTACGCGGAGAAAATATAATATAGAAGATAAAATATATTCGTAACGAAACACAGCGCGCAAGTCCGGTCAAATAACGATCGCTAAACGTCGCGACGTCTACTGCGATGACAGTAATAATAATAATAATATATGGACGTGACACGACATGGCGACCGGCGGCGTCTCGAGGACAGACCGGAGAGCGTTTATATATATAATAATATTATTATGCACTTAGAGACGCGTATTATACGCGTTATATCATATACCTCTCTCTACCTGTAGACGGTTACGTTTTTTCTCAAAAAAAAAAAAAAATAATAATAATCGTTATAAATAACAGAATCCTTTATCCGGTTATAATATGCGTCCGTTGTTGCGGCCGAGGCCGTCGCCGTTCGGTGTCCTTTGGCGCGCCCGCCCACCCTGCCACCCGCCCATTGCCGCCGCGGCCGTACCGCTAGCGGTTATATTCGTCTATACGTATATACCTATAGGTAGGTAGGTAGGTACTTGTGTTATATATTATTGTGTGTATATAATATTATGCTGCCGCAGACAGGACAATGGCACTGAAAATTTACGGCCGAAAACTATTTATAATAATATGAATAATAATATAATATGTTTTATATTTTTTATTTATGACGCGTTTTGTATCATTCCACGTTATAAAAAATCGCACGTTAGGCACTCGCGGGAAAAAATAAACCATAGTATTTGTCTATATTTCAATAGACGAGTTTTTAATGTTTTTATACATTATATAGCGGTACACGCACATAGGTTTTTATAATACGCTCATTCGCTCTCGGCGGATAACGGGCGGCGTCTAAATAGGTATACGCACATTACCTACCTACGTGTTGCGACGCGGGATCGTAGGTCTTATAATAATTTTCCTACGTCTCTGATCGTCGCACAAAGTTCGTTTGTCCGAGGAGGATCACCGCCCACCGCGTCATATTGATATGTGTACGAAACATTTTCTCGGATCGAAGAGAAATACACGAAAACATATTCATTTAAGCGGTTCCAAGTCGCGTTACTCACAAGATTTATAGACAGGCACCAGTGGTGGATCCAGTGTTCGATTTTTTTTTTGGGGGGGCCCTCCTAAAAAATTACTTCTAAGCCATAAATACACAACACACTTTAAAATATTTGTGTAAGTAAAAAGAGGAGTCTGTTGTCTGATGAAGAGGTCCGGGTGGGGGCGAGGCCTCTGCTCCCCCCTCCCCCCTGGATCCGCCACTGAAGATAGGCACATGACTGCAGTTAGTGTATAATATATGTATCGCGCCCATGTCGTGATTAGGTATGTAATTCGACGCAATAGACAAAAATATCACATACCGAAAACGATCGACGTTATTATTTTTTACTTTGGTATTTACCAGCGACCCATAAAAAACACACACGGCTGAATGTCTATATAGGTACGCGTCGCGCCTACGGCATCGTCCGGCTCGTCGTTTTGTCGCCCAGCCATATTATATATTATACTCATACACAATATTACGTACATCACAATACGTTGTGTGTGTGTGTGTGTGTGTGTGTGTGTTGTGTGTGTGTGTGACGGCGACGAGTACCGTTATAATACGCGGCCGCTCGTCGTGCCCGGCGGAAGAGAAGAAGAGTGTGTCGTTCGCCATTATGATTTCGTAGCACAATAATAATAACGCAATGCATAATGCGTGTACGGTTTTTTTTTTTTTTTTTTGTTTTATTTTACCCTCTCTCGCAGAACGTGTCCGTCCCACGCCGGCCAAAAAACAATAACGTAATATATATTTTACAAAATGAATACACACAATCGCGACGACATACCTATAATGCCGCAGACGCAGTACCTACGCGCGACTTACAGTGACTATTGCAATAATAATATTAAAATATTTAACATGATAATATTATACGGGCGAGTAACACCCACATTCATTTACTATTCCGTATCCGTCGTCGCGCGGAATATACCGTACCTACGGTGTCGGCCAAAATCCGTCCAAGGTCGGTATTTAAAAAAAAAAATAAATATTTTTCGGGGTTCTCGACTGCGGATAGCAGCGCCGTCGTGTGCAAGCAACGTATATTAACATTAAATCGTTGTATAATATACGCACACGTGTCCCGTAAAACGTATGTACCTAATAATAGGTATATGTACGAAATATTCGCACTCAAGTCACGTAGGTATATATCGTCGATTGTGTCGTCCCGATTGGCGGCGGTGGCTGGCGTACGGTAGTGGTAGTGGTGGTGGTGGTGGTTTGATTTCGTATAGTGATAAAATTTAAATTACACGCGTGTACGTTATATACATTTACACACACACACACACAACACACACACACACATATATATTTATAGCTAGGCACCGTCTCTCTGCAGCAGCGCGCACGCCGCCGTATGAGTATGATATTTTGTCCTTGGGAGATTTTAACGACCGACCATTATGTTGTAGCTGGCGCAGACGTGAACTTTGCCTTGAACTTGGTTAATGATTTGAAATTCAGCAAGTATTTCGCACGGTTATACCTACACACTCACATATATATATATATATATATATAATAGCGTCATGTATTGTGTACGCGTATATTATTATGATCGTATACACACACACGCGCGCGTGTTTACACACACAAACTCGCTCTCCTACACGCACACACTTACACACTCGCACACAAAAGTACGTGTACACGTTTCGATGGTGTATGAAATAAAAAATAAAACAAGTTTTGCCAGTCACGCTCTAAGATTTGTTCACACAAGCCACGCTCATCGTCGGCGGCATTGATTCGGATATACATAAAGGTATAGGTAGTCGTGAAAAAGTGGCGAACTGCAGCCGGTGTGATGCCTGCTGTATTATACCTGCCTATGTACTATTATAATATTGTTGTAAACGTAACGAAATTCAATGGCCGCGAAAATCTGATTTAATTGGTTACCGCTGAAAATTGTACGCTTTTTGCTCTTTCTGGTGTGTTGAATTGAAATAAAAAAAAAATTTTTTTTTAAAAACACGACCGTCACCATTACGGTGAATAATCTCCGAGGTAAATGTTGCGGGTCGGACACAGCTATATTATTAATATATATATATATATAAATAATTATTGTATTATAGTGTTTTATGTGCAGGCAACGGCCGAGTGCAACGACATTGATCGTTACGGTCGGCCGCGGTGGCTGGTTGGACGGTTTTTTCCGTTTACCTTCCGTACCCAATACTTTACACCGGAACGGCTTTTATATAGATATATACGTGTACGTCGGTACTCGTCGATGACCCAGAATACTTCATTATACCTACTATAGAGTTTTCTCGTGAAACGCGTCCAAGTCGAACGACGCCGATGCGAATCGATGTATTATAATATAATATTATTATTGTTTTCATAGGCATTTGGTATACCCATCATAATATCATATTACCTGTACATTTGAGAGTTTCGATATTGAAATACTGCGTTGTGAACGCAGCCTTATTTCTTGACAATCCGGTTAGAACCGTTCGTCCGGTACTCGTGACGCGGCCAAACCCGGTCCCGACTATCATATTATTATTATATTATACAGTGTGTTTATTTTATACTGCACGTCCTACTTACATCGTGGCTCGTCTCTATGCAGAGACTGCCGCGGTTTATCACGAAAGTTCAAAAGACTTTGATGCGCGTAAAAACTTAAGTTTCGATATGAAAACTGCGGCATATTTCATTGAAAACGCGATGATCATATTGTATGCGTAATGACGTGGTTTAAAATACCACAAACGTTTTTTTCAACAACACATTTTTTACCCTATTGTCAAACGCATGGATTGGTATCTGTGACCATTAAACGTAATGAGTTGGGGTGACGACTGTTGAACAGTAATAAAACTCGACCTTGTACGTCGCACGTTGTTCGTTTTATTTGTCCCGTTTTGTTTGTGCTGTCTGACTACACAAAGACTGCTGGTCAAATACTGTTACAACGGCGATGTGAATTATGGTTTTATTGTAGTCAACAAGGGGTTCGCCGGTAACCCTTTTATAACTAATATGCGCGGCAGTTGTTTATTTTGGGGCAACCACGACCTTGTTGCTGTGTCGGTGTGGCATATAACAATTATCCTTGGACTGGAGACAAACAACATTCTGGCAGTGGGTTAAAGGGTTTAGGGCGTCGCGCGTTACGTATATGTTTGCTATGTTTAAAAAGGGATATCGAATATGACACGGTATACAGGTGTCTGTAAATTGTAACAATAGACCAACCATACGAATGACAATCGGTTTAATTTTGGTTAGGCAAATTGTACCTTGCAGTGCTCTATTGTACGTTTATACTAATTTTTATTTATGTATTACAGAGAAAAATGTCGCCAAGAAAGATCTATTGCAGGACGATGATGAAGAGGTCGACCGAGTTAATGGTTTGGAGCGAGAATCACGAAATAGAGCAGAGTCTCCAAACCACCGAGTTAGTCCAACGGTGTCTATTGAGGCTCCTACGTCGATAATATGCCCGCCGTCACCTGACTGGAACCCACCGCCAAAAAGGCGATTCATATCTACGTCAGATGGCGATAATATACCATACGGTAGTAAAGATAGCTTGCAGGTAACTCATCGACAATGTGAACCACCCTCTATCAAAGTTGAAGAGGAAGCTGTGACTAGCCCGGAGGTTGAACCAAAGTTGCCACCACCACCCCCACCACCACCAGCAGCACCAAAATGTCACCAGGTGTCAGTCATACAAAGAACACCAGCAGCCGTCAAATCACCACCCGTCTGTCCGAAAAGACCATTAACACAGTCTCCAAGCACTGTCGTGGAACCCGAACAAGACGCACCTATCGATTATCATGTGCCTAAAAAGGAAGCAGATTTGGACTTGGACATTGTTCGAGCCATCAAGAATAAATTTACTATTACGTTACGAGGACAGTTGGTTTCAGCACCAAATGGTATAATCACTGCCGCTGCAGGCCGTGGAAGAAGCAGTGGTGGGCAACAAGGGGGAGGCGGCGGAGGAGGCACAAATGGTGGCAGTACCAACTCTAGTTCAAACCGTGGCTCGTCATTGCATTCGTACACACTTGGTGGCGGCGGAGGTGGTGGTCCCACTGGCCTCTTGGGCAGTGGTGGCGGGGGAGGTGGCATGGCCCCAGGTGGTGGCGGCATGAACCCTGGCGGCAACGGCAAGCATTTCGGTGGACCAAATAGTCCTGTGTCGCTGCCGCCCTTCCACGAGAGCCTCATAAAATCGGGTGGGAATTGCTATTCCGCCCAATACAACAATCAATATCATTTGATGATGACCGATCAATTATGTTTTAATAACAACGACACGGGTCAAAATCCTGTCGCTGGTGGTGGTGGTCCTTTCTCCATTGGATTGGAAGGTCCACCGAAACAATATTCAATGTTACAAAATGCCTCGTCGCTAGGCATAGATATCAAAGAGGACGATTGCGAAGATCTATCAAGCTACGTAAAAGAAACTAACGGTTTCGACACGTTGATGGCTGATTCTGAAAATGGCACATCCAACGATCCTCTGCAGTTCACTGCTACTCTTACTTTCGCGGGTCCCACGGACCCCGACTTCTTGGACAGCCTTAACGACGCCGCTGAATTGTTCTTCAAAGAGGTAAATTTATATAAATATACAATTTTTTTTTCGTTTTTTAAAATGACATAATTGTATCATGCGTACAACCGCATTTGCAATGCATTATGATTAATAATATTAAAAGTGCATTAATGAACATGATGATTATCAGTATTTTAATATAATTTTTTTTTCAGCCCCAAGAGTGCATTCCTCCTTCACTCGTTGAACAACCTCTACATATGTTCAATGAACATAGAAACGGGTTTCCCGAATCACAATCAGAGAAGCGCAATTATCTACAGCAGGTGAACAACAACAATAACGGACAGCCAGTAGCATGCAGAAATAACTATGGAAGTTATGATATATCAAAAGACAGATTATCACAAAGCAGTTTCGAAGACTCCAACCAACAACTGCAACAGTTACAAATACAAGTTCAATTACAACAACCACAAAACGTAGACGTAAGCATACCATTAGTCTAACTTCCACAACCACTTGCAATGTATCCAAATCATTTCAACCTTTTATTGTTTTAGGCTTGTGGACAGATGATGTTGTCACCGGGTTTATCGTCGCTAGAGATGGACTCAAACACCAGCATGTCGGCTCCATCACCTGCTAGCGTTAGTATGGATGGAACGATGTCCTCACTAACGCCACCGCCTCAAAATGGCAAAGATTCCAGTAACTCCGCTTTGGATGTCAGAGTACTGCAACATAGGGTGAGAAAGACCACCCCACCTGTAGGGAAATCAAAATATTCTTCTTTCTCCAGTAAATCTATGGCAAAAGTACATATTGTTCTTTGATATATTTCTTTATTCCCTAAAATCACCCAGGACCCATTGTATGTACTTATCCTCAATTATCATTCACAGCTCGGTCTTCCTAATGACTTGCCATTCGAGTTTGTCAACGGTGGCCATGGCATCAAGAATCCACTAGCCAATCACGATACTCTACCACCACCTCCGCCATCAATGCTAATTAGAACACCAGAACCAGAGAGGAGCAATACTTTAGTAGCTCCCGCAACTATCGTATCAGTAAATTCTACTCCCGAACCAGTCGAAACAACCAAAAACGGTTCAAAGTTCTGTTGCAACCTGTGTTCTAAGACGTTCAACCTACAACGTTTGTTAAACAGACACATGAAATGTCACAGTGACGTCAAACGATACCTATGTACGTTCTGCGGAAAGGGTTTCAATGACACGTTTGACTTGAAACGACACACTAGAACACACACTGGTACGTACATTGTGTATTTAGAAATATGTAATCAATAACGAGTCTAGGATTTATGATAGGGTTGAATATTATTTTAAATTGAAAAATAAATAAAGATGGTTAGTTTAATTTTTTGAACGTAAAAAAATTTACTTGAAAAGTTATATGTTATAACTTAAATTTAATAATACTTTACAATTTTATATCTCGACTATAATTTTAAATCGATAATAATATTATTTGTAATATCAGTAGCCACCTAGAGATTTATAATGTGACTCTTTTTTTGAAGGGTTATTACTTTATAAAAAATGTATACAGTTTTAGATTAATTTAATTTTGTTATGCAAACAAAATCATTAAACATTCAGATATTTAAAAATCTGTTAAACTCGTTTAATTTCGCAAATAAAATCAACAGTAACCACATGAATTAATAAGTTTTATTCTATCAACAGGTGTCCGGCCTTACAAGTGCAATCTCTGTGAGAAATCGTTCACCCAACGTTGTTCACTCGAATCTCACTGCTTGAAAGTGCACGGCGTACATCATCAGTATGCTTACAAAGAGAGAAGAACAAAGGTACGTACATTATTGGCACAGCTGTCATAATAATATTACATTATTATAAATTTATGCCAGTCATAAATTAAGTAAATGTCATTATATTTACGGTATTTAACGTATATGGTTTTCATTACAGATGTACGTTTGCGAAGAATGTGGACACACCACCAATGAACCCGAAGTGCACTACATTCATCTCAAAGAGAAACACCCGTACAGTCCGGCGCTGCTCAAGTTCTATGACAAGAGACACTTCAAGTTCACAAACTCAAACTTTGCCAACATGTTGCTTCAAGTACGCACCTAATATTGGGCTGATTGCAATCATATTGCTAGACTGACCAAAATGTTAATCTATTTTAACAAATATTTTTAAGTACTTACACTACGTAGAACTTAATTTTTTTTTAAATAACAATTAATTTATGCTGTATCATTGTCGTTTGATTTTCTAAAAAAAAAGATTATAGGAAATAATTTTGAGTAGAAAAAACGACAAAATATCCCCGCTTAAATATCTCTTACCGTTTTGTAACGTCTCAATTGAAAAATCTTTTTGTATTACAATTTAAAACTTATTTTACCGATTTGACTCTTTATAGTATTTTAAGTTTTAAAGTAAGCCTTTTAGTTATTATTATAGTTGGCCAATATCTAATGTATGGTTCTTAGCACAGAAATCTTTGAAAATCCGCACTAATTTTATGTCAGGGTCTCTGTAGGTACTTTTTTCGATTTTAGCTCTGCTTGATGGATATGGGATTAAATGTATTGAATTTAAAATACAAATTGAATAATAATAACAATACTAGAAGTACTACTTGTACAACTAATACTTTTCTTTATTATACAATAATAACATATTTTATAACGATTCAAATCCGTAATAAATTATATTATTATTGTTAAATTATACCTTTATAAATATACATTTAAAGATAATGTTTGTAGAAACATTTTGGTTATCTTTAACACCAAATCCACAAGACTGTTATAATCGCATACTATTGTACCAGTAGAAACTGAGATACTTGTTAGTTGTTATTACTCATTTTTAAAACATCCAATCTAATCTTTAATATTTTATATTTTTCCTGAAAATTTGATTTGAAGAAGAAAAATATTGGCCTAAAGTTTAGCCTAACTAAATTTTTTATGTGAATTATATTGATCGTTATAAACGTAGTTTCTTCGATATTTGAATAGCATTAAAAATTATTTCTGTAGCAAGAAATAGAATATCTAATAGTGAATTGTTCGGCGTATTTCAATCATACTTGTGGGAGAATTAAATTGTATTTGAAAGATTTGTTCTTAAATTTAATCCGTATCAATTTATATAAAACAATTAAATTAATTTCAAAAATATTTTAAAATGAATTGTAGAGGTTTTTAAGCGAATTCTATAAATAATCATTATTAATTAATGGTCGTTGCAATCACTTCGCATTAACAATTGTATGCTTTGCGGTATTTTTAAGCAGTGCAAAACAGTAGACAGTAGTGTAATAAATTATCAGAAAAATTACTAACCAACTATTCATTATCTCATAAAAATGTATAACCTAAGTGCATGGGCGGATATTCGGTTACATCGTGGATGGCTTGAAATGTATAATTAACATGGAACCATTGATAAGCTTCAATTCATTGGACTTTATTAGTGGAATTAACCAATTCTAGTGGTCTTAGCCCTCCACATGCTTCCCAATATTCGCCGATTCTTATAAGGTGATGGTAATTTGGTGGTGTAGATCTATGTAAATGATCTACTGGGGATGAAATATAAACTAACGAGCCCAATTCCATACATCTATGGGCAAGAGTTCATTGATTAAATAGTTAATTTTCTCAAAATAAGATGAATATGATTTCAGCATCATCAAGGATTATTCCTATCATTCAGTCACAGTCGTAAACCATACTTTTTATAATGACTCTACTAAGTTGTTGTATACCTACTCTTATTATGAAATACTATATTATGTAAAAAACGTAACTATTTTAGAAGAATGGTTGGGTACCCAAAATGTCCGATAAATTCAAACAAATTTAAGCACCATTTCTCCGGGTCCGGATCTAAAAATCTAAAATTGTGATGGGACGGGCTACATTTTTTTTATCAGAAAAAAGAATAAGAATACAATTTCCGTACCTATTTATGATATAATGTATATAATTGGTGGTATAATTGGTGTATAATTCATGTGTAATTACAAATGTATGGATATTAACAAGACCTATTAAGTATTTATTATATACCTAATAATATATGGCATGTACAAAGGGGGGGGGGGGACAAGCTCCTTGGCCCGACCTGAATCCGTGCCTGTTTCTATCCAATTTCTATCTAATTTATTTCTTCACATAGAAACCTTCGACAAAGTACACGTACCTACCTTATATAACTTATAAAACGAATGCAAAATATTCTTGTATCTTAAAAACATAATTTTCTTTCTAAATAACGTTTGTTTTTTTTTACTACAAAATCTTAAAAATAGCGTTTAGTTAATATCCGGAAACCTTTTGGTCGGACCTCAACCTACTCCTCCGCCGATCTTATTCTAGTACCGATCACCCATTACGAAAAATGGGTCAACCCCTAAAATAGACTATCAATTAAATATTTAAAAGGCTTGGTTTACGCACTGTGGTATTCATCATTTTTTTTTTTTTTTTTTGGTCCCCACTGACTATATTTAACTGAAGCAATCATACACGCATACCTTCTTGCATGAAAATATTATCACATATTATTCAATAATACCTAATATTATAAGTTTGTATTATATTACAGTGACATCCTCTCGTTGTAATATTAAGTTAAAGCATCGGTCAGGTCAGGTATATCTGTCCTTCGAGCTTTAGGATCTTCACCCAAAAATTCAACTCGCCCCATTTAAACTATTACATCAAATTGCATACGCCCCTTGTTATAAATTACATAGTTTTTCATATGCAAAACGTCATTGTGATCAAACTGATTTTCACTTATACAGTTATACCTATTATGTCCTCTGACAAAATAAAATGTTCTATAACGCCCAGGAAATGTGTTGATAAATGTAAATCCATGAAAACATTTAGTACTTAGGCTATTAAAACTATAGTAGGTAACTACAACATACATCCATATTACACTCAAATATTCAATTTAAGTTCTAAGTAATTTCCGTATTACATTTTACGCATCCACTTGGACATTTTCGGTGGTAATATACTTGTTGGATCATTGAGAGCGTGATTAAAATGTACATGTTTCTGTAGAATATTCGTCAATTTCACTAAGAGTGCTTGGAGGAAAAGAGTTCAAATCGTTATATTTTACTATTATAACAGAGTTACGGTAAACCGTAATGGCATCATTTGTGCGTATAAGTCTTATTATTCGGATTAGTACCTAGGCGGCTACTGTAGTCGTGACATTCGTTCCATCTGTGATTTTTATCATTTATTATTATTCAAAGAGATTTATTTTATTTATTCATACAGCATTTCAAAGAGATAGGTTAACTTAATATGGACAGAGATATTAGTATCGGTGATATTTTGATTTTGAAAAACGTGATGGAACTATTAGGTAGATACCACTCACGTCCAGTCCTTTTAAATATTTATCGGAAGTGTGTTGAAAGTTGTTTGAATGAGAGTATAATATATGTAAGTCAGGCTCGATACGTCGTTAAGTCGTTGATATTGTTGTTTTCTAATAGAAATGTTGATATTATATTATAATATAACATTGTGTTGTTGGGATTTTGTAAATAATCATTACTATACTGTTAAATGTAGTTTTAATTTTAGATTTAAGTAGTATTTATTAGACACACTCACACATGCGCACTCACATATTTATAAATAATATACACTTTTACTATGTATATTATGCTTAGTTTGTAATGTTAGCTTTAAGTAATTATATTAGGTACAAAGGTGAAACGGATCAATATAGTGATTTGTATTATTATTTATTAACAGTAATTATTATGATCGTAATTATCATAATTCTACTACAACGGGCGATTTAGGCAATTATTATTTTTAAATATTTTTTTTTTTTTTACTTTTATATTCAACGACAGTTGTAATCCAGTATATTATGCCTATCCGAACGTCGGCTTTCCAAAATTTCGTATGTTTCGAATGAAAATTATTTTTTTCCGCAAAGTATTTCGGATATTATTTCGATGTATCGGACTGCAGTATCTATAATAATACGATCTGTGGTTGTCGAATTATAATATAATAGAATCCAATGTATCGGAAGGTCGACTGTATTACGCTGAATGCACATATTATTATATATTGACAAATTGTGTACATAAACTTACTGTAAAGCAATAATAATTTAGGTATACCTAGACTATTACAGTTGTTTTAATTTCTGATGGTGGAATTCCTATTTACACAAATTTCATTATAAACGAAACGAAGCCTGTATATACATATTATATAAAAAAAAATGTACCTCATACCAAAAGTCTTCTAAAATATCGTCTTGATGGCCGTGGTGTTAAATAATGTTGGCATAAAAATGCTGAAAGGTGACGGGCAGGTACCAACGGGGCTCGTGAAATCATATAGATTATAACTATCGAGGACCTCGGAAGGCCACATCCCAAAGAGTTTATAACCTGCAAAGGACCAACTAAACATTGATGTACAGGTCTAACGATTAACGGCACTGCTTCTGGTATATGGGCTCTCATTAGACAATAATATATGTTATGATATAAATAGCGTGTAAATAAAATTATATATAGTTGTTTTTTAAAAATATATTGACGAATAGGATTGTGTAGAGTAATATTATGTAGTATTTTAAATAAATCACTTTCGGGTCGGGTAGTGATATCCTAAAGCATTTTTTTTACCTCAGTGGATGGAAATAAATTATTTATATATCATGTTAAAATATACGATAGTTATTTAAGCACGATTAAAGTCTAAAAAGTATAAAAAAAATTTAAAAAAAAATTGGGAAAGGAATTCAATATTTTTTTTCTTTAGTATTAGATACTTAAGTATATTATTATATATTTATATGTAATACTATAAACATAAGCCTGTGATACATTTAAACTTATTCTTATACACGTCCTAACTGTATTAATTGTATTATTATTATTATATTATTATTATTATATTATTATTATTTTATTATTATTATTATAATTATTATTATCATCATTAAATTATTATTATTATTATATTATTATTATTACTGTCTTAACATTAAGTAAACAATATTATTTAGTTTGTAGGACATTTTTACATTTTTACGTTGTACTTTTTAAGTTATTTTAATAATATACATTTTTATAAAAATATATACATTTATACATTATTAATATTATTATTTTTTTTTTTATCAACTATCAAACAAAGTTCTATAATATAGAAGTTAACGTACCGTTATTACTCTTCTTATATACTATAATCATGGAGAATTACCACTGCAAATATATTGTGGAGTTATCCTCGACCTCAAAATTTATGCCTAAGAATATTTGTTTATAATATGTTAACAAAAATCGGAGGTCAAAAAAGTGTATGTACCTACCTAAAAGTTATATACTAGAACTTGGACAATAATTTTATAATAGTGTATTATAGTCGACAGTAAAATAGACAGGATGTGTAGTACCTATATGATTAAGATTTATTTATTTTTAAATTTCAACTACAAACAATGTTAACAAAAAACACTATTGTGATTGGCTGATCAGATATTTGTTTTAAAATATTGTGTTGTTTTTATCCCTCCGTACACTGTATCACAATCTTTATTTGCAAAGGTAATAATTACAAGTATCGATAGGTAGTACCTAACTAGGTTAGTATTTACATATAACGTATTAGGGATGAACTTGTGATGTCAATGTTAAACTGACAACGGCTAGGTTTTAATATTAGTTATATTTTAAATATTTATTTATAATTGGATATCAAATACACCATTATAATACCAAAAAAAAAAAATGTATTATACCCACACATTTTACTTTATGCTGTCGATGGTTTAGTTAAATACTTATATTATATAATATTATAATAGAACATTTCTATAGGTAATATAATTAGCATTAATATAATTTTTCTATCTACATAATACAAAGTATGAAGGTGCATAAAAAATATATGGTTTCTTAAGTAAAATAAGAACTTTAGATGTGGTAAAAGTGAATTGTTGATTGGTGATCATTGTTGTTGTTATTAAACTAACGTTTATCTTTTTTTCCACTGAGAAAAAAATGAATAAATACATGTAGAACATACTAAAGACTTATAACACTGTCTTAAATAATATATAAGAAGATAAATAATCATAGTACGTATGATTGTATTGCATTGTTTAAATCTTTTTGTAGTTTGTTCCGTTTTGTCACGATAAGTGAATAGCAAAAACCTTATCAGCTGTGTGATGTAATATGAAAACTTTTGAAGAATAAACATCTCAATAGGATATATTCGATTATTGATCTTAAATGTTGATGGTGTTGTATGTTTTGTCCATGAACACATTTTGTGGGTAGAAGAAACGGTTAAGACCAAAAATGTCATAATAATAATATGTACAATACCTACAATTCTGCTTTTGTTAGGAAATCTGGCAGACTCTCTACTTTATAGAAGTAATTTTAATGCGATTTTCAGTTGGTATCATCTTTGAGCGACTTGTGTGAAACTATAGGAAATAAAAGTTTATATACCTATATGGACTGCAACAGTTAAGTAGTTTCCAAACTTTTGTTGCTGGGCATAGTGAAAAGATAAAAAAAATTTAAAAATTAGTGCATATTGGTAATTCGCTGCATTACGACAAATGCGTCACACGACACCCACACCCACCCCCACCCACCAAAAATTGATAACTACACAGTTAGATTTTTACGAAAAAAAAACGAAGTAGGTAGTTGGTATATTATAATAATCCATACCCACATACAGATAGTGACGGCGAATGATTCTACAAAAATATTATATATAATATAACACAATATCCTTACTAATAATATATAACAATATGATGTCCCTATATTCCTTATAACATAATACCTTCTTGTACGCTTGATATCGAAATCGCTGTAAAAATGAAATGAAATTAACATTTTTTTTTTTTTGTTTGTTTCCGTACAGTGATGACTGATTCTACTATTCCCCTTTAATATAACGGCACAGAACACTGTGCACACAGAAGATCCACACATCATGGACATCGCCTGCCCAGAGTTGTCGCTGCCCTCGAATCCTTCCCTCCTCACCAGCTGACCACTCGGCGGTTAAAATCGCGTTACTCGCCATGGATACACAATGTAGTCGGTATAATGTTTGCCCGGGATCGGATGTCTGATGTCATCTGCCGTTCAGATGTCGCAGAAACACGTCCACCGCCGCGAATCGCGAAAACGTTTCCGGCCATATACATAATATATATGATTACTGCGGATATTACATTATTATAACCAGACGGACAGTGTGTGGTATATGTAGGTACCTCTATACCTATACCCACAACCGCGGTATAGACCATAAATATTTAAGACGGCGGCACACAAGCAAAGTGCTCGGAGCTGAAAATGGTTCGCTCCGTGAAACCAGCTTATGCCAAGGCCATATACGGTGTATTATGGTCCTCATTCAGGAGAACAATGGACTGTCATAATGTCGACGGTTTGACATGTTGAAATTAAACGATTTTTTTTCTAAAAAATAATCGCACAAAATTTAAAATGTAATATTATCTAGATACCTAATGTGTAAAATATGTATATTGCAAATAGACTGTGTATAATTGTATATACTTAAAATTATAAAATTTTCAAATATATATTAATGTGTATGTATTATTATTATAACAGGTACCTAACCAATTGTTTTTTTTATTTTTTATTTGTTTGGTTGTAAATATTATGAGTGGCGTGCCCAGGAATTTTCAAAGGGTGGGGGATGTTTTATGTAGTAATCAGGGTTGGGATAACCGAAAAACAACTAGTAGATATTGTAGGTATAAGTACACTAGTCGACTGTGGTTATGTAATACATATACCTAACGCTTTTCACACTCATTCAAAGATAATCGCAGCCGTAAAAGACAAAAAAGGGGCCCATCAAAATCAGCAGCTAACAAAAGTTTAAAAATAAAACCAAATACATGATACGATAAATGATGCGTCAGCACGTCCGTGACCCGTGTAGTAGTCAGTCTATTTTACTGAATCTAAATTTACTTTTAAAATTAGACAATAATCAAAAAACGTTTATTAAATAATGGGTCAAAACTCAAAATACAGAAGTGGCACAATAATCTAAAAAATCTCTAAATAATATGGAAAATAAAATTTTTCAATTTCAGTTCTCTGAATTATGAAACAAATTTTAAGCTTACTCTGCAATCTTTTAAACATATTATAAGAAATATGCAAATGCCACAAAATCCCAAACCTGGTAAAAATACATATAAATGAATATAATTGTGGTGCTAGAACCAAAGACACAAATAAGGGGATTTATGGGACAATGGGGTGGGATATAACCCCTAACTTCACCCCCTAGACACGCTACTGCATATTATATAAGATATAAGCTATAAGATATCATATACATATTACATAATATGAATAAATAATATAGTTTATATTATATCCTACATTGCCTTATATTTTCTTTTGCTATGTCATTGATTTCCATTTCCCATTACTCCCTATGAAAAACCATTGAAAAACTATGATTAAACGTCCTAAATAAGGAGCAGCAATTAAAGGAAGTTTGCCAGCTTATTAAGTAGAAATTCACCACTGAATGGTCGTAAAGATTAATTGGTCAGAAAATGTGCCATTCCCTATTATCTTACAAGTATTCTAATAAGTTAATTGTGATAATTATAATTTATAATCTATTTTACTAATCAGAGTAGGTAACTGGCTATAATACATCGCAAGCTAAGCTATGCCTATTGTCGTTACCTATAATGGCCAAAACTGGGTACTATAACTGTAGTTAAAAAGTTACAGAGAAGTTGAAAATGTACTTTTAAAGTAACATTCTAATTTATTTAACTTATTATTGGTTTTAATCAATAAGTATTTAAATAACTTTACGAGTTGAATTGAATGCATACAATTATCTAATCTATACCTAGTACGTTAAAAACAAAAAGTAAATAGTAATTATTTGTAATCACTCTAAAAAGTCCAAAGTTCCGTAACACAAGTTACCTTCATATTTATAACAATTAATAGGTAGTATTTTTCAATAATAGATACACTTTTATCATATTCTGTTTCTTTTAAATTTAAATTATAAATTAATTTTACGCTCAGGTATTACGCTGGCTTAGAATAAAAGAATTATATCGTATTACTCATGACAGTGGTTTTAAGATTCAACCTACAATAGTTTTTTTGTTTTTGTAGAATTGATTTAAATTTAAATCTTAAATATCCATTAAGTTTTATTGAAGTACATTATCCAAGAAATTTTGGCTTTATTGGCATAGGACAAAAAAATAAAAAACAAAAATACTTCTGTTGAGAATGAAATGGTTTATTTTTATAGAACCCTATTGAATAGAACCTTTTTATACTAATTTGTTTTATCAGTGTCTCCAACAGTTAGATAACAATTATGTTATAATTAATATTTAAGTATTTGACTCAGTAATATTATTACTGTAAAACAATATGTATATTATAATTTAAAATAAATTAACACGAATTTGAAGTATTAGAATTTAAGAGTTCCGGATCTTAAAAATATTAAGAGGATGTCAGCGCACTGTTTATTTCCTTTCTCTGGCCCACGTGCAACATAAACTGAACGCATTTACTGAGAATCATTTTTAGATTCTGAGCGGAGCGATAAATGTATTGATTTTACAATGATGTGTTTTATTATTTATTTTGTGACTGCCATCATTTTTTAGGACAGTAAAAATGCTTAGATTTGCTTCAACAATATCTTTTTTGATAGGAAAGTGATTATTGTTGTTACTATAGGGGGGTCAAAAGTAAAAATTTTCCAGATGTTTTCAAAACCACCGTGAAAAACAGAATAAAAACGGGAATTTTTAGGCAAAAGCTGTTTTTGGTTTTTAGCGCAATTCTAAAACAATTAACCGTAAGTACATGCAGTTTTGACTGAATATTTATAAACGCATGTTCTATACACCATAAAATTTTCAAAATATTTTGACTCATTTTGAGCTGTTTACGGATATAATTGACATAATTCATTTTCCATTTTTTTTAGTTTTTTTTTCCATAAATATCAATAAAAGTTTATTTGTTGGTTAAAAAAGCTTGAAAATTTAATAGAAGGATCCTAGTATATTGTTTCAAAGGCAGATGAAAAAAATTAAAAATCCTTCATCACAATTTTTTTTTTATAAGCATTTAAAGTTCAAATATTGAAAAAATACGTAAAAATGACGAAAATTTGCAAATTATTTTGAGTTAGAAAATCATAAAAATTTTCTTTTAAAAATCTAAAATTTGAAAATGTAATAAAAGATTCCTTATAAGTTTATCTACCTTTATCAAAAATTGACTATAAATACTAATACAATTTTATTTGTTGTGTAAAAAAGCGTGAAAATTTAATGCAAGGCTCCTAATATATTGTTACAATAACAGTTAAAAAATATTAAAAAACATAGGCAAATTTTTTTTCATAAGCATTTAAAGTTTGAATTTCGACAAAATGTATTAAATTTAAAATTTAATAATTATTTTGTAGTTAAAATTTATAAAATGTTCAACTTTTATAGCTAAGGATTGAAAATTTTAAACAAGGTTCCACGTGAATTAAGTTATGTATAAATTACTTTATTCATAATAATATCATGAAATATAGGTACTTGGTAATATCTTAGGCTGACTGACCGTTTTCGCTCAAAATCGTTTTTCCGACCCACTTGTAACCTACTGTACAGCAGAACGACTCCCACTTGCCCACCTTTTTTTTTATGTTTTTGAGTAACCTTAGAGTAAAATTACCTATCAAAAAAATTATAGAGCAAAATATTTTTGAGGGTATATTGGTTTTATATTTTATAATTATTTGACTTAGTATTTGACTTTCAAAATAAAATCAAAAAAAAAACGTGTAAGTGGATGTCACTTGTTGTACAGAAGGTTACAAATGGGTCAATGTTTAATGGATTGTATTAAAATTAAATTCAATGATACGATATCATTGTATAAGAAAAACGATTCTGAGCGGAGACGGTTTGTCAGTATGAATATTAGATTCTGAGCGGACCGATGAATGTATACATTGAGTTTACAATGATGTATGTTTTTTTTTTATTTATATTTTTTTTTTATTTGTGTCTGTGTACACAATAGGTAGTCGAAATAATGCTTCGATTTTCAATTTCAGTATCTTGTTTGATGGGAAAGTGAATCTAGTTGGAGCATTGGAGAGATCAAAATTTGAAATTCCCAGTAATTTTTAAAAGCGCCGAGAAAAACAAAAAAAAAAATAAAGGGAAAACGGAAATTTTTACGCAGCTTTCGAAAAAATCCTATTTCGGTTTTTAGTGTAACTCTAAAACAAATGACCGTATATATACATGATATTTTCACTGATTGTTTATATTAACATTCTCTATACACGATACAATTTTTAAAATATTTTTTTATGTTTTGAACTATATACGGACATTTACAGATTCAAAAAGTTTTTTTTCTATGAATGTCAATAAAATTATGTTTGTTGGGTAAAAAAGCTTGAATATATATTGTTATGACGTTATAATATTGTTATAATGAAATTTGAAAAATATTAAAAACCCATACTCACATTTTTTTTTTCTAAGTATTTTGTTCATATGTTGACAAGACACGTAAATATCACGAAAATGTGCAAATTATTTTGAGTTAGAAATTCATAAAAATGTTTCTTTTTAAATCTAAGATTTGAAAATTTAATACTAGATTTCTTATGTTTGTTTGCCTTTAGCAACAAAAAAATCTGTACTGGAAAGTCAAATTAAATTTTTACGAGCCTTTAAAGTTGATATTTTTACAACATTGGATATTCGCTCGATTTCTCATGTAGCGATTTTGTTATTTTGTTGTAATTCAAAAACAAATAACTGTAGATACATGAAAATTTAACTGAATGTTTAAATTATCATTTTCTATACACCATAAAATGTTCAAAATATTTTGACTTGTTTTGAGCTGTTACGGACATTTTCAAATTTCAATTTTTTTAGTTTTTTTTTTCTATAATTGTTTATAAAATGTTATTTTTTGTTGGGTAGAAATGCGTGAAAATTAAATACAAGGCTCCTAGCTGATATATTTTTACAATAGCAGTCGAAAAATAATAAAAATACATAGGCACAGTTTTTTTTTTTTATGAGCATTTTGATAAAATTTATCAAATTTAAAATTTAAAATTTAATAACTATTTTGTACTTAAAAAATGTATAACATTTTCAACTTTTATAGTTAAGGATTGAAAATTTAAAACAAGGTTCCGCGTAAATAGGTTATATTTAAATTACTTTATTCACAATAATATCATCAAATATACTTAGTAATATCATACCGTCTTCGTTCATCCAGAATCGTTTTTCTTATACAGTGATAAATTTTTATTATTGAATTCAAATTTAACACCATCCATTACAGTGACCACTTGTAACCTACTGTACAGCAGAGTAACACCCACTTGCTCACCTTTTTTTTACATCGTTATTATTTATTATAGCCTGTAATATTTGAATTAATATTACAATATTATTATTTTTTATTCATTTCTATGGTGATAAATAAAACGTTAGAAATTAAAATCCCATTTTTAGCGGTTTTTCGTAATTTGTCGGTAGTTTTAACCTGTGGCATTAAATAACTATTGAGAAAATCACCTCTTTATCAAAAATAACCTCTCTAAAGTGCCATCTTGATTCAATTTGCTAAAAGATAAGACACTATATCGACGGCCCCAACGAACAAATTTGTAAAAGTGAGTTACTGCCGTTGGGGCCGTCGAAATGTAGAAATCGAAGCACTCCTTCCGGTAGAAATTTTGTATACAGGATAAAAAAAAAATAAATAAATAAAACATCATTGTAAAACCACTAGCTTCGTCGCTGCGCTCAGAATCTAAAAAAATGCCATAATTTTAAATAATGTTTAAATTATTTTGAGAATGTCTAATAGATAAATCTATACGTCATACCATCAAAATAATTTATTCCCTATCGTGTTCAATGCGCTGACATTCTCTTAAATAAATATTGAAAAAATAAACGAAACTCGATAAGATATTTTTGAAAGTATCACAACTAAGAGGATTAAAATTATTAAATTGGCTTTTGACAAATCATATAATAGAAGATGTGCTGGGTAGCTAATAAAGTGAATTTTTTCCATTTTAAATTTTGACCTGCACCAACTATCCCATCGAACAAGATAGGTACTGAAGTTTAAAATCGAAGCATTACTTCGACTACTTATCAATCGTGTGGGTACATAGACACAAATAATAATAAAAAATTTAAAAAAAATATAAATCATTGTATAAACAATAGGTACATTCATCGCTCCACTCAGAATTTAAAATGAACCATATTTTTAAAAACATTCGCATCAAGGTCACCAATTGGTGAGGTCATTGGCGGGGGGAATTACCCATATGTTGTCTTCTTCTTCACTTTCCCTGCCAACAGTATAGGTCCACCTTGGGGAATGAAAAATTTAGTTAGGTACCTTAAAGATTTATAATTTTTATAACATATTCTTGATTCCATTTTCATTACTTGCATATAATCGGATTAAAGTACCATTTTTTTGTTCGTAGTTCACACTCTCACAGTTTATAAAATTGATTATCATCAACAGCCAGTGGCGCAACTAGGGCTAACATTTGGAGGGGGGGCTGTATCCTGATATTACATGAAAAGTAACCAGTGGGGGCGATGCCCCCACACCCCCATGTATATTCACATAAGAATATAAAAATAGTTATTTACTCAAATTTAATATACATCTGTGATAATCAAAATAAAAATCCCCGGACTACGATATTAGTTTATATTACTCACAATCACGTCATGAAAATGATTGAACAAACATTGTTTAAACGCTATAAATAGGTAGGTAAATATCACATTAATAATATTTAATTACAAATATATAATTATAGTATAGGTATAAACTATACATATTAAATATCATTGAAAAAAATTAAAAATCAAGTAGAGATTAAAGAAAAATTAAATTAAAAAACAAATCTATGTTCAAAGATTAAATATTATATAGGTAGGTAGGTAGGTAATATATCTAACCTTTATTAAATACAATTTAACTTAGGTACCTATTTCTTAATATTTATATAATAATTTTCAGGCATTAACAGTAATAATTTGTTTTATATTATATATTATATAAATATATCCCCAAAATAAAATATTACATTTCCTAATAATATTTTGACGATAAACAAAATGTCAATATTAATAATTATTATTATTATTAGAAGTCGATTTTACAAGTTTTATTTATAGATACAATATTTAAAAGATTATAAAATAAAAGATAAAAATATTTTGAATGGTCGAAATGTCAAATAATCCAAATAATTATCAAATAAATAATCAATGAATGTAAAAAAGACTATAATAATATGTTGTTTAAAATCGTGATATAAAACAAAATAATATTATTGTTAATTTATGAAAATTATTTATAATATTTTAATTTTTTTAATGAAAAGTAGGTATACTATACTGCTAGTAAGTAGGTATAATATAGTTGTAATTAAATATTAATAAAATGATAGTTATTATACTAATTAGCTTTTAAAAAATAACTGATCAATCAATTTCATGTACCTAGTTGCCAGTAACATGGTAGACTAGGGGTTATTTTTTCTGGGGATTTTTATTTCGCAATTCGCTGTCTCTATAGTCTACACTTTAGTTCAGTGCATATTCATTAAAATTATGTATAATAATCTTACCAATATACTGAATATTTATCATAGGCAATATAAAATAATTGTTAAGTTTAAATAAAAATTCGATAACTTAACATTTCCCCCCCCCCTCCCAAAAAAAAGTAAGAAATAAAGTTTAATTTTTAAAGATTTATTAATATTTTAGGAAACAAATGAATAATTTATTTTACGGGGGCTAAGCCCTCCCCCCTAGTTGCGTTTATGTCAACAGCTAAAATGATAAATTATATTCCATAGATCGTCTTTGCCCCTATCCACCTCTAGCTCGTAATGACTAATGACAATCGAAAAGAATATTGAATATTTGTTCTTGTAAACTTATTGACTTAAAGAGCCATAATATTTTGTGCCTGATGTAGAAAATATTTTCAAGCCGAGTCCTTTATATTGAAATACATACTTCTTAGGCTTGAAATTAATTTTATTTTCATATCAAAGTTACAAATTTATTATTTATCAAGACATTTTTTGAGTAAATTGTACACATAACAATTAATGATAAATAAAATAACATATCATATCATAAATTATCATAATTTATAATAATATAATGATAAAAATATTAAAAAATAATTACCCAGTGTATTATAATATAATTATAAGCACCTAAAAGTTAGCATTCAACAATTCATTCAAATACGAAAATTAGTAGGTACCAAACTACCACCAACTATACTAAAGGCTGTAACCATAGAGCATTTTGATAGCAGAGGTCTGAAATGTAGTAATTAACAAAATAACGTGATTAATTTGAGCATTAGCCAAGTAGGCTGTAATATATTAAATACCTATTATAATGATCTTACCAGGTCAAATATACATTTTTTGTTCACTAAGCACAATATTTGAACAGTGTTGCATAAGTGTGAGGTGGGTCAGAGACCAGATTGGATTTTTCCTTCCTAGGTGTCCTCAACCAAACATCACAACTTTATTTTCCTTACATAACATCGTTTTGGCTATCATAAATTACTTTGAGTTTAGTAATGTTATGATTATTATTAGATTTTTCTTTAAATCTATACAAGTTAAAAAAATGTAAAATACCAGGAACATAAATTGTACAATTAAGTCAAAATCAAATAGTGAGCACGCAACTGCCATATAACTACATGAAAGAAAAATATTTTCTGTATACAAACAATTCCATTTCTTTAGAAATAATGAACGACAATTATTTAGTTGCTATTTCAAGCGTGATTTTCTTTATTTTATTCTGAATTAAAACTACACATTAATATTGTAGAAAGTACAACATAAAAAACGCATTTTTAGTAATTAAATGATAATATAAATAATAAGATATTATAAATGAAAAAATTTTACTTTTAATTATAAACATAATGTCATAAGATATTAACTACAGCTATTACCAACCTACCTTATTATTTTCAATACAAATAAAATTCTTTTTTTGATTTCTATTACTAGTTATTCAATATTTATAACTAAATAATAATAATGGGAAGTACAATATTGATGTGTAACAAATCAATAATATAAAAATACAATTTTGAAATAAAAAAAATACAAAAGTAATTAAAATGAATACCTACCTAATATATGATTATATAAAAATTATACAGTTAAATAAACATTTCCCCACAGATAGTGTAGCCATCAATATACTACGAGGATAAAATATAAAATGTTAAGTTGTCGATTTTCTAAAGATCAAAATTGACATAAATAAGAGGCGTATCATACATCCGGTGTATTACTGATATTTTTCAGTCTCATATGTTACGTCGGTGACAGTCTTAAGCCTAAGACCATTTGAATATATAGTAAAACCAAAATGGCATCATCGTCTTCTACCGACAGTTCAGTTTTAAATATAAACACAATCAACATTATAATATTATAATATGACATCACAAATAATTAGAATGATGTTTGATGTTGCTGGAGACTTATACGTATATATATATATACAAAAGTAAAAAAAAAACAATTATTACCCTGGCTTGTAATTCACTTACCGGGTACAAAATTAATAATCATAATTATGTTTCAACAATTCAAATATGCATTATATAACAATATACAATATAGTGTGTTTTAACAATAAAGATTATTAAAATATTAATCAGTTAAAAAGGTTCAAGAGTGCTGTTAATAAGTTCCCACGAAATTATTTGTCGTAAAATGGGAATATTTTTCTGAGTGAACTTTACTGAGGGTGGTGTATTTAATAGAAAATACCGAGCATTCATACATGTAAATACACCACAATCATATGTATTTGATTGTACGGGAGAATTCCCAATAATATATTTCCAATCTTCAGGCGCAGTCCTCTGCACACCTGAAGAATTGATGTGTTCAATGATTGCCCGTTTAAAAAATGCAGTTATTAATGTCAACTCTTTGGTATAAGAATGTATTTTATAACTATCAAAACAATATATTTTGCCCTCCCAAATTTCAACCACAAATAAGGCCCAGTGAACCATACCAGGGTTGATGGGAACTACAATTCTATTGGTAATATTCAAATCAATATTTTTTAACCATCTAATAACTATATCATAGCCACGATTTTCATAACAAGTTAAAAAATCTGTATTAACTGCACCTGTTTTGTCACAGTAATTGATCAACAGTGAGAGATAATTTTGAACCACATTATCGTTCAGCCAGGCTTTCGGCGTTAGTAAAGTCATCAAATCTCTTACATGTAACAGATACCCATTGGTGTTTTCTATAAGCGGATTCACAATATCGTCTACCGTTTTGAATTTTAAAAACTGTATCAAATTAGTAAATATTTCTGTCTGGTAGTAGGTAGGAAACGCTCTCTTTCGATTTTTTATAAAATGTACGGCCTTTAAATTTACTATTGGAGCACTCTGTTTGGTTTCTAGCTGTCTTGTATTTTCATCTGAATCATCTGAATTGATATCATAAGTGTTATTTTGTACCACACTATCAATATTTTCAGTACTTTCCTTCTGATTCTGATTTAGAGGAATATTAGAATTTTGATTTTCACTGTCAATATTTTCTTCAGATAGACTTTCGACATCTGATTCTTCTTCTTCTTCAACCATCGATTTAATAACTTCGACTAAGTTTATCTGATGAAACGACGTTATATCAGTTGAATAAACTATTTCTTCATCAACAGTTGGAGTAGGGTTACTATCAGATGTTTCTTCTGTGTCTTCTTCTGTGTCTTCTTCTGTGTCTTCTTCTTCTTCTTCGACAATTTCAAAGTAAAAAGTTTCTTCATCTTCAGATAATTCAGGGTACTCAGTAGTCAATTCTGTGATATCATCCAAATTGAAAGTGTCTACTGCATATACACGACTCATTTTATCACTGTTATAGGGCCAGGTAAGTCTAAAAACAAAAACAAAAACAACTAGTTATATAAAATAAAACTATGAATATAATAATTTAAATAAATATTGATAATTATTTAGGCAATTATTTTATAATGAGTTATGTATTATACACCCATAATCACATGGAAAAAATAACAGCAATAAATTAACTAAAAGGTTAAAACGAATACCTAGTATAGAAGGACGGTAATGTATTCAATTAAATAAGTTTACGAAGGGTAAACTTCAGTGGCGTGGGGAATTAAAAATTTTTCAGAGGCAAGTTACAAATATCCCAAGTATTAATGCATAATAATGTATTAATATAATATAACTATATTTCAGACCGTTATTGACTACCTATTGAGAATATCATAATACATTTACTAGGAGACCCACTGATTACCACTCACCCCTCTATTTAAGAAAAAACTCAGAGAAATTGCCTCTGAAATTACTGTTCACCACGCTATTGGTAAACTTAGTGAACGATATTACTCTTAGTCATTGAATGGGTGCAAGTAGGTATCTAGTTATGTTGAGAAATTTAAAGATTTATAAAAATGTATGTATTATAATAGGCAATGTCTTATATATTTATTAAAGCAAACATTTATAGTGTATATTATAAAAATAATTACTATATTAACAATTTTATAAAATTAATATAAATTTACATTTTGTTTTGGAATTAACTTAAGTAACATAACTTTCTATATTATTTTATGTTATTAGACTAATTAGTAAATATTATAACAGATACAGTGAATAAAAACGTATCAAACATAAATAATAAGATTATTCCAGGCTGAAATTAAAAATAATAATTAAGTAATATTAAAAAAAAAACTGAGGACTCAAGAATTTTGGAGTACTGATGAACTAGATTACTTTGCTATAGACTAACTTGGCTACTTCCCCTATATTCAAACTATACAACAACATCATTATTCAAGTAAATCACAGATATTTTAGTTCGATCACAAAATTAATGAAAAGTTAGGTACATACATGAAAAAAAATTCTAAATTCAAATACATAATTCTGATTTATATGCTCAAGGGGGAAATAAAATGGCACAGTTTCATGAATAAATTATTTGAAATATTATACTACGTTAAATAAATATTTTTCAAAAAAAAATGTATCATTTTAGATTACCCTATGATACATTTTATCTATTTGTGTGAGTAAATGTGACATCAGAAACAATCCATAGTAGTTAACATAAGAATTTAATATATTATGATATGGGAGATTACATTTTCCAGGGCCAATGACGGAAATTGTATGGATAAATCAAAATTGTGGATCAAATATAAAATAATATGTGGAAAGTATATTATTGTATTGAAATATTATTTTTTATCTTAATCATGCTCACATTATTTGACACTGATAAATTTGAAAAACAAAATTATACAAACACATAAATCAATTTAATTTTAAAACAAAATAATAACAATAAATTAAATATTTTAGCCTAGAAAATTAATTGTAAGCATATTATTATAGTCCACCTTTAAGATTTCTGATTAAAGTTAACAAAATGTAATAATTAAATATTTAACTGTTTTAAATTGCTGCTGCAGCTATTTTAGAACACATCTTATTTATAATGTACTTTTGATTGTCTCTTGTGTACAGTGTTAACTAAGAAATAGTTAAAACTACATTTAAAAAAATGATGCAGTTAATTCCATTTTCTTAATGTTTAATTTAGAAATTGAATTCTAAATAAATAAAAATAGTTTTAAATATTAATTTGTAAATCACTTACATTTCCACTTTAAGGTTTTCAAGTTTTATGGGCAATTGGCAAGTTGATCAGCAGTTTGATATGCCTATATAATGAGAATTTTTAATTAGTAATTTTAAACAATAAATAAATAAATGTACATGTATCATTATTGTTTAATCTCCCTAAACAAGTGTAACTATACATATATACACTTGTAAATAAATAAATAATAATGTATACTCTTAAACTTAACCATGAGCTTAAAACAATTAAAATGATACATCTTCCACAAATTTTACAGTTTGAGCATTTATAATTTAATATTATTTTAAGAATAAAAATGTAACCTTAAAAGAACTTAACGAACGTGTGATATTTGTACTATAGAAGAATTAAAAACATTTTGAGAACAGTATTGAATATAAAAAATGTTAAAAAAAAAGTTACTAAATTTCTGAATCAAAAGACAGTATCCAACCTATCTAATTTTCATTATAAGAAAATATTTAAACTATATATTTATGGAAACTCCTATAGGTTAATAAATTGTATTCATGATTCAATGACAAATACAATTTATGGATTATCGTCATTAAGATATATAGATATAAATGTAAAATATTGTAAAGAAAACATGAGTGCTTAGAGAAAAGATTAACATAAAACTTTATAATAACAATACATTTCTTGATTTTCCACATTAATAAATATATATATATTAAACGATTAACATGCACTTATATTAAAATGTCATATTCATAGGGTTAGCACTTTTAAGTATAGATAGAATTACAACCAAATGTACCTACTAACATTGTAATTATTTTAGAGAAACCGTAAGAATGACAATTACAACCAAATGTACCTACTAACATTGTAATTATTTTAGAGAAACCGTAAGAATGACAATTACAAATATTTAAGTACCTATATTATAACACATTATGGGGGTATAAAATCAGAAATATTTAATGTTTAAGTTGTTGAAATTAAACATTAATAGTTAAAACATTTTTCTAAGCATTGATAGTCACGAGCCAACATGATACAGTGATGCAGCCTGTCAGCCATCTAATATAAAATATATTATAATATAGTATGAATATATAGATATATTTTGTACCGTATCAGATAATAACTCAGTAACTGAAAAGCGCCACCTATTTTGACTAGGTGGAAACGTCTATTAGTAAAAGATATATTATAATGGTCACTGAAATAACTCGATTCCCACCCTCGCCACACAATATACTATTTTAAAATCACAAATACAAAAAAAGTTCTTATTGCTTAAAAATTCGATATTGTTGAGTTTTTCTAACTTAGATAACTTTTTTTAGTTCTGATATGAAAAAAATAAAAACAATGTTGTACAGTAAAATATTACCTCCTCTTTAAAGTGTGTAAACTTGGTTACTTAGCTTGAACTATAAGTACCTACAGCCCAAGTGGTTCTTATCCACGCAAAACAGTTTTTAATATTTTATATTTGTAAAACGGATACAACACATGCGGGTGTAGCGTCCTCTTAAGAATGATGGTGAAATCATAATCAGCGAGTTATCTTAATTCTACAACACATTCAATTAGGGTATATAAAAAAAAAATTTCTGACTTGATCAAAATATTATTTATTTACACATCGTAATCAGCACTATGACTATCTTGTTTTAACGTACCTGCCTATGTAATTAAGCATGTGAAAACGATGGTGAATTCTGAAATTTGGCGGTCAGACTTAGTTTTAATGACTTAATGTTATAGCTAATTGCAATCTATAGAATTTTCATATACACCCACGGCGTTGTCACTCACTCACTGCGCTCATTCGGAAAGTTAAAAACGAAAACGTCTCTCAACTTGTTATGTACAAGAGTACAACCACCTCGGGTGGGCATAGTACTTCAAACAACTAAAACTTCAAAACCTAAGTTCGACCGTCAAATTCTGATTTCACCATCGTTTTCACTTTTCAACTACATACCTACGTTAAAACAACAAAAAAAGGTGAGCAAGTGAGTGTCGCTCTGATGTACACTTGGTTACAAAATACAAGTTACAATTTTAATTCAATAATATAATATTATTGTATACGAAAAACGATTCTGGGCCAATAGATGGTCAGTCAGCCTATTATATATTACTAAGTATATTAGATGATATTATTAAGAATAAAGTAATCTACGTGTAACCTTGTTTTAAATATTCAATCCTTAGCTCTAAAAGTTGAACATTTTATAAATTTTTAACTACAAAATCATTTTGAAATTTGAAATTTGATAAATGTTGTCAAAATTCGAACTTCAAATGCTTATAAAAAAAATTGTGCCTATGTATTTTTAATATGTTTCAACTTCTTTATAACAATATATTAGGAGCCTTGTATTAAATTTTCAAGCTTTTTGACCTAACGAAAAACATGTTATTGACATTTATAAAAAAAACTAAAAAAATTGGAAACTGAACATTTCCGTAAACCACAATCAAAACAAGTCAAAATATTATTGTGTATAGAAAACGCTAATACAAACATTTGGTGAAAATGTCATGTATCTACTGTTATTAATTGTGTTAGAGTTACACTAAAAACAAGAAATACTATGATGATGTTGAAAACTATTTAAAATGAACGCAAAAGAAAATGATTGATGAGAAACGATAAAGTATAGTCAATATTTGCATTATTCTATTATTGCATACGTACTATACTGACAATTGATGTTTAAAGAATGTGTACAAATTATAAATGTTGTGATTCAATATTATATTCAAGGAAGAAATGGGAGGATATCGATATACATATCGGTTCAATATTAAGTGTTCAATAAGTTACTATAGACATCGATATACATTGTTTTTGTATAAGTAATTAATTCAATTTTTTATGAAACGCGACCTGCAGTCTGCGGGTTATTATAATCCTATACCTATTGTTTTTTGGTTTTTAATTAAATTATTTTAAATATTATTATATACTATATATACTATGACTTTTTTAATGCGATTCTAACGTAATGTGCGGACTCAGAAATACGTACACAATTACACCGTATAGAATTTTAATTTTTGAAAATCTTGTACAACTTGTACACCACTTAAAGTGGCATTCACTTTTGGCGATTAACCACGCAAAATAAAATAGTAAAATACATTGAAATACGGCGATTAATCACAAAATGTAGTAGTGCCTGTATTGTCAAATACTATAGATTAGAATACGGGAAGCTTATGGAATTTCGGGCGGCACGTTATTAACGCTCAATTTCACTATGGGTTGCCTATTGAATGCCCCTTATTTTGTTCTGTTTATTTTGATTTTTGTGGTAAAATAATTAATTGTGATAGTATACACATTGATGATACATGAATAGAATTTAATTTTTAATTTATATATAAAGAATAAGTCTATGGCTATGCACGATATAATACATTTTTATAATATAAGTAATACTAATTATCAAAATTAAAAACTAAAGTCAGAATAAATAAATTTTTTTAAGGCTATAACAAAGCAGACTTACGTTATAGATACATTAATATAATGTACACCAAACTTTTTACCACCACTATACATTATTAAAATATAAAATAATAGGAGGGATTGAACGTCATTACCTCTATAGATTTGAAATTTACCCGGGCCCCCTCAGAACTAGGATATATCCACCACTGTAGTATAACAAAATAATAATACTAGCTTGGTTTATATATATTATAAAATAATATTCCACCTATTTAGTATTTATATTATTAACATTTTTAAATATTTAATAGCACATTTAGGTACGAATTACAACTTGAAATAAAATAGGCCCCCGGGTGAATAGTGGCGTACTCTATTGAGAGATTCCTGGATTTGTCTACATTGTGAGATAGGGAAGTGTTACCTATCACCTTATCTTCTATACATCGTGTGTACAGTGAACGGAGGTTACACAAATAACTAAATAGTACTAAATAGCGAACTCCCCGCATGAAATGCAGCATCAAGGTCGGTTGATAATTGTATGGTATTTTGTTATTTCTTGTTTTTAAAAATAAAAAATATTTTTTATATAAATTATAAATAATATTATTATTATAATTTTTTACAACTATACATTTAATATTTTATTTTACCATTCTATGTTATTCCTAATACATTTTGTATAATGAATGAAATGTTTGGCCCCCGGGGAAAATAGCGGACGTGCTCAGCTTAGCTTCACTCGATAACAATGTAAATTATATAAGAGTACCTTATCTAGTTAGTATCTGTGGGAGGATATGACGTTCGTCAGAGCCATTGTATACCTACCACCATGGTCACGGCGAATAAATATAATTAGTGTACACGTCTTCATTATTTTTCTTCCATGAGATGTGTTCTTATCGGATTTGAAACAATAAAAGGGAAGGACCACGGTCCACGGGCATATATTTTCTGGTAACGGCAGAATCTTATGCGTAGTACTCCCCTAGACCCCCTCCTCAATATATCATGTGGTATGGTGGCCCGACGGCGATGGGACGAAGTTGGTAGTTCAGCGTTTGTGTTTATGAAGTTAAAAATAAAATCATTCAAAGTTCGCAATACACGCCCATCAAATATAACCAACTGACTACGAAAAAACAACTAACGAACTCAGTTGAGTTTAAAACCACTAGAATCACGACATTGTACATGTAAGGCAAATATATTTAATTTGATGATATCATGTATTTTCAGAAAATCACGTAGATTGGACGGATCTACAAAAAAGGGACGTTTTGATGCTTGATTTCAATTTTTGTGATTAATCTTCGATTTCAATCATAACCATTACCTACAACGTTAATCTGGAAAATGAATTTAAGACTATCAAATTTAATGAATAAATTATCAGACATCATTTATACAAGCAGTGACTATTCCAAGATTTATGAAGCACAAAACTACATTTAATTGGAGATAAAATATTAAAATAAGAGGTAAGTCAGTAACATGTTATATATAAGTACCCATATTCAAAAATAAATAAATAAAATTAGGAATTGTCAATGGAGACTATTACAAAAAAAAGCCCAACATAATTCAAGTACTATTTACCTAATCTCATAAATATGTAATGGTAGGTAACTGTGAAACTATTATATCGTTTACATAATAAAATAATAAAAACCTCTGCCATTTTATTTTTGTTTTCAAACTATGTAAGCATTAAAAACAATACATAATATTGTGTGTAGTATTACAGTAATAATTATCAGTTTATATTAAATAGTAATAAATGAGCTTGAAATTTACTTAATATAAATAAATTCAGCCAAATAAAAATCCACAATATTGCAATACTTTGAAGTCCTTTATCTTCAAATTTAACTATTCCCCACATACATTCTATTTTGAGTAGATGCACCGGAATCAAGGTATACAACAATACAACATAATATGATAATTTTATTGTAAGGAAAACCAAACTTAATTAAATTGTTGTAAGTCTCCCCCACCCCTAACAAATGGACACAATTATTGATCCTGGTTCAATAATTGAAATTGTATGTACTCATAATATTATACCGTAATAATTAAGATGACTGATAAATTTTGTTGATTTTATTTGTTGTTTTACGCTTAGTTTTTTAATACTTATGCTACAGATTTCATAATAATGCCATGACATCATTAGTATTTTTTTAGTATTCAACATTCTTACATTTTTTTTATGTCATATTTTTAAGGTCTTTGGGATGACTGATTTGTAAGTTAAACTAATGGTATCGTTATAAAACATAACTATCTCGCCCCATTTTAAATTCGGTCAACTAGTTTTTGAGTTATAACATAAAATGTATTACAGGGTGACATTGATGAGATAAGATAAGGTATTTTAACTGTGTAAATAAAATCCATCAAACAGTATTTAGGTGGATAATAATATATTCAGTTGACAAACTTAGTCTTGTGCAAGGTGTATTGATAAGGTGTCGTTATTCTGGACCCCTATACATATCCACTCTTGATCGAAATATTACCACAGTTCAATAGTCACCAGACCTGTGCAAAATGTCTTAAAACTTAAGAATTAAAATGCTATTTTTTTTTAAAATTAAAGTTAGTATTTACAAAAACATTGAATCATAATAAGGTTTGTTTTTAATCAAGTTGGCGTACTAAATTGGAGCCTGTAATTATACATAACATTTACATTTTAATCATTTGCAATATTTTTTACTGAGTAGACATCAATTATAAAATATGATGTATAATTTAGTCACTTATTCTTTGGATATTTGCATCCTTCTTAAAATCTTTAAATTAAATTAAAACTATTATGATTCTGCTCTTAATTTTAATAGTAGTCTAGTAGAGTGGAGTATTATTTTCTAGTGCTCATAAAAAACTATGTTTAACCTAACCATGTTTAAAATATTTTGCATATTTTATTATATGATTAGGTATTTTATTTATATTATAATATTACTCAATAATAGTTCTTGTAAACTTCAAACTAATTTAAAAAAAATGTATAGTTTTTTTTGGTGTTTTCTTGTTTTGACATAATGCGTTATGATATATTTGGTTAATATTTGACTGTGTATTGAACAACCAACCTTTGTCAAAAATGTTGTTTATATATTTCTTCAATAACTACAAATTATGTTAGAAAAATTAACAGTGAAAAATGTATATGAGGTTTTTAAATTGAAATGCAACATTACAAACATGATCTTTCACCAGGACAGCTAGTTATATATATTTAAATATTCTACAGTATAATCTAGTGTAGTGCTTCTTTATTTTTTTTCTTATGAGGATCCTTAAGTTTAATCTAAAACTGTCAAGGCCCTCTTAATCAAAATTATTAATTGTTTTTTTCAAAATTAGGTATATACTAAAATTACATGTACTATTTCACACAGATAAATTATTAAAATGTATAGTAAATTAATGTTTTAATATACTTTTGAAAAATATTAATAATAGTATTACGATTTAAGTATTTAAACTTTTTCCATAAACGTTTAAAGTCTAAAGAAAATAAGAACTAGGATGACCATATAAATCTATCAACCATTTAGTATATAGATATGTTTTTATCCCCAGGATCTTGGTTAATAATATATAGGTAATAGCATTGATTTTATAATATACTATAAACACTATGAATATATTATAAAATCAATAGTGATAAAAAGGTATTCAAAATATATGCATTTTGGTAACACATAGGTAATATGAATACTAGTATTAACCTCAATATCAACATATTATGAATTGTATTTAAAATCAATATATTAATTAATAATTAATAATTATTATTTGTTAATTGTAATACTTTGAAAGCATTATGTATGATAATTTAGTGAATTAACTCTCACATTTTTCATATATTTTTCTTTTAGTAGAAAATTTAAAAATGACAACATTTAATAATATTAATAATTGTATTTGATAAAAAAAAGTATTTAAATACATGCATATAAAAAAAATAGAACATACAAGTCATTATACAATAAAAATTTTTGAATTTTATCCATTAAATCATAATATATTTTCAATTTTCTATAGATTTGGTATACAAAACTGTTTGTTTATTGACCTCTTTAGGACATACAGCGCTCCCGGTGGTAACGACTATCTGTAGTAAAATGTTCAATCAAGTTTTCAAACAAGTGACGACAACTTATCATGTGGAACAGTATTAAATATATAATAAAATGATAAAAAAACTAAATAAAACTAAATCGGTATAAATATTGCCTTACAGTTTAAACTTAATAATAATTTCACAACCAAAAACCCAAACAAAATATCTGTTTAAATATATTTATATTGAATTAGATAGGAAAGTAGTCACTGGGCAGTCAAGTGTTTAGGGGTTTGCTTAAAGGGGAGGAAAGGATGTAAAATCCCTCTTTTGGCTTATTTTTGTCATATAAAATATATGTTAAAGCTATGGAAGTATTACACCAATTTTACCGCGATTTGATAATCAAAAATTCATAACCCCCCTTTCAATAAAACTGAGCACACCACTACATAAGTTTGCGACGCCTCTTTGACATCAGACACTGATCGTGGAAATATACTATATTATATCAACAAATCATTTTCTTGAATTTTAAAATGTTGTTTCTTGTCATCTAATGATTCAAGTCCATTAAGTGTATATACATTTTCAATCATTTTTTTTTATTTTAGCTGCTTATACATAAATGTTTCTTTTTAATTTTTCTAACTTTAAATTTACAAGGTAATACATAATTACAAATTCTTAAATTGGCTTTGGTCTGTTCGATTACCATGAAGCCAACTGCTAATTTTTATTTCCTACACACGGCCTACTAAAACCGTGGTTATTTCAATATATAAGTACCTATATCATAAGTAATATTGTCATTTTTTTTCTCATAAACTTAACAGTTCAGAATCTAGTGCAATCCTATGTTCATAGATTAGATTGGATTTTAATTTAATTAATTAGAACAAACATCTTCATAACCGAGAGATAAGTGTATGATAACAGTATTAATATAATATACCTATTTTGTTAAAATTCAAATTTTTAATACTGATGAAAAAAATTGTGACTATCTTTCAATTGCAATTGTAAAATCAAATTAGGAGCCTTGTATTGAATTTTCAAGCTTTTTAACATTTGATTAAAAATGTTTACAAAAAAAAATTGGAAACGGTAAATGTCTGTAAACAGTTCAAAACAAAGTTTTGACCAACAAGTTTTTCTTGTATAAAAAATGCTAATATAATCATTCAGTGAAAATTGCATGTATCTACTACGATCATTTGTTTTAAAGTTACATTAAAAACAAAAACCAATTTTGCGGACAAATTCCCGTTTTTCCTTAATTTTTTTTTAGTTATCCCGAAACTCTTAAATCTACTTGGAATTTTAATTAACCTCCGTATGCACCAACTATATTTACTTACCTATTGAGCAAGAAACTGAAGTTAAAAATTGAAGCTTTATTTGGATTATTTATCGTGTACACACACACAAAAAACACTTCTCTGTAAAATCAATATATTTATTGCTCCACTTAGAATCCTAAACTAAGAAATATTTAAACATTTTTTGTATAGTGTATGGAATATGCTATAATAAGCATTCAGTGAACATTTCACGTACCTACGGTAATTTGTTTTAGGGTTACACCAAAAACCAAAATAGATCGTGTCAAAATCCCCGTTTTACCTTAATTTTTGTTTTGTTTCTCCCTGTGCTTTTAATCCCCAAAGCCCAAAAATACCAATTTGATTCACTTTCCTATCAGAAAAGATACTGTTGAAAAAAATCTAAGCATTTTTTTTGTACTGTCACAAAAAAAAATTAAAAAAACATGGTAAAATCAATACCTAAAAAACTATTAGATTTCTTGATATATTTAAGGGGCCTCGCTACAGGGGTGATATTTAGGCCATTTCTTATCTCGTCATAGCCTCCCAGAATCTATGTGTTAGTTGTAAATGATTATTAGTGTGAGTGAAATTAAATGTGGGTATCATCCTTCGTACGCACATGCACATGTCAATAACAAGATAACCAAAATCAATTTCACTACACAAATTTTACAAAAACATACATTGAAGATGACAAAATTAATTAAAATTTGTTAACGTTGTCTGATTTAAATTCTGAAAAAATATTTGAATTCAGCAGAAAAATGTCTGTAGATTGTACGAAACATTTTCTGTTTTTAATATTAATTTTATGATTCGAAAAAGTTGATATTTTCAAGTTTTCAATTACAGTTCACAATAATATAAAATTTAGTTTTTACAATGTGCTTCATAGGACATATAAACAAATTTCTGACAAGTTCAAATATTTTTTACAATCAAAATCAGACAACGTTAACTAACTTTAATTTTGTCAATACTTTAGGTCTTTTCAGCTAAAATTGACGGCAGTAGCAAGGCCCTTTAAACAATTTATTTATTATTCATTTTCACATTTTGCTTTATTGCTATATTTCCTGTTTGAGATCTTATATTGATATATTTTTGAAAATGCTATGAGACTGTGCTGGTATTTTAAGGTAGAGCAACATAATTAGAGTAAATCTTATTTTTTAGAAAATTAAATGTTTAGATTGGAATAATTAGCAAATCTTACCTATTATGTCTATAAAATTATAATCATAAAAAAAAAAAAGTTTTTATTTGTATATTTAATAATTGTCAAGAACTGGTAAGTCTGCTTTTTATAGGATTTTTTTTTTTTGTATTTAAAATGTCAATCACAGCCGGTCCTAACTTGTATGAAACAACTAAATTAAACTACCTAATAAAACAATTTATTTCTACAAATTACATTAAGAGGATGCTATACCTGCATGTGCTGTCTCCATCTTACAAAAACGTAACTTAGCAAATTTTACTTTCCTATTATTATTGAAGCAAATTGACCCATTATTAAATTTAGAAGTAAGGATATTATCTATACTCTGCACCAAACGATTTCCTCGGCTAACCTTTGCGCATGCAGACTTATGGCAGAGACCTGTCCTAAGCACAATTTCCCCTACTTTGTGTCGCGATGGTATAGGTTGTATAATATATATAATAAAATAATAGCGTAACATAGTGAACATTAACGTAACCGTTGTTGTTGAGTGGGGGATGTGCGAATTCAGAAGAATTTTTGTCTGGTTACGATATTATTTTCTCCTGGCACAGAGTATTGTGAACATAATAGGTTTTTTCTTAGATTTTAATTTTAAAGCAAGTGAAGTGTATTTTTAAATTGTAAATTGTTTGTACATTAAAAAAAAAAACTATGATGTTCAATAGATAATACTCTTGCTTCTAAATTTGATAATAGGTAAATTGGCTCATATATTATATTATAATGATACTAGAACGTACAATTTGCTATGTTTTGTGTTTGTGCTGGCGTAGTGTCCTTAAAATACAATTTTAAAATTATTGAGGAACGAATTAATCCCTATTTTGTATCTACTTTTAAAAAAGTGAATATTATTATACTTCTCTCTACTCTAGTTATAGAATTTTTTCAATCTATATATTATATTCCCATAAACCTTCTTGATGTCTTCAATGAACTTGATACTTTAAACCTTTAAACCCTCATTAGCCCTGATGGGATATGCCTATTATTTTTTATATACATTTATCATCTCTTATTCCATAAATTTCTTTTAAATACCACTCTAAACACGAGCAGATTATATAGATATATTTTCTTGCATTTCATTACAGTGTCTAGTTTACGGCCTACAAAGTTTTGGTGATAACCTTTTTTTTTTTACTTATTGGGTCTACCATTTTCAAAGGCCTACTTTCACTATTTAATTTATTAATTAACAAAATTATTTTAGATTATCATTTTAATATTTTGCTCTTTGCTGATATTGCAAAACTTTTCAAATTAATCAATTGTCAAGAAGACACAATACTCTTACAAAAAGATTTGGATACCTAATATTAATTTGGTGTAATTCTAATCGAACGACTCTTAACTTAAATAAACGCCAATCTATTGCCAGTTGATTCTAGTACTTTTAATAACCTTTACCTCTTGTTATTAATTAACTATTATCATATTAAGGCGCCCGGTGCCGATTTTATTTTGTCCTCAAAAATACCTCTGCGGGAATAACGAGATACCGCCTTGTAGAATCAACCAAATTTCATAATTTTTTTTTTTAATTGCTTGAGGGGAATATTCTACAGCCCGCATCGATCTCTGTTTTTCAATATTTTATTCTCAAACTTTATAATATGTCTAAAAAAATACAAGATAAAAAGTATTTTTTTACAATTTTTTTTAATATAACTATTTGAAATAAAATACAAAATCAGAGTTCGATGTGGGCTGCAAGATAAAGTCTTCTTCTTTCAGATAAAAAAATAGTCATCAAAATCCGACATTTCTACAAAGCTGAGAGTTATTTATGTCGTTATTTTTTCGATATAATACAACCCCCCCCCCCTAAATAGGTATCGGGTAGTAGATTAATGGAAAAGTCTTATAAATGAGGGGGCAACTAAAATATAAAACTTAATTAATTTTCAAATTGTATTGGATTGTGGAAAATTTGAAAAATTGGCACTGGGACCCTTAGTAAATATTTAAGCCAATGACTATGGTTTTAAAGGTTTTTACTTTCCTGAAAAGTATAGGAAATTCAGATTGATGGTATTATGGTTTAGCTAAAGATATATTTTTATTTCTAGACATGTCACTGTATAATCTTGTTTTTTAATAGTGAAAAGTGAATGTAAATGTTTGGGCTCCTAGAACACATTCAATTTATTATTTTTTGTTGTAGTTATAAGTCTGGCATATATTATAAATGTCTTAAGTCAAAAACGACTAGTTTTTAGAAAGATTAAACAAAATATGGAAAAATCATTCAAAATCGTGGACAATAGTGTCAGGGCTGATAGTTAATTTAATTTAATATTCATTATACCAACTTTTATGTTAACTATTAAGTAGAACTTTAAAATAAATTCTTCATTATTTTTTAGTGACTTAAGATAATTGGACTTTTTTTTATATGACTTACGCTAATAGTGCATGCATTTATAATTATGACTAAACTTGACTTAAGATATTAAGACCATTTTGAAATTATTTCTGTCTAGACATACATGTTTTGTACCCAATATAATGTGGCTTAAAATGTTTAGACCAAAACTAATAGTGAGTTAAAGTTTTGACTTACGTGATATCTACCAACAAAATATAAAAATATAAAAATGTTTGATTTTAATAACACATTTATACCATATGTCTAAGGCAACACATAAATCATAAACTAACAAATTAATTATTTATTGATTATTTATTACTGTAAATTATTGATTACTATAAATCAAGGAGAATTAATAATTTAAATGTATGTCCTAATGATAAAAGGTTATAAGATTATATTTATATAGAGTTCACTATATTCTTTTGTTTTTAAATGCAAATAATTCTTCCATAATACTGTATATTATATTAATACAAGACTATAATCAGAGATAGACAAATTACATAAGATGGAAAATTAAATTACAAAATAAACAATTGAATTATTTGGTATTACAAATTACAATTTAAAAAAAAGCAGATAAGTAATATCCATATTAGTGACTAATAAAATGTTCTTCAATTATAATTAAAAATTTGATGAAATATTAATACAGTATAAATTATATATCAGTTTCCAATTTCCCTTTGAAATTACCCATCAGCCTTGAACAGGCAGATGCTATTATAAAACTAGGAAAAGATCTTTCGACTGAGTGACAAACAAAAATCAGCATTGAATACATTATTCTAACAACCAGATAATTATCCAAGCTTTGTAATTTTATTTTTATCATCAAAAAATTTAAGACTAGAAGAAAATGGATAAGAGTGTAATTCAATTGATTCTTTATTTAATTAGAGTATTTAATAATATATGAATTATTAATTAATTATTTATGAATGCTAACTAGTCACATTTTTTCAGCAAATTACTTATTAAAATATGGTCTGAGGGTTGAAACAGATTGTTCACTTTTGAAAGGAGTCAATATGTATGCCAATATGGAAAATAAATATTTAATTATAGTTTAAATAAAGTGGTAAGTTTTTTTAAATTTCTCATAGATTTAGATTTTAACCACTTTCATAATTAATTTACATGTAGTTAAATATTATTTTAGGAATAATACATCATCATCACTAATTATGATGCATTTCATTAGATTCAAGTATACTGGAAGTTTGTAACATTAAATGGAAATCTGCTCAGTCCAAACGCTCAAGCGAAGTTCATTAGAGAATCAAGTAGAATCTGAAATGTATAAAAACTAAGCAACACAATTAAAAAAATTTAACCATTTGAAATACATAATACAATACAATTTAACATATATATCTTTTTGGTAAGAAATAAAGTTTATGTAAGCATTATTTAATCAGTTTTAGCTATTAGTTATAACTAAGTATCAGTAATAGTGAATAAACATATAATATTAGCAAACCATTTAAGTTTGACTATATTTTTTATAAAAACATAGTGATATGCTTGATTGTTTTTTATTAAGTCATGATTAGGTTACTTTGCTATCTCTTGAGTTTTGATACAATTTGCAAGTATAACAAAAAAAAAATAGAAACTAAACTTTTCTTGAGTTGACAATGAATGCTACATTCATTGCAGCTATGTTTAAATTTATCATTAAGTATATAAACTAATGAAATAAATGAACCCAGCAATCATCAAACGGCAGCTATACAATACCTTCTATAAAATTTAAAACTATTATTAATATTATTGAAGGGGTTTCACAAAAATTACATAATAAAAACAAAACCCTAAAAGAATAGAATATTAATAAAAATTATTGTTCTAAATAAACCACTTGAAGTGTTACCTAAGTGTTTTAGTATAAATTAATTTATATCCAACAGTTAAATCAGAACTATTTTGATACTGATAATGTTTAAAGTTTTGAAATTATCAACATTAATTATAATAACTTTAAAGAAAACTCAAGTACCCGAATCAGAAACATAATTAAATAATAATTATTTTACAAAACATATTTCACAATTTGAGACTGACATATTCGAAAAAATATTGTTTATTAGAATATTTTATAGTTAGAAATCTGGATATAATAATTTAGGTTTTCTTATATAATTTGTATACAAAAATAATTTAATTTTTTTTTATATTTTGGAATTTTATTATTGTTTGTACACCTAGGTAAGATTGATGAACGCATGAAAAATTATATAAAATCAGCAATAATACAAAATTTTCTACTAAAGGCCTGGACTGCTTGATAGAGATCAATATGTAAACCAAATTATATTTTTATTGATTTAAAACAGGATATTTGTTAATTATAAGGTTAGAAATAAAAAAAGTAGAATTGAGCCATTTAAAAATGTTTAATTAAAATTATACTAGTTTATTTTATTAGTTTGCATTATAATGATTTATTGGCAAGCAATTTCATAATAATTTGTATTAAGTAATTACCATTTTAAATAGGTAGTTAGTAAAATATGGTAGATGTTTGTTGTGCGGTAGATCGCATATTCCATGAATACCATTAACAATATAGGCTAGACCGGTCTATGATTTAATAGGTATAATATAAACATAACTCAAATTTTTTGTCCCAGACCGATTTCAGTAATTGAGATTTCATTGAATTTATATTTTATTGTATACATAAATAAAAAAAATTTAATTTAAAATTAATATTATTAGTCATATTCCCATGAGGTATATTACTTTTTTAAGCGTTCAGGTTTGTAGAATTTTCAATTTTTAGCACTGATTACAACCCATTGAACCGTAAATATGGAACATACATTGTATCAATTCGTACATTTAAAAAAAGTTGTCATTTAGTCAATACTATCAGCTAAATTTATTAATTTTTACTAGAATCCGGAATGAATTTGTATATTCATAAAATAACAAATAACAAATGAAAACACTCAAAACAGAATCAATATAATGCGATTGTGGTACAAGTTTTTAAATCCTAAACGTGTTCTACATTTACAGTTCACGGTTACTTTTACCGCTACAACCTCTAGTTAATTCACTAATCTTGATAGATCAATCACAGTAAAAACATATTATATTAGATTTAGAAGGCATAATGTTTCAATTATTTAGCAATGTAAGTGCCATTCGAGCATATCTCCAAAACATACAAGATTTTCAAGAAAAAAATTCAATACGTATCAAAGTCTGAGTCCAATACCAAGTCTGTACATATCGCTAGAATACTGTATGTAACTTATTAAATGCTCAAAATTGATCTGATATGTATTGATACACTCAAATTTCTTCCTTAAAAATCTTGATCGTTAAGACTACAAGTTGGATCACCAGGTAGAGTTAGTGATCTCAAATGTTGTTTAATAATAATCATAAGACACCCATGGGCCATGGCTAATACCTGTTTAGTCACAACCAACAGACAAAAACAAAACTTTATAACTAAATGTTAAACTCTGTCAATTGGGACTCGCATAAAATTATATTTCAAACCGAGCCGGGGTACACACACGTATGTTGGAAAAGTCAAAAGCGACTCAAGTAATCATCATATTATACAAGTGTTATGAACCCCTGTTTTTAAGTAGAAGTTTTTGCTAACGTAGTATATGTCGACCGCCGTCGCGAAATTATGTCTAACAATGCGACATCAGTCGAGTGTTACACATCAAAGTTATTATACGTTTAATGATATATTAATTAATTTAAGTATATATATAATAGTTCTGTTGTAAACCGTCTCATATTAATAAACTAGTAGTAACTCGAAGAACTTGTGTTGATTCCTGAACGAACCCAACCTACCAATTTTCCTTAACATTCTTCTGGAAGAAACCAATCGACGGCACACTCAAACTAACGTTAACCGTATCAACCGGGTAAGTCATAAACAGTTTATTCCCCAAACATTTAGGAAATCAAGCGGGCCGCCACCAAGACACAAGCTATAAGTAATGCCGAATTTAATAATTCACGTCCCAAAAGAGGATTAATAAATGTAATAGGGCGCACAGCTAATGTTTTATTTAGTGTCTGCGATGATTCAAACACTGAATACTTTTATTCTAAAATCACAGAACTCGATAATTCCAAAGCTCGTACGTCCCAAACATAAGAAACACAAACAAATATAATGAAATCCATAATATCAGTTGTAAACGATTCTCTTATTGAAACCGAACAAAAACAAAATTCCCTAGAGGACTCGTATGATTACCTACGTCATGAAGTCCAGATACAAAAATTAGCACAAGGTACGATAAAATTGGAAACCGCCATAATAGAAAAAATTACGAGTTTTATGGGCAAGCGGGGGAGGGGGGGAGCACGCACAGTCCACACTGTATATCAATTAACATAAACTTAACCCACAAACAAAATGTCGGCGGCGATCTTCGAAATTCGTCTAACAAGACGGTTGGCCGCGGGGGGAGAGGGGGAGCGCGCACAGTCCGCACTGTATATCAATTAACATGAATTTAACCCACAAACAAAATGTCGGCGGCGATCGTCGGAATGCGTCTAATAAGACGGCTAGCCAACGAGTATTCGACATAATATCGACGATAATCGAACGCGCGAGAACATACAACGCGCAGCTGATTACATTATACCGGCACAACGCAAATGGCGTCCCGACGTGCTTAATGGCGGACGGGTGTACCAAAACAGTTCTTATGGCATGGGCCAAAGGAACAACTTACCGTAGATTGAGTTCCTTGACGAGTGTTGACAGGACGGAGAAATCACCAGCAAGCGTAGTGATCGACGACGAGTAATCGAATGTCACGGACGTACCAACGCGTGTAAGGCGTCTTTTTCAGTCGTCCGTTGTGGGTTGAAAAACAAATACAACGTACAACTCTAAACTATCAGGAATGCCGTGTGACTTGGCCAAGTGGCGAGCAAGTTAAACGGTAGAGAGAAAAAAAGGACAATCGTGTATGCCAATTTATTAATCTGACGTTTACCGATAACACACGCGAATAGTAAGGTGCGGGACGACGATAAACACAGAATGACGAAATGCGCAGGCGAGCCGTATGCTGTACGCTTCGTTTTTGTAGGTTATCGATTTCTAGTACCAAACGTCACTTGCACACATCCGCCGCCCGTGATGATAACAGTTGTTGTACGATGTTGTTGCTGGCATGATAAAAAACATGGTATGATGGTTACTACTTTATGATACGCATACCCCTTACCCTGCCGATCTTCGTATAAAGCTGTATCTAGTTGCTCGCTTTTCATTGGTTGTCATCGTCAATATATATACATAGTGCATTATGAGGCGAACTGGATACAATGAACTGCGCAAACTCCGACGGTGTTCAGATCGTTGCCAGCATACCTTGTTATTTTATCATGGTTGTAGGTATCTGTGCCGGTCGCCGGGGACGTCACGTCCCCACCGACGATGCTTCACGACGTCGTTCATTACCACTGCAATTATACCGTGCATCAACCACGGTATAATCGGAGGTGTTGCGCGGGTGTGGACTGCGGAGTTGGATTTTGTTTGTTCTCAGTTTAAGATATTATCTTAAATCGCGGTTTTCACCGACGACGCGTCGACCGCTGCCGCCGCCACCACTACCACCACCTGCCACTGCATCAGCCCGCCATAATTATCATGTTTTTGTTTTACAGATTACGTCGACGTATGGCATAGTTTTCGTCTACTCCCCCCAACATACTCGATTATCGTACGAGTTGAATTACTTCATACTTGAATTTATTATAGGACACGACATTGCGATGTGCGCGTGCACGTGTACCGAAAACGCGTCGTTGTCGCAATATTAAAATGATTGTCATATTGCCGACTTTGGACGTGCGACGACGACGACATCTCGGGTATTTGGATTTTTATCTCTGTTTATTCGGAGTCATGGGCAAGAGGGAGTGAGAGAGAAATAACGAGCCGTTCCCTGGTTGGGTGTGGGAGCGAGAAAGAGTGAGAGAATGAAAAATAATAAAAATATATCTCGTTTGACAGTGACGGGCTTGGCCATACTGACTCGAACTCGACTACTCGAGTGACCGTCGGAGACGACGATAAAAAAATAAGCTTTAACCGAGGCCCGAGGACGAGGTCTCAGCCGTTCACCGCCCACCGACTTTGCATGTCGTGCATTGCATCCGATTATTAAACATTCGCAGGACGACACCACAATAACACCTTTCTATACCTATGATTTATATTTTATGATAATAATCTGTACATGTCATATTATTATGTGTGTAATGCAGTATCATAATAATCTTATATTATTGTACATAATAATTAATAACAAACACAAATAATAATAATAATAATAATAATACTGTTGAGTGCGACGGCCGACGAGTGTTTTTGTTTTCATTCGTTGTTGGCTCGGGGAATGCACACCGTCTGATTAATATTGCGCGCTGAAAAACAATCAGAGAGGATAGAGAAAAAAAAACACTAACAAAAAATTCGCAACCACAGCAGAAATCGCGTATCGTTATTCTAACATTATTATTATTATTATTATTATTATTCATTATTATTAACGGCGACACAATTTGGTTGGAATAGGTATTGTAGTTGTGTAATTCGCAGCCGCTGTTGTAGTTCTCTCGTCGACGATATTAATATTATTATAATATAAATATTATGTAAGCCCTCGGCGGGCCCGCGTAAAACCAAAGTCTGACGAGCGCCCTCGTCGTCCCCTCCCCCGGCCCTCCTGCCGACCGCCCACCAACCCACCCACCCACCGCCGACGAAAGCCCGACAACTTGTCGTCCACACGGTGTCGCGCGCGCCGCCGTCAGTTACTCAGTTGCCCAAAAGGTCGAGTCCGGTATGGTGACGGTTACCGCCACTACAGACTACAGTAAGTGGTCGTTACCATCGACGTCTTGTCCGTGCCAACGTCGTTATATTACGTTCGCCGCTATTGTTGTTACCGCTGTTACTCGTTACACGGCCATGTAGTTGCGGTATAGGTTGGCTGATACTCCGTCCGGACGTTAAATAGCAATAAATCTGTCGACGATAGTCAACAAATCGTAAATAAACCTAGGTCTCTTTAGTTAAGCTATGCAAACACCATGGCTCGTGTGCCACCACATCCATCAGCCGGACACAACAACCCATTGGTCAACCGTCTGGTCCGTGTTGGATACTATGAGCTGGAAAAGACTATTGGCAAAGGCAACTTTGCTGTTGTCAAGCTGGCCAAACATGTTGTCACAAACTCCAAGGTAAGTGCTATATGCCTATTACTAAAAAATAAATTGGTAAGGACCTATGTGTATAAAATTGGCAATTATCATTTGACATTTACAGTTGGATAGGTAGGTAGGTACAATTCTTTTATCTCCATATTTTCCTACCTACTTGAAATGTTTAAATGTTAGAAAATATGACAGTTGTGACTGATGTTTATGTTCTCACCTCAATTTAATCTATGAAATTAAATTTTAAATTTTATGTAAATAAATACGTGAAAAAAATACTTATCAGTATATATTATACATACCTAATATAATCCATCTTTTTTTTTTTTTTATTAATATCTTTAAATGTACCTATATACATAGATACATTTAAAGTCTTATGTTAATGTTTAATGTTTTATGTTAACAAAAAAAAAATGTTATCTGTATAAGTAACCTCCTAGGTATGCTTATAAATAAAAAATGTTCAGTGTTTAAAAATGGAATCTACAAAGTTAAATCAGTTCTGATTCAGTTAATATTACCTTTCATGTTATTTAAAATGAAAAAAAAAAATTTAGTAGTGTTGTTTATTTTTTCTATAATAACCCTTAAGTAGGTACACACCTTTAGGAGTACCTACAATTTTTTATATATATAACCTACCTCTTAAAAACTAAACTGATTTTATTTTGAGTAAAAAAAGTAGATTATAGGTACATTGTGAATTGTTTTAAATCTTCAAAAAAAAGTTTTTTACAAATACCTTTAAAACTATTTTTGTTTACAACTGCACTATATTTAATTCAAATTCAAATTCCTGCTACTAGAATCAATGTTAAACATTTATTTTTTATAATGATTTTTAAATAATTTTTATGCATATGTAAATAATTAATTACATATATACCTTTTTAATATTTATCCTTAAAATAATTAAGTTTTCATTGCTAAATTAACTATCATTGAATACAATTTAGTGATTGTTACTTTAATATTATTTTTTTTAACTATAATATACCTATATACCTATTATATTTAGTTCATTTAACTACATAAGTATATTATACAACTTTATGTGTACCAAAAAAATATATAAAATAGCAAATATTATATCCCATTAATGTTTTATTAATATGATAATTACCTACTACATAGATAGTGTTAAAATTAAAAAGGTAATTTAACTCATAAATCATATACCTAATTGTAATAAATACAATTTACCTACTTAGTACAATTTGCTTTCTGAGTGTTTTATTATTATCATTATTATTTAATAATAATCACATATGTAACATATTGTAACAGTATAATAATGGTAAGGTTAGTGAAATAAAATTATTTCTTGGCTAAGAGCCTAACTACATGCTTTTATAATTTGTTAAATTATTTTATTTTTATATATATAAAACAACTCAATTATTTAATGTATCTACCTATTATAATTAAAATATTAAAATGTCTAATATTTTATAATTTTGATCACTTTTAGTAATTAATTTATGAACCAAATAATTGTGCTTATAATATTTCAGTAAAATAGGTACCCACTTAATTGCATTTTAAAAACTTAATAATTTGATATATTTATTACCTCGTCTATTACTTAATTTTAAATAGATAAAGAGCGAAAGTAGGTAACCTCTTTGCTATACAGTAGGAGTCGAGTGTATCTCACCATTGAGTAGGCACTGTAATGGATGTGTTAAATTTGAATTCAATAATAAATCATTGTATATAATGAAAAATGATACTGTTCAAAGACGGTCTAACTTTTTGTTAATCAAAGTTACCAAACAATTATTTTAATAATAATATTAACATTTTAACAAATCCCCCTCCCTACAATCATACTAAAAAATACTGTAATTTTTCAATGTTGACATCCCAAAATTACTAACTAGATGTGATTTGCTTCCCTAAACCTCCATTAAAGTTGAAGATCGGAGCGTTTTTTCTACAAGAAAAACTGTTTAGACACAAAAATAAAATATTCTAAATTAAGCATAGGTACTTTGTGTTAATCATAGTATCAACATAAGCATATATTTTATGGATGAGTCAAATTTTACAATTTTAAACACCGAGTGAGTTAAATACTTTTTAATATTACAATAGATATTGATCAGAGTTATGACATGGGTAGTATGTTTTAATTTTTCAATTGATTTTAAGAATTACATTAGTGTCATTAGGCAATGCATGTCTATTCATTTTATACTAATTTTATATTCTATTATATCTTTATTTCTGGCTCTAAAAAAAATTGATTTTTATTAAAAACAAAATTGTTATTTATAAGGTTTTAATGAGTACATTATTCATCTTTTTTTTTTTCCTATAGTTTAATACCTATCTATACTTTTATTTTTAATAATGTTTAGTTAATTAAGTAACTTTATAATTTTACGTTGAGTCTAATGTAAAAACTAGCATATTATCCAGTATTTATTAGGTATTTATAAGGTATCCGCTTAAAAATTGAATTATTTAGCCAAATTTAATCAAACTATATAGCTGATAGGTACCTAAGGAACCTATATATAAGTGTAATAAATTGTACCTTTTCTTTTAATTATTCAAGTATGTTAAATTTACCTATATTGTGATTACGCCTTGGTATAATACTGAACTATATAACTATAATAAAATCGAAACCAAACTTTTTTTTTACTTTATGAATAATTTTTAACCACATCCTTATTTAAAATATTGTATTCTATAAATTACATTGTATGTCAAATATAAAATAATTGTTGTAGACAATGAATAGAAAAAAATTTAATTATAATACTAGCAATTGAATTTCCTCATAATACAGTAGATATAATATGAGTTTCTTATTTTTCATATGACCTCTTATATGGATATTTAACACTTTATTTAGATAATATACCCATCATAATCAAATCACTTTTTTAATTAATCAATGCATACCTGATTTAAATAGTGTTACAAATAACTTGAACTATTCCTGTCATACAGTTAAACTAATTTTCGAGACTAATTTTTAACTCTTGATGATAATGTAGGTATTATATATTTTTTCAATCAAATATATTCTAAAACAAAATATATTGTAAAATGTTTATATTGTATTGATAGAAAAATCTAAAGGAATGTGTAGGTATTGTATATTTGTATGAATAAAATGATAATGAAACAAAATATATTGTTATTTGTTTACTTGTACTACCTAAAGTATCCATTTGATGATTCGTATTCAAAGAAATATGTGTGTAACCATACAGTATAGTATTTTTTTATAAAATGGGCAAAAAAATCAAAGATTAAAATATGCAAACATATAGTAATACCTAGTTGTAATTTTAATCAACTTTATATCTCACTTGTTATGGTAACATCTGATAAGATTTGATTAATATGCAAAATCCGTAGGTTTAATATAACTAGGCCTCTAACATTGCATTAATTTATTTTGTAAATTATCCCTTAATAAGCTATATATTATAAAATAATATAAGAGTTTATATAAAAGATATCTTTGTGTAATTCTGATAACTTATGCAAAAATAATATTGTTATATTTGAAGAATTTTTTTTTAAATAATAAATTTTCAAAGTAATTTTTATTTTGAGCCTTATAAAATTATTCTGGAGTCATAATAATAATATATTTTATTTTATGTTTAGTAATCATGATTATAATTAAGTGTAATAAATTGTATTCAGTTCTAAGTACTTACAACAATACTGTTATTTATTTACTGTTAGCAATACATATTTATTTTTTTATTGTTTAAATACAATATTGTAGTATTTTTCTTTTGTGCAATTGATATGTTGTTAGACTATTTTTTAGTTTGATTATTAGATGATTACGTTTGGATTACCTTAACCTTTGGTTTTATTTTATTTTTTTTTATCAAACTACTGACCTTAGCATTTAATTTTGTATGAGTATTGGAAAAAATGAGTTTTCTATTTTTGCATTAGGAACTTATAAATTTTAATTAATCAACATTTATAATGATTAGTTCAAAATTTAGCTTAAGCAATTAAAAAATTTAAAAAAATATTCCTAACAATAAAGTTATGCATTGTATTGTAATAAGTAGGTATGTATTACAACTTTTTATAAATTAAAGTAAGTGCTCAATTGCAATTAAGTAGTGCCTAGTACCTAAGAAACCAAAAATTGAAATTAACTTAAAATAAATAGGCTATCCAATGGGATAATTTTGTTTATTTAATCATCTATGTCTTAATTTGTTTGTACAATTAAATTTCATTCACTTTAACTGCATGGTCCAATATATATATATAAAAGATTAGGTACCTAGGTACTATTAAATTTAATAATGAAATTAATTTGGCATATTCATAATAATTTTTTTTCTGTTAATTTTTGTAAATGGTTTACATTTATGTCAATTTATGTGGAAGAAGGTAAATTTGTGTCATTTATTACAAAACTAATTGGATTATTTATTTATATATTTATATAATGTCTTTTTAAATGTTATATATAATTATGAGTATTAAGTCACGGCATTAGTTTATTATATTAAGTTGTTTCGTACTTATAATATTAAGACTAAATATTTATTTTTTTTATTTTTTAAATCTACCAAATTAAAATTAAATATTATTTTTTTCTTTTAGAATGTTTGTTATCACTATCATAATCTTATATAAATATCTATTGTCTTCCAATATAGTGTTTTACAAAAAGTATAACATTAAATATATGACGTATACAATAACACAACATTGTATGTTTAATGTTTACTACAATATATCCAATTATACACTATAGATAATAATATATATTGTTAGTAGAATTGCATAAATATAATCCTGTTAATGTTTACTTGTACTTGGTATTACATTTGGTTTCATAACGATAATAATAAAAAAAATAAAATTATGAAGATGCTGACCTCTTCATTCCATTTAAAGTATTAGATAAAATAATAGTTTAATTTAATGATTAAGAACAATTTCACTTGGCAAAATCATTATTTGTAATATTATCTCTTAATTTTCAATTTTAATTATTTTGCATAATTCATCGTTGACTTTTGCAAAAATATCACTATTTACAATTTATTTTTAAAACAATATTTTGATCTAGAATCTTATTTGTATTTATATGGAAAAATATTTATAAATCACCTAATTACAATATACATATTCTATTAATACAATTTAAAATCAAAATGCATTATTTCTGTCTTTTTAAATAAAATAGTTAAAAAGCATTATTAGTTCATTTTAATATTTAACGTTTTCTCAACAAGTTAGGAATATATACTCAGTTCATTAGTTGTTTTTTCATCGAACCCACATGTAACAGATAAAACGCTCTCACCTAAAATTGTTTTTGTTATGATTATTAAGTAATCTTCGAGGTAATCTTAAAGTAAAATCACCTATTACAAAAATTAAAAAGCATAATATTTTTAACATTTTTGAGGATATGACATATCAGTTTTATATTTTATTTTTATTTCAATTTGAATTCAATGATATATCATTGTATACGAAAAACAATTCTGAGTGTAGACGATTTGTCAGTCTAGATATTTTATAATATTGTTATTATATTTTATTATAGCCTTTAAGTTTAATTATTAATATTATAAATAACAACAAAATAACAAATTGTTTTTTTATTTTCATTTTCATTAGTTTCTATGGTGATATTCAGAGTGTTAGAAATTGAAATCCCTTTTTTAATGGTTTTTTGTAATTTGTTGGTGGTTTTTCCTGTGGTATTAAATAACTACTGAGAAAATTGAAAAATGACCTCTCTAAATACCATCTTGATCCAATTTTCTAAAAGATAAGATACAATATGTTGAAGTCAAAGCACTCCCTTCTGGTAAAAATTTTGTGTACTGGATAAAAAAAAAACAAAAAAAAATAAACACCATGTTAAAATTACTAGATTCCTCACTCCGTTCAAAATCTAACATAATGTTTGCATTGTTTAGAGACAATTTTTAGACAAATTATAACCTCAAAAATATTTTTCTTTATCATTTTTGTAATATGTGATTTTACTCTAAGATTACTCAAAAAAATTTAAAAAATGATTCTGCGTAAATTAATTTTGCCTATGCTGTGCGTGGGCCAGAGAGAAAACAAACAGTGCACTAACATCCCCTAAAGTAAATATTGAAAAAATAAATAAAACTAAGATATTTCTAAAAATATCACAACTAAGAGGATTAAAATAATTAAATTAGCTTTTGACAAATGATATAATAGAAGTCTGTCTAAAATTAGCTATGGAAAAAAAACCATTAGTTCTGACTGAATAATTCAGAACTTTTGAAAAATTATTATAGCTCAAAAAAAGTCAAAATAGATTAAAAACATTTCTATGTATGGAAAATGCTAGTATGAATATTTGGTGAACATTTCAAGAGTACACAGTTATTCTTTTTGGAAATATGTACCTACAACAAAATATCAAAAATCGATTAATGGAAATTCGATAATTTACCTCTGAATATCAAATATCGTATAAATTATAAGTTCAAATACTCATAAAAAAATATAAGCTTCTAAAGTTGGAAATTTGATAAAATTCGTCAAAATCACAAACATATTTTAAGTTACAAGTTCATAAAACATTGTCCGTGTATATCTAAAATTTAGAAATTTAATACAAGATTTCCATTGTTTTCCTACATTTATCAAAAAATTTGAAGTTAGACATTGGATAATTGTAAATTAACAAATTCTCATAGAACAATTCCTTATTTTATTGTAATTTTAAACTTAATTGAAATTTTCACCAAATGTTAATTTTATCATTTACTATACACAATAAAATATTTTGTCTATGTTGTTTGTGGGCCAGAGAGAGAAAACAAACTGAGCTGACATCCTTAAGTTAACATGGAATTAGATGACTAACTGGTTATAACTTGCGCAGAACATATACAGATTATTATAGTGTTGAACTTTTAATTGTGTATAGATAAATATCACAAATTAACCCAACAGTTAAATTTAATTTGAGTTCAATTATTTATTGATCATTATTAAACTTTTTTCCTATATTAACATGAATAAATATGGTATGGATATATTATGCTAATGTATCAATTGGCACCACTATTTAATCGATTTGAAGACATTAATTCACAATTTATATTGTCAACACTTCAAAGTGAGCATGAAATTAAAACACAAAAATACAAACGTGTTATATTTTCTATTTTTTCGATTTTTACTATCTGAAAATAATGAAAAAACTTGACTATATAGGCAATACATATTTTTTTTTGTTTTGAAAAAAGAATAGGTAGTTACTGGCATTTACAATAATAAAAATTTAGTATTTGAGAGCTATAATGTATCATTACTATGGCAGGGATATCGATGCACTTTTCATTTTTTTTCTAAAGGTTGCTGTACATCTGATGATACATCTGGTCACAAATCTGTAACATACTTTTGAAGGAGAATAGACAAATTTATTTGGCAATATTTTGCATTTTAAACTCATTTGTTTTCGTTTTTAAGGGCATTATTGGAGTTTTTTGATTCAATATTCAAATTTAAGATTTTGCACGCTAATGCGAGTTTTATATAAATGTATACATTTTTTTTTTGTTTATTACTAAACTGGCTATTTATTTTTTAAATATTTTTTTGTTTCAGGTTGCCATTAAAATAATTGACAAGACACAATTAAACGAGGATAATTTGAAAAAAATATTTAGGGAAATTCAAATTATGTCAAAACTAAATCATCCACATATAGTGAGATTATTTCAGGTATTGATTGTTTTATTTTATTTTTTATTTTTTTCGAAGTGGAATGTATAATACATAATTTTATTGTAACCTACTTTAACTGTTAGAAAACATTTAAAAAAAGCTAAAAGTTGTTTATCTAATGTTTAGATATTTTTAATTGTGTATTTTATTTATTATAACTATCACAAGAAAAAAGTCAGAGTTTTAGAAATTTATTTTTTGAACTGTTAAAGAAAATCAGACACATAATATTGTTCTAAACAACTATACATTATCAAAGTACTACATCATATTGTGCTTTGTTTAATAATTTCAAATAAATAGGTACATATTATTAGCATATGAATGGAATATATAATATATTTTAAATTTAGTTCAAAATTTCATATTTAATTTGGTTTAGTTATTATTATTATTATTATATTATTATTATTATTTTACACTTTTATTAAACATCTGGTGGTGGTTTAGCTGAGGTATTTTTGAGGATTCAACCAGGCGAATTATTAAATTTAAATATTTACACTTTTATACCATATGACAGCATTTTTTTTTCATTACAATTTTTAACAGCTTTACCAGCTGTAGCTAACCTATAGTATCTTAAGAATAAAATATTTTTTATATTATCGATGATAATATTGTTTATTATTTACACGGTAGACAATAATCAGCTGATATAGAACATATATGTCTTATAATGTTAACATACAGTCATGCCTTAATGATACTATGTAATTGTGTCTACGCTATACACCTAGCCTCGTGAAAACTAGAATAAGAAAAACAAACTCGCAAATGAAAAAAAATGTACCGTAATGAGTCGCATGCTACTTAACCAGCATGGTATAGGGACTATTCATGTTTTTTTTATGTTTTTACTTCGGAAGCGAAGTTTGGTCTCCTTATTCTACTCTTCATGTTTAACCTATTCACAAAGAGATTAATCTTTAGTTTATACAACTTTGTCATCAAATATCAGCATATTATTCTACTGTCATTATTTAAATGTATACATTTTACTTGTTTGTTTTATGATTTTAATGATTGGAGAATGGAAATTATAGAAACATTTATTTATACGTGTTCCTTGTTCAGAAACTCAAAATAACACATTAAAAGTACTTTTAAATTTCAATTCAATCAATTTTTACATCAATCTAAAAACTTCTAAAAAAATTTTCAACTACCTGTCAATACATAAAGCAGTAATGGATCATTTTTATCTTAAAAACTACCAAAAAAAAAAAAGTATTACTGGAGATTATGTTTTGAGTGGCTTAGCAACAATTTATACTCACCTTGAAATCATGTGTGATCATTAGGGCTTGGATGTTGTAGTAGTAAAAAAACTAGTAAAATTGATTGCATTATTACACTAAAAAATACAGAAAATTGCACTAAAAGATAGCAATATTTTGTTGTAAATGTTTTTAATTTATAATAATCATTTTTTTTTTTTACTCAACAGTTCACTATATTTTAAATAAATATTCAATAAAAAAATTAATTTACATTTATTTTCATCTTTCTTTTTTCTACTGCATAACATTTAAATTCTAAAAGTTATGAGAACTTCAAAAAAAAAAAAAATTTGTCTAGACAGAGATACAACCTTCTTTGCTGCGGCGGGCGATAGGTAAAAACAATTAGAAATATGTAAATATCAAAAAATGTATTAGTATTGAAAATTACAAAAAAAAATAATATCTTTTATAAATAAATAATACAAAAAAAAGTAATACAAACAATATAGGTATATAAAACTATGAGTATTATTCCCGAACAAAGCAATAAGAAAAACATATTGTTGAAACTCTGCAAATGAAAAATTGCGACGATTTGTTCGAGGATTACTGAAGTATTGACTAAAAGACTGTTCTACGTCAACAGATGTGATAGGGGCGTAATTCATTTTTACTATATCAGAAGGAGTGAATTCAATGTTCAAAGATCCTTATTGATTTTCACCAATTAAAATATCTCTAATGATTTTAATAGTTTGAAATCCAGAATTTTTTTCAATTATATTTGAAAAATTGTTTTTGACTATTTCTCCCATGTGCTCTTGAATTTTTCCTAATTTATCTGTAAATTTTTCTACAATGCTAATACTTTCTATCAAAGACATATTTTTAGTTTCCAATTGTATAATTATCTGATTCATAAAACAAAAATTTGCATTAATGTATGTCGTGTTGTTTTTTAAATTGATATTTTGCATCAGTGAATTCGCGTTTTCAATAGATGCAGCCAATTCAGTATCGAAATTTGAAATAAAATTTTTTAATTTGTCAAAATCATAGCAATAGTATTGGATGGTTTCAAGCCATGTATCCCATCTTATTATAATAGGTTCAGGAGGTAAATTAAGAATTGGATACATTTCTTTAAATTTTGAAACACAACTTGTTTTAGATCTTTTAATAATATTTTTTTAATTGTCGCTATTAATTGATCAACTTTGGAATAATTACATCTTATTGTTTCTGAAGCACAATGAAAACCATGCACTAAACATGTCAAATGAACCAGTTTAGGAAAAAATGCTGTCATAATGCTACCGGCTTTAACCATACAGGGTTGAAGTATCAGTCAAAAATAAAAATACATTTTCATATTTTACACCATAATAAGTTCATAGAATCATTAAATAATTTAGCAAAAGTTTTATTATTGCATTTTTCTAACTGCACACAATTTAAAAGAAATGATTTAGTAGGCTCAGAACATAGTTTGCCGATGATTGCATTACCAATATACCTGCCCTCTGCATCTGTTGATTCATCAATTGAAACCCATATTGGTCCATCTCGAATAAATTCTCTTATTGGTTTTAATGTTTCCTCGTAAATTATATTAACATAATTCTTTTGGATAGTACTTTTGTTTGTTGTCTGGTATATTTCTCTAAATAATCTGTGAATTCTTGATTTTTTAGTTTGAAAATTGGAATATCCACGCGAATCAACGCTTGACATAAATTTATATTAAAAGCTGGCAAATTATTGGGAGACGTTCAATGGCTAGAATTCAAAAAAAAAATTTATGATATCTATTTTGTTGGTGTTTCGATGTAGATATATGCTTTGTAACTGAAAAACGCTGATTTATTGATACTGCCTTTTAACAGCTCAAACAGAATAAGATTTCTCTTAGAGACTTTCAAGACTTTTAAATGTCTTGTTAGGAAACTCTTTTAAATAAAAATTTGCTTTCGATTTCACAATTTTTTTCATTTTAAAAATTAGAATCTAGTTGTATATGAGATTACGTTGTAAATGCGACTGCAAATACTACTGAAAACTTTAATAACTATAAAACTACAATAAATAAAAAAAATACTAAAATATGTAAAGTAAATTTAGGTTTATTTCAATTAAAATGATCTAAATCGTTCACATTTTTTATTAGATTTAAAATATCTCATTCCAATAAAAATATGTATTTACAATAAAATGCGTTCCCTATTAATCAGTACAGTGTTGAATTTATTATTTTTTTATCTAATACTATTAAAACTTGCAGGTTATGGAAACTGAAAAAATGATTTATTTGGTAACAGAATATGCTGCCGGAGGAGAAATTTTTGGTAAGTATAATTGTAATGTTTACTTATCTGGTTAACATGGTTATATAAGAAATGTGTAAAATGTATTTTTTGCGATAGTTCGCTTCATGAAAAATTAATCATTTTGATAATCATGAACCATGAATGGCTACATCAAAATACATGAAATGTTTACATTGTTGTTTACTCTGGTTAAAGCAATTATTTTAGATAAATGTATAATTCATATGAGCTATTTCATATGCACATTTTATAAGATTGATTAATTATATAATATTTCAATTTCAATTTAGATTTCCTGGTAAAAAAAGGAAGAATGGATGAACCTGCTGCTTGTCATATTTTTAAACAAATTGTTGAAGCTGTTAGCTATTGCCATAATAAAAATATAGTTCATAGAGATTTGAAAGCAGAAAATTTGCTTTTAGATGCTGATAACAACATCAAACTTGCAGGTACCGTTTATATTTAACAAATAATAAATACACACAAGCATGAATTACTGTCTATTTTTAAAACTATTTAACTATATTATTAAATCATTTAGATTTTGGATTTAGCAATCATTTTTATGAAGGAAAATTACTTTCTACTTGGTGTGGTTCTCCTCCTTATGCAGCGCCAGAATTATTTCAAGGGCAAGAATATGATGGACCAAAAGCTGATATTTGGGTAATAATTATATTTACTGTATTAACTTTGTAAATATTCAAAATGTTTTGATCCAACTTTTTGTTCTTATTTAGCATTTATTAATTATTTTTACATAACCACGATTAAAGATAGTATGTTTGCCCTAAAAATCTTGAAAAATGTCTACTGAAATTAATCGTTTTAAACAGCTAGAAATTTTCGGATTATCGCTTTTATGTTATAGTGACTATAAATGCAGTGTTACCATTCAAATGTAAATTATAGTTGCTTGATAGTCACTATGACATATAAGCGCTAGTGCGGCAATGTTTAACTGTTTAATACTGATTATAGAAATTCATTTCGGTAGACACTTCAAATATGGATCGATAAGCAACCATACTAACAAAGCCATGCATATAACCAATTTTAGCTGATAACATAATATTATATTTTTGCAGAGTTTGGGAGTAGTACTGTATGTATTGGTTTGTGGTTCTCTTCCGTTTGATGGAAACACTCTAAAAGTACTTCGTGCAAATGTTCTTTCTGGAATGTTTCGTGTGCCATATTTCATGTCAGCTGGTAAATAATTATAATAAAATCTTTTTTAATTCACAAATTAACACTATTATAATTTATATACTATTAAAGTTATAGTAGTAGTATTTGATCTAACATTTAATACAATAATATTTCAGTTTATTCTGAATCATTGTACACACTTTTTTGGGGAATTATGCCTGTGTTTTAAAAAAATTAAATTAAATTAAATATTACTTCAATAAAATGTTTATTCTAAATTCACTACATTATTAGCTTATATCTTTAAAAAAAACTTTTTTGAATCGATGATTCCATTTGATGAATCACGGTTACTTAAATGATCATTGATATAATATAATAATGTTTTAAAATAATCAATAATATTTAAAATATTTTATATTATTAAAGTGTGGCATAATCAAAACATGTTAATATTCAATTTTAAAAATCTATTTTTATTTGTTTTCTTAAAATATACAATACTTGATAATTTGTTTTGTATATGTTATAACGGTTAAGTAGTGTGCATTATAATTTATTATTTTTTTTTCTAGACTTAAATAATTTTTTTAAACATTGTTCTTTGGTTTAGTTTTCAATGTTTTGATTTTTTGAAATAGTAAAAGATAAATCCAAGATATAATTTGTACATCCATGGTGATTCTTAAATATATTATATCCTTAATAATTTCTCAATTATCCAATAATTCTAAACCCATTAATTTTATCTCTAGTGACTTTTTTTTACATAATTTATTAATAACTATTTTTTTATTAGCATGTGAACATTTAATACGACATATGTTAGTCATTGAGCCTGAAAAGAGACTAAGTCTGAAACAAATAGAGTCTCATAAATGGATTAAACAGGTACTAAAGAATGTATTTTATTTACATTCCTATAATATCTTTTACATTTTGATTTTAATGTTGAAATTATATTATACTTTTAGTTGTCTGAACCAATTACTAAAAGGTTAATAGTAGATGTAAACCCAATGATGAATACAGCTGTAATAGAACTTATGTTACAGTTACCTGGTCTAGATAAAGATATGATTGTTAATGTAAGTTTTAATATATTTATTTATTTGAAGTATGTTTTCAAGCCATTTAGGTGTATATTAGAAGTTTAGACATTTTATAACAAGACTGGTGCACTTCGGTGTAAGTGAACCTCTTTTAGTCGGGATGACACCTAGGTGCTAGAACATATTATCTTGTTGTAAGTCTACTAAGGAACTCCTAAGTATTTTTTTTATTGGTACCAAGGATTACTTGGTGCTCTGGTGCATGTCTTATTTTTTTTTCATGCAGAAAACTTGTTGAAAGCTGTGTATGAGTAGTAATTTGTCTTTACCAGTGTAATTCAAATCTGTGTAGCAATTGTGTTTGTTTTGGTTTAAGTATATCTTGGTTTGAATTTAATACACTTAGGTTGTAATTTGTTTGTGACAAGATAGAGCATATAAATAGTTATTGTTTTGGATTATCACATATGATTTATGCAATAACAATACATTACTAATATAGGATTGACAATATCTTTGTGTTAATCACGTAATTATGGAAGTATTATGCAAACTTCTATTAGTTGAAGAGAGATTATTAGAAATCTAGCATGATTTATTCATTTTTAAATCTATTAGTATTGTAGTTTAAGTAGAAAAGATCTTATTTCTATTTTTTTTATCAAATATTGAAAAAAACTCAAATTTGTGAATTAATTGTTTTATTAATCAGTATTTAAACATAGAATCAATTTCTGTATTCAAAATCTTAAATATTGATAACATGTGTTGTCCCGACTTACAAGTGCGTAACATATGTTATGTATGCAAATGTTACGCTCAGCAGATCACATTTAGCTTTGTTAGTTTGAAAATTAGAGTGAACTGACCTCTTATAAAATTTAAATGTAAAATTATTACTTAGGATGTCATAAGTTTTTTGTTATATTTTAATTTAAAGCAAGTTATGAGTATTTTAAGATGTACAAACAATTTACAATTTTAAAATACTCATAACTTGCTTTAAAATTAGAATATAATAAAAAGCCTATGAGATGCCCTAGATAATAATCTTATATTTAAATTTTATAATAGGTCAATTCACTCTAATTTTTAAACCAACGGAGGTAAATGTGATCTGCTGAGCGTAAGATTTGCTATGTTACTCACTTGTAAGACGTAGACAACAAATGTTTGTGTAGCGTCCTTTTAATAGTTCAAATTTTACATGAACTTATACTTAGTAAAAGGTCTAGATAATTTTGTTTGATTGTTTGTTTAGTATCTTATCAATATTTGTTGGCTATGTAGAAAAACTAAGTATGTCACATAAACCCTATACTCTGTCCAGCATTCCACTTTTGCAGGGTATCGCACAGGAATGTGCAGAAGAACTGATTTTTGTCAGTCTGCAGTGGGTTCTCTTGCTGGACAGAGTATATTATAGTATGTCCCGAAAGTCTCATATTACTATTAGTATTGCCTTGGAAAATCAAAATATTTAAATGCTGTTTTTTTTTACAATACTTATAGTATAACAATTTTAATTGAATGACAAAAGATTAAAATGAGATTGATTGAATCATGTGATTACTGTTTTGCTAACTTAACTATTTATCCTATGAATTCAACTACTCTTAATTTACTTGATTAATTTTAACGATATTTAAAAAATATGATCAAGAAAAAAAGATATTAGTGTTTCCATACTTATTACTGTAAAAAACCATATTTCAATTTATTGATTTGCCATACAGATACAAGGATAATTCGAGACTTTTGGGGCTCTTGGAACTTTATTACTAATAGACAGCATCTGTGTGAGTGGTGCGGGTATTTAGTGACGTAGATTCTCTTGTACAAAATATTAAAAATCAAAATAAAACCATAGACAAGTATTAAAACGTTAATGTGAATTGATAATACGAATATCAAGTATTTACCCTCTATCTAAACACTGTTCATGTTTTGTGCTATCCACATTTGCACTGTGCAGTGCAGCCTCCGTTTAACTCAGAAACCCAAAAAGTTATAAAGCAACATTTTTTTATATGTTTTTGCCGAAACCATAGTTTAAGAAATATTATACTATAGCAGAAACTACTAATTTGCTCCGTCTATTGATATTAATTTAAAAGGTCTATGGTAAGCGGTGAATGTAGGTAACGCTGATAGTGGTGACCTACATTTCTGCGCATATGCTTAGACCACACCAGTTTATGCATAGTTTAAAACTAAAACAGCATAAATAAATACTTAATTATCGTATTATATCATGATTCATGAATATTTCTTACAAGATTCGAACAAATTTAACAAATTATAATTTATAAATAAACTCATACTTGTATTAAGTATTACTAGTAACTTGTCTAGTTTTTGATTTCAACGTTTTATTATATCAACTTATTATAATAGTACATCACCGCACCACTCAAAACTGCTGACCAGACATGCTCCGTCTATAAGTATAAGGCCTTTGAGTAAGTATTAATTTTCAAAATTCTATTGGATGCACTGTATGTTTGTACACATTTTGATGTAATATTTCTCAGTATCTTCTAACAATAATATAATATACAAATCATGATTAAAGGTAAAATATATCTTAAATTGTGGTACAGATACTAGTATCTATATTATTAAAATAAAAACCTCTCAAGTCATAAGTCATAACTATTACTATATAAGTATAACTATAAACATATAAGTCCTAAATTTGTTATTAAATATTCCTCATAATTAAGACCGGTTTTATATGTTTTTACATATTGTGTCTATACAGTCTTATGAGAGTAAAAATGTGAACGATTCGATCAATTCTGAATGAACAGAAAAAAGTTTTTTTGCATATTTGAGAATATTTCATGGGTCAGAAAATATTTAACCCTTTTAGCATATTTTGGAATATTTCGTAAATTATAAGAAAAAATTTGTATTTATTTTTAATTTTAATATTACGGTACCCAGAAAAATTTTTTTGAAAATTTTCAATTTTTTTTTTATCATTTCCAACTCTTAATAAAGTGCAATAGTATTCCATTAGAATATACAACTTTCAATATCTAATTAATAACTCATTATTAAAATAATTTTGAATTAAAAAAATTTAAAAATGCATATTAAAGCAATTAATGATGTTAATTGATTATTTTTGCATATATTTTAAATTTTTAAGAGAATATAATGAGAATATTTGAAGGTTTTTTAGAGAATATTAGCATCATATTTTAGGTATTTTAAGAGAATATAAATCTGGTCTTTACTCATAATCCTCAATCGCTACAATGTTTCATTATTCTTCATAATAGATGATAAGTAAAAATTAAACTCAAAGTAAATAAACATATATTTGATAAATATTAATACACTCCACAGTTTTTTTTCCTGTTCCTAAACAATTTGATAAAATTCACTTACTGTAACTATCAAATTATGTTTCATACAAAATAAATGCAATTCTTCATTTCAAATCTTTATGTTATAGTTAAAATTTTTTTATTAGTCTGTTCAGCAAAAGAAATTTGATCATGTCAGTGCAATTTACCATTTATTGGTTGACAAACTAGATACAACTGTTAATCAAAGCAACACTACTAATCAATCATTAGTTAATGAAACTGGTAAGTTTGCTTTTATTCATAAGTATATGATTGTTATAACTATATTTAAAATAATATAGAAAATTTATATCATATTTATAGATATAAATGGATCTGTTAACATCAATTCAAATTTAATTGAAAATTTACCATTATATTCAATGTCACTTTATGCTCAAGATGGTTCAATTTATGATAGTCAGCAATTAGAAAAGGTTTTTTTTTAAACTTTGGTTGTAATTTATTTTTTGATATACTTGGAACTTTCTTTGATTACAATTTAAAAATAAATTTACAGTATGGTGATGTTGATATTGGAGAATCTGCTAGTTCAAATAAGACTCAAGATAATCATCCAGTGACTACTCGTCGTCATACCGTTGGTCCAGGAAATGGCTTGATGACTCAAGTAACAAATTACTTTTATTATTTAATTTATGAATCTAAATCACCTTTGTTTTATAATGTTTATGTGTTTATTTTAGTGTATTTGTCAATATATTAAAAAAAAATGTAGATAAATTTGTGTATTCTTAAGAATAATATAAAACCAATTTTTTTTTAAATTTAGGTTTACAGAAATAATAATTAATTATAATTCTAAGTTTAAAAATTCTTAATACTTATAGTAATGGATTATAATGTAATGGTTTAAACAAAATATATTTTTTAATAAATTTAAATTATTAATAAAAGAAAAAAATACATAATATTTACATTTTTAGACACAGATAATAGAAGAATGGATAGGCCATGACAAATTAAATAGGTATGTCAGCAACTCGTGATACACATGTCTGTGACGTAAGCATTTCTCCAATAGGCTGTGCGGTGGAGTAGTGGTGGAGTCTTCGACGGTGGCGGAGGCTATTTGCGGCAGGGGTGGCGGTGGACCAATGAGAACCGAGAAATGCCTACGTCACAGTACATGGCTGGGCGGAGGGTGGGTGCGCGATTTGTTTCTAAACCTGTAATATTGTTGACATACCTATTTAATTTGTCATGGGATAGGCCATGCAACCTTATCACACGGGAGTTAATTGAAAAATTATTTGAAGTTATAACACAGAATAACTAGAAGGCTCACTTTTCCAGAATTACACGGATTCTTATTGGAAAGACAGATTAACACTGGGGGCGCTGTCGGCGCCTATCGTACTGATTGTTAGGCGGGTTCCCCCCTACGCGGAGTCAGGACTCGAGTCGGGAGATAGTATGTATTTTCCCGACATTTCGCATATATTTTGCTTTAATTGAAGTGTATTTGAATGTATTTGATAATATTAGTAGAAATTGTACTTACCAATGTATACAGTTAGCTATAAAAGCGAATAAAGTTTCGATACCAGAATTCATTTATTATAAAAAGTAAAATATCCAATTTAAAACTATATCTATACATCCCGAATTGGAAGGTACAAATTGTTTTCACCATAGCGCGTTTTGTTAATCTGTTTCCCCGATGAGGGACAGATTTGTTGCACCTGTTGGGATATCAGTGTAGCCTGTATAGATATAATAATCAATTGTACAACCACAGACTATTGTGTGGTACCGTAAACAACTTATTAATACAATACATAATTTTATTGCACATTGTTACCTACGTGTTATCTCTTTATCTACAATGATAACATATAAAATGTGCAGACTCAGTTTCAGCAGCAAAAGAGAATTTTCAAATCCTGGCTACACTGATATCCCAAAAATTTTTCACTGATTTTCGAGTTCTTATTAAGTGAGCCCTCTGGTTATTCTGTGCTTATAATCATAAATATTGTAGCAACAGACATAAAAAACACCGCGCAAGAGCGCACTCTGGTTGTTCGCCTCAACTGGCTCCAGATACCCACGACTAAACCGCAAAGTGCACCGCTACAGTCTCTACCCAGTCACGACAGCCGCATAGTACCGTGATATATAACGAGGCCCGAACATCAGACCTAATGTCCTCACGGACGCTGGCCGGTCAAACTTTTATACCTCTCGCCAAATTGGTGACCTCGACGTGATCATGCTCTTTCCTCAACCCAACCCGTTCAGATAGCTTCTGGCTCGAAAACCTGCCTCGCCAACGACCGTTTTGTTGATACTTAGGGGGAGTAATGTGGCAACGCACATAATGCACACGCGCACGAGCGTACTCTGGTTGTTCGCCTCGACTGGCTCCGAGTACCAACAATTAAATCGCGAAGTGCACCGCTACAGTCTCTACCCAGTCACGATAACCGCATAATACTGTGATATATAACGAGGCCCGAACACCAGACCGAATCCTCACGGATCCTGGCCAGTCAAGCTTTTGTGCATCTCGCCTCAATATTAAAGAATGATTTGGCCATTTGTGCTTATCATACGGGAACGAACATGAAAATATTTTGAGGTTATAGAAGTCAAATAGATATATATAATTATTGTATATAATTTATGATAAGACCTCTGCCAAAACTTAGATCATATTTTCAATGTATAGATTAATGTCTTATAGATAACATATAACATCGATCATGTAAATGTTAGCGACGAGTCGTCGCCACTCGCGGGTTATGTGGTCTACTGCGCATGCGCTCTTAATTAGTCGTAACTAGGCGCATGTGTGGGTCAGCTAGCGCAGCCATCACCCGGGAGTGGAGGTGACTCGTCGCTAACATGTTCATCAAAATATTAAGCTGTGGCTCCATTCACTGTATATGATCTAAGGTCAAAATGAGAGGCAATGATAAAAAACAGTATTTCTCTCTTCCCAATTTCCACACTTCCCTCAATTTTATTAATATAGCCATGGTCTATCCATTCTTAAATATCTATGGTTATAATAGCTAATAGATAGATAAGAATTTAATGTTATCAATTTATGACAACAAAACAATGGATGTTATCTATTTTAATTTTTATATTTGAATGTAACCGAACAAAATCACCCACTTGCGGGAGTGAGAAACCTCCTTTCTCTCTTCCATATTAAAGACCGCGACCACTTGCGTTGTATGCATTAACGTGGCCTATCCATTATACTATTCTCTATGTTTTAGAGATATTGACTCATTTGCTATTAAAGTATCACCTTAAATATTTTTATTGTATGGTTTAATTTATACATTATTTTAGGTGATGGAATCACATTATATAACACACCTTCAAACTGGACGTAATGTAAATGTTTTGCCAAATACAAATTTACCTTTGAATATTCCATTAGTTGAATTTCAATCTCCTAAAAATTTTACAATTAAAGATCAACATTTATTAAAACCACCACAAGTTATGGGAGAAAGTAATAAGATTTAAAATAAGTTATTATGAAAAATGAATTTTGCAATTATTATTTTTAGATAACAACTTTGGTAGACGTGCATCAGATGGTGGTGCAAATTTACAAATATCACAAAAAATGAATTGTACATTTAGTGAACCAAGCAGCAAAGAAGATTTAAAAAAAGTAATATATTATCTGAAATAATACTACTTAATATACACTGATCAATAATATTATAGTCGAATAATAATAAAACAAAGTTTTTTCAAAATAATGATTAATTGCTTTTACATAATAAACTAAGTTATTATAATGATTTAGTTTGTTACTAATATCTAGAGCGCGGATTTTTATGCACTAAAAAGTATTGAAATATGCAGTAAAAATCATGATAATATGCAAAAAAGTATGTAGAGTTTATGTAAAGTCATATTTTGAGTTTACAGTTTTTTTTTATGATTATCACTTTTTAGTATTGACACAGCAAGAGCAATTAAGTTTACGTCGCAATCGATTATTTATTTTATCTTAATATAAATTATTATTAAGTGCCTATAAAATTTAGTTTTAATTTTTCTACTTGACAAAATATTATTTTATGCATTTTTTTAAATTTTTGCTTCAATATGCAATCAATTTTGAATTCTGCCAAAATATGCAAAAATATACAAAAAAAAATGTCACTATTAGTTTCAAATTAAGATGATTCGTGAAGATAACTGACAAAAACCTAAAAATATGCAATAGCATAGAAATCCGCGCTCTACTAATATCCATTTAATGATTTATTTTATTTTTTTAATAGCAAGCGAAAATTGATCCCAATGATTTGAGAAATGCAATAATTGATCAATCAAGTAAAGGAAATTTATTGTCTGAAGATAATGTTGCATCAGCTAGTTCTAGGTAGTTTATAATAAAAGACATGATTAGCTGTTTTATTTAATTTTCTAAACTTGTTCAGTTATGTTAAAAATTATTGTTCTAATACTTACAGCCGTTTTACCAAAGTAATGTGCAATACCTCTAGACATGGGATAGGTAATAAAGAGGAAGCTCAGGCCCAACAAACCAATTTACAAAATACACGAACTAGACGTAGTGGTGTATCAACTGTAATGGATAGACCCCCAGGTATTTTATTTAAATACAATATTATTTTCATTCTTAAAGTGCTTCAGATTTGAAATTTGAGTTTTACTTAATTTTGTAATACTCCTCCACAGCATGACACCCTTGTTGTAAGTACCATTTCCTTCAATTATAATTCAATTAAATTTATTATGATAATTATTTTTACAAATATTACATATTATATAATAATTTTTTTATTTATACACTATTAAATATAAATAAATATAAATTATAATTAAAATTTAACTAATTAAAGGGTTTCTTGATTATTTACTTCATTTTATTTTATTTATATTAAATACAGACATAGCCCAAAGTACAGTAAATGAAAGTTAGATCTTATATACAAATAGCAAACCAGCAGACGTGAAACGGAACCAGGTGCTTAAGTTAGAGTGAAAGCGATATGTGGACGTTAGCATGTGGCATCATGCGGTGAATTGAATTGTTTGAGCTGTAGTTGGTGGCATGCATAGGGATACAAAAAGTGGCAGTAGAGTGGAGGGATACAAAAGTTGATCAGGGAAAGGAATGTAAGAGCGTCGGCAGAGCCGTCAATGAGGTTCTTGAGAAAGTTCAAGTTACTGACAACTCTTTAGTCAGTTAGTATTGAGAGACTGAATTCGTGGAGAACTGGTGAGTAATAATGTATCGAGTGAGAAATATTCAACTCGTTGCCAGTATAAGATAAAAACCGCCTTTGGACACCCTCAATGATAGCAGAGTCAGAGGCTGTGTTCATGAAATAACTTCTAAATAATAATAATTTATAAACAAAGCAGTTCTTTAATTTACAACCAAATAATTTATAAAAGGACTTAAGAAAAAAGTAAGTTACTTTATACAATATCTTTTTAACTTTTAATAGTATTTTGGTTGAATAATATTTAGTTTTGATTAGTTACTTATTACTAGAAGGTTGAATTGTATTATGATATTCTATGTGTGTGTTTTAAATGCATTATTACCTTTATACTATTTTTATTAGATGGACATTAAACAGTATTGTAGTGTTGAATTTGTATGTGTAGTCCAGTTTCAATTTGTATTATTATTATTTTATTTTGATAGCTAACACATTTTAGATTTTATTTTTCTTAAGAGGGTATAACAGTCACATATTTCTACTGAAAATATTCTAAGATTATTCATTACTCTTTCAGTTATAAACTGATCTTAATTCATTTACAAAATCTTTTTGAGAACTTCATACAAAGTATGGCTTTTTTATTAAAAATAATGTTCAAATTGAGATATTAAAAAAATATTAACCAATAATTAAATAAGTTCTAACATTTACTATGATAATAAAATTTGGTTTATATTATTATTATGAAGAAGGCATAATATTGGAAGCATAATATGTTGTTGAGTCATTTATATGATCAACAATCAAAAATATTTCTTAAATTGTTTGTCAAATTCTCAAATATATTGAAACATCTTTTTTAATTTTTTCAAATTTAAATATTTTGCTATAATATTCTATATCAATTTATTATAAACTGTTAAGCCCTTTTAATTAGTAGTTTGTTTGTTTCCATTGCTTATTTTTTTTTTTCAAAGTCATTAGTCCTGAAGTGGTGCGTGAAGTAGAAGCACGTATGAATCGAGAGTATGTACCACCACCATTACCAATGGTCAGCACTTCTAGACATAGTCACCGTATATCTCAGGTTTCAGTTTTACCAACAGTACAAGAACTGCATAGACATTCAGGTATCGTGGTATTTTTTAATTTTTTTTAATGAGTTTAAGCATCTGTGGACATTATCTTATATGTTATTTAATAATTGTAATTATTTAAAAAACTTTTTCATTATTATTTGATTAGGCCGAGAAAGTTTAAAAGACGTTAGTGGTTATTTACCATCTGAACGATATAGTCCAGTACGAAGAACAAGTGAGCCAGTTGTTACATCTAGTGAACAACTAGAGCAACCTAATATACGTAATATCCAACAGGAGCATATCCAACTTCAAGTAAAATCAACTGATCTGCTTTATAAATTCAAAGTTAATAATTAATCTGTTTCCTACTAACAGCAAAAATTGAGTGAAAACACATTGGATACCTGGGATCATGCTGAGTTACAAATGCTTCATACATATCATTTACAAAGTCTGCAAACATTAGTAGATCAAACTTCATTTATAAATACAACTTCATCTAATCATCAGGGTATGAAATGAATCCCTTATATAATTTAAATGTTATCTAAAACCATTAATTAAAAAAAAAAATCTATATTTTTTCAGGTAATTCAAATATTCTTAGCCAACATTTGCAAAATTTGAATTTACATCAAACACCATTAGTTAATGTTCCACAAACCCAAGGTAAGAATTTTCAGTACCTTCACTATTTAAAATTTTAGGAAAGAAATATATGAAATATTGAAATGCTGATTAGTTTATTACTATACTGTTTAATGGGAGCTTTAATGCCTCCTATTATTTTATTGTGGCATTTTCTTCTTATTATTATTTAGTGAGTCATATTAAAAACTATTTTTAAAATGTATTAACCAAGTTAAACCAGAAACCAGCAAACTAGTTTTTTTGTTTTTAACTGTCCACGTTTACGCATATTATACAATTCAATTTTATTTAGTTTTTATATATAACTTAGGATGTTTGGTAAGGACTAATATTTCCAATAAATTACATTTTAAAATAACATTTCAAATTTATTTAACCTGCCACGAGTCGCATCACGGTTTGAAAGACTGTGAGTTTATTATTTTACTAAAAAGTCATTGTGAGTAATTTACTTTATTTCGTGAAATTTGATACCTTTAATGTACATGTTAACCTATTTTTTAAAACTATTTACAACAGTTAATTATTGTTTGTTGAATTTATAGCTTTTTTGAAACTCTATAACCGGTCAAAAGGACTGTGCGACTAAACTGAGTATCAATTTTGTTACGTATTATTTTCGTCGGTGTTCACTTTCAAATGGAAAAACCAAACAAAAACAATATACACAGTCACTTACCTCTTATCTCCTCAAAGATTCTTTTTTATCTTATCTTTCTTATCTCCTCGAAGGTTGCAATATTTTCGTTTAGTTTTATATGTGTAGTATACCGACAGTAATACCAACTTTTATTGTAAAATATAATAAATAAATAAAGTATAATTTTTATAAATCATTAATAAATGTGTTTGCATGTAAAATGTTAAAAAAAATATGAGATATAAGTGAACGGTGAAAAAGACCTTGTGCACCACATGTGTTACATATAATGACGGGACTCATATCGGGTTAAATAGCATTTATAACTTTAAATTGTTGAACCCTAAGTCTGCAGTAGAAAGGTTAACATTATGATTTATTTTTTCAGAATATAATATTCAATTATTATGTTTTATTTTATAGGTTCAATTACTCAAGGTACACCAAATATAATCTCCAATCATCAAATTCCAGTTCCATTGGACTTACGAACGAATAATAAAATAAATCCTCAACCAACTATTGTAGTAGAAGATAAAACAATAGGTTAGTGTTTTTATTCTTTATGTATTATTGTAGAACCACTAACTGGAAATAGTTAACAACTTAATGCCAAAGTTGTCTATCAATCTTACCGCTTTTTTCTTTCAATTTTCCTAAGTGCACTCCATTGTTCCTTCTCACTAATTAAGTCAACCATACCTTACTCCACTCTACTTTCTTCTTTTCACATCAATTTAATTTGTCAGAACTTTTTCAGCTACCCTCTTTCAGTTTTAGGCAGTATCAGTGTTAATTATCTAGATAAATTTTCATATATTTTATTTCATCTAGATAATTACATTGAAAAATATCTAGTATCTTATCTATGCCTAACACTGCCCTCTTCATACACTGAATATTCTAATAATAGATAGACATTTTTCACCAATGATTTTCTCCTTAATAAACTTGGAAATGTGATAAAATAATAAAATAAATACTAATAATTACACTTCTGGATGAAAAAAAGACAAATATTGAAATTTTAAACAGTGATGAATAAAATAATTATTGGTACTATAGCCAATATTGTCTATAATGTAGATTTTAAATTTCAGAATTTAAATACGCAGTTTAATTAGAAAAACTATTGATTTATATACTTAATGGGATTCAATAAACAAAAAAATCTGTGATTATGCGATGTATAATTATTAATTACATTTTTTATTTTATTTATCTTATTTGATTATCAAAACTATTATAGTTACACAGCCTAGTATTTAATTATTATGGTAACAATATTTGAAAATTACATATTTATTTATTTATTTTTAGAAATTTGTGAAGAAAAACTTCTTCCAAATCCAGAAATATCTCTTATGGTAACTAACGAAGAAGGTGGTATGATGGAAGTAGACTCATTACTGACAAATTCGGTGAATTCTGTGAATACAGGTAATACTTTACTAAAAAAGTCAAGTACTGATCAACCACTTTCAGCTATACATGATGGTTATGAAGAAATCAATGATATGACTGCTGATAGAAATAATATTATAACTGATATGGACTCTTCAACTTGTTTGAAAACTGCTCCACTTTTTTCTGACTATATTCTAAAAAGAACTGCTAGTGATGCATTTGTTGTGGACTTGTCTGATTTCTATTCAAATTACACTTCTGGTAATATACTCAACATTGTCAAATATTTGATATCATCCAACATTCGGGTATGGCCTGTGCTAGATAGACAGAATGTGTTGCAATTTCCAACAGGGTTGCAAATTGAACTGGAAGTGTGTTCAAACGACACAGGTGCCAATTCGTATTTAAAAATTCAACGACTCTCTGGAGATTCAACTGAGTACAATAACATTTGTCATAGGCTGGTCGAAGACTATTTACCTTGTAATGAATAATATTATTAATCATTATATTACTTTTAATCTTTTCATGGCTGTGCTACTTTTGTGAATGCAATTAATTAATATTAGTCATTAGTTTTAATAAGCATCTTTCGTTATTAGAATTTATACACAAAGCCCTTAATCATGCAGTTGTGAATTATAACTAATCATCTTTATCTTATATGGACTGATTTCAATATAAATTATATATTTTACCAAACTCTTATTTGAGATTTTCATTTAAATAATTATATTTTATAAATTTTTTAATTAAATGTGCGTTTTTAAAGTGGCAGCACAAAATGTATTCCATTTGTACTATTCCAATGACCATGTAATCAAATATATTGTATATTTGCTAATAATATGTGAATGTTGTTATTCTATATTTATTTCCAATTGTTAAAATAATTTTATAATATTGTTAACTTGTTTTTTTCTAAATTTATACATATATGTCTTAGAGCAACTGACAGTAAAATAAATGCATATTAGAATAGGATATTTCATAGTTATAGCAAATATTTTTTTTAGAATAATTAATCAAGTCTTGATCAAAACCGTATTATACTCGCAATAAATGTTATCAAATTTCATAACTCAATCAGTTCAGAAGTCTTAAACTAACCAAGGAGCTACTAAAACTTGTAAATATTATTATTTGTATTCAATAATAATAAAAAAGTTAAATATCTATTTGGTATTTTAAATGTTACTTCTGGGCTGTAAGAATATTTTTAATACTCTAATATTGATTCGTTGGTATTTGTTTGTTATTACTTTTTTACTTTTTTATTTTTTTTTTATTTAAAAAAAAAATGTTTATTGTGATCTTTTTATTGTTATATTAATATTATTATATTTTTTTTCCACAGTCTACTGTGATCTGTGAACCATGTTTACCACCATTGGCTATTATTAATAACCTTACCTTATTCTAACTTTAATAGTTTACTTGCTGTATAGTCTATATATAATATATATGTGCTCAATATCAATGTTGTGTACATGTTATTTGTTGTTATTATTATTATTATTTTTATTTTTTTGTGTTTGTATTACAATGTTATAAATTGAACACTAAACTTCTAAGCTCAATGTCAATATTGTGGACATGTTAATTGTTATTATCTATACATTCCAATATGTAAGTATAGAATATTGTGATAGACTAATCAATACTACATTTTATTTTATTTTTTGTTTAATTTAAATGCATTTGGCAATGCACTCTTGTTTAGAAAAATGTAAAAATGTTATGCCATTATATATATTTTATATATATACATTTAAAATGTACCATTATAATTTTAATATTAATATGTTTATAACCATATATTAAATGGAAGACAATATACAAAAATAAATTATCAACCAATAAATGGATGAATGTTAACAATAGAATTATTTACTAACCATATGTTAATATTTTATTTTTTTATTATTATACAAACCAAATAAGATTTTCACATAAAACAAATGAAATGTAAAAAAAAATTTGATCATTATCTGAACAGCATCAATAATTCACTAGAGCATATAATATGCACTACATAAGTAAATAAATAAATAAATGTACAACAAAGTATTTAATTTCAAACAGTTACGATTCAGAGATGGATCCTTTAATTTGAATGTTCCAAGTTGCTTGTATTTGTATCTCCTCAATTATATTGGATACAATATTTTACCTGTGCAAACACGTTTTGTTAATGTTATCCAAGATACTGAGGGTGGCCGTTCAACCAATTCTGGAAGATAATGCTTCACTGTGGCCCACCATGAATCTGCCACGATTGTCGTGTTCAAAACCACTGTACTTGACTTTTCGTTTCTGACTATGTTCATTTTTATTATACCTGTTAAGAATATTTGTTTATTTAGTAATGTTTTAAGGCCAATCTAACAATGTTCTTAATTATTATTTTTTTTGTTTTTTCAAGATCAATAGGCCATAATGTTACATGTGAATAAAACACTGACCTGCAGAACTGCTCGGCTTAACAAACCATATCAAAGTTGTATACACAGGAAAAACTTGCAGCATATACCTTAACCGTATCAATATCCCTCTTGCCATAACCATTATTGTTCGCATCTATAAAAACATTAAAATGAATTAAATAAAAAGGTTCAAAGTCTCAATATTAATAAACAATGTTGCGTTTTACATACAACTACAAATACAATGTAGTAGATTAAAGTTGTTGGTAATAGAAACAACAATATTGCAAATGATATAGTTCCGACATACAACTGTTGTGTGGTGTAAGGTGTAGTCCTTCCTGGTTGTGGATTACAACTTCTTCCCACGAAAAGTTTTGCCAATATCATGAGACTCTTACGTTGCAAGTTATATAGCCTATAAACCGTTCACGTTTCAATTTATGGATTTTATTGTGTACATATTGTACTCTAAGAATAGTTATACACAGAAATCAAGAAAAGTATGTTTGCTAATGTAAAGTCTCTAATATCAAATTTTGTTGATTGAGATAGGAACTATATCTAGTGATAATTATGACTATTATTAAATGTATGTAAAATTTTAAAATAAATAAGTTTTTCCATAAAAGACATTTAACTTTTTGGCATAAATTGTATTTAATCAGCAAACCAAAGATCCTGTTGCTACAAACTACTTAATTCTTAAGACCAATTATACAATTTTTTTAATAAAAAAATTAACCTACTAACTTATTGTCGCCATCTAAAATTAACTATAGGTGCTAATTTTAATTTTTAATTATCCATAGTTATTTTCTGTTACTAACTTAAGATATCTGCAGCAGTAGCCCATACAAAGCCTATACAGTTACTTTTTTTTTAGTGCAATAACCGTTATCTGAAATTTAAATGTTCATAATTTAAATGCAAATGCATTGAATATTTTTTAACTATAATATAACTAGATAAGTTATAAACTTGCTTCATAACCATTTCAAGTCTCAGTTACATATTTTACGCAATTATTAAAAAAACCTTTCAAAAATTTGTTTTATGAGCACCAATTATTTAATTGTGATAATTTAGTAGACAGATTGTTATAGTTCATAGACCCATTATTAATATACACATCTTCTGACTTATACACAGATTATCCTACTACAATTTAAGAAATAGTAAATAATAAGTCTGTTGATATCATAGTATAGACAGATATTTTAATGCCCTTTTTATCTTTTTATTGGTTAATAGAATGTATTTTTTTATATTTAATGGCTATGAACTGATTGGACATATTTTTTTGTTAAAAATTTAAAAAAAATGAAATACTAGGTTATTATTTTTTAATTAAAATTAATATATCAAACATTATATGTTTGATTTTTGGATTAAAGATAGTCACCTAACTATGCCACTATTAGAGTTAGTACTCTAAACGGATATGTTTTGAAGACCTTTTGGAATGAGTTTGGGATGTTAAATGTTGGCATGTGATCATTTTTTTTTTTTGTAAAATATAATCAAAGTTTTTAATATATTATTATATACTAATTATTTTATAATTTCATTACTTTGTATTAAATGGTTTTGTAAGTTGCAATTGTAATCAAGAATTTGTATGATGTTTATAGATCGCAACCAACTCGTTTATTAATACATAGTAAAATATACTTAGTATTGTAATTTTACAAATTTTTATCTTCAAAATGTTTAGCAATATCAGAAAAACAGAAATATATCTAATAATACAGGCTGACTGTCTTCTTCAGCAGAATCGTTTTGGTATGCAATGATTTATCAATAAACTCTAATTCAACCCATTCATTACTGTAGACTTCCTCAATGACGAGGAATATTCACACATACTATCATAGAACATATACTATTCATGAGAGTTGTTACCTAATTCCCCCCCCCTCTTTATTCTTGACTACAAAAAGAGGGACGATCTAAAACAAGCATATGGGATATTGTCTATAATATATCATATCAAATTTAAAAATTAAACTTTTTTTTTTTTTTTTGGGGGGGGGGGGGGGGTTTAACACTCATTCTTTCTTATTTAATTTGTGTAAAAATTCATTCTACGCCTCTACTACTTTAGTATTTGTAAGTGGCTTATACTAAATGCAAATTTACATTAAAATAGTACAAATCACAGATGTCTTTTAAATTATATGTTGTCATTCTTTAATAAATTTACAATATCTCTTTTAACATTAATAATAGCAAAATAAATAACCTTGCAGCTGCAGTATACATGTTTTGTGACTTATTAATTATAATCTGATATATATTTTGGGGTGCTATGAGAATCTCCAAATATTTTCATAGCACTGTGTTGAAAAAATTATATAAACCTCAAAAAAAAAAAGAAATAACCATGAAAAATTATCAAATACACCACTGTTTTGACTAATATTTATTTAATTATTTTTATTTTTCAATAATTTTAAATCTCTGACTATCATGTACCTAGTACAACCTATGTGACTTTTTCGTCATTGAATAATGTATTCCCGAATTTATGTAACTGACAGAATAAGTCTGCCTAATTTATCAGACCAGCAATCAAATTTTGTAGGTACTGTGATGTTTTTAGCCAAATTACCAAATTTACTTTTATGATAGTGACGTTTTTGATTACATGAAATCGACAATTTTTCTTTCAATTTCATAAATTGGCATATCATAGAAAATAGAAAAAAGCGGGTAAGTGGAAGTCGTTCTGCTGTACAGTAAGTTACAAGAAGGTGACTGTAATGAATAGTGTAAGATTTAAATTTAATGTCATATCATTGTATACGAAAAAGTGAAAACGATTCTAAGTGGAAACAGTTTGTCAGCCTATGATATTTTATATTAAATTTATATTATTATTACTAGAGACAGGATTTTTATGTTTTTACTTATTTTTACTGATAGTATGCAGCTCCAAATGGATAATCTTTCTTAATGATTAATTTTCCTATGAACTGATGTACAACACTTTTTAGCACATAAGAAAACATATTTCAAAGAATATTTTATGCAAAATAATATATTTATAAATATATTGCCATATTGGGGTTTTATTTGAAATTTTTATACAAAATGTAATGGTTTATAAAAAATGCAAAAATATTTTTGAGCTCCGTCAGTTTCAACCCTTATCAAGACAAAAAGAAACAAAGCAATATTGTTAAGAAAATCAATTTGAGGAGAAGGATCAAGGATTAGCGCGTTTTTAATTGTCGGGGTAAGTGCGTCTGGTCTCATGGGGAGTCGAAATGGATGAAAGCTCTGGCGTCCGCTATGACTAAAATATATGCCTGCTAAATAGACTGATTGAATAGTTTTTTAAAGATTGGGATAATTTAACTCTCTTATAATTTTTATAAATTGTTACTTTTATTTGTTTTTTCAGTATTTAATACATATTTATGAATATAAAAGATGATTTTTTATTTTGATGAAATATAAAGCATAAAAACATCTTATTTCAAGGATTTTCAGCGCATATAAATCCGGTCCCTAATTATTATTAATACGGTAGCCAGGTACAGGTAAGTTGAATTATTATTATTATTTACTTATTATCATATTTGTACATAATTATATACTTTAGAAGTTTCAAATGAATAATATTTTAAAAATATAACACAAAACTAAAATCATTCTTCTTTGTTTAAATTTCTCAATTTTTCCAAATTTGAACATAAAATAACTATAAAAAAAACCTTGTTTTTATACATTGTTTTATTACAGAATAACATACTTATGACTACTTGGAACATAGTTTTAAATTTTCAATCCTCAGTCATACAAGTTGAATATTAAAAAAAATTTTACCTACAAAATCATTTTTCAATTTTCAATTAGATAAAATTTGTGAAAATTCGAACTTTAAATCCTTAAAGAAATAGAAAAGAAATTGAAAATATCTGTAAACAGCTCAAAACAAGCCATAATATTTTTAAAATTGTATCAAGTTTAGGAATTAATAAAATAAACATAAGGTGTAAGTTTCGTGTATCTACAATTTTTCGTTTTTTAGTTACAACAAAATGAGAAAATCGCAACATGAAAATCAAGTGAATATCCAATGTTGTACAAATTTGAACTTCAAATCCTCATAAAAATTTAATTTGTCTTTCTGGTAGACATTTTTTTTCTGATAAAGATAGACAAACTTATGAAGAATCCTGTATACAATTTTCAAATCTCAATTTAAAATAAAATGTTAATGAATTTCTAACTCAAAATAATTTTCAAATTTTTGTGATTTTTGCATATTTTGTCAAAATTGGAACTTTAAATGCTTACGAAAAAAAATTGTGACTGGATTTTTAATATTTTTCAACTGCCTTTGAACGATACAGTAAAGTGATAAAGTCATATAGTAATATAGAAATTTAATACTTTATTTTTAAATTTATGAAAATGGAATACATGTAGTAGTTTTGGAATTATTACTTAACTACATCAAATATAAAAATTATACTGAACAATAACTGAATTTTAATTCAAATAGAATCAAAGAAATCTTCATTTTAAAATGTGAGATAAGATTAAATTAAATCATACATTTGGGCAAACATTTTCTTTTCTTTTTTTAAGAAGCTACTATTTAATTATTTGTTTACACGATAATAGAAAATACGATTAATGAAAAAAATCATATTAAAATATTAATAACTGCAGCAGTCATTCAGTTATTTAAATATTTAAAGTTTAAAATTGCCACAAATTCAAATTGTTTCATAGTTTATATGTTATGCATCTATTTAATAAAAAATAAAAAATAATTATTAGTTATAACTAAGGCCCAGAACTTGATGAGCTAAAAATCTCTTAAAAATACACACAAAAAAAATCATAAAATGACTTAAAAAGATGCCACTATAATACCAAAAAGGTGGGTAAGTGGATGTCACTCTGCTGTACAGTAGGTTATAAGTGGATCAATGTAATGGATGGTGTTAAATTTGAATTCAATGATATAATATCATTGTATAAGAAAAATGATTCTGAGCGAAAACGGTCAGTGAGACTATGATGTTACTAAGTATATTTGATGATATTATTGTGCATAAAGTAATTTATATATAACCTATTTACGTGGAGTCTTGTTTTCAATTTTCAATCCTTAGCTATAAAAGTTGAACATTTTATAGATTTTTAACTACAAAATAATTATTAAATTATAAATTTTATAAATTTTGTCGAAAATTGAACTTTAAATGCTTATAAAAAAAAAATTGTGCCTATGTATTTTTAATATTTTTCAACTGCTATTGTAAAAATATATTAGGAGCCTTGTATTAAATTTTCACGCTTTATTTCCCAACAAATAAAATTTTATGGATGTTTATAGAAAAAAAAACTAAAAAAATTGAAAACTGACCATGTCAGTAAACAGCTCAAAAAGAGTCAAATTATTTTCAAAATTTTATTGTGTATAGAAAATTCTAATATGAACATTCAGTGAAATTTTCAAGTATCTACAGTCATTCGTTTTTTAATTACAATAAAATAAGAAAATCGTTACCTGAGAAATCGAGTGAATATCAAATGTTGTAAAAATATGAATTTCAAAACGCTCATAAAAATTTAATTTGATTTGCTTGTAGACATTTTTTTTTTTTGATAAAGGTAGACAAACTTATGGGTAATCTTGTATTACATTTTCAAATATTAGATTTAAAAATAAAAATTTTTATGAATTCTCAACTCAAAATAATTTGCTAATTTTCGTGATTTTCCCGTATTTTGTCAAGATTTGAACTTTAAATGCTTATAAATAAAAATTGTGCCTAAGGATTTTTAATATTTTTCATCTGCCTTTGAAACAATAACCAAGGAGCCTTCTATTAAATTTTCAAGCTTTTTTACTCTACAGATAAAATTTTATTGATATTTATAGAAAAAAAAACTAAAAAAAATGGAAACTGACAATGTCCGTAAACAGCTCAAAATAAGTCAAAATATTTGGAAAATGTTATGGTGTATAGAAAATGAAAATATAAACAACCAGTGAAAATTTCATGTATCTACGATCATTTGTTTTAAAGTTACTACAAAGACCAAATTCAATTTTGTGAAAAGTCGATTTCGCGTAAAAATTCCCGTTTTTCCTTAATTTTTCTTTTGTTTTTCTTGGCGCTTTTGAAAATTACAGGGAATTTTAAATTTTGACCTACCCAATGCACCAACGATATTCACTTTCCAATTGAAAAAGATACTGAAGTTGAAAATCGAAGCATTATTTCGACTACTTATCGTGTACACAGACACAAAAAAAAATATAAAAACACACATCATTGTAAAATCAATATATTCATCGTTCCACTCAAAATCTAAAATTACTTTATAATGACTTAAAATTTTTAAAAATGTACGTTTTATACAATTTATGTAATTAATATAAGCTAGCGCACTTTTAAAATGTTTACTCTCGAAAGAGCTTTCAAAAATATTTTGTGACAAGAAATGATTAAGGTAACTAATGAAAATTGATAATCGGCAAGCTAAAGGAAACTGAATGTGTTACAATAAAGTGTAATTTTCAACAAGAAAAATGCAAATGTATTTAATAATTACAAAAATGACTGTAAAACAATAGATTTTCTAAAAATGCAAAAAAATGCAAAGTAAAAATTATACTATTAAATTCAATACTCCATGAATCAAATTTCTGTAAAAATGAGCTTCGAGTATAACCATTAGAAAAAAATATGCAAATCCATCAAGTTCCGGGCCCTAGTTATTACTATTAATATTAAAATAACCATAATACACAATATTTTAAATTTCTTAAGCAATACCAAATAACCACCTAGTTTATTTTGAAAGTTTACCTAACAGTTTACATCATAAATGTCTTCATTTATCAGTGTATTTTATAAATGGCATTAAATAATTAAGTAAATGCATGATAACATTAAATCTATATTAATAAATAAAGAAGAAAAATTGCTTGTTTGTTTGTTCGGGGATCCCAATTGGAACTATTTAACCGACAAAACATTTTTTTATCAACAAAAAGCTACACTACCCCAAGAATCTATAGGTTATATTTTATCTTGATAAGTGGCCTTTAATTTTTATTTATTGTAAATTTGAGAATTTTTTATAGAAATTATCATAAATAATGATATATTTTTGTTTATTATAAGGTTGTTATTGGTTACGAAAAATAAAACAGTTATTATAATTTTAGACCTAGAAAATTAAAAATAAAGGATTGTCTTAAAGTTTAATATTGAAGAAGAAGTTTTAAAATAATTTTATTATATTATTGTTATTTTAATCATAAAACACAATATAAAAAAGGTAGATACTGATTAATACCAAGGAGACAAAATGTTAACATTTGTTGAAAACAAAGGCACACCAAAAGATTTTCATTTTTAAAGCACACTGGAGAATCCTTTCGGTTTGTAATAATAAAGAAATATTTGTGATGTAACATAGGCAGTGGAAAATGTATAACTTAATTTTTGGCAACTCAAATACCATTTCCAAATCAAGTAAAAATAAAAATAAATAAACAATAATTTATATTTATAGTTAAAATAAATTGAATTAAATACCAAAGATTATTCTCCCTTTTAATGAAAATTTTTTTAAAATTCTACAGTTTAATTTTATGCAACACAAAATTATTTTAAGTTATTTTAAAAAGTACAAAAAAATTTGACCTTACCATGCTGCGTATACATAAATGCAATAAACATGAAAACTGACAATTGCCAATACATCTTCTAAGATTGCTATTTGGTAAGATAATCCAAAAATACCAATGAAAACATAAACTTGAAACGTCAACTCCAAAAACGGCCGACATAATACTGTAAATTCAAATAAGTTAAATTATTTTATTCTTTATAATTATATATTTATTTAATTTATTTTTATAAAAAGTAATAGTTATAACAGTTTCTTCAGATTTGAGCTTATTGCCCATTATATAAAATAATTAGACTTTCATTTTTACAGTAAATTGAATCAAAAATAAATGTAATTCTAAATCATCATTCTTCATTTTAACATGAAAGAACAACAAGATAAGATAAATATAGAATGAATTCATTTGAATCTAATTTTTTTTTAATTTCATAATAGGTATAGGTTTATGCTCAAGTCAAGGATCATGAGTGTTTCATTGATACATTAACTCTAGTCTTTAAGTACTACTAAGTTCTAGCTATAATTAGTTAATGTATATTTAATATTTTGAATTATAAAAATATTTTATTATTCATTTATCATTGTATTTAATATTTGACTAGTAATTACTAATTAGTATTTTTAAATCAAAGTACTTATTAAGAGGTATATGTTACCTACCTAAAAAAGACCACCAAAGATTTACTAAATAAAGAAAACATGTTCCAAGTAAACTGTTCAGAGGATCATTGAGTTTTAACCCTGCTGGACTGCCCATAAGCCATTGCAATGTACCCTGTAGCACTTTAATAACTTGCTGAAAATAAAAAATAGCTATTTTAAGTTAAATCAATTTCTAGGTATGATAATATTTAAATTTGGTTACATGAGAAATACTTGAAATGTAGGAAAATAATTCGTTTGACGAAGTAAATGTAGTATTGAGTATATATAGAATTATCATTCCAAAAACTGCATCACAAATACATGACATCAAATAATTGATTGATTTTGCTCTAGATAAAATGTGTTTATTATGTATAAGATTGTCTACTAGCCACACATAGTTTTTCATTACACCCAATATGTGTTTAAATAATGTCAGTCGTAATATCGTAAATTTTACAATCTTTGTTTCAAGGCTGTTTATAAGCACATGAAGTATAATCAATAAATATTTGGTAAATCTCTGGACTATCACAACTTCCGACAGATGATAATGTTCCTGTACATTTTCTGTACTAGCTAGCCAATTTGACAGCATTATGAAACAAATAAATTTCTGTGAATCACCTTCATATTTGAATAGTGTCCCATAATCGTACAATCTTGAAGGATCATATATGACCAATACAAAATTGTCAAGTTTTCCTGGCAACAAACTGGCGTTCAAATTCCCATTGATTTCAGTTATGCATAAAATATTAGTGACTCTGCGTTTGAAACAGGCCCGACAATCAGTTCTGGTAAAGTGGCCAATTGTCTTCACTTTACATCCTGTGCTGGTGTTTTTTATATGATTCGGAAGGACAAAATAATACCTGACGTTTTTCATAAGCTTGATGAATCCTAGTAATTCAACCGTTATGTCACTCATCCCTAACAACGTTTTAGGGAAAAAAACAACTTGTTTATTCTCCATTTTACAAAGCTTTGAAAATAACAATAAAAACGTATGTCCTCACATCATCACAACGACCAGATCACAACGACCGTTCTCGGAATAGCTTGGAGAAAATAAAAACAGTAATAGGTAGTTAAATTATGTAGATGGACTATAAAATTCAAATTAAAAATCGGACACGAATAATTACGAATGATAGGATTACGATCGAGAATATTGTTGTTGTGTCTTGTGTTATCAAAACCGGGTGACTTATCATTCGTCTACAACACAGATATCTATATACAATGATCTACAATGGTCTTATCATAGTCTTATCTACCCGAGTACAGAGTACAGAGAACGGAGTAACTAGACTTATTTTAAATAAGAATTTTACATAATAAAAACCATAGAAAATGTATTATAATAAAATGAAAATATAAATTTAAAACAGCTTGCTACAGCTACCACAATTTAATAACTATAGTAATTCGTCAACACTTTTTGAGATAATAAATTACACTGGTACCTAACTTTGCACCTTTTATATCAATATTACTAAATACCCATACTAATACTCCATTCACATTATACTACTCCAGTCTGAAATAGTCCATTAATACTTGTATATTTTTCATCGGACTGATCTTAGTGAATTAAAATCGTTCATTATTCTACATTTCTACCCATATTTATTAACTATCTAAGTAGGTATACTATTATTTTTAAATGCTAACAATATTGATCAATGCGACCAAAACGAAAATATATAAAACTTACCTACCTAATGAAAATATTTTTTTGTTGACATAAATACATATTGTAATGACGCTATTATTATTATTTATTCAACGTATGGTGAAACATTTCAAAATTAACAACTAATAAATATATATAGGTAAAAAAACACTAGGACAAAAGTAAATAATTTAAAACAGTGAAATTACAATAATAAATATGTATCTATAATGATTTGGTTTAGATAGAAAGGCTATAATTTTAGATTTGGATGTACAAGTTTGAGACCCATTCGATTGCTTCCGATGTGGCAATGTGAAGGTTGTTCATGCCCTCGTTAAATGAGATCGCAATTCAAAACAATCGTATACATAGCCACATAAGTACCTAATATTATAATTTAATTAATTGAATTTAAATTTTTAAATTTATTTTTGTTGAATTTCGTATGGTCATATAATTATATTAAAAGGTTGGTTAAATAAAAATTCGAATCATCCGATAAATGTATATACTTATTCAAAGATATAAAATGTTAATAATCATCTATATAATATAGATAATAGACACACACACACACAAACCAGTAGCAGCTCGTGAGTAAATATTCTGGGGAGACTTAAATTAATATTTAGTTAATATTTTTAACTTAGTTTAATACTAAATTTTCTTATAAACTAATTCAATTCTGCGATCTTTTTTATCTGCCAACTCATCAATAACACTGTCTACAAAAGTTGGATCCTTTGCCATATCAGCTAGTATTTCGTTTATCACAACCAGTGAGCCATGGAAATTTATCATACCAACTCTTTTTAAATTTCTAATATATTTACCGTCTTGACATGTTTATAATGAATAAGGAGTTGGGCGATTTTAAGGCGAGTTTAATTTGATTTTTTTGTTCGTATGCAAAGCATTAAAACCACGGGTTGGTAAAAATTCTATTATATTTTCATTTTGCATTTTAAAATAAGAACAAATGCTGAAGTGCTTATAAAAATATAAAAATGAATAAATATTAGACGGATATACGTATAATAATAAATTATTAAATAATTAATGAACCGTGAATAAAACGTCTAAAACTAGTAAAACTAATTAAACACGGCGCAGTGGCTCGGCAATATTATTGTCGTGAACCCAGGTTCAATAGCGTTTATGATACGCAGCTTATTCTCCCCGGCTCCCTCCGACCAACCAGCCATGCCATTACATGTTACGATTGTAACCATATACCTATAAACTAATGGACAGCGCATTCCACTTCGCCCTGCCATCAATGCACGAAATCAATTAAGAGAAAGAAAGAAGAAAGAACGAAGAGAGAAAAGAGAGAAGGAACATAAAAGGAGTAATCATTGACGTATGAAACTAATACTATATTTTCCCCACGTTCTCTTTTCTCTTTTACTCTATATCGTACCCCTGACCTCTCTCTCTAAACACTGTCCATTAGGTTATAGGTCTATGATTGCAACTGACGGGCTTTAGTTTCACTGAACCGGCGACCGTCGTAATGAGCTGTAATGACCCACAGAAATTACTAAAATAGTATTCCTATCGATATAACTATTAATAGGTTTTCGATTTTGTGACTTTCAATTTATAATAATAAACAATGAAAACGATATAATATATTTGCTATTGAAATAAAAATATTTCTATACATGATTATTTTTAATTAATTATATTATTTACAAGTATCTACAAAAGTAGTGATGTGTAGTTTATTTTTAAGGGGAAACGCAGTCTCAAAGTTTCCCTTGACGAGCCGCCCTTGACACAAACACACACCAACAAAATAATACTACTCCCAAAACATAGTACGCATAAGTGCATAACATACCTAGTTAAAATATTTTCTATGTATTTTAATTATTCAACATTTACAAATTTGGTTAGGTAGGGGAGTACCTATACAAAAAAAACCGGGTTGATTATTGAACTAATTAAAACTCATGTTCAGGGCTATATTATTTAAATGTTCATAAATTATTGAATTATTGTTTTAGTAAATTTGTATGTTTATAAAATATATTATATATATTTTTTTTCATAATAAGTAGTAGACGATACTCAATAGAAATAGGTTAAAAACTAGGTATTCATAATAATAAATAATGCCCAAAAACGTTTAAAAATGCTCTTTTATGTCAAACACCTCAAAAAATTAAAAAAACGCATCAAAATCCGATACCAATAGTAGATAATGCTTAATAAAAGATGACATAATAACAAAATATAAAAATTTGGTTTTAATTTTAATGGTTTTTTCTCGTGTTTTTTTCTCATCTATCAATGAATGGTTACAACAGCCAACCAGAATACGATAAATTAAGAAATTAAGAAATTCCACGTGCAGTACGCCAGTATACCAACGATATGTTTCGGATTAAAATTTCGATACGACGGTAGTCGGTACGTAGGTACGTCAACTATTCCTTAACCCTTATGAGTATTGATGACCTTATCGATACATGACGAATTTTAATTCTTTAAAAATATTTAATTTTTTACAAAATGACACCCTCCCCACAACGTAATTTCAAGAATCAAAATTCGATACGTATCGATACGAAATAGTTACGTAGGGACCGTCGTACCGACTTTCGTAAGTATTGAAGTCAGAGTCTGATACAGCGATACGGATTTGTATGCATCGCTCCTGGTATATATACCGGAAGTTCTTAAACGCTCAATATTGGACCGATACGTATCGATAAACTTGAATTTTTTCCTTGAAAATCATAATACTCAATTTTCTGAATACTGATTTTATTAATTTATTCAATTTAAATACACATATTTTATACACGACTGCTTATAGTGAGGATTTATGATGTACATAGTCTATTATTCTAATTTCTATAGTCAATGGTAAATGGTTATACGTTACCACATAAATACATATAAGTATATAATTATTTATTATACTATTACTATTGCAATATTATATTATTGTATACAAGTGTAACAGGAAGACCTGACAAAAAAAAAAAAAAATTATTATACTCAAACGTATGACAAAAATTGTGAAAATTATATAATTACCTAATAAATAATTTAAGAAATATACTCATGTCAAATTTTCAATAGAAGTAATTTTCAAAAGTTATTATAGTTATTATCATCTAAATTAATTTACTCAAAAAAATTTAGATATTTAAAAAAATTATAAAAAATAGATTACTTGACATAGATAAATGTTTTTACCATTAAAATTGTTCTTACAACCAAATTTACAAATTGACTATTATGAATTTTTCCAAAAAAAATTTTAATTAAATTTAAATTTTTTTGTTTTCAGTATTAAAAAAAAAAAATTAAAGTTTTTTATATTATACGTGTAGCACAAGTGACTATAAATTATATATAAAAAAAAATGTTAAAATATTGATTAGAACAAAATAAGTTATTTCATCTGTCAGGTCTTCCTGTTACAGTGTTACACCGTGACCGTGTATATATTTCGTGTACGTTCTATATTATTTCAGCAGCGGCCCGCCAAGATAATTGGTTTTTTGAAAATATATTTAATATTATATTATTATGAATAACTAAAAATAATTCTTATTAATCTTTAATTTCATTTCCTTTTTAACCCATTACAAAAATGTTTGGACCGTGATGCCGAAGCGTTGGTTCTCCATAAAAAAAGGTTAGTGACCCCTGACATGGACCTTAACGGACGTAACTTGTCGGCTGGTTGCGAAATCCACTAAGATAGATAGTGGCGAAATCACGTCTTATCATATTTCCTAATCTTATTCTTATCTTCAATAACACGGTTCGTATCATCATTAATTGTTAGTTGTCCGATTGACATGTCAGCAAAGCAAATGCAATGCACGGGTTTACTTTTAAAAGTAACTTTTTAAACTTTTTTCCCTAACAGGATCTAGTAACCGATAGTATTAAATTTTAAATATCTACATTCAAGTAGAAACATACTATCGTAACTAAGTATGTACTCGAATTAAATAAATTACTTGCTCTACATTGTTAGAACAAAACAGTTAACAAAACAATAACGATGGAAAAGCAAACCGATGATCGAGTCAAGTCCAAGACCAAAAAACAGACAAAGAAAAAGAACAAGACTGAAAGTACTGAAATTCAGGTTTGTTTACAATTATGATTTTTGGATAGATATGTACTGACATTATCAACATTGAACACATATCTTTAAATATAATTGTGTTTGATTAAGTCATGAAAATATTTATATAATGAGTGTTGATTGTAATTTCTTCACTTTACAATTGTAATTTGCAAGTAATGCAAGAATATTGATTGTTGAAACACATGCTTTGTAATTTTGTATTATAAATGTTGAGTACCTAGTACACATTTTGTATTATTCAGTAACAATTTCACACATTCTTACTATTATAAATATAGCTATCAAATTATTTAATTGATGTATTGATGTACTTAAACATTTTTCATGAATCTTTCTTTTTTTAGGAAAAAAAAATTGAATGTGTTACTAAAAACCATGAAACCAACGAACAAAAATTGATCAATGAACAAAAACTAAACGATGAACAAAAATTAATCAACGAACAAAATTTATTCATTGAACAAAAACCTGATATATTTAACAATTTTAAAATAAGTATTGAAATAAATATACTGGCAGTAATACTATTTATGTCAGCTCTTTCATCAAGATTTTTTAAACTTGATCAACCTCGTAATGTTGTGTAAGAGATTTACCTATATCATGTAAAAATGCGTTTATTGATTACATATTTGTATTTTCTATAACATATTAATTAAAAATATAGATTTGATGAGCTCCACCACGGAAAATATGTTAGTTTATATATGAAGCGAACATTTTTCTTTGACACTCATCCACCTCTTGGGAAACAATTAATAGCTGCTGTTGCATATTTAAGTAATTACAATGGTATGTTCCTTCCAATAGTTTATTTTATATAACGTAGCACTCATAAATTATTATACCTATACTTTAAGTAATACAATCAGTAAAGTATGAAAGTTATTTCTATTTTATTAAATAAAAAAATTAATACTTTACCAAAAGTTAGTATGATTTTGAATTTAATAAAATAAAAATTATTTGTTGGGTGTTTTTATTATTATTTATTTTAAATCTTATTCAATATTATTTATAAACGTATTTAGGTCAATTTAAATTTGAAAGAATTGGAAGCGAATTTAGTGATGATGTTCCATTATTTGGTTTGCGTTTTGTACCAGCATTATGCGGTAGTTTGATTATTCCTGTTGCTTATCAATTAATGTTGGAACTAGGATGTCGACATTGGTGTGCTGCTCTTGCTGCATTTCTCCTTCTTTGTGGTAATATATTTTTTATTATTATTTTTATTTTTTATTGTAAAAAAAATATGAAAATTCTCATTTTAGAAAACACGTTATTAACACAATCTCGATTCATCTTGATGGAGTCAATACTAATATTTTTTACATTATGTGGATTATTATTTGTGCTTAAGTATAAAAGACTGAACATGAAATCACCTTGGGCATTGACTTACTTAATAATTGCTTCTGTGTGTTTAACTATGGCCACATGGTAAATTAAATAGTTACTATATTGTTACAAGTCATATATTATATTATATAATAATAAAAAAATTTTTTTTCAGTGTAAAGTATGTTGGACTTCTCTCGTGGCTTTTGAGCTTATGGATAATTTGTAGAGATTTCTGGGTTAATCATTTGGGTGACAAACGCCTATCAGATTTTACTGTTTTCTTATGTGTAGTATTAAGATGTATTATTACATTTGTGATATCCGTTGCCATTTATTTCTCCGTATTTTTTATTCATCTGATAATTTTGAACAAAGCCGGTCCACATGACAGTGTTATGACAAGTGCCTTTCAAGCTAGCCTAGAAGTAAGTGTTGTTATTTATATTTGGTCTATTATTTATTAAGTTAATCGTTTTTTTTTTTTTTTTTTTTTTTTTTTAGGGTGGACTAGCATCTATAACCAAAGGTCAACCTTTGTATGTTTCTCATGGATCACAAATAACATTACGGCATACACATGGAAGGACATGTTGGCTTCACTCGCATACTCATGTTTATCCTATCAAATATGCTGATAAACGAGGAAGTTCTCATCAGCAACAAGTTACATGCTATACATTTAAGGTTATTTTATATATTATATATAATATTAATTTTTTGTTTAAACTGTTTTATTAGTTTTATATTTAAAAAATAAATCCTGTGTTATAGTCTCTTAGTTTTAAACTTTTCTATTAATTATTTTGCACAGGATGTAAATAATTGGTGGATAGTTAAAAGGCCAGAGAAAAACACTTTAGCAGTGGAAAATACAAAGGACCCTGATGGTATAAAACATGGGGATATTATTCAGCTAGTACATGGAATGACAAGTCGTGCTTTAAATTCTCATGATGTTGCAGCACCTGTATCACCACAGAATCAAGTACATTTTTATTTAAATTACACTATTTATTGCCAGGTTGCATAAATAATCACTAACCATTTAATGAATCAATGATGGTCTTTAAACATGATTGGTTCATTAAATTTTATTGAACTATTAAATAAATAAATTTTCTATGAAACTGCACACACAACGTAAACTAAAAAATATGTTCAATAAAAGTTTCCTTGTCTTATAATTTATGGTATTGATTATTTTAGGAAGTATCATGTTACATTGATTACAATGTTTCTATGCCTGCTCAAAATCTGTGGAAAGTAGAAATAATCAATCGTGATCAATTTGGGGATGTTTGGCAAGCTATAAATTCACAGGTACATTTAAAAATAAATAAATAAAAATAGTTATTTATTTTAATTTTATGCTCTTAAGGTAATACTAACTCATTTAAATTCAACACAAGCATTGAAGTTTAGTGGTAGACAGTTACCAGATTGGGGATTTAATCAGCACGAAGTGGTTACAGATAAGATAATATCTCAAGATGATACAGTGTGGAATGTTGAAGAACATCGCTATACCAAAAGTAATATAATACTGACTTATTATTTAAGAAGATGCTACCGTCACTACCCATGCATTAGTTGTCACTGTCTTAGACACATTCGATATAACAAATTTCATTCTCTAGTTTCAATAGTGTGTTGTTAGTTTTAATATTAAGAGTGAATTGATCTATTATCAAACTTTTAAGTAAGATCTGTGTTTAAGTGTTGGGGATTTTTTTAATATTTTAATTTTAATCAAGATATTTGTATTTTCAATTTGTAATATTTCACATATCTTGATTGAAAAATTGCTGACGTTTAAGCACAGATAATGTGCAAATAGTCGAAAAAATAGCTAAATAACCCTTACCTAAAAGTTTGATAATAGGTTAGGTAATAATAATAACAATTCACTCTAATATCAAAACTAACAGCATAATAATGAATCTAGGGAATGAAAATGTGTTAAGTTGTATGTGTTTAAGACCAGAGATAACAAACGCATGGGTAGTGTCCTCTTAAGGTACGTAATATTTCGTAACTAAAATCTGGATATAGGTGAAAATGAAAAAGAAAGAGAACGTGAGCTTGTTGCTGCTGAAATGATACCATCAAAAGGAACAAAATTGGGGCTTTGGGAAAGGTTTTGGGAATTACAATACAAAATTATATTTTCTTCACCAAACACACAAAATGTTCATTCACATATGTATAGCAGTGAACCCCTTGATTGGCCGTTAATGGTACGAGGAGTGGCTTATTGGTTAAGTGAACATGATAATGTTAGTGCATTTAATTTAATACATATTATTTAACATTGTAATATAATTATTTGTTTTAAATTATACAACAGGGACAAATTCACCTGTTGGGAAACATTGTTGTATGGTATTCATCGACATTATGTCTATTGTTATATTTATCATTCTTTGCTTTTTATTTACTGCGCCAAAGAAGACAAATTTATGATTTATCCTTTGGTATGTATTTTAGCATTTTATGAATAGTGTTCATTATAATTATTGTTTTAATTATTTACTAGATGAATGGGAACAATTCAAAACAATTGGAGAAGTATTAGTAGTTGGATATGGCTTACATTATATTCCATATTTTTTTATTGATCGTACATTATTTTTACATCACTATTTGCCTGCTCTTGTATTTAAGATATTACTGTGTGCTGCATTTATGCAACATCTAGCAAATATTGTGAAGTATGAAATCTCAACTAAATTTCTCATTAAATATAGTATAATTATTTTTTGTTATCTATTTACAGGGCAAAATTGATTCCGAGATTTATTTTTCATTTAAGTCTTTGCTTATGGATTTTAAGTGTTATGTATGTATTTAAAAAGTTTATTGTATTCAGTTATGGAACTACTCCTTTAACATCTAAAGAAGTTTTTAAACTACGATGGAAAGATACTTGGGACTTCATTATTCATAAACCATAAGTGTAATATTTTGGTGATTAAACTTATATGTTACTTAACTCATTAACTGGTAGATTGACTATGACAGAAGTTGTTAAATATATTTTTATTTATATTCTAGTATTTCTCAACTGTTAGCAAATATGCATTATGTCACATCCACTAATATGTTCATTAGTTAATACAATTTTTTTTAAATTAAGAATTAAAATACATTTTAATAAATTTTAATTAGAACCTAAATTAAATAAAAATTATATTATTAATGTTAAGTATAATAGTATACAAAGACTTATAATTGACAATTTACATATAGCTTGTCTTTCCAGTCCATCTACAAATAAGTGAAAATTATGCTCTCTTATATGATAATATTTTTACTACAAGCTATACTTTATTCAACTTAAGAGTACACCGGTTTGCGCATACGCGATTGTTTGCTACGTTGCCGGACCCCTTGATTAGTTGGTCAGAAACAATTGTTACCAAATGTGTGCTCTCATTGTACACCAGTGGTATAAGTGGTGGGGATGAGGGTTGTATGGGTGAATGGAGACAGTGGTACCCATAACTGGTTATAACTGGTTATAACACAATATGTTTTCGTGTAATCAAGTGGAATAGAGAAAGAGTTGAATGAGTTCCGCTTAATGTGATCACATTGGTGCAGATCATTTTAATTCTACTAACCAGTTGATTATATAAAACATTTTTTTAATTATTATTCTTTATTGTTTCTTTTATTTCAAATAAAATTAAAATAATGCAAAAGAATACATTTAAACTATCAATTTTATTTTTTAGAAAGGATTTGAGTGACTCGTAATTTGATTTTCATATTGATCTGAAATCAAAACCCATAAACCCATAATTTTCCATTTCTATTTTTAGGAAAGATGCACATTATTTTCTCCAATTACATCAATTTGTTATGATTATTGAAATTTTGTTTAATATTAGCTAGATAATTTTCAAAAGTAATGTGGCTTATCTTTGAGAACATTTTTCCAACTTATCAAAATGGTTAACATTTTTTTCTTTTAATGATAAATCTTTCTGTTTGTTTGGCGTAATGTAACAACATTTTTTGAATAGAAACTATAACAATTATACTGAACAACGGGATAATACAGTGATAGGTTTAAAATACAATTGTATACCTATTACCTATACCAGCTGTTGTTCTTCTGACATAATGCATTTGAAAACCCATAATATTGTTTATAAAAGTGATTCAATTATCCAGCACATAAAAATTCTAATAAAAGGTCAATTTAACATAAGATTTGGTTTAGGTTTATCCTTTTTGATTTCAATTAATGGTTGATTCTATAAACTTCACTTTATATAATTTCAATAACATTTTAAACAATTAATGGTAAAGAATATTAATTTATATTAAAAAATAATATTTAATGATTATTTCTTAAATATAATATACTTTAACTCAATACAAGAAATAAATGGTATTATTCATAAATATTTTCATTTGTAATAATAGATAAATTTGTTGAATCTCCATGGTTTTCACCATTTTTTAAAATATTTTGTATCCATTTATTGTGAATAAATATTTCCTCTTTTTTTCTGTTATTCATAATATGTACCATCAAAGATACAATAAAATTGTTGTAATGAACACACCTGACATTTTATCATTTATATTTGAAACCTTTTATTACTACATTGAAGGGACCAGTTAAAAAAATATGCTTTTTTTAAATAATTTTGACAAAATGTTATTATATAGATCTCTACTGGGACCCAACAATTGTTGATATTGTACCACTAATATCAGTATAAAATATATTCTTACTGTGTGTATAATAAAAGATTACTACAGTCTTTGTACAAGGTAGTTTTTAGACTAAATTATCTTGAAAGTAGTGTAGGATTTTGGTTAGACGGATTTTACTTTTGATTCATCAACAAGTTTTATTCTAAGTTGTTCCAATATTTGTTTTTTTCTTACTAAACTACTAAACAATTTAAACAGTATTTCTTATATTTTTATTATTTCATACTTTTAATGGTTTTTGAAATTAAAACATTTTTGTTATGATGCAAACAAATAACTACTTAAAATGTGTATTCAACTAAAATCGTATTTATTTATTTTAAATAGATCTATAAAAAAATATTTTTTAAACAATCAGTCATAAGAAAATTAAAGATTGAATAAAGTTATATTATTATTAATTTTATTTGTAGTATATTATATTTATTTATATTTATTATGTTATATTTATTTTTTTATTGAACAAAATTACACAGGGTATTATAAAACATATTAGTATAACTAACCTAATTTTAAATATTTATAAATTATTAATTTAATATTAAGTTACTTCTATATCAAGATATTTTTATAGATAACAGTCAAGTACACACTGTTAATTACATTTCATATTATTGGTTACTGAATTAATTTATTAAAATGAAACTAATTTTAACTTATGTTTACTAATAGATTAATTATTAAATTGATATGTTATTTTATAGTTAATTAGAAACACATAAATTAATAGTTATTAAATTATTAATTAGAATATATTTAATTTTCTTCATCCTTTTTCATAGTTATTTTTGGACCATTTAAGTCCATTGCTGCAAGTACTAATTAAATCTATTTATCTACCTCATTCACTAATTGGTCTCCAATTTTTACTCCTGACATAAAAAAAAAAAAAACTTCTAATTGCTGCTACAAATATTATTTTTATTCCTTTGTGTATGTTGGTGTTCTCGTCAATGTTCACCCCTAACTCCTTACTATTTGAAAATTGTCACCCTTTCAAAATTATATTTATATACATTGAGTATTGTCCTTAGGTTATGTCTCATGACTATCATGTATAAGTGTTTGATTTTCTCCTCTTTGACTGTTAACCCAATAATACATTTATTTCAAACTATTTAATTATTAAATATTATTTACATTGTGTGTATTTGGCTGATAAATTTATATTGTTTTCTTATTGTGATAAACCTTTATGCAGTAGGTACATATATTTGTAATGCTAAAGTTATTATTTGATATTATTCAATGTAATTTATTTTTTGTTATAGCCATATTTTTGTATCTATGTAAATTGTTATACCTTTTTTTTGACATTTTTATTGTATACGTATATATAGATCTGAAAAATAAATTTTTTTCTTACAAAAATGTATGATTTGTTTATACTTTATACTTAATATAATTTTTTTTAAAACAATTATTTGAAAGTATAATAAATTAACTATTGTAAAATTACTTTTACCGTAAATAAATGGTAGGAATAGATTAATGAAGAGTGAGTCATACTGTACTGTTTTTATCCCTTCCACATATATTAAATATATTCACTGATATTTTGTCTTTGATTTAAATTATTTTCTTAAAACATTATTTAAATTGTAATACCTAGTCAGCAGGTAAATTGTATTAAAATAAATTATTTGATAATTAATACAATTTAGTATGACGTATAAGGTGTTTTGTATGGTAATTGAGTATTGGTATTCAAATATTATAATCAAGGCTATAAAAAGCTCAAAAAGAGTCAAAATAGTTCGAAAACTTTACCAAGTATGGAAGATGTTAATATAAATATTTGTGAATTTTTCAAGTCTTTTGCCTTTTGGAAATACAACAAAATATCTAAAATTGATTAATGGGAACTCGATTATTTATAGCTGAATATCTACTAATTTACTGCTAAAATTCTAACACTCATAAAAAATGTATGTTCCGTTTAAATAAACTTTTTTTTTTGGTAAAAATAGAACTTATATGAAATTTTCTGTTAAAAATTTTAATCTCAGCTATGAAAAGAAAAACTTTTCTAACTTAAAAATAATTTAAGTACAACATTTTAAAAATTTCTTATGTCTATAAATATCTCAAAAAGAGTTAAAATTATTTGAAAATATTACTATGTATAGGAAATGGTATTTTAACATTTCATGAAAATGTCAAGTGTCATTACAACAAAATATCAAAAATTGATACATACAAATTCGTTAATTTACCAATGAAAATCATTTATTGTAAAAATGTTAAATTTAAACTCTCATAACTAATGTTACTTTCCCTAAAACGTTTTTTTTTAAAAAAAAGATACACTAAGTTATGTCCATAAATACGTAAAACTCACAATCATATTTAAAGAGGATACATAAACATCAAATTTTATCTTTGGAAAGACTTTCTTTAGATTTTATCTTTACAGTTTATGTAATAGGTAATATTTATTTTTTAGAAGGCCAAAAGTAATTAAAAAAATTGTGGAGAAATTAATAGAACAATTATAATCAAAAGCGATCGGGGGGGGGGGGGGCAGTTGCCCCTTCCTTGGCTTTTTCTGGATTGATTATCATATATTATTATTCATGAATTGAATGTTTAAAAAAACTAAAATATGCCCTAATAATTCTAAATAGAGCACTAAATTGTTTTTATTTTTAATACTAAGATATTATAAATTCTAATATTCATTTTAAACTTTTAAATGATTGTAGAAAAGTTTAACAGACAGAACTTATCATTTAGACTACTTATTTAATCAGAAAATTAACCATTTTTTTCTGCAACTAGGTTTAGACTTTAGATCATATATTTATTAAAAAAATCATTTAAAAACATATGCAAATTTAAAATTTAAATTTAGTAAAAACTTCAAAATGCTCTTTAAATCTTTAAATGCAATAAATGACCTGAAATTTAAAATCGTCAAAAAATTTAATGTAGGTATGTTTTAAAACGAGTATTGTGTAGATTTGGAAAACAATGCAAAGTGCATTATAATCCCAACCTCAATCATTACCATTGTAATATGAAATACCGCAAAATAAACTTTTTTAAATTAAAAATAAAAACTTTTTTTTTTACAGAGTGATTTTTATTACACTCGATTCAGAGTCAGAACTAGGAATGTTGCTTTTATAGATTATGAGATGTAGTGGTGGGACCAAGTGCAATACTGCAGTGTTCACCAAGGTTTTACTTTATTGATAAAAAAATTTAAATGTTCATAGATGGCAATAGCTACAACTTTTCCAGTTTGTGGTGTCAATGACTGAAAATAGAAATATTTAATTTTATAAATTATCTAAAATTATAAAACCAACGGGACCTAACATTAATTTATCTATTAAAAGTTAATGTATTTGATAATTTAAAATTACATAACAGTTAATTAAAATTAATGCTGCAAGATTAAGTTTTAACTAACTATGTACGTATAAATATAAATATTTTTACATTTCTTGTCTATATGAAAGAAAATATGTCACAAAACTACATTATAATTAATAGGATACTGAAAAAAAAAATGTAAAAAGGAAAATATTTTGCCCTATCCTTGACAAATTCGTCATGTTATATAGCCTATAAACTTCCTCGATGAATGGACTATCCAAGTTTTGGTGAGGGGATAGCCGGGTTAAGAATTGCAAATCCCTGGCAAATACCATGGGCTATAGGACGTTAACTCTTACTAACGTGAAGGGTGGTTTAATTTTAAACTTTTGACTAGATATACCACATTATCTAATCCGTAGTTTAAAATTTAAACTACCATGTGTGCTAGTAACAGTTAAGGTCCCATATAACAGCAGACATTTCGGAGGTGCGTAAAACATCGAAAAATATTTTGTTGACAAAAATTGTCTGATAAATTATTTTTTCAACAAAAAACAGTTTCAATACAAACCACTTTCGGACAAAATATAGTTCCCAAAAAATATAGCCCTTCAACATTAGAGGCCCACCTACATTTTTTTGATACCAGTCCATTACTTATATCTTAGTCCGTGGCCACTTTAAACGACAAAAGTGTTTTTTTTTATTTTTTAGAAAATAATTACAATTTATTACATATTGATAAATAAAATTATTTTATTATATTCTTAAATAGTTGGTATTAATGTATTATAATAATTATATAGTATCTAGCTATATACCATCACAACTACATAATAACATGTAGGTACATTTAAATTATTTTGGACAATTTTATTAATTTATAGTTTTTGTAATGGGTGATTTTACTCTACAATTACTCAAAACCATAAAAAAAAATGATTCTGCGTAAATGCATTTTGTTTATAAGGCGTGGCCAGAGAGAGAAAACAAATAGTGCGCTATTATCCTCTTAAGAGAAAGACTAGTTAACATGGGGAAAACCGGTTTTAGACAGCGAACTGGTCATGCTCTTAACATGCGCTGAGTATAGACAGATTATTATAGTTTTGAACTTTTAAAAGGACATTACGTTTGACAATTATTTGTTCATCATTGTCTCTGTCTTATAAGTGCATAACATAGCAAATTGTACGCTCAGCAGATCTCGTTTAGCTTCGTTAATTTAAAAATTAAGAGTGAATTTACTTCTTATAAAATTTAAAGGTAATATTATTACCTAAGGCATCTCATAGGTTGTTTGTTATATTTTTATTTTAAAGCGAGTTATGAGTATTTTAAGATGTACAAACAATTTACAATTACTCGTGACTCGTTTACCCAAAACTCCACGGTCTACGCCACTGAGTAGAGTAATGTTACATCTACACCAATTATTCAGTTAACGTTTAAACGCAAATACTAAATTGTTCATAACGCTAAACGCATAAATTGAATATCGTTTAAATTTGTAAAACGTTTAAATGCATAAGTTGAATTAATTACGTTTATATTTTTAAAACGTTCAAATGCATAAATTGAATAACGTTTAATATTTATATAACGGTAAACGGTACAATTTTTTTTTTTTATTTAAGTCTGGAGTAGTATTTATTATACTAGATTAGACTAAGTAGCATGCTACATTTTGTTAGGAATTTAATAAATTCAAAGTTATAGATTCATTTTTAAAATATATTTAATTTTTTTTTTACTGATTTGCATTTCTATGAAGATATTCCGTATATCTAAATTTAATATTACTATGTTATATTATAAAGCTGGGGTGGCCAAACTGTTTTCGATTAAGATCTACAGAGGGTATATTTTTCCTTTTAAGGTCGACTAATGTAAACAATTATTTTATATTAATAATAGACATACTTATATAATTAATAAAACAAAAGTGTAAAGTTATCTAAAATGAGTGTTTCACGTTTAATTTCTAAATAATTTTAAAATGTATTAACATTGCCATGTTGATGTAGACGAGTGTCGTTGTATATCATGGGCAGATGGGCTGTTAATTATAATCTCGATAATACTTGCCAACTGCTAAACGAAGACGCTGTTCTAATAATGATCATCAGATTGAGTGTAGCACAGTACCTATTCAGCTTTTATAACTTCCATGTGAGAAAATGCTATTTAACGCTAATAGGTTAATCCGAAATTTGTATTTAATAACTGTATATATTAAATGACAAATGTATAACAATAATAAAAAAATTCTAACAAGTGGGATTGACTTAGAAATCGACCAAGACCGGCAGTCGACGGTGATCGACTGTTTGGCCACCCCTGATATAGAGGTTGGTGTACCTTCCCTTGTTTCACATTCCACCAATACCTGTTTATAATCCTTTATATGTATAGGTACCTTGCACCCATTGAATGTTACAGCATTTTAAGGTAATAAATTACACGAAACGATGACAATAATAGGCCCGGTGTAGCGTTGTCACGATAAGATACATAAATCGACCACCCGAAGAAGATACAACTACCTTCAACTACACAGGTATCCCAGTGAGACACACCTATAAAAAAAATGAGACCGTAATAAATGAATTTAATGCATACGCATTATCCCCATACTTTTTTTCAATATTTGTACACAACTGTACGCAACCGACCAACGATTGAGATATCTCAGCCCCAATCGCCAGTCTGCTTCGATCATTCTCGCTAGAATATTATACTGTACTCCATTACACCAGTGTTCGAGCCCGAATATTTTGTGATAAATAATTATACATATTTGGTGGACCAATTACGTCGCATTCACGGTTATTACGGGATCACCTAATATTTTTCTCCAAAATCTTGCGTACTATCAGTTTCAGTTTTTTTGAAACTCCTTATATAGCTAAACCTATTATTACAACCACGTTCGTAGAGATATTGATTCGAATCAAAATGGACGCAAATATCAGTTCGGCTGATAGTATGGTAAAATAGTAAGCTTCTTATAGCAGTAAGCCGCATATTACGCCTAGTTCAGTAATTATTATTCAACCACTTTTGTCAAAATGATAATAGTATTTATGTATTCTAGTTGCTAATTTCACTTATATGTTTATACAATGCTTAATGCTTCAATAACGCTTATTAATAAGAGTCAGTCAGAACTCAGAAGCATTCTTATTTCTTTATTATATAATAGTATATAGGTACTTAGTAGTGCTTAACTTATAAATGGTAGCCATAAGTATAAGTTGGTAGCAGTTGCAGCTATACACATTGTTGTTACTTGTTGTATAGGTATTATTTATTATTTAGATATTTTTTTAAATTGAAATTATGTGGTTACATTCCAGAACAACACTAGCTATAGGCCTATAACCAATTTTCAAAATCGAGTTATACATAATACTATACTACTACCTCTATCTACTTATTGTACCTACTATAAAAAAGGTGGGCTAAATATATATAAATAATTCTGCTGTATCTGTATCTAATATTTATGGGTTTAACAAGTTTGAAAATTTGCTTCTTTTCAAAATGTATATTGCCATCGTATAATCAAGTTAAAACATGTTATTAACACTTCGGACCAAAACGCTATTGCCATTGTTATAGATATAAGGACAGTTAAATTTTTGTTTCACAACGTATCGTTTCCGTATGTTTTTTTCCAAAGAACGTGTTATTGCAATAACATATACCGAATATACAATTAAGTGCTGTTATTACAATCAACCACTAAACCCTCCACTAACTTAGCGAACACATTTAACGACCATAATATTGTAAGGTTTCGTTATTTAAGTATTACAATGATACCTCTAACTCCGTGTTAGCGAACACTTAACTGGCAGGTTTTTGTGTCTGCTAACGTATTTAGCAGAAAAAATGTCATAGATGTGCCAATGCCAATTGTGTTTTTATGCATTGGGGACTATATGGATATAAGATTTTATTCTGTATGAAAGAATACCTAAGCATTTATATTTCAAATCTTATACCTAATCAATTAGGCAATTTATTTATTTAATATCTGTAATCTGTATTTACAAAATAATCCCTAATGACATCTGACAAAGAACTAGTGAAAATAGAAGTAATATTTTCATATTGATTAACATCAAGAAGAATTTTTACATTAGTATACTGCATAATTTTTAACAGATAAAATAGGTAACATTGTTGTTAGACAAAAAAAATTTTACACAATTTAGTTGAACTAACTTTAAATTTTTTAAGTATAACATATTCATGTAACGTTATAGTAATATCTTTATGTTTATAAAAATAAAAGGCATTTATTTTTTAAGCATGGGATATTTAATATTATGTAGACCTGAATAAAATGTTTGACCAATGACTCTATTCTGTAAATTTTGTAGTGGACATTTTTCACTTTGAATGGTTTTCTTGGGTTATTTACAAACAGTTTTCAAACTTAAATGCACTAAATTTTGTCAAGTGGACCATGTATTTTTACAAAATTGGATACATGTTTAAGTCCTTGAAAGTTATCTGCTACATATAAATTAGGGTAATCTTTACAAATTATTTTAATTAATTGATGGCCAGGTCATTTAGAGATAAAAAAATTTCATTCAAGATTAATATTTTAATTGCATTATATAGAAGTAAAATATGTTGATAGAGTGAAGGTTGTATTCATCCTTTTAACAGCATAAAACATGTATATGATAAAAATACAGCCTTCCAATATTAACGTTCATCTAGTGATTGTGTCTAACGATTAAAGATTAAATCTTGGTAGTAAATGTGGGTGTAAGTAGTTCATTTGAAATTTGTTGTTCACAATCTTTAATTAGAAACTGAACAGGTTTTTGACCATTTTTCCAGAATTGTAAAAGCATTTTAGGAGGATGTCACACCCTCATGTGTTGTTTCCGTCTTACACACGTACAATATAGACAAAACATGTTTACGCAGTCTGATTCAAAATTTAAATTTAAAAAACTTCAACTTCTTGCACTCCAAAATATTGTTATCTTTTAATTTTGTAATAGGTGTTTTTATTCTAACACCAAAATTGAACCACTCAGATTGTGTAAACGCGCTTTGTCTATATCGTACGTGTGTTAGACGGAGACAACACATGCTGTTATCTTTATGATAATGTTCATCAATCTCAAGTTGAAAAGACTCATTGGTTGTTAATGGTGCATGGTGCATCTATAACCAAAAAACATACTCTCCTAATGCTATAAGTTCACTCTTCAATGCAAGAATTACAACTATGATAAGCCTTAAATGCTTAACATTTAATACAAATGCTTTGTTAAGTGCATCCCATACTATTTTACCAATAGAAAATAAAAACTTTTTCCCATTTACATGGATCCCATTTGAAATTTTGTGACATTATTTCATTCACCATTTAAATACTACTCAAATAATTTAAAAGTATTTTTATACAACACAGTTAATAAACAAACAAATTGTATTAGTGCTCACTGTAATTGATTACAAGAAGCTGAAGAAACAGTTTCAGAAGAATCATAAAAGTAACTAAATCTATGATTTATCCTACTAACCTAGAACGCTTTGTTGATTGTTCTTAACGTTTAGATATTGTTTTTGAAAAATTTGTTCACTCTGTCACAAACCTTTAAAATTTGATACAAGGGTCCTTATAAGTTTTTAGTAAAGCCATTTAAAAATATTAGAGATAAATTAATACATTATAGATATCACATTTTTTATAAGCTAAGTTCAAATGTTGAGATACTTTGTTTATTTCTAGTCACATTGTTCTACACTTCTAAAGTAAGGTGGTATTGACTCAAAAGTCATAAGTTATTAATATAATATGATATATACAATGTGTTCCAGGGTGAAATGACCGGCCGACGTCATATGAAAGTACACCTAAAATGATGTAGATTTTTTATTTTATTTTTATTTTATTTTTTAAGTTATGGGCAGTTAACTTTATTTTTATCAAAACCAAACCTACCACACATTTTTTTATGTATCTTCAAAACTATTCAACATTTTGACATAATTTTTTTTTATCTTAAAGCTATTTAAGTGTTCTATCAACCAACATACTCAATTAAACCAGAAATATGCAAATTACTTTTATTAATTTGAAAAAGTAATTATTTTTTATCAGAAATTAATATTTTTAAAAGTAAATCACTTATAATTCCATAAAATTTAGCATTTACTATGGGTTTTTTTCTTGTTGTATTATTCTGTAAAATGACAACACTACAACTAAAATGTACCGAAGAAAATAAAATTAAACGATTAATGACCAATTAACGACTGATACTCGATTCTAAGAAAATCAAGATTGTAACGACAGCGTATAATTCTGCAATCATAGAAGCTACGAAAACCAAACTTTTAATTTATTCTAGGTATTATTCAGTACAATACAGCAAGCAAAAAATCCATACTAAATACTACATTTTTTGGAGTTGCGCGACTTACTTTTAAAAATATTAATTTTTAATAAAAAAAAGTTAACTGCCCATAAATTAAAAAATAAAAAAGTTAGACCCCCTCTTTAAAGGGTATTTCTTCATCATTTTGGGTATACTTTCATATGACGTCGGCCAGTCACTTCCCCCAGAACACATTATATACACACTAGGTACCTATTATAATAAATGCAATGTTCTCGACAAAAATTAAATGAACCTACCATGATTATACTAAAAGTAAAAAAAATTACTTTATTATTAATATCAAAAAACATATCATGGTAAATATACTTGATATATCATCTCTGTACAACATCATTATTCGTTAAATTCAAATTTAACAAATCCATTACAGTCATATACTCAATGATGAAGTAAACCGACTCCTACTGTATACAGCAGAACGGTTACCTATTTTCCCCCTTTCCATTATTGACTACAAAATTAGGGACGATCATAAAAACATAAGGGACTTTTATATAATTTATCATATCAAATTTAAATTTTGTGGTAATTTTTTTTATTATATATTTTTACATATTACGTGTATTATTTTTATTATTGTCAACGAATATAGGGAAAAATTAGAAAACATAAGAGATGTTGTCTATAATAATCTATAGTAGGTGTTTAAAGATCTATTTAATTACGTCTAGTAAAGTTTAAATTTTGGTTTTTCCTGTTCCTCTTGTTTACAATTTTGATGTACTTCATTGTACCCATCTCAAGTTATTTTATATTTTTTTTATTCCATGGTGGTATTTTTTTCTATTATTATCATATTTCATCTTACAATAGTGGTATTGTGAAATTAATGTTTTATATTTAATGATTCACATAAATTTGACTGATGGTATTCATTCAAACAGATTTAATGCAATAATTTTTCAAATCTTGAAATTTTATGTTTCCACCGTAGCTAAACACCTGGAAATATCGGAACATTTTTATTTAGTCATGGAAGTCACGTTAAGTCAAGGATTTTTGGAATTAAAAAAAAAAAATCATTATTTAGGTACTAATCTTTTTCAGAATCAGTGAAATTCAGAAATTAAATAGGAGTTAAAATAAAAAAAATTTGAATAAAACTTTTTACTATTTTTAAATTGAATTCTTATAGTTTTTTTAAAATGATTATTAAAAACAGTTTTTAATACAATTAATCTGATACTAAAAGTAAGAGAAATAACCTTGGAAATAACTATCATTAAAAATAAAAAAGTTTTTTTTATAATTTTTCAAATATATTAAGGAGTAATACTAAAGTATTCATGCTCAAAAATCGTTAATTTTAAAATCTAAATAATGTTGAGAATTCAAGACTGAATCAATCTGAAAAATAAATTTTAAGTTTTATCTCCTACGTTATTAATTGTTTGTTAATACATACCAATTATTAACATCTTAAGTAAAAGTGTTATAAAATAGTGAGCTTAAGTTAATAACATGAAAATAAAAATAATAATTCTTTACAATTTTGAATTTTGTATGAATTGTAAAAAAGAAATGTATTTGTTAATTTTTGTCATAACACATTTCATAATAAAACTTTTTTTTCTCGTATATAGGACTTCATGACGTGGGTGGCAGTGGTTAGTCGATTAGCATGTCATGGCACAATTAAAATGAACTGTTAATTATTATTTTTATTTATGTCTGGCTGTAATCACAGTGTATATTTTCTTGGACTTCAATTTATTATTTTATTAGGGTTTACGTTGATTTGGAAAAAAAAATTATTTTCAATTCATGATTGATAAGGGAAACTACAGATTGTCAAAAATCAAAAAAATTTTAACTTGTGTTCAAATCTTATGGAGGTATACATTTTTAGTGATTTGTATGAAAAAGTGCATTACAATTTATAACATTTTATATTTTACCAACGTAATCAGATCTTATATTGTCACTAAAAGTATTTTGTACCTAGTGAGCTACTTATCTGCGGGCATGCCTGCTATCACGCTTAATTTAATACCATCCAAAATATAAATTTCAATAAAAGCTGGTTTTAAATTATTTAAATTTGAATTCAAACTTTTTTTGTGTTGTGTTAAATATGCTTCTCTGAGAACCTACTTACAGTTGAATATCCACTTGATTTCCTTTTTAGCCAACAGTAATTCATGAACTTTAATTTCCCTTACTCATTCATGAAGTGGTAAAAGTAGCGGCTCCCCTCGAGTTTTCTATTTGTTTGCATTTGTTCAAACTGTTTGAAATGGCTCCAGATACTAGTTTTATTTATCATGGAGAACTCAAAATCCATTATTACGAATTTGACTTCCTTTCTATCGTAAAATTTGTTATTATATTTCAACATATTAATTATATCTAAATACTAAAGACGCTTTACAAATTAGATGTTGTAGTTACAATGTCATCGATGTATTTTTCAGTAGATTTTATATTCACATTATTACATTGGACAATAGACGCTTCTGCTCATGACAAAATATATTATTTACATCTCCTGCTGAGTACTGACAAGTAAATATGTACTATAACAAAAAAAAAGTTTTACTTAACGATTGGTTGTACAATTTCGTAATTAATCGTTTTCTAATTGTTAATTGTTATCAATATTAGTGATATTATCTCAATCAAAATCACGGACTACTAGTTGTAGTAGTAGCCATGAACTAAGATATACTATCTATATCTAGGTATATCTTAGTTCATGGTAGTAGCATAGAACAATAGTAGTAGTAGTAGTAGTAGTAGTAGTAGTAGTAGTAGTAGTAAGTAGTAGTAGTAGTAGTAGTAGTAGTTAGTAGTAGTAGTAGTAGTAATCCGTGATCAATATACACACGATCAAGGACTCACGATTTAATACGGTTTCAGATGCGTACCGGCGTCCGGCACGTATGCTTGACCTAACGTTACGGAACCGACGATACGTTCCACTAGTCGAAAATCTTTGCTGTTCGTTTTTCTGGTTTTTTTTTTTTTTTTGGCGTTATCATTGATTTTATATCTCCGCAGTAAACCGAAATTTATTTTTGTTTAGTAAATATAATAGTATAAATAATGTAAGGTGTATACACTATTTATGTTTGATATGTATCGTAATGTTATAGTTGTATCTAATTTGTAATAACGAAATTTTACGCTAAGTGATAGGCATAAGAAAAAGTAATAAGTATGTATTCCTTTATATATTTTGTATTTATAATTTATCGGTAATATTAGGCTTGTGGCGATGGAGCATTTCAAATATTTCGCTGTAGTGTGGTTGAATTGTTATAAATCTACACGATATCTATTACCTATTCTAATGACCTGCCTGTGAACGCCAATGCCCGAGTGCTGAGATTGTTATATGCTGTTGAAATATAAAACCAATTCGGCATCTTTGTTTTATTTTTTTCTATTCGTGTTGTATGAGTGTAATAGGGAATGTTTTGTTGCTGTTTTTTATTAGTTCGGTTCAAATTCTATAAATTGCTAGTCCATTTTATCGTTATATAGTATGAGTCTTTAATAGTGAACATATATTATGGTCAAACCTATGTAATGTAGACTATATCAAATTAGGTGTTTGATATATTATGTGCAGACCAATGTTTTTGTTTTTATGGTGTTTTATTAGCAATACTTACCTGTAATAATTGTATTATTAAATTGTGTTTTTTATCTTTACATTATTATTACCTATTACTATTTTTATTATTTTGTTTTTATTTTTTGTGTATGATTTAGTGAGTATTTGATTGAAATGAATCCTGATTAAACTTAGAAAGCAATCACTATCACATTATTATTATTATTTTCCACTAAACCTAGTGTCTTGAGGTTTGTGTTAAGTTTTATTCGATATTACCCAATTATACCTATCAGATGTGTATTTATTAAAATATATTTTGTGATACTTGAATCTGTAGTAAAAATTCAATATGAAAGAAATGCTTGGTGGATGCAGCGTATGTTGTGATGATACGGGATGGACTGAAAACCCCTTGGTGTATTGTGATGGGCCTAATTGTAACGTTGCTGTACATCAAGGTAAGTTTGCTGTCATTAGCACAGTAGTTGTCACATTATTAAAAATTTAATTAATTTTTTGATACCCTTTAATATCAATTTTTATAAAATTTTCAAAATACCTAGATATTGTTTAATTTGTTAAAATCTTATAACAGCTTGTTATGGAATTCGGATTGTACCAAAAGGAGAATGGTTTTGCAGGAAATGTGAAGCGTTTAAAGAAAAATCTATTAAAGTGGTTCGTTAAAAAAATAGACTCATTTTAAAACTCCTTTTAGAATGTACGAAAACTATGGCATTAATTTCAGAAATGTGAACTGTGTCCATCTAAAGATGGTGCTCTAAAACCTACTGAAAATGGGAACTGGGCTCATGTTGTTTGCGCATTGTATATACCAGAAGTTACATTTATGGATGTTACTACTATGGAACCAGTAAAATTGAGTGCAATACCCCGAGACCGCTTTAACAGAGTAAATAATATTAATTTTCCACATATCAATTATTTTGGTCTTAATAGGGCTTGAACTTATCTTTAATTAGTTTCCAACTGTTGAATAGATTCAAAAATAAATTGTTTGATGTATTTATAATTTGATGTTATTAGATGATAATTGATAACTAAATTATGATGGATGTTTATATTTAATAATTAAAATAGTTTGAGTATTTCTGCATGTTAATGGTAATGTCGTTTTTTTTTTTATCAACAATCATAATTTTAATAAACTAAATAAATAAATTTAATATGTGGAAATAATCATTAAAACATTTTAATTTGGTGCATTCATTAAAATGTATTAATATTTTATTCAATAATGGTAAATTCAAATATTTATCAACAGCTGTTTTTAATTTCATAATATACCCAACACATATTTTATTTTTTCAAATTCCAAATTATGCATAAACAATTAAATATGATGAAAATGTTATTGTTAGATCTTCATATTAGATATGAATATAAAATAATACAATTTAAAAAGTTTTGATTTTATCACAATTAAAAATGGTCTACATAATAAAATTAATTCTAGGTTTCTTAAACATTTCAAAGTTACAAATTATTGTGTCTATCAAAAACAAAAAAGACGGGTAAGTGGATGTTGCTCTGCTGTATAGTAGGTTACAAGTGGGTCATTGTATAGTGGATTGTATTTAACTTGAATTCAATGATATAATATCATTGTACAAGGAAAACGATTCTGAGCGGAGACGGTTTGTCAGTCTGGATATTTTATATTGTTATTATTAATTATTATATCATGTAAGTTGAATTAATATTATAATATTATTATTTTTTACTCGTTTCTATGGTGATAAACAAAGCATTAGAAATTGAAATCCCATTTTTAGCTGTTTTTCGTAATTTTTCAGTGGTTTTTGCCGTGGCATTAATTAACTATTGATAATACCGAAAAATGACGGTCTTGATCCAACTTGCTAAAAGATAAGGTATTATATGTTGAAATTAAAGCACTCCTTCTGGTAGAAATTTTGTATACAGGATATAAAATAAAAATAAACACCATTGTAAAACCACTAGCTTCCTCGCTCCGCTCAGAATCTAATAATATCTATTTTTTACGTAGCTTTTTCAACTCAAGCTTAAAATATCTTTGTATATTCAATAACCATTCAACATAGGTTATTTATTATTTTGTATACAATTACAGGATTTCAAAAAAATACCGGTCTAACAATTTAAAACACCGCTAGCCCCAATTCAACATCAAAATGTTGTCAATAAGATAAAACCCTATAAAAATGTTCATTTTTGTAAGTTAAAAATTTATAAAAACTATATTAGATCAAGTAATTATAAATACCAATGGCAACAAAAATAACATGTATGGTGTTATAGGTGATAAATAAAAATAATGTTTATTCAATTTTTAAGATAATAGTGAAAAATAATAATTAATTTAAAATTGCCATTATTTATTTAAATTATATACTAAATTGTCTTTTAATGTATTAGTTCATAATGTAATGATTTTGAAGTTTATGAAAAGAATATTATTCAATTTTTAACTACTGATTTAGGTATTATTAACGATTAAAATTAATTAAAATAACTTATTAAAGTATATTAATAAAAGCTTTATAGTAAAAGAATAAAAATTATAGAAGATATAAATCGTATATATATAAATGCTTAAAAGCTTTATTAGATTATTGTTTTAGATAGTTTTTGCATGGCCCATAGCTTAATTTTTACACTTATTCCTTTAGCTTATTTAACAGTATTTATATTTTCTTGTTATTAATATTTATTATATTTTTTAACATTCCTTATCTTCTGTTTCAAGCCCTTGTATATTACTGTTAAACATTGTGCACACTACACATAATATTACAATTAGTATATTTGAATTATGTTTTAAAACCACAAGTATATATTATGATATTTTCAAGCTGTAATGCCGTAAGGTAATAGCTCTTAAAAATATATAACTACACATCAGTATATCATTTTTATATGTATTTGTAATATTCTGTTTGATATTTTTAGTAATTAATTTATATTGTATTTTGTTTTCAGTTGTGTTATATTTGCGAAGAAAAAAATAAAGGACAAAAAGTAACAGTATCTGGTGCATGCATGTCATGTAACAAATCTGGGTGTAAATTAGGATTTCATGTGACATGTGCTCAAAGTGCTGGGTTACTGTGTGAAGAAGCTGGAAATTATTATGATAATGTTAAATACGTTGGTTATTGTAAACATCATTATTCCAAGTTGGTTAGTATTTCTTATTTTTATTGTATACATTCATTATCTACAAATTACATATCCTATAAATAGTTGATAATAATTGTATATTCATTACATAGTTACTGATATTTATCTATTTTTTAGAAGAAAAGCAATAATATCAAACCTATTGCTCCTTACCGGCCTCAAAATCAATCAGACAACTCTTCATCAGATATCACACCTGAAAAACAGTCACCTCAAAATATTGATAATATTACAGATTCTCAAACTTCAAAACCAAAACGAAAGTTGACTATCATTAATAATTTTGGTATGCTTTTTATATTATAATTTATTTTTCACATGTTTTAATTAGGCATATTATGTAATATATATTTCAATATGTCAACGAACTATCATCAAAAAAAAAAAAAATTGCTTAGTTAAATAACCTTCATAAATTATCTGTAAGGGTAAAGAATTGATGTTTTTGGTTTTTATGATATTTTACCTAACTATTGTATTCAATTATAACTCTACTTGGTTAAGTGGGAATAAAAATACCCCTCAGGTTGTGATCACTCACTCATTTAAATTTTGGTTTTTCATGATATTATTAAATTTTTTAGGCTTCCTGAGGCTTGGTAACTATGTTTGTGACACACATCTTAAAATTTTTTCCGCACTTACTTATTTAATTTTGTATTTAGTAAAATACTCTTAAGGTGGTTGGAGCACACCGTATTTTTTGTAGTTTTAGACCAATAAGCGGAAGATTAGTTAATGTACTACCCGATGTCCGATAATTATTTTAAAAATACTTATGAACTTATCATTCCCTTTTCTAGGTTATGTTTGATTTTAGTATTCAATAAGGCTTAAAAAATATGTTAACTTTCTAAAAAATTATGAAAGTATTTTTATTTTATATACTTACATTTAGTTTTAAATCATCATATATTTTTTCTACATAGTAAAAAAGTTATCAAATACAGACATATTTTCAAAATTTAAATTGAGTCATGGGAGTAACTAAATAAATCTTTTTCTTATAGCTATTTTGTACCGATTTTAAAAACAGAAAAATGTAAAAATTCAATTTAGTGACATGTGCATGCGCGTGCTTATGTGAGACTGTTCTTAGAATTGTAGACGACATGTTACCATTTTCATTAGCCTAATGATCGATAAGGACACACACTAATGTTCATTCTCTACTTACACAATGATACTGTTCAAATATATATGTAATTTAAACTGCCTAAATATTACTCCCTAAAATATGCTTTGCTCCAACCCCCTTAACAGGTTGACTGCCAAGAGTTATTCTTACAGAGTTACTTTAGTTTGCAAATTTTGGGTCTCGACATGATGTAACATGGGTCTCAACAAAATAACCAAAAACAATTTCTGAGACCCATTTATAGTTCTCAAAATAAAATAATTTCAACAAGATCCCGTTGTAGATCTCAATAATCGGTATTTTTTATCAGATTTAAAAGATACAGTGTTGCCACTTTCAGTAGTTGTTCCAAGCTTGAAAATATCATCATGAATTTTTTTTTTAATAATATTTGTTTAGACCTTCAAAACTATACTATAGTAAACCTATGAAAAAAATCCCTTAGTGGCAGAGAAAGTTTGGTGGTACCCCATTTAGGATCTCATGGTAGTCAATCTCAAGATATAACTAACCTAACATACCTATTTTGTTATACCTACTTAGATAGAATGGGCTGGAAACGAAAGCCTAATCACCGGTCTGCCTTAAGGTTATGAGTAGGCTTGTATGGGGGGAGATGGATGCAATTATGAATCTAGTGCTATCTAAATTTGTCATCTAGTTTATACGATGAATAAAGGTATTGCTAGATTCACACTTACATCCAATTTCCCCACACAAGCATACTCATAACTGTCAACCGGCCACCTGTTCGTTTCCGGTTCATTCTATCTTAGTCTGTGGTTGTACCATGGTCAACCTATTAATGATTGTTCATCTCTTCATGATTCAATCTCTACAAAATTTAAAATAATAATATGAACAATGTTATTCTAATAATCTTGATATTTAGCTGCATTATAGATTTACACATTTATATATTTGGATTGTTCAACTATTTTAACCACATCTATACTACATACACATATTTAATTCTAAAAATCAGCTATCCTCAAAATCCCAGTTATCATTGGTTGAACAATCTATAAATTCTAATATGCCTTACATCATTAGTAAAAAAAATATATTAGTTTTTAATCGGTGCTATGGTGAAGTTTTATTTATTCCTTTACATACTAGTTGTTATGCTGGTATATGTATTTACTCATCAATAATTAAATAATTATATTTGTTAAAAATAATAAATATATTTACAATTAAGTATATTACTCAGGTGATAAAATTGCTAGTGAGAAAAAAGTGAAGGACTCGACAATTCGGAATGCTCAAAGTGAAGATCTTAGAGTGTCGGGACCGCATATTGTAACTACTCATCCATCTGGAAATTTAATTATTTCAATAGGAACAAAAGTGGAAAATAAACCAGCAAGTAAGAAAAATTACTCTGAAGATCCTGAGACGGAAAATAAACATTCAGCTAAGTATCAGAAAACAAAGAATGCAATGAATATTCCAAAGTCTGAGGAAGATCAAAGCTCTAATGGCTTAAAAGTCACTGAAGAACCAAACTTGTATCGAGTTGAAAATAAAAGTACAATTATAAAATCAAGTGAGCTTAATATTTTTAAAAATATTAAAAATATTATAAAATTTAATGATTTTTCGTATGTTAAATTTAATAAAAATTTAGTATTTTATAATTTATTTATGTTTATGTTTAATTTGAATTTGTTGTTTTAGGTGGATCAGCAGTAAATTTGACCCAAATTCCAGAATCAAGTACATTAAAAAAAGAAACCAGCGTAATTAATTCTCCTTCTTCGCATAGCAAACAAGTTACTAAAGCAGAAGCAACCGAAAAAAAAATGTAAATAACAATAACAACCAGTGTTTAAAAAATAATTTTTACAATATTTTGTTGAAAATAGCACTAATGCTCCCGCTCCTCATATGTTGGGAAATTCGTTGAATCCATCATCAAGTATGGCACAGAAAATGGCAGATACTTTAAATGAGGAAATAGAAACACATAAAATGTTTAATAATGAATCAAATTTGTCTACTAATGTACCTAAGAATGTCATGTTGGGCCCTCAGTTGCAGCGTCGAAATCAAAGGGCATCTCAAATTGTTCCTCAAGTTTGTGGAAATTCAAATTATAGCTATTCGTATTATATTAAATTTTTTTAATTATATTTATAATATAATAATAATATATAACATTTTTTTTTCATCGGAAACTTTTTTACAGGAAACATCACAACCCCAAGGGTCAGCTTCATCATGGTCATCGTTTTCAAATGGTATTAATAATAATAGCCCTCAAGCTTTAGAAGATTTGCTTGAAAGGCAGTGGGAACAAGGTGGAGCATTTTTAATGGAACAAGCGCAGCATTTTGATAGTATGACAATTTTTCTTATTATATATTATAATTTTTTATTAAAACTGTTTTGTTAAAAATTAGTTGCATCATTATTAACATGCTTATATCAATTGAAGAGTGAAAATGTTAATTTGGAAGATGAACTAGCTAGTTATACAAGACGCCGTGATCACTTATTAGCCGTTAATGCACGTCTTGCAATTCCACTCACACCTCAAAGTAATTTATATAAACCTATGTCATTGTCCTTATTTTTTTAGTATATATTATTATTTCAGTATGTATGATTTACATGTATATTTTGCATTTAAGATAATAGAAACCGAGCACCAGCCCCTCCTACTAATAATCATACTGAAGCTCCGATTCCTATTCAACCACCAAGGTCAAACTATCAGCCCAATCATGGAAACATTGATCCTTCATTGCAACATAGATATCAGAACCACATATCTCATAGGTACTAATTATAGTTATAGATACTATGGTTGAACAACGAGCAATAATATAACGGTGCTAAATGTTCTTATTAAGTTAAATATATACATACCTAGTATTCAAACTAAAAAAGTCGTATCACACTTATAGCGCACCTTAATTGCACTATATTGGCTCTCCATCATGCAACCATAATGTCTATATCTGTAGTATTTATAATATAAAAGTAATAAGTATACTAGACATATAATCTAACATGTTTAAAATATATTACGATTTTTCTTACATTTATTTTACAGACATCCAGCTAATCATTTGTCAAATAATATGCCCTCCCATGTAGTCATCCGTGGAGGTGTTGTTCAAGAGCCTAGGTCTGAAAACAGAAGACAAGTCAACCATAATATGGGAGTGTTAAACTCCAACCCAATGTACCAAGCTGCTCCACAACAACCTTCTAACATGGCTGTAAGTTAATAAATTAATTAATTCCATTTGTTTAAAGATATATTTTCTCTATAATAATTAAAATTGTTTCTTAGTTGCCTCGTCATCAGATGGGTATGGATGGTCATCCAAAACATAGTTGAGAACAAGTTAATTGCTCGTGCACACAATGTACTTCACTTCTAGCTGATTATGTTTGGAAACGTCTCACTTGAAATTCAATTTAATATGTCCATACTTTAAAAAAAATGTTCTTCTTATTATTCTTAATGTATGTTTAAAAAAAGGTTTTAAAGTTCATTTTAAGATTAACCGGGATGGATATATTTTTTTTATATAAATAGAAAATGTAATTTGTCATCTTAAATATACATATAACAAAAAATGAAAATTTGAACTTAAACATAATGATATATGTTAACATAATACATATACCCTAGGTCTTGAAATATTTACAATCAATATTATCAATTTGTAATGTGGTTAATTAGTTAAATTTGTTTTAAATTTAAAATGTAGAGGCATTTAATATCTATATAAAATACTTATGTACTATACAGATACTCTTGTCAAATAAATAAAATGGTATATACTATTAATAATAACTATTTTAAAATGGTCCTTCTTTTAATTCTCATGGTAAGTTAATAAAGTTAAAATATTTTTAGTTTCCTATTTAATCAATTTTTTTAATTAAACTAATGGTTTTGATATTTTAAATCAAATTTTCATTTTTGTATCTTGTTTTTAAAATATATTCTTATTTTTCAACGTAACTAAATAATATAATAATTAATTGTTAGCTAAAATACGATGTTTCGTTTGTTGTTGTTTTTGATATGTGCTGTCGTGGTTGTAATTAAATTATGGCAATAAAATTAAAAAAAAAAATATGTATTGCGTTGCGATCTCTTTTTATATTTTTTGATTAAAACTCGTAGAAACATTACAATTTTGCACTAATATTGTTTATTTGTACTTCTCTTAATAATATAATGTAGATATTATATTATTATATAAGAACCTAAATCATAATTAAACTTTTCATATATTTGTTATAATAGATTAACTAAACTAATGTTTTAACTAAAATAAGTAAATACGAAAAATAAATAATAACAATTTGACCTTGTTTGGTGTATGAATTTCAGATGTGAAATTAACTTTAAAATATACTTTACTTAGATTTTACATTCATTAAATTAAGATGATATTAAATGTATGAAGATTTTGATTATATTTTACATTTTTACATCAATTATTAGTCACTACAAAAGTTTTTTTTAGTATCTATAAACATAATACATTGATTGGACAAGTGATCCAATATATTTAAGTTAAGTGTTTAGTAATACTTCTGTGCTTAATCTAGGTGTTATAATATACTTTGCTGTACTTAGCCATTTTTAATGTACATTTTATGGTACATTGTTTTTGTTATAATATGTTAAACACCTATTTAGATGTTAAAGACATTTTGATTTTTTGTTTTGTTTATTTTCTTCTTATATAATATATAACTTATCCATTTGCCGTTTCTCAATCTATTTCACTAACAAATTAATGTAATCTTGTTTATGGTTATTAAAAATATTATAATAGTATAAAAACGGAAATTAAATCAACTGTGTATTATTATATTATGTAATTGCTTGTAAAACTATTGTTAACTCATTGTGCCATTAAGTTGATGACTGACTTTTCTATACAATATAAATGTCTTAATTTGTATAGTATTTAAAATATATTCTAGGTATTATCAAAAATAGACCCCTGAGCACAACACAACGTACCAAAATCATAGTTTTGAAATGGGTGTTTAGATTTGATCTTGTAGGCATTTGTATGAACTATGAACATATTAATACAGATTATAGGTATTACTCATAAATACATAATATTTAATATTTCTTCTTACTAGTGTTCGGTACTTCACACATACCTATACTTTTTTTTTTTTTTTGCTTTACCTACTTACTCGTGTTATTACAATTGCAAATATAAATTGTAATGTGATGTTTTGATTTAAGCTTTTCATATGATTTTCCTCAATATTTGCCCATGGTCAAATTTATGGCCTTGTATTCAAATATTCCATTACCTACTAAGTATTATCTAGTAGCTAGTAAGTACCTAATACTAACTAGGTTACTAACTAAGTATACTTAGCCATGTATAGGTAATTCTACCTCTTATATGTTTTATATTCATACACAACTGCCATTTACAAAGCAATGGGTCATGCCCCCCTCCTTTGACGTGTTATTTTGAGCGTTGAACGTTTGGCTCATTGACTTAAAAGCCGACACGTTGTCAGTTTGACTCGTTTTTCAAAACTAAACAATACGTTTCATGAATGTGAATATTACCATTGATTAAACATACTATGTATAATCAATGATATTACTTAAGTTTTTGAAACCGGTCATGGTAAAAGTGCGTTATAAATTATAAATGATAATTTTAAATGTAGTGAATTTAGAATTAATAAAGACGAAAACAAAATGATTTGTTGTATCTACCTTGTCAACTAGACGTAACTGTAACACATAGACATATTATAATCTATATCTATATGTATATATAAAAATGGAGCGTGAAAAATGTGTGTTCCCTCATCAATCAAGAACGGCTGGTCGGATTTGGCTCAATTTTTTCTAAGATGTTCGTAATTGTTAGGAGAAGGTTTTAACGATAAAAAATATCAGGAAAATCCACCGGAAAAGTAGGAAATTTGGATGTAAAAAATACAGTAGTGGCGCCATCTATCCAGAAAAAAATCAACTAAATAATAAAATAAATATTTATTAAATTGTTGCATATTAAAAATATAAATAGTGTATTGGTTATATATATTGGTTGCTATTGGTTAATCGGGTAAATTTGTTGATTTGTATTATTATTTTTTGTCAATATATATAATACTAGCCCCGTTAAATTGTGTTTGTTTTTATTCATTGGATTTTAGTACGGTTAGAATAGGTTAGGATTTTGTAATAATTGATCATATTAATCCACCGTAGGTGTAATGAAGTAAAAACCATAAACTTGGTATAACTTTGATACTTTAGAGTTAAATACACTTACCACTTACGTTAAAACTTCACGTGGTCCGCGATCTACCACAAGTAGATTGCCTACCTGATAATATATTACTGTGAATCAGAATTTTTATTCCGGGCAACGGAAAAGTTAAGATAAATTTTGAACACCGTACACCGAATATTAAATATCGAATTGAACAAAGTTTGAGATATAAATAGAGTTGGTACATTGAACGGGCAACGAAGTGCACAGGAACAGCTAGTAGATTACAAGGGTTGGGCATTAACGAGTTAAAAAGTGAATTTTATTTTAACTTTATAACTTAACTAGTTAATTTTGGATTTTCATTTACTTAACTGTAAAATTACTAATTTCTTTTTTAATTAACGTGAAATCAACAAATTAATTTTTCATATTAAGAAGTAAGTTACGTTAATTTATTTTGTTTTTAATTTTATTACATTTCATTTTTTCAGTCAATTTCGTTTTCAAGTCAAAAACTATTTACCATGAATTGTTTGAATTAAAAAATTATTTAATTCGAATCTAACTTTTATCCAAACCGGTAAATCAACAAATTTCCATCAATCGATTTTTGATATTTTGTTGTAATTCTTTGGGCAAATTCTTATGATGGGCAACGCTTAAAATAGTCAATATAAATTTTATTTTTTTATTGAAAACTGTGCATGATTAACACGCTCATTTACACACTTACACGATAAACCTAATAAACTAAATAATAATGGCAATTACCTATAGCACTTGAAATCCTTTCCTACAATATTAATATTACATTATACCTAAGTAGAACGTTTCAACGGAAATAACATGTTATGTAAAAAAAAGTTTCAGGTATGATGGATATTGAATATTATACTATACACGTATAAAATAATAAAAGAGTTATTAAGAAATATGGTAATATTATTAGTATAGGACTTTAAGAATAAGAAATGAGTAATAGTATTTGTAGAATGAAATTTCAAATTGTTAAATAGAAAAGTACCTGATGGAATAAATATATAAATTGTAATAATTTTATTATGTTTAAATGAAGTATAACTTGTGGTAAAATATAGAGATTAGAAGCTTAGAGCAAAATAACTTTATTAGGTACTGATGGACATTTCCTATGTAGGTAACCTTTTCACTCTTTATGCTTAACTATTTTGTGTTATTATTTTATTAAACAAAATGTGGTCTGTTGACAGTCACGACTCATCAATGTGTTAATTGTTATTTGTTAGTGTTACAAACTAATTATCTTTTACCCTGAAGTTAATTTTTAGGAATAGAAATGTTTTAATCATATTAAAGTGGTGAAAATAAGAGTTTTGAAGGATACACTTCTAAAACCAAGTACAATGCCACAGTGGTAAACGTTATTTGAAAATAAATTACTCATAATATGAATTTGAAATTATAATTAAGATTTTAAATCTATTAATACTTTTTGAATTGTTCTTTTTATCTTGGTTTTTTTTGTTCGTTCTTTTTTTTCGTGTTCTCTATATTTCCTTGGTCGTTTTTACTGATTACCAAAAAGGCAAAAAATATATAATATAGCGGTGGCACGACAGTGTATTGTGTGCCTATAAATACAGTATAATAATATTATCTCGAAACACTGAAGCAGGATTTGAGAAAATGTTGTTATTTTCATTCAAACGGGATGACAAATTATCTACTGAATCAAATTAATGCTTAGGGAATGTAAAAAAAAAACTTTGAAGATAATTCTTTTGCAAAAAATCATTTACATCGTGCGACTCGGTATGAAGTTATCAAAAGAGACGTGCACATTTTTTAAGGCACACAGTGTCAGTGTAATTTTGTAAACAAAAATACGCTCTACGGGAATAATCATCTTGTTCTGTAGAATCAACCAAGTTTGATAAATTTTGAATATTAACATTAATTTTATATTTTTACTTTGATCGTTCATATTATGTGGGCCGTTCCCGGTGGTACTGCAATACCGGGTCAACCCGAGGTGGAGCAGGAGCAAGCCTCAAAATCTCCACCAACTTTACAAAAATTGGTAAGTTCTCTAAAGCTAAAAGTATGATCATAGATTATAAATACGCCCTTGTCTAACGTAACCGATATCTTGGTCCGTGGTTTTAATTGCATTTTGAAAATGTACAATGATATGAGATATAAAAAGTCCGTCTTCAACGTTCCGACAAATAAATTTTACAGACATAGAACGATTGCCTGGCTACGAGAGGGCGCTATCGATACACAAAAGTCGAAGTGCCGTCGTATTTCGCGGCACAACGTCGCATTACGCACAATCAAAATTAGTATTATTCGGCGTGCACGTCCGTTTTTCAATGATGTTAGATGGCGCTTTTGAGTTGTACCATTTGTTTGATCGGATTGTTGACAATTTATCTATTAAATCATATATTATTTAAATGAATTTATTGATGACAGATGAGGTCTAGAACATCGAATTATTGACGTATACGCCCGTTTTTTAAAATGTGATTTTTTGAAAATTGAAATTTTTGCTTTTTTGAACACGCTCAATTTTGCAACTGTCATCGTCTTAGAATTGCGTTAATCTTTAAAATACCTCATTGATGGCGTGTACCGTATCATAGATTAAATATACAATAGTTGGTTAATTAATATATTATATTTAATTAACCAACTATAGTATATATAATCTATGATCAATTAATGTGAGGCTCAGTCGCATTGAGATCGATTAATTTTTCTAAAGGTGGTGGAGATTTTGGAGCTCGCTCCTGCTCCACCTCGGGTTGACCCGGTACCACCGGGAACGGCCTACATAATATAATCGATCATAGTATTAGACTATAATTTAGAAATTCAAAATTCATCAAACTTGGTGATTCTACAGAATAAGATCATTGTTCCCGTAGAGCTTATTTTGGTTTACAAAATTACATTGACACCGGGTGCTTTAAAAAATTTGAACGTCTCTATTTCATACCGAATGGCACAATGTAAATGTTTATTTTTACATTCCCTAAGCATTAATTTGATTCAGTAGAAATTATAAACCATTGCATACGAAAACGACTATGAATGGCGTGTCAGCCGACTCAACCGAGCATTCTTGTATAGATATCTATTTAAATTTTATAATTAAAAATTATATGTGGATGTCGCTCTGCTGTACAGTAGGTTATAAGTGGGTCACTGTAATGAATGGTGTTAAATTTGAATTCAATGATATAATATTATTGTATAAGTAAAACGATTCTGAGCGATAATTCAGGGAATTTTAAAAAGCTTGAATATGAGTTTTTCTAACTTGTTTAAATGTATTATTAAACGATTTAAAAAAACTTGCAATATTATCAATGTTATACAATATTTTTAATAGTTAAATAAATTACTCTAAATGTTTATATATTTTGTGTTATTATTTGATTGAACAAAATGTAGTCTGTATTATCGTCCTTTTTATTTTCGTGTTTTTTATTACCTCGGTCGTTTTTACTGATTACCAAAAAGGCTAAAAATATATAATATTGCGGTGGCACGACAGTGTATATTGTGAGCCTATAAATACAGTATAATAATATCTCGAAACACTGAAGCAAGAATTGAGAAAATGTTGGTGTGTCATTCAAACGGGATGACAAATCATCTACTGAATCAAATTAATGCTTAAGGAATGTAAAAAAAACTGTCCAGATAATTCTTTTGCAAAAAAACATTTACATTGTGCCATTCGGTGTGAAATAGAGACGTTCAAATTTTTTAAGGCACCCGGTGTCAATGTAATTTTGTAAACCAAAATAAGCTCTACGGGAACAATGATCTTATTCTGTAGAATCACCAAGTTTGATGAATTTTGAATTTCTAAATTATAGTCTAATACTATGATCACTTATATTATGTAGGCCGTTCCCGGTGGTACCGGGTCAACCCGAGGTGGAGCAGGAGCGAGCTCCAAAATCTCCACCACCTTTAGAAAAATTAATCGATCTCAATGCGACTGAGCCTCACATTAATTGGATCATAGATTAAATATACTATGGTTGGTTAATATATTATATTTAATTAACCAACTATAGTATATTTAATCTATGATACGGTACACGCCATCAATGAGGTATTTTAAAGATTAACGCAATTCTAAGACGATGACAGTTGCAAAGTTGAGCGTGTTCAAAAAAGCAAAAATTTCAATTTTCAAAAAATCACATTTTAAAAAACGGGCGTATACGTCAATAATTCGATGTTCTAGACCTCATCTGTCATCAATAAATTCATTTAAATAATATATGATTTAATAGATAAATTGTCAACAATCCGATCAAACAAATGGTACAACTCAAAAGCGCCATCTAACATCATTGAAAAACGGACGTGCACGCCGAATACTAATTTTGATTGTGCGTAATGCGACGTTGTGCCGCGAAATACGACGGCACTTCGACTTTTGTGTATCGATAGCGCCCTCTCGTAGCCAGGCAATCGTTCTATGTCTGTAAAATTTATTTGTCGGAACGTTGAAGACGGACTTTTTATATCGCATATCATTGTAATTTTTATCAGATACAATTTTTCAATTTACTTTTTAAAATCCCATTCTCCTGGAATAGAATATATTATAATTTATAGTACACAGATAACACAAAGATTTTTTAGGTAGGTTAGGAGCTGTTAGGAGGAAACTATTATTACAAATGTTACTAGATACATTATACAAAAGATTAAAATTAATTTTACCTACATATCATTCATCCAAATATAATAGGTGCGTAAATCAAAATCCGACATATCCATGTCAAAACTGTACATTTTGTCATGACATAGATTTTTACGTATTTGAAACACACATTTGATCAATAAGTAACAACAATCATCATACAACCCAAAGAAAATTTACTCAAAACTTAAAATATTTAAAATACATAGTTACACATTTTATTTACATTCGTTTAAAAATCAAATATTCACTAAACTTATTGAAACAGTCAACGAGTTTTCGTTGTAACAATAATAGTTATTTCGTTGTAATTAAAACGTATAGATAATCTCTTGAAGTTTTCTAATTTGTTAAGTTTCTTATCTATATATATAATATAAATAAACTGATTGTCCTGAGTGGTTCATCATCGCCTAGCCGGAACCACTGGACGGATCTGGATGAAATTTGACATAAGGATAGCTATTATGACGTAGGCTTCCCCTAAAAAAGAATCTTGGAAATTCAATCTTTAAAGGGGATAATAAGGGGTAATAAATAATAACTTATTTGGTATAATCCAATAGTTTTTTAAATTAAATTCTGTAAAACTATACTTATATACTATGTTATAAAATAGGTCGAAAATTAGTCGGAATGAGAATTATTTTACGGAAAATAAAACAAAACCCATTTATCAACTGGATTTAATGTTTAAACGTGCCACCACCGTAGGAGAACAATAAACAACGGACACGGTCGATTATTTTGTCATGATTTTATAACTATGTATAGTAATATCATTGATTATAACAGTGTTTATAAACAATGGTAATATTAAGGCTCGACCATTCATCGGAAGACCGTTCACGCTCTGGCGTTTCGGAAAACAACCAATAGATGGCGATCGCGAGCACGGTTGTTTAGCCAACGAGTTTAGATGCCAGTCGCCAAGCGTTTCAGCCGCGCCACTATCACAAGTATTCGGGGTCGACTGTCGCACTGATGTCAAAAGTTTACACCGGTCCAGACGCGCATAGATACCACCGTAGCTTTCTAACCAGGAAAATGGTGTTGTGTGAACACCAGCCCACTACACGGCGTCGTGAGTTGGCCGATTGTATACAAGGAGTCAAATACTGACCAAACGTCAACTCCGGTTCCTTTTCAAATCGCAAAAATCTTTCGCCTTTTACTAAAGATTTCCGTGGTGGGGAGCATTCTAAGGAGTCTAGTAATTTTATTTTTATAACTGCCTGACCTTTTCTGGTCGGGCTTCTTATGCGTCGTTGCTATATTAATAATTTACATATTATGAACCTACTTTGACGGTATAAATTTATTTAAGTATATTCGTGACAACATTTTGTCATGGGTATATATATTATTATATATATCGTAATGCTTATTGTTAGCGACGTGTACACTGTATATCCCTAAAAAAGTAAATATTATGTCTACAACTATACGCGCTCACTGTAATATTTGCATAAAAACAAATTAAAAGAATTTGTCAAATACTCAAATGTCAATAAATTGTCAATAGAGTAATTTATTTAACTATTAAAAATATTGTATAACATTGATAATATTGCAAGTTTTTTTAAATCGTTTAATAATACATTTAAACAAGTTAGAAAAACTCATATTCAAGCTTTTTAAAATTCCCTGAATTATCGCTCAGAATCGTTTTACTTATACAATAATATTATATCATTGAATTCAAATTTAACACCATTCATTACAGTGACCCACTTATAACCTACTGTACAGCAGAGCGACATCCACATATAATTTTTAATTATAAAATTTAAATAGATATCTATACAAGAATGCTCGGTTGAGTCGGCTGACACGCCATTCATAGTCGTTTTCGTATGCAATGGTTTATAATTTCTACTGAATCAAATTAATGCTTAGGGAATGTAAAAATAAACATTTACATTGTGCCATTCGGTATGAAATAGAGACGTTCAAATTTTTTAAGGCACCCGGTGTCAATGTAATTTTGTAAACCAAAATAAGCTCTACGGGAACAATGATCTTATTCTGTAGAATCACCAAGTTTGATGAATTTTGAATTTCTAAATTATAGTCTAATACTATGATCACTTATATTATGTAGGCCGTTCCCGGTGGTACCGGGTCAACCCGAGGTGGAGCAGGAGCGAGCTCCAAAATCTCCACCACCTTTAGAAAAATTAATCGATCTCAATGCGACTGAGCCTCACATTAATTGATCATAGATTAAATATACTATGGTTGGTTAATATATTATATTTAATTAACCAACTATAGTATATTTAATCTATGATACGGTACACGCCATCAATGAGGTATTTTAAAGATTAACGCAATTCTAAGACGATGACAGTTGCAAAGTTGAGCGTGTTCAAAAAAGCAAAAATTTCAATTTTCAAAAAATCACATTTTAAAAAACGGGCGTATACGTCAATAATTCGATGTTCTAGACCTCATCTGTCATCAATAAATTCATTTAAATAATATATGATTTAATAGATAAATTGTCAACAATCCGATCAAACAAATGGTACAACTCAAAAGCGCCATCTAACATCATTGAAAAACGGACGTGCACGCCGAATACTAATTTTGATTGTGCGTAATGCGACGTTGTGCCGCGAAATACGACGGCACTTCGACTTTTGTGTATCGATAGCGCCCTCTCGTAGCCAGACAATCGTTCTATGTCTGTAAAATTTATTTGTCGGAACGTTGAAGACGGACTTTTTATATCTCATATCATTGTACATTTTCAAAATGCAATTAAAACCACGGACCAAGATATCGGTTACGTTAGACAAGGGCGTATTTATAATCTATGATCATACTTTTAGCTTTAGAGAACTTACCAATTTTTGTAAAGTTGGTGGAGATTTTGAGACTTGCTCCTGCTCCACCTCGGGTTGACCCGGTATTGCAGTACCACCCGGAACGGCCCACATAATATGAACGATCAAAGCAAAAATATAAAATTAATGTTAATATTCAAAATTTATCAAACTTGGTTGATTCTACAGAACAAGATGATTATTCCCGTAGAGCGTATTTTTGTTTACAAAATTACACTGACACCGTGTGCCTTAAAAAATGTGCACGTCTCTTTTGATAACTTCATACCGAGTCGCACGATGTAAATGATTTTTTGCAAAAGAATTATCTTCAAAGTTTTTTTTTTACATTCCCTAAGCATTAATTTGATTCAGTAGATAATTTGTCATCCGGTTTGAATGAAAACAACAACATTTTCTCAACTCCTGCTTCAGTGTTTCGAGATAATATTATTATACTGTATTTATAGGCACACAATACACTGTCGTGCCACCGCTATATTATATATTTTTTGCCTTTTTGGTAATCAGTAAAAACGACCAAGGAAATATAAAGAACACGAAAAAAAAGAACGAACAAAAAAAACCAAGACAAAAAGAACAATTCAAAAAGTATTAATAGATTTAAAATCTTAATTATAATTTCAAATTCATATTATGAGTAATTTATTTTCAAATAACGTTTACCACTGTGGCATTGTACTTGGTTTTAGAAGTGTATCCTTCAAAACTCTTATTTTCACCACTTTAATATGATTAAAACATTTCTATTCCTAAAAATTAACTTCAGGGTAAAAGATAATTAGTTTGTAACACTAACAAATAACAATTAACACATTGATGAGTCGTGACTGTCAACAGACCACATTTTGTTTAATAAAATAATAACAAAATAGTTAAGCATAAAGAGTGAAAAGGTTACCTACATAGGAAATGTCCATCAGTACCTAATAAAGTTTATTTTGCTCTAAGCTTCTAATCTCTATATTTTACCACAAGTTATACTTCATTTAAACATAATAAAATTATTAAATTTATACATTTATTCCATCAGGTACTTTTCTATTTAACAATTTGAAATTTCATTCTACAAATACTATTACTCATTTCTTATTCTTAAAGTCCTATACTAATAATATTACCATATTTCTTAATAACTCTTTTTTATTTTATACGTGTATAGTATAATATTCAATATCCATCATACCTGAAACTTTTTTTTACATAACATGTTATTTCCGTTGAAACGTTCTACTTAGGTATAATGTAATATTAATATTGTAGGAAAGGATTTCAAGTGCTATAGGTAATTGCCATTATTATTTAGTTTATTAGGTTTATCGTGTAAGTGTGTAAATGAGCGTGTTAATCATGCACAGTTTTCAATAAAAAAATAAAATTTATATTGACTATTTTTAAGCGTTGCCCATCATAAGAATTTGCCCAAAGAATTACAACAAAATATCAAAAATCGATTGATGGAAATTTGTTGATTTACCGGTTTGGATAAAAGTTAGATTCGAATTAAATAATTTTTTTAATTCAAACAATTCATGGTAAATAGTTTTTGACTTGAAAACGAAATTGACTGAAAAAATGAAATGTAATAAAATTAAAAACAAAATAAATTAACGTAACTTACTTCTTAATATGAAAAATTAATTTGTTGATTTCACGTTAATTAAAAAAGAAATTTAGTAATTTTACAGTTAAGTAAATGAAAATCCAAAATTAACTAGTTAAGTTATAAAGTTAAAATAAAATTCACTTTTCAACTCGTTAATGCCCAACCCTTGTAATCTACTAGCTGTTCCTGTGCACTTCGTTGCCCGTTCAATGTACCAACTCTATTTATATCTCAAACTTTGTTCAATTCGATATTTAATATTCGGTGTACGGTGTTCAAAATTTATCTTAACTTTTCCGTTGCCCGGAATAAAAATTCTGATTCACAGTAATATATTATCAGGTAGGCAATCTACTTGTGGTAGATCGCGGACCACGTGAAGTTTTAACGTAAGTGGTAAGTGTATTTAACTCTAAAGTATCAAAGTTATACCAAGTTTATGGTTTTTACTTCATTACACCTACGGTGGATTAATATGATCAATTATTACAAAATCCTAACCTATTCTAACCGTACTAAAATCCAATGAATAAAAACAAACAACAATTTAACGGGGCTAGTATTATATATATTGACAAAAAATAATAATACAAATCAACAAATTTACCCGATTAACCAATAGCAACCAATATATATAACCAATACACTATTTATATTTTTAATATGCAACAATTTAATAAATATTTATTTTATTATTTAGTTGATTTTTTTCTGGATAGATGGCGCCACTACTGTATTTTTTACATCCAAATTTCCTACTTTTCCGGTGGATTTTCCTGATATTTTTTATCGTTAAAACCTTCTCCTAACAATTACGAACATCTTAGAAAAAATTGAGCCAAATCCGACCAGCCGTTCTTGATTGATGAGGGAACACACATTTTTCACGCTCCATTTTTATATATACATATAGATATAGATTATAATATGTCTATGTGTTACAGTTACGTCTAGTTGCCAAGGTAGATACAACAAATCATTTTGTTTTCGTCTTTATTAATTCTAAATTCACTACATTTAAAATTATCATTTATAATTTATAACGCACTTTTACCATGACCGGTTTCAAAAACTTAAGTAATATCATTGATTATACATAGTATGTTTAATCAATGGTAATATTCACATTCATGAAACGTATTGTTTAGTTTTGTTTAAAACGAGTCAAACTGACAACGTGTCGGCTTTTAAGTCAATGAGCCAAACGTTCAACGCTCAAAATAACACGTCAAAGGAGGGGGGCATGACCCATTGCTTTGTAAATGGCAGTTGTGTATGAATATAAAACATATAAGAGGTAGAATTACCTATACATGGCTAAGTATACTTAGTTAGTAACCTAGTTAGTATTAGGTACTTACTAGCTACTAGATAATACTTAGTAGGTAATGGAATATTTGAATACAAGGCCATAAATTTGACCATGGGCAAATATTGAGGAAAATCATATGAAAAGCTTAAATCAAAACATCACATTACAATTTATATTTGCAATTGTAATAACACGAGTAAGTAGGTAAAGCAAAAAAAAAAAAAGTATAGGTATGTGTGAAGTACCGAACACTAGTAAGAAGAAATATTAAATATTATGTATTTATGAGTAATATACCTATAATCTGTATTAATATGTTCATAGTTCATACAAATGCCTACAAGATCAAATCTAAACACCCATTTCAAAACTATGATTTTGGTACGTTGTGTTGTGCTCAGGGGTCTATTTTTGATATATACCTAGAATATATTTTAAATACTATACAAATTAAGACATTTATATTGTATAGAAAAGTCAGTCATCAACTTAATGGCACAATGAGTTAACAATAGTTTTACAAGCAATTACATAATATAATAATACACAGTTGATTTAATTTCCGTTTTTATACTATTATAATATTTTTAATAACCATAAACAAGATTACATTAATTTGTTAGTGAAATAGATTGAGAAACGGCAAATGGATAAGTTATATATTATATAAGAAGAAAATAAACAAAACAAAAAATCAAAATGTCTTTAACATCTAAATAGGTGTTTAACATATTATAACAAAAACAATGTACCATAAAATGTACATTAAAAATGGCTAAGTACAGCAAAGTATATTATAACACCTAGATTAAGCACAGAAGTATTACTAAACACTTAACTTAAATATATTGGATCACTTGTCCAATCAATGTATTATGTTTATAGATACTAAAAAAAACTTTTGTAGTGACTAATAATTGATGTAAAAATGTAAAATATAATCAAAATCCTCATACATTTAATAACATCTTAATTTAATGAATGTAAAATCTAAGTAAAGTATATTTTAAAGTTAATTTCACATCTGAAATTCATACACCAAACAAGGTCAAATTGTTATTATTTATTTTTCGTATTTACTTATTTTAGTTAAAACATTAGTTTAGTTAATCTATTATAACAAATATATGAAAAGTTTAATTATGATTTAGGTTCTTATATAATAATATAATATCTACATTATATTATTAAGAGAAGTACAAATAAACAATATTAGTGCAAAATTGTAATGTTTCTACGAGTTTTAATCAAAAAATATAAAAAGAGATCGCAACGCAATACATATTTTTTTTTTAAATTTTATTGCCATAATTTAATTACAACCACGACAGCACATATCAAAAACAACAACAAACGAAACATCGTATTTTAGCTAACAATTAATTATTATATTATTTAGTTACGTTGAAAAAATAAGAATATATTTTAAAACAAGATACAAAAATGAAAATTGATTTAAAATATCAAAACCATTAGTTTAATTAAAAAATTGATTAAATGGAAACTAAAAATATTTTAACTTTATTAACTTACCATGAGAATTAAAAGAAGGACCATTTTAAAATAGTTATTATTAATAGTATATACCATTTTATTTATTTGACAAGTGTCTGTATAGTACATAAGTATTTTATATAGATATTAAATTGTACCGATTTTAATTGGTTTTTTACGATAACACGACAATGGCCCAGGTCATGGATTACACACACTAAGATTCATTTACTACTCACACAATGACAAATGTTTGCCGATAATATTTTTGCACAATTCCTAATTTGTACTACTTAAAATATTCTATGGGCCAACAGCCTTTATGACCAAGTGGCTACCTATGCAATGTACATTTATGAATTTACTGACAGTTAATGCCATCTAGTTTCGAATTTTGTATGTTTTACAAAACTGCGTTAAAAACAGAAATTGTATTTTACAATCTATTTTAGTATTATTTTTATTTACTATACCTAATCGCTCATAGGTCTCTCAATTATTCATGACCTAGTAGATCGCGTTATGAGCCAGTAAATTGACATAAGCACTTCCTCCTGACACTACCTATTTATCGTTCGACTCGCAACCATTCTATCTTAAATCGTGTTTCACAATAATATTATTATGCATTTAAGTGACCCGTGTAAAGGCCTGCGGTTGATTAAATTGTGTCTGGCACTTCCACCGCTATTGGAATTCTACGGTCCGGCACTATAATTACGCAGTGTTTTCGGGTGGAATACAAACGACTCAGTGATACATTGGTTTAAGAGAGATAATACGACTAGGCATATAATAATAATCAAAATACGCTGATCTATTCGAAAATTAGTTGAAATGAAAATTATTTTACGGGAGCAAAAATAAAAACTTATTATAAACTAGATTTAGGGCCAGTATTACAATCATTGATTACATTTCGATTACGCTTAACCGACTGATAAGAGATTTTCTTACCGGCCGAATTCGGCTGGTTAGGAGTCCGTTAAATTTAACCGCAGATGGTAATACTGGCCCTTAATGTTTAAACGTGATTCCGATCGTGCCTCCACCGTCGGAGAACAATAAACAACGGACACAATCGATTATTTCGTCATGATTTTATAACATGTATCTATACATTTATGTATAATAATATTAAGGCTCGGCTACGGCCATTCAACCGTTTATGCTCTGGTATTTTGGAAAACTGCCAATAGATGGCGTTTGCGAGCACGGTTATTTAGGCAACGTGGTTAGACGCCGATCACCCAGCGTTTCAGCTGCGCTACAAGTTTTCACGGTCGACCATCGCACTGACGTCAAAAGTTTACACCGGTCCGAACGCGCACAGACACCACCGAAGCCGAAGCCGAATCTTTCGCCTTTTACTAAAGATTTCCGTGGGGGGGGGGAACATTCAAAGGAGTCTAGCAATTTAATTTTTACAATTGCCTGACCTTTTCTGGTCGGGCTTCTTATGCATCATTGCAATTTTAACAATTTATAAATGATGAACCTATTCTGACGGTTCATATTTATATATGTCGTAATGCTTATTGTTAGCGTTGTGTACATTGTATACCATTATATAGCCCTGAAAACGTAAATATTATATTTACAACTATACGGACTCGCCGCACACAAACTAAAACATTTTATTCCACCGACTGAACTTATAAATAAACAATAATTGGTTAGTAATCATTTCTATAGTAAGTAAGTTGAATAATTAAATAGCATATTAGGATCTAAAATAAGAACGGCGTTAAGGGGATTGCATCACACGTATTTTTCGTATGTTTTAGACCATTAAGCGGAGGTAAATTACACATACTAACGAATGTCCGATTTTAATTTTTAATATATATATGAATTCTTTGGCAAAATAACTAGGCTTTCTAGAAAGTCAATTTTCAATTTTAAAGGACCATAAAATTTGGATATTTTTTTAAAAAACCTCATGAAATAATTGCATTACATATGTGTTTATTTTGGGCTTTTTGGGTTTTATATCAAAAAAGCAGGTAAGCGGTTGTCGCTCTACTGTAAGTTGGTTACAAGTGGGTCAATGTATAATGGCTTGTATTAAACTTGAATTTAATGCAATATCATTGTATAAGAAAAACGATTCTGAGCGGAGATGGTTTATCAGCCTGGATATTTTATGCTGTTATTATTTATTATATTATCATATGTAAGTTGAATTAGTATTATAATATTGTTATTTTTTATTCGTTTCTATGGTGATAAACAAAACGTTAGAAATTAAAATCCCATTTTTAGTGGTTTTTCGTATTTTGGTGGTTTTTCTTGTGGCATTAAATAACTATCAATAAAATCGAAAAATGACCTCTCTAAAGTACCATCTTGATCCAATTCGCTAAAAGATAATTATAATATATTGAAATTGAAGTACTCCTCTGGTAGAAAATTTGTATACAGGATATAAAAAAAAAAAATAAACACTATTGTAAAACCACTAGATTCCTCGCTCCGCTCAGAATCTTAAAGTGGTTCTTACAAAGCATAGTCTAGGAGCTTACGAATTCAACTATTTTTTCGAAATTTCAATCGAACTTCAGGAAGTATGTTTAATTTACTATCGCTTTTGGTAGTTTTTATAGGTGATGCATAGAAGAATATATTTCGTTTTTCTCGATTTATTGACATTTGCGTGTGCGTGCGATAGTGGAAAAGGACGGATTCCTTACGTATCTACGCACACTAATGATAATTTACTTCGCACACAACTACACTGCGTAACGAGTATAACATATCGAATTGCCTATACGCGACCCCTTATTAAATCACTGCCTTCAATCCCCTTAAATAAGAGACGGACAATACCAATGTATACGAGTAAACTCAAATACCCAATTGAACCGCATCCACTTTGGTATCACATTGGCACGTGAATGCTTTTAAATAATTAAATAGTATAAAAACTGATTGTCGTTATTTAAAAAATGAACAAAAAAGGAAAGGATGCATGGCGAAAGTGTGAAATTTTAAAATGTAATATCGTGATTTGTGATAAATATTATTCAAAAAATAACAAACATATTTAAATATTATTCAAGAAATAACAAAAATGTTTAAATATTATCACGATATATAATAGTTTCTATGAACTATACTACTTATATTACCTATCTAGTATCATATTACCTATGCCCTATATCATAATATTGATATACATACTTAGGTAAACAGTATTTACATTATTGACTTTATCATTCTATAGTTTGTATAGGTACCCTGGTACCTACGTCGTACGCGCGTACCTATACAAACTAGATAATATTATTATCTAGTGAGCTTTGTGGAGTTTTTTTATATTTTTATTTTAAAGCTTATGAGTATTTTAAAATTTTAAATACTAAAAGTATTCTGAACAACTATTTAGAAAATTTTTTAAAAGTATTTTATTTACAATAAATGTTTTTCTTGTTTTTTGGACATTTTTGCAATATTATACACATATTAAATCAGGCGCCAAGTACCTATCATTAACTTGAATTAAATTATATTTAGAAATATTAAATTATATATGTTAGCGATAATTTCAAACTTTCCCAAAGAAAAGTACCATTGGTTTAATATTCAAAAACAAAAACTAAAAAGTATTTTAAAAGCATTTGGAATACTATTTTTAAGAAGTATTTCCCACACGGCGATTTTCTGGCGGGACACTTAGATATATTTGAATATTGTGGGTCCGTTGCCAAATGAGAATATATATATTTAAATTACTTATGAGTTGTGACTCAGACATTTCTAATTATTTTTAAACCAACGGCACAGTCTGGTTTATTTAGCACATTGTGCTATGTGCATATTCAAATATGTATTTATACTTTATTTTTGCATGTGCACAAGTTAAGTGTGAATGAGTGCCTATTTTCAAAACTTACAATTTTCAATACCAAATGTATAGATCTTCGATAAGCCAACAATATCGGGATCATTTTACTTGATTGTTAAAGAGGAAAATTAAATTTACATTAAACTTTAATAAGTTAATACGAAGATGAAATTATAGCTGTGTTAAGATCTTTCAGGGATGAACTTTTTAATTGCAATTTTTACGATAACATATTATAATTCATTTAATTTAAGATTATTGCATTTTTGTTTTACAATAAAGTATATTATTTTCTATTTTGTGTGTGCAATAAAGTTGTAAAAAAATCAAGTTGGGAAAGATCATTTGTGAGTGTGCTAAATTCTAGGTTTTTAAACGTATTTTAATACAATACAATAAACTATAATTTCTTAGTACATAATAAATTAAAAAATGTATATTAAATACTCATATTTGGATATTTTTTAATACTGGCTTCAGGAATAGAACCGTGGTTATAAAATCTTAATACAAGCAATTGCAACCATGTACTAGTAACTAATGTACAGATGGACGGACAGACACAACAAGGATATAAGGTGATCTAAACTTATGTTTAGAAACCTAAAAGTAGGTATGTAAGAAATTGTTGATTATAATTTTTTTTAATTATTATTTTAATGACAAACAATTTCAAACTAATAAATTATTTGGTGATAAAGACATAAACTATTATGCTAAAAATGATTTGGAAAGTTTGTTGATTATCGAGGACATGTTATTTCTAATTATATTCCTCTAGAGACAAGAAAGAAAATCTTTAGTTGCATTGTATGTACTAAATCTAGAACTTGTTACTGGCTTTTCAAAATATTACATTAAAATTAATTATTTGTTATCTTTATTTTTAGTTTTTATTTGTATCCCAGTCCTTAATATATTTCAAGTTTATTTTTTTTATTATATAATTATTCCTTCTAAATTTTGCAACACAAAAAAATTATATATTATGAATTTATAACCCTAAATACTTTAAATTTGCATCAAATGTTTATGTATCCATTTTCCATTCATGATAAAACCTCAAAATGTTTTGACTCATTTTTAGCTATTTATAGCCATGTAAAAATTTTTTAAATTTAAATATTGTATTTTTATTGATTCTCATATAAAATAAACCAATCAATATGATTAGAGCCAGTAGTATAAGCAAGTGTTTAATATATCAACCAAAAAATAAACTTAAATAGATGAAAATATGGAATTAAAATCGTGAATTTAATAATAGATATAGGTAGATATAATATATCCTACTTTATATAATTTAGAAAATATAATTGCAAATAAAATATATTATATCGTAAACCATAAAATATAATATTTTTATGATGCAATGGTGCATAATTTACTACATTACACATATATCTACACTAAAATCTGTATACATTACATTATTACAAGTTACAACTTACACTAGAGGTAATATCTGGTATAGGCATGTTAAATAAAAGACTAATAATTATAGAATAAAGTATATATTATTTTAAAAATAGTTCAATACCTACCATTTATTTGGTTGTGTACAAAAATATATTTACTGTATAATATATGCTCCGAAAATCGTTAATTTTAAAACATTTTTATACATGAATCACACAATAATATTTATAGAATATATTAGGTATGCAATAATAAAATCTTGCCATGATTAGGATCACGATTATTACCTGCGCATTATAAATTTTGGGCATTCATAGGATTTATTACCAAAAAAAGAACGAAAATCAATCCATTTTCTATTTATTACAATTTAAAGCTATATAATATAATATAACACGATAACTACGATAAGGCGTAAAATAGTTATTCCCACGTGGACGTGGAATAAAATATGAATGGTTATTATATGACATATTAACATTTACCGATATATGGATATGGGTGTAAAATATATCTACAACTACCATTGGTCACAATCAATGCTACTAGGTACATACCTAAATTTATAATTTGTCTCCATCTTACTAACGTAGGTACAAATGACAAATTGTATGTTCATTATTAACAATAATACATTTTACTGTGTTATTTTTAAAATTAAAAGTGAATTGACTCATGAAAAATTTTAAAGCTAAGATCTAAGGTATCTCGGAGGTTTTCATAGATATTTTTATTAAGAAACAAGTTATGAAAGTTATGATCATACATGTATGTACAATGTAACAATCTGTACATTTTAAAACTATCATAACTTACTTAAAAGTAGTAATCTTAGCTTTAAAATGTACCATGAGCTACTCTTGATATTTACTTATTCACTCTAATTTTAAAATAACAGAGTAAAATGTATTATTATGAACGAAAAATTTGCTGTGTTGTACGTCTGTTAATTCTCTTAATTGGAATATTCCGATATTGTACTTAACAGTTAAATTATGATATACATACTACAATCAGTGGCGTAGACAGGGTTTTGCTTTAGGGGCTGATAACGTGTTATAAAGAGAAGATTAAACTATACCAACTATAGGGTCCCTTGCATGAGTTATTGGTATACTGATGATGAGTATAATACGACATTTTTAACTTTTGAAGCAGCTCTCGTAAAAATTACATTTTAATAGGTACACGTTCACAAAACGCTGGAGGTATTTTAAATTTTTCAAAAAATGCTGGGAGGCCCCCAGCCCCTTTAGTCACCCCCTGGCTTTGGCACTGACTATATAAGAATTCGAAATATGAATACAAATAACGTAATACAATTATTTTTTAATGTACAGGGATATGTAGGCCTAACACAAATTATGTATGTTCAGAGGTTCACCCATATATTACAATACGTAATCTAAATCTACACAATATTATTATATTATACTATTAGTAAAATTATATAGGTATAGGTATAGGTTATATAAGGTAATTTACGAATGAAATTAATAATAATTATGATAGTAATGATAATATAAAATATAGGTCAGTGTACAGTATGGTATTACAAGGGTAGCGGGTGATTGTCCGAAACCTGAAACGACCGTCAAGGCAGTCGCAGCAATCGCTGCCGTCGCTGAAACAGTAGGCGGACGTCCGGCGCGGGACGCCGTGGACGACGTCTTGCTGACGAACGGTTCCACGTTTGTCTTGTTGTAGTTGGCATAGTACCAGTCGCTCGCCGAACTCGTCTTGAACGGCGTCGATTGGAATGCGTCCGTTGACCTGGTAGGCGGTGGAAGTTGGTACGCTTGCTGATGGTTGTTGGCGCCACTCTTCGAGTACTTTGCGTCTTCTGCTGCCGCTGCCTGGGGCCTCTGGTGCTGAGGCTGTTGTTGTGGTTGCTGTAGCTGTTGCTGTTGCTGCGACTGGCCCTGTTGGCCGGGTGGGCTCAACGTCACCTTCACGATGGACGGCTTACCAGTGACCACTACGCCACCACCGTCTTTGTGTGGCGCCGGCACCTGGCCACCGGTTCCATCTTTTTGCACCGGGATCTGGCCACTGGTTCCATCTTTCTGCACCGGAACCTGGCCACTGGCTCCATCTTTGTGCACCAACACCGGGCCACCGGTTCCGTCTTTGGGAACCGGCAGCTGACCACCGGGTGCCAAGAAACCGGTCAGCGACGATGGCGTGGACACGTTGACCGCTTCGGAGACCGCTGCGGTCGTACCGGGCGCCGTCGTCGACGCTGCTGTGGTGGCCGGATGCGTGACGGTGGCAAATTGGCGCTGTTGTTGGGTCGCCGAGCTCGTCGTCGCGGGTCCCACTGCGAACACACAACTTTGCGGGTGTAGGTACATTAAAAAGCAATTCTCACGAGGAAACGACTAACTTAACCTGCAGCGTGGGAGAGGGGAGGTGGGTGTAACGATTGGGGAATAAAACTATTGAGATGAAACCAAAAAAATCTTCTCTAGTGTGTTACTTGAAAAAATATGTACATACTATATTTACTACCTATAAAGTAAGTTAAAATATATATTGATGTGTTAAGGTTTCCTCACAAACGATAGGTACTGGGCTTTTTGGACTAATTGTATAGTTGAAAACAACTCAATAAAGCAAATATTGTATTTAATTTCACATAGATATACTTGGGTGAGTTATTCGGGAGGGTAGTTTAGTTTCGATACGATTTAATTAGATAACGGTACATATTAATTTATATCATAAACGAAAATAATTTTAATAAGCTCGTAAATAAATAATCTATATTAGATTAGTGGTGCGCGCTAGATCCTGAAATGGGTCTGTTAATGGAAAGGGGCTTTTTTGTTCTTAGATACACAACAGTGGCATGCTCAGCTTTTTCAAAGGGGGTACACCAATTACTTTTCACAGACCGCGTTATACAGTGGTAATTAGTAAACATACTTTTATACTCGTAACTTGTGTATTTTATATGACAAAAATAGGCGAAAAAAGGGGATATTATATGAAGTTAACAAATGATACGTCTATATGTCGTTTTAAAATGTGGTATTACATAATATAAATATATAGGTATGATTTAAGTATTTCAAATTGAGACCCAAGTCTGAAATGTTGTATATATTTTTAATTAAATAAATATCGTAATTATTCATGAAGAGAATAATTTCGCATAAATCCTATCATTAAATACATATAAATTAGAACTCTCATTGGAATTTTCGAATGAATATATTAACTTTCGGTATAAATATAACTAATATAAGAGAACTGAAAAAGTTTTAACACTTTAAACATTTACTATAAGATATTTTAATTTTATATTGTGTTGTTTAGGTAAGTATATCCTATACAGTGAATAAAAATATAATTAATTTATGTATTTAGATTTGTATTTGTAAATAAGTATTTATACTTTGTCAAATAATTACTAGACATATTTGAAAATTAATGATATTTTTTATCTGATAAAACTGACCAGGAATTCCTCAATAGTTCAGTTTCTCACAATGATCAATTTTTCGTTTAGCTAGTAACACAATATTATACCTACATATATAAATAATTATATGCAGATTATATAACCTGTATACAATTGTTATAGGTACATATGAGTATAAGATACCTATTTTTATTTGGAATTTAATGGACTAACCTCCTCCCCCATTATGTGCATACCACAGACTCATACACAATAATGCCATTACAACTATATTAGAACTTGGACGACATGTTGTTACCTGTTGACAGTTGAACAAGTGAATGGTTAGCTGAATCATTGCTTTGTAAGATGGTAGTTGACGCCAACGTTTGTTGCTGGTTGTTGGTTGTACTTGGCTTAACGGTTGGTCTAATGATCGAATTTATAGTGGCTGACTCGAACAAGGAATCACGAGTCGTGATGTTTATGAATTTAGAATAACTTAAGTCACTGCTGGAAAATCTATCATAACGGTATGGTGATTCTGTGGTGCTGCTAAGTTGATACCGTGGAGGACTGCCAGAACCTATAATTTTATTGGACGCACTAGTATTTCTGTAAATATTTTCTACGTCATCTTCGTTCTCCGCGTCTTCTCCAAAGAAATTATTATCAGGAGTAGTCATCATTGGTCGGAAACCACTAGTGCCCGGTAATATTGGTGTAAAATTATCTTGGTCTACTGTTGACGTTCTTTTTGGCAATGAATTTTGTCTGCCATCCTTGAGTCTTTTACCGGTGCCTTTTGCTTGGCCCCATATATTGTTCAGACTTAGTGGTGGTATTGGTACGCCGAAAAATGTATACGCAGTACCACCGGCATTGCTCTGCACCGAGTGGTCATCAGTGTAAGTAGAAGAGCTATTAGGCCGAGAACTGGCATACAATGTTGGGGTATCACCGGGTACGTAGTGTGATAAAATTTCAGGAGATATTGTCGACAGTGTTTTCTCAGTTGAATAACCTCTTTGGAGTTCAGTTTTGTCATTTAGATCGACAACGTCATCGTAAAAATAATCTGTTTCCTCTGGCAGTGGCTTATTTTTATCTGATTCTTCGCTGTTTGTCCACGTTGTTACCTTATTTGATGTCCCTGTATTTGCTGAAATAATATTTAAATATCAGTAAGTTGAAACCCATGTTTGTAAATTTGTAATACACTACTCTTACCATTACCAACAGGAACAGATTCGATTTCACAGCCTGGAATGTTTTCCTCTATATTGTTTGATTCTTTTTCGTCGCAGTGCTTCGATGTAAAAGGCATTTCTCTAAGCAAAGTACCGTCGGTACATCTAGGGCCAAAACTGTCAGCTGTTGTTCTTAACCATGATTGCAACCATTTCATGTTGCAAGCACAGTGTACTGGATTACCTATGTAAACATAATATTGAATTATTATCAAATGAAATAAACATTTTATTCGTTCAGCTTATAATATTAATCTTAATATATTCATATTATTGTTTCAAATACTATAGTCGTATTGTTCTTGTATATTATTATAATATGTACATTAAACAATATATAAGACAATTATATGAATAATACAACTGCAATAAAATCAATTGTATAATGTGTACAAAAAATAAAATTTACCATCAACATCCAAACGGGATATTGTAGGTTTGATACTGTTAAACGTGGATTCTGAGAGTGAAGTCATCTTATTGTCCCGTAAGCTTAACACTCTTAAACGGCTCATTCCTTCAAATGGGCTTCCAACAATATTACATAATCTGTTGTTATCAAGCTGGAACAATACATATTACTCAATGATATTTTTATGTTCGACAATAACAGTTGTAAGAATATGTTAAATAGCTTACTTTTAACATGATTAATGAGTGCATATTTTGTATGCTTCTAGTAGTTATTTGTTTTAACTTGTTATGGCTTAAATCAAGGACTTCCAAGTTTCTTAGATTATTTAAACCAGATTTCTCCATCCCATTCAAATAATTGTGGCTCAAGTTCATCATAATTAAATTTGGTATACCAACAAATGCATCACTAGCTATTTCATTAAGTTGGTTTTGTTGCAGCTCAACAATTTGTAGCATTGGTAGATTCACCATAGCTGCACTTGGCAAGGAAACCAATTTGTTTCTAGCCATTTTTACAACCATAAGATTTGGCAAGCTTTGTATGCCATACGAAGGTAATGTATTAAGATTATTTCCTTCCATTTCTAAAATAGTCAGATTTGGTAGCTGTTGAAAGGCCCCTTCATTTAAAATGTTTAAGTTGTTTTCTGACAAATACAACTCTTTTAGATATGGCATTGATGAGACCATTCCACTTTTCATTTGTTTAATTTCGTTATTTCTTAAATCTAGAATTTTTAAGTTTGGATTCGCTGCTAATGATGACGGAAACTCTGATAAAGAATTATGAGAAATAGATAGTTCTTCGAGTTCCCTAAATAAATACACAAATTAATATGCATTAATGTAAATAATTAAATAGTTTAATTTGACTTACTTATTAACAGAAAAATATGATTCATGAATTTCAGTTAATCTATTATGACTTACATCGAGCTTTTTCAATTTTTCATTATTAGCCAACAAAGAAGGTTCTAATATCTCTAATCTGTTACCTTTCAAATTTAATTCGTTCTAAAAAATAATATAAATTAGATATTTTATATGTTTAATTTTATTAATTCAAACTCACAAGAAGAGGTAACTCCTTAAAAGTATTTGGATATATAGTTAATAATTTATTGTCATTTAATGTCAGAATTTCTAATTGGTTTAATCCACTGAACGCCCCATTATCCAGTTGTTGCATTGAATTGCCACCCAAATAGAGCCAACGCAATAAATTTAAAGCAGTCAATGAATTCGATGGTACTCTATGAATACCATTATCTAAACAAATAAATTCCATTTATAATCAAATATTTAAAATATAACATATTATTGTATTATTTTAGTATCAAAGCCTATGATACGATAAAACACATACCAATTATAACGAAATTATTTACTAGGTTACCTGAAACATCAAGAAGCTTCAAGGCTGGTAGATGTAAATCTGTTGAACTATCACTTGGCAAGCTCATTATTTTGTTATGAGATAAGTATAAGTATTCAATGGCTCTTGGCATACCACCTACGAACTGTAAATCATATTTATATTTTATTTTTAGTAGGTATATGCATGGCAGTTAGAATTTTAAAAAATACTTAATAATACAATCTTGTGATTTTATATGAAAAAATTGCATACATATTTATAAGTTAAAATACAGATGTGATACAAGAAAATTGTCCATATATTTATTTTTCCTTTACACTGTGGTTCTCAGATTAGAAATGTGTAATAAAACAACATGTAGGTACCTACGACTTCGTTTGTGAATCAAAACATATTGAGAGAAATAATAGTTTAAACTTTAATTTAACTTAACGTAACGAGATAAGTTTAATCATAATAGTAGGATATCAACTGAATCATTTTGATCAGTAAAAGAAACTAAATTCATATAATTATTACATTTGTATATTATTCTAATCTAATATTAAATATATTTAAAATAAAATACGTACTTGGTTAAGTCTATTGTAACTTGCATCAAATTCGTACAAATGATATAAATGGGATAGTGTTAGAGAGTTTATAGAATCTATGTTGTTATGAGATATATTGATATGTTCTAAATTTGGAGTATCGATAAAAGTGGTCGGATCCAACGAAGAAACAATATTGTGACTGATATCAAATCGCCTTAATGATGGTAATGTAGCTAGCATACGCCGCTCTAGTTTGTCAAATTTATTAAACGATATGTCAAGCCCTTTTAACATGGGTAAATTCCATAAAGGAATTGCTAAGTAATTGGACAGTGAATTATTGGACAATCTCAATTCTCTCAACATTGGCATTGCAGTAAATGTTTCTCTGCCAACCCTTTGCAGTTTATTATGTTCTAAATACAACATTTCTAGTCTTGAATGTCCCTGTACTGATCCATAAATTATGTCCTGTAACTGATTCCTGCTGACATCCAGAAAACGAAGTTTAGGAAACATGTCTAAAATTAGTCTTATTGTCATCGCGTTGTCTATAGAATTTTCGGATAACCATAATTCTTCTAGATTATTATCACGGACAGGTGTAAATGACTCTGGGTGGATGTGACGTACTTGATTTTTGCTTATATCGATTGACTTCAGATTGGGCATTCGATGGAACGCTCCCCTGCGTATGTCACTTATCTTATTCGTGGAGAGGTAAACGTGACGTAATGATGGTATATCTACGAATGTGGCTTCATTAATGAATTCTAATTCATTTCTATCTAGTCTGATTGTAGTCAATGAGGTCAAATCTCTAATTGCTCCTCCGATATTGGACGCATCAGCTAACTTGTTGCCGACTAATGATAGTTCAATAAGTGATGGCAAGCGAGCGAAAGCTCTAGGGTGCATCCACGTGATTCCACAATCCGTGAAATTTAGCAAAAATAGTCGAGGCAAATCTTGTATAGTGCCTACGTCCAATTTTTGCATTTTTGGAGAACCAGTGATATGCAACTGTTCTAGAAATGGCAACCCTAAGAAATTTCCTGTCCCCATGTTTATCAGTGAAGACGCTTCGATTTGAACATACCTCAATCTAGCTAAGCCAGATATTATTGGTAATCGGGTCAATGAACCTGCAATTAGCGATAGCGCTTCTAGTCTAGGTAATACCATTAAACTTTCCTCTGGAAAACTTCTAAGTTCTGCTTCTACTATGAACAATTCTAATATGCTTGTTTCTTGATCAGACAACCAGTTGGAGGCAACTTTTTGAATTCCATTTTCTCGTAACATTAATCGTATAATTTTTAAAGTTGAAAAAGCATTGGCAGGCATTGACGAAATGGCATTGTTTTCCAATATTAGTTCGTCAATTGGATCAGTTACGGATGAGGCTAACTGCTTTAACTCATCCAATATGGTCTTCGAATCTCCATGACTACACCTGAAATTTGAAGTATCAAGTAAATTATTAATGACCAGTAAAAAAATAATAAATGCTTTATAACATAAAGATAAATATAAAAATAAATGTAAAACAAATAAACTGCAAGTATATAGATAAACTTCTTTAAGTGGTAAAATAATACTTTTCTTCTAATGATTATTTCTTTCTAAACTTAAATTTGTATTAAGACAAAAGAGAGAGGATTTTATAAAAAATTAAGTTTTCTTTCACTATACTTATTATGCATATAATTTGAATATCAAATTACACAACAATACAAAAAAATATTTGATTTGATATTGTACAATATATTTGGAAGTGCAAAAAAAACAATAGTCTATTAAATTGCAAATATTTTTAATCTCACAAACTAATTTTAATCTTTCTATTTTAAAACTCTTTAGTAAATTACACTGATTAAATAGAACTAATATTGTTAATAAGTGTTAGGACTAAAGATATAAAAAAAACACAATACCATTTTCTTTTTTATGAAAAATTATTTTAAAATGATAAAAATGTATGTTATGGAATTTTTATAAAATATTTAAAATTTATAAAATCGTGTAAAATATAAACATTTTAATAGTGGTTAAACTACTCAATAATACATACCTATAGCTAAAAATCTAAACATTTAGTATAATAATTGACTGTAGTAATATTTTTTTTTCGATTTAAAAGGGAGCCGCAGTTAATTGTAACAATATAATATTGTAAATTTTGACAAGCAGGTATAATTAATCTGAAATTATTTACAGTTAACAGTAATTTATACTTAAAGATATGAAATAATCATTTAAACTGGTACGTAAATAGGTATAGGTATCTAATTCAAATTGTGCAACTGAATATAATTGAATCCCAATCATATTATTTACATTTATATAATTCTATTAATATTAATAAATTATAAAAATATTTTAATCATTATTGTTAGTGTATCTATTTAATAATTATAATGCGTAATAGAAGTTCCCGCGTATATGAACTAAACTAGGTGGTACCTATTTATTAAATTCCCAACCCATATAAATATAAACTAGAAAGACAAACTCCAGATAAAAGTATAAATTGTAATGTAATTTATAAATTATAGGCATAAATAAATTGAAAGTCTCTCGATTTACTTGTGTATATGGTACACGTATTATTTATATAACAATATAATCGTGAAAAATATATATTCTTACGGGTAAACGATGAAATCTATCTTATTACGTCTACCTATTGTGTAGATAATAAAATAATGGCGTGTCAAAACAATCACAAGGAACAAAACATACCTAATTATAGGTAGGCACCAACCAATATAGTAATACATAATAAAAACGTTTCTAAAAACCACGACGGCGGCACGTGCAAATAATAGTACCTACAGTGAACATTAGTATTGATACAACCACATAATATGGGCACGCAAAATAAATTTTTAAAAGAATGGATGTGATTAACCGAGCCTGGTTTCAAATTTTACATAAAGACTACATATATCGTAAACGATTCTGACCAATCAATCTCACTTGGGATGAACTGAAGAACAGTAAAAAAAATATCTTCATTTATTATTTATTGCTATCATGGTATCGTTACGGTCAAATTATTCCAAACCATCAATATTTTATCTAGTTGTTGACGGACCACAGAAAATTTTGCATATTGCATGCAATGAGAATATATTTTTTGTCTATGCTCAATAGAGATTTTAAAAAATAAGGACTGTATTGTTTAATATAGGTACCTGTAACACCGTAAGCTATTAGTAATACGGCAGCAGGTTGAACTAATTGTTGAAAAAAACATCACAAACATTAAATAATAATAATTATTATACTTTATTATATAATATAGTTACATATTAAGACAATATTTATATTGACGTTCCCATAGTAGAACGATGTGAATATATTCATGGTAATATATTATTTTTTTTTTTATATCAAAAAAGATTACTGTGCCTCACTGAGTTAAAAACTCATGTGGAGGCCCATATAATATTATGGTATTAATAGTTTTAAAAATATTCTAAATATTTAAAAAAAAATAACCATGTCTACCTAGACTTAAAAACTAGTTAAATGATTATATACATATTTGGTAAAGATATCAAGTATAATTAGTATATTATTTACGGTTATTCATTTCAAAAAATAAAGTCAATTTTGTTCAAAACAATATTTTTAATTATTATATTATTTAAAAATATTCAATTTTTTGAAGTGTTAAATGAATAGGTAAATATCCTGTGTTATTATATAGGTACCTAAATTATAAACATTTTCTCTCGTAAGCTGAAATAATGAATTATTCAAGATAATAATATAATAGGTATAATAAAATTACGATGTAACTACTTTTATAGCTACATTATTGCTGTCATAATTTACTATACACCTATACTTATATAGCATTCAGGATTAGCACCCTTATCAATTAGCCTTAGCTGCCCTGCGATTTTCGCCTACGCTAAACTAAATATAAAACGTGAATTTGTATTTTTAAATTATCACAGTGAGTTCATATAGGAGGTATACTATCTGGAGTACCTATCTGAATCAATTATCTCCACAGATAACTATGAAGGAAGTTACAAAAAACTATATATAGTATCCTAGATACTAGATAGTACCTATCTATAATAATAATAATAATTTGCTAAACGTAATGTACCTATATAGTAACGTAATGTATGTACCTACTGCTAATAGGTAATGCTTATATAGATATAGGTATGTGCTTAAGTAGTATCTGTGTAACATTTTAATGGTATTTATGATTTTATTTGTCAACGATAGCTGGTATTAGATATTTAACTATTAGTAGTAAATAGCCTTGGTCGATATGATTAAATCTGAGTAAAAATGTACACTGTATTTGTTAAATCTAAAATGGTTAAAATTATTATGCAATTACACGTTAATTCACTGACTAATAAAATTCAAGAAATCAAAAACACAATTTTAAAACCACAATATACTATTGGCAATGGAAACACTCAATCAGATAATATAATTTTGCGTAATAATAATAATAACAAAAAGGTGGACAAGTGGGTATCGCTCTGCTGTTCAGTAGTTATCAAGCATGTCATTGTAATGGATGTGTTATATTTGAATTCAATGATAAATAATTGTATACGAAAAACGAGCGATGACGTGTCAGCTAAGCATACTTGTATAAATAATCAAATTTAATAATGAAAAAAAAAATTAATAAAATACGAAAATATCTCATGGCTATAAATAGCGTGATTTTCCAGTGAACCTTTTCTTTTTTGATAGAGGTAGAAAAACTTGTTAATAATCTTCTACTAAAATTTCTAATTTTAGCTATGAAACAAAAAACTTATATGAATTTCTAACTGTAATATTATATTGTGTGGTAACGGCGGGATGTGAGCTATTTCAGTCGTGTGCGACGTGTGCGGCACGTATGAAGATTTGGAAAGTACTGTAGGAACATTAGATGGTGGTTAATTTACATTTAAATATTTAATACCTCAACCGAGGGTTTAATTAAAGTGTATAAGATTTTTTTTTAATAGTAGGTAGCTACTTTGATTACGAAATACTGAAATACATTTTTTAATTGTAATTTTATCCATAGGTACTAGGTAGGTACAATGTAGTTATGTGAACCATGTAACGAACATTTTCTTTTATAAAGATAAAAATTAAAAAATCGATAAACAATCACTATTTTTAACTTTTCATTTGGACAATAATAATAGTCGTTTGGTAGATGTTGAAAGTAACTAAGGGAAAATTGTAATTTTATTTCAATTACATTTTAAAGAAAAAATTGCATGTACGTACATTAATTTTACATGTTTATTATAGACGATATTAAAGTCTAATATTAAATAATAATCGTGCATTCGTGCCTACAATATATATTTTTAATATTTTTGAGCTTTTTTGAGCTGTGATTAACTATACAAGAAATGTATTATACCCCGTCAATATCAATAAAAAAAAACCAAGGGACTCATTATGTTGTATTGTTGGTAGCTAACTATAGCTAGTTGAGTCTATACCTATTATAATAATTGTGTAAAATTTGAATATAAAAAGATTCTGAGTGAAGGAGAACGGTGGTTCAGTATTTAATTCTTAGGGCAGTAAATATTATTATAATATGTTATTTATATCATTATTTATACCTAACCTAATAGGGTCGTAGGGACAAAAGCGCATAAATAGGATTTTTTTGATAAGGGGGATATGCATTTATCCAGTTGTTTCTAACTCCAAGGAGACTTCGAGACCTATTTTGAATTTTCGTAATTAGTATTTGAGTATCGCTTAAATACATTTTTCGAAATAGAGCTCGATAAGTAATTTAAATTATTCTATACAACACTGCTTTCCGAAAATACACGCTATTGCATATAGTTACGGGTTAACTATATAATAATAAACAAATGAAAAAAAATAAATATCGTGATAAAATTAAATTATTATTTAATCATAAATTATAATCCGTTTTTACTTTTCACAAGTCTGAGGCGTTAAAGTTATAAAGTTATAATTGTTATGATGGCTGCACAATATTATATATTTATATGATCATAATAAAATTACTCAGCACTTTACATGTTGCCTATACTGAACTCCTAAAAAAAACGGTTGTTGATTTCACTTTGTGTCGAGTGTATGGACATTGGACGGTATGGTATATTATACGTTCATAATTTACATGGAGATACGTATACGGTACCAATGGCGTACGCTGGTAATGTTCGGGGGGGAGGGGGGGAGGTAAGTAGGGGTTACTTGATAAACAATTTAAATGTTTATAGAATGCGTCGCTAGTGGTATTAGTGACTTAGTTTGATTCATAATTAATAGAGTTATGTTTTGGTTTTTGATTTTTTAATTCGTAAAAGAATTAATAAGCTAATTTCTAAATAGATTGGTTGTTATTTATTAAATTTATGGAAACTAGAAACATTTAATTGTATACATTTTCTAAAACTATCAAATCAGTGGGAAGTAGGTACCTAACACTACATACATTATTATGTACCTATATAAAATAAAAATAAAAATGTGTATGTTAATTTAAAATTACATGTCAATTAATTCAAATTAATTCTGCCATCTGTAAGATTACGTTTTAAAACTAACTATCGACATTTTTAATTCATAAATACTTTTTACATTCTCTACCTATAATATAGGTCCTATATGGAAGAAAACATGTCACAAACTACATGTACTTTATCGCTATAGGTAATCGGATAGTGAAACTACAAATTTAAAGATTAAAATATTTCCATCCCTCCTGTTGACCAATTCCTGCGGATGCCGCTGTGCATATGCCTTGGACCATGTATACGGTTTGGACCACGGATCAGAATTTATTCAGAGTTGCGAACACTCACCATATCTGTATTTCGTTGTCTCGGCTGGAACATTTGCACCGCCGGACGGCATCACTGGGCTGTGGGCACGTAGCCGCCGCGGTACGCGGCGTCCTCGCAGTCACAGCTATGGCGATGAAGACCCATAGCAGTGCCAGCAGACCGTCGGTGGACCGCATTGCGTCGTCATGACCTCAACCGGCCACGGTCTTCTCCTGTGATCAAAATGGATAACAATTAACTTCACAAATAAAAACCGTTTAATAAATATTAATTTTATAATTATTAAATTAGGTATGTATGACTTGCGATGGGTCTCGTTGTTTGCCTATTTATACACATAATATGGGTATCACTAGGGTATCACTATGGACAATCGCCAATTCCTATTTTCCGGTACCGTATATACGCAAAATCCAAAGATTGTTCACGGAAGAGATACCGTTCATATTTTATGTTTGATTTTATAATTGCATTTATTGCTGTCTAAATCAAAAGATGTCTTATCCGATTCTTATCCGAAGAAAGTTTAAATATATCATGTTTAAATTATAATCATCCCCCAAGCCATAAGTACTACTGTTGGGTAGTTCCTTAAAATCATGTCAACTCACGTTAAAACACATAAACACCGCATATATGCCTATTGTAAACTAACCTTACAGATTGTAAATTTTCTAAATAAATGTTAAAAAAAAAATTATAATCAGCCCAAATATATTTATAAGCATCGAAATAATAATACTAGGTAGGTATAACAATTTATTATATAAGTATCTACTCTAGTGAAGTTACTGATAAGTGTCAATACTATTTACCTGTTCAAATTTTAAAACTCAACTGGTGCATAAATGTATTTGAATAATTATTCATTTGACAATGTTTTTAATTTTAGTTTAGTTTCACTTTTTAAATTTAATAAATAATAAAATTGACTTTACTATTCCAGTTAAACTGTGCTAAAATATTAGCACAGTATTTTCACTAAGGGCTACTTTCCAATTATTTAAAATACCTACTGTGTACCTTTATTTTGGACATTTTTATACAACTTTTAATCCGCACATGCTAGTGAATTGTAAGAGCTGGGAATACTGGATGGCGTCCAATCTTATTAATTACCAATACTATTTAATTATACATCTATAATCAGGTTACTTGTAGAAGTTAAATACTGTCAACAATAAGTCTGTAGATGTATCTACTGACCATAAAATTAATTGGCGTATACATGAATTAATTAACAGTGTGGACCAATTTTACTATAAGTCTAAATTCTCAAGGGGAGTGGTATCATAGTTATGACGTACCTACCTAATATACCAACACAATACTTATACCTAGATTATTTCAAAACTTATTACATTATAGGATTTATTTATTACCTACAGCAGTCAAATACTGGTATAAAATATTATTAAGGACAATTAATAAATTATACACAAAATAATACCACTACCTACACGTTTTTTTTTCGTACAGCAAAAAGTGTGTCGTTATTGTTACTCCCAGTTTAGGCCCTGAATTTATTATACTTATAAGTTACAAAAAAATCATGACTAGAAAACTTATAAGCCTTAGAAGTTTTTAGAAGTTTAGACCAAAATATTATCATAATAGCACGAAATTCTAAACATTAAATCACTAAAAAAATACTTTCTAACTAATTAGGCGTAATAATGTCTATATGACTATATATACTATAGGTATAGACTCTTGTAAGTTACGCTACATAAGAAGTAGGTAGGTACATCGAATTCAGGTACATCAAACACAAATAAAAATATTTTTCCAAAATTTTCCAACTTTTTTCTGTAATCTATATTGACGAGAAATACTAACGTAAAATAAAATATAGACAACGTAAACATATCTCTCGTTAATCATTAAGTATCAGTAATAATAATAGTAAATATTAAAATTCCGTGTGGTGTGGATTCGCAATACTAAGTCTGTTGTGCTAAATCGACTACCTTAAGTTGTAAAAAGTATTCGATTAAGTGCATCAAATTGATAGGCGTCTATAATATTATATTAATTGCCCTTCAATTGGATAGGTAGGATCAACATTTATTAAAATAGCGTATTTTCGCGTTTATATTTTCCAGTTATATTATTATAGTGCTTAGTTGCCGTATTGTAATATTGACTTTATTGTTGCAACACACTCATCTATATGTTTTCATACAATGCATAAATTATATTTTATATATTCATGTCCGTATAGACGAAAATATTTCATTTTAACAGTAATTTATACTTATTTATACGATACGTTATATTAAGCAGAGCACTACTTAAATCTACTCTACGCTCGACAGTCGACTCAATTGGACTGGTCAGACTATTTATGTACCTACGATATTATATTCTCCAGTGGTTCGATGTACCTATAATAATATTATTATTTATTATGCAGTAGATATTATGTAGGTATACTGCACTATTACAATATACAGTACATTTGACCGTTGTCTCGGTCGTTTGCGACTAGCGTTTTGTATATGTTAAGTATATACCGAATATGATTTAAATTTATTAGGTACTGCAGTAAGGTTAATGGCTATAATATATGTATTAACTACCTATAATATGTGAATGCGATTATGTACAGATAAACGTACAAAATACACAATACAAATAAACAATGAACGTATTTGATATATTACCTAGGAATACAGTATAGTCACAAGTCACATATTACACAATCACAGTATAATTATACATTTATAAGTATATGCGAATATTTTAAATTTTAATGAAACGCAAGATTAGATCGGTTTCCTTCCTCAGTTTCACGTGTTATATATGTTACACTGTTTACAAATATATGGTATAAATCGCGTATCAGACTTTCACGATTGTGACTCTCGTTTTGAGTTCACGCCAGATTAGATAATATAAATATCAACGAACACATTACACCATAATAGTATTATCAATACAAATATATTTATCTGTGTGTTTTTATTTGTAATAATGTTAATTCGACCATGAGGTACACATAAGATTTTTAAAAATAAATAATGTTAAACGTTTAAATCAATTTTAGATGTTATAATACCTAACTTTTTTTAGAGAATAAGAATATAAGATAGGGACACAAATATTAAAAAAAAAGACCATATAGTTTAGGAAAATATAAAAAATACATACTTTTTTGTTTCTTAATATTTTAGAGTCTGAATGGAACGAGTTAAGTTACTGACATACCGTATGTGAGAATAGGTTCGTCGTATAATCAGCTTAAAATTAATCATAATATTTTGAAAATGTCGTTGTGTATTATATAGGTACCTAAATAAAAATAACGCAAGTAGTAGTAAAAATATTGAAGTCTATATGAATAATATTTTTTGTTCTACAACTAAAGAAATATGATGTACCTATATGTATTTTTGTCAAACCCTTTCTCATTTAGATAATTTTTCACGTAATGTATATTGTGACTTATCACTTAAACGTAGTTATAATAATATGTATTTTATAATTATTCCAAGTAAAACTATAATCCAATGAAATAGACGATACATCACAACATTTAAATTTCATAATTTTTAACATGGCAATAAGAATACATTTATGTTTTTTTTATGTTGCTGACATGTTGTTATACCTATTAGTTATTATAAATGATATATAAACAATTAGGTTCGTGGATAAGATAGTATTGTTAATCTTTTAGTAAGTATATTTGGATATATTCAATGCGTCATGCGAACCACATAGTCAGTAATCAGTAGGTAGGTATATAGGTAGTAGCATTGATTATACATAATACATACTATGTATAATCAATGGTAGTAGGTACGAAACTAATACTGTGGCATTGACGTGTTTGAAAGAAAAATAATTACTTAGAAAATAAAATATAAACAGATGTTTATAAACATTTCATTTAGGTAGATATTCAAATAATAAAATATCATACGTTACATTAAAACGTAGATTCGTAGCTACGATTGTAAGATATATAATAGTTAAATAAATCATGTTAGAGAATAGAGATAGTTTATATGGGCTAAAGTGTAAAATTCAAAAACCTTTAAAGGCACGTGTTCGAACTAGGCGTAGTGTGAAATTCACTTAAGTTTCTTCATGACATGGAAATAAATCTAACTTAGCGTCAAAAGTAACTTAACTTTTTAACTGGTTAATGGACAACCTTGTTAATAATAACTATTTCGTTAACAATGGTCATAATTTCCAAATTATTTAGAACACACTACGTTAATTTTCACTATATTATTATAAAATTATAAAATATCATTATTTCTATAGCATATTTAATATTAAACTGCGGTACTAATATAATATAATTAACTGACTTATGATGAAATATTGTATTTCATTTTACACATAGCACTATATAAATACATCACCTATATAGGTCTTGTTAGACTTACCTGGCTGTATAATTATATACACACACCGAATAAATTCGCTAATTAATTATTATTTTTTTCTCTCTCTGCATTTATCAAACACATTGCGGTATTCACCCTCCACACCATCCATAGGTTTTTCATTTTCTTCACTTCTCCCATTACTGCATGCTCAAGTCGTCACAACATGTTTTCATTAATTTCCCTTCCTTAACTTTCCACCAGATTATTACAACTAATTCGTAAATTATTACTTTTATAGGTACTTAATATAATCCTTTATATTATAATATGGCCATATACTGCAACAGTAACGCTACATACTCACACGCTATATACCTACATTACTCGTACAAACATTTTTAATTTGCACTTCTCCGTGTTGTTTTGGTCTCTACTCTCTATCAATAATGAATAAACTACCGTTTTACCAGTTTTATAAATTATTATAAGACATAATAATATTATATGAAACAGTTACCTACCTATATCTAATTAACACATTTTAAATATGTCGGTAATCACGATTCACGTACCTATCTACATGACTTATGTATACTTACCTAGGTACTGGAAAATGGTAATTAACAATTTATAATATAGTATATTCGAAATCATAAAAGCGACGAATTGATCGTATTTCCGTAATTAACGCGAAAGTCGTATAATATTAGTATCATAACTTTTCATATCGCACAACCGGTGGGGAAGGGGACAAGAGCTAATCCCCAAATTTAATATATTTATGTACATTTTAATAACAATGAATAATATAATATGTTAGTAAAAAACAAAAAAATTAATTTTATGGACTATTATACACATTTTTAGTTTGGCTTTTGGATTTTAAATCATCTAATACAAACTTGTATATGATAGCGTTAAAACCATAGGGCATAATATATAGGTTTACAGTTAAACTTTGAAAGCCTTAATATATTTATGAATTATAGCTCTCTAGTTAAAACTTAAAAAGGTCTTAGACCCACAAATAGATGCATTTTTAAAAATAAATAAAATGTATAAAACCATCAGTATAAGCAATATTCCTTAGGTTCCAAATCGTTTAATACCATTATATAAAATTATAAGTAGTATACTTTAGTATTGAAAATATATCCTCATTTCTCAGGCTGATATAAGTGATAATATGGCTAACCCGATTTAATTATTGCTTATAATTTAATTTTCCATCAAAATTATGGTAGCGTGTGTTCAAAAATAAAAATATTTACTTGAACATATTCACCACTGTTATATAATAGTTCCTTGCAAGGAAAATGCTTGATTAAAGCAGAATTATTCAGTGTCGATAACAGTATACATAGCTATTAATTATTTTAATATATTATGCAATAGAAATAAATAATTCAGGATCTATACTTTTAATTCACAGTCTGCTATCAATTGGCCACACGACCCGAGTTATGTGCAATAAATGTAATATAATATATATTTTTAATTGGGTATTATTATTCTAACGAGAAGTTGCAGAACAATAACGCACATAATATAATCAAATATTTTTTACGTTTTATAATCTCTAAATAACTGTGAAAAACAATATTGTGTTAACTATTTATCATACGACAAGCAACGGTTTATCTTCGTCGGAACGTCCACTATAGTAACAATTATTGTAGTATACAATAATCTAATAATTTATTGGCTTTTATCTATATAACAATATTTTAATAGCTGTATCCCAATGGCCTACATCGCCGCAAGTATTTTTATAAATAAAAAAAAAATTTGAAAAATATTCTAATAAAAAGTTACCTAGCGGGTATTTACATATAGGTAAATCGATATTACTCAAATTGTCAAATTAAATTTATGTTGTATTATGCTGTACCAAAAGTAATCAATAAATAATAGTTTATAATGTATTGATACTAATTACTATAACAGGTACACTATTATTGATATATTGTACTATATAAAAAGAATAATTTACCTATAGACCATTTTGCGTCATTATGAAAATAACAAAATTTCCACTCAAATAATAATACGTATACCTATAATTTTCATGTTTTGGCCAAGAATATATTCTCATTTGTTCTATCATATATACATCAATAGTAAAATACAATACATTTATACATTATTATCGAGATTAAGGAAAAATTGTCGACAACTCTGTGCACTCTAAATAAATACCGTAGATACATTAAATTTTCACCAAATGTTTGTATTAGACGTTTTTGTTTATACCTTTTTTTGAGCTACTTATAAGCGAAAGAAAATTTAAACTTGTATTAGTTTTTTTAATTATGGTCGATAAAAAATTTTTTGCTCGTTAAAAAACTTGAAAATGTAATAATAGATTTCTCATAAGCTATAGTGGAAATTAAATGAAAAGTTGAACATAAATCCACAACATTTTTTATGAGCGTCTGAAGTAATTTAGATAAAATTCTTCAAAATCACAATAATTTGTAAATTATTTTGAGTTAGAAATACATAAACAATTTTCTATTTATACTTAAGATTTTAAAACACAACACAATACAAGATTCCTAATAAGTTTTCCTATCTATACCAAAAAAAAAGATTTTTAAGTCAAATACACTTTTTACGAGTATTTGAAGTTTCAACATTCGATATTCACCCATAAATTAACGAATTCATCTAACAATTTTTTTTATTTTTCTGTAATTGAAAATTAAATAACCGTATAGTTACTTAAAATGTTTACCAAATGTTTATTTTCAATATAAATATCTACACATTATAAAATTGTCTAAATATTTTAACTCTTTTAAGACATTTAAAACTTATAATATTTTCAAGTTTTTTTTATAAATGTAAATACAATTTGTTTGGTTGGATCAAAATGTTAAAAAATTGAATTCAAGGTTCCTCATATTTAGTGGATATATTATAGCAGTTCAGAAATATTTAAGTTACATATGCACGTTTTTTTTAAAAAGCATATAAATTTAAAATTTTGACAACATCTCCAAAGTTCGCAAATTTGTAAATACGAAATATGTATAAAATATTCAGTTTTCATAGCTACAGATTTAAAATTTTAAACATGGTTACTTATAAGTCCATCTTATAAAAACATATAATTATCAAAAATAGATAAAATGTACTTAGCATTTTTATTTATAGTCATTTAAATTTCAAATGTTGATAATATATATTGGATATTAAGCAAAAAAATAACAAATGTATAACGATTATAATGTTGTAATAATTACAATATAATTCTTAAAACATTATTAGGTATTATTATTTAGTCTTCATTATAATATACTCAATGAGTTTTTCAAAATATTTAGATTAAAATTAAGATAATTTATACGAAAAATATATTCACACCACTCTACGGTGTGTCGTTATTGACCATTTAGTAAAATAATTTATAATAGTAATAACTAATCAATAGTGTAATATTATTATAATAATTACAGTAGCTATATAATATATGCAATTTGTTTTTGCCAAAAAATTGGTTCAGCTATATGATTAATAGTAAGTATTGGCAAACTTAGTTCCTTCTCCGGTCCTCGATACCACGCAAAAAAAATAATATGATTACTAGTAGATAAACTACTAGTACAGTACTATTTATACTATCAGAAATATCAAAATGACTGCCTCTATTCAGAATCGTTTTTCGTCGTATGCAATGATATTTTATTCAGGCCTAATTGATGACGAGTGAGCGACTTTCCCGGTTTTTTTTAAAAAAATATAATTTTAATTTCATAATGATTAATGTTGATAATGAGAGTATTTCTTGAACATATTATATAATATTGGATACTAAAAGTTGCTGATAACATCGCTCCGTTTGTCGCGGAATAAATTGAGCTCATCGGCGACGCCGTAGAAACATTGTAGAAACATTGTGGAAACGTTTTAAAAACATTTTGAAAATATTCACTGCCACCGATCACAATATATGTACCAGGGATGTATGCTGGGAACTGCATGGCCGTCGTATGAACTGCCGCCGTCGCCACCACAATATTATGCATCGACACCTTTACGACTGACAACGGCGCCGAAACTGAACAACGAGCACCGACTAGCTCATGCGACCCTGTTACCGCGGAGTCCGTTTGTCGGTGTTTCGGCCACCACGATCACAATATCACAATATATTTATGTCACGTAATGACCGCGATTTGATAACACTGCTGACATGATGATTACCACCTCGGGACCTTTACCAAGACGCGCTTCACGTCTGTATTTTTTAAGAGGACATTACACCTACATGACGTGTTGTCTCCGTTTTACAAAATAATATGTACAATACAGCAAAAACTGTTTTTCGCGGGATAGGAACGGATTTAAATGCTCTAAAAAACAAGAAAAATGCCTTAAAAAATGCTTTGACATCAAAAAATGCACTAAAAAATGCCCTAAAAAACTTTAAAAATGGGTTTATATTCAATAAAAACAAAATTTTGAATTTAAAACTTATAAAAAACACATTATTATGAAAAATCTAATAAAAAATATTTAAATACAATACAAACTTAATTAATTAACTTCAATTATCTTCTATCCATCTTCTTTTTACCCTAAAAAATTTAAAATTTAATAGGTATACCATTTAGATAGGTATATTCGTTATACTTTTACCTTTTACCATTTAGGTATTTTATTTTTTTTTAGAATGAATGTGGAAAAAATGTTGAAAAAATTACTTAAAAACCACAAAATGCACTTAAAATTTCAAAAAATGCTCTAAAAATGCATTTAAGTCTTAAAAAGGCAAAAAATGCAAAAAAATGCAAAATAAAAGTTACATTTTTTAATTCTTTGATGTATGAAATGAACTTTTTGCTTGGAAACCAATATTTTCGGACATTCAGAAAAAAATGCAATTTGCATTTAAATCCGTTCCCTAATTATCATACAGTAATACGAAAAAAGTTAAAATTGTTTCAAAATCCATTATTTTTGTTTTTTTCAAACTTAAATAACTTTTTTTTTAGTTCCGATATCGAATAAATAAAAACGACATTTCTCGTTTTTATGTGGTGAAAATGTCGTTTCTTAACTGTAGACTGTAGTCTTTTCGGGTCTATCCTGCGCAATACAGTTTTGGCTATGTTTTATATTAATTGTAAGACGAGACAACGCGTGTGGGTGTGAAGCATTCTCTTAAAGTAATTGACATACTTAAAAATATTAAAATTTTAAAACTTAAATATGTTTTAGATTCTGTGCGGAATAGGTAATATTATTTCAATAACTCCCGTAAATGACCAATTAGGATGAAGCGTATAGCAAGAGTCCAACTGATTTATTAATTCAGTTCTAAATTCACTTTGTTTTCTAAACCTATTCTGAATTTCTGACATTCTGTTATATTAACTCTATATGAACTTTTGTTTTGTATATTTTAATTCTGTTAGTTTGTAAACTGTTATCTAAGTACTTTGACCGTGAACCATATTAAACTGTATTATAGGCACCTACCTGCTGTAATCTTTATTTGTTATCATTTCTGATAAATAATAATTATTATGTTGTTGTATATTGTATTGTACAACTTTGTTTGGCATAAATAAGTAAAATAAAATAATAGGTATGCTTTCATATTATTATGTAAATAATGATGTGTCTTATAGGCACTCTTATTGAATGTATACCTACACAACGCGTCTATAGTAAAAAATATGCGTTGATCTTAAACTTCGAGAGTAGTTTACTGGTTGAATATTGTTGGTACTTTTTTTTGGCTTGGAGGTTGGGGTCAAAAGAAAAATTTCACTATATAATAATTAATTTAAATTCTTAATATGGACATTCCTAGTTCAAATTTAGACGAATATATTAAACGTATATTTAAATGTAAAATGTTTTATTTTTACCCGAAATAGACTGCACTACATAGCTACAATATATTTTATAATGACACTGTACAAGTACACAACACTCAATTTTGTTTTCACATATTTTAGAAAAAATACACATTATTTACTAACAATAATAGGTAAAATACGGGCCTCTGATTCAGGAACTTAATATAATATTTAAGGCCCTAATTTAATGCAAAATCTCTAGAGGGGTCCAGGAATACACTTATATACAGCACTGCAATCCCAATGACGATGGAATAAAATAGTTCGTTTCGGATTGATATTGGACTTAGGAATGTAAATTAGGTAGGTCCATTAGTACATATTGAAACTGAATTGAGCATTGATATAAGTAAAATATGAAAATTATTTAAAAGGAGGTTATGTCTATGACGGAAACTACAGGATAATTGGAATTGGAACACTTAGTTAGGTTCTGATTCAAAAATATAGTGTGAAACTAACTACATATTAATATATTATACAAGTATACCAATGTCTGAAAAGAACGCATTCGTGAACAAACGTTCATCGCGTCTACGTTTATATTTTGTAAACAACACTCACTTATATCAAATAGAACGTGAACGTAAATCATATTTTTAAAGAGCTTGAACTATTTTTAGACTTTTAGGTCGTTTAAATGAAATTCCATTTGAAAATGTATTTTGAATAATATTATTATAAAAACATGATATGTTAATATATCAATATATTAATTATATCTACCTATTGTCTATATAAATTTTTATATTATCATAAAATATTTTTTTGAAATGTTTACAAAATTAAAAAATACTTTGTACGAATAGTTTAATAAAATTAATTCTGCAACATGCAGAGACGCAGTCACCACAACATTTATGTAACGTATAAAAGTATAACAATCAAAAGGTACTTAATATTACAACTTACAAGATTAATATTAAACTTTTCTGACACGTGACATAATATTGCATAGTGCAGGGAATAATAAGTATTATTTACTAGTAAATTTGTGAAAAGTAAACAAAAATAAATTTATCCATCAATATTTATTCTAGTACCTAGCTACTTTTTTGCATATAATATAGTATATTATGTTTACATTTAATTATTAATTAATTCAAATTATCTACTCATAAGTTATAATTTAGTACTTATTTGGTATGTATTTATTTTATGTAGGTACATGTTACTCATATTTATGTATAATTTAATATAATGGTGAGAGAAGGTTCGTTGTATAAGTAACTTATAACTTATAATGATAGGTTAATATAAGTTATAACCAGTATAAACATTTTTATAATTACATTTTTTTGGTTATTCTTATAATTATTGAAAAAAAGTACTAAGAAGTTCCTACTTTCAACCTTAAGTACCAACTATAGATCAAATTTGAAACCAAAAAACCACCCTTTATGTTGAGCATTTATTCTGCTCTAAAAAGAATCGTTATAGACATGGGAAAAAATTTGTTCGTCGTAAAACCAATATAGGTACCTAGTATACGACTATACGAGCAGACAAGGATCTAGAAATGAAAAAAGGGAGGGGCTAGACGAAAAAATTAACTTTAAGTACATGAAAGCAGACAGGGTTTAAGTTTTTATAATGAATAAAATATTCATCATACGTGCATTATTATTACAAAAAATAAAAATAACAAAATTACCTTTTTATTGCATAGGTATATTATGTAATATCACAGGCAAAAGTGAAATATTTTTAAGTAGCAAAGACTTAATGGGGCTACACCCCCCTCCCCCAATGGCTTCCTTGTATCTGCGCACGTATACGAGTACATTATTACTCACTTTGTTTAGAATCTAAAAATCTTAAAATACAAATTCTTATACAAACTGCTCGAACATTTTTTAATGTTAAATAATCAACATAACATATGATATTTTACTTCTGATAACATTTTTGTCCAATAAAGACAAATAAGTGCTTAACGACTAAAGATTATAATATGATGGTCTTACTTATCCAATTAATGTGCCACGCCATTCTATTCAGATAATTGTTATTTGTTAATGTATATTTTACATTAATATGTGGAAACTATCAGCTATTACATATTGTAATATGTTTATAATATGTACGATATGTATATTATCTATATTATTATTTTAATGATAATCATTAAAAACATATATTAATATACATAAAAAATTACTGAGCGCATAATAAAATGATAAAATGTTGCTATAGAAAGTTTTAATTTAACATTTTAAACATTTTATGTTTATGTATAACTCAGTTAATGTGTAGATTATGAAATAACAAGTCGCGTTAAATATAGGTAGTTACAAAAAAAAAAAAACACATAGGTACAATAAGCGTTTAATAATTTCGAATTTTACATTTTAAAATGCTGCATGTGTAGTCAAATGGACGAATAAAAGTAATGTTTTTAGGACATGCCTATCTGCTTTTTTTACAAAATCTTAATGCTAAAATATAAAATAGTATCTATAATAGTATAAAATGTGTATACTATATATACAATATTATAATATAATAATTAATAGGTACATAATATCGTAGATGCTATTGATACACAGAAGTGCAGAAGAACACATTATTGAAAAATAATATACATCATCATTGATAAAAATTTTAAATGAACTAGTTTTAAGGAGTAGGTGCCTACGGTGAGTTTTTATTATATTATGAATCGTGCAGTTGCCAGGTGGTCAAATCTTATTATAGTTAAGTAGGTACATATTTTTTATCTAAAAATCTAAATACGACTTCTGCAACGCGTAATTTTTACATCACAATTCTTTTTGTTAAATATATGTCGTAAGTGTAATATTGCGATACAAATAAGTTATCTAATTCGAATGTTCTACACTGTGGATAAAATTGCCACAGAATAATTAACGAAAATAAAACGTAAAAGAGTTTCGACTTGTTGCAGTATATAGCGACTAGCGAGATCCATACCATATTATAATATGGAATAACAAAAGCTTTTTTCAAAATACCTCTGACATACATAATTAACACCGTTATCATTATCATCGGCAAGGGAAAGTGTTAACGAGTGTTTTGAGCCGAAGTTCCTGCTATTCCTGCCCATTTCATTGTCGGCATTAATCAGTCCTCAGCCTCTAGTCGTATAATAATAATTGTTTTTGTGCATATTGCTTGCGTTTTAGAAATCGTTAGCGATAAAAAAGAAAAAAAAATTAAATAAAAACAACAGACTCATCTGTTTTTCATTATGTTCTTATCGCAATAATAATAATAATAATTGTAATATTTTATTATTATTTAAATATATAAGTAGGTACCTAATGTTATATATTACTTATAATCTTCGAGACTGACGAGACTAAAATATATGTTAGACTTGTGCAATTTTTGATGAAAAACACATTATGAGTTAATCAGGAATCATAGGAATCTAACGCATTACGAGATTATTCTGTCACATGTTTTTGATGTAACCTCAACTGGCTCAATCTTCGTAAATCAAATTATTCATATAACTATCACTAATATATGTTTTATTACGTTTGTTTTTGTTGATATCTTAAAATATATTTTTACATTTTGATGGCTTACGTGAATAAAACACTGCAGTTTATAATAGCTATAACTATATAGGTAAATGCGTTTTCGTCGTTGTTTAAAATATATAGCGTTACTACGCGCCAGACGCTGAAATCGATTTTAATTAAAAAAAATGTAGGATACCTATAATATAGGTACAGATGGCACTATATATAGTGCCATCTGCGACAACGTAGTGGAAATAAACCTGTACACAACTGCATTATTTAGTTGTATCAAATTTAGACTACCAGCAAAAATAATATAAAATATACAAATTACATTTATATTGTTTAGATATGAATATTATTATATGATAAATATATGTTTAAAATAATTAAATATCGAAAGCGGTGCTTTTATATATTTATACGACTTATACACAATATATGGTTAATGTTGGGGAGTAACTTAACTGAAGTTACAAGTTACTGTAACGAAATTATTTTTTAAGTAATTTAAACGTAATTATGTTGTTTTTTTGTAGAATTTTTTAAAAAAAATACATTATATACGAACTATTTGATAACGAATGAAAAAAACAATATTGATAACTAGATAAGTACGATTTTCTGACAGTATATACATTTTTTTAATATTTATTGAACAAAAGTGTTATTTTTGGAATGGAATTCTCAGTAAAATATTAATTTGTAATCGCATAAAAATTGTGGAACTTGGTCGTTTTATTGCACATCTGCGCTTATATGTTAGAAGTTACATTATAATTTCATACTTGTATGTATTATAGGTAGGTACAAATATTTATTGAGATTTGTTTATAACATTTTTAGTAATGAAAACAAATTAAAAACTCTTACAGTAGGTATATCGGTTATATAAATCGAACACTGCAGTCATCGCGCAGCACTGACACAAACGTTTTAATTTATGTTTCATAATATTATATATTACTAAAGGTATACACATCCATATAATATATAGGTGGCTGCAGTATACCTATTGTTGTATTATGCATAATATAATATAAATATTAACATTATTAATATTAAGACTTTTAACTGGGTTAAGTAAACATTTATTTAATGTGTAACAGCATTTAATAGGTCTTAGTAAGTTTTGGTAGCTGTTGTAAAATAGAAATTTATATATTTTTGTTATTTTTGGAAGACGAAACGTGTTTAGAAACAAATCGTTCCTATAATTCTATCCATTTCGAAGATTCTATTATTCTCTCTTGAAAACATTAATTTCACAGCGGATCACGTGCGTGCATATATATATATATATATAGGTATCTACATCATTATATACCTAACTAGTAACTGCCACGCGCGTTTTATTGATAAACGACGAACTCGATGAACTGTGAATAACCTATATATTATTATCATATATATAATACGTACATACCTATAAAACTAGAAAACCACAAACGGAGCGAATGCAATAATACATTTAGGTGCCTACATAGGTATTATATTATATTTATAACTTCGTAAGTAAGTAAATACAATTACCTAACTATTGTAAATCACTGTTTGTCGTAGAGCTTAGAACCAATTTCTTGATAGATGAAGAGATGGCGTAGGTACCTACAAATTTGTAATCATCACAAATACAAAACCGCACGAGAATATTAATTTTACTATAATATTGTCTAGGGTGATTTTATTATCAATTAAATGCGATCATTATCTCGGTAAGCTTATGTGATTAAGTTATCGTTTTACATAACTTGAAGTTATTACAGCACAATGTTTTAGAAAAAAATTCAAAATTTAACTATATTTCATAATTATCAACTAATATGGTTACTTTTTAAATGACATCATACATTTTATGCTTCATATTAAATCAAAATATTTTTCTAACGATTTCTACGTAAAAATTGAATTATAAACCAATCAAGCACGGATCTAGAAAACTGAAATGGGGGAAATGGAGAGAGTAGGGCAACACTCGTTTTGTTAGAAAGAATTAAAATAGGTATAATTTTTGTAATATCCAAATATAATATAATTAGATACCCAATATATTTATAGGTATCATATTAATATTATGTATTAACTATATGAATAAATATACCACGTCTAAAGAGGGGGGATAAAGCCCCTTAACCCTCCTGGATACGTGCTTGGAATCAGTAGTTATTTTTAGTAAAAATTATTTAAAGTTTAGACGATACCTCCGGTATGTCAGACGTGTATCCAAGACTTTTCTTAGGGAGTGTTTTAATTTTATACTTAAATAGCACTTGGGACGGTGCAAACACTTTATGTGTTAGTAATCAATCTTCATAAAAATAATATTTCATATGTATGAAAGTATACAGAACCATAAATATAATAAGAATTTTTTAGATTTCTGAAACATTATTTTAAATATACTTTTTGTATAAATGTAAACGGCTGCCGGCTCCGGAGTTATATAAAATCCAAAACACCACCCTGCAGGCTATCAATACGCCATTACGGAGTACCTACCTATACTGTGCACCGAGTACCAATATTTAAAAGGGGAAAATGTAAAACAATTTTCTTCTAACACACATAAATGTACTCAAGTCCCCGATTAAATAATATTATACGATATATTAGGTACGTAGTGTATCTACCAACGAAGCATCATATAGGATAGACGGACATAATATAACGTGTACACGCTACATGCTATACCTACATAGGTCCTACACGTTATAATATAATAATATTCTTGTACGGTCTACGGACAACCGCAGAATTAATTCTCGAATACCGAATGAACAACAATTAAACAACAGTTACTGGGTCACTGTTTGCAGTGTTTTATTATCCATATTAAGATGGAAAAAAAAGTACCGCAATAATAATAATATCGGACCTAAGTTCCGGGCAAGTTCAGTGAATGGAACCCGCGATATATGCGATCCGAGTGCAATAGCGTTACTGCATAGCATAATGTTAATATAATGTGCATAGTAATACACCTACATTATGATGTGTTGACGAAGGTTTTCCTACGAAGCCGCGGAAAGGGGAAAACATTTGGCAACGCCATTGCAACACACGCGAGTGTGCCCACATAATAATATACATTATACGTCATGTTATTAAGCATATTGCTGTGTTCACGTGGACGTATAAGAGTATAGTATAATAGGTATATTAGGTATATATTAATATTATTTTTCGTATTCTCGTGGTAAAATAAAATACGACATAGAAACAATTTAAATATTTAGTTAAATTTACTTGGTATTTTAGTAATATTATTATTGTATTTTTCGTATACAATAATATTTATCATTGTATTCTATTAAGTATAGACCATTCCAGTGACCTACTGATTATAAGGACACCTATACAACTGATATCAGAGAAGTACCTAGGTATTTGCCCACTTTTTTCTCCTATTATATAGTGGATAGTAAGAATATAACTAGAAAATGTTCATTTCAGAAAATTAAGATATTCGTATTGTCATTGAAGTGCAACTTGTAGATGTCATTAATATTGTTACTTAATAGTAATAAGTTCGACAGAACGACGGACCTAATATTTATGTGTGTACAGTATACTATACTGCAGTTACTTCTACAAAAATAAAATGTAGGTATATAAAAAAAAGTCAGTTCCTGGCTTGTTCATTATTAATTTATTATTCTAAACCAAACTATTAGATATACCTATTAACAAGTAATTTTTGACTCATACAGTACAAAATATGTTAATATAAGTAGGTAGTAGATAATTAATACCTAATTATAAAGATATACGTTTTACATCAAACTTAACTTAAGTTGTTATTATTTTCTTGAATAATTGTAATTTAATTAAATTGAAATTAACTTTGACTAAGTTTGGTTAGTTTTTTTAGGATAACAACGTAAACTAGGTAGCTTAAAAAAATTGGTTAACTTCCTCATAGTTTTACTTAAGGACCATAATATTTTCAAACACTTTGATTTTTATGTCATCTTACTTATGAAGAGTGTTCTGCGATGATATAACTTTTTTTTACAAATCAGGGCCACTAATTTTTACTATAATATTTCAAGCCAGTGATTTTTTAAAATTTATTTGACGCAATTCTAAATATATTTTATCAAAAAAAAATCATCAAATTTACAATTTTCAGTAAAAAGGGCAATTCTCGTTTGAATAAAGTTTTTAGTATCGCCACTAGGTTCTTCTTAAATTGTGTAAAAAATCTACCTACGGTAGAGTACACACACACACACACATAAATACCTATGTAAAATATAACTTGTATCGATAATTGTGTGGGCATTAGTTTAACTCGAAATTACTTTTCAACATAACGGCGTCGAATTCGGCGCTGAACCGATGACAGTAATAATAAATTCACGGTCAATTTGAAATTTATGTCGTCGATGTTTTAATGTGCATTGCAATGCATATATGAACGATTTTTTGGTTCCTGCGTGATGTTTGAACGACAGTTTGGTCATGTCGGAAACCCGAACGGTTGTCCTATATATAGGTACATACCTACCTAATGTGTGGAAGGGATGGAAGGATGGTGGAAGGAAAGTAATAGTTATACCATTATTCTCGAATTGACGTCAATATACACTGACAGGTTGTACACTGTACACATGTACATAAAATACATTATAAATGCGTAAAATTAACTATTTTTGCTGTAGTTACTCAAACAAGTCTAACAACGGAGAAAACCATCGCGCGTCGTGCTACTTGTTTACATCTACGTTTTAAGAATAATAATAAGAATTTTAAATCTACTCCATCACTCGTCACTAATCAGACTTAATTACAAATTTTGTACTGATTGAAAATAATATTATATCCGGACGCAGACTCTATTATAATAATTATATAGAGTTTAAGATTATTATCAGATGTTTTAAGAGGAAAGGGGCAAAATACCAATTGAAAATTAAATTTAAAAATACAAATATTGACAGACCTAAATGTAAATATCCCTGTAATTGTACAGAACAAGTTTAATAACTATTAACAGAAAACAGCGAAACAACGTTTTTGAAAATAAAGTTAAATTGTTTAGGAACTTAATCTTTTTTGTTCCATTGATGTTAACAATTGCCTAAGTACGGTTCTGTGCGTAGGTAAGCATATGATAACTATTGAAGTATTAAATGCTTTATAATTTTTATTTATGTATGATTGAATTATAAAAAAATATCTCAACAAATCGTGTCATAAAAAAATTTTACTGTCAATTTTTATGAAGGGTAAATAACATTAATTACACTAAATTTGATAATTAAGACAAATATTTTCGCTTAGATTAAAATTTAAAAAGGCTTGTAGGCGCCTATCTATAAGTTGTTAGTCGAGTGGTCTTCAAATGCCTTCAACCAATTATGAATCACTGACTAGGTATTTAATTCGTACATTTTAAATGAATTTCTATTTACTAGTTTATATTAAAACTTATAACTAAACCTATACATAACCAAATTATACCTAACTATACTTATAAGGATTAAAAAATTAAATACCCTTTTTAAATAATTGTATTATTCAAGAATATTGTACAAATATAATATGTCAACTATTTTAGTTTGAATTGCTAAATTAAACAATTAATATTTAAAACTTAAAAATGTATTAACCAACTATAACCTACCATGAACAATGATTTTATTAAAAGTGGTGCAAAATAAATATTATTTCATTTGTATATGTTTTTTAGAGCAAAGCGGCTGGACCCGGTGGTATGGATGTGCATTCATCGAGAGAATAATCTATAAATGTTAAGATAATTGATAAAATATAGGTGTAGGTATAATTTTATTGTTTAAACGAATATACGTTTTCTTACACGTATTATGAATATATAGTTTAAATTATTGTATATAGATAGGTACTATATATGTATATAAAAAAAATTGAAACGACAAGTATACTATATACTATAATTTCTTCAATCCTTCAGGTAAACATAATGTTTAGCCGATCGGGAAAGTTTACTAGTTTTAGAAATCGGTAAAGTTTACCACTGCCCCAACATAATCTTATTTTTTAGATATCTGCCTGTAGATACAATATAGATAACACGTCCCATGTCCAATATAGGCGAAGCACATTATTTTATATTTTTAATTTGAAATACTATATAATATGTATATTATATGGTTGCACGGCAGGCTACGGCTTTACATTTTTAAAAATATACAGATAAGTAACTACTGTGCTATACTAATGCAGTAGCGTATAGACATACATTTTAATTGGGGGGGGGGGAGATATATATTTATTGTTTCTAAGATAAATCGCAGAGTAGTGCCCCCGCACTAATATTATATTAAGTGGGCAATCGCGTACCGATCTGTTGTATAGCAAGTCTCTAGAGGGGTCAATTTAACGAATGTTTTAAATTTGAATTCAATGATATAAAATCATTGTAGACGAAAAACAATTTTGAATGAAGACGGTCTGTCAGCCTATAATATTACTAAGTAGATTTGAAGATATTCTTATTGTGATTAAAGTAATATATTTTACTACCTATTAGGAATTAGTACCACAGTATAGGTAGAATTCATTTTTGCCCAAGAAATTGCATTTGAAAAATGTCATTGTGAGTATAAACTACAATAATATTATTTTGTTAAAATTCTAATTTAAGACGCTCATAAAAAATTATTACAGATTTAGGCTCAATTTTTTTTTTTAATTTCCATAAACAACAACTTATGAGTAACCTTGTATATTACATTTTAAGCTTTTTTACCAAGCAAAAAATCTTTTAGCGGCAATAATTTTAAAAAAAATAATAAAAATTGAAATTTTCTTATGTGTCTATAAATAATTCAAGATATTTTTAAAATGTTATGGTTAATAGAAAATGCTTATATAAACATTCGATGAAAATGTCATGTATCTACTGTTATTTTTTTAGAGTTACACCAAAGAATAAACTCAATTTTGTCAAAAACTGGTTTTGCGTAAAAATATCCGTTTTCACTTAATTTTTTTTTTGTTTTCCCGACATCTTTGAAAACTACTATGAACTTTTCACTTTTGACCCCCCAATAAGTACCAACTAGATTCATTTTCCTATTATAAATTATACTGAAGTAGAAAATGTATGCATTTTACTGCCACAAAAGTTGAAGTCGGACGCAAATAAAATAACACACATCATTGTAAAATCAATACATTCATCGCTCCGCTCAGAATCTAAAAAAGGTGTTTGGGGGGGGGAGGTTCAACCCTCATATCCCCCCATATCTACACCCATGTACTATTGCACATATTAATATTGTCTATTGCATTGGTTAAGTGAAAAACTAATTTTATCAAGAGTGTATCCCATTGCGAATAAGGTACAAATAATTATAATTCCTTTTTTCCTTTGGCAAGTCATTGATATTAAACATATGGATGTGGCATTGCATAAAAGACTGCGAACCGCAACATTATTACATCTATTTTCTGATATACTCAGAAGTTTCTGTGTGAGTTAGAACCATTTTTCTCTCTCTGTAGAGAATATTGACTCAAACATGTATGTTTAGTGAAGATAGGAATGACGTATCAATATTATGTTTAATATCAATGGGCTAGAGATGGTCGAGCTAACTAAGCTGTAATTAAAGGTTTTTCATGCATATTAAATAAAATCTAGAAATTAAAACGTTTACACCTAAGTCATAACGTGATTATATGAAGTTAATTTCTAAGAGTTATTTTAATAGTCGTTTAGATTTTAGAGTATCTATAACTAAATTAATGAAATGATATAAAGAGATATAAAAAGGTACCTAATACCTATATACTATATAGCAATTTTATAATTATTTTAGCAGAAAATAAAATCTAAATCAACTATTATACAATCAGAAAAACATTATTTCATTGTTCGCTGTTAAGGAAACTGTTAACTTCGCACACGCGATTGTATTTGTGACACCAGTCGAAACGAAACTTTCTTTATTTTATTATAACTCATAATATATAATACCTATGCTGCATTGTTCTCCAAATAATTTAAAGCTCACATAAAAAACTAACCAACTTATAACATAATCACTGTATCAAATCAAATAGGTATAGTTGACAATCGTCAATGTTTCCATGGAAGTAGCTATTAAAATAATTATAGGTCTATTAAAATTTAACTAAAATATTATTTTAAGTAACATCATCGTGTAATTGATAGTTATTGTTATTTATATATTTTCAAAAAAAGCTTTTCTTTAATTTCAGATAATATTTCATATTTGTGTTTTGTATTTTTTTTTAAATTTGATTTCTAGCTATCAGTCATATAATATAGGCTATTATTATCGTGTACAAAATGTTTGAATACACATACTTCATAATTTTATTAAAACATAATAAGGTATCTAAAATCGATAAAAAAAATTATATAATACTATTTATTATGATAATTATATTTACTTACAAAACTAAATAAATAACCTAAATAGCTATAGAAATTATATTTCAGTATTATAATACTTATAAGTTTTCTTTGGACAATAACTTTTGCAAATAATAACAAACACCTATATACAAATAAGCTGTATTTCATATTAAAGTTTTGGATAATGTAGGACCTAACTGCTTTGGTTAAACGACCAAATATTAATACGTATAACATTTATAATAATTAATTTACGATTAATTCAAATAATAGTCATAGAATATATTGTTATAATAGATTATAGGTACTTATTTTTACTGAAATATATAAAATATATATAATGCGTAAATTGTGTTTGTATTTATGAATATAGTCAAAATACTAAATTATTTTTATTCATCATATTATTTATTTAGGCATTTCACCTACAGGTAGTCAGTAAGTAGTCATTAATCATTATAATATTTGGATCCAAACACTTAAGAGTTAAGATACCCGAGATCTTCAACTAATTATTTCAGATTTTTGATGAATATAATTCAAATTTTGAACTAAATATTTTTATTTTATCATAATTTACTATGGGTACATATACTGAAATACATTTTTTAAAGGTTAAAAACTAAAAATTAGTTAATATTTCCTCTAATGTAGGAGGGTTCACCAAAAGTTTTGATTCCAAGCAAACATTTTTAAATTCCTCCAAATATTGCAATGAACGCATTTGTTTTTTAAATTTTTTATTGTTCGACTACGACTATACTTCTCTTAGTCCTTTGAAGTTAAAAAAAGTTAATATACAATGGGTGTACTGAATTGTTGAAAATCATGACTTTATATCTTACATATAGCCTTTATAGCCTTATAACTTATAAATGTTAGTGTTATGTATTCTTCGGTACTTATAAGAACGAGTACTTAATGCGTAGTACCTAATGTCCTAATATACCACTGTAATTTGTAATATTCCTGGTATTTCAAAAATAAAAAAATGATAGAAAATAACATAATATTGTAAAAGATACGGTAATTAATCATACTTTACTAATGATACGTTTTCATAATATTTACATATTATATACAAGGTGTAACAAGGAGACCTCAGAAAAAATGATTCTGAACATTATTTGAATAGAAAATAATTTAAAAAATTTACTCATGTTAGCAAATTCCCAAAAATAAATAATATTTTGAATAAAGTTATAACGTTCCAAATTAATTTAATAAAAAAAATGATATCTTAAAAAATTCTAAAAAATAAACTACTTGACTTAGATCAATTTTTTACCATCAAAATTGTTCTTATAATCAGATTCACAACATAGCTATTTTGAATTTATCCTAAAAAATTTAAATCAAATTTAAATTTTTTTATTTTCAGTACATGAAGCGTGTAACGCAAGTCATAATAAATTATATATATATAAAAAAATTTTAAATGTTGATTTGAAAGTTAATTCATCTGTCAGGTCTTCCTGTTTCACACTGTATTATATATGTTTCTACTGATTTTTACCACAAGTGATAAACTTTGTACCAAAGTTACAAAAATGTTACAAATGTGTTGTTGCAGTGAGTGTGCAGTGAGTGTGTTAGAGTGGAAAGGCATTGCCACATGGTACATGGATACGTCAATGCAATTTCCACGTTGACTATTTAGGCAGGTAGGTATTATAGGAAATATACGCACCTTGCGGATTGTAAACTTCGATAAAAAAATAAATATTTAAAAAAATAAATTTGATAAGTACGTATGTTTGAGAAATGTTATAATAGTGTAATTTAAAAAATGAATATTCGTAGTTATTAGTTATTATAAAATACACTGTACCTAGTTTCAACTTAAGATACAAGACCATCAGTCGTAATTGTAATTGATGAATATTTTTTATTTCACATTTATACGTAGGTAAATACCTATACATTTTAGTTCATATTCACGGTCGTTTAATTCCTAATTAAATAATAAATATTGAACTAACATACCAATCGTACAAACTCAAAAAGCAATTATGTTATGAAAAACACATTAAAAATAAAGTTTTTAATATTTTCAATTTTCTTTGAACATTAACAGGAAATATCAATGAAAAAAAAAATTTTAATTGAAAAGGTCCAAGCTTGCATATCTAATTATACCTAATATTTTGGGTATGGGTGTTTATTCGTATATCCTCTGAGTCGATAGCTACCGAATTTATAACTAAAATATATTCACTATAATATATTATGGTATAAGCAGTTACCATGTCATATTATGAACTAATACATATCCCCGAATGCTGAATAGTGTATTTTTCTAAAGATTTTATGAGCCTATCAAAATATACATAAATACATACGTACCTACATACATAGATGCATGTTTGGTGGCACTTTGATAGCTAATTGCTGATACCGAGAGTTCTCTCAAATACTTATAGTAGTTATACAGGGGAGTATGACATTTACTGTTTAGAATGTTTAGATAAAATCATAGGTCATGTGAATACTATTTCAATGACCAATTTGAGGGCGCCAAGTCACTGTATGTCAGGTTGATTTATTTGAGTAAATAAGTTGGACAGCCCAAATGAGCGCAATTATAAAATGTTTAAATTATTTTTTATTTATAGCTTTTAAGTTTTATTACGTTTATCGTTTATCATACTATTTATACTGTGAAATGTGTACCTACATGCGTTAATTCGTTTAAACTGTCATTAAATAGTAGATACAGCTTCTTACGTTCTTACGTATTTATAAGTTATAATATTTGTAGATAATATAATATGGTACCTAGGTAGGTACTTACTAAAAATTATGTGTGGCGAATACACAATACGTTTGATAATATTTATAGATAAACATAATATAACATAGAAATATTACTATTCAAATGTGTTATATCCGTTATAATAGGTATTGTATGACGTTAGATATATGTATACAATTATAATATATTACTACGCTTATAATTGTACACACAATATCCACATACACCACTTGTGTATATTCTACCCCTTGAACAGTAAATTAATATGGGTAAGTACCTATGTACCATAATACATATAAATCGTTAGAAAAATAAAATATGTATACCTATATAATGGTGGTATAGTACCAATACCTCTAATTGTATAATATAATATCTAACCACGTAGCAATAAAAAAACTGTATGAATAAATAAAATTGTATTTTGGTTTACCTGATACGGCATGATGGTCGTCATTCGATTTTATCATCTACTTTGCCATTCGATATGATGGATCTTCGGACAAACAGAAGCTGATATTTGTTGCAAACCACGAATCGTGCGTTCCACGGAATTTAACAGCTGATGTATTTATTATTTTAATAATAAAACGATGGTATGTTAAAGTGTGTGGGCACGTGTGTGTTTACGGGCGGTAATCGGACGTTTTGAAATTGGAAAAAAAAAACTGACGAGCTCGTTTTTGATGGGTATAGGTACAACAGCGCGTGTCAGGAGTCGTATACAAACACAAGCCAAACACAGGCACGCGACTGATTTTAATATCGTTTACTATAATATAGGAGCCCATCTTTCCACCATGCTTCACTGGACCATGAAAGATTTCCCTACTACGCGACGGGCTGCTCTAGTTTTCAGTAGCATTACTCCGAGTGATAACCGGATTTCGGCTGATATAAGTATAATGAGGAAGACTACGCGAAAATGTCTCCGAATAATAATAATAATAATAATAATAACAATAACGATGACAAAAACAATAACACATGCATTGCATATTATTATATTATACAGCTATATAATATAATATATATTATGATATTATTATATTATATAGGACAATAAAAACGCACAACACAATGGTCGCATGCCTAATGCCTATTGCGAATACCTATTATAATATATATTCTAAAATAATATTATTATTATTATTATATATATTTCCAGAGCATTGTTTTTTTCCTACAATTGCTCGGGATGAATTCGATAACATTATAATATCATATTATTATATCAACAAGCGTCGAGCTACAGCGGACGCGTATACCTACGTGTCATGTGTGGAACGATTAAATTAACGATAATTAGTGAAGGAAATGCCGCGGATGGACTATTTGGAAATTTAAAATCTGCGCAGACTGCAATAATGGTACCTATTTATGATATAATGTCCGGAAAATATATTAGTAGGTAGATAAAATTTATCATACATAACGCTCACTGAGTTCAGTTCACATAACATGAATAATGTAACACATGGATTTAATGGTAATTAAAAAATAAGAAGCTATAATAATAAGGTCCTCGTGAGGCTGCAAACCACCAAACATCATCAATTTTTCATCAAAACTATACCTAACTGCAAGAAAAAATGAAATAGGTACTTTCTATGTCGTTTGATTTTAATAATGTATAATTGGTATGTAGTTATTTTGTTTGAATCAGTAGGGGCACATTTTTAGATTCTGAGCAGTTTTATAATGATTATAATACGACGTGTATCATGGTATGTGTTGTTTTTCGTGCATGTCTTGCGACACTTTTAAGAGCACTAAAAATATCATAAACGTCACCGGTGGTTTCTGGTGGATAATTTAATCTGTTAATTGTTGGATATTTTGATGGAGTTTTGGTAAAAGTAAGCTATTTCCACTAATTTTCTTAATAATAACTGAGGTTATCTAACAACAATGATAGAAAAACGGGAATTTCAACACAAGTCTTTGACAAAAACAGATTTTTTTTTGAAACTTCAAAAAAAGTTATATTAGGCTTGAAATAATCATATTACGATTTTCTAGACATGATTTCAATTTGAAAATGGTTCGGCTCTTTTTAAAACACTTTAAGTTTTTCACTATTATTATTTGGCTTTAGGTTAATGAGTGGACCGAGTGGACCGATAAATGTGTTGATTTTAGTATTTTACAATGTTGCATTGTTGTTTTTTTTTATTCGTCATCACATTTTGAAGAGTTATAATTCATAATGCTTAGGTTCATTCTTTAACTTCAATATCTTTTTTATAAGAAAACGAATATATTTGGATATTGAGTAAAAAATTCTTAGCTTTGTCCTTAAAAATTGGAAGAAAGAAAAAAAATAGAGAAATACATGAATTTTTATGCAAAACCACATGTTGACAGTCAATTTTGTTATTTTATTGTAATTAAAAACAAATTACCTCAAATGTATATAACAGATAAGTACTTGAAATTATAATCAAATATGTATATAAGAATTTTCTATACATTATAGTATAATTTACAAAATATTTTAAATGTTTGAGCTGTAGTAATTTTGTATGAGCGTCTGAAGTTACAATTTTGACAAAATATAAATCGTGAGAAATTTGAAAATGTTTTTGTTATTGATACAATTTTTATAATTATGTCTATAGGGTTTGAAAATTGAATAAGTACAAGGTTTCATATAAGTTTTGTTAACAATAATTTAAAAAGTTGAGTTTCTATTATAGTTTTACATATTTTGTTTACGAGCGTCTGACATTTAATTTTGACGAAATTGAATATTCACACGTAAAACAACGAATTCTTATGAATCGATTTTAGTTTTGGTATTGTATTTCAAAAAGTATTGATCGCAGAGGGTTGACAAATTCCATTATTATTTAAATTGTCATTTACATAATTAACGAATCATTTAAAAAATGTATGCTATTTTAAATATATAAGTATTTAAAATTTGTTTTTTTTTAGTGTTGATGATATTTTTAGGCTTGGTCAATAAATTTTAAAATGTAATACACGTTCTTAGTGTCTTAATCATATAATTTATTCTTATAGAAATTAAAAAAACATTGACATGATTTTTTGTAAGGCATTTGAAATTCAAATATTGAGGAAATTGGAGACTTGAACACAGTATAACGATTTTAGTTATTTTGTTGTAATTTAAAAATATCGGTGGAGACTTGAAACTTTAACACATGTTAATATTATTATATTTTACTACACGCAATAAAATATTTAAAATATTAAATATTTAGATTAATTTTATGGTATTCCCTATTTATACTATGTCCTTATTCTAACTATTAAGTATTAACACCATATATACGGTAAGTTGGTAATGACTCAAAAATTAATAAAATTTATATGAATACCTATGCATACTATTAAAATAAATACCTAATTAATGTGATGAAATAATAATATGATGTTTTTGGCATAATTTAATTCAACCGTACTGGCGTACTGCCGTATTAGTGTATTACTAATAGTAAAGTAAATTACTATAAATAGGTACATATAAATTATAATATAATAAAATATCCTTGGTAATATAGATTGACAGACCATCTCTACTTAGAATCATTTCTCGTATTCGTATGCAATGATATATCATTGAATTTAGATTTAAAACATCGATTACAGTGACATACTCAATGAATATTTACATTAAAAAGCAGAGCGGTAACCTATTATAGTTGTCCGATTTTTTCGATTTGTACTGATACAATTTTTATTTTTAAACTTTTCGATATAAAAATAAAAAGGTTATCGCTCTGCTTTTAATGTAATTTTTCATTGAGTATGTCGCTGTAATCTATGTTTTAAATCTGAATTCAATGATATATAATTAATCATATAGCAATTAAAAATATCGAAGATACATAAACTCAATGTTTTGTTTTGAAGTTAACAAGTTAATGAATTTTGATATTTAAACGAAAAATTAAGATTTTTAGAAACCGTTATACCTACTTATTTTTGTAATTCAAAAACTATTTATCGTAGGACTTGAAACTTTTCACCATTAAGTATAATTTTGTTTCTATAGGTACAATATGAAAGTATGAAATCATAAAATAGGTCAACCTAACATATTATTAGTAATATACAATGTTCCACCTAATATAAATAAATTATAAAATATCCCTAGAAAGTTATCAGACATCAATCAGAATCGTTTTTCGTTTAAAATGATTGCTTACTGAATTAAAATATAACACATTTATCACAGTGACCAACTCAATAACAAGGTACACTCGAAACCGACTATACAGCAAAGTGACTTTCCCATTTATTTTATATTGAAAATAGTTTTTTAATTATTTACTATTGAACATTGACAAATTTATATTTCATACACATTATTTTTGTAAACAATTTTTTGACGACTGGCTTCAAAACATAATATCTGTTATAATATCTGAATTCAAACATATTTTAATTTTTAAAATCACCTAAATGTTTGTCAGGCGTATAGCCTTATTTCATTCATAAATTGGTTTTGAATATTTTGAACTACTTCTGTAATGACATTATAGGTATATAACATGTACATTGTATCTACAACTATGTATGATGTATGTGATGCGTGTATAATCGTCGAGTGGTAAACACACTAATGATTATTAATGGTTATTTAGGTACTGCTACCACAACAAAAAGTCTTGCCCACAAGAGTCAAATCAATAGCCTACTCTTAACCCCTTAAAATTACGCATTTCAACGGGTATCTATTAAATTAAAACAAAACTTGAATTCGATCAATACACAATAATAGTTATAAAATAAAAACAATAAAATATATAGGCACCTAAAACTGTACCTAGACGGTTAAGCCTATAAATTACTCATAGCCGACTGGCAGTGCATAATATATATTTGGATATTTGACTAGGCAAAAAACCAATAGATAGGTTACTGTAGGTATAGGTAGTTATGGTCGACTTAATAATATATTATACAAGTGTTATTCAGGTTTTTATAGTTTGTAAATTAACACTTATGGCTTGCAGTAGGTAAACTTATGTAGGTATCATAAAAAAACAAGTACTAACATTGATAAAATATTGTAGTAAGTTTTTTTAGAACTATTAATTATTATTATCAATCTAGGTACCTATTTATCAAATTATAAATTATACAATGTCGGATGAAGGCTCCTACATAATGTTCTTGTAATCATATTTTATATTATGAATATAATGTATAATGAATAATGTAGGTACTATCTAGGTATGCAAATATCAAGACACTGTATCTACACGAATAAATCGTAATTTAAGACTGAAGAGTAAGTCACTGTGTAATACTATTAATACTGTAATATATATGTGTTGAATTTTAATTCAATGATAAATCATTCCATAGCGGCTATGTTGTTTACAAAAAACAACTCTGAATCAAGAGGGCCTAGATAACTAGTTAAGTATATTTATGTCTTTATTATATATTTATATTGCTATAAAGTTTTAATACTGTAAGTTGCATTAATTGTCGTCAATAATACAGCATTTTAAATTGTCATTGTGTGTATAAAATATACATGTAAAATATTATATCATATCAAAATTGTACTGTGTATAGAAAATTCTAAAATAAAAATTTAGTGAAAATTGAAACTATCTATGGTTATTCATTTTTGAATTAGGTATAAGAAAATTGTTCCATGAGAAGCCGTTAGTTTATGAGTGAATATCCAATGTCGAAAAAACTTAAATGTAAACATTCATAAAATGTTAATTTGATTTTCTGGGCAACATTGTTTTTTTGTTAATGGTAGAGAAACTTATGACGAATCAATGTACCTATTACAATTTTTTTAACTCAAAATAATTTGCAAATTTTCGTGATTTTGACGAATTAATTAAAATTCTAACTCTGGACTCCAATATAAATTATTGTGAGAACACGTTTTTTATTAAATATATAAAAATACAAACTTATATTAATAAAAAATTGGCATTACAAGCGTTGCATTAAATTTTCAAGTTTTTTTACCACGAGTATAATTTTTAATGACAGTAATTTTTAAAAAAAAACTAATAAAAATTTAAAATTTCTTATTCCTATAAATATCTTGAAAACAATCAAAATATTTTTCATAATTTTAACATGTACAGAAAATACTAAAATAAACATTTGGTGAAAATGTCAAGTATCTTCGATTGTTCGTTTTTGAGTTTCACCAAAAAAACAATAACGATTTTCTCAAAGATTAGGTCAGGTTAGGTTGTATTGACATATTTTTTTTGTTTTCTCGACACTTTTGACAACTAATGGAAGTTTTCAATTTTTTCCTTTCGGACGCACCTACTAAATTTACTTTTTCATCAGATAATTTAGTGATGTTGAAGATCGAAGCATTATTTTGATACTTATCGTGTAGTGTATAGACACACAAAAAAAACCACACATTAGTGTAAAATCAATTCATTTTTCGCTACTAAGAATCTAAAATGTAAAATTTAATTTAATTTTTATAAAATTACCATTATTTTTTTTTTTGGAATGACGCACTTATGATTTATTATTACGGCTTTATAGTTTTCAACTTTAATTCATGTTCTTAATATGATTTCTAAGTTATAATTTTGTATAGATATCCCTGTACTATAAAATCTAAATTGACTAAAAAAGATAATATACTTAGTGTACGTTTAATCCTACATATACATTTAAACAACCAATTGTGCATTTGTGCCCAAAAGTTTCGAATTTTGGGTTGAAATACCCTATATTGTAGCCATATTTAAATTGGTAATTTAGTACCTAAAACGGGTGGTTAATAAATTAGTTAACGATGATTGATGTTTTAAACATTGTAGAAACATTGTGGAAACATTCTAGAAACATTGAAGAAACATTCTAGAAACATTGTAAAAACATTATAAAAAATATTGAATGCTAACCTATGAGAATAAATGTATTAGGAGCGTATGCTGTGATCGTGATGAGTGAATGATGACCATCGAACTAGCAGCAGTCTACTGCCACCGCCGAGCGAGCAGTCGACTCTACTGGTACTGGTAATGCGTACCGCCGCCACCGAAACCGAACAAGGAGTAGCGACTAACATCGTCCTGCGACCCTGATACCTAGTGCGTACCGTAAAATGGGTTTACATGGGACACAGATGAATGCTGAATCGATGAGTTTTCAAATATGATAATAAAATGCTGGTCTTGGCTCAGACTATAAGAACCATATGTTGTTTTTTTATTCCCCCTTCCCGTTAAAAAAAAAAAATATGCTTGTTCCAAGTTAACTTTGATTTTTGCAAACTTGGAACAACTATTGTTGTATATGAAAAAATCATGTTGAACTACACATCTTTTTAACTTGGGATGTATTGTTTTTAAAAAAAAACAGCTTTTAAAACCTTACAATTTAAATTTTTTTAAATTTTTATAACACAGTTTATTAACCTATTTTAGATTAAACAATGAATTTTTTTTTCTTTTTAAGATTAATTGAGTTAAGTAAGTTAATTAAGTCACTTTTTTCATTTGAAATTAAATAAAACACAACTTGGTCAGTTTAAATTACTTTATAATACATAGTTTAATTTTAAGGTATAAAATGATTTATAAGTGTATAAAAGAACATGCTTACGATATTACGTTGCCAGACATTTGGGCACTGAGTACTGATATATTATTTCATTAGAAAAAATACCAATTAAGTTTACGTTGGCCTATTTTTAGTATTTATTTGGGTAACTTATGTCACTGATACGAAGCATAGACCATAATATACAAATTTAATAAATTACGTATACGAGTAACTAATGTATAATTACTGCGTATATAATATATATATTAAATAATTTCATTATTAGTATTAAATTTAATATTAACTTTTTAACTCAAGTTAAGTTACTTAAAAAAAATTCTTGTTTTCATATAGGTAAAATTAAAACAATCGGTAGGTACCTAAAATTGTTCATGTTATTAGACCAAAGAACTATTATTATTTTATTTTCCAAGAGGTTTAGGTAACAGTACACACATTTATTAGCATACTTTTAAAATGTGTACCATAAATTTGTATACCTATTATATACAATAATTTACATAATTTAAACATTTTTATAAATAAAAAAGATGTATATGTATACACATTTGTAATTGTATTTATTGTTTTTCTGAAAATATTCTTAAGTGTTTATTGATTATTTTCAATTTTATAATAATAAAATTGCAATATAGGTTTTGTTTTAAATTATACTATTAAATTGTATAGATTAGATATAATAAAATATATTTTATATACCTAAAAGTCTAAAACTCTCTTGTAGACACAAATAGATAGGTAGATAAATATTAAAAAAAATAAATGCTGGGCCATTTCATCAAAACATTCTCATTCACGATATTAAACCTGAAAAATTATTCAAATGAAATATAATATTACACATATTTTAATAATTTAGATAGGTAACCACTTACTTGATCAACAAAATTCAAACGTAGAAAAGAATTTACTATTCGAGAGATTACTATTTAAGTATACCTAGTCTCGTGTTGATAGAAAATGGACAGGCACTAGACAGTCGAAGTCAAAACCGAAAATGCTCGCGTTAGTTTAACCTAACCGTGTTTTTAGTCGAAGTCGAAATAGGCGAGCATTGAATGACTAGTGAGTAGCGTATTTATTTTTATACTCGTATAGAGATTACTGATTACTGAATACTTATAACTGATAGATGATAGTTAGCGGTAGGCCTGTATGTGTTATTTCTTGTTAGATTATCGATAACACGAACCACGATTGGAGATATCTTTAATCGTGACGCGAACTAAGAAAATGTTATTATGTTAAATGTATATTAATTAATAAACTCTGGAAATTCCATTTGTAACTGATGAATAATAAGAGATATCGATATCGAATATAGAAAAATTTGTGTTACCACCACTACGCGTCCACGCCTAAATGCTGGATATCAGCAAAAACGTCGAATTAATAATAAATTATCCAAAAATAAACCCAGTATTACTAAGAACAGTAGTCTGTCGCTACCTTCTATACAATTATTAATTCGTAATAAGTATAATATAATAATATTATATAAAATAGTTTATAACAATAAAAGGAATATAACTGGCGACGATGGCGAAAAATAACAGGCATTGATAATATTCGTAATTTAATAATATTATAGGTATTTATATTTTATACGAATATGAAAACACATTCTATAATAATTAAAATTGAAATCAACTTAACTTGTTTAAATGTAAAATTAACTCAAGTTAATTTAAAGTTAGTTCAAAAATTCCGCAAGCTAATAATTAAGTTAATAATCATAAAAAAAAATAACTTATTAAGTTAAAAAGTTAAATTAACTTAATTTATTAACTCGTTAATGCTCAGCCTTGATTCTTAGTACACAAAATGTATCTATTATTCTACTAAATAATATGAAGGCATTTAAAAAAAAAATCGTCAGATTAACAATTTACAATAAAAATGGTGGCTAAAAAATTTGTATTGCCACAGCCCAAAACATACTACTTCTCAAACACAATATTAGTATTTGAAGATTAGCCCAAAAGTATGCTTAAAAATTCTAAAAAATTAAAATTAAATAAATAAATTATTAAATGATAAATAACTCTGCTGTAGTCGCTGTACTGCTGAAGTATAATATTATATTACTAAAAAAAGAAGGACATTTCATGACAATATAATACATTATTAGGACTTATTTTTACCATCAATATCGTTTATTGGTATAAGGCACTATAAGCTGCAGTAGCTATAAATTATAATGCATATTAAGATGTATAATAAACTATAAAGGATTGGATACAGTAAATGTAAATTAAAGTTATTTATAAAGTAGGTATTATGTTTTTGTTCTTCCTCGTGACGTTTGCAGCCTTATCTACATATTATTTTCAAAAATAATTTACGTTATTTGATAACGTCCAGTGCACTTTAAAATAATTATTAATATAGGTATATTTTTTTCTCTGCTTACTTATTTATATGTATTTTATTTATTAATCCGCAAGTTCATTGTGATAGATACATTTCAATAAAAATATTAAAATGTACCTACATAAAATAAAATGTAAGATAGGTAATATTGTAATTGTATTTGTATACCTATTGGTATAAGTTTATTAGTATAGACTGTAGACTATAAAATGAGTAATATTTCAAATTTAAATTAATAATAAAATATTATGTAAAATCGACAATATTATACTATTTTAATACTATGATATATATATATTTTTCAACTGTCTAATTGTTCATGTTTATATGCCATTAAGTATGAATGATTTGAGGTCGGTAAATTTAAAAGGTAGTTAAATTTCAATAATTGAAACTGTACGCAGATTACCAAAGTTAATATTTACATGTGGCTCAATTACATACTTTTTTTTGTATTTTGGTGCAGATTACCTAATATACGTATTTATATTATGTACAAAATTGACTCTCAAGAATAATTAATAGATTAGATACTAAATGGTAAAATGTTATTATTTGAAAATAAAAATGAATGTTTTTCAAAATTTTTTTTAAATTTGTCATGTTTTATTTAATTAGTGTAATATAATACCGTAATTAAATAATTATAAACTTGCGAGTGAAGCGAGCCCCTTTTTTACATTTAAGGGCCAATTTTTTTATTTTCCCGGTAGACCCAAAAAAGCTTATCCACCCATGGGCCGCCGCCCTTGACTACACAATATACATTATGTTAATTGAGATTGTGATAAACAGCCACAACTCACAAGCAGAAGTGCCTAGGTAGGTGATAACTAGTAGGTATACCTACTAAATAGACAACAAAATAGATAAATATATTGTATCACAAATTAAATGACATAAAATTCATCGATTGTTTCACAGTCCTCGGTAGTATAGTGGTAAGTATCCCCGCCTGTCACGCGGGAGACCGGGGTTCGATTCCCCGCCGGGGAGGAAAATTTTTTTTGTTTTGGAGACAAATTTTTCAATTTTCAATTTCAACATTTTTCTCGTGGTAATGTGAATCTCGTTAGTAGGTACTTTAGATGGCCAAAGAAAAAAATCCTCATTTTTTTATTAATAATTTGACAGTAATAAGTAGTAATAAATGACATTTTTACACGAACTATTTAAAAAAAAAATTAGATTTTGTTGCATTCAAAATTTAGTGTTTGACTATAATCGTACGTACCCACACAAATTCTAACAGAACATTTTTACTTGATATAATATTTGTGATATTAATACTTGAAAAATGACAAAAATTAGTAAAACCATTTCGTCCAAAGTTTCTCAATACTTAAATACATTTTTGAACGAGACAATTAAAGCGATGGTTACATTTTACTGTGTATCGCTTGTGAAAAACCAATATCAACAGTTCAATGGTCCTTAATTAAACAATACATTTGTACACAAAAATTTAAAGAAAGCATAAAACGTAAAGAAAAATTTAAACAAAGATTTTTCTAGTCAACATACATCTACCTACATATAGTACCTAATAATAAGTCCCGTATTTTATACTAATCTTTGTCTTGCAATAATTTGTTGAGATATACCATTTTTAATTTTTTTTCAAATTATATTTAATGTATTTTTTTTCCACATATTTTGATGTTGTAAGCACATATTTTATAAATTGTATACTTCCATATTTATGTATATATTTTTGTATTTTTATCACATATAATCCGTTTTCTAGGACCAGATGTGAGGCTGAAAAGTTTCAGAAGTTTTAAAGTGAAACTTTTCATGAAATTTTAAAAGTTTCGAGGCTATTGAAATGAAAAGTATTGAAACTTTTCAATATCAAAAATTTCATTTCATAATCAGTATCGTTAAAAAATTTGATATTTTATCTGGCTTTAGTATTAAATTATAACAACCATTATCTATAAATAACTGTACTTATATCAAAACTGAGTAGGTATTTGATATGATATAGTAGATATTAATCATGTTTCTAATAGCTTTTTAAAATATTTTGGTAATTTAATAATTATTACTTGTTAAATTTTTTAGTTTTTTTCATTATTTTAAGTCTTAGTTTGGTACAGTTGTAAAAGTTAATATATGTTTGTATTGGAAAATCAATAAATTACTAAGAAAATAAATAATTAAGCACTGCTTCAATATTATTATTATTGTTCATTGATTACGTGCAGAATCTATTTGCGTTATTTAAATCACTTTTAAATAATTTGATAATATCGTTTAGGTGTGTAAAAAAAATTATTGAATCATATATAAAATAATTTAAAGGTATAAAAGTGTCAAATCAAAAGTTTAATTTTTTTTTTTTGAAAAGTTTCATAAATTTATAGTTTCAACAAGTCAGTAAAAACATGAAATTGTACATATCTGCGGCTAGGACAACACATCCCTATGGAAAATCGTAAATAAACAATATAAATGTTTGTACAATATTTTTATATTTTGAAACCAAATTTATATAAAGGTTAACCTGACTAAAGATTCATTCTAACGATGAATGACTTACTTGAATTATTGTTTTCGGATATTATGTTCATTGTAAGAGTCATGTTGAGAGCCGTGATACGTGGATTTGTAATTTAACAAATAACGTTAACGTTTATTATGCAATATTCAATGACAATAAAATGGTTTTCTATGAAGTGTGGTGGATGAGCGGAGTTAAATATTTTAAAATCACGAAAATAGTTTGTCGTCTTTCCGCCATTGAGAGACGTAATCTATACTATTATTTAAAAAGAAGTTGTTAGTTGACGTTGTTGATTGTAATCTCTGGAACTACTGAACCGATTTCGAACATTTTTCACCAAAAGAAGGCCACGTTCTTTGTGAGTGTCATAGGCATACATTTAGCCCGATAAAGTGAATACATAATTAGTTATTATGAATAATTAAAATAAACGTCTACATTGTATAGCCTAACCTAACCTTTATATGGCACGATGACCATTGGGTTTAAAGCTACCTGCAACCGACCTTTTTCTTTTGTGTGTGTTTTATCGGAGTGTAGATATGAATTGTTCTGAGAAATAAAATTCGACAATCTATAAAAATATACCTTATACGTAGGATATAATGCAAAATATTTTTTTGTCATGTCTGCACCGAAAGTTTGGTTTTCTATGACGGTTGAAGCGTTGAATAGCGACCTTTTTCCGTCCAGCGGGTGGTCAAGTGGGAATCCCCAAAAGTATCAGTTGGTAAAGTGGAAATCCTCAAAAGTACTGAGCTTAGATATCACGCGTATCCTCTGCAAAAACAGACACAAAAATCTATACAATGGTCCTCATAAAACATAAACTTTTGGTTACATCTTATATTCATATTATAACCTCCTTGCATGACGCGTAAACATTTTTTTTAATTATAATAATTTATCTGTTGCATAGATCTCCACATAATGCATTATCTTTACCTTGATTACATTTTTTTATTCTTATTAAATTTTAATATTATAATTATTATTTATACTGAAATCTATATCACGGTCCTTACAAAACATAAACTTTTTGTTACATTTTATATTCATATTATAACCTCCATGCACGACGCTTAAAATAAATAATACCAAATTGTTTCTTTCATGAAATATTGTTTTTGTAGAATAGTCTGGTTGTTGCATAGAGCCTAGCCTGAATTACCTTTGCCATGGTGGCATGATCAATGAACGCAGAGGCGTGACAAAAAATAGTATGTATGGCTCTTGCGGGAAGGCAATTTCAGTCTTGGGTGAAATGTCGCACATGTCGCACGCAACTAAAATAGCTCACTTCCCGCCCTTGCCACACAATATACTATTCTAATTTAATTTTTAATTTTAGTATTTAAAGTCCAAGTTTGACCGATAACCACTTTTAGTTTTAGAATGCTCTAAGCGATTATTGGCTATCGGTAATCGAGGTGAATATTTATTTATGTTTATATTGATATAAAATTAATATTAATTGGGGAAAAAAATTTAAAAATAGCTGGAAAATTAAATTCAACTATAATAATATAATCATGACATAATTCAAGTATTAAATACTACGAAAAAACCGTTAATTATTTCGGTCGGAAATATATCGATTGAACATATGAGGTTATGTTAATATTTAGATATTTACCTTGATTACTGATAACCAATTAATAAACAGTTAATATTAATTAATTAATAAACAATTAATATTCAGTATACATTTACAATCAAATTTTATGAATCAACTATTATTATTTAATATGTATTACCTACTTAAATATATTAAATAAACTAGAACCGAAAAAAACCGAAATAAACCAAAAAATTCTCTTCCGACAATTATCGGTTCCAATTTCAGTTTAGGTTCCTAAGAAAATCAAAAAATGGTTTTGGTAAGGTTCCGGTTCCAATATTTTCAATAGGTCCCGGTTAAAATACCGATATTTTTAATTTCGGTTCCAAGCCCTGATTCAAATATGGATGTACAATATACCTACATGAAATGTTAATTAATTCAGATTGAACGACAAATTATATAATTCGACGGGTTATAATCAATAATTGGGTACCATTTTGGTCAATAATATTACATATTAATATTTACAATCATTTAATTCATAATTAAATAACAATATTTAACCAACATACCAACAGTACCTAGCAGGCACGCCCGGAGGGTTGGCTAGCTGGTGCAATTGCACCACCTGAGAATTTTAAAAATTTGGATTTTTCAAATATAAAAATTCCTTCCCTGTTAATTTATAATTTTTATCCATGATTATTTCCAATATATTAAATACCAATCCTAAGAAACCGTCGTCTGTCAAACTTAGTACAGTACTAGTCGAACTAGTATAGGGCACAGTGATGAAAGAACGGTAATACAACGTGTCTATTTTGGTCACTAATTATTAGGGTTCGAATTTGAAAGCAAAACCTTTTTTTTAATAATAATAATAGATAAATTAATTTTTATACAATAATGTGTGTCATTTAGTATTATGTAAGATGACGAACATGTTTTTCCCCCCTTTTTTGCTTTTTTTTATAAACGCCTTTTTCACTTATAAATGACTTTATCGTGTTTAATTTTCAATTGATTTGATAGTTTTATTCACGACATACGAATTAACGGTACAATTCGATAAGATTTTCTGAAGACTGTGCATTGTCGTCTGTCAATTATTTTTAATGGGTTTTATTATCGGCAATATTTATCTATATCCCTAAATACTTTATCGAGTATTTGGTATGGTCAGTAAATTTAACGTTTATATTGTTTATAAAAAAACCCTTACTACCTATCTATAGATTAAAATATAATCAAAATGCGTATAGATACTAGATTAAAAATTGTTCGTCTCGATAACTTCCGTGGATGTAAAAAGATCATTTTCTATGTACAAAAATATTTTAAGTCCAAACTGTCAACATTTTACCGAAGACACTTCATCTAAGTACATAGTAGTGGATTTTTTTTAACACAAACTTCAAGGTAAATATAGGTAAATATACAATATACATACTAATTAATTTATTGATACATTTTTTATGTAATTGCTTTTTATATAAATTAAATGCTTTTTTATGCCTTTTTGGCATTTTAAATGATTTTTCATTGATTATATTGCCTTTAAATCCGAACCATAGTTATGATATTATTATTAATTTCGTTAAGGGGCCTCGTTACGTCTAATATTTGTGGGGAAACATTCAGGAAATTTGTAATCAATTACAGTTTACAATAATATAAGTTTTAATTTTTACAAAGTAATCCGTACAATCTATAGACAATTTTCTGGTGAGTTCGGGTTTTTCAAAATAAAAATCGGACAACGAAAACTAACTTTAATTTTGTTTCAACTTAAGGTCTTTTGAGCTAAAATTGACGACAGCACCTAGCGAGGGATCGAGGCCTCTTATCTATGGTACATTATTATAAGTAGGTTTGTTGATCCACTCATTGTAATAATATTTATCGGTGTACCTATACTGTATAAAAATAAAATATTATAATAGTATATTATTTTTGTACACTTATAAAACTAACACTATGAATTGTTTATTGTATTGTTATATAATACAATTCATATTTTAATTAAATTGTAAAACAATTAATGCTGAAAATTGCAATTAAAATTTTAAAATAAACAAATGATGAACTATTTAAAAAAAGCGCTATACGCTACATAAAATAAAAATACATTTCCTGTAACTCCAAAGCTCTACTTGGATATAATATGAAAATGAAATTACTGTGTTCTATACGATCTACAAACAGTTTTTTATCGAGTTCAAATTTTTTTTTCAGAACCAATATCACAACTATTTTTAATTTTGTCAAAACTTAGGTTCTTTTGAGCTAAAATTGATGGCAATCATGAGGCACCCTAAAAAAATTCATTAAAAATCAAATTTTTAAAGAAAGTTGAAAGTTTTTAGAAAATTTCATTGTAAAAAATGTGTAATTAATGTTGGATGTACCTATTTCTAAAAGTATTAATTTCCAATCGCAATAGTCGTTGCTAGGTAATATCAGAATCCAGCAACCATGTTATTGATTTGTAGATTATTTATTCCGATCTCAAATTCCGCAGTAGGTAATAGACACCTTATGCTTGTATAATTTGTATATACTATATTGGTCATAATCATCATCAATGTACATAATTTACAGAAACTATCCGTACAAATGTGGCAAGAAAAATACATATCATAGTTATAGTAGTTTGCGATGGATTCCACACTATTTGTCGATGTATTGGCTGGTGTTACCGGAGGATTTGCGTCAGCGCTTGTGGGCCAACCGCTGGACACGGTCAAGGGGAGGATGCAACTGTTTCCCCATATGTACGGTGGCATGATCTCGTGCTTATCAAATATTGTCCGTCAACAAGGATTCCGTGGTCTGTACGCGGGTATAATACCAGCACTCGCCTCAAATGGTGCCGATGAAGCGGTCATGTTTGGAACTTATGGCCAGTGCCAGAAAATAGTGGCCAAATCAGTCGGGATTGGCAATACGACTGATTTGAATTACCTTGAAAACGCAGCGGCAGGGAGCATTGCGTCAGTAAGTAAAATTATATTAAAATATAAGGTTAGTGGGCTTTGATAAGATTCTATTTTCTTAATTGGCTAAAGTATACGGACTCTTGGTTGGCGGATTGTGATTCTAGCATCTCCCACCAATTATTCAAGCAAAAAAACGGCATACTAATCAAAACCCTTTTTTTAAGGGCTTCTTAACGAAAAATCTAACCCGAATTATGTAGTTGAATGTGTACTTAGTAAAGCTAAAGCCGATTTCATACGTAGAATCTTAAACGAAGAAAAGATAGATATACTTCATATTCAGGAAACACATACACATGACCAAAACCAACTCATGAAAAGAGGAACAATCCCTGGTTACTCTATCGCTGGCGCAACTTACCACAATAAATATGGAACAAGTGGGGACATGGCCTTGAACTCTTGGACATTGTCATTTTGCTGTTTATGAGAATCAGCTGACGGCTCAATCATATATTTCAATAATTGATAGTTGATACTTGATATCATTGTCCATTATGATAACACAAAAATGATAGTAAATTATATTATATTTTACTAATAATAATAAAAACAAAAATAATTTTGAACGTGTAATGCGAAAAATTATAATTTAATAGTTGCCTTAGTTAAAATGTACAAAATGTCCAACTTTTAAAGCTAAGGATTGAACATTTAAAACAAGGTTCCACGTAAGCAGGTTATTATGTAACCAAAAAATTTCAAATATATAAAACATTGTTTTTTTTTATACTTATTTTATGTTCAAATTTAGACGAAATTAGATATTTAAACGAAGAATGATTTTAGTTTTGGGTTATATTTTAAACAATTATTAGTTGGTACTTGAAACTTTTAAAGTATATTATTGTAAACAAATATGATAATATTTAAATGATAATGATTCAACTTAACCGGCTATCGTATCAATAATAATTAATAACAATATAAATACAATATAAAATATAAAATATCCTATTATTAAGCTGACAATAAACCATCCTCGCTCAGAATCGTTTTTCGTATACAATGATATTATATCATTAAATTCAAATGTAACATCATCCATTACAGTTATCCACTGTAACCTACTGTACAGCAGAACGACATCCACTTTTTTTCCTTTTTTAAATATTAGAATATGAGCGGAACAAATGAATGTATTGTATTTACTATGATTTTTGCGTTTTTTGTTGTCAATCATCAACACTTGGGGATGTAAAAATGCTCTGATTTATATATTCGCATTTTCTATACATAGTAAAATTTTTAAACTATTTTAACTCTTTGAGGCACGATAGTTTTTTTCAAAATATAGTAAATGTTTATAACGTAGGCGCAACTAGACCTCTAAAACGTGGGGTGCTATGCAGTTAGAAATTCATAAAAGTTTTTCTTTTCATAGCTAAAATTAGAAATTTTAATAGAAGAATTCCAACAAGTTTTTCTACTTCTATCAAAAAAAAAAATTCATTTAAAGTTACGGTGTTATAGCCATGAGATATTTTTGATTTTTATTAATTATTTTTTTAAGTTTTAAATTTATTTATTTATACAACAATTTACTAAAGTGATGACACAGCGTCTCCGCTTGGAATTGTTTTTTGTATTCAATGATTTATCATTGAATTCATATGTAACACATTCATTAAAACGACATGTTTGACAACTACTATACAGCAGAGCAGTACCCATTTGTTCACCTTTTTGTGCCATGGAATTGTACCTATATATTTTGTGTTCCATAATAATTTGTAAAATGTAAATAATTCAAATTTTTATTGGCAAAGAAACTGCAAAAATACATATTCAACAAAACTTTTGGTCTATGATTCAAGTCTGTTAAAATGGGAAGGAAAATGATAGTATAGTGTTGTACTCACCAAAAAATATTAGGGCCCAACTAGTGTAGCACCTAAAATAATCCCGATCACAATATTAGTTTATCTTTTCCAAATATATATTTATTTATATATATTTTCATAATAATTTGTTTATATCATATTTTATATTTTTCCAATTTTTAGTCAATACTCTCAGTCACATAATTTATATGTTTATATTTCTAGTTTTTTTCGGCTTTGGTACTTTGCCCGACCGAATTGGTAAAAATACGTATGCAAGGAATAAACTATGACGTAAAATGTGAATCAGCAGGTCAAGTTTTTAAAAATATTTGGAAATCTGAAGGTTTTAAAGGTCTGTATCGTGGACTGGGATGTACAATAGTCAGAGAGTTTATAGGTTGTTCAGTATTCTTTGGTGCATACGAACGGGCTCGTGAACATCTAAGACCAGACGGTAAACGAAAAGAAGACTGTAGTGCTGTAGCTACAATGGTGGCGGGATCTTTAGCCGGGATATGTACGTCGTCGGTCGTCTACCCAATAGATGCAATAAAATCTCGTGTGCAGATGGAAGTAAACGATAGTGAATTTCAGGTGATTCAAAGAGTAATGAATATAAAAGATGGATCACGAGGATTGTACTCCGGTTTATTGCCAACAATGATGAAAACCATACCGGTCACCGGAGTTTTGCTGCTGACCGTGGAGTTTTCAAAACCATTTTACCGAACTATTTTATCGGAAATACCGAGTTTCCATTCAAATAATTCAAATGAAAAGTTTTTTTCCGTTTGTGATTATTTATCTGGATGGATAGCTGGTTTGTTATATTCTCAGAAAATCATTAATCGTATTAATCACATTACCATTAGGCGGATTATCAGTGGCGATTTTGAGGGGTGAGGCAAATGAGGCGGCGCATCACCTAAAATGTTGAGGTAAATAATACTCAAAAAGTATACTTCTTGGTTTGCCTATAGCACATATTTCGATAGTAATTTGTAACGTATTTATGATTTTATTTGAGAAAAAATTCTTCTTTACGAAGTTGAAGTTAACAATATGAATTATGAATTATCATTTATTATACTGTATATCATTTCGTGTGTATTTCCAAAAATAGTGATAAACCGATAAGAAATGCACCATATAGTTATTACGTAAATAAACGCTGGTATTTCAGCTAGCGGCAATATGTTCTGATGATGTCAGATAAGCACTGCCCAACGTTGCCTCTGTGTATGAACTTATGTACATTGTACACATGTGTACCGTTGTAATATTAATATATATTACAGTTTTGTTCGATTCGTCGATTGTGTAGTTGTGTTGGTTCGATTAAATTTGTTTACGCGTGCTGCCATGCTTTTTATTAAATTCCATTTATTCTGAAGTCTAATTTTCGCTATAAAATGGTCGGGGGAGGGGGGTGATACATAAGTTGCCTCACCAAAAAATGCTACCAAAACCGTCACTATTGATTATAAATACTAGTATTTAATATTTATAATCAATGGTATAACGAATGCATAATAATATCCATTAAAATACATTCTTATTCTTATTCTCAGGTATTGTTTCTACATTAATTGGACATCCAATAGACACAGTAAAAGTAATACAACAAGTGAATAATAGTACAGTAAAAACAACCGTAAGAGATATTTACCATCAAGATAAGGCAAGTAAAAAAAAAGTTAATTAGAATATTAATGGTACAACAAATTGTAATTTTAAATCAATTTACACTTAAAGAAATACAACAAAATATATTCCTTTATATCTTCTGTATTAAACAGTTGAAAGGATATTTTAGAGGAATGATGTTTCCGATCTTAAGCGTGGGTGTTGCGAATTCGGTATTTTTTGGAACTTATGGTAACGTGATGAGGTTAATCCAGATACAACGTAATGACAATCAAACAAATAAGAATATTGATGTGAGGTTTTGCAGCGATGCTGAAAATTTACACAATTATTGGCATTTGGATGTATTTTTATCGGGTTGTATTGCCGGCCTTCCTTATGCGTTTATAAACACACCAATTGAAGTTATCAAAACATTGTTACAAGCAAGGAGTAACTAAAGATTCTAATACGATTCACTTTCATGATACTCATAAATTACCTGGTTTTAGATGTAAAAAAACAAGACAATGTGGAAATTCCAAAAACAGCTGATCCATTAAAAACGACCAGTGCATTTAAATTAACTGGAGAACTTTATAAGGTCAATGGTATACGTTCACTGTTTCGTGGAGGAACATTATTGTTTATTAGGTTTATTATATTAAACAATAAGAAAAGAGTTCAAAAGAAAATATTTTTTTAATAAATTATCTTATTTTTTAGAGATGTTCCTAGTATGGGAATTTATATGCTCTCATATGAACATTTATGTAGCGTATTAACGAAATTATCGTATTCTGAAACCAAAAACGAGTCAATGCCAATGCATGTGCAAATTGTGTCTGGAGGTATAGCAGGTACATATCAACTAAAAATTGAATAAACCATATTAAGTAGGTGGCGCGTAACAAAAAATATTTAATTTGTTGAATCTCATATTCTCATATATGTGAGAAATATAATTTATAATCGTAATCTATTTTGTATGATTTTAATTAAGGCGTACTAAGTTGGGTCTTTGTGTTGCCGTTTGACGTGATAAAATCTAAAATCATCACGGACAGCCTCACGCAGCCGTTATACAAGGGTGCGTGGGACTGTGCAAAGAAGACGTACATGAAGGGCGGTGCGAAAAGTTTTTTACGAGGATTTCGGTTACTTTGTATAAGAGCTTTTCCCGTTAATGGGATAGCGTTTGCTACGTACGAAACGATTATAAGCAGCTGTAATAAAAGATCGGACCAACTCAACCAACTCAAGAATACCACAGTTGAATCTAAGTGGATTTGAATTTATGAACAAAAAACCAAATAGTATCCACCGAGAAAATATATATTATTAAAACAAAAACTTATGTGTTGGAATTTTTGTGAAATTTATGTTATGGCTAATCTTAACGTGCCCATTAATCTAACTTGTCGGGTGGTTTCGGGACCCTACAACGTGGGCTCCATAATGTATTGAATATTTGAATATATTACATTTTAATTAAACTATATAAAACCAATGTGTATGAAAAACGATTACGTGCAAAGAAAGTCTGTCAGCCTATATTACTAACTAGTAATATGTAATAGTAAGTATAATTATATTATTGCTTTTAAAGTAATTTATGTTATTTTTAGACATTAGTAGGTAATACAGAAATTTAAATTAATTTTTTCGGAAAAGCTACATTTGAAAACATCATTGTATGTACAAAATATTAATTCTATAGTATCTAGCCCAATATTTGAATTTTGAAAAGTGTATGTAGGTATACCAGTGTATTACTTTTTATGTATATTATTAAAACCAATAATATGTAACTTAAAAGGCCGATGACACAAACAATTTTTAAAAGTTTTCCTACTAAACATAGAAAAGATGACAACGAATTCAAATTAATTTTAAAATTGATATTTAACTACTTAAATATGTTTATTTTGCACCAGTTTATATAGGTCTAAATGTATGAAGAATTCAATGGCTTAGAGGCGCCTTAGCATCCAAAGATAAATATATTATGATGTATCTGCTTATGAGGTAATTCGATTATGACAACGACAAAATACAAGTGCATGTAGGTTATAGGTACCTACTTACAATTTATACGTAAACTATTTAGACTAATATTAAGCTATTTTAACAAATAATTTAATCACAAAATTCTATACAGTATGATTAATATGTTTATTATTTTTCATTTGTCAATATCATTAGTACAAATATTTTTTATTGATCATGAAAAAAATTCTGCTCCAACGACTGGGTCATAAATATTACATAAAAGTATAATATTATAATATATTTTATGGCTATTATGACATTAAAAATGATAAATATTTAGCATATTAACCTATAGTGTTTATAATACAATAAAAAGATAAATAATAATTATTAGATAATATAAAATAAATATAAATGCTTTATATAGTTGTATACAATAGATACAGATTCAGAGTAAGATTACGACTTTACCAATAAGGTTGGTTTTTGTTCATACATCGTATACAGTTAAGATAATAATGGAGATTATATATTTTATAATGATATAACTACTATAAACTAAAATTATAATTATTCAAATCTGTAAGTTTGCATTGGTTTACAGCGTACAATTGGCTAAATGACCTGCCTCGTGATCGACCCAATCCTTAGAGTTGTGAAAAACAATGCCGCAGTCTCTGCACATATATATTTCTTTTTTAAAGACGCCTCTGAAACAAACATTTTATAATATTAATTAAAAATATTTCAATCACATAATATCAATGTCGTAACTTGGAGAGGGAAGTTTAAATTATTAAAAAATGTATTATTTATTAGTTATTAGTTTATTACCTATATAAATACCTAATTTAACTAATAATTTCAAAATGCATATCCCACGATTTAATAAAAAGTATAAACAAATTTGTTTACAAAAATCATATTTTGAGAAACACAATTAGAAAATATTGAATTTATTACATTATGATATACATAAAAAACTACAATTTACAAATGTCAACTTTGGGTTCTCATATTGTGTGTTTATTTCCACCAATATCTCCATTTATTCGGTTTGCCGAGCTTTGTAATTTAAAACTACATTTACCGTTAGTCCAACGTCCCTTCACCCGAGACCCCGATCAATCATTCTACGCGTAAGTCCGCCAGTAACCCTTGGGTTTTGAGTGCATGGCCACCCAGGTCATCCAGTTATAGTGTTCAACGGATTGAATCACCGCTGACGTCTTTCATCCGCCGTAATTTTAAGTAGATTTTAAGGTAGCTTTAAGGCCTGTCTATTATTATAATTTCATCCTGTCATTCCTCGAAACCGAACCGACTACAGAGCCCATAATTAAATTGTCTCTACTTTGGTTTATTTCATTGTTGATTCTGTTGTCATTGTGCTAATAAATTAAATTGTATACCGGATACACATTAGGTGCAAAAAGAGCAACATTTCGTTTAGCTGACAATTTAGTTGCCTACCCGGTACATTTCGGGCGCAACATAATATATCGAATTACATACTATTGATACATACTATTGATACCTAACCGCCAACAAATGTTTGTATTTTGCAAAGCTGGGCAAGTTAGTCAATTTTTTCAACTAGTTGAAGTTAAGTTACTTTAATAAAAAAACTAACTAAGTTAGAATATAAGTTAGTTTCTGAAACTGTCAAAATTTCTAACTTAGTTAGAAATTAGTTTTGTGAAAAAAATAACTCAAGTTAGAGTAAAAGTTAGAAGTTTTTTTTTTATAGATTAAAAACCTTTTTGTTGAAATGTAAATAATAAGTTATCTAATTTAAATTATTGATTAAAACTGAAAAATGGAATTAAACACCTAGTAATTTGGTCAAATAACTAGTTTGTTTTTTTCTAACGAGTTAGATTAGACTTTTTACACATTAAATTCAACTAGTTAAGTTACAAAGTTAATATGAATTATAACTAACTAGTTAGTGTCCAGCTTTGGTATTTTGTACATCTATCATTACCATACAGGTAAATATATAATCTAAACAATATCTACAGCAGTGGTTATCAATCTTTTTGTTGTTTGTGGCACATTTTTTATAAAAATACATTTTGACGAAACATTATAAGAATATAGTACCTATAAGAAAATTATAATTTTAATTTTAAAATGTTATACTAAAACCACGATTTTTAGAAGATATTGATTTCTAATGTTCATAATATTATATATGGTAACGATAAGTGTAATAAAATATAATAATCATTATCGATAACGAAAATTAAGAATTGGGAAATTTATATTTGTATTAAATATGATAGAGTGGAGGTACTCGTACAACTAGTTTGCAACACCGGTTGAGAACCACTGATCTATATATTATAAACCATTTTAGTGTATAACTAATCACAATATTATGAACTTGACTAAAATTATATCAATAACTATTTTTGTATTAATTATTTAATAGTTATTTAAAAACATTTAAATGCTTAGAAAAAAGGCGAAGTATAAGGTTATAAATGTTATAACTTATACAATTTGTCAATAACTTAAGTTAATACTTTGGTAGTAGGTACAACATTAAAATAAACTATGTTTCGAAGCCCACCACTTCCATCAACACACTGTTTTTGTCTAATTATAATATGGCCATATGAATTAAATATATCATTACATCTATATAATAGGTACCTATACTTACTCAGGAATTGATATTGTACATCCACGGTTGCGGTGACTTATTGCCGCGGATGTGCTATTCATGATTTGATTGCATCTATAGCACTTCCAAAATCCGCCCTTGGATGTATCAAAGAATCGAATTGTTGAACGACCGCAAAGGCTCCTGGGAAGCAGCTGCCCATTTCTCGCCATTTTCGATGGTTTTAGTCAAAACTCCCTTGACAAAAGCAAAATAATATAAAATCAACGTTGATGATAATAATTTTTGTATTGTTATTCTATTAACCCGTCACAATGTTTTAAAAAAAAAAATGTAAGTATTAATTAACGTTATTAATCTTTAATAATGTAGAAGAATTGATTGGTTTAATCATCGGTTAGAGTTGGTGATCCAAGTACCGAAAAAAAACCAGCTACTTGTCAATAACAATTAATTGAAAATAAAAATGTTTAGAAGTTTTGAAAAAATAATATTATATTGTTTTTATTGTTTATTGTAATAATAATTATTATTAAAGCCACAAAAAGTAAGACCTATAAACAGTTATTTCGATGGAAATATTATTTTATTAATTTGGACGATTGTCACCGATTTAGTGAAACTGCCACCCGAAAGTTTCAATCGTAACATGTAATGTTATCGCTGAGTGGACAGAGAGACAATAAGCCGCGTATTATAGGCGCTATTGAAATTGGGTTCATGACAATATTAATTTTTTAAGCCACCAAGCCGTCATTAGTCACTGTATCCCATCATAAAGTTTTTACATTTAATACTTGTAGAAGCTAATTTAAGTCTCCTCAGGGCCCTGCAGAATATTATTTACTCATGAGCCGCTACTGATACCTATAGGTATACTATATGGTGCACTACCACTAATAGATTACGATACTCATAAAATTGTCAATCGTCATAAATAAGTAGTTAAGGTACATATACTTATAATATTTTTTAATATTTATTTAAATCGTAGACCTTATACTCATAGACGGAGCATGTCTTAGTTCCCGCAATAAAAGTTGGTTGCGCTACATATATGTTGTTCGATGTAGAGGTCTGCACGGACTGATAATTTACAGCCCGGTCCGGCCCGGTAATATTTTTTGATAGCCCGGCCCGGCCCGGGAATAGTTTTTTGTGAGTAAGCCCGGCCTGAACCAGTCCGGTAAAATTTTTAGTAAGCCCGGCCCGGCCCGCGAATAGTTTTAGGCGAAGAAGCCCAGCAATGTTTGGTCCATATTTTTTCTAAAACAGTCCAGTCAGGATGTATCTAAGAGAATTTTTTATAAAAAATGATAAAATAGTTTAGGTAATAGGTACTAGGTAAGTAACTATTTTAATTTACATAACTTTCAAAGGTCGTATTCAAAATTGCACCAACACGTTGAACAAAAAAAATACTAACATCCAAAAACTAGTCCGGCCCGGCTCGTAATTTTTGTCCTAATAGAGGTCCTGTCCGGCCCGTCTTGCATTTTATAGAATCCGGCCCGGCCCAAAGCCCGTCCGGGCCGGTCTAAGTAAGCCCGGCCCGTGCAGGTCTTTAGTTCCATATTTCTGGACATACACGAAAAATAAACCAGGTTGAGCATAGTTAAAAACGAAAACAGCATAAATACGTAATCATTGTATTATATCATGAATCATGTATATTTCTTACAGGTTTCAATTGAATTAAACGAATTATGAATAAATTTGTATTAAGTAATACTAATAGCTAGTCTCGTATTTGATTTTAACGTTTTCGTTATATTTAATTATTATAATAATACATCACTGTAACACAGTTTGCCGTCATCGTACCACCCATCCCCGCCGGCCAGACATGCTCCGTCTATGAGTAATATATGGTCTATGGTTAACATCCTAAAAAGTAAAAGTATTTACATGTTATCAACTCTTGTGATTTTATAATATCACTAAACATTGCGCCAAAAATGCTTCACTGATATCAGGATGTCAAACAAACTGCTTTCATCAATTTATAGGTACGGTCAGGTACTTTAACACTGTATATAATATATATTATTCTTAAAATTTAAAAATATGTATTTTATTGAATTTGAAATTTTCTGACGTTTTGAAAAAATATCACTAAAGTGCTTAAGTCATTTGTGGTATGAATTTTTCATGTCTAAACGTCCTATTGGTTGACTCAATTTGGCATAAAAGACTATAAAATTGCTCAAAATATGGTTTTAAATTATATTAAAGCTAGGTCTGAGTTGGAAAAATGAAAATTTTCAATTTTTATACATTTTTCACGTAGTTACCTACCTGAGTATATTATATTACATTTTCTTATATACCTACATTAAACAAAAAAAACATAAAATTGACTTCCTTAAAAAAAAACTAAAAATGCCAATAGAACATTTTGCATTGTAACCACTCCTGTCCCTACTAATAAATAATAATATTGATGAAAATTATATAATATGTCTAATAAAATAAAATTATAAGTAGATAATTATAGTTTGGTTGCACTCACCGAATACGTGTGAACGTAACGTCCGATCATAGAGTGAGAAAACGATTTTTAATTGTACGTCGCAGAACTGGTCTTGCTGCGTGTGTGCCACGGAATAAGAAGGACAACGTTTGAGGACCAACACCAGAAAGTTTTTTCGTTTTTGGAAAACCCTGCTTAGGTAACTGGAAGGGAGATTTTATTTCAGCCTATAAAACGTGTTTTCTGTACGACACGACGACGACGCCGCCGCTGTCGACGTATGTGTTTAAAACGTATTACATAGGTATAGGCATATTATATATTATATAATATATATGCCTATACCTGTATAACAGATACGTTAAAAACACCGGGCACCTGGTAGCTGACGCCAGCCTCACTCAAACAACTGCAAGAAGTATATATATATTATTTACACCTTTTTTTATCGTAGGTTATCTCGACGCTATATAACATAATATAATACACCTATAGGTATACCGGCACTATACCCATTACCAGCATATAGTCAGTATACCAATTTTGTATCACTATTTTTATTATTTTTATTTTAATCCTACGTAAGGCGCACAATATTATTCTGTTTGTCATTTCACAAATTAGGTATAACTATCTAATACCAAATGTTGAGGAGTTGGAAACTTACCTTAAATTACAAGTTTCTGCAACGAAATTATTTTTTAAATAATTTATATGTTGGTAATTTAAGTAGAAATTTTACGTTAGAATTTGGAAAATGCATTTTTATTATAATATATTTAAATAATAAATAATAATGTGTTACATAATTATTGTCTTCTATAATTAATTTAATAGATATAAACACAAAAGTAATACACCGGTCAACGACAAAACATGTGGAAATTCAGATAACCGCTCTGAACCTATAGTATAAAAATAAAAGTGAAGACGTGCACTTCGTTAAATTGAGTAGGTCATTGTAATGGATATTGTGTTTAATTTGAATTGGATGATAAGTCATTGCTTAGATACGAAAAATAATTTTGAACAGAGATGATCTGTAGCCTATTATTATACGTATATCTATATTACTATAAATTATTATACTAATTAATTATATTACTAGTATACGGTATCAACTATAAATAGACAATAGAATACAAATTGGTATCTAATACAGTAATACTTATAGAAACATAGAGATATAATTCATCAATTTTACCTTGCAGAGGAAAAATATCAAGTACTACGCAATATTTTGAATTCTATAAATATCTATAAAAAGAAGGTTGGTCGGTCAAATTTGAACATTTAATACAATGTTCCTTGTAAGGTTTCATTATAGCAATTTTATATTAAAAAAGATTTATGAGTAAGAACGATTTTTTTTAACGAAATTTGATATTAAATGAAGAATAACGATTTTAGTTATTTTCTTGTATTTAATTAGTCAATATTTTCGGGGGATTTGAAACTTTGATAAAGGTATGATAATATTTTATTTTTTTGAATTTTAGATTGATTATAATATGCTATTGCCTATGTATAGTTAATATGTACCGTATTACTTATGGTAGAATAAATTACTATAAAAAAATGCCTGTCGTGAATACGAAATTAATTTAATATTACTAATATTATACAAATATACGAAAAAGATTATTATACATTACCATGGAAATCATAGTACATCACGAACATAATATATTATGATAATCTTTTTTTATACCCTCTGTAAACTGTTGAGAAATTTCACATCAATACAGGACTTGCATTTGAAAAAAAATACTAATTTTATGTTATTTAGAATTAAAACGTTACGCAATTTTTGCGTTCACCGTTATTTAGTTTTAAAACGTTGTACAAGTTTTGCGTTTATCGTTAGGGTCCCGCCACACCATGCGTTTTAGCAGGTCCGGGTGAACCGGATGCGTTTTAACCGGATGATTTTGCCTATGTCACATCTATGCGTTTTTGTTCTTAAAAACGTTCCCGCCACTGCATTCCAAGTTCCAAACGCCACCGCTAGTCCCCAAATGTTTCAAAAAATTATTAACCAATAATTTCATTACATTCAACGTCTCTACGCTCTCTGAGGTAGACCTAGAGTACTTACGTAATTTATGCAGAATTATTTTATTATATTACTTGTCAGTTATAACGTATAAAGTATAATTTTTAAATAGGTACCTACCTAATTAAAGTGTGTCAAGATTATTACATTTTTGTATTTTTTAATTAATTTGAACACTCCATAAGTAAGTATACTTGTATTTTATAAATGTCTTCAATCGTAATTATATAATATTGTATTATTAATTAGTTTATATTAAATACATTTAAATGTAGATTAAATGAATCGTCAAAATATTAAAGTTGTTGCTGTAGCTGAAGCATTAGGCTTATTAGAACCACCAAAGGCAAAAAGAAGGTATTGGGTACACCCACTAAATACGGATCGTGAGGAAAAAGGCCAGTTTATGACATTTTTTAAAAATATTAGAAAATATCCTGATCAATTCTTTGAATATTACCGTATGTCGATTTCAAGCTTTGATGAGTTGCTAAAAACTCTACGGCCACATATAACAAAAAATACCACAGAATTTCGTAATCCGATATCTGCTGAGGAACGTCTTACAATTACTTTAAGGTAAGTTTATTTTTTTATATTACGTATAAAAGTTAAGATTTTCAACGTGATATATATGATTATTAATAATTAATAAGTTATCACTAATCACCTGTAGGTAGTTATCAAAAATTAAAAATAATTATTTTTATTTTTTAACATAATTTCTGTATTAGGTTATGAAAATACACAGACAAACAGTATATTATAAGAAAAAAAATGTAATACTTTATTTTTATTCAAAGATCAAATAATATTTAACGGTATGGTATAAATAACATTAAAATATAACAATATTCGCTATTTAATTATAAAATATAAAAAAATTAAACAATTTCATGTTCTTACAAAATTAAAAATGATACACTTTTTTAACGTCATTAATACATTATACCATAAAATATTTCACTGTAAGTATAACAAACCTTGTTATTTTAATATTTATGAAAAAAAAATTAAAAAATGTCATGTTTGAATTTAAAATTGAAATGGCGCACCTTATTGCAATAAGTATAATTCAAACTTTACTTTTTTATCATACTATTAAAATTTTTCAAACAAATCCCCACTAGTAGTAGGTTGTTGGGATTGATCAGATATATAAGTATATGAGCTTTTAGGATATGGTGTGGAATGTTGAGCATTTGGATTGCAATTAGATGAATATATTGGCAAGGGTTGTGGCATAAGATTCTGATTTTGATTGTTCCCTAGGCCGGGATTGAACGAAGGACATACATTTGAATATTGAGTTGGGATAGGGACATTCTGACTAGTGTTTTGATTAATGTTAAAATATGGCGGAGTTGATTGTAGTTGATTAGATCCTAATGATACGTTCCTAAAATACTGTAGAGTCATAAGACGAAAATCTGTTTTTTGATTATAGTTAAGTCTTTTATAATCGGGTAATAATGAATATAAAAATGCCTTATCAGGATCCGAAGTTACGTCATCTTCGGAAGTAGCTAAATTGCTTAGCAACTGTTTTTGAAATAGTGTCATCTTTTGTACCTTAGAATTATTTTGTTTTTTACTTTTTTGAGTTGAATATTTGTCGGATTGAGGTGGTATAATTTCACTATCTAAAACCAGCTCGTAGGATGAATCTTCTCCACCGGTATTTTCTCCTTCTTCTTGAACATTTTCATTGAAATTACTTGTCGTCCTATGAGCAAATAAATAATAATTCATCTAGTTGTCATTACTAGTGATGTACATTTTCATGAATATTTTTTGTTATGAACATTTTTAAAAATTAGAAAATTATGAAAATTTTATAATTTCTGATATTAATTTCTTATCAAATAAAACTAACTACACTGCAGGGGCGTAACTGGAAATATTTATAAAAAAAATAGTATGTACAAAATGTATCACAGTGCAGTGTTTTGGTCTTGGGGAATACATTTTTTGGTAATTTTTAACAAAAACTGATTATTTTTGAACTCAAAAATTTTTTTTGTGTTTCAACGTATTTTTAAAAATCTAAAATTGTCGAGTTTAGGTTGCATCATAAATATGTTTGTAATAAATATCTTTATTAATATAATTACCTTCTTTTTTTAATTATATGCTGCAAGAACGTCAGTGCTTCTGCGTATACATAATTTTTTCTTTTGGCACTATCGCCACTTTTAGCCTGGTTCATAAATTTTGAATAGTGGTCTCGAATATGTCTCCATTTAGTTTTCAGATCGGTCACTATAATAATATTAATTTATAATATTATAAAATATAAACAATTAATCAAACCAGTATAAAACTGGATATTTCCGTGAAACCTTATTTAAAATGTTCAATCCTTAGAAAAAAAGTTGAACATTTTATACATTTTTAACTACAAAATAATTATTAAATTTAAAATTTGATTAAATGTTGTTAAAATTCTAAATCTAAATGTTTATAAAAAAAATTATAGTTAAAAAAAACATACTCATTGTAAAATCAATACGTTAATTTAATTCAAAATGTATTTATTAATAATGTATTTTTTGTTTATTAGGTATTTATCAACTGGTACGTGCTTCGCTGCATTAAAATTTGATTTTTGTGTTGGAAGAAGTACGATTGGAGTGATCGTAAAAGACACTTGTAAAGTGTTATGGTCAATTTTAAATGCAAAAGAGATGCCTAAACCGACTAATGAAGATTGGGTGGAAATATCGAATATATTTTATACTAAAACAAATTTTCCAAATTGTCTAGGAGCAATAGACGGCAAACATATAAGGTGTAGAAATCCTAACAACTCCGGTTCGTTATACTTCAATTATAAAAAGTATTTCTCTATCGTTTTGATGGCAATAGTTGATGCAAATTTGAATTTCGTTGTAATCGATGTGGGTTCATATGGTCGCGAAGGGGACTCCAATGTGTTCAAGGAGTGTGCATTTGGTAAACAATTATATGAAGGTAAATTGAACATACCAGAACCAGTTACTTTACCAAATACAAGTACCAACCCACAACCGTATGTGTTTATTGGAGATGAAGCGTTTGCTTTACATTCAAATTTACTTAGACCGTACCCTGGACGTAACCTTACTGATTCCCGAAGAGTGTTCAACTACCGATTATCCAGAGCAAGGCGCACAGTTGAATGTGCATTTGGAGTACTCGCAAATAAATGGCGTGTTTTACATACGGCTATCCAGGTGGAGCCAGATTTTACGGACGAAATTATAAAAGCATGTTGCATACTGCACAACTTCGTTCGTAAAAGAGATGGTATGAATTATGAAGATTCTGAAACGCACAACTTAGAAGATATTGAAGCTCGTGGAACAGGGACTCGATCACATGGAATTGAAGTGAGGGATTACTTTGCCAACTATTTTATGGGCCCAGGAGCAGTAGATTTTCAATACGACATGATTTGATTTTAAAATAAAAATATAAGTTCTAGAAAAAAATTATTTTTAAATTTAAAAATGTATTCAATAATGTAATTTATATCTACATGATAATATAATATATATATTATATAATATATCAACTGTAAACAGTATAATAAATAAAAAATATAACTTAGAATACTTACCTTTACTTTCTTTTGCATGTTCTTCAAGCTCACTCCAATCTTCAAACATGTACTCACCAATCGTGTTCCAACTTTTTTGTCTTATATGCTTATCCATATAATCTTTGGATCCAATTTCCCATATGGAAGGGTTATTTTGTATACATGATATAAATTTATCAGTATCAAAAACCATTTTTCAAAATATAAATAATATATAAAAAATATGTCAGGTAAAATATTCAAAAAACGCAGCGGCCAAAACGCATAGTGTGGCATACGCGATTTAAAATAATGTGTTTTGATGACTTGTCCTGCCGATTCGTTTCCCGCCCGACCGCAACATGTTGCGGTCGGTCAGCGGCAGGAATCGACCGGTCCGGACAAAACGCTCTAATATAGCACCTATGATTAGAAACTATGCAACTTGTCGTTCCAGTCGACCGGATGCGTTTTACCCGGACCCGCTAAAACGCATGGTGTGGCGGGACCCTAAATCAGAATTAGAACATTTTACAAGTTATGTGTTAATTGTTATTTAGTTTAGTGTTAATACCTATTAAATGTATTAATAATAAGTAATAACTAATGCGGGTAGGTAATGGCCTGGATACGGAGTATAATATAATCAATTCTAATGTCCGTATCCATGAAATAAATATTTCTACGAAACAAATATAATTTTTGAATAAATGGATTTTAAATTATTTCATTTTGCGTTATTTTTCGTTCAATGAAATTCCATAAATTACGTTTTACGCTATGTTTTGTTTTAATGATGTATAATATATTTTGTTAATCGTTATGTTATGTTTTGCGGTATTTAATTGTTTTTGATTATCGCGTTCCGTTAAAATTACGTTCACAAATTTCAATCGTTTTTTGTCAAATAAAACGTTATAATTATAACGTTATTATAACGTTTAGAATCCCTGATTCAATGATTAATACGTAGAAATATATTTATATGATGATAGGCATAATCGTTTTACACAGTGGATTTACCATTGAATTCAAATAACTCGAAGTAAACTCATCTCCTACTATAATATTATATCCTACTAATTAATAAACATTAACTACACTGACTACTGCTTATTAAAAGATATCCAGACATCCAGTTATCGTTCGCAGGATTCGGTATGGGAAGTTGTTACTGAGATGACTCATACACTGACTAAATGGATTTTGTGGAAATTATTTGGTTGACCAGAGAGCGGCAGGCAGATTTACCAAAAGGTTTTTGCCTGGACTAGTTTTTTTCTTTAGCGTAGACCTTTTACGACCATCCCTATTCTCTGGTGTCATATAGGAAAGGAATACGCCCTACATTTTACCCTTACAGATACGTGTTGATTTAGCAACCCGAAATCGTATAATATGAATCATCTGTTTTTGTAGTGACAATGGTTTTATTGGGGATGTCCGATTTCTACGTGCGACAGTCTAGACATTATTTATAAGTCCGTTATATCATTACAATTGTATAATTGTATGGCATGTGTGTGTGCATCTGCAGGAGTGCTTTGATCATTTTTTTACACTATACAGTCACACAAACACATGCACTAGGTATAGTCTATACTCTATAACGACCACTCACTATACCCCCACAATATTGTAAATACTTGGATTTCCAAAATCATATATTTTTTTTTAAATATTTTATTAGCTTCTAGCATAAACTACTAAAGAAAACATCTAGGTGTATTGTACATTTTTATACTTAAAAAGTAATCAATAGGTATCGGTCTAATACCTACCAATGGTGTAATATAATATTATATTTCAACGGAAGACTATTTGACCAGGTTACAAAACTACCACTAAATAAAATGACTCTTAAGTGCTTACTTATATTTCAGATAATAGTTTTTAATTTATATATATGGAATGTAGTCGGTGCTTCGGTGAAAGATTGTCAGGCGGGATACTTATTGGAATGTTGCTGTACGGGGTGTGGCCAGTAGGGGGGGGGGAGACTGTACAACAAATTATTTCGGATGCTCATCATCGTTGTGTTAATAATAATAAACTACATTTATATAATATCACTCTATACACACTGCTAGGGATTTAAAATTGTATAAAATGTATTTTCTTGAAATATTTTATTTCTATGAAAAATCCAAAAAAAAATGTTTTTTAGGTTCCTTAAGTACATTAAAGTTTATAGTCATCAACCTGCAAGTAAAAATTTTTAAATGTTGGTTTATTGTAGGTATTACAATTTACAACTTAATACGACTTTATTATCTAGTATATCAATAATGGTCTAAGAGATATAGTTATAATTATTCACAATAATCATGATAAATTAAGTGAAAACTGTAAAACTGTGTTTTTTCTTTAATCTAATTTTATATTTAAAAAAATATAATTTTTTATTGCGGTGAGTGGAAAAACATAAGTATCAAGGCACCAAATTTCTGAATACGTATCCAAACACTATTAGCACTTACGAATTATAACAACATGTTCACTTGGATAAAACAATTATAATCACTGACGATATTTCAGAAATATTATAAGTTATAATACAAATTTATTTTTTTATATTATTTTGAAAGTGAGATGTATTGAAATGTATGAGGTAAAAATCATGTGTAAAACTTATGTTTAGACCAGACGATTGCCTACCTCGTACTTCCAAAAGTTAATTGTTTTTTCTATGATTCTTCTACCTTAAAATTATCTTTTCGATTTTTATACTTGTAAACGAGTATGTTTGTACCAAAGATGACTTTAGTACCAACCTTTTAATTCTGAACTTACTTAACAAAAAATGGCGAAATGGCGGCGCATGGCAAATGCCATGGCATGGTCACATGGCCTACTCGATACTCATACAGCAATTAAAATATGAAAAAGAAAAATTAAACATTGCATTATAACGCTTTAGTTTACTGTCATATAGACACAAAAGGTAGTTAGGCCAGTTTTTGGCAAGTTCCTTATAAGAAGAAATTCGTTCCGTTCCTTGTTTTCGTTCCTTTGAAAAATGAGCATGTTCCTATTTTAGTTCCAAATAAAAAAAAAATTTTATTTAATCATTAATATTTTTTTTTTATCAACATACTTCTTTAATTATTTAAATCAGTTTTGAGTTATTGTTTATTGTTATACATAATTATATTTTATTTAGGTATTATTTCTATATACATTTTAACTTATAACTTATGAGAAATATTAATAATGTGAGTATGTGACTAATGACTAATGAGTAATGAGTAACGACTAATGTCGATACTCGATAACGATCACTAATTGGCAGTATACATTATAAACATTTAAAAAAATGTACCTTAATTTCAATTATTTACATATCTGTGTAAATTATTGGAACTAGAAAAGAATGAAAAATGTTGTTATTTTTCCTTAAAAAAAATGACTCGTTCTTTTTTTATAAAAAGGAATCGTTCCAGGAATCTGTTCCTTCCAAACACAGGGTTAGGCTCAAATTTTTAAACTTACATGCATTGTGTCTCGGAACATTAAAAAAAAACATGGTAACTTATACATGAATTATATTAGTTTGAAAACTCAAAAAACAAAAAGTTGAAAAATGATTCATAAATAATATAATATAAAAACGAATGAAATAATTATTGCAAATATGAAACAAAACAAAATAACTAATCATTTAGACACTGTGCGGGATTCTCATAAATGTATATACGTTTGTATCAGTTATACTTAATTATTAGTTCAATGAACTTTTTGACTATAATCGGAAAAATGGAAAACTTTTTCAAAAGTATCCATATTAAACGCAATTTACATATATTAAAAATATATGTACCTGGGTATGCAATTTAAGTTTGTATAAAATATCCCAGATCCACAATTTATAAATTTATATAAAAAATTTAAAACGACATGCAATTTACAATGACTTGGGGAAGTATAGGTACCTATATTTGAGCGCCAGACTATAAAGCTAGGTGTGACATCAACTATATCCTTACTGTGTGAAATTGAAACAAGCATCTATCAACATAATTCTTTTAATTGTTCTATGTTCATATTATATTCTTATTAAATAAATTATTCATTCGGCTCGGACCAGGCACGGATCCTAAGCACTGATCTGGGGTGCCCAACAATTTTGTTATAGCATAAATAACAATTTACATTTAATATAACTACAGTGTTCATATTCAATTATAGTATCCAGTATTGAGTACTCATATTTCTTGGGGCACCCTAGCCTCTGTAGATAGAAAAAAATTCTCAGTAGTATAGTGTAGGTACTGATGATTAACGGGTATGTTACATTTAATTAAATATAAATTATTATTATTTTATAAATGAAATATTAAAAATAAAATTCATTGGTATATGTTAAAAATGTTATTTTATAAAAATTGTCTTATAGGTGCCTACATTGGAAATCACTCCTAATAACGTATTCATCTACCTACAACAATTATAGAATGTGGTATCCACTATCTTATACCGAAACTAGTGAGGGGATTTTTCGTGGTGATTTTTTTTCACGATTCCCCAGCCCCGCTCTTTGGAATTGTACATTTAATATGTAGTATTAATACCTATATAATATATCTGTACCTACTACCTACGTTGTTTAATAATATCAAAGAAGAAACTAAGATTTTTATCAATTTATATTATACCTCCAAAAATGTTTCATTCTATGTAACATACACCCATAGTAAAGCGTTGTAGTGAGATTTAATTTATTTATTTTTATCTTCTTGTCACTTAACCCTTTTTTTTATTAAATAAACTTATTTAATCATGCGCACGCTCTTACTCAGCGTTATAGTAATATATTCACCCTAAAACAACCTTAACCTTTCTTCACGTGTAATTTATTATATTCCGTCAATTCGGTGCTCAATCACCCCGCACCACCACTCCATGATCACCCTTACAACCGGTCGACCTACCGCAACGCCGACTGTATAGCCCATCATCGTTAGTGCAACTAAATACAGATATCCGGGTGGGGGCATGCGCTCTCCGACAACGGGTACCTGAGAGATATCGTACCTACATAATATTCTATACCATATAAATTCTTTTCATCGAAAACAAACAAATAACGGCTGTATACAACCAACTGGAAACATTTTTATTATTATTATCATTATTGACCCTCGCCTTTCATGTGTTTACGGTTCGTTTGAGGTCATAGTGTATGCGTCACTGAACAATGAAATAATAATACAAGGGTTTCCAAAATATTTTTTTCTAGGGTATAATAAGAAAAATAAAGACGTGCTGGCTACAAAATTAGAAATCACGATTATAATGTATTCTTATAGATAGGTACGCAATGAACATGATAAAATAAATTATTAAGTAAGATTTTAACGATTGTAACGGCAAACCGTTGTTTACAGAAGTGTAAAGATAAATTTAAATTTCCAAAGACTTTTTACCCGGGGACTTTTCTAAGGATTTTATTTCTAATATTGTATAATTACATGATGATAATATATTAATATGTATTATAAGTAGTTATTAAAATTATATAGATATTAAGGTCTCTTGATCAAATGTTTAATTAAATGCGTTTTATAAAAGACTGATGCTAATGGTACTTCGAATAAAATAAAATCCATTACATAGGAAAGTATTGCACACCAATATAATGCATTACAGACAACTGTACCAAGAAAAACTGTACAACTAAAACACATCTAATACATAAAAAAACCCTTATTTAGATGCATTATTATAATATTATAAAGGTAGGTCGTAGGTACCTAAATTTTTTTGTATATTATAAAAATATATTATTTGGTTTTAAACCCTTCCCAAAAACATGTTTCAGCAACGGCCTTGGTTGACGCGACGCGAACCGACAACGCTAAACTAGAGACGCGGTACAAGTAGCAAAGACCGTCTGCACTCGGCACATTATTCTGATATTCTGCGGTTTGCTGTTTTGCCAACTACCGTCGTTTTGCACTGCTCGCCTTGGGTAAAATATAAGGATTTTAGTAAAAAAAAAAGGGTTCGTCTAATTTTTTTTTATCCCTAACCGTTTCACCTGTTCACCCAGGTCGTGGCTTTCACAAGCATTGTTAAATTTGCGTGGATTTTTTGATAGAGTTGTTAAACTAACAAAGAGTTTAAGTTTAGAATAATACCACAATTATTTGTACCAGAATCATGAAAAGTTAGTTTAACAACTCTATTAAAAAATCTGCGTAAATGTAACAAAAATGCTTGTGAAAGCTGTGACTTGGGTTGGCAAGTGAAATGGTAGGGAATAAAAGAAATTAAACGATTACCATTGTAAAATAATCGATCACATCATCTGAATTGATTTAAATTTGTTTATGTACACTTATAAGAGCTAGTAAAACCTATATCATGTCGTAATATTATACTTGGTCTGATGAGTTTCGTCAATATTTTACTATTTATTTATAAGAAATGAAATATATACCTATGTAACGTGGAAAATAATTTATTTAAAAATATTGTTTTAGCCATGCTTTGACAATTTATAAATAATATTAAAAAATCTCTTAAGGGGATGTCGAGTGTTAAAAATAAAAACTATGAATACTTATATAAAATTATATAATATTACTGGTATTTTATGTAAATGAACAAATTCACCTTAGTTACCACGCGTTTTTCTAAATTTTTTTTTTGATACATGTATTTCAATGAGTCACACCGACGACGCAATACAAACATTTGCAGAAATCATTTTGGAAGTTAAAGGTATCCTTCGAAGTTAACGATTTTCTATTTTTACGCATGTGCTTGCCTCAAACCTTTAACGAATTTTTATTATTTTATTAATATCCTACGTATTTCAATGAGTTAAAAATAATACACATAATACTACGTCTACCAGCTTCGATCAACTGTTTAAAATAAGTCATTGTAGCCGATAGTTATTATAAACAAAAAGTGATAAATCAAAAATTAAATAAAAGTTAATTACACGACATATTTTCTAAATTATACATGTATATTGTATACCTATATAAAGAAATCCATATATATCCATAACCCATATATATATATATATAAGGAACATCATTTTTAACTGTATAAAACGACTGCGGAAAAAATTTAATAAGTACGTTATTTCGATTATTACCGATTTTATAATTTTCATTTTCACAAATTGTTTTGTAAATGTACGTCATTATTACAGTGTCCCGTTATCACCTTTTGAATGACCTATTAACGTATGTCAATTTCAGAAACGTTCGACGTCAAGTCTTTACTTTAAACAGGTATGCCATGATAAACGATGTCGTTATAGTCTTGTATGGTTTATAGATGATAGCTATTGTACAAATGTGTCAATATACCCATATTATATATCAATCTTATCATGATAAAAAAATAACAATAAAATAAATAAAAAATGTTATTTTATCATGAATCATGGGCGCAAATAGGGTTGAGGGGATTTAGGGGCTAAGCCCTCCCCCCCCCCAATGACCATAACCTCCCAAACATTTACTACATTTTGTTTTAAGCTTATTCAATATTATCAAAGTAAGGCTTTAGCCCCGCCAGATCTTAAACGCTATTTGCGCCTATACTTATAATCTAATACAGTAATACCTATACATACGGTTAGGTCTACCTAATCGTTTGTAGACAGTAGTAAATAATATAGATATGTAAATATGTGATTAAAATGCTTATAATAATATTATTGTATAATTTTCTTTATTCATATTATAATAGCAACAGAAAAATAAATATATTATATTATTGTCGTATTGAAACATAATACTTACATCGATTTAAATTTATTTAGAAATACTATATAGAAAGAGACTTTAGTTGAAATAACTGAATAAGTAATTCCTAACCATTTAGCCAAGTATAAAGTTTTATATACAAAGATGCATTATACTGATTGAATTAAATTATCATCTGAAACTAACTTAAAATGTTAGATATTAACATTTTGTTATGCACATTATAAATGTTTATTTAAATTTGACATATATATTTATAATATAACTAGCCGACCCATTCGGCGTTTCCCATGCAAAAGTTACCTTAGGTGAAATACATTGACAATATTATAACTTATAACTTATAAGTATAAGTTCAAGGAGTCAAAAACACATAAATTGTATATATATTATAGGCTATAATTTATAGCTGATCCGTTCACTTTGTTTCTCGTTAAAATATGTACAAACTCTATATGATTCAAACTTTGTTCAATTCGTTTATTTAATATTCAGTGCACACACGTCGTGCGTATGATGTTCAAAACTTAAAAATGTTCATCGATCATCTTGAATTATTATAATTAACCGGTAAAGACGCTTGTATGTTTTGTATGCGTGAGACATGCAGGAGGTATGTTTTCGGGTAGGCAATCCACGTGCGATGGATTGCAGACCCCTCTAAGTGCGTACGAATGGTTTATTAACAAATTGATATTACGATGGTAAATGTCGAAAAATTAATCTTGAAAAACCATTTTTACTAAGCTATATTGCTACAGGTCTAAAATTATATTCATTATTCTATCATGATCAATAGCAACCTTAAAATAAACAAAAGTATATTATTATTTAGTTTTTTTTCTTACTGGACAGATGGCACCTACATCCAGATTTCCTACTTTTCCGGTGAATTTTCTTAAAATGATCTTACTTAAGAGTTAAGAACCTTCTCCTGATAATATTACGAACACAATAAAAAAGAATTAACGAAATCAGTCCAGACGTTCACGCGTGATACCGCGTCCAAGGGAAATTTATATTTAATTTATATATAAAGATAGATGGATACAAATAGTATATAGGTAGATTGTGTAATTTTAACTCTCGAAACAATTCATATCTACACGCCGATAAAACACACACAAAATAAAAAAGGTCAGGTTACAGGTAGCTGGAAACCCACGGGCCGCACAATATGTATAATATATACTCGGGATAGTCGAATTGCACTTGGGTTCAAAAAAGGTAATGGTCGAACTGCACTTGGGTAAAAAACAGGTAGTAGTCGAACTGCACTCGTTCAAAAAAAAGCAGTTAAAATTTAAAGTCACGTTTATTATTATAATAATATTTGAAGATTTAAAAAGAGAATAAAAAAATATATAAATATATTATTACTACAAAAGTTATCAAAACTAGTTTAAAAAAAAAAGTTAAAATAATGACAACGATAATATTTGATGGTTGTATTATATTATATTAACATATTGTACAATATGGTATGTATAAAACAATCATTGTCAGTCCTAAGCCTGTAAGTGGGAAGGGAAATGAGTGTTTTATAAACGTTTAAACCCTTCAAATGCATGATATTTTTGTTGTAATACCTTTTTTGAGCCCAAGTGTAGTTCGACCACTGCCTGCTATTTACCCGAGTGCAGTTCGGCCATTAACTTTTTTAAACTCATGTGCAGTTCGACTAAAATAAGTGCAATTCGACCAAATACATAATACAATTTCCATGTTTATTTTAATTATTAATAACTAATTATTTATCAACTTTATTGGACTAAATTATGCATAAAACCTTCTCTGTGATGTCCTCTTTAATTTAAAAAAAACTGCACGACAATTGAATAAATAGTTTTGGAGTTTATCCCGAACAAAAAAAAGCGACTTCATTTTATATATAGTACTAAAGATATAGAAATAGATAATACGACATTTGTCATTTACAGATATTAATCCTAACCTTTGATTAAAACGTTTAAGAGTTACTATCGGATAATATTATTTATAAATTGTCAAAGCATGGCTAAAAACAATATTTTGAGATAAATTATTTTCCACGTTACGTAGGTATAATTTATTTCTTATAAATAAATAATATAATATACAACAGTTATGTTATGAAAATTTATCAATAAAAATAATTTTAAAGAAAAACTTTTATTTTTTTATATTGATCTTAAAATGGATTCACCACAATATCAGAAATGTTATACAGAGCCAGCCTGCGATCAAAATACTTCAATTAAGACGGATCAAGAGCCGGTAAAATTTTAATATTATAATCATTTACAATTACAAATATGAATACAGAATAACCCTTAATTAGGACTTAGGAGATTACTATTGTACAATATTATATATAAATTGTCAAAGCATAACTAATAACAATATTTTGAGATAAATTATTTTCAACCATCCGTAGGTATATATTTCGTTTCTTATATAAAAATAATATAATATACAACAGTTATGTTATGAAAATTTATCAATAAAAATAATTTTAAAGAAAAACTTTTATTTTTTTATATTGATCTTATAATGGATTCACCACAATATCAGAAAGTATGTTATAAGGAGCCGGAGTGTGATAAAAATCCTTCTAGGAAGACGTGTCAAGAGCCGGTAAAAATTTTAAATATTATATAGTCGTTTACAAATATTAATAACCTTTGATTAGGACTTAGGACATTACGATTGTATAATATTATTTATATATTGTCAAAGCATACCTAAAAACAATATTTTGAGATAAATTATTTTCCCCCATACAAAGGTATATTTTATTTCTTTAAATAAACAATAAAATATATATATTTTATAATATTCGTGCTTTAAAAATTCATCAATAAAAATAATATTTTTATCATAATAATTAGGTTCTAAGCGGAGCCTTATGAATGTACCATTAATATAGCAATATAGCCATAATGTTATTGATTTTACAATGATCTATTTTTTTTTTTTGGTTCAATGTATACGGTAAGTAGTCGAAAAAATGCTTCTAGTAAATCTAGTTGGTGTATTCAGGAGGTCAATTGAAATTCCCAGAAGTTTTCAAAAGTGCAGGGAAAACCAAAAAAAAAAATTAAGTAAAAACTGGAATTTTTACGAAAAATAGCTTACAATAAATTCGACTTTGGTTACCTCTTAAAAAAATTACTGTAGATATATGCAATTTTTACTGAATAGTTATATTAGTTTTTCCTATACAGTATAAAATTTTCAAAATATTTTGAGTCATGGTGACCGGTTTATAGGCATATGGAATTTTCAATTTGTATTAGTTTATTTCAGTTAATGTTGATTAAAAAAATTTGCTCATAAGTTGTAAGTGTAAAGTAAAAGAAAAATGTGAGCGTCTGAAGTAAGAACATTGACAAAATTCGTCAAAATCAAGAAAAATTGCAAATTATTTTGAGTTAGAAATAATTACTAATGAATGATTCATAAAAAAATTTTCTTTTTATAATATCTAAGGTTTCAAAATTTAACCCGAGATTCCTCATAAGCTTGTCTACCTATGTCACACTCACTCACCTCGTTCATTGTTAAAGCGCGTCCAGACGGAGCAGTTTTGACCCTCGGCACGGCCGCGCGGCAAATACGCATCCACACGGTGTGGCATTTGAAAAATGTTTGTTCCGCTACTAATTACATAAAAAATAACTTAAAAACTTAAAAAATAAGTACTGATTCCGCGCGGCTTTGCCGAAAATACGTCCTCACACACGCGTTATAGGCGAGCGGCACAAGCCGTTCGGCTTTCCTTTGATGTAGACCGCCTACTAGGTCGATCGGAAAATATGCCGCGAAAAAGTAATTATGCATTCATACTCATGCCGCTCGGACGCGCCTTTACAAAATCAATTTAAAAATACATAGGCAAAATTTTTTGTATAAGCATTTAAAGTTTAAATGATTACGTGAAATAATATTGTGTGAAAGTTATCTTACCCGTTTTTTTTTTTTATCAATCTTGAAATGAATTCACTACAATATTAGAAATGTTATACGGAGCCGGCGTACAATCAAAATACTTCATTTAAGACGTGTCAAAAACCGGTAAAATTTTTAATATATATTATTTTATAATATAGACATGTATAGTCGTTTACAAATATTAATAACCTTTAATTAAGTAGACGTCACACCCGCATGTGTTGTCTCCATCATACAAATGTACAACATAGGTACCAAAAACTGTTTTACGCGGGAGAACTTTACCACCTCTGTGTTTATTGTAGAATTACCAAAATTCCACAACACATATGGAAAAAATGTAGCTATGTCATAGTGTTTTCATTTTTTATAGCACTAACCAATAATTTTTAATAATGAATTTAAAAAAACAAAAAAACTTAAACAAATGTATATTATTCAAATAATAAAAACTCTACGACACAGATAAAGTTCTTCCCAATATGCGTTGTGTAATTTTGTTAATTCTACCATAAATACAGAGGGAGTTAAGTTGGCCCGCACAAGTTGTCACAGTTTTAGAACTACCAAATTTTCACAACACGTAAAGAAGAACTTTATCTGTCCAACACCGTGCTTTTTTTTTTAATAACAATTTCCAATAATTTTTTATAAGCAAATGAAAAAAAACAAAAAACCTAATGTTTAGATGCAAATTACTTTTATTGTATTTATATTATCTAAAATATGGGCACGCAGTTGCATAGATAATTTTATATTAATAATAAGTTGTCTAACGCCAAGCATGGCTAAAAATAATATTTTAGGAAAAATTATTTTCCGTTACATAGTATATTATTTTTATTTCTTATTAATAGACATATTTTAAATTGCATCAATAAAAATAATTTAAAACCAGTCTTTTTATTTTTATTTTTTATATCTATCTTGAAATGAATTCACCACAAACATCAGAACTGTCATATGGAACCTGCGTGCGATCAAAATACTTCATCTAAGACGTGTCAAGAGCCGGTAAAATTGTTGATATATCTTATATTATAATACAGTAATTTACAAATACTAAATAGTAATAACCTTTAATTAAGAGATTAATATTGTATAATATTATATTTAAGTTGTCAAACGCCAAGTATAATATCTAAAAACAATATTGTGAGAAAAAATACTTCCCACATTTCGTTGGTAAATAAATAATATAATACAATAGCCATATTTAAAAATTCATCAATAAAAATAATTTAAAACCAGGCTTTTGATTTTTTATATCGATCTTTAAATTAATTCACAACATTATCAGAAATGTTATCCGGAGCCGGATACTGCATATAAGACATGTCAAGAGCCGGTCAGAAAAGTAGATTGTGAATATCCAAGGCCTACAACTAAAGCCGGCCAATTTTACAAATGTTGTACTTTATCACCTGTTGCACCGACCCCTTTGATCCGTGTCGATTGTTGTGAAAAACTTAGACCTTGCAGAGGCAATTTTTGCTCATCGGTAAATGGCGATTGTGATGATTTTGAATTGACACCGTACGGAAAAGAATTCGTTTTAAGAACTGGAAGATTAGTGAGTCGCCATTTTTGTATTACCTACCTTGCTTATCAAATTTAAGAGCCTAAAAATAAGTTTATATGACAAATAATTTAATGAAACATATAATTAAGCACATATTATTCAAAATATTATATCGTAATATTAAACATAAAATATAATTTTTGTTAGTTTAATATTTTTCTCCATACAATTGGGTTTGTAATTCGAGATTCCTTGTCGATTATTTGTAAGTGCATTGTTGTCTATATATAACAGCCATGCATAGTTATGGTAGTGGTGCAACTAGAGGAAGGGTGATTTAGTGGTTATTGTGTAATGTTGGCATATATATTGATTGAAATAACTGACAGTATAAATTATGTAAATATGTAAATTAATAATATAAGTGATATAAGTAAGTAAAATTATGGATCAGGCTGAGCTCTCCCCCCCCCCCTTACCGTTGCATCCTCCATACAAAAAATTGTTAAAAAAATGGTAACCCTTTTGGAATTTGGCCACACCCAAATAGCTCTTAAGTCTTAATACACAACTTAAGATTCAATGTGAATACTTATATTATATAAGACCCTGCCGATAATGTCCTTGCACGCTTATGTATCTATATAATTTGGGTAATATAATATATTATATCTATATTGATTAAAATAAAATACACGACTTAACAGTGCGTTAATACCTTTAACTTTCTATACCCTAGCTACTTGGTAAAAGATAATAAAATCAAATTTTTTCAGATTCAAAATTGTTTATGTGTAAAACTCAACGGCTTACAAGATTCGTGTAAACATGCTGGCTGCTGCACTAGAATAGGTTGCATGGATATCCCGTTTCCAAATTGTCCACCAGCACGTTTATGGAAAAATGAATATATCTGCAGAAATAAGATAAGACCCAATAATTGTCCAGATATACACATATGTAATAGAAATAAAAATTAACGTACAATAATAACAATTGAACACGATTTTGGGAATCAAACGCTTTAAAATTAATTTTTACTGTGCAAAATGTAAAAGCTCAAACTACGTTCGTTGACTTTTGCCTCTTTTATAGCGTATTATACCGAATTGATATGTTTATTTAAAATTATCGTTTTATAATAGATTTTTACCGAGTCGCAATTAATATAAATATATAAATAAAAGAAATAATTAGGTTACAAAATTTGTAATATTTCATTGCCTATACTCTCTTATATCTGTCACAGAGGCAGACATCGCCCAAGTATCATGGTTTTTGACTTTTTGTATTTTATAACAAATATATTATATAATACAGAAATTATCAGATTACAAAGTATTATTAATTTATAATCATCATGATTAAGTAACTTAAATAGTATATTTGTAGAGTTTAGAATTTTAATGGTTAAAATGTGATTGGTATTGTTATTTGTTTTTCAGAAGCCAATTTTTCAATCTATTTATTATTTTTTTCGATCACACTCATAGGCGTGCGCATGGGGGGTACCGGGGGTGCCCAGGCACCCCCGGACCCTTCACCAAAAACGACAAGGGCCCTAATTATTAATTAAGTGTACATTTTAAATCTTGAAAAATCCAATTATTATAAAACAGTAGTGGTTTTATTTCTTCGAAAAGATAAGAAGTTCTATACTTTTATCGAACAGAATCGTGTGTTTTATAATAATAATATATATATATATATATATAATAATAATATTATTATTATTGTTAGTTAAGTGATCTACTGATAACGGGGTACATAGATATGTGGCGTGGTAAACAAGCCGACCCCGCGTAGCGTACCCCGCCAATGTGTCACTGTGATAGTAAACGTTTTCCGAATACGGGTAAAAATGGATCTAGAATCATATTGGTTTACAGGCTGTTATGATATTTGAACGTCAATACACGATAGTCTATTTTTAACGTCCAATGACAAAATTACATACAACGGTTTGCGTTTATGCTTGTGGGTAGTCGGCACTGTCGGCAGTATTCATTGTTCACAGTATATTCTCAATAATCAATTCTTACTATACATTTTCAGTGCCGATATTTTAACGTTTGGTTGTATTGTTGAGTCTTGAGTAATGAGTGTTGTATTTGTATGTTTGTGTTACCTAAATTAGGCGCTTAGTTTTAACTTTAATGAAGCTTTACTTATAAATTATAATTTAAAATGAGTTATAAAACAATAAAAAACGGATACCAAAAGCGCAAAGCCAACGAAAAATTAAAGTTAATGAAAGTTGCCAATGATTCAAAACAAAAAAAACTCAGTTTTTCCTTCAAAAAAGAGCCAGATGAGTCGTTCATTGAAAATGTCATTGAAAATATCATCAATACTGTACTACTTGAACTTGAGGATAATGATATGTTCATATGAAAAGTCTGCAGGTACCTATTTTATTTTATAGTTTAAATTCTTAATATTATTTGTTTTTAACCTGTTCTATAAAACATGGACATAATATCATAGATACTGACAATACTGTACATGAAGAGTTAGTAATATCCAATAAAGATAATAATGAAATGTTTAGAGGCTCACCTGAAAAGTCTACAGGTATTACTGAATTAGTAATAGATTTTTTTATTTGTTTTAATATAAATATTTTATTATAAATGATCCTGTTTTTCCTCTTCCAAGCCATCGCTTGGAATTCAGGAACAGAATTAAACAAGGTCCGTTTCAACCATTACTGAACAAATTTCCTCAGACAATAAATAAAAATAAACAACGATTATTCAACAAAAAATGGTATAATAGTTATAAGTGGTTAGAGTATAGTCCTAGTATAGATGCTGCCTTTTGCTTTTATTGTAGATGTTTTAATGGAAATGATTATAATGGTAGTCATGTAGATTCTTGTTTTGCTGTAAGTGGTTTTAAGTCTTGGCACCGTGGTCATGAGCGTTTTAAAAAACATCAGCTATCAAAAGTTGATCAAAATGCTACCACTTCATTCCAAAATTTTATTATTTCAAAATCAATTGATTGTAAATTAAATTCTACACAAACAGTAGTGTCAAAAAAAAATGAAGAAGAGCGTGTTAAAAATAGAAATATCATGAGACGACTTATTGATATTGTGCTTCTTCTTGGTAAAGCTGGTAAACCGTTTCGAGGACATGACGAGAGTTTTTCAAGTAACCAGAAAGGCTTATTTAGAGAAATAGTAGATTTGTTAGCTAGGTATTATGATGTTTTAAAAACACATTTATTAAGTGGCCCAAAAAATGCACAGTATTTGAGTAATCGCATTCAAAATGACCTAATTTCATCATTTCACAGTGTTATGATAAAAAAAATTAAATCTAATTTTGATAACTCTTTTATATCATTGATGGCAGACAAAGCAAGAGATGTTGGCCACTCTGAGCAATTGTCTGTTGTTGTGCGCTATTTTAATGAGGAGTTAAATAGACCGGTTAGGTTAATAAACATTTGTAGCTCTAAAAAAAATGACTTTAGTTACAGGACAGTCTATTTTGATTCTATTAACATGGTGTTAGGGATGATCAATAAAGATTGGACATCTGTTTTGGCAGTTTATTTTGATGGTGCATCATCAATGTCAGGTCATGTAGGAGGTGTTCAAGCGAAGTGCAAGGAAAAAAATAATAAAATTCTTTATGTTCACTGTTATGCACATTGTCTCAATTTAATCCTGATTGATTCAATTTGTGAACATTCTAGTACACCTAATAACAGACTTATATTTAGCTTTCTTGGTACAATACAATTTATTTACAATTTTATAGAAGGAAGTCCAATGAGACATGCAGTATTAGTGAAAGTTGCGTTAGAAACAGGATCACACCTAAAATCTTTAAAAAAGTGCTCCATAACTCGTTGGGCTTGTAGATCAGAAGCTGTAAGTGCAGTGAAAAATAATTATAGTATATTAATAGTTGCTATTGATGAAATTTGTAAAAACTGTACTGTTTCGTGTATGAAAGCTAAAGGTATCGGTTTACTTCACCAACTTCAAAGTTTTGAATTTCTTTTAGGCTTGCATCTTATGGAACCAATATTGAAAATTATTTTAAAATTAAGTTCAGGACTTCAGTCTCCTAAACTTGATCTATAAACAGCTATTAATTCTATTCAAGCACTTAAAAATTCATTAATATTTATGAGGAATGATACATTTTTTAAAAACATTTTTGAAGAAATTACTACCAAATGTATTGATTTAGATATTAATATTCCCACGGTTAAAAGAAAGAAAGTGACTGTGAAATTAGATAATAATTATTCTAATCAATTTTTTTATGATTCCAAGTATGATGAACTCAGGTGTTCTGTATTTAATCCGTTAATAGATAATCTTATAAATGGTTTAAGCATAAGATTCAATCAAGAGAACTTAGATTTGATTAGTGCTGTGGGGAATTTATTGAAGTTAGAATTAAACAACAGTTTTTCAAATATTTTATCTAAATTATTCAATATATCAATCGATGGACTGGAAACTGAAATTAAAATTCTCAAACATATACCTGATGTACCGAGTGGTACATCCAGTGAATCTATTTATGTGTGGTTAGATTGGTTAAAAGAGAGTGGACGGTTAGACATTTTTAACAATATGTATTTAGTATTAAAAATGTTTACCATAATACTAGTAACAAGTTGCACATGTGAAAGGGTATTTTCCAAATTAAGTATTGTAAAAAATAAACTCAGATGTACTATATGTGCCAAGATAGACTAGAATCATTACTACTAATATTCACAGAACAAGAACTAGCATGTAAATTAGATTTTAATGAAATTATTGACGAATTCAAAAATGATATACCTTTTAAACGTCGATTATCATTATAAGATTAAAGATTGTATATCTCTATATATTTATGTATTGTTATGTAATATGTTTTAGAACGAATAATAATAAAAAAATATTTTTATTGCATTTAATATCTTTAAATCATTTGTCTGTATCTATAATTATTTTCAAAATTATTGTGGGCCCTAATGTTTAGTGTGCACCCCCGGAACCAAAAGTCTGCGCACGCCTATGATCACACTCATAAAATTATTAAATTATTAGATTATTAAATATATTTACTACATAATTTATGTCTTCTAGATGTTCTTCTAAAAAAAATATTTTGAGGACCGCGGGATGGATCGACCTGTTATAGGTAGTTGAATAATGATATTAAATATATTTAAAATATTTATAATCTGTATATATAAAACAGTAAGCTGATTGACTGCTATCAACGCACAGGTCAAACCATTGGACGGATCTGGCTGAAATTTGGTATACAGATAGCTATTATGATGTAGACGTGCGCTAAGGAAGGATTTTTTGAAATTTTGAATTTAAAGGGTTGAAATCGGTAAAAGAAAATTTTTACATGTAATTTGTAATTTGTGTGTGTATTTTATCAGCGTGTAGATATGAATTGTTCCGTGGCTATATTATTATTTATGAGTGATTATGATTTAAGTGATTATCCTACATATTATATTTATAGCTGCGCGTGACGAAAACGTTTGCTCATATAAAATTTATGCCCACTTGCTGTAAATTATATGTACTTGGCCGCTTTGTCGTTGTCGTAGCGATAGCCCAACGTTCGATAAAGGACCGGTAAACGGTTTCAGTTAGGTTTGCCGGATTAGTTTTTTAGATTTTTCTGTGTTTGGTTTTGTTAGGAGGATTAATTTAAAGTTGTTTAATTTAATTACCTAAGAAATGGCTAAAGAAAGTCTTTTAGTTAATGGAGAACTTGAACAACATACTATTGTCCCCATTGTTGGCGATGGTGCCTGTTTATTCCGAGCTCTTTCTTTTTTAATACACGGAACACAAGACAATGCGATGGAGGTGCGATCACTAATTGTTGGACATGTGGTGAATGACTGGACCAAGTTTTCAGTTATGTCCCACAATAGAAATGGTCATAATTACTCAACGGCTAATGAATATTATGCTGATATGATAAAAAATGAAACTTATGGTGGGCTTTGTGAGTTTATAGCAGCGGGATGTATATTTCCATTTAATTTTAAAGTTTATCGAAATGGCATCTTATATACGGAGTCCGGATCTAATGATTGGCCAGTAAAGCTTTTACGATTTGGACAAGATTTGTCCAATGGACATTTTGATGCTTATCTTCCTACTGCGACAGAAAACAATACCCAGAGTCGTATAGAGGAACTGGTCGATGAACGCGAACATTCACCAATTGCATCTTCAGTACACAGTAACATTTCTGCAAACATTTCACCATCCCAATCAAGTGAAACAGATCAATCTATTTCGTCCTCATTAATTAAAAAGAGAAGACGAAGGGCTAGATTTACTAATTACACAAGAAAAAAACAAATAAAAAAAGCACAAAAAAAATATAGACAGAATCAAACTGAATCTAGGTATAAGGAAAATACTACTATGCGTCTATGGAAAAGCAAGGTGCATTCAGGTATAGCATATGATCCAGATATTGCATATAGAACTGACACATGTGTAACTTTGGGTTCTATGACCTATAAGTGTCAGTGGTGCAACGCTTTGAAGTGAAAGATGAGACACTTGGTATGTGTTGTAGCGCCGGAAAAGTACAACTTGAGAGGTTAAAACAACTACCTGAACCTCTCTACAGTTTGGTTAACGCTCTGCACCCAGATCATGTGCAATTCATGCACAATATTCGAAAATATAACGCCTGTTTTCAGATGACGTCATTTGGTGATAAACAGGTAACAATAGACGGTTTCTTATCGACCCATATATAAAAGATCTGAAAAGTGCCATCGATAAAATACCTCCTTCAGAGTCATTTAAAGTTGTAATACATGCAGATAAAAACCACCAGAAGAACATAGAGGCAGGTATAATGCACCAACGGCAAATGAAGTTGCTTTAGTGTTAGTAGATCAGCAGTTTGATCGAAGAGACATCATCCTCGAAAACCGAAGTAACTCACTTCACCGTATCAGTGAGATACATCGAGCATACGACGCACTGCAGTATCCTTTAATGTTTTGTTAGGGGGATGATGGGTATGCAATCAATATACCACAACGCGATCCAAAAACCAAGTTACCGCTTAAAAAAACTGTCTCTGCATCAAATTTTTACTCATATAGAATAATGGTCAGAGAAGGCGAAGACAACTATTTAGTTAATTATCGTTCTCTTTTCAGTCAATATTTGGTAGAAACGCCAAAATTGAAACTGAAAGACTAAATTACATCAAAAACAACCAAGCCAAATTGCGTGCAGATAGTTATATTCATTTAAAAGATGCGATTGGACGACGGCGATTATGTCGCCTACTAATAGATCAGTGAAGAACATTGTCTACAAAGAAGTTTTGTAGATAACATATTGAAAAACTATTAGTAAAACATTTATTTTGAACCTTTAGTGCTAAAATTTATCGTGGACAAAGCTTCTGCCGCCAAAACCTATAACTTATAGAATGGGTTATGATAATAATCATTATCTTAAAAACTAAATTAATATGTATAAAATATTATTTCAAAAATCTTAATTAATTTAAATTTCAATAGATTTAACAAAATTTAATCTTGGCAGGTCACATACATTTATATACTTAAACCCGGCAACGACGGGTAATTCAGCTAGTATATAATAATCAAAGATACTGTCACCGTGATAACAATATAATAGTTTCTATCATAAATCACAATATCACTACAGTTGTTGTGTAATTGATGGGGGAGGGGCTCAGAGGCGCCATTTGGGGTATCGCAGGTTAGGTTAAGGGCTTGATTAGGTATTTGTATTGCGTATATTACGTATATTATTGTGATAATTATTTAATAATCAATATAAATTTTATTTTTGCTTATTTAACTAACATCATCAAGAAAAATGTATGTACTTGTATAAAAAAAAATACGAGGCAAAACAAAAATAATATTTATATAGAGATTTAATGTACCTATATTCTAAATTGTTATTATGGTGGGTATTAAAATTACATGCTTTTAAAAATGCGTATTTGAAAGACATATACTTTGAGAGTCGAATACAAAATATTCACAATCATTATAATAATAATAATAATTTGAAATTAAAACGCTGTTTTAACTTTGGTTTTACGATGCAAATGTGTACGATACTTCATGACGTCATTCTACATATTTTATACTTCTGTACTTACTTGTCCTCAGTGGCAATTTACCATGAATATTAAAGAACGGGTTATCAATGGCTATATATTAACAATATATTCCCTCTGGAAGCGTGCCGGAATAGGGAAAAGAGAAAGAATAATTTTATCATTGCCTCTTATTCTGGTAGAGGTATTTTTATAATAAATTTGTATGTAAAGTTATACTTAAATATATTTGTGAAAAGATCTCTTCAAGATGTATTCATCAGGGACGTATTTAAGTGGGTACATGTTATATTTTACCTAGTTTAACATATTAATATATAAAATATATTATAAAAAACAATTGATTTTTTAGGAAACTATTACAAAAATACTATTCTTTACTATATTGCAGTATACTTAATATTTTGCTCGTTCTACTATCAAACGGAACCAACCTTATATCGTTAGCGTTAGTATATATAGTTAACGTAATCTAAGAAAGCTAAAGCTAAGAATATTGTCTGTTTTTTTACGAATTTTAATATTAATGCGAGGTATAAGCTTTTATAAACTGATATTATTTTCATACTCATAAGTCATAACTCATAACAGGTATAACAAATTATAATTTTCAATCCATCATCTAACCTAACCTAATCAAATGAACCGAAGATACGAATTTGATATTTAAAACGTATTAGAACGTCCAAAACTTTAGCTAAAATGTTTATTTTAGGCCCTAAGAGGCTATGAAAATATTAACGGTTTATTTTTCTGAAAATTCACCATTAAGTTAGGTTGCTAAAAATAACGGATTTTAAAACAATAATAATTTTTTTTACGACAAGCGTGCCTAAATAGATAATTTCACCGAGTACAAATTTGTCGTCTACAGAGCAGACGCACTAATATTATTTACATACACCGACATACCGACCTTTTTAACACACAATATTTTGGACGACAGTATCAATTTGTGCTACAAATGTATGTTTATCAAGCCATATGCCACGCCACCATCATCAAAACTATACCAATTATTATTTTTTCTCTGTTTTTATTTTCCCATTCTAAAGGTTTTTTAAAAAATAATCGAGTAAAGTATTTTTGGTTTGTACATAAAAAAGTATTTTTAAGGACATATCTTAAAAAAAAAAATTTTTACACCGCTTTACGATAATTTTAAGTAGCTTTCATTTTATATAATAAGTATTTAATAAATTGTAAAACATTTTCTTAGATTTTCATTAAAACTACATATATCATACCTCCTACAAATCGGATGTATGACATCCTCTTAATACCAAAAAAATGTATTAATGCTAAATTTGATATTATGCGTCTTTTAAAAAGAATTTAAAACAATATTATAATTTTGTCTGTATATTTAAAAAATAGTAAAGACTAATAAGTAATAATTAATAAGAATTAAAACACTCTTTATTGGTTTTAAATGACCAATAACAACTTTGCAACATAATCGAAAAATGACGAAAAAAGTACATTGTTCGTGGCCAAAACAACAGGTATGTCTAATCTGTAGTTTTGTAGGGTAATAACGCGATTTTCTGTGTGCGAATCGTGGCCATTATAACAACGAGAGTGTAAGAAATGGCCATTGTCTGTGATGATGTGGTTATAGAAGGGGAAGCTTGTTTTCGCACCCGCGCGTCCATGACACACATCAACTCTATATTATATAATCGCGAATTATTTTACCCCCCCTTAACTAATACATAATTTGCCATGTCATACGTTTGTAAGGCGTAGACAACAAATGTATGGGCATGGGTAGCGTTTATACAATTTTAAATTTGTCAGCGAGCTACTAACATTTTTAAATATTTTAATCGTATCGTATTAATAAAAAATATATATATAATTATAAATCAATGACAATAGATTTGTATGGGCAGTTTATCGTAGTACCTATACTGGTTGTATTTTGTATCTACGTATTAACTTATCGTTTAATCAATTCGATGACAAATGTATAACTATATAATAGGTTCAATAAGTTCATATTAAATTACATATTATTAAATTTATATTTATTTTCATATTATACTGTGTACCAATCAGCAGTGGCGTACGTAGGGGTAGGGTTCTAGGGTTCTAACCCCCCCTGAAATTTCTTTTTTTCTACAAAAAATCTTATTTACCACAATTTTGATACACACAGATCAATTGTTGGTCATTATTAATAGATATAAAATAAATTGTTAAGTATGACAAAGACGTCGATAATCATAGTTACAGTTTTTTTTTTGGCTGATATAGAACATTGCTAAACATCTGCCATAATCGATGGTGTATCATGGTCAATCGATTATAACCACGTTTCTTATGGCCCGAGGTGGCTGTTTAAATGACCAAACCATAACTTTTTGTATAAAAACTGTTTAGAAAAAAATAATGTTTATTTTTTACTTAGGTAAAACCCTAACCGAACCAGAATCCTGCGTAAGCTACTGCCAATCAGTAGCGGATCCAGACGTCACCCAAGGGAGAGGGGGGCGTATTTTCAAAAATGAAATAACCTTTTTATTTAGCAATAATATTATAATAAAAAAAAATATTAAAAAGATAGCCTAAAGAGAAAGGGGCGATCGCCACGTCACCCCCTATCAAACCCACTACTTATATCAATAAAAATATAATTACGATTAAAGTATAGACATACATTGCACAGTTCCACAAATTACTGTATATGGTAATACGAGTGAATGTTTATGATTAATGTAAACCTTTATTACACGAGGTGTGTTAATATTGTGGACTTGTTAAACAATTGATACTCATAAATCTATGCTACCTTTTGGTTTGGTACATTTTTTAGGTACAAGTTACAACTATGACGTCATTGTAATAAAATGTAGCAGTATAACACACTAGGTATAAGCATCGTCGTCAATGATTCACGATTCTAACACCTTTGTTTTAGCATCGAGATCGAGGACATGAGTAAAATAATGAGCACAATTTCCCAAAGCAGACGCACAAAATGTAAAATAATAAGAGATGATTCGATAATTAATGTTTAAGGCACCCATAGACCTTATATACTAGTAGACGGGGTATGGATGTACCCATGGATGAATACTATAATAGATAAGTACTTTTGTTTTACCGGGATATATTTATTGAGGCCTCATATAACAAGGGCCTCTATATTATATATAAAAAAAATGCTCGCAAGTCGCAAGCGAATGTAATAATGTATAATATATTTATTTATATTTACATTTTATACATTATTTAGTTTTAGTAGTTAGTATTAATATACCATAGTACATTCAACATAATAGCCAATAGGTATATATTTATACGGGTATCAACGCGTAGATATTACACAAGGGGCTTTTATGGCTAATAGATTATACAAAAATTACAAATACGCAGGCACGCAGCCACCAGCCAGTATTAGAATTATTAACTTTTCAAATTTTTTTTTATTATTTTTTTTCGGGATTGGGGGGCTTCTGAGTGATGGGGGCCCAGTCATGTAAAGTATTCGAATAAATGTATTCAAATAAAAGTATTAGAATACTTTTTTTTATTCGAATACTATTTTAAATACTTTTTTTTAAAAGTATTCAAATACGTATTCTGAATACTTTTTTTTGTATTTTTTATTCATTCAAAAAATACTTTTTTCCGATCCAGAAAAATAGTTATAGGTATCATGAAAATCCTGAACATTAACTTTATTCTTTGAACGAAATATAATATTGGCCCATGATATGATTATTTTTATAAACACCAATGTATTGTATTCCGTATGGGCCGTATCGGCTGTATCAAATGTGGTCAAAATTTATAAATAACTTATGATTACAATGTATTTTTAATTATTAATTAATACATGTTAATTACCAACCATTCAAAAACTGTCACAAACAGTTTTTTTGTGAAAAATTTATTCTAATAGTATTTGAATACTTTTTAAAGTATTCGAATATGTATTCTGAATATTTTTTTTAAGAACTATTCGAATACGTATTCTGAATACCTTAGTTCTCATTTATTCGAATATGTATTCCGAATACAAAATAAAAGTATACTTTACAAGACTGTGTGGGCCTACTAGGAAAATCCTGATTTTCCGATGGGCCTATCCGTCCATGGATGTACTTAGTTCCGGCGGTCAGACATTCGGGCGTTACTAAATTACACTGTGAATGCGCACTAGATGATACAATGTATATAATATACAAACATTCATTTTTATAATTTATATAAAAATGAATGTTTGTCATTCTGTCTGTGTGTCCTTTATGCATTCTTAAACGGCAGGAAGCAATGTTGATGAAATTTGATACAGATATAGATAGACCTCTGGGCAGAAGATAGGCTAATCTAAAAAATTTAAACCCCGGGAGGTGCTCAAACAGGATTTTGATATTTCCGATTGAAGTTTTTTGTTTATAAATGGTTGTCATGGGTTTTAAAGCTATTATTATTATTTTAAACATATTATTCATATGCATTTTTAATGAGCAACAAAGTGCACGGGATCAGCTAGTAAGTAATAAAATAAAATAATAATATACAATAAACAGATTTTAATATATCACCATAACGCAAATTGCCAAGTACCGCCGTCCTCATATGCTCCGCCTACTAGTATAAGTCATAAGGTCAATGAACGCGCCATATTAAAATTATATATTATACGTTTCATGTTACTTCAGAACGTAGTTGCCATTTTTTTTATATTATTAAAACTATAATACGAAAACTCGTAATGATAACAAATGACGACGCGGGTTAGAAAAGAGATAGCCAAAACCCGTTCGTGTGATAGTTTATAGACGTATAGTGTCTGCTATATTTTTATAATAATCTTGTTGTTGAACTTCTCTCTTCTCTCTCGCACGCTCGTTATTGTGATGTGTACGGATGGAAAAGTTGTAGCTGTCTCTTTATAATAATGTTGGCACCACGCCACACTCTCTCGCACACCTACTCTCCCACTCTCACTGCGATCAGTACATTTCTTTATTCTGCCCGTTGCTATAGCAACGCTCGCCGAATCAATATTCCCGCGTTCGTTGCTGCGACTTTGCGAGGCCAATGACCAATTTATTTATGCGGCGCATGCTCAAACGAACGTGGAATGTTTACGCGGCACACGGGACGATTGCTCGTCCGCAAAACTTATTTCCTGTTCACCGATAATTTACCGACCGTGTAGGCACCTACGCGTCTACTGCACTCATTCTATTCCTTGGGCCGAGTGGCTATAATATCCATAGATATATGAAAATATCATACCGAGTACTCACTACTCCGTACGCGACACGTCGCGTTTACAGTGACCGGGCTAGCCTATAATTGAAACGGTTTTCTCTGGCTCGTCCAAAATCACTGTATGCTTTTTGTAATATTATTGAGCATTTGAATTTTGATTTTTAAGTAATGAGCGTACTAGTACTAGAGTAGATTGGTCACGTACTCGACAGAGTTCATTGACTGTCTCTAGTCTCGATAGAGTGCGCTTGTCCCTTTGTTAACTCGGAAGCGCGCCTAACGAACGCACGTCGTACACAATACACATAGGCACAGTACAATGTACGTTGTACATATAACAATAATAATAATATAATACAGAGGACCTACTCCTAATAATATATTACTCGCATCGTAAATTAATTTCGTAAAGTATGCCTATCTACTATGATAATAATCTTTTATTTTATCTTTTAAATTATTTTCAGCAAACATTTAAGTACCAAATTATACTTCGTCAAAAATTCAAATATAGTAAAAATGCGTATCAGCTTGACAGCTAAAGCTTAAGCAAAACGCATCACGTTGACTGTTAAATGTATTGACCGCCGCTGTTGCCGCTTGAGCTGTTGCTGTTGTGGCGGTAAAATTCGATTGTCCTGGCCGTGGCGGTACCTAAATCATTATACCGCTGTCCGCTACTGCTGCGACTTGTCGCCATGTAGGGCAGCCTTTATTATTGCTATCTTTGCCTCCATTCCATATTTTTGTTTTGTTAACTTCATCATTAACCTTAGATTAACCCATCGGCTATCTAACTCAATTTACCAGTGTATACGCCAGTCGCAACCAATTTACACAAAAATAACTGCAATGAGTTCGAATAGACAGGTTACGGTACCTAATGCATTACTTTATGCGGTATGGTTTTGGTTGGGTACAATTTGGGCAGGTTAAAATATTCTGTTTACGACAATAATATTGTAGTCGGTGTAAGCCAGTGGTTTGCAAACCGCGATCTTATGAAAAATGTCAACTATTCGTCTAAGAATAAAATTATAAAAATATAATTAATAAAAATTTGTTAGCCCATCAATCACACATTTCTCATTAAATGTATATAATTATAATTCAAAACAATTTTGTTCATCTAATTATTTAGGGCAATAAAAATAGGTCAATTCTATGTTTAATGAAAGCTTGAAAACCACGACTGGTGTAAGCTCTAGAGCATTTTTATCGAGTGGACGTGATCGTGTGTGTGTGTGAGAGATTGGGGGATTGCATTTTCTATATGATTTTATTAAAGAAAAAAATGTATCAAGTGTAATGTGTACTTTTAAGTTCATAATACACGTTTTGAGGGAACACATTTTATTGTGGATACGTAGATCGTTAGTCGATACTCGAAATTGTTATCACACATTTATGTGATATACTATATTATTATAGTGAATTAAAAACTGATCGGCTCCACTGGATACCGAGTCCTGACTCGTAACTACGTCTCCTCCAAACTCGCATCATAATATAATAATACATCCACTATAAATTAAATTAAATTACAGCGCATATTATTAATACTTATACTAAACATGACCCGAGGAAATTTGTAACAGTATTATTACGATATAGTTTAGGTTGTTTGGTTTTCGATGTTCGTTATTGAATCGTGGACAGTCACTAAATTCTCAACAGTCGTGCAAAGCGCGCATTGACGCAATCAATACGTAGAGACGTGGGTGGTGGACGGTGGGTTTGAATCTCACGTCGGCGCGATATCAGCTTCTTTGTAATTTCCAGACCTTTGACCCTCCCCCCGCCACCGTCCACGCCAGGAGTTCATCGCCGCAAAACACCGACCCAGCTATGACTGATGGCCGGGAGCTACATCGATCGCGAAACTGAACAGATACGCAGTGACTCTTCGGCCCACACTGTTGCGGCCGACGAATGATAAAGCGACAGGGAACTGATAAAGGACCATTCTTATACGTTGTGAAGGTATAGACATAATATCGTGTTGACGGATCAATAATATTAAACGACGATGACGGCCGAAGTACAAACATGTGTTTTCCGAAACAAATTTCGTTTTCTATAACCTTACAATTCGGCACCAGACTCCAGAGTCCGCGCCCACAACTGTCTACAGTGGTTGATAAATGTTTTTACTGCTCGTGAATGATATTTTACTCAAATTCACTTTCACGGAGTGTGTGCGTACGCGTTTTATCATTAACTGTTTTCAATAGCTCGCGGATACAGAAATAGTGAAAGTCGCGTAAGTATCAATTATATAACATTTTATTATTATATAAGAGTTCTCACATTCCAAACAAAACGCTAAACGACTATCTTTATTTGTTTGCCTTGCTTCCACTTAAATTACAACTATCCTGATTGGTATAAATGGCAGAGTAAGCCGGCTACTTGTTATAAATCTTTTAGAAGTACAAATTGTTTAAAATGCGTTCTAAACTATTAAATAGGCAATTTAGTTGGCAGTGAATAACAATTTTAGGTTATGAACAAAATTTTAAAATTTTCCATTTCTTAATGCCATGGAACACAATCACATATTATAAAGTATCATTTTATTATTTTAAACTTGTTATTGTTATTGATTTTTTTTGATACACTGTATCAAGTATGCGATGAATGATGATATTATAACTTATAAGCTACTCACAACAAATGTTTAAAGATGAACAGAACTATTTTACTGATTTGATCAGGGTTAATACTATTTCTTAAACAATTACACATAATTGTGTTAATATTATCATTGTGCGTTTATAACAAAAACTTATGTTACATATTGTGGCGTTCAACACTATTTCAAATGTGTAGCGAATACTAAACTTTTGAAATAACGTAGAAGATAACGTTACCAGTAAGCAGTAACATCTAAGAATTATTAATAATATGATCCGTTCAACCATGTCCAATGATAGATAATGACCCCTGATGCTAATCGTTCATAAATAAGAATTCAAACAAACCTATCATTATTGTCAAAACCCATTGATGTTCGAATCGATTCACTTATTCTACTAAACAAGCTTCATTTTAGAATCCTAGTTTTAATTCTCAAAGCTTCTTACCCTTTCTTATCCCCTTTTGTTCTGTGAATTATTTGCGAAACAGTCCTATATCACGAATGATGAGATTATGGGATAACGAGGATCTGTTGTTTCTACTGGGGGACTAAACCAGTTCCTATTTATGTAATGTCTTTTTCTATATTGTTATTATAATTTATACTGTTACATACTTTAGCTTTAAGATTAATATCTATATTTGTATTGGACTCGTTCCATTTCATATTAATAAATAATTAAATATGTTATCAATAAGCTTAGTATTAAATCTTCTATGCTAATTGTCAATCTTATATTTCAATTATTCTAGTTGTAGTAGACTAGTGTATGTATTATACTTATTAGTGATTATGGATGATTCAATTTGTGTACAGTATGGCAAAAACCTGATGTCTTGAGTGTACACAAACCGTGAATAAATAAACATTACTCATAAAGTTTGAAGTAGGTATAAACAGTTCAAAACAGTACCAAATTTGAAAATGTATATGTATGTTAGGTATAATAGTGTTTAGACTTTTTATTAAAGAATAAATCTATTTTAGTGTTCTGTGGTTATACAGCTGTTGAAGCTATTCTACCACTTACCACAAATAAACTTAGAAATTAAAAAACTATTTGGGTGTGATTACTTAGCATTATTTTTTTCATTGGTAATTTATTATTACAATTAAATATTACTAGACAACTGCAGATGATTTTTTTTTATTTTATATTAGTTTTGACTTGTTATTATTATGTTAAAAAACAACAATTTCAAAGCCATTATACGGTTGTGCCAAAAGGAAAAAAGGTATTCGTTTAACTTGTAACCTACTGGGCCTGTAGTGATCTAGGTACTAGTTTTATTCATTTTATAGATAAATCAATGAGATTAAAATAAATTAATCTCAATCATCCAAAGAGACATTTTTTTCTGGAGAATATTATAGTGTCTGATAAATGGATATCAAACCACAGTCTAAAGCTAATAATGAATTTGTCAGCTGTCAATTATTCAGAACATTTTATAAATTATGTAAATGGTGTGAATAGATAAACAATTGAATGTTTATGGTCAATTTGATTATTCAAGATCTTAGTGAAATTGCATGTAACTAATAAAAATCTATTACCATGCCAATGCCATTTGTGCATTTTAAATATACTTAGTAATAGGCTGACTGATAATTTTCTTAGAATCGTTTTTCTATACAATGAATCATTGAATTCAACTTTAACATAATCCATTACACCATTATAGCGACCGTACAGTACAGCAGAGCTACTAGCCCACCTTTTTTAACTTTTAACATTGAATGAAGTATTATAATTGCAAACATAAAACTTGTCAAAGTGGCTAATGAATAAACATAAAAATGATTTATTCTTTTTAGTTTATTCCATTAATAATAAATTTAAATGTACTTATTAATTCAGGCAGATATTTTCAAATTGTTTGAATGCACCTGTAAACATAGGAATGAAAAGTTGAATATCTTTATCTATCCTGGGTCTGGTATAAAAAAAATATAATGGAATTCATATATCAATAATCAGGAATCATATTTGTAGTGTTGGATCTTTGTCTTCAAATAATAATGGAATTAATTTTAAGTGTTCTACAATTAAACCTATAATATCATAATTAACAAATAACACTAAAAACAAAAATGTTGATAATTAATTTAACTTTTGGATTCAAATAATTACTATTGTTTTAAAGTAAATACACAGAACTCAGTATATTGCACAGTATCAAATATTCAATGATTTTAGGACAAAAGAAAAAAATTATCAATACTTTTCTTAATAATTAGAAGATTAAAAAAAAATAAGTGAGAGAAAACATGATTTTTTTTAGATTAACCCAGTTTTCAATGAAATCAATTTTCTCATTTTCTTTTAATTTAAAAATGAAAAACTGTAAATACTTGAAATTGATTATAGTAACATTTTAATTACATGGTATTTTTTTGTACTTTTATTGACAATTTTTTTTCTATGAATATCATCATGTTTATAATAAAATGGTCCTTTATGTTGTTACAACTGAAGAGTAAAAAAAAAACAGTTGATTGTAAATCTACAATAATTTTTTATAAACATTTGTTGTTCAAATTTTGACAAAATTTAAAAACTATTTTGTTGTTTATTCTTAAGGTTTAAAAATTTAATACAAGGTTCCATATAAATGTTGCTTGTGAGAGTTATAAAATAGTGCCTGAAGTTTTAATTTTAATGAAATTGGATATTCACCGTAAAATAATGATGTGTCATCAAACGATTTTAGTTTTTGTTCTAATTCAAAATGTATTAGTATTCGTAGAAACTTGAAACATTCCACTTTTAGTAATTAAATATTATCATTTTAAAAATATTAAGTTAATTTACGCCGTAGAACTGTTATATGCTTATTTATGAGAATTCATAAAAATTTTTTTTTTTAAATCTAAGATATTAAAATGTAATACAAGATTCCTTATAAGGTTATCTACCTTATCAAAAAAAAAAAAAAAAATTTCTAAGAAAGTCAAATTAAATTTTTATGAGCGTTTGACATTCAAATTTTCACAACATTGAATATTCACTCGATTGCTCATGTAGTAAATTTGTTATTTTGTTGTAATTAAAAACGAATATTATCAAATTTAAAATTTAAAAATGAGTTTGTTGTTAAAAATTTATAAAATGTTCTACTTTTATAGCTAAGGATTGAAAACTTTCAACAAGGTCCCATGTAAGTAGGTTATTCCGTAACCAAAAAAACTTAAAAATATAAATCACTGTTTTTTTTTATATTTATTTTATGTTCGAATTTGGAGGAAATTACATATTAAATAATCAAGAATAACGATTTTAGTTATTTTATTGTAATTTTATAATATTAATTCAACTTACCGGCTACCGTATTAATAATAAGTAATAACAATATAAATATCCTCACTGACAAACCGTCACCGCTCAGAATCATTTTTCGTGTACAATGATTCACTTGGAATAAACAATTAAAAACTAAAATATTAAGTCTTTACGCACGCCTCCGTATTCTAATTGGAAAACTACAAGTTCACCAACTTAAAAACTAAAATAATAATCTACAAATAACTTCTCAAACCTATTTGGACATACGGACTTCAACTTTGGGGCTCGGCCAAAAAAATTAAAACTAATAAAATACAAAATCGCTCCGTAAAATTACTAACGCCCCCTTCTTTGTCTCTAATCATACTCTCCACAACGACCTTCATATCAAAACAATTGATGAAGAAGCCAACATTATCCCTAGTGGTTCTTTAATAAACGCACCTCCCACTACAACCCACTCATAAAAAATGTGCACATACCCAATCTCCCCGGCAACCCCCGGTGAAGGGTAAAAAAACATGTTTTCTTTTTTCTAACCTGAATAACCAGTGAATACCTATAATACGTAATTAAATCGAAGTTTCACTAATAAATGGCTTCTTCCTTCAATGTTTTTTTTCTATCCGCGCTATGTAAGTATGTAATTTATCAAATGCTCTTATTATGCATTTTCTGTATAGATGATCCATCTTATTATATAATTTACAATAAAAATTATATTATATCATCTAGCTATAAATCTTACAATTTTAGTAGATAACTTATTTTAGTGGAGATTGATTTAGTAACCACGGTAGTTCGTACGCCAGACCAGTTAGCATGTAGATACTTATAAATTGCAATATTCAAATTAAAGGGGTGGCAATCTTGTCAGTTATTTCAACCAATATATACCAGAATTTTGTCAATCATACAAACGGACTAAGTATTGAAAACTAACATGATTTTTTTATTATATCTACTTGAGATCGATCAAGCCACATTTCATCCTTCAACCACTAAAAATTTTGTTTGAATATTTAAAACAAATAACATTTTAAATGTTATTATTTGAATTAGAAATTAAAAATCTTAAAATTTAGTCTCATCAATCTCAATAAAACATATTAACGAACTAAAATCAGTTTCCCGAAATCATTCGTAAAATTAACAAAAACTAGATAGGTACATACAAAAACGCATACATTCTTTACCGGCCACGCGCTTGTGTACAACGCGATACCACAGATTATATTATAATCTGACGATACCGTACATCTCTTATCAGCGAGCGAAATTGTGTACATTTTAAGGCACACCATTTCTGTGTAGTAGTTATGCGAGGGAGTTAGACCCCCCTCAGAGTTTTTAGATTCGAAGTGGAGGAATGAATGTGTTGATTTTACGGTGAAGAGTGTTTTTTATTTTAACTTTTTTTTGTGTTCGTAAGTGTATATACCGATATATACGATATAAGTAATTGAAGTAATTCTTAAATTTTCATCATTGAGGATGGAAAATTTGATCTAGTCTGTACTTTTAAAATGTAAAACTGCTCAGTACTTTTTAAAATAATTAGGAAAAACAAAAAAAATAAATAAGCAAAACCAGTATTTTTTAAAATTTTGTTTTTTGGTCATTTCAAATTAATAATAACCGTAGATACGTTAAAGGTTCACTAAATGTTTATATAACCATTTTATAGACCTTATACTAATAGACGGGGCATGCTAGGCCGGTCGGGTGTTTCGGTGATGGCAAATTGCGTTACAGTGATACCATCACATGTAGCATAAATAATTTTTCATTCGGCATCGTATTGTTTTACAATAAATTATTATACCACCCCATCATAGTCCTTATAATTTATATTATATCATAATTAAGACTGGAATTGTAATACCCCCCAAAAAACCCCAAAAATGTTAATCATACATTTATGATACTACACTAGATAAAGAACTCCCATATAATTTACATTGTTATTGATGAATCTAAATCAAAATCCAAATTTTCGACAACTTTGATTTTTTGTGTAACTCTTTAAAAAAGCTGTGTGAGTCACGGAATCCCCGGTAGACGCTACGCTTCCAAAGAGAAATGAAGATTTTATAATGTATACTTATTTATAATTAAGTATTTTCACATAGACTGTTGGTCGCTATTGTTTACTGGTGCAGATGCTATTGGAGCTCTGCCTGATTTTTATAACTTGGTAATTTTATTTTTGAAGGGGTCACTAACAAAACCGCGAAATAAATATAGGGAACGTCAAAACCGCTAAACAAAAAATATCTAAAACACATACATATACAAGTAACATGTTTAAAATGGCTAAAATTTCTTATTGGTTATTAAATTTACTCAAGCCCACGAAAGAAAAACTGTAATCCGCGCATCGTTACTGTCGCTAGCCGGAGCTTTTATCCTACCATAGTTCCTTTCCCACTGCTCGGTGGCATGTATACAGAGCTCACAAAAACACAACAAATGCATTACATCGCCGCGTTGGTTATATTGTGTAGTACCTACATTATAAGCAGTACTAATGTATTAACATCAATATTTTTTGATTTAAACATAATACTCGTTAACAAATGCATTATAACCTAAACTTTACTTCAAACAAAAATAGTCAAATTTTATTGTTGTGACTGTTACCACTACGGTACATACGAATGTGTCAACGATGCCTCTCGGCGATCGTGGCCGACCGGTATAGTTCTCTGTACATAGAAGGGGGAGCGATTATTTATTTATTTTTAAAATTCGACTTCAACATTTTTCTACATATGCACATATTCAGTTTTAACCAACCATTTTGATAATTTTTCCTATACATAACCCTGCAGTCGTATTCTAATAATGTATTATTTTTTTGAGAAATAGAATTTGCATATTTTTCACATTTAAAAAATGAAAAATGACAGATAAATAATTAATAATTTAATAATATTATTTAAACCATACCTATACGTATTTCACATAATAATTCTGCAGTTTACACGATATTGTACTATAAATTGTAGTATATCTACTTCATACTTGTGTCATGTCCAAGTCTAGGGTCGGTTAATATGCTTATAGATTTGACAAACCAACTATAAAACTGATTTCATAAAATATCTACAATTATTGACCTTTAAGGTACAATTTATTGCTGTTTTCGTATGATGTTAACTAGTACCTAAATATTATGTAGGCAATAAGACATTTTATCCGTTTTTAACACATTTATTTGCACCTGGGTCTTTGGATCTTTAGTTACGGCACTGGTTTTGATCGGTACATCCCAAACGGCTCACGTATATTGTTAGTTTATTCCCGAACCACTCCCATCGAAAAAGGTTTTGTGAACAGGTAAATTCCCAAACGGCTGACGGCAATACCGGTATGCCGTTGTATAATTTAAATTAAAATTGAAAAAATATATATACAGGGTGATTCATTAAGCGTAAAACACTCATTATCTTAAAGAGTATTAATGTTTTTGAAAATATTTTTTTTTACTTTTTTACTTTTTTGAATGACAACATAGAGTTTTAGTTTCATTTTCCAAAGCAGAATATTTTTCTAAATATTTTGATACATAAAAATCGAATTTAGGACAAGTAGTTTTATTTAAAGTTTAGACAAGCGGAGTAGTGGACAAACATTTTGCGGGGTAACCCCATATTCCACTCGACTCCGCCCATCCGAACTTTAAATACTTATTACTCATAAACTACTCGTCTTAAATTCGATTTTTTTATGTATCAACTCTATGCTGTCATTCAAAAAAGTAAAAACTTAAAAAAATATAAAGATAAAAAATATTTAAAAAAATAATTCTTTAATAAAAACGTTGTTTTTTAACAACTTGAAACTGTGTAAAAATATATTTTCAAAAACATTTATACTTTTTGAGGTAATGAGTGTCTTACGCTTAATGAATCACCCTATATAAATTATTAATACATATAATAAAACAGTGGCCCATTGGAAACATCATTGACGAATTTCCATCGAATGAAATAGCACGTATAGATGATAAACAAAATAGTGCCTCAAAAATTTACCAATGTATGATATAAAGAAATGTCTCAATTTTTTCTATTTTTTAACGTTTAAATTTAATATTATTTTAATAACATTTAATTCACAATATATGATTTTTTATATAATCTTTATAATTTACTTAGAAAACCTTAAAAAACACCAACATATTTTTAACCACACTTCTTTTGAGATAGTCCAAAGTCCACAGTCTGTATGAAGTGGGAAGGAATTTGTGTTTTATTGGAATTGATCTTTTTATAAAACAGAAGCCGAATAAACTACGATAAACCTACAATTGAAAATGCTTAAATTTTATATAAATCAATGTATAGATTAATAATGTTCTTAAAATGTATTTCTATAAAAATTAACTTGATTGATGTATAAAATACGTATAAATAACTCAGAATAAGTTAAAAAAATTATTATTCATTATTTTAAAATTGTGCAAATTACAATAATTGAGTTGTTTATATGTATTTTATTATATTATTGTTTTATTTGTATTGATACAAGATTGAGCAGATTACATAATGGCATAGTTTCCCTTTATCAAGTTTTTTGCTGTACAAATTACATATGCCCTTATATTATTAAAGTGAATTATATCTCTTTTGTCTATTATATATATTAATATATTATTATGCTTCTATGTTTCTTGTAATCGTAGTACCCTAGTTACTATTTCATACTCCATATTGTGTTCATACATATTCCACCGTCAAGACGTTATTGTGTCAAACTATTTAAAAGGGACCCCATTGCCCAAATACAAAGGAGGAACACCGAAAAATTCCCGATTTCTCCGCAGGACAATCCTGACTGGACATAATCAGTGTACTGTTTACGTTTGTTAGCTATTTCACTCACTTCAACGCAAAACATTATGTTACTTTAATAGCTCGGTCTAAGACCTAACATACCAAATTTGCATTCACAGCAGAACAAATTTGTTTGTTAGCTTTAATATTAAATTGTATTGACGGATTATACAACTTATTTGTTAAGAACTTTATCCGTGTTTGAATTGATGGTTTTATACAAAACTTATATTAAACTTCGGCAGTCGGCAGTATTTCTAAATGATTTCTAAATCGGTAATTACCGAGGATAGTTTACTTTGTTATAAAAAATGTAGAATATTAGTGTATATTTACTCAAAAGCTATTGACTCCACAAGTGTTGGGATACAATTACGGAGAACCCCTTGTTTTCCTTATTCCCACTGACTTCGAAAGTATGCAATTGATAATTTACTAGTTTTAGTTTATACTAATAAAAGCATTATAAAATGTATTACTACACTGAAATTTAAAACCTAGTCTATTGTTATACTTCAGATATTTTAAATAATTCAATATTAAAAAATACGAATAATAATTATATTCTTTAAATAAATTTCCTATTTTACCATATTTTATGTAGGGAATAAAATATACACTAATGTACTGTGTTCTTTGGTAAACACCTTTGTCATTTCTTGTGCGAGAAAGAGTAGTCTTTGCGTTTGAACTAGGGTTTCTGGATTGTATTGTAATTCCTACCTAACAATTAAATTACACAACTTTCTTCTTCCGTTGTTATCTAACATGGCTTTGTACGAAGATAAAATTGTTCTACCTTCGGTTGTACTTTTCAAAGAAGCATAGGGCCCTGGAAAAATTATATTTATTACTAATAACAGTGGCGTAAACTGGGTGGTGCAAAGGCAAGTTTTTGCGCCACCAGAATATCTTTGAAATATATAAGAAATAAACAAGTACAAAATAGTAATTTTCGTGCATGTATTAGACATTATATCATTTAAATTATTACTCTATCTATATTCTAAAATATCGTACAACCATCATAGATAATTAGATTATTATCTATAGTAACCACTAACCACAGAATTCTGTATAATATTATGGCAGTATCATAAAATATGACGTTATTCTAAGGTAAAATTATATTGTTATCAACATTGTACCGCCAAAATAGTGTGTCATCACTGGATCATATAATTCTCAAAAGTCAAATGTCAGATGACAGTAATCAAGACGTCGTATTGATTCAATACTATAATATAGTATAATATATGAATAATAATAATATTGAATCCAATTTTAAAATTCTCAATAGTTTTCAAAAGTTCCGTTAAAAACAACATAAAAATTACGGAAAAACGGAAATTTTTCTCAAAATCGGTTTTTGACAAAATCGATTTTGGTTTTTGGCGTAACTCTAAAACAAATGAACGTATATACATGGAATTTTCATTAGTTGTTTGTATTCGCACTTTCCATATACGACAAAATTTTCAAAATATTTTGATTTGTTATGAATTGTTTAGAAACATTTTTAGTTTCCAATTTTAGATTCTGAGTGGAACGATGAATGTATTGATTTTACAATGATGTGTGTTTTTTATTTTTTTGTTTTTGTGTCTGTCACCTTTAAGGACAGTAAAAGTGCTTAGATTTTCTTCAACAGTATCTTTTCTGATAGGAAAGTGAATCTAGTTGGTATTTCGGGGGTCAAAAATAAAATTTTTCTGTTAAGCTGTTTAGGGACATTTTCAGTTTCCAATTTTTTAATTTTTTATTCGATAAATATTAATAAAATTGTATTTTTTGGATATAAAAGCTTAATAGAAGGCTCCTAATATATTATTTCAAAGACAGATGAAAAATAATAAAAATCCATAGTCAGGATTTTTTTTATAAGCATTTAAAGTTCAAATAAACGTAAAATTCACGAAAATGTGCAAATAATTTTGAGTTAGAAATTCATAAAATTTTTCTTTTTAAATTTAAGATTTGAAAATGTAATAATTATTTTGTAGTAAATTTATAAAATGTTCAACTGTTATAACTATCGATTAAAAATTTAAATTAAGGTTCCACATACATAACTTTGTTCACAATAATATCATCAAATATACTTAGTAATATCATACAACCGTCTTCGCTCAGAATCGTTTTTCTTATTCAATAATATTATATCATTGAATTCAAATTTAACACCATCCATTACAGTGACCAACTTGTAATCTATTGTACAGCAGAGCGATACCTACTTGCCCACCTTTTTTTAAAATTAATATTATAGTAATAAAGGTTTTACTGCTAAAATATTTCGTAATGTAATTATTATTTAAAGAAATATATGGGAAAATACATAGTTTTTTTTATTGTGAAGGATTTTACTTAGTAAGTTTGATTATTGGTGTGTTGGAAATTATAGATTAAGAATACTCATCTGTGCCACCAGAAATTGGACCCAATTTACGCCACTGACTAATAAACCTAACAAGTATTATAATAAATATCACAATTATTATGGTTAGAATTTAAACACACCGCAGTCTACACTCAACATAAAAGAAAATAAACTGAATATAGATTGGTTTATAACAAAAACCAATAGACTAAAATATTAAGCTGGTAACAAAATAAATTATTTTAAACGACCACTTAAGTGAAAACGGCAATAAACCTATAACTCAAACACCTACGTGCGCCTAATGTAAAGGAGAGCACATCTAACTTCAGAGGATGCCCTAAACATTAAGAACTCCAAACAATTTTTAAAAAATCAAATTCAACATACAACCACAATAATACTTCAACATCTCAACCCAATGCGCCAATCTCCAATGTCAATAGTCAAAATCTGAGTTCAAGTAATATAGAGCAATATAAATCATCTAATAAAAAATTCTGATAAAAACTGATCAGGAATTTTCACAATTAATCTTACGAATTTAAACAATATCCGTTACAGTTATTTGTATTGTTATAACTTATAACTATGCACTTACAATTCCAAAACATAGAAAAAACTGAGGAAAAACTAAAATTCATATTTTACACGTCAATATCCAACTTGGTCAAATTTTAAACATCAAATTCTCATAAAAAATACTTGTGGAATTACACTTAATCAGGGCACCATTTCAGTTTTAAAATAGGGCTACCATTAAATTGCCAACAAATTGAAATTTTTTTATCAGGCCACAGTTTTAACAATGATAATTGAAATGTAGCTATATTGGAGTTATTTCTAACCATACTAGGGATGAAAAATAAAGCTGAAAAATCCTATAATAATAGCATTTTACTATGCTCCCTATAGAACTTGTACTTATTTTAGATTACGGCAGTAATTAACAATATATTTGAATAAAGTGATAACACTGATAAAAGTATGATATCGCATTATTTATAAAATAATTTTATATAATACTAGCTGAATTACCCGGCGTTGTCCGGAAAAAAAATGTGATTGTTCAACTCCTTTTCGGTGTAACACGCTGTGGAAGCATTGCAGACCATTTAAGTGTAAATTATATTATATTTTAATTTATAGACATCCCGACCAGCGTTCTGAGATTCGCTTGTGATTATGCGAGCAGTATTATTAGGTGGGCATTATTATTAGACTCCGTGTGGTGCGTACGTGGTACGTAAGTGTATAATTAAACTCTAAAGTATCAAAGTTAAGTTAAACTAAGTTTGTAGTTTTTACTTAATTCAACCTGCGGTGGATTGATACAATCAATTAATACAAAATCCTAATCTAACTTAAATGCACTAAAATCCGATATTAAAAAAAAAACCAAACATTCGTATGTATAGATAAAGAAGATTGCATAAAAATAGGAAAAAAAGGTGGGTAAGTGGATATCGCTCTGCTGTACAGTAGGTTACAAGTGGGTCACTGTAACGGATGGTGTTAAAATTGAATTCAATGATATAATATCATTGTATAAGAAAAACGATTCTGAGCGAAAACGGTCAGTCAGCCTATGATATTACTAAGTATATTTATTTTGATGATATTATTGTGAATAAAGTAATTTTTATATTTACCTATTTACGTGGAACCTTGTTTTAAAATTTCAATCTTTTTTTTTTTTTATTTATTTGAAAAGCATGCTTACAATCTATACAATTTGTACAATAAGTAAATTTGAGACAAGAGTAAAATATGACTTGAATGTCTTGTGGGGGGAAAACCGTTCATCAACAGTACCTCCTATTTATTTGATGGGTTCATATATTATGGAGACCGTTTTTTTTTCTTTTTTTTTTTAAGCAAGAGCGTCTCTTGGCCATTTTCTTTTTAACCTCTTTGGATGGTTGTTGGGGATGGTTATAGAGGACATGCGGGAAATTAGAGGGTTTTGGTTTGAGTGCAGTTTTGAGTGAAACTTCTTGTAATGATAAGTTGCTATTTCGCTGACTGTTTGGATTTGTAGATCCTTATGTAATGCTTCGTTGGTCATATACTATGGGGCTCCAGTTATTTTTCTAAGACATATAGACTGGAAAGCTTGAATGGGTCTTATATTGGATGGTTTGGATTGTCCCCAGATTTGAATACCATATGACCAGAGGGGGTAATAATCGTCTTGTATATTAATATTTTGTTTTTTAATTTCATTAAAGCAGATAATAATGGACGGAGGAGATGTAGACGTGTGTTTGATTGTTTTCTTTTCTGTTTTGTGTGTTGGGCCCAGGTGAGTCTTTTATCTAGATGAACCCCTAAGTATTTGGTTACATTTTGGATAGTAATTGGTAAATTATTGAGCGAAAGTTGTGGACATTCGTTTTTATTTAGAGAAAAATTTATTTTAATTTTCCATTTTTGAGTCCAATTGGAGATAAAATTTAAATGGTATTGTATATCGTGGGTGGCTATGTTTGGTCTTTGTATGATGCTAGTATAGCAGTATCGTCTGCGTATGTCGCTAGAGTTGTAAATTTCAATCTTAAGCTATAAAAGTTGAACATTTTATACATTTTTTACTACAAAATAATTATTAAATTTTAAATTTGATACATTTTGTCGAAATTCGAAATTCGAACTTAAAATGCTTATAAAAAAAAATTGTGCATATGTATTTTTAATATTTTTCAACTTCTATTGTAACAATATATCAGGAGCCTTGCATTCAATTTTCACGCTTTTTACCAAACAAATAAAATATCATTGATATTTATAGAAAAAAAACTAAAAAAATTGAAAACTGACTATGTCCGTAAACAGCTCAAAAAGAATCAAAATATTTTCAAAATTGTATAGTGTATAGAAAATTAAAATATTAACATTCAGTAAAATATTCATGTATCTACAGTTATTCATTTTTGAATAACAAAAAAATAACAAAACTGCTACATTAGAAATCAAGTGAATATCCAACATTGTAAAAATATGAATATTAAACTCTCATAACAATTTAAATTGACTTTTTTATTGATAAAGGTAGACAAACTTATGGATAATTTTGTATTACATTTTCAAATCTTAGATTTAAAAAGAAAATTTTTTATAAATCCTCAACTCAAAATAATTTGCTAATTTTTCCGTATTTTGTCAATATTTGAACTTTAAATGCTTATAAATAAAAACTGTCATTAAGGATTTTTAATATTTTTCAAATGTCATTGCAATAATATAGTAGGGGCCTTGTATTAAATGTTTAAGCTTTTTTATCCAACAAATAAAATTTTATTGACATTCATAAAACTAATGAAATTTGAAACTGAAAATGTCCCTAAACATTTCAAAATAAATCAAAATATTTTGAAAATTTCATCGTGTATAGAAAATGCTAATATAAACATTTAATCAAAATTGTATGTATATATCATTTGTTTTAAAGTTACACCAAAAACTCCCGTAAAAATTCCCGTTTTATCTTAATTTTTATGTTGTTTTTCCTGTCGCTTTTTTGACCTCCCCAATGCACCAGCAATATTCACTTTACCATCAAACAAGATACTGAAGTATAAAATCGAATCATTATTTCGACTACTTATCGTGTACGCAGACAGAAAAATTTAAATAAAAAACACATTATTGTAAAACCGATACATTCATTCTCCGCTCGGAATCTAAAACAATACGAAAAATTGATCCACCAAAACCGTGGTTCAAACTCGAGACATTTTGTAGGTACTAGAACTTTTTCTTTTAATTTCAGAATTAACAACTTATGAAGAATCTTGTATTACCTTTTTAAAATCGAGGATATATTTAGCATATATATTTTTTTATTGATATTTATGGACAAAAAATCAATAATTTTAAATGTCCGTGAATAGTTCAAAGAGTCCAATTTTATATCATGTACTTATAGAAAATGTTAATTTAATCATTTTATGATCAATCAATCAACTATGTGCAAAGTAAACTTTTTAATGAATTCAAACATATTTTCATTTTTAAAATCGTAACTATAGTGTATGAAAGTTACTAAATGCTTGTCAGGAGTTATTCATTTTACTTTAATAAATTGTTTTTGAATATTGTATACTACAGCTTTAATGCTTACCAGGAATATTCGTACACCGTAACTGGAACCGAAACCAAAAGCTTTAAAACACCGGTTAATAATCCGTAACTGAAACCTATAATCTTAAAAATATCCATTTACAAAACCCAAAACTAAACCATAGGATTGAAAAACCATTCTTAACCCGATTGAAATTTAAAACTAATATTGGTTCCTTCGAATTTTATGAAGTTAATTACCAAATTATTTATAATTCTATTTAAAACGAATATTTTTATGCGAAGAAAATATTTTATTTGAATCCTCCTGATGCTATTACTGATTATTACAAAATATTAATAGATAATACCATTGATTATAAATAATATCATTAAATACTATTATTTATTATCAATGATAATACGATTGTTATTTTATTTATATTTTATATATATTAATATTATTAATATATTATTACTATATTACTATACTTACTGATCCAAAATTAAAATACAAATATCACAATTGTTATTTTGTTCGCCCCTATGCGGCTATGCACATCTGTATTGTTGTTATTTGATGTATTTGTGTATAATAATATTAATATATTATTTATTAGTTATTACCTAATATTCAGTGGCGGATTCAGGGGAGGGCAAAGGGGGTATTTGCCCCCCCCCCCCCCAATCACCGTATTTTTCCATTTTTTTACACTGTGTTTAGTAAATTTTGGACCTTTCTCCCCCCATGCCCCTCCTAAAATTAAGCTCTTGATCCGCCACTGCTAATGTTATTAGTTATTACAATTGTTTCGTATTCGACTGATTCGCGTCCGTCCCGCAGTCATCAATTGCTTATGTCATTATCGTCATGTGTATCACCTGAATTACAAATGTGTGTACTAAATCTTATAACGTGTATTTATTCTAAGTCTTAACAGTAACCCTTTTTAAATAACAATATTTTCAATAGTCCAATACACTTTTTTTAGTATCCATTTAAATTAATATTTTTTCAATTATAAACATTAATCACATAACAAGAGATTTATTATACTGTAATATAGTGTGATGTTATTGTAAATTACAATTAAATATTAATATAACCGAATAATGATCTCAACCGTATATTGTATGCATAATACATGTACAACATAATATTAAAGTTAATAACACGAAATTAGTTCTGTTGAATGTAAATTTGCTTTATTGAATGTACCTACACTAATTATACAAATCGGACATATTTTAGGGCCCTTAATAGTCAATAGATAATATAAATCAGGCCTATAGTTATTAGGTAAAGGAAAATACTTTTAAAAAACCGTTCCAAAAACCAAAACTGAGAATTTTAAAAAACCGTTATTAGTACCGATAAATTTGAAAAACTTTTTGAAACCAAAACCAAAAAATTTGAAAAACCGTTCTCAAAAATTTCACATGAAAGTAAATTATTACAATTTACTATTAAGGAAAATGTAATATTTCATAAGATTTTAAATAAATTGATACTAATCTAAATTTTCATATTTTAGTATAATCAACTGGATGTCCTCCCTTGAAAATTAGGTGGTTGGGTTGACGGGTAAAATAATAGAGTAAACTTACGAGTTTTCACGCTATCATTTTATTAAAAACAGGAATATCATTAAATTATTTATATAATGTATAATAAGTTAAGTCTGTTTCACAGTTGTTTGAAGGGCTTTTAAATATGAAGGTGTGTGGGTCAATCAAACTATATGAACTATTTTAATTTCATTCGGTGCCCCTGCATATAGGCACCTAATTTTAGTGTACGTTATGATGTTTTGGTGTTCGAAAAATTTGTAACTATAAATTTGACAATTCAAAGTTTGTTATACCTAATATACTATGGGGGTATAATGACCAATATCATGTGTACCTAGCACCTTACACTGTATTGAATCAATAATCCCATATTCTAAGTATTATGTACTAATCATTTAAATAGACATGAAAAGGTAATTTATTCATTAAGAAACGTTTGTATATTAAACACAAATTAAATAACGTTATAAGAACCGTTTAATAAGCTAATTTAGATAATTGAATGTGTAGTATAAAATTAATTAGGTATTATAAGTTGTCACTACAAATTATTAAGGATAAATTCATAACTAATTTCTTCAATAAAATAATATATTAATTTTTTTTTTTTAGAACTGTTCCAGCCAGCCTTATCGAGAGAGATGATTCATTGACTTCATTACATTATGCATGGTATAATACTAGATTTTGAAATTTGTTTCAACAATAAAGAAGTTAAAAATATTTTTTAAAAAAAGCCAAACATCAAGAAATACAATTTTCAGTTATAAGACTAAAATTCTTAAAACACCAAAAAAAATATATTGTTGAAAAATTATCAACTCTTTTACAAAAAATAGGCTTGCAATGGATCGAGTGCGAAGAAAAAGGAAAACCTATGATTTAACTAAACTGAAACATGAATATTGGACAAACGTTTTTACTGGAGTAATTGATGTTTTACGGATTACCGAAAGACTCAATTATGATATTATTACAACTAAGTATGTTGCTGATAAACATAAGTCACGTCTACTTATGGCTAGGTATTCTAAATCTGTTGATACCCGTGGTAAATTTCCTACACCTATTCTATCATTTGGACTTTATGAGAGATTAATTTCTTTAATTGCAAACAACGTTATGACTCAAACTAAAAAAGAACTAGAAAACGCCATGTATTTTTCAATGTCTATTGATTCTGTACCAGACACTGACGAATCAGTGATTTACATTCGGTATGTTGACGATAAAGGTATACCAAAGAAGCGTTTTCTGGATATTATAAATAAACAAGGAGACGATGCTTTACAGTTAATGAATATACTCCATGTGACATTAGATAAATATAATTTAAGCCACAGTGGTTTTATGGGACTATCATATAATATTGATAGTAACATACTTAAACACAGAGCTAGCTTAAAGTCTTGCCTAAAATCAATAAACAAATTTGCTGAAATTGTGCCATGTTCTTCGGATCCTCTAAGTTCAGTTGTCATCAAAGCAGCATCTTCTTGCTATGAAGGCGGTATATTCTTTACAACAATTGATGAACTATTTAAATTTTTTTTGTTTTTTCAACATCAGTGGGATGATATCAAATTTTTGTTAAAAGATCTGTCTTATAATGAATTTTCATCAAAAAATATAACATGTAAATGTCTCAACGAAAATTGGTCAACAATAGTATATGCATTGTTTCATATATCTAAAAACTTAAGTTTTTCATACAAAATTCGTGCTAGCGCTTTTATGCTTTTGCAAAAAGTAAAACGATTGGAAACATGTTTCATAACAATGTTTTGGGAAGACATTATTGGAAAAATTACAGAACTAGAAGAGAATTTACTCAAATATGTATCTACTGAAATAAATTTTCTTAACATTTTTGAGATATACCAATCATTAATAAGCTATTTAGATGGTTTTCGTACCAATGAAAAGTTTATGGATTATAAGACTTCTGCATTCAAAAAATCTAATATTCTACATTTCAATAATAGCATTCATACCGAAAAACCACAAATGAGATTTCCTGTTGATTATGTAGATGAAGCCGATCAATTTAAAATTAAAACTTACTTTTGCATGATAGATGAGATACAAGCTGAATTACAATATAGAAAAGACATTTATTGGGATTTAACATCAAAATTCGACTTTTTAAATAATTTCTCAACAATAACAAATGCAGAATTATGCCAAGCACTTGAAAATCTTTTAAGTATATACTTAGAGTATATAGATTACCATATTTCTACCGAATGTGATCGATTAAAAAACAGTTCAAGTAATATAAAAAGAACCCTAACTTCTATTAGAGAAGTCAGTACTTTTATCCCATCAAATATAATTTTTTTTGAACAGCTTGCAAAAGTAATAAAAATGGCATTGTGCCTTTCAGCTACCAATTGTAAGGTTGAACATTCCACCTTGTCAGTATTAAAAAAAGTTATAACTTCTTTGAAACCAAAGACAAGTGAAGACACCTTTAATTCATTATTAATCATAAATATGAATCAAGAACTCCTCAAAAATGTAGACTTTAAAAATGTTATTAAAGACTTTGCTGACAGCCAATCAACTAAATCATTATAATTATTAGGATTAATTCATAAATCTTTTATTATTAAGGTTAATTCATAAATCTTTTATTATTAAGATTAATTCATAAATCTTTTATTATTAAGATTAATTCATAAATATTTATTATTAAGATTATTTCCTAAAATAAGTGGTGTAGTCATAAATAATGTAAAAATATACTCTCTTATATTATGGCCCTAGGGTTGCTAGCTTTCATACTGCATAATGTTGGATAATTTTTATCATATTCAATATCATACTTCCCATATTTAAATAAAGAAATTTAACTAACATAATATATTTACTTTTAGCAAATAAGCTTTTACATTAACTTTAAAGTGTTTTTAGACTTAGAACAAATTAAACAAATATAGGACGGTTGCCAATTTTAGATGGCCTTGCATATATTATCCTCCACTGCACCACTCCTTAAAATTATTAATTGTAAATTGGGTTGTATTCTGCTGAATAAATATTTAATGTATATAATGTATATTAATTGTATCCTAAATATATATGTGATACCGTACCTACTTATTTAGAAACATAAATATTTAAAGTTGTTGATATTTCCCCTTACGTTATCAATTTAAAAACCTTTTAAAAATGTATTCTTTTTCACTATTTATATGTCACATTTTTTCTATATTTGTTAATATATAGTGTTGAAATTATCTACAGATAAACATACAAGGTTTATTACACATATTATTTAATGTTACATATTATTTATTGTATGTTTGTGTTTTATTTAAGCAACATGAAATATTTAAATATTATTTACTTCCTTCCCTAAAAATAACCATTATGATGATAAACTCAAATCTTTATGGTAACTGTACTTTTGAGCTTTTCCATTTGAAGCTTCTCTTGAATGGTTATGCATTTTACAAACTAAATTTGGGTGTGACTTTTCATAGGTTTGCCATAATTTTTAAATATTAAATTTAATGACAAATTAAGTTTAGTTCCTCGCATTAAGTCATATAAATATATATTACTTTGACTTAGGACCACTTGATTTGGAACCCTTATAGTTAAATTCAGTATTTAATTGTGTTAAAAATATGTCAAAAATGAATTAAAATTATGTCAAATTTGCAGTATATTTATGATAAAATTAAAAAAATTCATAAAATATATAATTGTTAATTACTTACTTAAATAATATGATGAGCATTATCTATTTATTTAAAAAAAAATATTATAAAAAAGTATTCAAAAATTAAAATAATATTTTATTTTTCTGAATTAAAATGTATAATTATATACAAATATAAATTGAGTTCTTGAAAATTGTATTGTTTGTTAGGTACTTAAAACATGTTTTATATAACGAAAATTTACTTCAATGTCTACACTTGTTATCAGTGCATATTAAAAATTTGGCATTATATCTAAATTAACATTGTGATTTTCCCTCATAATCTCAGAGTAAGTTTTGATAGTTTTATTCTTCATTTTTTTCTTAGATAATGTAATATTTAGATTTATCTTCTCATTAGTACCTGAAATACGTTGGCCAATAAATTATAATTATTGGTATATTAATAATATGACAATATTGTATTGCCGTATCTAATACTATCTATAGAACACTTCTGGCTTCTCTAATATTAGGAAAACCAAAAATTGAAAATGTACATCAAAGTTATATTCTTATTGTAAAATTACTTAAGTATAATAATTTATGTATATTTTCGTCACGTGAAGTATACAAAAATTGCAAAAAAATTAAATATTATATTAAGTAGGAAGACTGTGATTAGTCTGATTCGTGTACATATTTGAACAAATTTTATTTACTTGATATCAATATAAAGTTTCAAAATCTATTGAATCTTTCAGTTTTTTCTTATAATATAGGGAATTCAAATTAAAATTTTCCGCCAAAAAAATATATAAAATGACGACTCAAGGAAATACTCCTAATTTTTTTGCTAATTATCCCCATTTCTTTATTAAGACAGTCGTTTATTATTTTTAATGTTAACTATACATTACTTAGTAAGATTGAAATAATATTCTAATAGTAGGTTATAGGTACTACCATATATATTGGAGTAGTGATTATGAATATTACACACAGTTTGAATCTGTTAATTTAATGGCTTATTTAAAAAATATATAACTAAAAGGCATTAAGTATAAATTAAATGTTTAATTACCTTAAGTTAAATTTAGGAGCAAGATGTGTGGTAGAAGGGGAGGAAGTAGTAAAAATTGTAAAATATGCAAGTTCATAGTTTTCAACTAAGTCCAACATCCTTATTTTATTATGTAAACTAATGTCATCGTCCCTAAAATGAATACAGTATTTGGGGACCAATGCCCTAGATATAAGTTCACTCAATTTTGTACTATATATAATATTAACATTCATAATTTGAACAGTTATAAAATGTGTAAAAAATTTAAAAATTTATCAATAATGTTTTGTTACAATAATCTTTATTCACTCACTTTATTTAAGTATATTTTTTTCTCTCCTTTTATGTTATAAATTACCTATAGGCTATAATATTGTGAAGATGTTAAATATTGTTATAATCTATGTTTTCTTGTTCATTTTCTAACTTATTGAGTTTTTAATTTTCTTAATCGCTAATATAACGACTTTTCAATGATAATACAAATCTGTATCACAAACTCTTTTTTCAGCACAAACTCCGCTTTTGAAAGGAGAACCAATTATGTATGTATCTTAATATATAATCTTGTTTCATGTAATATGTTCCTACAATTTTAATTTGGTGTCAATAAATCTATTATATTATTATTATAATTATTAAACTAATTAATGTGTTTTTTTTTTAATAATAATCTATACATAGGTACGTATTTATAAATGGTGTCAAAAATGTATCTTAATTCATCAATTGAGAACGGCTAAGCCATCTTGGCTGATTCTTTTTTGAAGATGTTTGTAATTGTCAGGAGAAGGTTCTTATGAAAGAAAATTTTAGGAAAATCCACCAGAGAAATAGGAAATCTGGATGTCAAAAATACAACAGTGGCGCATCTGTCCAGAAAAAAATAAACTAAATAATAAAAAATTTAGTTTATTGTTGCAGATTAAAATAGTATATTGTGTGGCAAGGGCGGGAAGTGAGCTATTTCTAAATTGCCTTCCCGCACGAGCCACACATACTATTTTTTGTCCTGCCTCTGGGTTCATTGATCGCGCCACCACGGCAAAGGTAATTCAGGCATAGGCTCTATGCAACAACCAGACTATTCTACGAAAACAATATTTCATGAAAGAAACGATTTGGTATTATTAATTATTTATTTTAAGCGTCATGCATGGAGGTTATTATATGAATATAAGATGTAACCAAAAATGTATGTTTTGTAAGGACCGTGGTATAGATTTCAGTATAAATAATAATTATTATACTAAAATAAAATAAAATAAGAATAAAAAAAGGTGGGTAAGTGGATGTCACACTGCTGTACAGTAGGTTACAAGTGGGTCACTGTAATGGATCGTGTTAAAATTGAATTCAATGATATAATATCATTGTATAAGAAAAACGATTCTGAGCGAAAAAAGCATATGATATTACAAAGTATATTTGATGATATTATTGTGAACAAAGTAATTTATATATAACCTATTTACGTGGAACCTTGTTTTCAATTTTCAATCCTTAGCTATAAAAGTTGAACATTTTATAAATTATTAACTACAAAATAATTATTAAATTTTTTCAAAATTTGAACTTACATTGCTTATAAAAAAAATTGTGCCTATGTATTTTTAATATTTCTCAACTGCTATTAGGACGATATATCAGGAGCCTTATATTAAATTTTCACGCTTTTTTACCCAACAAATAATATGTTATTGATATTTACAGAAAAAAAAACTAAAAAAATTGAAAACTGACCATGTCCGTAAAAAGCTCAAAAAGAGTCAAATTATTTTCAAAATTTTATCGTGAATAGAAAATGCTAATATAAAGATTCAGTGAAATTTTCAAGTATCTACAGTCATACGTCTTTTAATTACAATAAAATAAGAAAATCGTTACATGAGAAATCGAGTGAATATCAAATGTAAAAATATGAATTTCAAACGCTCATAAAAATTTAATTTGACTTTCTTGTAGACATTTTTTTTTTTTTGATAAAGGTAGACAAACTCATGGACAATCTTCTATTATATTTATAAATCTTAGATTTAAAAAGAAAAATTTTTATGAATTCTCAACTCAAAATAATTTGTGCTAATTTTCGTGATTTTTCCGTATTTTGTTAATATTACAACTTTAAATGCTTATAAATAAAAACCCTGACTAAGGATGATTTTTAATTTTTTTCATCTACCTTTGAAAAAATAATCTAGGAGCCTTCTATTAAATTTTCAAGCTTTTTTAACCAACAAATAAAATTTTATTGATATTTATAGAAAAAAAAACTAAAAAAATTGAAAACTGACAATGTCCGTAAACAGCTCAAAAAGAGTCAAATTATTTTCAAAATATTATCGTGTATAGAAAATGCTAATATAAACATTCAGTGAAATTTTCAAGTATCTACGGTCATTTGTTTTTGGGTTGCACCAACAACCAAAATCGATTTTCTCGAAAACAGATTTTGCGCGAAAATTCCCGTTTTTCCTTAATTTTTCTCGTCGCTTTTGAAAATTACTGGGAAATTTTTACTTTTGACCCCCCAAAGTACCAACTAGATTCACTTTCCTAACAGAAAAGTTACTATTGAAGAAAATCCAAGCACTTTTACTGTCTTTAAAGGTGATGACATACACAAAAAAAAATTAAAAAAAAAACACATCATTGTAAAATCAATACATTCATCGCTTCGCTCAGAATCTAAAAATCGCTCTGTTCAGAATCTAAAATGTAATCAAGGCAAAGGTAATGCATTATGCGGGGATCTATGCAACAACCAAATTATTATACGAAAACAATTTCATGAAAGAAAAATGTTTACGCGTCATACAAGGAGGTTATAATATTATTATAAGATGTGACCAAATGTATGTTTTATGAAGACCGTAGTATAGATTTTAGTGACTTTTCAGAGAATACGTGTGATATCTGAGCTCAGTACTCTTGGGATTCCCACTTTACCACCCGCTGGACGGAAAAATGTCGTTTGAGAACGCTTCAACCGTCATCGAAAACTAAACTTTCGGTGCAGGCGTGACAAAAAAATAATAGTATTTTATATTATATTGGTTAATCGGTTATGTTTGTTCATTTGTATCATTATTTTTTGTCAATATAAATTATATATATATATAAATAAAAGTTTGTGTGTAGATTAGACCTCTGGAAAGAAGATAGGCTAATTAGAAAAAAGAGTACAATTTGATTTTTTTTTTATTCGTCGGATTTTAGTAAGGTAACATTAGGTTAGGATTTTGTATTAATTGATTATATTAATCTACCGTAGGCGGAATTAAGTAACAACAATTAACTTGATATATCTTTGATACTAATAACAAATATTAGTAATATTACTAATATTAAATAACGAATTGAGTCATATAGAGTTGGTATATTTAACGGGCAATGAAGTGCACGGGATTATCTAGTTAAATAATATTTATTGCATGATATATTTTTGTTCAGGTCATATTAGGTATTCTATATTGAATAAAAAGTTTTATAGGGAGTAGGATTTGTTTAAGATCTAGTTAAAATTAAGTTGGCTGAATTTATTTGCTCGAGTAAAGCTGGAGCAAGTGGCCACTGTTAGCATATATAAGCAATTCTTATTCAATGTACTAAATATTCATTAAACACATAAATAACTAAAAACAATCAATTAAAAAATATACAATTTAGATATTTTGAAAAATCTTACTAGTATTATAATTTATTAACTAGTGTTTATATATATATTTAATTAATTAGGGAAAATGTGTTAGAATTTGAGAAAATATCATCTAAAGATATAAAATGCGTTTGGGTAGCAAGGAAAGAAATGGCATTACAAAATTACAAACCTAGGCCTTTAATAGAAACCGATTGCATTAAAGCCCATAACTTAAATTTGCCATCGACATTATCTGAAATAGATATTTTAAAAACTTTAATACACGCTATTCCAAACAGTGCTTTAGCAAAACACAGGTGGACACAATATAAGTAATTATGGCTGTATGTAATCTTCTTTCAAAAAATGTTTGGAGCTTACATTCATAGTTTTTGTTAACTTATTCCCAGACTTAAATATTTTATCCCAAGCCTTATGAGCCACAGCTTTCTCAATACCAAGCTTATTAACAATTTTCACAGCTCTTAAATCTGATTTTGGAATGAAATGAAATGATAAACCTCAGTCAGGTCAGGTCAGCTCGGTCAAATTATCTCAATCAGGTCTTGCCAAACAGCCATAAACACAACAATTCGTTCTACTAATTGTATTTGATAATACATGGTTCAATGTAGTAAAGTGGTACTTAATTAAATATAAATTACAATTGAAAATGGTAGCCACTAGGACTAGGTATACAGTTTAAATAATAGTTTAAAACGTTAAAAAACATATTAGTAGTGATAAAAGTAAAATGTTATCACTTATCATTTATGCAGAGTACTTCTTTGACAAAAATAATTTCTACCACCTGTGTATATGCTTACCAAAAATTGCATACACCATTTTTAAATTAAAAACAAGAAACTGTATATTTATATTTTGTATTAACACACCCAACAGTGAAAGCTGAAAGTGAAATGTGAATACAATGGCATAATGCGGTGGTACCTGTATGGCCGTGTATCAATTATATTTTGTATAGTGTACAATAATTTATCTATAAATAAAATGAATTGGCGATCCTCAAGCGCTTCTGGGAAAACCATGCATCTGCGAACTGTTGACAACCATATTATATAATAAAAATTAAAAATATATATTCATTTTTAGTTAATACTATGATTGACTATAAATTTTAAAAATTCCTTTAAAAAAATGTATTTATTGTACACATTTTTCTTAAAACCAGGCCTGTCAGGAACTTTTATCCTGGACAAGCCTCTGCTATGACTTGCTATTAATATTTCAAATAATATTCTTTATTAAAAGTAAAAGACAAAATGTTGGAAAAAACTTATTTGTACTAGCTAATAGTAAGTAAAAAAAAAAATATATTATAATTCATTCATCCATTTTGTCAACAAAATCGACCATTGTTTGATCAAATTCATTATTTTCAATATCATCTATCACCGACGATTCATTTACTTGAGCTGTTAACAGAGCAGTATATTAGGGTCTGACTTTAATTACATTTAATTTAAAATTTAAAATAAATTAAAAAACTTACAATCATTGATATTAGATTCGACATTGAATCCTTTCAATTTTTGACTTTCTTCAAAGAATTGATTTGGGTGATTGATAGCTGTGCAAGAAGGTGATGCACCATTATATGCTTCAAAATATTTTGTACAAGCAATTTGATAATGTCCATTTTGTGACAGATTTAAAATTTCTTTAACACCTTAACACAACAATGTAAATTAGTTATTCATTTTTTTTATTATTAAATACACAAAAATATATAATTACAAATACTCATACTTTGAATTGTAATGTTAGAAGTCTCAAGTAATTGTTTTAATGCTTGACTATTAGTATGTTTATATGGACACCCGTGATATTCATCCAAACCCACTGCACCCATAATTATTTTCATACAGCTGTATGGTGTATAGTTTACTTTTTTTCCTTCTTTACCATAATTATGTCTTATATTATAGCTATATTGTTTATCAAACTAAATTAAGAAAATAAAAAAAAACATTATTTGTAATAAATTATAGATACAAATCAAGTCATCATTACTTTATCTGCATCCATTTTCTTAGTAAATTCTGATCTCCATAATACCAAAGCTTGTTCAAGCGGTAATCCGGCTCCTTTTAAAAATAAACCATACTGTTGTCGAGCTTGATGTTTCAAATGATGTTCACTCCTCAAAACTACATGCAACCGTTTCATACATAGAGGAAAAGACTTTGAAGACTAATTTTTAACATTTAAAAATAAAAAAAAGTTAATTATTTTTAATTAATAGATATTATATATCTTATGTAAACGTGTTTTCCTATCATAATGATATTTTATTATTATAACACACATAATATAATATTTATATCCCAGATATGTATGTCGCTTTACATTTGTTCTATATTACAACATAGGGATAAAAATATTTGATTACTATACCAACTTCGGGCACTAATGAAATTTTTTTGTACATTTAGGTTTGATTTCTAATAACTTATGACTTATGAGGAACCTTATTTTAAATTTTCAAGTATTATAACTGAGCAATTCTTATTCTAATGAATAGCCCAAAAAGAGAGAAAATATTTTAAACATTTTATGGTGCATAGAAAATGCTAATGAAAATATTCTGTAAACATGTGTATAGTATTTTTATTCTGAGTTACAATAAAAAAAACCAAAATCCATTTTGTCGAAAACTCCCGTTTTTCCAAATTTTGCTTTCTTGACGCTTTTGAAAACTAATGGTTGAACTACTTCAATTATTACCTAACTAGATTAATTTTTCCACCAGAAAAAATACTTGAAAAAAAACCGAATCAATATTTCAATTACTTATTTTGTACATAGATGCAAAAAAACAAAAATTAAAACATATTGTAAAATCAACACACTTATCACTCTACTGAGTCTACTCAGAATCTAATAAAAATAATATATTACACATTAATAATGTATTATTTCCTATCGATAAAAAAGAAGTCACAGAGAGCAGAGTTAAAAAAAAAGGTAGGAAACAACAAATATCTTGTTTGGAGGGATAAAAAAATAATTTTGTTAGGCACAATTTATTGCAATTAAATAATCATATTGATGACACAAAATATTTTATGTCAATGTATAATTATATGACCCCGCATATAAACTTTTATGTATATTATATTAAATAAAATGCTAAACAAACCTATTCAGTATTTATAGGTTAATGCAATCAGCCAATTTAGATCCCTCTAACATAGAATATAAATAAACTATATCTTATTAGTAATGTGTACATTTATGTAAATTAAACTTCATAATAATTTATGTCCCATGTATATATGTAAAATATGGTTCACACATTTAAAAATGAAAATAAATAATCATTAATAAAACTAAAACTAAAACATGGCTGTATAACAAATACGAAAATTATATTCTATCACCTATTTTATCTGTGGGAAATAGGAAATGAAACCAGTAATATAATAACAAAAAGAAAACTAATCTACACTTCGATACAATAACAAGGTAGATGTTTTATGATATAAAGGTTAACTTGAGAAAATACTTACATGATCAATAGTATTAATAGATAAAGTAGACATGTTTTCTGTAACGGAGTAATTTTTTCCCATATAGGACTGATGCAAATATTTTATAAAAGCACCAAATCGTTCATCTTCACTAATAATACTGAATTTTTGAAAACATTTCTAAAAATATATTAAAACAGTTTAAGATTTAACTATAGTTAAATTGACAATATATAATTTAAAAAAAAATGTTAGTACCTATAATATATTGTAAAAATAGATATAAAGAGGAAGATATTAAAGATAATTTATGCAATTTATAATAAGCTTATTATACAAAGATTTCGAAATACTATGCTTCTTTATATAAAATCATGTTAAATTTTAAATGAAAACTTACTACTAATTCTTGAGAAAGTTCTGACCGAAATGTTTGACAAACACCGGAGATAACATCTGTTTGTATAACATAAGCAAATCCATCACAGAGGTACACTCTTCTATTACGAACTAAATCCAAAACTTGTGTCCAGCGGACTTTAAAATACTCATTATTATTTCCAGCTGTAGCAAAAGATCCCATACTATCAGCCATTATTTGATGTTCTTCTTCGCTAACCTGCGGATAATTTTTAAGCAATATAAAATAAAATAAATGAATAAAAATAAATCTAGATGATTGTTTGCATAATATAATGTAATATTTAACTGGGAATCTATTTATTTTTTATTTAATATAATTTATTGTGTTATATTAAATTCACATAAGTCGAGTTACACAAACATATAAAATAATCAACTAATTTCATTTGGTGCATTCATATAAAAATGCAATACATATTGGTATTTCAACAAAAATAATTATTGTTCTAGGTCTATTCAATGGGTATACAATATTATTTTCTAATAATGCACTTGTTTTTTTTTACTTAATAAAAATATTTTTCTACATTTGCATTACTTACAGCTGAATAATTAGTGTTGTTCGATGATAAAAATTTAAGTTTGTCGCTTTTTGAAAGTAGTGACCAACGTAATTTGAATAATTCAATTTCCCTGTTGATGAACCATTTTCTTAACTCATCACTTTTACAATAAATTAATCGAAGAATGAAATGTGAACATAAATCTCTTTTTCTCGCATCACAGTTTTCATTGTAATCCTTATAAATGCCACCGTTTATCTAAGTAAAACAATTTAAGAATATATTAAATTTAATAAGACACATTATCAATACATTCATGTTTTAAAAATAAACAGTAGAAGAATGTAAATGCCAACTAAATTAAAGATAATCATAATCATTAAATCACAAATATAAATTAGGTAAAATTTTAAATCCTCATATTTTCATAATTTTATTATATAATGCTTTGAAAATAAAAAAATTAATACCTACACATTTTATTCAGAAATTATATTTTAAACGTTGAATTTTACTCATTATATTTTAAATATGAAACACATACCAATTTATGCATGTGTTTTAATCCTTCTTTCTTTATTTCGTGAACCACAGCTTTAGTAAAATCCTCATAATTAATTGTGTTTCCTTTCAAACTCAATTGTTCCAATATTTGTAAAACTAAACAGAATTATAAATAGTTAATTAAGTATAAATTAGTATTTTAAACTCCAGAACAAAACAATATTAGCTATATATCTAATTTTTTGGACTTACCCTTTAGTCTTTCAATTGCCCACTCTTCAAACTCATCCAAATTAATATTGATATCAGGAATTTCACGATACAGTTGTAAATCGTGATCGTAAGAGGGTTTTTTGAGTTTTTCTAAAGCTACATTTTTTCTACTTGGCGTAAAATTCATTATCAGTCAGATTTACCTTTCATAAAAAAAATACATTGATATGAGTAATAATTAAAATCACAAGCTTTTACAGTTTACAGTGGATTAGCGTTTCTCAACTGGTGGTACACGAGTAAGGAAAGTTCTATTATCAGGTTGAGGATGTCAGCAAACTATATACAGATGAAAAGCCATATACTTAGATATTTGATACTGGCTTGTGTTGTATATTTAAAACTTCCTTAGTCATTAGTCCCTTCCAAAATATTATTTGTTCTACCTAGACTTATTTTGGTTAATTCAAACACTTCATATAGATGATAAAAATGGTGGAGTTCTGGGTAATATATAATGTTATTTTAGTTTTCAGTGTTTATTTTTCAACAAAACTTTACTTAATTAGAATCAAAATACACATGAAGTTGATCAACCTTTTGGGTTATGAAATTACTACTTGGCACTTATACATTTTACTAAATTGTATTAACATCCTAAAAAGAATACAATTATTTAAATATATTTTATTAATTACAAGATTAAAGATTTACAGATATCCATGGTTTTAATAATTTCTGACTTTTGATTGTTTGTAAAATATATTTTCAATATGATTAATATTCAAATAAAAAAAAACGATTTGATACTTGGGTATAATGCTCTAAAAACACAGTTTGTGTAGAAGTGTATCCAAATTCCAAGATAATAGAGGATTTAGACCAAGGGCTTTGAACTCACACAGTAGAAGGCCAATTGTAACAAATGCTTTTCTAAAATCAGGAAATATTTTGTGTACATAAGAAACAGCATAAAGATCAAAGTTTTCTAATAATATGTTAGTTGAGAATACGACGCTAATTGTAACAGTGGATTTTTTTGGCCAAAAGCTGTGTTGTTGATAAATTATTATGTGATTTAGACTTCACTTAATTTTTTTAATGGTTATCTGATCAAAAATCTTGGATAAATGGGTTAGGATGGAAATAAGCCCGTAATAAGCAACGTTGGAGAGATCACCCGTTTGATTAATGAGTTACAGAATAAATCTTCTAAGTAGGTATCTTGCAAGTACCTATGTAAAGGGACGTGAAGATCGAACAAAGGTGCTAGTGAAATCTTAAAAGCACTGATAATGAGTATGAGAAAAAATATTACACGAAGTTACACACATAACTACATAAACACTTCATCATCATTATAAATTATAATAAACCAAATATACTTACAAATCGATTACCGTCCAAATAATGTGATTGACCGATTACAGTGTCTGAATGCAATACGAAGAAGTCAAAAGTCTGTACGAAGTACGAACAGATTGACAGAATCCGAAATATATTCTATTCCATTGTTATCTTCAATATTGTTTAGCAAGAGTTTTGTTTTGTTCCATTTGGCGGGAAACGATAACACGAAATAAATTATGATAACAAATGCGACATAAATTACCTCCGTAGCTTCATAATCACTCATCAAAAATCGCGTTGCCAATATATTATTATTATAATGTAATATTAATTCATTCATAGTCGTAATAATCTATGAATTAATTGAATCCAAAAACCGCACACTTTGGATAAAATACATGACAGTACTACACGTTTTTAGTAGGTTAAAACCGCACATTTTATAATTACTTAAAAATGTATACATTTTTAAATGTTAAATATATTATTTATTAATTATATTTATTTAAAAAATTATTCATGTAAGAAATTATTGCCAGCGAAGTAGATGTACCTAACAATTACCTCTACAAGGTATTTGAAAATTGAATACATAAAACAATTCCAAATATTTATTATTTATATTATTAATTATTATGCCTAATGCGTAATGACCATGTTTATAATATAATTAAAAATTCGAACCTGTTTTATTAGCCATTAGGACTTAGGTACTACTTAGTACTTAGGTAAACTAATCAAATGCAATATTTATTTATTAATTAATACACATTTCCATGGTAAAACTCATATTTTTGTTGAATATTTTTCATATAAGTAAGTAACAGTTACACCTATCTACTGCCTATGCAAAATAAGATGATAAATAGTTATTAATATAACAAAATATATATTATTTATTACATAATATTACCATTGATTATGAATACTAATAAATAATAATAATACTACTATTCATAATCAATGATATTATCTATATTAAAAAATGCATTTAAAATTAATAAGAAATACACAGGAATAAAAAATAAAAGTTTTTAACAACCAACTTGGCATAATATAAATGCAATTTTTCATAGGTTTTTTCTTATGTTAATTAAAATAAATAAGTATCTTTAATAGTTGAATTACAGTTTTAATTACAAATAATGTTTTCAAATTCAGAAGACCTTCAACAATCTGACAATATAGGTAATTTTATAAATTGAAAAATAAGTCCTCATAAACTGCAAAATGGATGAGTACCTACTTTGTCAAGTACTTACCTTCCCCCCCCCCATGGTATCCAGGTACACCATTGTTTATCAATCATAAATTAATACATACAACAATTTTTACATACTTAAACTTAACAATATCGTTATCGTACCATACCTATCTATTAAAAACATGAAATCTAGAAACAACCAGTAACCTCTATAAAAGCTATATGCTAATAAAAGTATACAATATAAGTTTCCAGATTTGAATTATAGTTTATACACTTCACACTTCATGAAGCAATGTATTTCATATCTACCAGCTACCTACTTTAGTATAATGGTATAGATAATTCATGGTTGCACTAAAAAAATATTCTAAGTCACAAACATCCGGCTATCCGAGTTTTATTTATACCGATATATGCATACAAATATAAATGTAGAGTAAATGGTAATGAGTTTTTACGATATATTAGTTTATCTTTAATTACATAAAGCGTTTGGGGAACTCACATCAGTCACTACACACTTTCACACAGCACTCACGATGGATATAGAAAATTGCCTAAATCCTACCCCTTAAAAATGGAACCTAACTGTCTATATTTAAATAAATAAAGTAAAATAATATATATTATCAAATAATGATATATAAATATATCTATAATAATAAACTTAGTATTTATTATCATTATACTACAAGAAAAAGATCCAAATTAGCAGAAATTACCAATAATTGACGTTTATAATGAGCATAACATTTGTAGCCTTGTATTTTATAAATTATAATTAATAAAACAATATTGTTAGCACAATAAAACATAAGTACATAATATGTTTCATAGAAAAAACAACTTTTTATAAATAATTATGATGTAAATACTGTCCGTATATTGTAGTTAATCGAGTAAATTTTATTAGCCATTGATATATATATATATACATGATTCCGCATAATTTTAAATGCGATGTTGCCATACATTGTTTGAACTTGTTATTATAGATTGTAATTTTTGATTAATTAAATTTTTTCTTTAATTTTAGTTAGTTAACTAACTAAAAATAACCAATTTGTTATTAAAAATTAAGTTCTTACATATATCGGGCTACTTCATTAACTGGTTAATATAAAGTTTAATGACATGATAAAAATGTAATATGATGTAGGTATAAAAAAAAAACATCTATATTGTATACAGTTATATTAAGTAGTTAATAGATAGTTACAAAAATTCTTTAAATATAAAAAAATTATCAGCTATTAATCATTATTATATAGGTACACATACAAATATTAATGTTGTCAAAATTATATAGGGTATATTAGGTTCGCTATTCGCTATTCAAATATAAAAAGGAAGGTAAGTGGATGTCACTCTGCTGTACAGTAGGTTACAAGTGGGTCACTGTAATGGATGGTGTTAAATTTGAATTCAATAATATAATATCATTGTGTAAGAAAAACGATTCCGAGTGAAAACGGTCAGTTGGCCTATGATATTACCAAATATATTTGATGATATTATTGTGAATAAAGTAATTTATATATAACCTATTTACGTGGAGTCTTGTTTTAAATTTTTAATCCTTAGCTATAAAAGTTGAACATTTTATAAATTTTTAACTACAAAATAATTATTAAATTTCAAATTTTAAATCTAATAAAATTTGTAAAGATTTGAACTTTAAATGCTTATAAATAAAAACTGTGACTAAGGATTTTTAATATTTTTCAAATATCATTGTAACTATATAGTAGGAGCCTTGTAGTAAATTTTTAAGATTTTTTGCCCAACAAATAAAGTTTTATAGACATCCATAGAAAAAAATACTTATAAAATTGGAAACTGAAAATGTTCCTCAACAGTTCAAAACAAATCAAAATATTTTTGAAATTTTATCGTGTATAGAAATAGCAAATATAAACAACCAGTGAACATTTCATGTATATACGTTCATATTTTGTTTTAGAGTTACAATAAAAACCAAAATCAATTCTCTAATTTTTCTTTTTTTTTTTCACGGCGCTTTTGAAAACTACTTGGAAATTCTTACTTTTGACCCCCCGAAGTACCAACTAGATTAATTTTCCTATCAGAAAAGTTACTGTTGAAGAAAATCCAAGCACTTTTACTGTCCTAAAAGGTGATGACAAACACAAAAAAAAAATAAATAAAAAAAACACACATAATTGTAAAATCAATACATTCATCGTTCCACTCAGAATCTAAAATATTAAAGTTATCAAAATATAAAATAATACACGATGTATATAAAAATTATAATATTTAAGTTATCAAAATTAAAATAATAATTTAAAAAGTATTTTGACGATTGGTATTCGTATTTGATAATTTTGATATCATATACGAAAAAAAAATAGTTTTTGTATCAAATAATTAGTGCTAATAATTTGCGGAATCGTTCTCCACTGGATATAATAAATATATTTTTGAAAGCTGACTTTATTATATGAATAATATACTGTTCATTTTTCAATTCTTGTACTTTAAAATATTGTAAATGTTGAGTTATATTAGTTGTATACAAGTGGCTGTTTTTAAAATAAAAAAAATTAATAAATATAATTTATTGACAAATTGCAATTGATGTACTTATATTATTATAATTATTATTAAATATACATACCATTTCAGATTTTAATTTTATAATTTCGTTTTTCTCATAGACAACTACAATTCACATCTTTATCAATTAGTTCAATAACAAACAATTTAAATCAAAATGGTTTCTAACGACCTAAGATCATATTATTATTAAGGTATATTATGATACAACGCTACTTACACTAGGATGTTACGCTATGTACATTGTTCTGTGGTCCAATGTACCTACACTCTACAGCGCCACATATGTAGTCTATAGTCACTCCTAGAAGGAGTTACTTATTAGTTGTTACTTGTTTCATTGTTTAAACGGCCAAGTCAAACGGGAGCCTAATTTACTTAAAAAATGTTTACTAGGTTACATTATCACTATAAGCTATAAGGATTAAGGACTGGACCAAATACCTACCTCGGGTACCTTTTATGTTTTCTACTGATAAAACAAATATTTTGCGGCCTCAAACCCCCCCCCCCCCCAACAAAAATACTAATCATAACTAAAAAAAAAGTATAAAACAAAAATGGGTGAACATTTTTAGCATTTATTTATTATAATATAGTCCAATTACATACATTATACAATATAGGCAATTAATAATTGATTAGGTACTTAATCAATCATCAAAAATATATTTTGTTTTTTTCTTTTGTTACCAATTATGGAAATTAGTAAAAACGACTGAAACTACAAAAAATACGAGTTTTATGTGTAGAAAACAAAATGATAATTTCGAAAAATGGTCCAATATAAAGTAAAGGAATGTCTGTTCTATACAGAGTAAAGAGATTATGAATGACAATATTACATACATTTTACCACTAGAAAATAGAACCAATGTGTATACACAAAAAAATCACATATCAGTACCTATACGTCATCATTGTAAAACTGAAATATGCATCACTATTCGCTCAACTTAGAATATAAAATTGTGGATATTTTAAATAAAACATAAAATATAAAATTTTTGAAGTGTATTATTCTATTGTATACCTACTATACACACAATGATTTTCAAACGCAATTTTTTGCCAAAAATTAATCCAATCTACTGTAAAATAAATTACTTTAATAGGTGATAATAATGTCATAGAATATACTCAGTAATATTATAGGCTAACCGTCTTTTCTCAGAATGGATTTTTCGTTTTCGTATAGGTACAATGATTTTATATCATCGAATTCAAATTAACCCTACCGTTACCACGGCCCATCTAGACATATACATTGACCTATACGGCTTACTTACTAAACAGTGTACAATGGCGTGGCGAACGATTATTTCAGAGGCAATCGCCTCTGAGATTTTTCTTAAATAGAGGGATGGGTAGCCAGTGCGTCCCCTAGTAAATGTAATATGATATACCTACTTGATAGGCAGTCAATAACGATCTGAAATATAATTAGTTATTATGCATTAATACTTGGGATATTTGTAACTTGCCTCTGAAAAATTTTTAGTTCGTCACGCCACTGGTGTACACTATAGTACTAAACAGTGCGATATCCACTTTTAAAATGTTAGATTAATATAAAACAACCAAGTAGCAATAGAAAAACTAAAGTAATTTTTCAAAAAGACCTGAAAACCTTACTTTTATTTTTTGTATTCATATAAATATAGACTTGTGTTATACCCACTATTCTTCTGCTATCGTGATAGATATATTAAAAAATATATAGCTCAATAAAATTTCGGATGTCCATTGTGTGAATATAGACAACTACTATATTAGGGAAAGGTCAAGTTTAATCAATTTTTTCAAATAAATGGGTACCTACGTAAAAATATATTTTCTATTTAATTTGTAGGTACCTACCTACTTATCTGCCTTCTTGGAATCAAACAAATTAGAAGTAAAAATCGTTTCGATTATATTAGTGTTAAATGATTTGTAGACCACAGTAAAAATAATATTAACAGAATAACACAATTAATAAAACTAAATATAAAATAAAAAAGGTATAATAATATTAATGAATATCTCTATATTCGTAATATAATAATATGTATTACCGACATGTTGAAAATATGAAATATTAAATTCACTAGACAGAAACTTAATTATTATTACGTTTATAAATATTGTGTTAATTTATGCTTTTGTTTAAAAATATTGTAATTGAAAATTAAACTTATCAATTGTTATATATTATCAACTATTAATTACATATTTAGTGTTTTATTGCACACTGACCACCGGCTTACCTAAAAATCTTAAGTTTTATCTGAATAAAAAGTGCGTTGTACCATTGAGTATAAATACTAGTATTTATAATTATAATCAATGGTTGAACTATAGGTCAACAGATAACAGACCACAGGTACCTATAATAAAATATCTAGATAATATGTATATTTTATTTGTAAAATTAAAATACGGATTTGTCATGTGCGTTTAGTGAAAATAATTAACAATAAACTTATGTCGGTACTTCCCCAATAATTAATAACTGTGCAGTATTTTCAACTTAAAAATGAAGTAGGAAGTTAATATCAAAGTTCTCAATGTTTTAACTCTTAACGCATATTTGATGGAACTCTGAAATCGTTATATTATTTAAATGATGGATATATTGAATAATGAATATTATTTATTATTATTAGCAAGATATTATCTGAAATTAGAATTTGTGTTATTTATTAAAACTGCGATGAGTTAAAAAGGATTAAATGCATGGTTTTTGTTTTCAAATCATTTTTATTAAAAGCGGTTTTATAACCTATGTCCTATACGATAAAATTGCATAACAATCGAACAATTAATCATTATTGTCATGACACGCGTAGATTATGATGTATTTTTTTAAATGATTAGTGTGTGTTCATCGTTTTATTTTACTATAACGTACGATGACGCATTACGCATAACACATACATACAATAATTAATAAGTCTAGGGCTGGAATTTTGATGCAAAGGCATCTTTTTTCTGGTGTTTTAAAACGTTGGTCCGTAGGTAAGGACAAAATTTGTTTTGAGTGATATTTTATTAATTTATTATAATTTCAATAATTTTTTTTTGAATTTTTTGACAACTTTAGAGCATTTTTTTTAGTTTTTAGAACATTTTTCACAAGTTATTCATAAAATGAACGAAAATTATTGCGATTAACATGAGACTTTTAACAAACTTCCGATGGTACGAATAATAAATTATATAGCACGACAAGTTATCGTCGATAACAATTTTATCATAGATAGGCGTTTCCGCTCAAATTATCGCCGTTATATATACTTGTTAAAGTACTTTGTATTATTATTTTAATTACACCATACATACATATACCTACAAGTTATCGTCGATAACAGTTTTATCATAGCTAGGCGCCTAGGCCACGATATAAGTATTACTGAATTAGTAACTGATTAGTACGTCTCTAAAAAAAAATATCATAGCATCATTTAAAATTTTTTTCCAATTTTTAAGCTATAATGAATAAATTTAAATGCATTTTTATGCTGAATTTTTTTAAGGGCATTTGTACAGATTTTTAGGGCATTAAAATCCCCAGGCCTATAATAATTACCATGTACCAGTATACATATAAGTTACATATATACCTTAAGGTTGGGGCCACACGAGCGTATAATGTATCTACGCTCGATAATTATTTTAAATCGTAATCAGATATCCAAGCGATGATATTGCCACTTGGTGTAAATGTGTAATGTTTACATAAACATAATATTAATTTAGTGTTACTTATAAGTTATAACACTTACAAGTCATAATTATATTAGGGGCGTGTCGCGTGTGCTGTTTTTATTCCAGACAAATCAAAATATTTATTTTATACTTTTATCACATAGATAAATGTGACGTTTATCTAATATTTTTTTTAAATACTCTATACTCATAATTTACAACTTCGGATCACACAATATAGTTATGAAGGTAACGGTTTGTGGCATTTAATATCTAAAAAAATAGGAAAATACATTATTGGCTAACTTATAATAGTTTCTTTGCAGAGATGGCCACCAAAAAGTTGTTTTATGTTCAATTTTAATCAAAATAATTGTTTAATGGATGTGCATAAAAAAATACATTATAAATACACACATATTATTTAGATAAGAACTGGACGTCGATTAATAATTATTAGTGGCTACTTCAGCTGATATCAATTTACAGTATTGAAGCACAAAATCATAAAAAAGAAAATGCAACGTTGTCAAGTTAATATTGGTGGGTACCTACCCCTACAGTGCCGCAATTAGGATTCTTGGGGCCCCGGACAAAGTTAATGTATGGGGCCCTGAGGTCTATGTATATAATATTTGTTTATAGGTTATAGGTTTTTATACAAAAATTAATAATAATGGTGATTTTTTTTTAAAAAAGCCTAAAATATTATGTGAAGGCCCAGTGTATTTTTATTAAAATATAACTACACTTTTAGTGTTTTTTTTTTTATTAGAAATATTAATTAAATATTTCCATAAAACCTTTACTTTTCACATCAAAGTAACTCAATAACAATAAAACACTATAACAATATAGTTTTATAGATAAATATAGATATTGTTATGGATAAATAGAGGCCCCGTTCTTTGACAACAAATTAGATACCATAATAAATTATAAAAATAAATATTTTATTTAATATTATATTTTATTTCATTTAAACATTAGATTATAATGCAATTATTTAAAAATTGAAAATAGATTCGGGGCGTCGTCGGGGCCCCTGAACCAAGGATTAGCGGCCCTTAACAGGGACATTGCCCCGGCTGCCTGTGCGGCACTGGGTAACTAGTTTGTTATATTATATACTTTTATTTAAATCTTCATATTATAATCGCATAGCTCGGGCTTGAAAGTTACATAAGTAAAAATTTAAAACAAACAAAATTATAATATAATTTATAATTTATATATGCAAACAATTTATTAAAAATTCAAAAACAATTACTTAACATTTAAAAATGTAGAGTTATAAATTAATACTTATTAGTTACCTACCTACTATACTTACTTATTATTAGTACCAATTAGGTAGTTAAAAATATTTTATAAAATCTAGTGGAAAACTGGTTGGCAATTGTTATCTATTATTGAAATGAAACGAAATAGTAAATAGTATTAATAAAAATATATATCTTTTTAAATATTTGTGAAGTAAATAATTAATACATATTTTGTTTTTAATGATTCAATAGGAAATTTTTATGTCTTGAAAAGCTCCTTTTGACATCAATTGATGTCAATTGTATTATGTTATTAAAGTATATTTTAAAAACATTAAGTCGTTTCAATACATTGAAAAAAATATATAAATGCATTAAAAATTAAAATTCAGTATAAAATAAAATATTAAAATGCACTGTATATATGACAGACGAAAATTTATCTCAAATATTTTATACATTTTTGTACAATGTTATAGTGTATAGAGTATAGACATATATTGTATTATAAAAAAATATAATATTTTTTTTTTGAAAAAAAAAATCCGACACGTGTACACAGTTAATGAATACACACTATAACTTCTGAAACAACGTCTATACTCTATAGAACAAAACTCACAACTCATCATGTTTGTATAACAACTGCAGATTATTATTACAATTGAATCTATTTACTATTACGATGTATAGGTATATTTATGCACATTCTACAGAATTAAATTCCTATGTACCTACTTTTTTGCCGCTATTGGTAAATATAGCTACTGTTAAGTCAACAGCGACGATGAAAATAAATACCGTCGTTAAATAACTGAATAATAAGTAGGGAATTATACATATATTTTTATTCTATTAGGTATAAAGAAAATATTTAATATGCACGAAAAATTAAAATTTATATATATGTACTTTTTTTTCACATGTATATGTCGCATCCACATCGCGTTATTATACATTTCACGAAACGGACAACGTTTGCATCCATTTCGCGAAATGGAACCGTGGTTTCTCCACTTCACGTAATTACACAATATGGATGATATTTCGTGAAATGGATACCTAAACCATCATCGACGGAACTTGTTCCGTCATTTGGATGTCCATATAGCAAAACTTAAAAAAACTCTAATTTAATTATTATTTTTAAGTAAATGTTTTACAAATTGGTACTTTAATACAAACTATTATGCTTACCGTCATTTGGATGTCCATATATAGCTGTTTGCTTGGAGTGACAAAAATTCTTATCTGCTCTATCATAAACGAGTAAACGACAGTCACAATATTGCATTTAGATATCATCTATTTTATAAGTATTATTATCGGTCGATAATCGTCGACAATTCGACTATTATCGGTAGATAATCGTCGGCAATTCGACCCACCAATGCATACCAGTTTTCATTTTGCTAAGTTCGTTGAATACATGTGTGTTTAGTGTTTGCAATTTGTGTATAAGAAAGTTATTATTTTTTCCTTTTATATACTTCGTTAGTAATAAATAAAATAATGTCGTTTGACGAAAAAAATGAGTTTTATAAAAAACTCGATTTATATTATAATGATAAACCTGGCAAAAACCCCACAGCATCGACGAAAGAAATTCTATGATTCAAAATTTAGTAAAAGCCAAATTAAATAAGTAAGTTATTTAATTAATTCAATCCAATTCGACAGAAATAGATTAGTATACTTCATAATAAATATTATGCATATATTTTTTGCAAAACATTTAAATTTAAAAATAATAAATTATTTATTTTACAATTAGAAATAAGAAAACGAGGCATGAATACTATCTTTTGGAAAAATTTGATGTTTTGAATATCGCTGAAAAACAGTACTTGATTAGTAAACAAAAGGACAGAAACAACGAGGAAATTAAGTAAATATATTATAACACACATACGTCATATCGCGGGCTTGGAATCAAAGTTTGGAAACAAAAGGTTCTACTGATAGAACTATAGAACTGATAGGTATATTTAGGAAAAAATATGTTTACTAATTTTATAGTATTATTAACAATATTATACTAAGATAATATTATTAAGTATTTAAATTAGGTATTCAAAATAATTAAAGTAAAATAAGCAAGTAGGTTATTATTAATTTTTATAATTTAACAGTTCTCTTTATTCATTTTTTTAAATAATTAAAACAAAAAAAAAATATAACAATAACTTAATTTTAACAGTTTTTTTTTTTTTTTGGTACTGACCTGACCTTGGTCATAACATTTATTTTCAAATAGTAACATAATTATAATAATTATTAAATAATATTCACAATCATTGACAGTACCAAGGAATAACAATTAACAGGACAGGCCTATGACTAAAATATATTAAAATTTAAAACCAATGATTTTCATTTTTCATTATCAACAACTATGGTACCTATTTTGGTATTTTAGTACCATCGACGTACCGGTTGTGAAATGCGCAAAATTTAATATCAATAAATTATTGTATGCTTGCATACACTTATTTCTGATAACACTTTTTGTTTCCAATAATTATTTGGTTTATTAGATAACACTTTTTGTTTTAAATATAAATTTAAAAACAAAATGTTCTATCGATGTATCCAACACGTTGTTTGGATAAGGGTCACATAGAACATTTAAAAAATAATCCTTTACTGAACAGCTAAAAAAACCATTTTTGATTCCAAGCCCGCGATATTTATATACCTATTGAAGTGCATTATTTTAGATTCTGAGCGAAGCGATCCTTTAAATGTTGACTAACCTGATATATTGTTATAACAGCAGTTAAAAAATATTAAAAATACATAGGCACAATTTTTTTATGAGCATTTAAAATTTAATAATTATTTATTAGTTAAAAATTTATAAAATGTTCAAATTTTATAGCTAAGGATATCATCAAATATACTTGTAACCTACTGTACAGCAGAGCGACATCCACTTACCCACTTTTTTTATATTTTAGGTATATAGTTGCTTATGAAGAATTGTATGAAAGGATTAATGATTATCATATTCGAACTGGTCATGGGGGAATGTCAAGTTGCGAATGGCTGTAGCCAATAAGTACAATATTCCAAGACCCGCGATTGAAATTTTTTTATCAACATGTGCGATATGTAATTGTAAAAAAACATGAATCGTAAGTTAGTCATTAAACCAATTATCAGTAAAGATTTTAATGAAAGAGGACAAGTAGATCTGGTAGATTTTCAGTCAGTTCCTGATGGAAAATTCAAATGGATACTGAATTACCAAGATCATAGTACTAAATTCTTATCTTTACGTCCTCTCGAGTCTAAACGCGCATCTGAAGTAGCTAATAATTTATTATCAATTTTTCTTACGTTTGGCGCACCAAAAATACTGCAGAGCGATAACGGTAGGGAATTTGTTAATTCTATTATCATTGAACTGAAAGGACTTTGGCCAGATTGTGTTATTGTTCATGGTCGACCCAGACACCCGCAGAGCCAGGGAAGTATTGAAAAAAGCAACCAGGACATAGAAAATATGTTAAGAGCTTGGATGAAAGATAACAAAACAAAGAAATGGTCAATTGGACTACAATTTGTTCAATTTCAAAAAAATAGTTCTCATCATCGTGTGATTGGTAGGTCACCGTATAAGGCTTTATTTGGGAATGATCCGAAAGTTGGATTAGCTACATCCAATTTACCAATAGAAATTTTACAAAAATTGGTAACGGAAGAAGACTTAGAAGAAATCTACAAAGAAGAAAGTGAGATCGAAAAAATAACTGTTCCATGTAATGTTTGCGGAACAGAATGTTGTATGGAAACGGACTCCGCCGAAGCAATTTTATGTAATTTATGTGAGAAGAATATAAAATTAAGGAAGCACGTCATCTAGGCGCTATAGGAATAGAAAAGCAAGCCGAAAAAATGTTACAAGTAAAATAATTTTGATTTTTATAAAATGTACTTAAAATAATTAATTATTCCATTATGCTATAGGATAGTAAGATCAAAATACCAACATTTAAAGTTGGAGACTGTGTTGTAATCCCGGTTCCAAAGGTGGATAGAGGTCCTGCAGACCCAGCCAACATTATTGGAGTAGTGATTGGCCAAAAAAATGACCTTAACCATTTAGGAACTGAACATGGCATACTGAAAGGTTGGTATGGTCCTGGAACTATACAACCAGCCACATCAAATTTCATTGACATCGAGAAAGTAAATAAGACAAAAGAGATGTCATTAAGAGAAATTGTCTCTTCTTTAACTGGAGGTCAAGGTTTTTTAAGCTGTTGTTGTAAAGGCAAATGTCAAACTAAAAAATGTGCTTGTTTTAAAGGTAATTTAAAATGTAATTCTCGCTGCCATAACTCACAAACTTGTCTGAATAAATAATAGTTTGTATTAAAGTACCAATTTGTAAAACATTTACTTAAAAATAATAATTAAATTAGAGTTTTTTTAAGTTTTGCTATATGGACATCCAAATGACGGAACAAGTTCCGTCGATGATGGTTTAGGTATCCATTTCACGAAATATCATCCATATTGTGTAATTACGTGAAGTGGAGGAACCACGGTTCCATTTCGCGAAATGGATGCAAACGTTGTCCATTTCGTGAAATGTACAATAACGCGATGTGGATGCGACATATAGATAGCAAAGTATGCATTTTTAATTTTCGTTTCAATATTTAAAATATTATCAAATATTCGTTTTAACATTTAGTCTTCTAGAAATATTCGAATATAGAATAGATTTTTAGTTTTAGTGTGTTATAAATCGAAAACATACCTGTAGAAAAATAACTTACCACTTTCCTATAGCACTAAATTTCATAATAATAATGTTTTTTATAGAACCAATGTATGCTATAGTGATTAATATGGCAGTGGTCCCAGGAGAACTGGGTCGGATAGCAATCACCCTTTTTTAAATTTATGTTTTGTTTCAATATTCAATCCATACAATGTTTGCGTCTTGGCGATAATTACTAATTAGGCTACCCTAATCGTGTAATCCTAGCTACGTATCTGCCCACTCACCAAACAACAATATTTATAATAAATACAAGTAATATTAGTATTAATATTTACTATAATTATTATTTAGTTTAGGAACTACTTAGGTAGATACCTTTACAATATACATTTAGATTTATTACTTGAATATTAGGAGGCAACTATAGTAATGAATAATGTACCATTTTCGTTTAATATGAAATTTAAGATAGGTACCGTCGGGAAGCAATCCGTATAAAAATCATCAACTTTTTTAACTCCGGGAAGTAACAAGTATCTAATGCGCCCGATAATGTACACCTAAAAATATCTTACTCGAATTGTACTAATTTATTATTACTAAACAACAAAATCGTTTCATTGTTTCATTTCCATCACAAAAATACCTACGCATCTACGCCGACAGACAGCCACAGGGCACAGACTAGGTACGCCGACACGTCGTTACTCGTTATCGCCATAAGGGGCGTAGGCTATCAGCGCCGCCCGCTATAATTATAATTATAATTAATATTATCTAATTATAATAGAATTTATAACATAAATAATATTATGCCATAACTGTAAATTGTAATGTTCATTGTTCATCCGTCATCGGTCGTACGCTGCCGCCACCGACCCTTATCAAAAACAGAACAGCTTTAGTTCAAATATATTTTTATCGGTTTGGCCGTTTGCGGTTATCGTTTTGGACGTTTCCCACTCTATTGCACTTCATTAGATTTTCGGTCGTCGGCGAGCCGACAACGACAATAACGCAATAATAATAATAATAATATTTTATCATTTCGGGTTTTTGTCGTTGTCATTACGATCGGCAATGATAGGTCAATGTACTTAAGTACAGTCGTGGCCACGGTGGTTGTTTTTTTATTGTCGTGACGTCTATCGGTATTCACAACAACATCAACAACAATAACAATAATAATAATAATAATAATAATATGATGACGACGATGATGATGATAACGAGTGATACGGAATAGCAAGTCGAGCAAACTGTGTACCGGCGGCGATCCGCATTATTGCTGATAAGAACCGTCCGTACCTATAATAGGTACCTACTTGGCGACAATTCGAATGAGTCGCTCTGCCGTTGCTGGTGCTTGCCGCTGTGTTGCCGCCGATTGACAGGAATTGCCGTCATTGTGCGTTGTTTCCGTGTCCCGACGAGCCAAAAGTGGTAGCGTCGTCATGTCGCCCACCAGACATCATCCACGACCGTCGACGAGCCATCACCAGTGATCCGCCCCCTTTGCGATCCTTAAGAAACCATGGCCGGGCTCGTCATTGTCGGTTCGGCCTTGCTGCTTTTATTGAGCACGGCCCATGCGTCCGCTGTCGATTCGCTGCTGGCCGAACCGTCGTGTGTCGATTACTTGAAATTGAGATGTGCCAACGCGGGCACTGCGGCTGTGTCAAAACTTGACATTCTGGAATGCATACAGCTCTACGAGGTAATCTTTCACATCCCGATAGAATTTAAAAATAAATTATAATCATTCGCCATGTATCATTGTATAATATCTAAGGTTTATAGGCATTTGATAAATTAAAAAAAAATACAACAATTTAAACTTCCTTTGTGTAAATAATCATAATAGGTACATCAGTGTCAATGATTGAGTGCTATCTTCAAAAACTCTTGAAACCTACTTAGATTTGTTTTCTACAATTTTGTTGTTAAAATAATTACTTCAATAACTTAGCACATATTAATAATGGTTTCAAATGTAAATGTACTTATCAAGTACCATTTTTGTACATTTAACTTCATAGGTAGTCTTAGGTATGGTTTTCTTAATATAACAAATACCTACCGTAAAGTAATTTACTATTGTAAGTTATTACTAGGGTGAGAATTTAAAGGCAATATAATCAGTAAAAAAAGCATTTAAAATGTCAAAAAAGGCATAAAAAAGCATTTAATTTATTTAAAAAAGTAACTACAAAAAAAATCTACTTAAAAATTAAATAGTTTGTATACTGTATATTTAACTAATGTGTATTAAAAAAAAATCACTATCATGTACTTAGATAAAGTCTTTAGTAAAATGTGACAGTTTGGGCTTAAAATATTTGTGTACATAGAAAATGTAATTGGGGAGGACTGATGAACAATTTTGAATCTATAGTAAGTTTATACGCATTATGAACATATTTTATCTATAGATAGGTGGTATGGGTACTTTTATTAACGTTAAATTAACTGGCCATACCAAATATTCGATAAAGTATTTAGCAATATCGGTAAATATCATCAATAATAAAACCCATTAAAAATAATTAACAGCTGACAATGCACAGTCTTAAGAAAATCTTATCGATCTGTACCGTTTATACGTACGGTATAATACGACATGACACAACGTATGTTGTGTATAAAACTATTAAATAAATCAATTAAAAATTAAACACAATAAAGTCATTTATAAATAAAAAAGGCAAAAGGCACTAATCAGTAAAAAAGGCAAAAAATTACGTTCATCATCTTACATATTAAATGACACACATTTTTATATAAAAAAATATTTCTCCATTATTATTATTTAAAAAAAGACTTTTGCCTTCAAATCCGAACCTTAGTTATTAGAAATTAGATGTAGGAACCTAATGATTTCTTTATAAAGTAGTACAACAAAATTATTGATGATTTTTATAAGAATAACCCACCATGAAATTTGTATACATGGGAAAATATTAATCCATTGATAATTAATTTTTATATTATTTTATAAATCAGTTTCCTCCAGTAATCTACCTATAATTAATAATTTAATTACTTAACAAAGATGCTAGAACTTTTTTTGTTTAATTTTGTTCTGTCCTAACCATCAGTAATTAAATAAATAATTGTATACTGTATAATATATTAGTAGGTACTTAGTAAAAACAAGTTTATTTTTTTAAGGGACTTCAAATAAGATCTTATAACTAAATTTTTTTTGATAAAATAAGTTACTGGTGCAAGTTTTGTATACAGTATATATTGAATTACTTATATAATTATGAAGTATTACTTTTTACCTATAACTAGGTACAACTACCTATTGATCCAAGTAACTTTTTAATTGAATAATTTCATTAATTAATTTAATTAATCAAATAAAATTCAATTGTGTACTTTTTTATTAACTTATTTTGTACCTATTGTTTTAATAAATTCTTATTTGATAAAAACCACTAAACAATTGCAAATTGTATAGATCATTTCCATCATATTTTATTAGTCGATTTTTGAAATGTTGCATAATGTAAAAATATTCCATCTACCTTACTCATTGTGAAAAAATTATTGTAATTATTTAATAACTGATTTAATTGTTTTAGGATTCCGATTTTTCGGGAAACTGTCCAAAAGCCATATGGACTCATTTAAAAAAGTTTATGGCAAAAGAAAATCTTCGAGCTGTACTATGGCCAAAATGTAGATATGAAATTGAAAAACTCAATTGTGAACGAGATAAGAATTGGTTTGGTTGCATAGTTGACAAAAAACAGAGCATTAGAAATAATGATTGTCTTCATTTAATAATGCGAATAGAAAATATAGCATTTTCTGATTTTAGACTAATCACAAATTTTTCAAACTCATGCCAAGATGATATAAAAAAATTTCATTGTTACAACACTTCTATAACTGATGTATGTAGAAATAATTTTAATTCATTTGTACAGTTTTTTAAATATACTACTCATTTCATTTACAGACATTGTATCGAGGACGTGTATTGGAATGCCTTCAATCTAATATAGATAAGCTTTCTCCAAAGCAATGTTTACCTTTAGTTTATAAACTATCCGAGTGGCAAGCAGATAATATAAAATTTGATTATTCCCTTCATATGGCCTGCTTAAAAGACAAAGAGAAATTATGTGCTGACATTCCAACTGGTAGTGGTCTTGTTTACAACTGTCTTGCTGGACATATTGGTAGCGGACAAATGTCGCTTCCGGTAATTTTATCACTCGAATAACACACTTCTAATTATTAGAATATATTATTTATAAAGATTTGTTTTTAAAATGTTATATGTAGTGCCAAAATCAACTTTGGAGGAGAGAAAAACTGATTTCTGGTAATATTAGAGTCAGTAAAGGATTAACTAGAGCATGTAGAGAAGACATCCGCACATACCGCTGTCGAAGATTAGTATCTGACGATAAGGATGTACGCTTGGCACAACTTTTGCTGTGTTTAGAAAATGCTATACATAATGGTAAAGTTAAAAATACTAAAAATATTAATATTTATACTATAAACATTTAAATATGCTATTTCATACTGAAGATTGGTATTTATTGTTAGAAAATAAAATCATTAATCATAGGTATAATTCATAATTTTAACGAGTAAATACATAACTTAATATTTTCATGTTTTATTGAGATCATCAGTTTTAATAATAAAAATATATTAATTATAATCAGGGCATGCAAGTTCACGTATTTGCATATCGATCTTGCCAAGTTGTATTAAATGCAAGTAAGATAGATATTTGCTTAAATGTGACAGGATTATATATGTACTATATAATTGAGTATTATTTCTCATATTTTGGCATAATCATGCATTTAAAATTGCTTATTGTTATTTACAATATTGTTAATTATTTTTATGTAATTATATACCAATTTTTCAATGTCAATCAAAAACAAAATTTGTTGTTTTTACTTTGGTACGTGTAAGAAAACTTTTGGTATTCGTTTAGTATGTGACCTACGGAGCGAAAATCGAGTTTAGTATGTAACCTACCAAGACGATTATCTATATTATATACGGATAATGTATTTACGGGTACCAATCTATTAACAGGCAAGATACATTATTTTAATTTTTTTAAGTGGTGTGCCAACATTATTGCTAAAATTTTTTTTTAAATAAAATACAATTTTTTGATAATAAAATAATGTTATGACATTTTTTTAATAATTTAGACATACTGCTATATGTATATGTATTCAATATACATACATTATAAAACTTTTTTATACTGATATTTTATTTAACACGTTCAATGCTGCCCGTGTTTTTAGAAACGACGGAAAAACAAAATCTAAAACCACCCATATCTTTAAATTTAGAGTTCATTGAAAATGGCCTATCTTAGTTTAAAAAAAATCTGATTTAATTAAAGCGTATATAAATATATATGTTTTTGACATGTATACGCGTCAGCAGCGTTGAAAGTGTTAATTGATTTTGATATTATTAAATGTAACCCTGTATTATTTTATATTTGTATCACTAATTAATTAATTATAATAAAATAACACAATGTGATGATTTTTACTTTGAATTTAAATACTAAACGAATACCAAACTTTTTATAATTTTAAATATCTTACAAACATATTGAATACAAATCTTAAAATGTTGGTGTATAAAGCTCTTATATAATAATTTGTAATTATGGTACAACACATATTCTTATTTAGAAAACACACTTAATTTTTTATCAACATTTTTATTCTTTGAACTATCATATTATTATACACTATAATGGAAGAATATTAATTTAGTCAATATAGTACCTTGTATTTATAATATTATGCAGCACAATTAAGTGACAGAGTAACCAAATACACACATCGAACTGCACAGTTATGTTTAAATATTTATGTATTTTTATTTTTTTTTATAAAATACAGAATATTTAATATTAAACTAATATAAAATATATATTATATATAAAAAAAAAAAGATATATTTTATCTTTAAATAAGAGTGTAGGATACAGTAATTTCCTTGTAACTGTTGTACACTGATTTTTGAATTTAGTTTTATCAATGATTCTTATCTGCCATAATTACAAGTGTACCAAAGACATAAAAAATGTCACCACAACATTATCTCACTAATATTTATTGCAAAGGCAGCAATGAATAATAAAAAAAAACAAAAAAAGGTCGTTAGTATGTTGTGGGTCACCAAAATTTTTAATTATTCAAAAATTGTAAAAAGTTTGAGAAACCTGCTTTAGATAATCTTACATTTACATTATATAAACATGTCAATTCACTGTAGCTTTTTTAATAACAGAATAAAATGGATTATTGTGAACGTAACATTTTGTTTTTGGATTTCTGTAAGACAAAGATAACACAGAATATGTGACGTCCTCTTAAGCTATAATACGTCTCTTGTAGACAGTTAAATATTAAAATTTATTGTAATATTTTTATCATTTTTGTAGTAAAAACTGATTAAATATTTTATTATATTATATTATGTATGCAATGTACTATTAGAATTTTTATCTCAGGCACAGTCTAATGGGTATGGAGATAATTAAGGAATAGAAATAAGTCATGTACAAAATTATTTTTATTGTAATTATATAAAAAAATAAACATTATTATTATTTAATAGTAATGATTAATTTTCAGGCAGTAAAGTATCCTCTGATTGTCAATTTGAATTAATGGAACATCGAAAATTGTTACTCCAAAATCACCATTTATCTCCAGAGGTTGTGTCAACGTGTTCTAATGATATTGAAAAATATTGTAGAAATAATGAAGTTAGCAGACGAACAATTCATTGTTTAATGGATCATTCTAAGCCATCACGACAAAAAAACCGTATAGATAAAGCTTGTCAAAAATCGGTAGGTGTTATTTTTTATACGTTTATTAGATATTATCTTTTTTATTTCACATATAGTTACAAAAACTTATGCGCATCACAAATATTGGTGAAGACTGGAGAGTAGATCCTGTGCTCCAAGAAATGTGCCAGTCTGAAGTTGATAAATATTGCTCTGATATACCTCCTGGTTATAACAGGTAATTTTATTTTATTTAATTAATATTAAATTAATCAATTTTCAATGTATTAATTTGTTATATTTTCTAAAACTAGGGTGATATCTTGTTTGCTGGAAAAGTTATTTGTGGGATCAGTTCAAGATAAGTGCAAGAATGCATTACTGCCAGTTCAATATTTTATTAATCGCGATTTCACATTAGACCCTGCATTATATCAAGCATGTTATTCGGATGCATCTAGGATATGCAAAGCTACTGGAGATTGGATTAAAGAATCTAAAGAAAATTTGATTTTGCCATGTCTTACTCAGTACTATCGACCCTTTACATCATCTTCAACTGGAGCAAAATATAAAGTATAAATAATAATTTATATAGTAGTCTCTAATCATTAATAAAAGTAAAATATTTTGATACAAAAATATATTATTTTTTTTTTTATAGTTAAAACCAAAATGCAAAGATCAAGTACGAAAAGTTATGATTCAAAGAGCTATTAGTGTAGATCTAAACCCAGAAATTGCTGAAGCATGTATTAAGGATCTTCCAAACTTTTGTCACGAGAAAACTGGTGTCGGAGAGGAAATGCTCTGTCTACAAGACCACTTTAATAAGTAAATAATAACATTTTATAAAGAAGTGCCTTAAAAATAAGTTTATTTTAATTAAAACATTATTTCAGCAAAAAGATGACCAAAGAATGTAAGGAATCTATTAGGCTATGGACAGAAGCACAAGCTGAAGATATTCAACTAAACCCTGTTATTAGATTACATTGTAAACCATTCATTCAACAATTTTGTTCGGTAAATTTATTAAACATAAATATTTGTTATTAGTTATAATTATCATTAATTTTTCTTTGTCATAGGCTGAACTTTTATCTAAAGATGAAATTGGTAAAAATGATGTAATGGACTGTTTGATCAAAAATAAAAACGATCCAGAAATGAAAACGGAATTAAAATGCCGTGCTGCTGTGGAACATTTTCAATTGATATCTATGAATGATTACCGTTTTACTTTATCATTCAAAGAAGCCTGTCGATCAACTGTTATTAGGTATTGCCCTAAGTCTCGAACCAAACCAGAGGTATGTAAACTTAAGTAGCTCGGAATAATAAAATATATGCACCCATAATGTCTGAATTTGTAGATAATTAATTTTTTTGATTATAGGTTGTAGCATGTTTAAGTGAAGTAGTACGCAATGATACTATAACGGACTCTAAACATAAAGTTACAAAACCATGCCGACAACAATTACGTTCCCAGTTATTACAGCAACGTGAATTCTTAGATTTAGACCCGGTTTTAAAAAATGCATGTCAAAATGATATTGCAAAACATTGTTCTAATATGGAATCTGGTTCAGCACAGGTAAAATTACTGAAAAACTCTTTAAAACTTTTTAACATTATTTTAGTTATCGTTCTTATACCCTTTATTCAATATTTTAGGTTTTAGTGTGTCTTGAAATGAACAAAAGCTTATTGTCAGATCAATGTCATAGAGTAATATTTTTAATACAGCGACAAGATTTAACTGACAGTTCATCAGATTATGTTTTGTTAACAAAATGCCATAAAATGTTGCAACTATATTGTAAAGAAGAAAATTCCTCTCGAGCTTTAAGCTGTCTAAAGGTATTATTTGTGGATAAATGCATTAAATATCTTAAACAAATTAAATAGTATGTTGATTATTTAATTATTTTGTATGTTTAACAAATAATTGGAAAAATTTTGAATAATTAAACTCGGTTATAGAAATTCAAACATGATCTAACGTTTGAAAAACAATGTCAGTCCCTTGTAATTCAACGTATGATTGAACAAAGTGATGATTATCGACTGGATCCAGCACTACATCATAGTTGTCAAGCAGACATAAATTTATATTGTAGTCAAATATTAGCTAAATTACGCCCAGAGTCCGAGTATAATGGAAAAGTGTTACAATGTTTAAAAGTTTGTGCTTATTAAATTGATGTATATATAGTTTTTGAATTTAAATATTATAATTATATTTTTAGGATAAGTTTCGGCAAAGAAAGCTTAAGCCAGAATGCGAGAAACAAGTATCTATTACTTTACGTGAATCAGCATTAAATTACAAACTAAATCCATTATTACGAAGTCTTTGTACAACCGAGGTATTTTTAGACTTACCTATTTCATATATAAAAAAAAATTGATTGATTGTTTTGTTTGTATAAATAGATTAAAGATCTCTGCCGAAAAGAAGAGCACAGCGAAGGCAATGGTGATATAGAAGATTCTGGACAAGTGGAAGAATGTTTAAAACAAGCAATGAGTCATGGGTTAATAGAAAGTCGGGCTTGTCGTTTAGAAGTAGCTGGATTGATTGAAGAATCCAAGGCTGATATAAATGTAGATCCATTGTTGCAACGAGCGTGTTTTTTAGATATTAATAAGTACTGTGATGAAGTTCCTCAAGGAGCTGGAAGACGTAAGTTTCTCATTCTATTCATACAAATCTAATTTACATGAAGTGATATTTTGAATGTAAGATACTAATTTTATCAATTTTAGTTTTTATAATTACCTTAAGTAGTCTTAGATAACTAAACAGCAAACATTTTTAAAAAAATTTTAACTTTCAGATTTCTAAAGTGTACGAGTATATATCTTAAAATGAATTACTTTTATTTTTCATTTCTTAAAATGTTTTTACATTTATGTGTTTTTATACAACCAATTGCACATTATTTCAATATAATTTATAATTAAACTACAGTGATTCAGAATAATGCATTTAAAATTCTTAAAGTATTTATATTACTCTTCTTATTTCTTATCTTATCTTAAATTTGAATATCTATGAAGAATTAAGTAGACCAATAAGTGACACCAACATTTGAAAACAAGTTTCTAAAAATAATTTTTTTATATGATCTTAGAAAAGTAAAAGTTAATAAGGATACAAGTTGTGAATATGTAGTTCTCTAATGTACTTCATATATTATGTAAATATTTTTTTTAGAACTACAAGAAATGTCTAAAAATATCTCACATTTCATCTATAATAAATGATTTTTATTTTCTTACAGATTTACAATGCTTACAAACTGTTGTTCAATCCAAAACTAAAATGCTCAGTGCCAAGTGTCATGACATGCTATTGCAGAGGATGGAAATGTTTAAAAACGCTAAAGCATTGGTTAGAAAATATTCCTTGATAAATATTTTTTGGATTTCCTTGCCGTATTCCACTAATTCAGACATATATTATAATATACTTACTTTATTTTTATGTAGTGAAGTAATCAATTTTTGGTTTTCATTACAAGAATACTTTTGTACCTCATGATTCCCTGTAATTTTGTATTTAAATACAATTGTAACATTTTAATTCAATTTTTTAGATTTATCCAGAGAGTCTACAACAGTTGTACGGACAAGTTGCCAAATCACCTTCCAAGAAATACCTAATAGTAGTTTTGTTCACTTTCACGGGACTAATATTTATAGTTGGTTTGTTTTGTGGTCGTGTTAGTCGAAGAAGTGCAATTTCTAAAAAAAAATAGATGATATTATTTTGTTATCGGCTAATACTAATAAGTAGCTTAATTAAATATTAATAAAATGATTTTGTGAATCTCTCTTTAAAATATATATATATATACATTTTAAGTGGATGTGTCCATTATACAATATGCTATTTACTGTTAGATGCATTAATGTTAACTATTATGATAGTGGGGATTTTAGTATTTTATTACAATGAACAAAATTATAATACAATTTGTGTTAATTGTTAATTTTTGTAATTTTTTTAACATAATGTGCGTGTTACAGTCTTTATCAATACGGTATAAAATGTTTAAAAATCTAAAATTAAACAAATGAAATACCGATAAAATATCATAAATAATATCTATTATTTTTTGAGATTCAGCATCATCGGATATTTTTATTAGAATAAATAACGTAAAGAAAATATAACAAGCTCAACATTTATATAATAAGTTTTAATTTTATAGTTTATTTCTATTTATTTACTTTTTGTTTTTTTTTTCTATGTTATTTTTAGTATTAGAACCAAATTTAAATTATCCCTGTAAGTCTTAAGAGGATGTCAGCGCACTATTTGTTTTCTCTCTGACCAATGCGCAACATAAATATAACGTATTTACGCAGAATCATTTTTTTATGTTTTTAAGTAATCTTAGAGTAAAATCACCTATTACAGAAAAGATAAAATATAATATTTTTGAGGGAATGTTATCGATTTGTCTAAATATTGTCTCAAAACAATTTGTTTTGGAAGTCGAATACAAAGTCAAATAACTAAAAAATATAAAATCAATAAGTCATTCTCTCAAAAATATTATTCTCTATCTTTTTTGTAATGGATGATATTACTCTAAGATTACTTAAAAACAGATGAAATTCTTCTGTATTAATGTGTTTTGTCTATGCTGCGCATAGTCCAGAGAGTAGAAATAAAAAGTGCGCTGATATCCTCTTAAAAGACATCACAACATTAATTTTTTTTTTTAATTTTAAGTTTATTGGTTTATTATTGTAGTCAAAATAATGAAAAATGTTTTGGTAAAAAACAAAAGTTAAAAAAATGATAATTCAACGAGATAAAGAGTTTATGAATAGCCACATGACGTCATAAAGCCGACAATTGAGCAGCCGCCCTTGTTTTACTTGTAAAAGTAGTTTGATTTATACAATGATTTTAATAACTTACAATAGTATTTCAGAATTTTTTTTTCCATAATCCTAAGTATATTTATGTGTTATTAAGATGATAGTGTTATTTAAAATTGAATATATCTTGTTATTGTATACATATTAAAAAATTATAATCAAGTAAAATTATTGAGTTTACAAATCGCGTCGTATTTTAGTATAAATTAAATTTTATTAAAATTTATGGTAATATTTTTATTTGCCATAAAAAAACTAGAAAGCATATCAAATTTATAATAACACCTGTGTTAAAAACCCCCAAAAAAAACATTTAAGGAGGTTACATTAAAAAAATAAAAAATAAATATTACCTTTAATGATTGAAATTGTTGTATTAATCTAGACACTTTTACACATAAAACATATGCCACCATTAAACTTTGGCTTTATGATGTACCGCTTATATTTTCAAACACTTGTATCTTATTAAATAATTAGTTTTAAAGTGTACGATCCACACCATATTTCTTAGATAATAACATACTTTAAATCTAAGCAAACTTGTTTTTAGTGTTGTGATGTCATTTAACATAACCAAACATTAATTTTAATTGTATTCATAGTAGAATTTTGTCCTTTATATTGGGACCAAAAATATTATATAAAAAACTGGGTTACCACGATCGGTGTACTTGCCAAATATTTGTCATTTGTATAAACGGTCAATTTGTATAATTATTTATCACTGTTAAGTCTCCCGAGGATAGTCAGTAAATGTGTCACAAGTCAAAGGAACTGAATTTACCATTGAATGTACTTGAAAAATTTACCATTTAGAACTCTTTATACGTAAATTACTGGCCCATTTGATTATTTGAGTGGCAAGTATATCAGTCGTGGAAACTCGGCTTAATACTTATGAGGTTTTTACACGATGAACAATTAGAAAATTGTTGAAAAAAAATTAAAGGTTTTTACGCTTTTTCTAATCTTGACAAAAACTAAAGTGAATATGCTTCCTTTAATATTTTAAATTATTTGTAATGTACATAATTATAAAGTATAAACCTATTTATACAATATACATTAATAGATATTTGTCCTATTTAAGTGTTTAGTTTAAGCTAAATATAAGTATGATTAAGAGCACTTGAGTACTCGGTACATTCAATACAAAAATATATACCCATTTAAAATAATATTCAAAATATTCTGAACATTTTTTTAAATTTATAATTTATAAAAATTAATATAACAAATTATAACTCTGATTTTTGTGTTGACTTTTAGAAAAATATAATCAATAACTATCTTTTTACGATGTATTACCAAAAAATAATATGAAGGAAATTATTCTTAATTTAAACAAAATATATTACCAATACTCACTTGAATATAACCTATTTACTCAATACTCATAAATATGTATTTTATTAGTTTTTGTGATTAGTGCAATTAATTAAGATTCAGCTATCATTTGTGTAACATAGTTTTCCCAAAAATGTATGTGCTATTAATTTGTAATATTATACTTAAATAAAAATTATAATAAGATAATATAAATGAAATGTAAGTGAATATTTATGTCTAGTTTTTATTTATTAGTTATTATTATTTAGTTTTATTTTTTCTATTTCTATTTATTTATTTTTATCTTATACTTACTTTTGTTCATAATCCTTTAAAAATTTATCCAACCATTAATTCAGTAAGGTGATCTATTATACGATAAATATCAGTGATAAACCAATAACCTGCAGTAGTTGATATGTAATCCGTTTTTTAGCCTATAGTCTATACGTTCTAATAGGTTATTTTGAAAATTGCATTTACTATTTTCTTTAAAATAGAGTTTTCATCCACAATAATGGGGATTCAGTATTTATAAGAAGTTGTTGAATAAATGTATTTAATAACTCTGAAACAAAATAATATAGATGTAGACAATTATTGAATTATATGCATATTAAAATATTAATATTTTAACTTCAATTATTAATCATCATTTATCATTTTCCTAATTAATAGATTTCAAAATCTTTGTTTGATTAATATACCTTTTTGATTGACCTAAGTACACAATATACATATCTACTGTTAGTTCTTCACTAGATGAAATTGATCTGAATTACATTTTTATTTTGAAAATTGTAACATGATAATTCTGGAATACACCTCTTGGTAAATCATTTTTTCATAGCATTACTGTTTTTATTATACTAGTTGTATAATTTAAAAAAAAAAAAGTTTTCAGGTAAAATGCATAATTGGTAATTTTCTTTACAATTGTAAACTATCAATACTATCTGTACTTCTGTAGTGTAGAATATGTTAATAAATATACAAACTCTCCCAAGTCTGTAATAACTATTCGTTTGTAGGTACATTATATTAAAAAGTCAAGTATATAAATTATAAATTATAGTTATTAATAATAAAAATAAATTTCTTTCAGATAACCATAATATAATCTGCTGAGTTTACAGCGTTACCTCTTAGCCATTTATAAAATCTTATTTCTGATAAATGATACTTGTTTATGTAGTATTAGCTCTAAGAAATACTAATATGTACATATTTTTTAGGTTGGTTATTTTAACCAAAGCCATAATTTATTCCCAGACAGCATTTTGAAATGATAATATTATAATGTTATAATAATATTTTTAGTCTAATATTTGCTGTCTGGGTTATAATGAGTTAATGTTTATATTTTGTTCAATGTAGGTATGCAAACGCCTACACTTAATTCAATTAAAGTAATATTAATATAATATATTTGTTAGGAGTGCCACAAGGTACTATTCATTCTTCTCCTTGTGGGTTTCGGCCTTCAAGACATTCCTGCAAATAAATTTACCGCTATCTCTCTCTATCTTCTACAACTTCTCTCCATTGTATATTTGGTTTACTTTAACATGTATTTTGATATGATCCTTCCATCATAAACGCGGTCTACCTGACGGTAATTTCCCAAAGGGTTTTCTTTAGTACCCGCCCTAATAAATGAGGCATGAGCCTCGTCCAGCCAACGTTAATCTTTTTCTCGTAATTTTCGCAATAATTGTCTGGTTTTCGAAACAAGTTCTTCATCTCCTCATTGTGGCGTATATCCATTCCCCTGTGTCAGAGTCGATGTACGATCCATATATTCTTCTTAAAATTGTTCGTTCAAACACTGCAAGTCTTGTTTCTTTAGGGCGATATAATACCGACTACTAATAATACTAGTGGTCTTATCAGGGTCATGTATAATTGTATTTTTAATTTTTTTGATAAAACCTCTGAGCCAAACATGTTTAGGCCAAAAAACTCAACAATTTTCCATTTGTATCTTAGTGTCTCCACTTCCATCTTGCGATATTATGGATCCTAGGTATTTAAAATGTGACGCTCTCATAAAATTATGGCGCTCCACTTCTATAAACTCACCTTGTCGGTATTCTCTACTTCTTTGTCGAATTATAACATATTCCATTTTTTGTCATTGATCTTAAAACCACATTTGCCTGCTTAAAATATTTTAATTTCCCAACAAACCTAGTAAATTTGATCAAGGCTAACGTCGAGAACACTGAATAAAATTTAAATTGCGAATACAGCACCAGAAACAGTGAGAGTATCTACGGGTTTAAGACAAGGATACGCTCTATCCTCAATTATCTTTATAATTAATCTAGTGTAAGAAAATTGCAAAGTCAGAGAATTAAATATTATTGACGGAATTACGATGGGTTACTCAACTATAGAATTACTAGCATACGTCGATGACTTAGCTTTATTGGAAAATAACTTAGAAACTGTGAAACATTATTGTAGAAAATTACCTAATAAACATTACAGGTAAATGTGGTCTAAAGATCAATGACAAAAAAACGGAATATGTTATTCTTATTTCACTATTTATTACACGTATTATAAAAACAGTAGGTACTCAATAAATAATAATGTAACACTGTGTTTGCCCGATTTCGACTTTAGAACGTAACATAATATGTTTCGTAGCCACTGAAATCGATATTTTCATAAATATTTCTATTTTACAAATAATGAAAACGGCTTTTTCACACTATGAAATACGAAAACATTTGTCGAAACAGAATGTTTGCGACAATAGGCAAATTATATTTTATGTTCAAAATTCATAACTTTTTTTAATATTCATATACCAAAGATTTAAAAATTTAATATAAGGTTTCTTATAAGTTTTGTTGTGACTGGACTACTGGAGTATAAGGATTGAACATATTATACATTTAATATTTTTAAATAGCTTTAGTGAATCCTGCTTGTAAGGAACCTTATTGTATAGGTATTATATTTTCAAGCTTTTTAACCGAGCGAACATTTTTTTAACGATATTTGTAAGGGAAAAAACAAAAAAAAAATCAAAGATGTCGACATATGGTGTAAAAATTGGTAATATAAACGTTACCTTACTAAAAGTATCCATCAAGTATCTACAAGGGTTTTCATTAAAAAAAATACACGATTGTAAAATCAATACATTCAAAATCTAAAAATGTATGAGGCCTTTAAAATTTTGTTATCGTTTGTATATGTATTAAAATAGTGTTCAACGTTTCAATAACGAATCTGTGAGATGTATAAAGTGCATCTTTGAGGCGCATTTATACTTGTGCAATTCAACATGCTGCACTTGCATTCAGCAACCGACGCCCTTGCAGATATAATTTATAATAATACCTATACGTGCTCGATCAAAGTTTCAACCAACAGACGCCAATGTGATTCTGCCAGTACGGCACAAATTAGATCGGTGTAGTATGTCGATAGGTACTAAATGATAAATAATACTATCTTTGAACATCTATCAATACATTCAGAATCTAAAAATGTATAAGGCCTTCAAAATTGTTTTATCGTTTGTATAGGTATTAAAATGGCGTCCAACGTTTCAATAAGAAATCTGTGAGATGCGTATAAAGTGCACTTTTGAGCATTGGCGCAACTAGGGGGAGGGGGCTAAGCCCCCCCCCCGACTAAGATTTAGCCCCCCCCCACAAATATCCCTTATTGATTTAGATATAAGCCCCCTATGGATTAATAAATAGTTTTGTTAGCCCCCCCCTCAGAATTGTAACCCTAATTGCGTCTATGCCTTTGAGGCGCATTTATACATATTATGTACATTGCACGTCTTGTATTCAGCAATCGACGCCCTTGCAGTTATAATTTATTATATATTCTCGGTCAAAGTTTCAACCAACAGACGCCAATGTGATTCTGCCAGCAGGACACAAAATAGAGATAGGTGTAATATATAGAGATAGGTACTAAATGATAAATAAAACAATCTCTGAACATCTACATTAACGAGTTCTATAATCTATATGATTCCGTTTACATACATAATATTATTATAATAAAATCATCAACCACAGCCCCCCGCACTACTATTACATACACGTGATACACTTATATAATTGGTACCTACACACATTACATAATATTATAATATTACTCTTGACTGCGTAAAACGAAACCGGTAACATCACTATACGATTTTAAAACGCGCTAGGTATATTCCCCTAGAATATGCAATTTTACTTAGCTCGCTACGTCAACACGTTAAAATTTTAAATAATCAATAACTTCCTTAACATAATAATATATAGCTGTATAGGTATATATAATATTTATATACTTTAATCTAATGTACGAATGTATGTATAATAATTACGAGAATCAACATTAAAATATTTGGTTATTAGGTACATTACAACGATAGCTTAAAACATATTACGATTAAATAGGCAAGTACCTATGTATAATGTTTATTAATATTATTACAAATAATAATAATAGTAATAATGAATAAATAAATAATAGGTAATTAGTAATTTTCTCAAATGCGATTATTCCGTTCCATAGTACCTACCTACCCATAATCAGTGTTGGGTAACCTATACCTATAGCACGTAATGTACACGACGCGTAACGCAAATTACGAATTTACCGTAACGAAATTACTTTTAAAAAGCCATTTACCCAACACTGCTTGTAATTAATGTGTATCGATGTAGATATATGAGATGAATGGATTGATGAATCTCATCGATTCTAAAATAAAAGTTTATATATAAATAATAATATATATTATACAGGGTGATCCATTTAACGTAAGACGCTTTATCGTTTGACCATCTACTTTTCGTATAATCGAGTGTCTTACGTTAAATGGATCACCCTGTACACCACAAATTTGTAAAACGTTATTACAATATTATTGTGTCGTCGCGTATTGCTCAAGACTTTTTCAATCGACTACGGGATGGGAGAAAAAAAAGCATAATATTATTATGTACTTAGTACACTGACGCGAAAAACATTAAAACGTCTTAAAATGCGACACGCGCGTTAAATTATATATACCTGCGAGTTACATAATATATTGTCTCGACTGTGCGCGAGATGAGACGGATGAGAGACGACATCAAGAGATAAAATACCTATAGACAAGGATCAGCCTGCAGGAGGGTTAAGGTACCTACAAATGTCGCGTCATTCTGGGTGGAGGGGGGGGGGTGGTGGATTTTACCAGGTTAATTTTTTTAAAGGCCTACAGGTCCGATCTTTGGGATTGGCTGGTCCGCACAAGAAAAACATGTTACCTATGGGTGTGCAAAATTTAATTATTTTTTTTTTACCCGTTTATTAAAAACGCAATTTTCAATTCAATATTGTTTGATGCCTTGGTTGCGTATAGGTATTATATCTTTTACATTGCGCAGTAGTCTTATAAATATCTAATGGGTGCGATTGAAGCCGATGATAGGAATTACCCCTGCCTATGTAATAAAAATAAAAAAACGGCGGGAGGAATAAACGTTTTTCATCATTTAAACATTTTGCCCCGGTCTCATAACACCGGAAAAGACGCCACTGGATAGGTATCGTTGTACTGCAGTTAACTTTTTTTATAACCATATCACGTAAATATGATCGTATATATACATATTTAGAACGTGGTGGCCAGAGGAGAACATCGCTGTGGGGGCTTCCGGGCGCTTAGCCCACCAGAAATCTCTATAGCCCCCCCCCCCCCCAGGCCTCAATGTAGCTGTATGTACATTCGTGAACCATATGTTATAATAGTAATAGAAGTGCGAGCCCCTTCACTTTGAAATTTGGGTAATGCTAGACCCCTAAAAAAAAAAAAACAAAAAATCCTTATGTCCGCATATGGCGATGGCTACGTTTAAAGTGAAAACTTTATTGAGACTGACGACGGTGTGTGAATAGTATTCAAATTACATCATCAATTATAATTTTTATATTTATTTAGATGAAAAACCTGAGATTTGTCTCTAATAATATTTACTTTTTATTGGGATATTTTCCTACATCTTATCATTAGATCGCCTACCTTGCATTGATTATATCCGAATTTGCTTATCAAAACAAGCAGAATGAATTAAACGAGCCAGCTATATAACGCACGGAAAAAATACCTATGGGTAAACTTACATAAGGGATATGATAAAAAAAAAGTTAGGCAGTGATAATCATTGAAGTCGTCAGATGAATACAATATATCGATTAACTGTGAATTTACACAGCGTTTTTTTAAAGCTTGAATCATATGTATTAACTTTGCTGTGCTTTTATTTTATTTATTAATATTAATACATAATATATAAATGTATTTTAACTTTAAGAAACATTCCTAAGCCGAAAAAAAAAATACCTAACTTTATTATTATTTATTTCTTTTTATAAAAGGAGTAAACGCGTTTTGTTGGGATTTCACTTAAACCGATTAACAATACAACGATATAGTACTAAAAATAAACTGGCTATGTTCTGTGTTTTGTGATGTACCAAAAAACTGAGAACAAAGCGAATGGTTTAGTGGCGTATTTGTCGACTATGAGCCTGCAACTTTAGTCGATCATCAATTCAAAGTGAACGGAGCCTTCGCGGTTTTGCAAGCTGCGTTTGTAAAATATGTTCTTGGCCCAGGCACGACATTCCACATTGATCAAAGTGTGTCCTGTAAAGAATCAAATGAAAGATGATGGTAAATTAGTCAGAAAATATCATATTATAATAGGTCATAAATAGGTACCCTTAGAAATAACAGTAATAATTATAGAGCTCATAAGTTCTAACGTTTAAATTTTTTTATTAAATCTTAGAACATCTCGAGTAAGGTCCAAATTGTTTTTCTGACACTTCCTTGATTTTATATTTACAGGGTTTAAGGCTATTTTGCTTATTTAAAAAAAAAAATTATAAGTACCTATATGTACTATTTTTTGTATATTCTTATATCATTTGAATGGAATCAAACTATTATTATTTTTTTGTGATGACTTATATATATTTTTCATTTCTGTAGAATAAAAAAGTTCCAATGAACGTATGAAAAATATATAAAAATTGTAAAATTAAAAGTTCCTAAATAATAATTTAAAAAATAAACAAACAAAACAAAAATAAGAAATCATGACGTATAGGTGCATATTATAAATATGTTTTAAATTTTGTTTTGCATATTTCACGTTTTTAGTGCTACTTATAGAGTGTTTTTTATATTTTTAAATGCATATTAAAGTACTAAAATGTAACTTTATTAGTGCTATAACTTCCGAGCTCTAATATATAACAAATAATATATAATAAGGTATTCTAATGTGTACATAAAAACAATAGAACTACAAAAATGTAATAAATGCCTATTTACGATATAATATTTTAGAATCACTTCAAAAATATTTACAGTGAAAATCATTTATAGCAATGCCTGAAGCCGGTTGTAACCAAGTATTGTTGATTTTTAAAAATAATTTTTCATGTCCCACCATCCCGGTAGAAATTAAATGGGCCCCCGAAATCATCAATGGGCCTCTGGATCTTGCCCCCCTTAATCCGGGCTTGCATGTAAGTGATTTTATAAACAATGATATGGCAAGAAATGCTGTAAAACATAAAGAACGAGAATTCTATCTATTTAAAGTAACAACAAATAAACAAAAATTAGTAACTAGATATTAACTTAACTTAACGAAATTATTGGACATACATTTTTAATTATTTATTTTAACTGGAAAGTTATAACAATATAGGTACCTATCATATACCAACTATAGTTAAGTGCTACTCAAAAATGAGAATTAGGTAGGTATTTTATTTCATTCTTTTTATTACAATTTATCAGAAACACGATATATTAATAAATTAATTATCGCATATGAAATAAAATTAAAATTATATGTACCTACCAATTAATTGTTTGTGATTAACAATAAACTGTAATATTGGATATAACAAACAAATAATAAATAATTATCCTCTATGGGTTTTGCATTTATTAAAAGTAGTTCTCACATTTCACTGTACAAACAAAGCATCATTTCAATAGTACAAGTATATATTACTATATAATATTATATAATAATATATTTAACTATGTATATACATTATACACATTTAAGTAGGTACCCATTTAACTCGTCTAAGATAAATTGTTGGAAATAACTAAATTATTATTATTATTTTTTTTTTATTAAAATATATCTCACTTTTTGGATTTAGGAAATGTATGGCGATTAAGGGGCTAAGATAGTCACGCTTGTTTCTGTACGGGTAGTAGTAGCCGGGGAATCCGTCTTGTGGATATAACTTTACTGGTCCAATATTATCTTTGTCTGCTGGCGCTTCTCCGTCACAGGTAACCCATATTGTGAATAACTATAAATGTGAACATGAACAATAATTGGTTATGGTATAATATCGATTAAGTTTCATCGACAATTATTTTGAAACAATTTACCTCATGTTTCATTCTTTGTGCAATTGTTTCTTTAAGTTCGTGTGGCATGTCAGCTGGAATGTCTGTCTTGTTATTGTAGAATTCTGGTTCCCAGTCGAAAATCTACACAATATTTATACAATCGAATAATGAATTGCTTATAATAATCAAATATTAAGATAATTTACATCTTTACATGCTGGTTGATTTTATATTAAGGTTTTCAATATTTTTTTATTGTAATAATGCAGAGATTTTACTTGAAACAACATTTAAAGCGTCATAGTACATGGCGCGCATGAAATTGAAATTATTGTTAGTATTAATTTCTATGGATACAAACCTTATTGAGCTTAATGAAAACGCAGGGCTGAGCTTTATGATATTGATATTTGTATTCGGTTGCGCATGGTCCCATGTTGGCCAGGCTGACCTCGCAAACCTTGTCCTTTTGTGGTGGCATATTGTATCCACACTTCTGTTGGTTATTACCTTTGTCTGGCAACAATGTCTTATTCTTGTACACTGAAACCATTTCCAAAAACCAATTAAAACATAAAATAATTTTGCACTACCTAAAAGCTATAAAAGCAATCTCTATAGAGGGAGCCATCAGTTGCGAGAATGCTATGAGTCTTCACCGCCTCAACGCTATACAGACAATCAATTCAGTATCAAAATCTTTGAAAATATGCAGATACATTTTGATACAATGGATTTAGTAAAACTGTAGATATATAATATACAATTCTTTAAAAAAAAATTTGTTGCTATATTCACATTGCAATATTTTGACAAAAGATTGCAAACGGACAGTTTTTAAGGCGTTAAAAATAGGCAATTTTAAAATTGTATACATGCGAGTCTTGTAAATGCGTGTGTGTAGGGAGTGATCATTAGCGTGTGTGACTGTGTGTAAATAAAATAGCTCCCACATGGGCACGTACAACTCACTGTACAAGTCACCGCCACGGTGTTGCTCTCGTCAACAATGTATGCTCATCTGAATGTACTTTTTGCAAATCCTACCGATGGACCTGATAAGGCGTTAAGACTTCTGAAAACTAATTTCAATTCGTTAATATGTCTACTTGAGGTCGATCAGGCCACATTTTAAGAAAATAAATTCAATTTTCAATGAATCAACTTTTAAAATTTCGTACATTTGAAATATTTAAACAAAATGTATAGGATATGAATGAGCTTAGAAACAAAATTTTAAAATTGGCCTGATCGATCTCAAGTAGACTTATTAACGAATTCAAATCAGTTTTCAGAAGTCTTATCGCGTTTTAGGTCCATTGGTATGACTGACAAAATATTGGTACCTACATTTTGGTTGAAATAATTGTACGTTGACAATCCCCTTAAGTACCTACTAATTTAATTTTCCCCAGATTATACATTTTTTGTAGGATATGATAAACTGACTCCACTTATAATTGCCATATATTGTATGATAATTTTTTTACTAACCAGCCAGGAACTTGTCTAATTCAGTAGTCCACGCCTCTACGTTAGTCGCGTTATCTGCGGCGTAGTAAATTAGTGATCCATCTTCAACGTTCGGGGACATGGGTCGAAATCCTAGTCCTGGAAAAAATACATTAAATCTGTATTCATATAATAATAGATACCGGCACGCATTGCACGTTTGTATAATATTATATTATTTTCATACGTAATAACTATAATAACTAATAATTGATCAGAGACGAAATTAAAAGTATGGTAGGTAAATCCCGAAGAAAACTGACTACAAATTCCTACTGCACTCGTATATTATTATTTCTTATTTTTTAGAGATTATCACAGAAAATAATTATATCGATATTGTATAGGTGTTATAAATTATTTGAAGAATATTTTGAACAACATTAAATCCACGTGAGAACTGCGCTTATTGTAGTAAAACCTATTTATAGGTTTAAATATAATACGATACCACCTACACTAAGCTATAATCAGATAAATGTATGCTCACGAAATTATGAATAAGCCAACATAATAGAATGCGCTAAATTAATTATTAAATCTTTCGAATATAATCGTATAGTGTTTAATGTAACAAAATAATTAAATTTACGTACCAGGGTTTGTGCCAATTAACGAGCTGCTCAATGTGAAATGAGGTGTATTGTCGTTCAACGTAGATAGAAGCACTTTCATGCAGATGCCGAACATACATGCCAAACTTGAATAAAACACGGCATAGAAGAGCAGAATTCCTCCTGAAATATATAAATGATAATAATTATTATTATTTTTCAATTAAAAATATAATTTATGTAGAGAGAGTCCTTAACACTTGGTCAGGGAGGAGAAATAAATCACCGCTCATATCTTTTTTAAATATCACGCTACTGAGACGTGCATTATCATTCCATAAGCTCACCTATGTGGCAACACACATTTAAAAATGCCGTTTGATTGTTATAAATGAAAACATGTTTTAATGTTATCTAAGTAAAAAAAAAAATGTATAGTCGTTTACTCGTCATGTTACAATAAGTATTAAACTATTATTTATTCAGTCTGAAAAAATTGTTGTTATTAAAAAAATCCAAAAATTTGTTTTTATTATTGCATGTTATCTATTTATAAAAAGTTATTTTTCCACTTTAAAGTTTAAGAGACACATCGACGAAGCACTAATGGTTATAAATATAGAATAATATGCAATTTATCATATACTACTATGTAGCCATGCTTTCTTTAGACAACAATTCCATTTCTCTATATTGATTACGAAAGAAATCATATTTAGTTTTCTAAGAAGTGGTTCAACTGTCCCGGACTCCCTCTATTTAGTATGTATGTAATATGTGTTCATAAGTGCTGATACAATATGCAAACATATTACATATAAGTATGATATAGAATATCTAAAATAAATCACATTTAAGTTTTTCATGGTGTTTAAGGTAAAATAATTTTTGGAAGCAAAAAGAGCTCGATTTTAATGTAAAAATATTTTAAATTATCAGCCAATCAAAATCATGGTAAATTTTAGCCTATGTTTTTTAAATGCTGTTTTATGACACCTAATTAACCAAGTTATTTGAACTAGTGTCAATGGACACTCCTCCTCACTCAAGCCGTCTTTGTCCCTTTACTATAAAATTTATTAATTTTATATAATAAAAAAAATTGAATTGATAATAATATTGAGATTACCTACCTATATTATACCTTTAATTTTATAACTTCATCATATTACCTACTTTTTAGATTCTGAGCGGAGCGATGAATGTATTGAATTTACAATGATGTGTTTGTATTTTTTTTGTGTGTGTACAACTTTACACTGTAAGTACTCGAAATAATGCTTCAAATTTTAACTACAGTATCTTTTTTAGTGGGAAAGTAAATCTAGTTAGTACTTTGGAAAGGTAAAAATGGAAAATTCCCTGGAATGTTAAAAAGCATTGAAAAAACAAAAAAATAATTAAAGAAAAACGGGGATTTTTATTCAAAACCAATTTTGACAAAATGACTTAGTTTTTTTGGTGTAACTAAACAACTAATAACCATAGATACTTGACATTTTCACCAAATATTTAAATTAGAATTTTTTTTACACCATATAATTTTCAAATTGTTCGACTATTTTTTAGCTATTTATGGGCATGTGAAAATTTAGATTTTTTAATTATTGTTGATAAAAATGTATGCTCGATCAAAATAACTTGAAAATTGAATACAAGGTTCCTCATAAGTTGATGTTAATAGAAATGAAAACAAAATTAGAGATTAAATTCACAATAATTTTTTATTCGTCTTAGAATTCTGATCACTAATATTGCCATTTGTCATCTACGTCAAAGACAACAATACTTATATCATTGATAGTATTTAAACATTAATAACAATTATATAATATCAAATTATTATGATATAATTTCAAATACTTTATTCTCCGTGAAGGCTGCAGTTATCATCATTGACGATTGAATAGTGATATAAACAACTAGTTGAAGGTATTTTTACCTTTTATATAAGTAAACCACATTGTTATGATAATTTACTCATTACAATTTACTAATGTATTAGGTACTTATACAATTTTTGAACACTTTTTAATGAATTCGTATATGCATTATAAAATATATATATGCCAATTTATTATAAGATCATTCAAACTACTGTAGTCTACAGTGATATAATATTATTGCTTATTGGTTTTTATAATAAATATTAATACCATCAATATGCTGAATAGCAGTAAGTAAGTAGTGATAAATGTCTATATATAATTATAAAGAATGTATATGCATGACGTTATTTTCTTTAAAAAACACTTCATCGAAGGCACTTTGCCATTAATAAATATAATCATATAGGTTTGTATTTAATAATTTCTAAGCTGTGAAAACTATTTGTAATTAATACACATTTTGTATTACTTTTGAAATTAAATATTTGTATTAAATATCTTAATATTTTTGGTATTTTGCCCAACCCTGCACTCTTGATATATTTATTATTACATCATATAAATTATAAATATCTGTTAGGTATACACTACCTAATACCTATATATATTATATTACTATGCAATATGAAAGTTTTAGATTCTGAGTGGAACGAGGAAGCTTGTGGTTTTACAATTATTTTTATTTTTTTTTTTTTTATCCTGTAAACAAAATTTTTACCAGAAGGAGTGCTTCGGTTTCAACATATACGGTATTTTATTTTTTAGCAAATATTGGATCAAGATGGTACTTTAGAGAGGTCATTTTTCGATTTTATCAATAGTTTTTTAACGCCACGGGAAAAACCTCCAAAATACCCTAATGCTAATCTATTTTTTTAACGCTTTGTTTATCACCTTAAAAACGAATACATTTTTTAAATAACTAAAAAAATCGGGTAAGTGGATGTCACGCTCTGCTGTAGGTACCCAATACCGCTGACATATACTCCACCCCACTACACTTACCCGCTTTTTTATATTTATGTTCGTATCTATATTTGCACTACAAAAATACATTATAATTTATAGCAAACACATTAAAGTATCACTGTTTACAAAAATGTTATAGTTTTTTATGTATAAGTTTAATTTATAGATATCTTAAAACGTACAAAATCAAACTTATTTAATAATTTCATCCTTTGTTATCCCGTTAATTATTTCCTAGCACGGTATACCGTGGCTTTTAACTATCCAAGTATAAATGTATAAAATCATCGAATAGCATTTTTTCTTAATTTGTATTTTCAGGTATTTTAGGCATTTCGTAATAAAACCTAACCTATTTTAAGACACGATTATAGTGTATAATCGATAAGAATGTACGGACTTGGCAACATTCATTGCAGGTTTATTTCAACAAAATTATAAGGTTTTTAGGGTTCTGTTAAATGTTCAATACATACTAAATTCAAAAGCTGTTATATTATAATATAACGTTTACACTAACGTGCTCTATTAGTTTATGGAGATAATATAATTTTAATACTGCGAAATGACTTAGGAACAGAATTTGTAATGTTTACAATCACAAATTGAATTACACAATACAATCAACAATAATGCGAGCTATAACTTATAAGTAATGAATACTAATATAAAACATACGTAAAACAGTCAGTAAAGCGAATACTAGCCTTAGTCCGGAACGTCGGTAAAATCAATAAGTTACTATAGCTGCAAGGGAAATTTTGCAAACCAGACGATTCTCGTATTTACGTATAAATGTATAGTATATTATAATATGTTATGTCATACACTACGTCACTACTTTCGAGGCTACGATTATATTATTATTTTACGTTTTGTATTTCATGATTTTGATTCTAACTTCTAAGTATCTATACAATAACCTGACAAATGAAACAACTTTTTTTCTAATCAATATTTAAAAAAAAACATTTTTATATAATATAGTTCGTAGACGCTTGCGTTCTAAATACAGTTAACATTTATTATTTTAATATTTTAATAGTGAAATTAAAAAAATTTAAATTCAATTTAATTTTGTTTGAAAAATTCAAAATGGCCAATTTGTTAGTCTAATTTTTAAAACAATTTTTATGGTAAAAACTTTTTTTTATTAGAATAAAGGCTGCTATAGGGTCATTAGCCTATAAGTTTTTCAATGGCTTGTATTACAAATTGTCTTATATTATTTATGAGTTTTAAGAGGTATATTATATGATATTTACATTAAAAGTATTTATTTACATTAAATATACAATAGGTTTATGAAATTGGTGGAGTTGAAAAAATTAAAATAGCATCCGTGTTGACTTCATCTAGTTAATTTTTAAAATATCGATATTTTTTTGAAGTAAATTAATTCGATACGTGATAACTTTTTTCAAAATATTCTTTTTAGGAATTTTCAGATATAGTTAATACATTAACTTTTCAAACGTATAACTAGTATACATTTTTCATTTTCAATTTGTCAGGTCTTCTGTTACACACTGTATGCACTATGCATCATAAATGCATCATATTAATATATTATATTGTAGTGCAATTAACATAATGCTGCTCTACGTAAAGGGAAATTGTATTATTTTAATTTTGTCCTTATTTGTTTATTTTGTTTCTTTTTCACCTACCACGAAAAAAAATAAGTAATAATATGTACACTGTTAAAAATTTATATTTAAAATGTATATTATACGCACTAGACATTATTGTGATTTGATAAAAACTGAAACGATTAATGCTTGCAAAATTGATTACCTATGCTGCAGCCTATGCCTTCCACTGTATTACCTATTTAAAATATTTCTTTAAGTTTAAGAACTTATTTTTCTAATAATTTTGTAAGATATTGGAAAGCTCAATACATTATAAGAAAATACACATTTGTATGCCCAACAAAATTGATCGCCCGGAACAACTGTCCCTTCGTCCCATCCCTAACACTTCACAACTGAACGACATTACAGAATATTAACTAAACGATGGGCGAGGTTACGCGATAGCTGCTATCGAATAGTGTAGGACACCCAAAATTGTAAAACAATATTTGAGGGGAAGGTATAAAAGCACTCAAACCTTATACATTGTAAATAAATATATACATAGGACGTAGGTATATGATATTATAATAATCTCATGGTATATCCGACGAAACGAGACTAGCGGAGGTTGTTCTAAACTTAGAAATACTTTTAGTCATAGTTCTTAAAATCATGGGAAGATGCAAGCGCGTGTTGCTAAACACGATTATAATATATACTATATACTTATATACTTAGTGCGTGTGCGTGTTTTTCTTCTATTCTTAGACGGTATTGGCAACGGCGTTTACTCATATAAAATTAACGAACTGCACACAAACTCGCACACACACATACGCATACACACACGAACACTTACATTCCGAATTCGCTGGAGACCATAATATATAGTTTGGAAAATATACATATGTTACAGCGTGTTACATTCACCATTGCGATCGAATCTTAAAAGAGAATACCAATTTTAATGGATTAGAAAAGAAATCAAACCTAAAGTAGGTATATAAATAAACTATAAAGTACCTATGTACTATATGCAAATATATTCTATATAATTATATATTCTTTAAGACAGTCTATACATTTATAGTATATTTAAATTAACCTTTAATACTTCGTGAAATAGTGATTATGTTAAGTTTATGAAAAGGGGCAGATCGGGAATAATAATTGGCACAATTTTGGGCTAATAATAAAATATTTATAAGTTAACGGCCTAAATGTATTTAATGCAGCAGACATTTTCGACAGGCCCAGGTGGAGATCGCTTATCCGCCACCCTAGTCCATCTGACTCTGAGTATGAAGGTACGATAACAATGACATAAGTATTACCAGGTTATAACTGTAATAAATAATAATGTATATTAGATAGGTGCCAAATATGTGGTTTGGGTATTTTGTCAAGATGATATTGTAGTCTCAGTAATATACGTTATTGCGTTCGATCATTTTTCGAAAAATCCCCATGTGGCATGGATCTGTATGTATGTATATTATATATATATAGGTAAATGATTTTCAATTTTTTTTGTTGGTAGGTCACCACCACCACAGCTTTAATAATATGCTATTGATTCGTACGAGCCGGTACACATTTCATGACACGCGTCGTATTACTCGGTAAGACCAGTTAGTGTCACGTAAATAAGTGCGTTCGCTTTATGTCATGGCAGTCTAAACGCCCTTCGTCCATTTATACCTACGTTTTTACGACTTTCGGGTAAACAAAACAAAATTAACAAAAAGGGATAGAAACATTATTTGGAGAAAAAAAATGTGGTTAAAATAATGTCATAGGGGATGGAGAGACTTCACAAGTTGTGAATTACAACCGCCGTCGCCTATGCATACACATAAATATACGTGTGTGCGTGCGTGTCTATCTATATACTATAATGTCATACTGTCGTGTGCAGGTGACTAGGTGGCGCGCAGAAACGAAGAAAAGATAAACCGTCTCTGCGACGCGTATATACAAAAAAGCTATAAACAGCTGACCGGAGAAACGGGACGATTCGGCGGTGTCGGTCGGCTTTGCAACTTATATATTATCGTCGCGAATGATTTTTTCGGAGCATTTATAATATATTTGCGGTGCGTCGTCGTCCTCGCTACAGGCACACACACTTATACGTCCGAAATTTGCTACAGTAAACCATATATACTAGACACGTAGGTAATAAATAATAATGTAGGTGAGTACTAGGCAGTAGGTATCTATGATAATATTATATAGAATCCAGCTGTGGCCCTGCCGTCCTAAGTCCCTTTTAAACGATATCCACATAAAAGGTACCTATTTATTCACAAACACACAGTGGTGTAAAATAGCGACTATATTGTATTTGTAGGTAAGCTATTGTCTATTGGTAGATCGTATTTGAGAACGATTGGTACATTTTATTTGAGAGTGCTGCCGGTTTTTAATGTCTGTCGAATTCCGTAATAATAATTGGTAAAAATTAAAAACGTGAAATGATACGAAAAACCATTTTTAGGCTGAGTGAACCACGTGCGTAGATCTATAGTGTGCAGTAAAAAGAAAACGAAAGCAATTCGAACTTTCTTAACTCCCCTCCTCCCCCCCTAAAGGCCACACATTTACAAAAGCCATTGTAATCCCGGTGACCCAATTACCACTACTCATCACGGGACACATCACCAGGTACACGTGATGACATGTATATATACCTAAATCGGATCGGAAAAAATCAATTCCCAAACCGTCCGGGACGCCCTCGACCATCACGATAACAGCGTTTGTTCAGCACGGCACTTACACATAGACGGGGTAGGTACGAGTGTGAGGGCGGGGTGGAAGTGGATGGCGCGAGGGGTGGTTCGGGTGGGGTACACGAGTGATGCGTTGGTACGCCGGTGATACGCACGCACAACCAGTGATGAAGACGTGATTTTTTAATGGTGTTCGGGGAGGTGGAAAAAAAACCTAGCTAATGACAATATCAAAAATATCAACTTTTAGCTATGCTAATATTTATAATACTTACGTCAATCGTAAAGTATATTGAGTGGGTAACCAAATTATCGTTTTAAATTACTAATACCCAATTTCGATATGAAATTCAAAAATACGTGCAGGAGACACTACACAATTGTATACTTCTAAAATCAATGTGGGGAGGATCTGACCCTCCACCCACGTCCACCCTATGAATGTGACCGTCATTTTCAGTCGTCATTATATAATATATAATGTATCGCAGTGACGGTTATAGGCGAGGTCCGTCATGTATATTATAGGCACCTATGACGAATAACATAGATATTATATTCACCCCAACTCTTGGCGGACCGGCCGAGAAACTCATGCGAGCTCGGGTTGTATATGCCCATGATGATCTTTTGCCATATCGTCCGGTCATCCTTCACCTTGGCGTATTCCCATTCGTACCCGATGCCGTTCGTGTCCGTGTTGTGCTTGACCATGGTGGCGACCGCGCGGTTCCGGGGTACCTAGGTCGGCGAAACGGAACGCGGCTGTACTCGGAAAGGGGGGCGCGACCCGCCGGAGGATGCGATTGACCCGGAACGGTGGCCGAGAAAAGTGTGAGTCGAGTGCGAAGGGACCGGTCGGGTGGCGTTCTCGTGTTAATTGGGCGCAGCGATGACTGAGACTGACGTACGCGCGCGACGGTCAGCTTTCGCGGGACCGGTGAAAATGGTATCGGTGGCGGCAGCGGGTCGGCTGCAGCGGCGATCGATGACGACGGGCGGGCGCGCACAATAAAAATACGGTACGCCGACGTATACGGTGGCGCGGCGACGGCGTGCGAATAGCGTTCGCGCCGGCGGCGGTGTACTCGGTCGGCGGCGCGCCGTGCTCGATACCGCAGTGTTGCCCCCTCGACGAGCTCGAAACACCGCTCGCCAAAAAAACCATATTATAATACAATATTAAATGTATATAGATACATTATTATACGATTATATTATCGCCGAGCGATTTCTGCTTGGAATTTTCTTTTTTCCCGTTTCGCACCCCTCACATCCACCCCTCTAGTCCATATGTATACGAGAGCTTTAGTGTGCGTGTATGTGTATGCTTTGTACTACGACTGTATACGTCGTTTATTGATCCAGCCCGGGTCGTGCAAAGTGTCGCTCGAGGTCTAAGTGTAGCACGAAGTTTTTAATAGAGGATAAACAGAATAAAAACGCTTCCAGTCATGTTCTATTCGAAATTAATAGAACTAAAATAAATATTAAGTCAAAGGTACTCAAAGTCTCGAGTGCCTAACCGACGTAAATCCAAATACAATTTTAAACCGTACCGTATTAAATAATATATACCTATAATAGGTACTTATACTGCATGACAGATTTCGAGTTCAGTTTACAAATGACTGTGCTATAAGTTATCAACTATCCATATAGGGTATATAATGATACCATTTTTGTTCGGTTTAATTATTTTATAGGTCAAATAAATCCCCAATCAACTACGCTTTTGAACTGACTCGTATTCCAAATAAAAGTTTTTTACTCCTTTATAACGTCGGATTTTGCCAATTTCGGAATTTAAGGGAATTTTATAAGGTTTAGTGGTGCATTATATAGTCTTATAGTTAAACTCAGTTGGGTTAGGTATCTTTAGTTAGCGTTAGCGCGTATTTTATATAAAAATAATTTATACCTACGATTGTATACTTTGAGGGGATACGGAATGTTTTCGAACCAAGCATTTTCTGTACATAGTTTACTGGTTTTAATGAGATAAAAAAATATTTTAAGTTTTCATAAGTGCATAAGTATAATCATAATATTTAAGCTTTTAAGAACCTAAGAATCCGCTCCTCGTTGTTGTACACTTGAGTACTTGACAGGGCTAATGATTATTGCTTATAGTACATTCAGTGGTCGGAAGTAGCGCGCTAATAATTGTAACACGCCACTTTATTTGTAGCGATTAATACTACCGATAAAATACACCAGATTTAACGAAATATTATAGTCCACTACAAATTTATCATTGTTTTGTCACTACATTCAACCTTTTTCATAATAGTTGAAATAGTATGATAACTATTATATTTATTTATTTATATTACAATAATGATGATGAGTTCATTAGGTAGTGAATTTTTCGGGTTTAATCCACGATTAAGGGGCTGGAGTATACCATGTTTAAGGAGTATGTTTAGGCATTTAATATTACATGCACATTTTGTCAATGTGTGAGAAGTAAGTGAACATTAGTGTGTGTATCCGTTATCGCACTTTTCGCGACGAAATTTGAATTCCCGGATTTATTTTGTACTGTCGTAATATTTATCGTATTATTTCATTTCCGTAGTCATTGGCTCTAATTTATTTATAAACATTATAAATACATATTAACGTTTTAATATTCTAATATTTTATATTTTAGCTACTAAGAAATGTTCCAACACCCATACGCGCATGCACAAGTCAATGAACACGAAGAAAATACTTTTGCTCCGGCTGTAGGGCAGACATTTTATGTAAACAGTAGGTACCAAAAGAGGAATAAAAATTCACCTTGTTTCGATCGAATTATATTAATTTTGAAAAGATGAGCGTATTCGTTAGTCTATTTTCTAGGTTTGCTTGGAAATAGATTTATGACTTTATTTTTAGTTGATATAATATGATGCATAGTCAGTTTATATTTTTATAAAAATAAACTTAGACTTGACTTAGTCGTAGATAGCGACGAAATTAGAAATATAAGAATCCACTTCCGAGCAAACTTAGAAAAGAGGAATACAAACTAAATTAATTTTTTAAAATTGAAATCGTGTTACTGGAAGTATGTTTAATTTTCTTTCGCTTATGAAGCTAAATTTATGGAAAAAATGGTTGCTCCCTTAACTCACGTAGTCAAATCCCGTCCAGTGACCAAATGTCAAATCAGTATACAAACTATAAAAGTATAAACTACCAATTTTCAATAAGAATGTTTTTTAAAAATGTAGCTTAAAAGTAGCGTTCTATATTTAAACAATATAGCGTTAGAAGTACTTTTTTGGGGGGCGCAGCTGTAGCGTAAGTGCGCTACAAAAACCCATAGTAGCGTCCCGACCACTGCCTAGATGGCTATATATATATGCCGTACATATATAGTAATTAAAATATTAAATATTATAATATTAAGCATCATAATATCATCAATTTTGCACCTTTTATAGTTGCTACTTGTTAGGTATAAAATATTATTACAATTATTACAGTCTTACAGGCAATAGGCAAATAGAATAAATAATTTACACTACTTTAAATCGCCTCCGAATAGGGCACACATTCACAACACATAATCACCTCTTGGCCAGAAATAATCCCCCTTATATAATATATTACGTGAATCAAGTTGAGTGGAATACACAGTCAAACATATATTAACTGAATGCCTAAAGTTCGAAGACCAAGAAACAAACACCACATTATGAGTACCAACCAGTATACTACATCCACAATCGGACCTCGAATGAAATATTAACATCATTAATATTCATTTTCTTAAAGTAAATCGAGTTATACAACTTAATATAAGCATAAACTATACATATAATATAAAATATATGTAAATACAATGTAAATTAGAACGGCCTAGTGACCGAATAGCCAATGTAACTATATGATCAATAAAAAAAAAATTATAATAATTTACGTATTTAAAAAACAAATATATTGTAAAATTGAAAAGTACGTACGGACATTATATTACATAGGTATATCGTAATCTATTACAATTTACAATATTACCAACTACTTAGAGTGAGTGGTGTACCGTACTACCGTGTAATGTATACAGCACTCGTCTGGCTTCGATACACAAGAGTAGCAGAAAATGTTATACTATTATTTTAAACTAAAAATCAATAATATAATTATTTTCATTAAAAAAACGATTTTTGGTGGAAACTTAGATTTACCAAACAATAATGGTCGAACTCTAGAAATCTTATAAATTTAATTGTTATAGCCTAGGCTAACCTATAGCTATAGGCTAACCTAGGTACCTATAGATTTTTAATTTCTATACTTACTTTATACGTCTTTATAGGACAAATTATTTAATGCCATAAGTTAAAATAATTATTACTATAGTAGTTATTGCTCATGAGAAATGAGTCCATATTAGGTGTAAAGTTAGGGAGTGCTAAAACAATTTATATCTCCCAGAGCCCTCATACCATCTGGGACAAGATAATTTGATTTGAAAAATAAATTTTACTGAAGGAGTTGAATGTTTAAAAAAGTTAACTATAAATCAATAAAAAACAATAACAGTTATAAATTATTTTACATCATAAAGTTTAAGTTTTTTATTTGATTATACAAGTTTTGTGCCTAAATAAATGTTTATATTTTAAATGCAAGTTAACATAATATTAAGATGAACACACAATAACAATATTCAAAATCAAAACCAGAAAATATTATTTGAAATGTCTCGGTGTAAAATGTATTATGAAACATAACATAGTTCTAATACAGTTGTGTTAATTAAGATTTAGACTTTAGTTTTTTAATTACATAATATCTAAGTACCTATTTTAGTTCGAACACCAATAGACTATAGTGAATAATGAATAATGGTACGTTAATATCTATATTATTTGAAATATACTTTACAAAAATAAATAAATTTATTATTAAATATACAAGAATCGGACAGAATAATCACTAATGGGTTTGATTTAATTTTAATAATATTTGTCATACCAAAAGTGTTGTTAAACATATCCATAAGATCAAGCATCTCAGCATCTGGCTTGACATGATACGAATGGTATGTGGGCAAGAAAAGAATAATCTATAATAACATTATTTTTCAGTTTTCTGCAGGAAACGAATTAAACGTCTGTATTTGAATGTAATATGTGCAATGGTTTTTTTTTAGTTTTAAATAAATGAAAAAAGCAAAATAAATGCAGAAGTCAAATATTTTGGTACCTAATGAAAACTATATAGAATTTTTTTATGCAAGATAGAGTGAAAAGATGTGTGCGAGACGTATATCCATATAGGTACGCGTTTAATTTAGGCAAATTAAAAAAAAATCATTCAATAAGCTAACAAATTACAGCTCTACTTTATCAACATATGGTTTCAACATAGAATATACTTTAATAAATTTTCCGAATATTAAGTTTAGCTAAAAAAATAAATAATAATTGTAGATTATTAACATTTTCAAACAATATACTTAAATTTACTTAACATGATATAATTTTCAAAATATTGTTGTATATATATTGTTTTTTAATTCTTTAAAGTTTTACCTATGTATGATTAAATTTAAGTTTATAATAAATGAAAATTTGAAAATTTAACGCAAGGTTATCCGTAACTTTTTCTTACAGAAAACGTAAAATATTTAGGGCACACAATCACACATTTTTTACAAGCATTCAAAATTAAATTTTTTTAGAAATGTATTGAAATCAAAAATGTTTGCAAATCATATATTGTAGTTAAAATGGCATACATTTATTTATTATTGATAACTAAGCTATGAAAATTGAATACAAGATGCTTATTAAATTTTCTTTATAAAAATTGTTCAAAAAAAGTACTGCATAATTCCACATTTTTTTTGAACTTTTTACGTTAAAATGTTCACGACACTGGATATTCACAAGTTCACAACCAAGCCCGGATTAAGGATCAATTGGGCCCTCTTTCAACTTTAACTTCAAAATTATTGTATCATTACCTACATAATAACGACTTTATATTATTGCATAATTTTTTACTATACAAAAAATATACAGGAAGTATCTTATGTCATTATACGCGGCTTTTTTTAACAATTATATATGACTCGACTATATGGAATTTCGTTAAATCAAGAAAAGACACGTTTCTCTATTTTTAACAGGCAATTTTTTTTATAACATTTTCAAAATTTTTAAACACGCAGTTGTACCAATAATAAAATTGACTTTATTTTTTCAAATGGTAACCACCATATTTTTTATGGATTCGGGTAAAGCTTTTTTTCTGAACATTTGGACAGAAAAAAGATCAATTTTGGTTCACTAAGTTATTAACTATAGTCCTCTAGATTTTAGTATAATATATGCTTTAATACCTATAACTGAAATACCAAATTTACAAGAGATAAATATTATTACCTTTTTATATACTTAATAATTAAATCGGTAATCTAAAATGCTCAAAAAAAAAAACAAACAAACAAAATTGTTGGCAAACATAGTTCATTATTTATAGTAAATGTTCGTGAAATAAAATTGAGAACAATTTTATTTTATAATTATTAATAATAATTTACCTACATACCTACCTACATACATAGTTTTTTTTTTTTTATAATATTGGACTCGTTAAAAAATATATTTTAGGAATAATTATGGGCCCCGGGACCGTCCCCCCCTTAATCCTGGTTTGTTCTCAACGTAAAATAATATAACGGTTTCCCATCAAACGATATTTGATATTTTATTATAGTTAAAAAAATATTAATCACAGAAACTAGAAATACCAACTTTTACTTAAATTGTCATTTATCAAATTAAATTTTTAAAAATACCTATATCGACTAATTTTAAGCTATTTTTATAATAAGTCAAACTTTGTTTTAGATTTTTTTTATAATTATTGATACGCTTGAAAATATAATATAAAATCCCAAATAATAGTTGTTTTTACAGAAGTTTAAAAATATCAAAAATACATAGGTACAATTTTGTGTGAGTGTTCGACGTTCGATCGTAAAAATATTATCTTAAACACTACTACTTTTCATAAGCATTTAAATTTTGAATTTTTACAAAATTTATCAAATTTAAAATTTAAGAAATAATTTTGTAGTTAAAATTTATAAAATATTCAACTTTTATAGCTGAGAATTGAAAATTTAGAACAAGGTTCCGCGTAAGTAGGTTAATCTGTAACTAAAAATTCTAAAAATTCAAAAACAAAGTTTTTTTTGTTAAAATATTGACAAAATTAGATATTTAAACGAAGAAGAACGATTTTAGTTTTGTGCTATAATTTAAATATATTATTCGAGGATACTTGAAAGTTCAAAAGTATATTATTAGATACAAATTTTGAAATATGATAATATGCAAATAATATAAATTCAACTTAACGATTACTGTATTAATAATAACAATATAATATTAAACATTAAAATAATATCCTAATGAATGTCAATAAACTTTTATTTGTAGTATAAAAAGCTTGAAAATTTAATGCAAGGATCCTAATGTGTATTGTTACATTTATATTTGAAAAATATTAAAAATCCATACTCGGATTTTTTTTTATACGCATTTTAAGTTTAAATCTTGACAAAATATGTAGAAATCACGAAAATGAGCAAATTATTTTTAGTTAGAAATTCTTTAAAATGTTTCTTTTTAATATGTAATACAAGATTCTTCATAAGTTTGACTACCTTTAAAAAAAAAATGTCTACAAGAAAGTCAAATTAAATTTTTATCAGAGTTTGAAGTATTTTTACAACATTGGATAATCACTCTATTTCTTATGGAACGGTTTTTTGTTGTAATTCAAAAATGAATAACTGTAGTTAGATGAAAATTTCACTGAATGTTTCTATTTTCATTTTTTATACATCATACAATTTTGAAAATATTTTAACTTGTTTTGAGCTGTTTACGGACAATTTCAAATTTAATTTAGATTTTTTTTCTAAAAAATATGTAAAAACTTTTTTGTTGAATCAAAAACTATGAAAAATTAATACAAGGCTATATTGTTACAATAACAGATGAAAAATATTAAAAATACTTAGGCACTTTTTTTTTTTATAATCATTTAACGTTTACATTTTGACGAAATATATCAAATTCAAAATTTACAAATTATCTTGTAGTTAAAAATGTATAAAATGTTCAACTTATATAGCAAAGGATTAATAATTTAAAACTAAGTTAACGCAAATAGATTAAATATAAATTACTTTATACTATATTATATGCTGACTGACCGGCTTAGTTCAGAATCGTTTTTCTTATATAATGATATTATATCATTGAATTCAAATTTAACACAATCCATTACAGTGAATCACAACTGTACAGTAGAGCAACACCCATTTGTCCACCTTTTTTTATCTGTTCTTCCCTTTTTGGATTCAAATATTCAGTTTTGGTTAGGACAGTGAGGTATAAATTACAGTAAGCAATTGGTAACATTCAAATATTCAATATATTATGTGTTAGGTAGGTGGTATACTGGTATAGATAATAAGTAGTTTCTATTATTTATTAAAACATTGTCTATCTTCGGTATATGCATGACATATTAGTGACAAAATAAATACCAATTGGGGGAATATGAATGGATTTTTATGTTTATAATATTATACAAGACAGTTAACTATGTAGTATGAAATTAATTGTATATTGAAAAAAAAAATGTTTATATAATATATTTTACTTTACCATTACCAATGACCTGATAGCAATACATAGATCAAGCAACAAAACGAGATTAATTTGGCACACATATATCTAGTAGGGCAAGATCATTTTTAACCAAGAACGTACATTTCCCTTTTCGGCCAAAACAAAAAATTCAATAATAATTAATATTATATACTTAAGGTTTTTATGTTATACTTATAGAAGATTATTAAATATATATTATACCTAAGTTATACAAACAAATATATAATTAAATAATATAATATGATATTAAATAATAAAATAATAATTTTTATTAATTTTTTTAATAAAAAAATAATTTAATTATATTTTTTAAATTATTTGCAATAAATTTTGAAAATTATTTAAAGTTTAAAATGCATAACATTTGTAAATCTATATATATAAATTAATATATGTCTGTGTGTCCATATTACCATGGAAACCATTTATATATTATTTTGAGATTTCCAATTTAAGGTTTTGTATATAAATGGTTACCATCGTAATATGTAAAACATATTATTTATATAGAATTAGCATTATTTAATGGGCAACCAATTGCACGAGATCAGCTATTTTTGTATGTATAGATAGATTAGACCTCTGAGCAGAAGATAGGCTAATTTAAAAGGGAGAGGACCAACCCCGGGAGGCGCTCAAACAGGAATTTTGAGATTTCTGATTGAAATTTTTGTTTATTAATGGTTGCAATGGGTTTTGAAGCTATAATAATAATAATTATTGGTTGCCGGGCAATGAAGTGCACAGGATCAACTACTCTCTTTCCAATACTATAAAATGCTAAACGTGTGGCACCCTCTGAAAACGAATTAAACATTTATTATTATTATATTATAATATTATGTAGTGGAAAAAATTGAATTGTCTGTACATATATACATAATTCTAAGCTCAAAATTTTTTTCATTTACAATCATTAATTTGTTTTCTTCATAAAACAAAATAGCCATTGTAAATGTGTAATATTACTAATATTATAAAATTAAAAATATTTTGATTCCTTTTGGTATTTTATACATTTATTTATTTAAACACTAGGACAATTTAGGCCATTGACATCGTTCGTTAAATGATACAACATTTAAAATATTGGGCCTCTGAAAATATACTAAAAGAGTAGCAGTAAATCCGTGTATTTGTGCATCACTTCCAAACTCAACTTCACCTGCACATAGTACTTGATACATTGATACTGCTTCTGGCAGTTGCATGTCAAGACTATTAATGTCAATGCTGAAGAGTTTATGAGTTGTTGTAGCCATTTTTAACATAGATTGTTGAATTGATGAATGGCCTACCATGCGGTTGCCAAGCACAATAAATGTACCATCATCTGAGAACAATGTGTGGAGTATATGACGGTTTTTATCATAACTACTAAAAAAATCTTGAACAAATTTCAATACAGTAGATTCTTCATTTTCCAAAGTTTTATTCATACTATAATAGACAAAACAAAATAGAAAATACAATGTACAACTAAAATATTTTTAAATCATATATTTGTGTTTGCTTTTTTGATAAATTTTAGTTGGAAGTTGTTGGATATGTATAAAACAAGTGATAATAAATTTACAACTAAAATCTACAGATAAATTAACAGTTGAGATGAAAAATAATAATAATAATATAGTATTAACAAGCTACAGTAAAACCTCTTTAATCTGTCACCTTCAGGACTGGAGGTGTGGCTGGAACACGAAAAAGGTCGGATTATTAGAATAAACAGAATATTTTTATTTACATATTACATACATACAAGATTAAATTAGAAATTTATCATATTTTACATTACTTAAAAAAAAAGTCAGTTATAGATTTTTGTTTAGCAAATGACATTCAATTAATTTTATATATCTACTATAAATTGGAAAATCCAAATTGTATTTTTAAATTACATAGTATTCATATCGATAATACTATGGTCAAATCAACCGGAGCGGCGGACTAGAGGGGTTCTACTATACATTGAACACTTTTTAACTACAAGTATTGGTACCATAAATATTGACCTTAGATTAAAATTTAAAATAGATTTAAGAAGACTAGAATAACCATAAGTACCTGGTCGTGACTGAACGAATCAAAATAAACGAATAATGTTTAGAAATTATTTGATCAAATCAATCTTTAGATCTTTTGACAATTTTGAATAAAACTGTTCTTTGTTGTAGACACGGATTAATATCACTGGCTGAAATCAAATTGAAATTTGGATCTTTAGCACAGAATTTTGTGTCTTTAGTATGTATGGTAGGTAACACTATAAATACCTACATTAACTACATTAACCATTTAAACGACCAAAAAATTCCCACCTCTCGGGTAACAAGTGATCAAGTGATAATTCACAATTTTGGTTGTCCAAGGGTTCTAATAATATAAAATCAATTTTCAACTATAAGTTAAGGTACCTACCTAATTTTTAGTTACTGGTACAAATAAATGATTTTTGACCATGAATTAAGATCTTACCTGGTAAGTGAAAAGTTATAATTAATTTTGAATAAACTAAATGTATACTGCCAAGTGCCAAGGTCGCACTGGATTATACAAAATAAAAACTGAATTTTCAATGTATATCCACTCAAAACAAAAAGGAGTACAAAATACAACTGACAACCTTAAATCTCTTTAAATTTATTTTAATTGTGATGAAATTATTTATTATCAACTATTTACGTTATCTACTAACCACGGTTTAAGATATCCACAGATTTATACTACTATATCTGTAAACCATGATACCAAGGTGTCCTCGCGTGCTACTACCATGCTGTTATTAACTGTCATAAAAATCGGAAAATCTGTGCCCACACATGACTTAGGGCTCAAGTATGCAATTAGCGAAAAAACAAACACATTGCACTGGAGGACGACGTCAACACGCGGCTGGCCGACGTAATTGCGGCACTGATTTCGTGCGGATACTCGGGCAACGCGCGCCCAATTGCTACGTGGCACTCAGCGTGTTAAACTCAAATATATAAAATAATTAATAATAAATTAGGAAATCAAATACAGTGGAAACCGCTTATTAAGAACACGGATAATAAATTGATACCTTTAGTGGGTCTTTAGTGTTATTTGTTATTACTGTAGCAGCTGTTTTCTGCGCATTCCGACACACTTTGGGCTCTACGAAATTTCAAATACGCACCTAAATTGTCATAGAACTATGACCAATAAACTATACTTTGCGTTCTGCACATCCCCTCTTTTATAAAACCAAATTATTATTACAATTGTGCACTCCGAAAAGTTAAAAAAAAAATAGCCATTGTTTGCCTGTAGGTATTACAATTTCTAAGTAATAATTAAAGTATTCCCAAACTTTAAGAACACACGCCATAACAAAAATAACCACTTAAAAGTTAAACTTACTTGTTCTATGCCGGTTGTCCGGACTGTTCGACAGTCAAATGTAAAATGGCGTGTAAATGGACAAACCGGAAAACAGACGATAGACGATGTTTATATTAATATATCGCGATAATAATAACAATTGTCGTACGATTACCATTACTGATTAGTGGTTAATTTATGCGTATTGTGTACGTTGTACGAGTCGTACGACGATTGTTAATTTTATCGCATAAGGATTCTATACACCCATCGCGATATATTAATAAGCATCGTCCGTTTTCTAATAATTTGATAGGTATGTTTTGTACTTTTTTTCTGTCTCGTCAATTTATCTTGTAATTATTTATTTTGTCATGGACATTGCCGTGCCGTGCCATCCCCAATAGTTACGCTACTGACTTAAGCATTACCATAGAACAATACACCATTACGCCATTACCATAGACTTTAACTAATAGACCGCCTAATTTTACTCATGAAAAATATAATTGGCTTTCGATAAATTCAATTTTTTAATTTTCAGTATAAAATACTTGTGCAGATGAATCTTGTATCATTCAATTTTCAAACTATTTAATTTAATAACAAAAATACCAGCATACATAAATTTGTCGACAATTTTTTATGTCTATACGACTATACAAATAGCACTAAAAACGCCAAAATAAAATAGAATAATAATCATAATATATTATATAATTACTGACAAATTCTAACATATACTTTTAATAAATTATTAATTTTCAAAATTATATTTTATTTTTAATATATTATGCATATATTACTATTATATATAATAATTATTGACAACAGTTTCATATTATTTATTCATATATTTTTTTATACAACTTAGGTATAATAAATATTTAATAATTTTCTATAAGTATAACATATAGATCTTAAGTATATAATATTAATTATTATTGAACATTTTATTTTGGCCGAAAAGGGAAGGGTACGATTTTGGTTGAAAAAGGAATCGGCCGAAAACGGTGATACCCATGTAATAGGCCATAGGACTCTGTGATGATACAGAACAAATGTAAATTATGCATATTATAATAATAATGTATCATAATTGTATACAAAATACCAACTCAAATGTTAATAAATTACTCTACTTCTTCTAAAAAGTTATGTTAATAAACATATGAAAAAATAATTGTTCATGTCATTTAGAGTATGCTATACCTGCATGTGTTGTCTCAGTCCTACAAATGTACAACATAGCAAAAACTGTTTTGGGCGGTATAGAACCACTTCGGAAGTAATGATAGTTAAAATCCTAAATTAATATACAATATATTTGAGAGCATTATTTGTGAGATATTGTTTTTATTTTTTTATATCACTTATACGTAAAAAGTTCTTATTGTTTCAAAATCCATTATTTTTGTGTTTTTCAAGCTTGAATAACTTTTGTTGTAGTTCCAATATCGAAAAAATAAATAAAGATTTTGACATCATAATTTAAATCATTGAAATATCAAACTATACTTATAATTGAATAAAATATGAATTTTGATTAAGGTAATTTAAGAAAATGGTAACTGGTAATAATTATTGTAAATTTCCCACAATAAAATCTAGGAAAAAAGATTTTTAAATATAGGATAATATCATTTTTTTTCAAGTAACCATAACATTATAAACTACTTTGATTAAAATATTGTAAACCTATTATTAAATGTATAATATTCAATAACATTGATACATACAAGCATTATATATAACATTATGTATTGCATTTCCAAAAATGTCTGATTGATGCATTAAGAATTATCACAATTAAAGATATATAATATACATTTTAGTTTAACAAAAATAAAAACATAAACATTTTTAAATAAGTTGTATTCAATATTCATTTTTTAAAAACATAATTGTGAGACTATTAATATTACTATGACAGATGGACAATATTGTTCTTATAAATTAAATATCAACATTCAATCCATACAAAATACTTTTGAATAAACTTCAGTGATTATAAATATTCATTCATTTATTTATATTGTAATTTTTATATTAATATTTTTCATTAATAAGTTTAAAATACAATTAAATATTATAAGATGTATAAAATAATATTACATATTAAATTGTAATAGACCTCTTATTTTATATGTATTTATTTGATTATAGATTGACTGCTCACACAAATTTAAATATTGTAGTAACAGTTATTTCTTGTTTATGTATATTGTAAAGATAATTTATCTCATATTTAATGTGATTCAATTAACTTAAACATAGTAAGAAAATATTATAATTAATACTAATAAAACAAGTTATACTAGTATAAGAATGTGCATCTATAAAATTCAATATGTATTTCTGTATAAGTTCAATTACATTATTTATGTAAGCCACATTACACTAATTTGAATTTTTAAATTCATCATAATTGTAATGCTTGATTGGAAGATCAAATTTAATGAATCCCCAGTCTTTGGCCTTTTTTACGGCAACTATCAAATTTTCATGCTGTTTTTGGCAAATTCCAGTTAATCTGTAAAACAAAATATTATATTACATAAATTGGTAAGAAATTAGCCATTATTATTTAGAAAACAGATATTGCCCATCATAAATAATTATAATGATTAAATATATTTTATTTGTACTTGTATAACATAAACACAAAATAGTTTTAAACATAGAGGTATTAAACCAATATAGTAATCTACTCTATACTCTATACTTTATTTTCTCATATCTATAAAATGTTTATGAAGAATACCACAAATGTAATATACAACTGTACATTTTAAACTTTTATAACATAAGTTTCAATATTCAGATATGATAATTTGTTTTAATAACTTAAACTATACTCTATTCCACAAAAGAAAATGACCGCTGCATGTTCTCTCATGGAACAGAATATAATATTTTATTATGTTTTATTTTAATCCCAATTAATAAGCAAAATAAATATTTATAATTTATAATTATTTTTTAGATTCTGAGGGGAGCGAAGGATCTAGTGGTTTTACAATGGAGTTTATTTTATCCTGTATACACAATTTCTATCAGAAGGAGTATTTCGATACATAGAGTATCTTATCTTTTAGAAAATTGGATCAAGATGGTACTTTAGAGAGGTCATTTTTCGATTTTCTCAACAGTTATTTAATGCCTCGGGAAAAACTGCCAACAAATTACAAAAAACCATTAAAAATAAGATTTTAATTTCTAACGCTTTGTTTATTACCATAGAAACAAATAAAAAAGTTATACTATTATAATATCAATTTAACTTACAGGCTATAATAACAATATAAAATATCCAGACTGACAAATCGTCTCTGCTCAGAATTATTTTTCTTATACAATGATATTATATCATTGAGTTCAAGTTTAATATACTCCATTATACATTGCCCCACTTGTAACCTACTGTACAGCAGAGAGACATCCACTTACCCACTTTTTAACTTTTAATATTAAAAAAATAATATCAAATGGGTAAAAATCTAAATAAAAATCATTATACATACTTATAGGATAACAGTTTTCCAGAATAAGGAGATATGAACTGCTTGAGCAAATCCACATTTCTGTAGTCGAGTATGAGGTATTCGTCACGACATACTGGACATGGATTACCAGTTGCAATCATATCAGATCTCTAGAAATTAATAAATGATAATAATACACATGTATGAAAAACAACATTAGTGTTAATTTTAATTTACAACTCACAATACACGTTTTCCTAGTTTTTCTTGGTGGAATACTTCCTTTATGATTACGGCGATATTCTTTCCAAACAGGATTATCTCCATAAGTGGATTTGTATGCTACAAAAAAAATAAAAACATTATACTACTTCAATTATAATTATTTTAAATTAAATTGTAACAAGAAAAAAATATAATAAACCAAACTCCAATAGACTATGACAAGAATAGTTAATACGTATAATGCAATTTTAGTACTAGATTTTATTTTTTAATTATAGAATATGTAAATAATATTAAAATATACTCTTTATCTATTTTTAATTGTAATGTCTTTGTTATTATGAAATAAGTATATTAAAAATAAAGTAAACCAGTATACAAACAATTAAACCAAAATCACTAAAATTAAGACATGATAATCTATTAATTGTAATTTTGATTGGGTTATGTAGTTCCATAGTTTTTGTCTTTTTTATATATTATTATAGATAAAGTCAATAATATGAAGAATATTTTAAACTATATTTCTAACTTTTCATGTGAATAGTGTTTTTTATTTACACATAAATACATGATTAATGTATGATGATTTCATTAAATATAACAGTTTTTAACGGAACTGCATATCAACCAGAAAAATAATTTCACAGGAATCAGTATTTTTGGAAAATATTTGATTGGAATGATATAATTAACAATTTTTCTAAAAAATGTAGAAAGAGTACTATACAGAAATAGTATTTTCTTGGATTAATATTTATAGGAATCGTACAAAACTAATATGAAATAAATCAGTAAAATAAATTTCCAAAACATTATCAGATAGGAACGATATTTATTAGGATAATACTATGGAATACAAAAATTTAGACCGATATTACATAAGAATCTTATTTTTATTTTAATCTTGTTAATTAATTTTAATATTTAATATTGGTCCCGATTTTTGGATACCCGAGTACTAATGTCCTCATTAATACTATTTTTAACAGATTCCTGAAATTTATTTTATTTTTTATATTATCCTACTTTATACGGTTCTAATAAATATCAATTCAAGAAAATACTATTCCTGTATTATTGTATTCATTCCTAAATTATATTATCATTCAATGGAAATTACATTCCGTATAAAAAGCAGTTCCAAATATTTTATTCTTGTTAAATAAGTTCCTAATTTATACAGTTATATAGTAATTCACTAAAGGCTCTGTCAAACAGAAAGCGTTTTAATGTTGCGTGATTTTGTAATTTATTACAACGCTGCATTCACATCATACATCAAATGTTAACTAATATAAATAAAAACACAAGTTCGATAACTTTTTTGTATAGAAAAAACTAATTGTTTAGTGTTTATCGTAGACTGCATTAAACGTCTGGGTAGTACTGATAAGCAGTTTTCTGTAATTCTTGGTTCAAAATATGAAAAACATAAACATAGAATTCTGAGTTGTAATTATAAGTAAATAACAAAGTAGAGATATTGATTTATTCTAGAAAAATAATAATAATTTCATACCATCACTTTTTAGATATTCAATACTTGTTTCGGCAGGAATTACAGTCGATCTATCTTTTGGCGAATCTCGTTGCATTTCATCTTTAGTTGATAATTCATTATATTTGACCACGTTTGTGTAGACATTTCTTCCGTTTTTCTAAGTAGAGTAGTCCATAGAAACAAAGCTCAATTTATTTACGTATATGGTTTATTGAAAAATAATTAATATAATGTATTGATGTAAACTTACAGGCACAATGTGGTTGCCGGTTGATAGACCACTTGATGCTTTGAAAAGTGTAGACGACAATGTACGAATAGTGTTCAAAAACATTGTTATAGTTTTCTTAAAACCTAGTTACTCAAATAATAAATTATATCGAAAATATGTAACAAAAATTATTGTAAAATGTGTTTCTGGCTCACTCGTTGACTCTTATCTTTATAAGTTCTAAACAGATAAGAATTTGTTATGAACAACATTTTGTTTGATACGACATTTTCTCTAAACCCATATTTTTCCAAAACTTTAATTTACCGCCACGCAATTAGTGTTCGTTAACAGTTTAAAATTTGACAGAGACGTTCGCGTTTATTATGTCTCTGAACAGTACTTTTAGCATTGATTAAACTCATATATTGTAACAAATAATATCTATAGGCTACGGTTTAATAATTATTTATTAAATAAAATTTAAAAGCAATGAGATCTATAATATGGAATTTATATGAGTATATGACTATAATAGGTATGTAGTGTTGGGTACTAATGTAACGCAAGTTACAAATTATTGTAACGAAATTATTTTTTCAGTAACGTTGAAGTAATGTTATTACATTTTATTTAAATTAACGCTATTGCAACGAAATTGATTTTTAATATCAGTAATAAATGTCATTAATATTAATTATTATTTTAAATTATGGTTTACTCATAACCTCACCAATCGGCAATAGCTAATCACCAAATACCGTGAATAATACTTAAACATTTTACAGTAGGTAGGTACTACTTATATAAGATCAATGTTATATCTATATAATTAATATAGGTATAGGTATAACGTATAAGTGTATAGCATTATACTATTACTTATTTACTTATTAGCTATATAATAATAGTTATATTACTTCTTATTATTTGTTAACCGTAATGAACTGATTTTGTAATTCAAGGTATCGTTATTTGTAATTCCCTACTTTTTAAATGAAAGAGTAATGTACCTAATGTGGAAAAATTAATGTTGAGTAACGCGAATATTATTTAATAAAAATATTGAATGTAACAACTAATGCGAGTAGGTAGATACCTAAAGTAATTTTATTATTATTTTCAAAAGTAATTTACTCAAAACTATGTCTATATTAGCCAATACTTCCCAATAGATTGTGCCGGCCGTTATGACTTTAAGGACATTTACCAACGATAATACCTAACTTACCGATAGTAGATGAAACTCAACGAAAACACTTCAGTGGAGCAGTCACAGAGAAGATAAAAATAAAGAAAACATGAACAATTTTGTTTTAAACTTTAAACAGGGGAATAACACTTAATTAGTAAATTAATATTTCTAGAATTTTGATTAAAATTGTTATTTATTTGCTAATCCAAACATAATAAATTTTGATTAATTTCGTCAAACTACTTAAATAAAACTTTTTCTGAAAGAAATTGGTTTTCTTTTATTTTTTGAACTATCCGTATCCTTTTCATTAAACATTTTTACAATTAGTTCGGCTTGTCTTTTCATATCATCTCTAGTTAAGATGTACTCAGATTTTTTTGGCATATCATCCGCTTTATTTTTTTTTATTAAAAGAGACAATTTAATTTTTTTCTGCGTTAATTCTGCTTGTATGAATTCTTGAACTTTATACACATACATCGCACGAGCAAAATTCAATTGTTTGGAATCGAATTCATCCGGAATTATCAAATTACACCACTTAAATTTTCCATTGATTATAATAATCATAGACTTTATGTTTTCTATTGATTTCATTAATTCCTCAGTGCTAGTATCTATTGTATTTTCTTGTGAAGTAAGAGTTTTTATAAATTCGAATTGTTTAGAATCCTCAATTGAAACCTAAAATATCGTAGCATTAAATATGATATTTTAAATATTTAAATACAATGAAACACTTACATCGAGTTTTTTAAGTATCATTTTTATATTGTCCATGTAAAAATACAAATCATTAAACAATTTCAAATAATGAGTTTTCATTTTGTCAAGATCAGACATTTTTTTATTTTGGCCATCAATGAATGTTTTAAAACTCTCCACTTGTTTAGTGAATTCAATATCTTTGATAGTCAAAAGTTTCAATTTATCAATAGTCTCTTTTTTATACAACCTTTCCTTCAATAATAAATTCCGTAGACTTGTTCTTAAAGTTGACAACTTGCTTAAGTATATTAAATCATTTTTTGTACACTCAACATATTTTACCAAATCGTCTATATTATTATACTCTGATTGATTTAGTATGTAATCAGCGGCTAACTCATCATTTGTTGGTTGAATATCACTAAGAGTTACATAATTAAAGATATTTTCAGGAAACTTATAGTCTATAGATGAAACGTTTATATCATTTTTTAAATTGTTCAAAAATTTATTTTTGTCATCTGGATGGACGTAGTACATTATTCCAAATTGTGAAATATTACTACACCATTTATTGTTATTATTTTTTGTTTCTTTATTTTTATCATTTTCAGCAATAGTAGTATCAGCTTCGTTAGTTGTATCAATTGTCCACGGAAGTTCTGAATAAAATCTTTTTTCAGTTTTTGTGGCTGGTTTTTCTTGCATTAATGACTTTCTAAAGTAAATAACAAATTTAGTGACTTTATTTATTTGATAGCAATAAGTGACTACGTATTTAATTAATGATTAAAAAATTAATTCGTTTTTCAAATGATATTTCATAAATAACTAAATTGTATTCAACTGTAGGCATATTATAATACTGTATACATATTTACATTCGTATAATTATGGATTGCAGTTTTTTTTTAAATCTTGGGCACACTATTTTATAAACTTTAAATAAAAATATTATATGATTTACCTACTGCGTTCCATTGAATCCATTATTGCATTTATTTTGTCTAGGTAAGACGTGTTTGTATTGATAGATTTTTCTTCTGCATCCTTCTCGGCAAAATAACTTTTAACATAATTCACTGAGTCTTGGTTAAAGTTTGTACCAGTTTCAATTTCTTTCATAATGATCACGGCCATTGATTTAGCATCGTTTTGTAATTGTTCTATTACTGTATCATACTTGATTATATTTTGTTTAACACCATCCACCATATTTTTGGTCGTTCTTTTGGTCGAGTCGACCAGTGCAATTCTCTTAACTTTGTTTACAATTTTTCCCATTGTTGCTTCCATTTTGTTTCTTTTGATCTGTTGATGTTTACCTTTCTTTGGATTCGGGTGTCTATGTATATCCTCCAATTTTTTTAATGCTATTTTAAATCGCTTAACTCGTGCATTTGATGCATTAGTTATTGTGTGTATAGAATTATTCATGCTCAATTTTATTTTATCTGGATGTAAATGTCTGTATCTTTCCAACAAACTCTTACTTCCAGTACCTGATAAAATTATATCTTTAAAGTCTCCATTTACAACTTTAAATTGTTCATAATATTTTCCAATATTTTTTTTCATGTCTTGAAGATTAATATTTTCATTTACCAAATTGACATCCATTTCTGCAAAACGATCATGTTGCTCAGCATCTCCCAATTTTGTAATATTTTCCATAATGTCACATTTCAAAATATTTGTCCATCGTTTATCTTCCATCATTTCCACTCGTTGGTATTCATTCATATTGTTTTTTTTCAGAGAATTTTTTTTTATAAATTTAAAATATGAGCGCTTTTAAAAATAAGTATTACATAAATTATTGAAAAATTGTTGATAAAAGGTTTGTTGTGTAACTATAAAATATTATAATCAGATATAATATCTCGTATCCGTGATATAAATAAATATCTATTTTAAACAGCTGAAACTAGTTTGGTTAAACCTCATTGAAATGTATTAACTAAACATTATAATAATAATTATATACCTCGGAGACAATGGAACAGAGTACAAATACAACGTCGCCATGACAGTGCTGCAGCAACAATATATAGGTAACAATTATTTTTTGCTTATGTAAATGTTTGTTTATTTTTTATGATTTCATTAGCATTTATCGTATTTTTTTAAAAATTGTATATTGTAAAATATATTAATATGTATGTCTTGTAGTGGTTACTGTTTGAGTGGATATATGTGAAAGAATATAACATAATAGGTCATAATGATAAAAATAGACAATAGTAGTAGGTATGTACCACAATTATAATTAATAGGTATAGTTACTATTGTACTGAAAGTTATCAGTGTTATAATATTATACTTATTTGTAGATATTAAAAAAGTTTCCGAAAACGTTAAATATAACAGAAAACAAAGCGAAATTATACTACAATGAAAACCATATGAAATAACATAAAATGGAATTAAAAAAGGTTAACAAGTGATTACATCTGTCGTACAATAGTGGTCGAGCATGTTGTTGTAATGGATGTGTTATATTTGATTTCAATGGTAAATCATTATATACGAAAAACGATTCTGAGTGGTTGTGTCAGTCGAACATACTTGTATAGATAATGAAATTCAATAGTTAAAAAAAATATATATCTTATGGCAATAAAAATCGTTACTTCCCGGTAAACTTTTTAAAAAAAAAGAAAACTAGAAAACTAGAATACTTATATAAATAACCAAATTTAATAGTTAAAAAAAAATTTAATAAAAATCGAAAATATCAATAGCGGGACTTTCCGGTGAACCTTTTTTTTTTGATAGACAGAAAAACTTGTTAGGAACTTTCTATTAACATTTTTAATGTCAGCTATGAAAGGAAAAACTTTTATGAATTTTGTTAAAAATTTGAATTTTAAATCATATAAAAATAATCGTGCCTACGTATCTTTAATGTAGTACCTCCAACTCTAGGGGGCCTCCAAAAACCAAAAGCTAAAGTTAATAATCGTCTGTTTCAAATTTTCAAATTCATAATAATTTAATTTTTATATCTAAGATTTGATAATTTAATACAAGATTCCGTATTCGTTTTACCTTTAACAAAAAAAGTATACCTACCGAAAAGTCAAATTAATTTTTTATGAGCGTTTGAAGTTATTTTTTCGACATTAGATATTCATCCGTAAAATAATGATTTATCATGGTACGATTTTCTTATTTTGTTGTAATTCAAAAACGAATGACAACCGTAGGTACTTGAAATTTTCAATAAATATTTATATTAGTTTTTTCTATACATTCTATTACATGCGATATGGTTTTAAAAATTTGTTACTCTTATTGAGCTATTTATAGACATTTAAAATTTAAAAGTTTTTTAGTTTTTTTCTATAGTTATAAATTTTAAAGTTGAGTTTTGACAAAAATTCATCAAAATCACAAATATTTTCAAATTATTTTGTAGTTAAAAATTTACAAAATGCTGAATTTTCTTAACTAAGAATTGAAAGTTTAAAACAATGATTCTCATAAGTTATTAATATAGTAAACCAAAACTCTAGAAAAATATATTAATACAGATTTTGTTATAGATATTTTAAGTTCAAATTTGGATGAAGTTATATATTGAAACAAAGAATAACGATCTTAGTATTATTTCGTTGTAATTCAAAAACATTATTCGTGAGGACTTATAAAATTATAAATTTTTATTATATTATGGTATGACATTTTTAAAATTAAAATTATTACTTATTTGTACCATGTACTTATTTACGCTGTTCTACGTAATGTGGTTTTGACTCAAAAATTATTAACAATAATACAGTATGATAGAAATATGGACTACTATAATAATTAAATATTAATTAATCAATACAATGTTTTCGACATCAATATTAAACCAACCTTTCGAAATATTAATATTAAAATGAGTTACTTTTTAACAATGACAACAATTTTTTTAGAAAAAAGTCGTATGACCTATTCAGTTATTTAAATTATACATTTATAGTAGAGTAGGTAACATTGCTATTGATTTGTTGGGATGGATAATGAAAAGTAATGCCCAACTTATTATATTTTAAAAATAAAAATTATAGTTTATAATATTAATGTAACATTGTGGAAACGTTACAGAAACATTGCGGCGGTGAACGATGAGAATACATGTAACAGGAATATATGCGGTAATCGTTGTGACCTGTCGCCGTCGCAATCATTTGGCACCGGCGCCGCCGCCGATACTGAACAAAAATAGCTACCCCGGTACGCGGACTCCGGTAACGTAGCCCGTAGGTACGCAGATCCGCACGAATTTTTATTGCAAAATTAATTATTTATTTACAAATCAGCAGTGCTCGAATTGGAAAAAAAATTGAGGACGGACGCTGGTTTTAGTTCAAAAAACACCGTTCCATAGCTAATAAATTGTAAAGTAACCCGTTGTGAAAATTAAACAAAAAGTTCTCAAAAGTAGAATGTAGAAACACGTATACGGCGGCAATACAACCAAAATCACTTCAAAATTATCACACTTGCAGATAATAGAGATCAGGTATACATGATATCTTTAATCGTGGTAGTGTACAAACCAATGAAACCACCGCGGCGGTAATAATCATTCATACGTATATGAAATACACTATCCATACGTACAATTGATAGTGACTACACCGTTTTATCTACATCGTGCGTCAACGATAACCGTTTTCTGCGAAAAAATAACCATTACTTTGCAGTTTGCTATAGAAAATAGAAATAACCGAAACAAAAAAAATCCAAATACACCGTTCAAAAGTAAGCATCCCCAGGGGTCAGAGGGGGGCTCGTTTTTAGCGTTCCCCGCTTAATTAAATGAAGGGGGACGCTGAAATCTATGAAAAAAATGAAAGCGGACTCCGTCTGCCCGCGTCCCCCCCCCCCAATTCGAGCACTGCAAATCAGTAATCACAATAGTTCTTATTTAGTATTTACGCAAATAGTAAATAGTATCATAACGGTCAGTGCGATGTTCCAGATTTGCGTCAAGTACCTACAGTTGGTCAACAATCATGTGTGATAATTTACTTTTGAATATAATATGTGCCGAAGTAGCCGCCGCGCGCCGGTTAGCTAAACGAACCAACTATTCCTATTTCTAATGTAAAGAGGTTGGGTTCAGTCCATCCAGTCCTTTCAAAAAGGGAAGATGAAAATTATTTTTCATAGCTTTTATAAAAATATTCGAAAATTTCCCCAAATGTGTTTTGAATATTTTCGTATGTCATAAAATAATACTTAGGATCTAGATATTAAAAGTATTTTTGTAAAATCCATTTTGATATAAAATAAATCGGGTAATAGTAGAAACTCATTGCAATATTATGGTTTTACATCAGTGTTTATTTTTAAAATTTTTTTTTTATCCTGTATACACAATTTGTACTAGAAGGAGTGCTTCGATTTCAAGTTTTAACATATTATAGTATCTTATCCATAGACCTGATAACAGATACATATAATCATATTCATAAATATATAAATTATAAATATATAATAGATACATTATATTATTATCAGATCTATGGTCTAATCTTTTAGCAAATTGGATCAAGATGGTACTTTAGAGAGGTCTTTAGAGAGTTTAATGCCACGGGAAAAACCACCGATAAATTACGAAATACCGCTAAAAACCAGATTTTAATATTTAACGATTTGTTTATCACCAATCATCATAGAAACGAATAAAAAATTATAATATTATAATATTAATTCAACTTACATGCTATGACAAATAATAACAGTATAAAATATTCAGACTGACAAACCATCTCCGCCCAGAAACGTTTTTCTTATATAATGTTGGTACATTATATTATCGTTGAATTCAAGTTTAATACAATCCATTATACATTGACCTACTTGTAACTTACTGTACAGCAGAGCGACATCCACTTACCCGCTTTTATCAAAGTTATGTTAATCGTTTATGTATAACACAAATTTAGAACATCTTTATTCCCGTTGTGTCCGTATGTATGTTAATTATAAGCACAAAGTTACGATTGTTGATATTACGATATTAATTTATTCATTATTCTTCGTAGACCGTAGTCACTACTTACTTTACTAACCAAAATATTAAGATCACCAAATTCTTTTTAAATTGTAGGTTCTTAGAATTATAATTAATTGATTTATTAATGATTTGTATTAAAATATGTTTAGAAATCGGGAATATTAAAAAGCTCGAATATGAGCTTTTCTAACTTGTTTAAATGTATTATAAAACGTTTTAAAAAACTTGCAATATTATACAATGTTTTTAATAGTTAAATAAATTACTCTATTGACAATTCATTGACATTTGAGTATTTGACAAATTCTTTTAATTTGTTTTTATTACAGTGAGCGCGTATAGTTGTAGACATAATATTTACTTTTTTAGGGATATACAGTGTACACATCACTAACAATAAGCATTACGACTTATACATAATATATATACCCATGACAAAATGTTGTCATGTATTTACTTAAATAAATATATACCGTCAGAGTGGTTCATAATATGTAAATTATTAATATAGCAATGATGCATAAGAAGCCCGACCAGAAATGGTCAGGCAGTTATAAAAATAAAATTACTAGACTCCTTAGAATGCTCCCCACCACGGAAATCTTTAGTAAAAGGCGAAAGATTTTTGCGATTTGAAAGGGAACCGGAGTTGACGTTTAGTCAGTATTTCGCTCCTTGTATACAATCGGCCAACTCACGACGCCGTGCAGTGGGCTGGTGTTCACACAACACCATTTTCCTGGTTAGAAAGCTACGGTGGTGTCTATGCGCGTCCGGACCGGTGTAAACTTTTGACATCAGTGCGACAGTCGATCGCGAAAACCTTGTGATAGTGGCGCGGCTGAAACGCTTGGCGACTGGCATCTAAACGCGTTGGCTAAACAACCGTGCTCGCGAACGCCATCTATTGGTTGTTTTCCGAAACGCCAGAGCATGAACGGTATTCCGATGAATGGTCGAGCCTTAATATTACCATTGTTTATAAATACTATTATAATCAATGATATTATTATACATAGTTATAAAATCATGACAAAATAATCGACCGTGTCCGTTGTTTATTGTTCTCCTACGGTGATGGCACGTTTAAACATTAAATCCAGTTGATAATTGGTTTTTGTTTTTTTTTTCGTAAAATAATTCTCATTCCGACTAATTTTCGACCTATTTTATAACATAATATATAAGTATAGTTTTACAGAATTTAATTTAAAAAACTATTGAATTATACCAAATAAGTTATTATTTATTACCCCTTTAAAGATTGAATTTCCAAAAATTCTTTTTTAGCGGAAGCCTACGTCATAATAGCTATCTTTATGTCAAATTGCATCCAGATCCGTCCAGTGGTTCCGGCTAGGCGATGACGAACTACTCAGGACAATCATTATATATATATAGATAAGAAACTTAACAAATTAGAAAACTTCAAGAGATTATCTATACATTTTAATTACAACGAAATAACTATTATTGTTACAACGAAAACTCGTTGACTGTTTTAATAAGTTTAGTGAATATTTGATTTTTAAACGATTGTAAATAAAAGGTGTAACTATGTATTTTAAATATTTTAAGTTTTGAGTAAACTTTCTTTAGGTTGTATGATGATTGTTGTTACTTATTGATCAAATGTGTGTTTCAAATACGTAAAAATCTATGTCACGACAAAATGTACAGTTTTGACATGGATATGTCGGGTTTTGATTTACGCACCTACTATATTTGGATGAATGATATGTAGGTAAAATTAATTTTAATCTTTTGTATAATGTATCTAGTAACATTTGTAATAATAGTTTCCTCCTAACAGCTCCTAACCTAACCTACAAAAAATTCTGTGTATATCCGTGTATTATAAATTATAATATATTCTATTCCAGGAGAATGGGATTTTAAAAAGTAAATATTGTATCCGATAAAATTTACAATGATATGCGATATAAAAAGTCCGTCTTCAACGTTCCGACAAATAAATTTTACAGACATAGAACGATTGCCTGGCTATGAGAGGGCGCTATCGATACACAAAAGTCGAAGTGCTGTCGTATTTTGCGGCACAACGTCGCATTACGCACAATCAAAATTAGTATTCGGCGTGTACGTCCGTTTTTTCAATGATGTTAGATGGCGCTTTTGAGTTGTACCATTTGTTTGATCGGATTGTTGACAATTTATCTATTAAATCATATATTATTTAAATGAATTTATTGATGACAGATGAGGTCTAGAACATCGAATTATTGACGTGTACGCCCGTTTTTTAAAATGTGATTTTTTTAAAATTGAAATTTTTGCTTTTTTGAACACGCTCAATTTTGAAACTGTCATCGTCTTAGAATTGCGCTAATCTTTAAAATACCTCATTGATGGTGTGTACCGTATCATAGATTAAATATATTGTAGATAACATATTTAATCTATGATCGCTCTATGTCGCAAGTTCAACTAATTTTTCTAAAGTTGGTGGAGATTTTGGAGCTCGCTCCTGCTCCACCTCGGGTTGACCCGGTACCACCGGGAACGGCCTACATAATATAAGTGATCATAGTATTATACTATAATTTAGAAATTCAAAATTCAAAATTTATCAAACTTAGTTGATTCTACAGAATGAGATCATTGTTCCCGTAGAGCTTATTTTGGTTTACAAAATTACATTGACACCGGGTGCCTTAAAAAGTTTGAACGTCTCTATTTCATACCGAATGGCACAATGTAAATGTTTTTTTGCAAAAGAATTATTTGGACAGTTTTTTTTTACATTCCTTAAGCATTAATTTGATTCAGTAGATAATTTGTCATCCCGTTTGAATGAAACACCAACATTTTCTCAATTCTTGCTTCAGTGTTTCGAGATATTATTATACTGTATTTATAGGCTCATAATATACACTGCCGTGCCACCGCTATATTATATATTTTTTGCCTTTTTGATAATCAGTAAAAACGACCGAGGTAATAAAGAACACGAAAAAAAAAGGACGATAAAACAGACTACATTATGTTCAATCAAATAATAACACAAAATAGTTAAACATAAAGAGTGAAAAGGTTACCTACATAGGAAATTTTCAGTACCTAATAAAGTTATTAAAACATAATAAAATTTATAGATTTATTCCATTTATCAATTTGAAAATTCATTCTATAAATACTATTACTCATTTCCTATTCCTAAAGTTCTATACTAATAATATTACCATATTTTTTAATAATTCTTATATTATTTTATACGTGTAGTACCTATAATATCCAATATCCATCATACCTGAAACTTTTTTTATATAACATGGTATTTCCTTTATACGTCAAAACGTTCTATTTATAATGTAATTAATATTGTAGTAAAGGATTTCAAGTGCTATAGATAATTGCCATTATTATTTAGTTTATTAGGTTCATCGTGTTATTGTGTAAATGAGCGTGTCAATCATGCACAGTTTTCAACAAAAAAATAAAATAAATATTTACTATTTTTAAGCGTTGTTTAAACCCATTATAAAAATTTACCCATCTTAACACCAATACTTGGTTATTTTTCAAACGAAAGTGTTTGATGTAAATTGTAAATTCGTAGAGATGGATAAAAAGTTGCGTTGTATTCAAAATGTAAATCACTATAGTTCCATGTTCTTGTAATCCGTGTATAGCAGTGGTCTCAAACACGCGGCCCGCGGGCCACATGCGGCCCGCAACCCCTTTTGATGTGGCCCTCAATAAATATTTATTTCTTCAAAAATTGTTTGATTTTTTTGTTTTATAAAATATTTTATATTTAATATATACATTCGTAATAGGAATTTCCCAAAATAATTTAATTCGATCATGATAAGCACAATGCGATAAAAATAATGCAAAAACATTTTTGTTACATATTATCCATGTTCGGTAGCACGTATGTATGTGAACAATTATTTTCCCTCATGAAGTTGAATAAATCAAAAAGCCGCAATCAAATTTCTAATTTAAAATTGCAATCTGTTCTACATTTGACATCCAGAAGTTCTTGTGCAAATATAGACAGTTTGGTACAAAATAAGAGATGTCAAGTATCAAGTGAGTGCAGCTCGAAAATAAAAATAACTATTATTACTACTAAACAAAAAATCAAGACACTGTACAAAGTACATCTTTGTTAGAATTATAATCAATAAAATAATTACATCTTTCCTTAATTTATTTTGTTTATTTTAGATTTATTATTTAACTGAGTAAAAAAAAGTATTTGGCCCGCGAACCTGTGAAGTAAATATATATGGCCCGTAGGTAATTTGAGTTTGAGACCACTGGTGTATAGTATATTAGTAACAGAGCTTCGTGCATTGTCACCAGCCGTATACACACAGTGTTCGATATTCACGAGTTCATGACACCCACTTCGGCTACTGCTTTGTCGTCAACAAAATTTTCATCATAATTGGAATTAAGGCTGCTCTCTATTCAGAATATTAGAAACTTACTTAAGTATAGCTACGTGCCTACGTCGATCGTCATGGGTTTTAATTTTTAATATTCACACAGATATTACAAAATATTTGCGGGTGTCAGCTAAAGCGTAGAACTTCAAATAATAAAAAGCTGGTCAAGTGGGTACCGCTATGCTGTGCAGTAATCACTAGTCAGTAGATAGCTGTCGAGAATGTCATTTTTATGGATGTGTTCGATTTGAATTCAATTATAAATCATTGCATACGAAAACGACTATGAATGGCGTGTCAGCCGACTCAACCGAGCATTCTTATATAGATATCTAATTTAATTTAATAATTAAAAAATATATATCTTATGGCTATAAAAAACGTTACTTCCCGGTAAACTTTTTAGATTCTGAGTGGAACGATGAATGCATTGATTTTACAATGATGTGCGTTTTTATATTTTTTTTTTTTTAATTTTTTTGTGTCTGTGTACACGATAAGTAGTCGATATAATGCTTCGATTTTCAACTTCAGTATCTTTTTCGATTGGAAAGTGAATATGCATTGGGGAGGTCAAAATTTAAAATTCCCAGTAATTTTCAAAAGTGCCAAGAAAAACAAAAGACAAATTAAGGAAAAACGGGACTTTTTACGCAAAATCGATTTTTCAAAAATTGAATTTGGTTTTTGTTGTAACTTTAAACAAATGACCGTAGATACATGAAATATTCACTGGTTATTTTATTTTCATTTTCTATACACCATAACATTTTCCAAATATTTTGACTTATTTTGAGCTGTTTACGGACATTGTCAGATTCCATTTTTTCAATGATGTGTTTTTTTTTTTTTTTTTGTGTCTGTGTACACGATAAGTAGTCGATATAATGCTTCGATTTTCAACTTCAGTATCTTTTTCGATTGGAAAGTGAATATGCATTGGGGAGGTCAAAATTTAAAATTCCCAGTAATTTTCAAAAGTGCCAAGAAAAACAAAAGACAAATTAAGGAAAAACGGGACTTTTTACGCAAAATCGATTTTTCAAAAATTGAATTTGGTTTTTGTTGTAACTTTAAAACAAATGACCGTAGATACATGAAATATTCACTGGTTATTTATATTTTCATTTTCTATACACCATAACATTTTCCAAATATTTTGACTTATTTTGAGCTGTTTACGGACATTGTCAGATTCCATTTTTTCAATGATGTGTTTTTTTTATTTTTTTTGTGTCTGTTATCATCTTTTAGGACAGTAATAATGCTAGGATTGTCTTTAACAGTATTTTTTCTGACAGGAAAGTGAATCTAGTTGGTATTCTCAAAGGTAAAGTAAAAATAAGTAAAAATTTCTCAGTAGTTTTCAAAAACGCGGAGAAAAACAAGAGAAAAGTTAAAGAAAACGGAAATTTTTATGCAAAATCGATTTTTCACAAAATTGAATTTGGTTTTTGATGCAACTCTAAAATAAATGACCGTAGATACATGAAATTTTAACTGAATGTTCTAATAGCGATTTCTATACACCGTAACATTTTCCAAATATTTCGACTTATTTTGAGCAGTTTCCATTTTTTTAAAGTTTTTTTTTTCTATAAATATCATTAAAATGTTATCTGTTGGGTAAAAAAGCTTGAAAATTTAATAGAAGGATCCTAGGTTATTGTTTCAAAGGCAGATGAAAAAAAATTAAAAATCCTTAGTCACAGTTTTTATTTATAAGCATTTAAAGTTCAAATCTTGATAAAATACGGAGAAATCACGAAAATTATCAAATTATTTTGAGTTGAGAATTCATAAAAATTTTTCTTTTTAAGTCTAAGATTTGAAAATGTAATACAAGATTACCCATAAATTTGTCTACCTTTATCAAAAAAAAAAGTCTACAAGCAAATCAAATTTAATTTTTATGAGCGTTTGAAATTCATATTTTTACAATATTGGATATTCACTCGATTTCTCATGTAGCGGTTTTGCGGTTTTGTTATTTTATTGTTATTCAAAAACTGTAGATACATGACAATTTTACTGAATGTTTATATTTTCATTTTCTATACACCATACAATTTTGACTCTTTTTGAGCTGTTTAGTGTTTACGTACATGTTCAGTTTTCAATTTTTTTAGTTTTTTTTTCTTTATATATCAATAGAATGTTATTTGTTGGGTAAAAAGCGTGAAAATGTAATGCAAGGCTCCTGATATATTGTTACAATAGCAGTTAAAAAATATTAAAAATACAAAGGCACAATTTTTTTTTATAAACATTTAAAGTTTGAATTTTGACAAAATTAATCGAATTTGAAATTTAATAATTATTTTGTAGTTCAACATTTATAAAATGTTCAACTTTTATAGTTGAGGATTAAAAACTTAAATTAATGATTCCATGTAATAGGTAAATATATAAATTACTTTATTCACAATAATATCATCAAATATAGTTAGTATTATCATAGGCTGACCGTTTTCACTCATAATCGTTTTTCTTATACAATGATATTATATCATTGAATTCAAATTTAACACCATTCATTACAGTGACCCACTTGTAACCTACTGTACAGCAGAGCGACATATACTTACCCGCTTTTTTAAAATTATAATCATACTATTTCACAACTGTATTTGGTTCGGAAAATTGTTTATAATTTAATTATCATTTTAATATGAAATTAAAATTAAAATATTTTTATTATATTTTAATTTTATTGTCAAAATATGCGAAATACTATGCTGAAAAATAATATATCATTAACTTGAAGCTATAGCCTAGAACGATTTGTAAAAATTAGTAACAATATCCAAAAATATACAATTGCATAAAATTCCACATTCTAAAAATGGTGATAATAAAAATTAAATATTTTTTTTAATATTATATTTAAAAAATTATTACATAACTGTTTTTAACTTTTGACATAAACAAAAATAATTGGATCAAAATTTATTTTAAGAGTCATTAGCTAAAAATTTTTATCATCAATAATGTGAATATGTATATAATAAAGGATATTATTTCTACGGATTCTGAATAAATTTACCATTTATTTTTATCTATTGAATTACAAAAATGAATTTTCAAAAGATTGCAGTTCAGAAATTCTGTTAACATTTTCTACAATTAATAATCAAATAGCTATTTCAGTATTTTTGTCGTATTTGTAAGACAACATAAAATTTGTATTATTAAATTCCTCAAAATGTTTGCATTGTTACAACGTATTATAAGTGAATAGTTTTTGATACAACAGTAAACATTAAATTGCTTATAAATGTATAATAATATTTTTTAGAAACTAGTATTTTATTCAACAGTGAAATCAGTAAGGATATTGAAATTAAACAACATATGTTAAAAAAAATACAACACTATTAGATAATAAACATAAAATATATATATAATTACTTAAAAACCATGACACTTAATTACAAAAATGATCTAAAGCATTATACGTTTATAACTAAATTTATCAACAATATAACTATAAGTATTGAAGACATTTAATCATTAACAGTAAATGAGTGTTTACTTATTCTCTCGTAATTGAAATACTTAAAGTTAAAACACAACCAATAATATTTTTGTACGTTAACTTCTAACAGGATTGTTACGTGCGGCTCCGTTAAGGATCCAAAAGATGATGATTTGTATAAGTTTGTAGTCAATTTGAATAATAATAGAATTGGTTGTTTATTCTAGTAATATAATTCATGTAGTAATCGTATGAAAGTGTATGTGGCTGAGAACGGCTATGGTTCATTTGAATATGCGGTATTCCAGGTCCTCCTATATTCGATGTCGGCTCATTTGATATGGTCAGCACATGGATTTTGCAGGTGTCTTTGGGTGAGGTCATTTTTGAGTGGTTGTTTTCGTAGGAATGAAATATTATTAGAAGGGCAACTGGTTTACCAAAATGTTACCTATGAATGGTATTATAGTTTATACATTGTGTGAGATGTCCATAACACTGAGTGTCCTTTTACAACCTGAAAAAATTACAGACACGAATAATTTTGTATTTAATTTTAGGCATAAATAAATTTAATAAAATACTATTTATCTAAATCCAATTAACATCAATAACCATTAAGAGAAAAATAGAGAGACTTAAATTCTGAGCATTGTCTTGCTATAAAGAAGCTCTTTTTTCTATTAAAGAGCCCGATGTTGGTTTCACAAATTTATTTTATATAACGAAATCCCGCTACCAACCAACAATGGTACTGACATGAGATCACTTGTAAGTTACCCTTAATTAGTATTTATATATATCTAAAATTTGAAAATTCATTTAAATTGATTATATAAAACCACTTAAAAAGCAGGTATGTGGTGTCCTCTTAAGATTCTAACTTGAAGACCCATTGGCTATTACATGGAAATAAAAATGTACTAAAATAATTAGCAACAAAATCATATTGATGTGAATTAAATGTTTAACATGTCTATAGATTTCAACTAAATCTTTTAAATCTATTGTCAGTTGTGTGTGTGTGAATGTCATATGATGATAAATATTATAATATGCTTAACAATAAAAATATGATTTATTAACCACTGATTGGATTTCCTACTGCAGCGTCCAATCTAGCTGACACCAAGACGAGCTCTTTTGTTGTTGTTATTATAATTTTAATTTTATGTACAACCAAATTGATTATCTTTTTTTATAACTGACTGACCATGATATTATAATTATCATTCAAATTTTATATTTTTATTTTTTTTATTATTTTTGACAGCTTTATCCAACAACTTCCACAACTTAGAGCTAACTTTGTCTTATACTGACTAAAATATTAGTATTATTATTATTTTTATATATTGTTTTATTTAAGCATTATAAATATTAAATTATAATATTGGTGAGATACAGCTTTGGGGATTTTTTTTCAGAAAATTATTTTCTAGATTCCAATGACCAAGTCAACTATTACTTGAGAGAAATATGGTTGATTTGATGCTTTTAAAAGCTGTACCTACTAAAATTCTACTTTGTATAATGAATGTGTAATAAACTTAGCGTCTTACCTTAAAAGTTTGATAATGTTCATGGCCAAGAAACTTAGTTCTTCATGTCATTATGAGTTATGAGTTTATGACCAAAACGAAATTACATAAGTAGTTTAAATTAATAATATAGCGTTTTTGCGTTATTGACTTATAAATTATAATTGTGGATATTTGTGTATATTTTGTGTTATCTAAAGCCATGGTATTTACAACTACAAATAGCAACATAAACGATATCGATGATAATAAAAAAGTATAAAACGAAACGACATATTATTATGTATTCGTGTTCCAAAATTTGATACTGGCTGAGTTTTCTACCAAAATATAGATTTACCATCTGCCAACTTAATATTTTACCGAGCACGAATTAAGATATCTTAAGTACCGAGTAATCGGATAAAACTACTGGAAACATATTGTAATCAGTCATGAAGTTTACTTGAAAACGACTTGATCCCATAGTTAAAGACTTGTTTTTACTACCGTTTTTAGACCGTTTTTACTACTGTGTTACGAACAGTAAAATAAATTACTTTAATAGGAATACAAATGTATAAAAAAATATAAATAGTAATATAGGCTGGCAGTCGACAGACCGTCTACGGACTACGATCACAATTGTTTTTCGTATGCAATGATTTATTATTGAAATATTGAATTAAAATTTTACGCATACGTAACAGTGACTTGCTCAATGAAAAGGACACTCGACACCTATCGTACATCAAAGAAGTGGTCACCCACTTTTGCCTTTTTTAAACTTGACATTTTTTTACTGTGGATTTTTTTTCTAAAGAAATGCTCGCGATCACGTGAACTTTTTGCGCGGGCTACTGACTGTTGGTGACGTAGTGACGTTTGGCACCAACCGCGACTGCCGGCCGCATTGCCACACCTCCGAAGACGATAATAATTAGTTGTTGCTGTTGTTGTTGTTATTATTATCATTTATCGGTAATTGGTGCGGTATTTGTGAACAATACGATTTTGGGCGGGTCGGCAGGTGTGTTTCCGCTGAAGTCTGAACGAGTGTTCGTTTGCAAGCGAATAATACAAATTCAAATTATTATCATTATTTTTGTTATTTAGTGTTCACTTTTAACCTGCCGTTATCGCCTAGGCAGTGACTGTTCGTTGATTGAAATTTTTTTCCGTGAGTAGTTATTAGGATTTTTTCAGTTAGTTAAGTGTTTTGGTTTGTTCATCGACGAAACGAAAATGAACTACGGCAGCAAGACGACGTTTATCGGTTTAGACACGGACAAACGCAAATTGACGCTGTCCAAGAAGTTTGTGATGTACGCCTATGACAAAGACACCGGAGAAATATTTGGCCGCACGCCGTCCAGTTGGGGTAAGAGCAGTCTTTTTCTCTTTTACATCTTTTGATTGCAAAAATACATTATATTGTGTGTCGTTCGATGGGACGGCATTGATACGTTTGATGGCATATAACGTTCAATCGGTTCAATTGTACCATCGTCCTACGATGTGTTTGGCTTGCACGATTAATTGTAATCCTGGTATAGAGTAATGAAGGTTTGATAGGCATTTTATTAAGTTGTATGGAAAAATGGTAGCTGGTAGGTAATATGAAACTTAAGAGTGGTATCAATAATATCTAACCTAAGGTATTGTCAATACAGGGATTAATGGATCGTTAATTTATATGGAATAGATTAAATACACATATTTATGTGGATCAAAATCTTTAAAATATATAAGCAAACATAGTTTTATAACCAGTGCTTTGTTAATATTTAATTTAGTATTCAAAAAAATCTCAAAAAAAATGTAGTTCAAAAATTAAATTAAAATATTCAATGATACAGTGGTCCGATTTGCAACCTCCCTAGGGGTACGCATATATAATATTATAGTAAAGTATTTTAAACTATCTTCAAATAGGTACAACAACAAAAAAAAATTCAATTTAGTTTTAAAATCAATAATATGAATCAAACATTTGTTTATTGCATTTTCAAAACATGATTTGTTCAAAAATTAAATTGCTATTCAGCCGTGATAGTTCTTTTTTTTTTAGTGAAAGTTGCACCACCACACAACCAACACTGAACCCTCTACAAAGAGCTTTATGTATTTGGATAACCCATACCATCATCCGTCATTATCGATGATAATGATAATTTATAACTAGGACTTGGAAGTTATGGGAGCTAAAAAAGGGAAAATATGCACTAAAAAATTGCAAAATATGGATAAAAAAATTCAAATTTACAAACCATTTTATGTTGTTATTAATTTGCAATAAAAGAAATATAAAATGTGGAAAAATAAATATATAATATTTAAAATATGGCAGAAAACTGTCAACTGAAAAATTTTTGTTTTTCAAGTATCATTGTGTACCTCAGATTTCTAGATTGGTCTGTTAATAAAAAATACATCGAGGGCATAGGTATAGAATAGTATTATGCAACCCCTATAACTTCCAAGCCCTATTAAAGCCCTACCCATTTTCTTAGTAAATAGGTTGTACTAATAAGTAATTATATTTTCGTATAGTAAAATTATAAAGTATTTTACAGTCAATAACAAAAGACATAAAGCATAATGTCTCCAGTCAGAATTGTTTTTCGTATACATTGATTTGTCATTGAATTCAAATATAATACATTAGTACATCCATTACAACAACATGCTTTACAACTACTGAATATCAGAGTCCACCTTCTTTTTTTTTGATTTTGTATTGAAAACCAGAGAAAAAGTCAAAATATGCACTTTTATACTAAATACAATTTTGATATTTGAACCTAGACATCATGAAACAAATTTTTATCTAAGAATACATGAAATAAGAGAATTTAAAAAAATACACAATCTAAACTTACTGATAATTAAATATTAATTTCTTAAAATATCAAAAAATATTATTAAATTCTTTATTCATGTTAAGAAAGAACCTTGGCCACAACCAGTTTTTGTCGTGTAGCGATTCAGGCAACACCTATTTGTTGCCTCAACCAAGTAAACTATCTGTACACCTGCCATATATTAAATCCACACCATTGTGCGCAATTTGGCCGCCAAGGCTCCTTCTAATATGAATAGAGTTTAGTAAAATGTAATTTTAATTGTTGTCTTTTTACATTTCAGCCAAAATTGGATTATTTTATACAGCGTTTTATTTAACACTTGTCGCTATGTTTGGAGTAGTTTTATGGTTTTTCTTCCAAACTCTTGATCCACGTACTCCGACTAGACAACTTGAACATTCACTAATTGGAACAAATCCAGGTACTTTCATAAAATCTAAATTTTTTTATCCAAGTAGTAAAATATTAATATTATATTGTGTATGTTTTCTATAGGTTTGGGATTTAGACCTATGTCCAATGAAACTCATAGCACTTTGATTCATATAAATAGTAAATCTGTTCAAGATTATTCAGTGTGGACAGAAAGACTCGTCAAATTTTTAGATGGTAAAATTATTTTTACTCAATATCATGTTAATTTATTGATTTAATTTTATTTTCAAATGGTTTAGTGTACAAAAAACCAGGTTTGACACCAGGAAGAGGTCAAAATATTGCAACTTGCAATTACGATAAACCTCCTGGAAAAGGAAAGGTCTGTGATATTGATGTGAAAGCATTCAATTCTTGCACAGAAGAAAATCGGTTCAATTTTCATCGTCAAGGACCTTGTATTTTTCTTAAACTAAATAAAGTAAGATATCCAAAAGTTATAAGAGAAATTATATTGTTCAAATAATGTTTAGAACTTATTATTAACCTAAATCTGGTTTATAATAGAAATCGTTTTACTCATATTTTGATTACCTTTGGTTGAACATCTCAAATTCTCAATATTTTCTCATTAATAATTATCAATTATCCTAGACAGCCTTTTGTTATGATAATATAATGATAATATTTTTTGACTTCAAATTGCTGTTTGGGAGGTAGTCAAATTTAAATTAAATAATTGAGTTATGATTTTAGACTTTAATAAAATAAATAAATATTTGAATAATTAAAAAAACTTATTCATGATTATGAATTTTGTTTCCACTTTTATATGCATTATATTTATTCTTATTTAGCTATGAATGAAAATTATTTTTTTAATTTGAATCAATGATCGTTAGTTTGATAATAGAATCTAACAGAGTTCATAAATTATATTTATCATGATAAGGTTACCAACATTATTTGTGCATATAACTTTTATAATTATATTAGCTAAATTTCCCAACTTTCCCATGTGCAGTTTTTTTTTTGTGGCAAATCCTATATAGGTGTATCTTAGTTTGAGTATACATCAGTTCAGGGACAAATCACTAGCTTTAAATATCCTAGCTTTGTGAATTAATTTGACGTAGATGGGCAACCACAATTCGCTGGTTGGATTTAGCACTTGGTATATTATTTTTATATACACGCATAGAATATTGCTTTTTATAAATAATCAATAGTAAAAGTACTGTACATTGTACACAACATAAAATATATATAATATTATAATTATTTTTAGTTAAAAAAATGTATTGAACGTTAAATTTTAATTCATACACAACCCCCAGGTTGAGAAACAGTGCTCTAAACACTTCTGACATCTCTTAACACAATCTCTGGGACTTTTATCAAATTCAATTGAATAGTTTTTGAGTATACAAACTACACACAAACATTTGGTTTTAAGACATAGTTACTTTATTCGAAGCCATAAGCGCGACAACTTAATACATGTTTGTACCTGATAAACAAAAATAAAAAAGTTCAATTTACACAGTTAATCTCAAAGATACTTGTTTGACCACCCCTTTAAAATGTGTAGATCAGAAAATCGTTTCCTATAGCACATCTAAATCATTAGAGGTACCACAAGTTTTAAATTTCAAGTTTGTACGTTTTGTAGTCTTTAAGATGTAGCGATGAATGAGTGAGTGAATAAGTGGTATTTGGCTAATATAAATAAATATATAGATAATAATAATTTCAAGTTAATTTTCTTATTACTAGAAGTTGTACAACAATTGGTTATAATTTTTCTTCAAATAAAAAAGTTGTTCTGTTTTACACTAATAGAATTTAATAATTTAAGTTAAATATTCAAAACAATTTTAAAATCTTATTTTTTTAGATTTATGGTTGGAATCCTATATTTTATGATGATCCAAATGACCTACCACATGATATGCCAAAAGGTTTGAAAGACCACATCAAAAAAATAACCAATCCAGAGGAGGTTAGTATTTTTAATGTATACTTAAAATATTCATAGATAACAAAAATCTTGCCTTATTACATAGCATATTTAGTATGGTTATTTTTATAATAAAATAAAATAAAAATTGTTACATAAATATCACTTCTGATTTGTTTTCAGTTGAGAACTGTGTGGGTATCATGTGAAGGAGAAACTGTGTCTGACAAAGAACTCATTGGGCCAATGGCATATTGGCCCATTCCTGGATTTCCTGGCTACTTCTTCCCATTCGAAAACTCTGAAGGATACCTAAGCCCTTTGGTTGCAATTCATTTCAAAAGTCCAGCAAGTGAGTGAATCTATTTTGTATTTGTGTATATTACAAGACAATATTACTGATTTTAATATTTTTTTATTTATTTGAATTTAGAAAGTATTGTAATCAACATTTTGTGCAAAGCCTGGGCAAAAAATATTGTTCATAAAAAAAATGGCATCAACAGAGGATCTGTGCATTTTGAATTAATGATGGATTAATATAGCTTCTACATCTTTTATAATTTTTAGGTACAAAATTTATTTTTAAACAATGTTATAAGATTTTTTGCGTTAATTGAAAATTAGACATATTGTTTATTCTCTACAACGATGGTGTAACAAAAATTCTTTGTTTAGAATTATTTAATATTTACATAGTCCTAAAATTACAACTTTTTGTTACAACATTATTGCATCAACAAAGTATAAATTATTTGTTTTTACATGTCAAACTATGCACATATCGATTGGTTTTATATATATTATTTCATTGGTTTTATTTTATAACTTTTATCATGACGTGTTTAAACTATAATTTCGTTTTTTAACCATATTATATTTTATAATTCGTCCAATTTATACTAATATTAAATATCATTAATTATTTTGTATCTCGTCATAACTCAAAAACCAATACATATTGAAGACTGATTTTTTAACAGGACATTATTTGAACTAATAATTATTGTCATCCAATTCTCATAATATGTAATAAAAAGTAATTTTTTTACAAATACATATGGGTTGTCAAATTATAAATATTCTAATGTGTGCTTAGATAATAATGTACAATTTGTGTTCAAAAAGTCTACAAGTTAGAAAATTATTAGATCTGATTCTATTAAATTATGTTTTTCTAAACAGTGTTAGAATTAAAATTGTTCAATGTATGGAAATAATATAAATAATTTAAATGCAACAACGTTTGTTTACAGTGGTAGTTATTAACCAATCTGAAACAATACATTTTATTGTGTCTAAATATGTTGTAGTGATATAAATTAATGCAAATGACTTGATAATAAAAAATAATTGTATTGTATTAATACATAATAGCATACAATATAATATTTATTAGTTAAATATTCTGATTCACATAAACATGCTAATTTTACAATTTAATATTCACGTTTATTGAGGTTTACGATTAAACTATTATTATTGTATTACTCATTGAAAAAACAATAATTATGTTAAAACTATTCAGTATTAAATATTTAAATATTATTAACTTTAAAATACTTATAATAATTAATTATTCCATATTATTATGTTAAATTTACATGTGAACCACTTTTTTAATGTATTATTATTTTTTAAGATAACTACATTTTGTTAGTATTACCCAGTTATATTTTTTTACGTACATTTATACTATATTATACTCAATAAATGATAATTGATTTTAAATATTTTATTAATATTATTTGATAACATTTTACCATCATTCATCATTGTTTTACATTAAAAGGATGTCAGCACACTGTTTTCTTACTCTAGCCGACAAACAACATAAAAAAAAAACATTTGATTCACGTGATAAACATTTTTATTTTTTTATGTTTTTGAGTAATTTTGTAGTAAAACCCTCCATAGTAAAAATTGTTGAGGGTATATGTCATATCAATTTGTTTAAATATAGCCCTAAAACAATTAAATATCCATTCAAATTTACAACAATGTATTTTTACTTTTAAACTTCAATATAAAGTCAAATAGTAACAAAATATAAAACTGATATGTCACTCTCAAAAATATTATCCTCTATATTTTTTGTAACAGGTCATTTTACTCAAGATAACTAAAAAATTATAAAACTCAATTTTTATTTGAATGGTTGTTATGTCTGTTGTGTATATATGTGTCTGAGGGAAAAAACAAATATTTACACCAAGTTAAATACAATTATTTACAACAAATTATATGAAAATTGTTTTTGATTGGGCCATAAACCATCAGGCAGAAAAGTTAGTGCAACACTGATGATATTCTACATGTATTATTTAGTTTTATTAAAATTTTAAATAGCTAACTGAAGTGGCATATATATGGGGGAGATTAGAAAGATATATCTTCCCCAATAGTTTCTTTTTTTTTCAATTTTAAAATTATGTACTTTTTAACAATATACATATAGTTTATAATATATAAATACACATTATACTAAGCATAATATGTATACAAAGAAAGAATTGTATTTATTATATATTTTGTAGTAAATCTTTATTGACGGAAAAATTCTGTTTACAAAATAATCTCCATACGAATAATATGTGTAGTATAAAAATTCACAATAAAAACTGTAGCTAATACAAATTAAATTAAAATTTACTTTCCATAAATTATAACAAAATAAACATCATAACATAATTTTATAACCATAATTAATAAGAGATGCATGAGATCAGACAAATGCAAAGTATCAAATTTCTTAGAGCATCATAATTATTAAATTTTGAACAAGTACCCATAATGAAACCTAGATTTAAAAAAACTTTGTTTGTATTTTATTCAATATGACTCAAACATATTACATAGTTCACAATCAAAAGTAATACATCAATAAATGATTTTGCTGGCTTTATAAAAATATTATAATATTAAGCATATAATCACACTGAATACTAGATTTTTCGATACAATATAACATTGATAAATGTTTAGAGAATGCGCTGTCTCCGTCTTACAAACATTTAACAGTATTACAATTGTAGCAAATTGTACATTCTGATTCATATATTTAACCCTCTTATGTTTAATTTTAGAGTGAATTTACCTATTACCAAATTTAGAAATAAGAATATTATCTAGTATGACATTTGTTTTTTTTAATATTTTAATTTTAATGCGAGTTATGAGTATTTTAAATGAATATGCTCATAACTTGCTTAAGAATTAAAATATAAAAAAACCAATGCTATTGACTAGATTGGTAGTTCAAAAGTGGTGTGTCGCCAAATAAATTGTTTATTTATACTGTCCACACGTATTTTAACACTCAAAGTATAAATATTATATAACATTATTATGGCGTTTTGAAGTGATGGCAAAAATCACAGATAAAATAAAACGATTGTGAAGATAGTCTCATTCTCAATTTACATACAAATTTATAATTGTTGTTTTTTAAAAATCCATTAGTTATTTAAAATGTATCGCCATTTTTATGGATCTAAAGTAGGTTGTCGTCGTAAAAAAGATTGAGAAGCATTGAACTAGATATTATCTAATATTCTTACTTTCAAATTTAGTAATGGGTCAATTCACTCTAAAATTAAACATAACAGTGTTCAATGAATTATTCAGAATGTACTATTACGCTATGTTATGCATTTGTAAGATAGAGATAACACATGAGGTTATGGTGTTCTCTTAATATTTTGCATTTGTTAACACAATCCATTTGAATAACACCAATTATTAAAACTATTTGAATCATCTTGTAAAGGAATCTTATTATCTTCTTATCAATCATGGATAAATCTTTTTTTTTTTATATAATTTGGCACTATCATCAAACAATAGAATATTAGTGTATTACAATGTTGGTGAAAGATGGTTGACCTGCGGACACCTGAGAGAACATGTATAGGATTTGGTTAAAAAAGAAATAAGCCGAAATAATAATGGGTCGAAAAACCCAAACATTTTCAATAATTTATTTATTAGTAACAAATGGTCAACACTACAGAGTGCTTTATTGAAATCAGTGAAAATTGTATCCATTTGGAATCAAGCTGAATAATGTAATTATTGAAAATAGGCAGAGTTTTTATATTGAACATCCCTTACGGAAACTATGTCGTACAGTAGATAAAACAATTGTTTATGATAATGGATATTTTTTATATTTATTAATTTTAAAAGTAGTTGTTACAAAGAGAGTTTCCGTTTCTGACTAAATGAAAAAAAAGGTTTGATTTTCGTTCATGCTAAATCTAGTTCTTTTAAATTTAAAATTATAATGTACCACTAGAAGGTGGTTCTCGTTAACCCTTTACAATTTTTTCAGTTTTTTTATCAATTGATTAAATTTAGTCTTATGCATTTTAGGCATCTATCATACTAGTCTATCTTATAATAATTGTATTATTATAATTATAACTTACAATAGTTTTTTCACAGGTACTGTTTTTAAGAATTTCAGGAACCTCTCTTATTATATGATAAATAATAATGATGATTTCTTAAGACTTAATTGTATTATATATTATTAATTTTTTCAAATATAAATACATATTTTAATTTTTAGTTGATACAAATAGTTATTAAAAATACATTTAATATATGTTTGAACAAAGATAATAAAAAATTAAAAAAAAAAAAAGAAAACAACTTATTTATTTAGGTACCAACAGTCTACTTGACTACTTAAATTAAGTAAGTATATATCTTATAACTTATAGATGTAAAAAATAACAAAAATGATCAATGCAGATGAATAATTTTTTGTAACTTAATATAATGAAAATATTTTGTTTTTATAAGCATTCTAATGACTAAAAAGAAAAGAAATACATAACTTAATATAAAAGAATTTTTTTCATATTTTGAACTCTTTTTCCTTTACTTATCCTTCAATCCGTCTACATCACTGTCAATAACGTTTACCTGAAGTGGTTGCAAATCATCTTGATCAAGTGAGCTAGTGATAGTAGAAGGAGAAGCGTACATTGCACTACTTCCTTGTTGTTGATTATTAGCAATTTGACTATTAGCATTCTTTGAGTTCGCTGATTGGATTTCAGCCATGACCTATTTAAACACAATTATTAGTTGTGTACTGAAGTTAAAATATTTTGTATATTTAATTCATATCAAATTGTCAACAATAGACAATTTAAGTTCAAATTTGTAGTCATTCATAAAATGAATAAATCAATATATATTTATATATAAGATACATACCCGATCATACAAATTTTGAAAATCTGAAAGCTGGTCTTTCAATGATCTGTTTTCCTCTAGCAATGCGTGAATTTGGACTTTCAATTTTAACATTTGTTTAGGATCCTTCTAAAGATGGACATAGATTATTAATATAAAGATTTAAATAGTGTTAACATTGTGATAATGGTTAACTTGCTTCATCAAAATTGAAGTCATCTGTGAATGCTTTTTGATTTTCCAATAGTTGTTTTTCAAGTTCGGCAAGTTTCTTGTAAATTGATACACGATATCTGTTTGTAATATCTTCTGAAAATGTAGATAAAATTTCATATTATTAATAAAAAATTTAATATTTATGAGAAAAAATCGTACAGTTGATTAATATTTTTCTTTAAACATAATTTCGCCCGCCACAGCAAAAAAAGGTCTCTGTTTTCACAATTTTTTTTTTTTTTTGTAAGTTCTCATAACTGTTTTTTGTAATTCCCGCCAAACTGATGTGGCATAAAACAATCAAAGACGTTCTATACAATAAAATTCAGATACTACCGTCTTCAAGGGAACTACACATAAAGAGTTATGACAACTTGAAAAAAATAAAAAAACTGTGAAAACAGAGATACAACCTTCTTCGCTGCGGCGAGCGATTTATTTATATATATTTATTTATATTTAAACAAATTAACATAACTGGCTGTTATACATTTTGAAATCTATTAATGAAACAGTCTTTTGGTTAAACATTTTCTTAAGATAAAATTAATTGGTAATTAAATTAAATTAACAAAATTAAAATTTGGTAGAAATAGCTTTTTTGTATTATTCACATGCAAACTAGATTTTCTAAATTTATAATTCTTGCGTTTTGCAAAAATTTTAGAAAATTTTTAATTTTTATATAGGTACTCAAATAATTACTGAATTGTTTATAAGACATTTCTATTTAATCGTTGGATATAATCCTAATAATAAATTATTATAAAATATTTAGTGTAAAATACCACAGTTTATCTAGGTATATACATTTACGTATACAGGTAGTATCTATGGAAACCGACAAAACTGTTAATTTTAATTGTAATTAAATTTTTTTTATAATTATTTATTGATATTATAACATTAATACATAAAAGTCCTAGAACATAGCAATAAATATTTTTTTATTTGAATAAAAATAGTAATTTTAGCTAGTGTTTGAATATAGCCTATAATAATAATAAATAGGGCACGGATTTCAATAAAAATTTTTTTTTTGTTATTTCTTACGCGATGATTTCCAAGCTACAAATGTGTGTGAAATACACGGTGTTCTAACCACACATTTTTTTAGGACATTTTTGTCCTATTTCTCATATTATGACTAAAAAAATTGACTTCATTGAAATATAAGTAGGTACTATGTAATATAAATTATTTTCATTTTTAACTTAACATCAGGTAATCCGGTTTTAAATTAAACAAGGCTGAAATTTATCTTTACGTTTATGTCGCCGTTTTGATTGCATACGAATGAACAAATTTTATCGGAGTATTTTCTTATTGAGCGATACTCTCGTATCATTTTTTATATTTTTAATTATAAACGTACTAAAAACTGTTCAAATTATTATGAATTTTACATAATAATTTGAATTTATTTAATATAATATATAATATATTAATTCATAGTGCATTTTTTGGGCATTTTTCAGAGTTCTTAGGTCAAAAATATATTTTTTAACAGGGCATTTTTCGATATTTTATAGGGAATTTATATCCGAGCCCTAATAATAAATAATAATAAGTAAGTATGCCCTATGCAGGGACGTATTTATTAGATACGGTGTAACAGAGGCCCCTCTCTACAAATCAAAATGTCCAGAATTTTTTTTAAAATTATATGTTTTATATTCATTTTTGTATATACATTACATGTAATTTGATTAAACTCCTTAAAAAATAACGATTTTTTTCGATATGTTAAACCTTGTACAGTTGTACTTTGGATACGACCAATATAATTAGTATATACTATATAGTGTATAGTATGCATATTGCCTATATAGCAGTGAATCCCGGAAAAAAATCCCCAGACTACAATATTACTCACAACCACATACAACATGAACAAATATTTTTTTTTCGTTTATTAGTATCTATAATTATCATTTACCACATTATTAATATTCAATAACAAAATACGTATATTATATTATTGAAAAAATTATACATTATAAATAATATTTTGTTTTAAATATTATGTGTAATTCAACTTAAAATTTAACAACTTCACAAATATAACATATAAAAATATTTCGAATGATCGATACGTCAAATAATAAAGTTAAAAACATAGTAGGTATACAAAAATATTATACAAAATATAGGTAATAATAATAATTATCTAACAATAATTTATTTAATGTAGGCACGAGTCATTTTATTACACATAATATATTATCGTAATTTAAAACAAAATTTTATTTTTAATATATAATTTTTTTAATGACATAATATAATATAATATAATATACGTATTTGTAATTAAATATTAATAATGTGGTAAATGGCATTTATTATAGATACTAATTAACGTTTAAAAATATTTGTTCATGTTGCATGTGGTTGTGAGTAATATTGTAGTCTGGGGATTTTTTTTCCGGGGTTGTTCGTCGGGGGATTTATTTTCCGGGGATTTTTTTTCCTGGGGATTTTTTTTCCGATTACCATAGCAGTTTGTACTGCAACTCTTCGAAACTCAACAACATTTGTTGTTGTAGGTACTCGTTTAAGACACCTCTTGTCTTACCTCTTGATTCTTCCGACGAGCCTACCATCAATCGCTGTTTCTTGGTAATTTCAAGCAACTTATCGTTGGTGTCGTTGAGCCTCTTATTGTCCTTTTCCAATTTGGACTGCTGCTGTTCGAGTTGTTCAATCGCTTTGCTCATGGTGATGGACAGCTATAAAAAATAAAAGTATAATATTTTAAACATCAGTTAGTTAGTCACGTAATTAAGTATACGATTATACAGGTAATATTTAATGCAGGTAGTCGAGTATACAAAATTGGTTAAAATATAAAAAACATGTAGGTAGGTATTTAACGCTTGAAATAATACACTCGACTCACATCCTTGAGTGTTTCAAAATTTTCCTCTATCTCATTAGAGTTGGACATGATGTTGTCGCCGCCGACCACGACCGCACGAATATTGTATTCGTATGATTTCTAACTTTACAAACGTGTATAATATTATTCCACGAAATATATTTTATTAGGAAGAAAATAATAATATTAGGCGGATGGGATACTTATATGAAATAAAATACTGTTGCAACTGCACTGTAGCCTATTAGATATACTATACCCATGCACCGCGCACGTCTACCCGGAACAGTCGCACGAGCGATAATAACGAAAATTATAATATATACAATGTTCGAGGCGGCCGTAGTAGGTACGTTGCATAGGCCTAAGCATATTATATTATTATTATTTGAAAACAGTTCATGGTTTTTTTTCCCCTCCGTGCGCCTACCATCTACCCACCGCCAACCGCACGGTTCAAATATTCGTCTGTTGCCCGCGCTGTAGGTCCCGCTCTATTATAACGCAGTATACCTATAGACGTATTATAGGCATCTATACTCCTCTCGCCGCACGCCGAATACCGCGTCCCCTCACCGCACTCCGGTACCCAACACAACATGCACGTGCCCCGCCGTGCAGTGACCGTTCTATAATATTATTTTGAATTAAACAATAGTTGGTGCATAAAAACTCACTGCTATATACCTGTGCATAATATTACATAGTATGTACACGCGCGCGTTTTAAGTTATAACCGTGCAGCTATATAGGCATATAGCAATAGACGGGATATAGACGAAACTGTATACGAACGCGCGAGTACCTAGATATTATAATATATTATATACATGCTGCACGTAGCGATGTAGTGACGGACGTAGTCCCCGCCACTCGTACTCTCCAACTATGTTGGCATCGTGTATAATTCTTCGATTCCGAACCCGCCAGATGAGCCCACAGGAGGTGTAAAAATTTGTTTTTTAAATTATATAATATATTCACTTTAAAAAGCGATTACATCATAACATAATTTTATATACATGTACAGCAATAGTATGCTATACAACTGTTCAACTGTAACTGATAATTATTATTTGTTGGTAAATATGTATTATGGAATGGGTTATTCGTATTCTTGAACAATATAATATAATAGTATCATAATATTGGTAGGTACGCATTGAGCATTTAACGTTAAAGTAATCGTGTAATTTGATTACGTGCCATTTAAAAGTTGACAATTAAATGTATTACAAAATTGCATTATTTGTTATTACTGTATTATACTTTATTAGTGCTGGCAAAAGCTGAGTATTAACAAGTTAAAAACTTTAAGTTAAGTAATTTTTAAGTAAGTTACATAAAGAGTTACTTTTTTTTAGAAGTAAATTGGCGAGTTATATTTTTATCCGTGATATGAAGTAGGTAACTTATGAGTTAATTAATTTTATTGTCAAGCTAAGTAAATGTTTTTTTCTTATATAAACCCCATATATTTAAAACATATTTTGTATTGTAAATTGAAAAAAAAGAGTTGATACAGCGAAAGGTAACGAATTCAAAATTGAAATTATAGTAATTAAAAATTAAACTCTATATTACTGCATAACTATGTTTTTTTTAAACGTATATAACGTATATAAATATAAATGAACTTACACAAAATATGTGAAACGAATAAATAAGGTATAATAATATTTGAATGTATATTTTCTAGTAATAATAAGTTATAAGTAATAAGTATTAACTAAATTCGGTCGTACACGTATGAATATGATTATTATTATCGTCGTCCGTGAAATATATTGCAACGCGGTGCTCCCGTCGTTCATCGGGTCATGACAAGCATTACTTGTCGGTGCGTAGCGTTAGTGCGTTACGCATATAGTTAGTTTATGGCATAGTCGATATCGTTATTAAGTATTGTTGAAATATTAAAACGAGGTACAATACCTACGGGTTGCGTACGGGTTGCCTATACGTATAAATGAAAAATTTTATATTTGACGCGACCGTAGCTGAAAATCAGTTCAGTGGGCGCAAAATAATTATAATCTGAACCTGTATAATGCTAACACGACCCCCTCTGAAATTACTAATAACTCCTTTTCTCCTTGATTCTTCGAGGACTACACAATCATTATAATAATTAAAATATTACAATAATATCAACAATATGTATTATTTACATTTATTACTATTTTGAATACCTATTCTAGCTATACTTAGACGAATTATAAGGGCCTCATGAATGTGCGTTTTTTTCTCAAAAACTACTGTTTTTAATTCCAACAATACGTGTCGAGAACTATCACGATTATCATTCTGAAAAAATATTCTGATTCTCCGTAATATGTACGAGGGATCAATCAAGCCACAATTTTGATTTTAATTATTTAGATTGCAATAAATGCTGTTAAATTTTTCTAAAATTTGCAAAATTTCAAACTTAAATATTTAATCAACTAAATACAATTATAAAAATTCCCTCGTAAATGTAATAGAGAATCAGTCGGCCATGACACCTGCGGTACACAGTGTGCTCATTGCTATAACAAAATAAAATTTTTTACGTTTTTAACGTTATTGTGATTATCAAGATTTTTTATTGTAAAAATGGGTTCCACATTTGTCCTATTGGAAAGACAAATTAACACTGGGAGCGCTGTCGACGCCTATCGTACTGATGGTTAGGCGGGTTCCCCCCTGCGTGGAGTCGGAGATTGTATGTATTTTCCCGATATTTCGCATATTATATTTTGCTTTAACGCCTTTAAGTGAAGTGTATTTGAATGTATTTGATAATATTAGTAGAAATTGTCCTTACTTACCAACGTATACAGTTAGCTATAAAAGCGTACAAAGTTTCGATATCAGAATTAATTTATTATAAAAAGTAAAATAACCAATATAAAACTATATCTATACATCCAGAATTGGAAGGATCAAACTGTTTCCCCAATGCTGCCTGTGTAAAATGTTATCAGTGTCCATTCTGATTGCTATATTCTGTGATAGTAGATACAATCATAATGAATATAATAATATATTGATTGGTGGGTATAATAAAGCTATTTATATACCATAATAATATTATATTTTTTTCACAATATTTTTTGGACCAGGCCGAGCTGGGCCTGAGGATAAAATTGATGGACAGGACCGGGTCGAAAATTTACGGCCCTTGCAGGTCTATTCAATGATCGGGACTTAATTCAAGAAGACATTGCGTGACCGCCGCGACCAACGTCTGACTAGTATCTATGGGCTTGGTGGTGAGGGGGCATTGTTCTATGCGGGTTACTACTATTAACGATAATTTACGACTAATACAAGTATACAACGACAAAGCTGATTGCCGAATGTATAATAAGTTGCCTATAAGATGTTCCTTAGAATTCAGTAGTATGGAGGACACTTAAAATAATTTATAAACTTTACATTTTTGTTACGAAAAATAAACTTTGTAAGCGGGTAAGTGGATGTCACTCAGCTGTACAGTAGATTACAATTGGGTCATTGTTATGGATGGTGTTAAATTTGAATTCAATGATACAATATCATTGTAAACGAAAAACGATTCAGAGAGGAGACGGTCAGTTGAATTATAATTATAATTTTATTTGTATTTAATAATATACTTCAGATGTTCCAAGTACGCACGAATAATATTTTTAAAATACCAAACAAAACTAAAATCATTCTTCTTCGTTTAAGTATCTTATTTTGTCCAAATTTGAAAATAAAATAACTATAAATATAATCTAGTTGGGACTTTGGGGTTTCCTAGTAGTTTTCAAAAGCGCAGTGAAAAACAAAAGAAAAACGGTTTTTGCGCAAAATAGGGTTTCAAGAAAATTGATTTTGGTTTTTAGTGTAATTCTAAAACAAATGACCGTTGATACATGACATTTTGATTAAATGTTTATATTAACATTTTCTATATACACTATAACATTTTCAAATTATTTTGACTTGTTTGAGCTGTTTACAGACATTTTCAGTTTCCAATTTTTTTTGTTTTTTTTTTTTTATAAATAATTGATTTTGTCGGGTCAAAACGTGTGCAAATTGAATACAAGATTCTTGATATATTGTTACAACAGCGGACAGCGGTTGAAAAATATTAAAAACACATACCTATGCACAATTTGTTTTTATAAGCGTGTAAAGTTCGAATTTTAACAAAATGTATCAAATTTAAAATTTAAAAATGATTTTGTAGTTAAAAACATATAAAATGTTCAACTTTTGTAAGTAAGGATTGAAAATTTAAAACAAAGTTCCACGTAAATAGCTTATTCTGTAACTAATAAATAAAAAAACACACATCATTGTAAAATCAATACATCATCATTTAAAATACATCGTTTCACTCAGAATTTAAGACTACAAAAATTGGAAATTGAATATGTTCGTTAACATGCTCCATTCAGAATATAAAATTATGAAAATTTTATAATTCCTCATATTAATTTTTTATCAAATAAATCCCTTGATATAGTATAGTTAAAGTATATTTGACCTACATAATTATATTTAAAACTGTGTACTTGTACCACTATTTACCTATATTAATATTAGCTATAGGTATACTATTAAGAGGACGTTATTTGTTGTCTCCGTCTTAGGCACGTACGACCTGCTGTCTGCAGGGGCAGTATTAGGACTCAAATTTCGTACGGGCATAAATATAATATATTTATAAATAAGCTATAGCCACTAGGCCAACATAAACTCCCTAACCCCAATATTCTTTTTGCATTACAGTTCAAATATGAATACCAAAAAAAGTATAGTTTATTATACTTATTTATTAGTGTATTGACCTATTATCAAACTTCTAGGTAAGAACATTATCTGTGTTCTTTAATTGATTTTGTATGGTATTTAATTTTAAGTGAATTATGAGGATGTAAAATATTAATATTTAAAAATTAAAATATCGTAAGAAACCAACAAGAGAACACAGATAATGATCATCGTTGTTAAGTATTTTAGTACTTTATCCCAGAAAACTTAAAATATATTGACAATTGTCGAGTTGTGTTTAAATTATTGATCGCCACCATTCTTTTTGGTTAGTGGTCTAACATATCTGTTGCTGAGCACGGCAAGGTGGAAGGACATAACACAAACTAAAATAATTTAATAACTAAAAGTAAGTTGTCATGGGGCTTGGTGGATATTTACCTGTAATTTACTAAATAGTTATAGTATAATTGATATTTAGCTATTACCGCCTTAATAACTCAAGCCACAGTTACTTTCCCGTACTAAAATTTAATAAAAATATAACACATAAAAGAGTAGGTATGTCATATTTTTCTGTAGGTAGCATTCTACACGAGTACCGAATAAATAATATTACTTAACATTTTCAGGTATTAAATTAAATTTTAAGTGTGGACTACAAGAAAATTAGCTGTAGCAAAAAAGTTCAAATGGTTTTCTACTTGTCATTTTCTTTCAAATTATTTTATACCTCCAATTTATATTTTATAAAAATTAAAATTAGTTGATAAGTGACAAAAAACTGATGTAAACTCTTCAATAAATTTAAATTTAGACTAGTCAATAGGTTAATACAATTCTACATTGAAAAATGTATTTCCAATATTATTATTGAAAAAAGGTGGGTAAGTGGATGTCGCTCTACTGTACAGTAGGTTACAAGTGGGTCACTGTAATGGATGGTGTTAAATTTTAATTCAATGATATAATATCATTGTATAAGAAAAACGATTCTGAGTGAAAACGATCAGTCAGCCTATGATATTACCAAGTATATTTGATGATATTATTGTGAATTAAGTAATTTTTATATAACCTATTTACGTGGAGCCTTTTTTTAAATTTTCAATCCTTAGCTATAAAAGTTTTTTTAATTTTAATATTGGATGCCTGATTGATCCTCATGACGCCAGGTTAGGTTAGAGATTCATGTAGACATTTTTTTTTTGATAAAGATAGACAAACTTATGGATAATCTTGTATTACATTTTCAAATCTTAGATTTAAAAAGAAAAATTTTTATGAATTCTCAACTCAAAATAATTTACTAATTTTTATGATTTTTCCGTAGTCAAGATTTGAACTTTAAATGCTTATAAATAAAAACTGTGACTAAGGATTTTAAATTTTTTTTCATCTGCCTTAGAAATAATAACCTATGAGCCGTCTATTAAATTTTCATGGTTTTTTACCCAACAGATAAAATTTTAATGATATTTATAGAAAAAAAAACTTAAAAAAAATGGAAACTGAAAATGTCCGTAAACAGCTCAAAATAAGTCAAAATATTTGGAAAATGTTACGGTGTATAGAAATTCCCGTTTTTCCTTGATTTTTTATGTCGCTTTCGAAAACTACTAGGAAATTTTTACTTTTATAAGTAACAACTAGATTCACTTTCCTATCAGAAAAGTTACTGTTGAAGAAAAAAAAACACACATCATTGTAAAATAAATACATTCATTGCTTCGCTCAGAATCTAAAATAACTGAATATTAGTAACACGATTTAATTGTCATAATTATTATAGTATAGACATTTACCACTACAAAGTACAAAGTATCTAAACTTAACAATTGAAAATGAAACATATTATTATGACATTTTAAACTTTTTAAATCTATTCAACAAGGTTTAATGTACTGCCTATAGTATATTAATATTTATATCATTATTAAAACATCAAATGTTCATAAAGAAATTTCAAATCAAAAAATGTTTAATTGTTTCAATAGTTGTTGGAATTGAAAAAATAATATTGAAAAGTTCTTGATGACCAAAATTATAATATATTAATACAAATTAAATCATCTTAAAAATGAATATATTTCTACACAATTTAAACTAAAAGAATGTTTTAAAAATTATTGACAGTTTGCATATTCATTAGAAAACAGCAAATCTTAAATAAATAAATTGCTATACTGTTTACTACAAATAATGTACGTACTATGTATATATATTATGTGATTGTATTTAAAAAAAAAAAAAAAATATGTATCATCAAAATATCTAGGCTAAGAATGGCCAACTCTTACTTAATTGAGCATGAGCAACGAGTGTTCTTAAAAATAATGAGTATCTTATGGAAAGTACACTCACCACAAGATAATAAACTACTGTCATAACGTGCTACTGCCCATACCACAATAAGGCCACCTAAATATTTTTGAACTGGACACCTGAAATAACACTGTGCAATGAGTTACAAAAAAATTATGGAAATCGTTAAGCTTTTGAAGATGATAAACCTACGATGTTAAATTTCTTCAAAATTAAACAGCCGTGATAATAATGATTTGCTCACACACAATTCAACCATTTAATTTGACGTTTCAATGATCACACAAAAAATAATTGTTTTTGCTAATTACTAGGTACTTACATGGCTACATAAAAACTGAACAAAAATGTGGAAATAAGTATAAGGTACTAATCATTGGCTATCACACATAATATTATTTTATTCACAATCTTTTTGAAATGTATTGACATATTATAATAAATCAGAGTCCTAATTGTAACGAAATGCATGAAATAGGTAGGTGTATAACAATAATTTTGAAAAATAAAAATAAAATTACGTACATTTTGGCAATTACTGAATCCAAAAATCTAAATCTCGTTTTTCTTGCTTATGTAGTCGTACGTGAATGCGTGATACTTATTTGATTGCTGTGTAATTCGTTATTACTGTAATAAACAACAGTGCAACAATTAACGATTTAACTATACAAGTTCAAGACGCTCAAGTGATACGAGAATAAGACATAAACAAAATATATAAACATATAATATTTTGATTAGGTCGTGAGTCGTGACGACTTGTTCCACAATATTCTTATCGACATTTTTAGGTGACATACTGTCGCATTTAGAGAGCCTCTAGCTCTCTAGTCGCGTTCACCAACGACCGACCGACTGTCTAATGTTTATAATATACCTATACTGCTATTCCCAAGCCCAGAGTTAATATAGGATTTAAATTTTTTTACGCATTTTAACGATTTAAGAATGATGGTGAAATCACAATTTGCACAATCATTTGTGAGTTATCTTATTTCTACAACACATTAAAATATTAAATTAGGATATTAACAAAAAAATAAATAAATATCTGACTTGGGTAATTAAAATATTATTTATTTACGCATCGTAATGAGTATTACTATCTTGTTTTAACTTATGAAAACAGTGGTAAAATCAGAAATGGACGGTCAGACTTAATTTTAAAGTTAGCTAAGTAAATTTGAAGTATTTTTATATACATCCCGAGACCCGGCGTGGCCAACTCGATCACTGCGATCACTCGGATAATTATAATCAAAAAAATCTTTCGCCTTGTTATGTAAAACAACCTTGGATGGGTCTAAGACTTCAAATAGCTAAAACTTCATAACTAGTCTAACCGCCAAATACCGACTTCACCATCGTTATGCACAGCCATTCTTAACTGAAATACCTATGTATATTTCAAAAAAAAAAAATTTTTTATAATGCCGGGTAGCTAAAGTAAATTCATGCCTTAAGTTACTTTTTTACATTAGATGTTCACTTCATGTGCATCAGTAATCTTAATTTGATAAAAATATGTTCTGAAGATACACTACGAAATTCTAAACAAATCACCTACTATCACAACATTCACGCCAATATATATATGTACCTACTACATCATAATATTTGATCGATACATACTAAGTACGGGTATATTAAAATGAAAAATAAAAAGTTAAAAATATCAAATATTGTATAGGTACAAGCGCATTTATTTTCTTCTACTTACCTATATCTTTCTCTGGAAATACAATAACCAATTGTTTTTAAACATAAGTGGGTTTTATATTATAACAGTGATTAATATATATATTAAATAAATAAACTATATTTTATAATAATTTATTATATATATTTAATAGAGAACAATAATAATAATGCAATAATATGCATGTATATTGTATACATATGTATAAATTGTTAAAATAAATCTAATCAAATTACTAAAAAGTTTTCATCAACAAAGCAATTTAATTTATGTATGAGCTACTCACACATATATTTTTTACATGAACTACTTAAATAATATTATAATCTACGTTTAATAAGATATACTAACGCAATAACACTACATCTGTATGTTGCTTGACGTAAAAACAATTCTGTTGTTTGATTTATATTATTTAAATAAATTTACTAGAACATACGTAAATAAAAGACAATATTATATATTTTGATTGACCATTAATGCATAATGCTATAATATTATACTGGCATACTGGATTTTATAATCTGCATTTAATAATCAAACATTAACTGTATATAGTTTAACGTAGGTATGATCTATTAGGTATGTGGTTTTATTATACTTAAATATATTGTTTTTTTAATATGTAATAAATTATTATACCTACAATCAGTACAACCTACATAGATTAAATATATTATATAGATACCTAAAATGGAAGTAGTATCCCGTATAGAAGAAACCGACCAGCGTTGTATGATAGTATACAAGTAGATAGTAAGTTATGTAAAAACATTTTTAAAAAATTTCTCAAGACTATAACTAGCGCAGAAAAAAAAACATTTTTCAAAAATTTTACCATTCACGGAAAATGCTAATATAAATATTTGATGAAAATGTCAAGTCTATGGTTATTAGTTTTTGAGCTTCTCCCAAAAAAATAAAATCGATTTTTTTTTAAAATTAGTTTCGTGTAAAAATTACCACCTTTTTTTGTTTTTCTTAACGGTTTCTAAAACTTGACCCCTCAAAAGTATGAACTATATAGATTCACTTTTCTATCAAAAAAAATGCTGAATCGGAGAATTTAAACTATCCCAAATGTTGATGACAGACAGAAAAAACACACAATCATTGTAAATACAATACATTTTTTCGCTTTGCTCAGAATTAACAATAAAAATAGTTAACAAAAAAATATAGATTTAATATTAATTACTATCATTACGTACTCATCTACATAAATATCATATAACATATTATATATTTATATGTACAAAAATTTCAATTCACACACGATATATGCACCTTGCCCCAATGCAGTAACAAGTTATATTAATTGCTGTTAAAATTGTTCATGATTACACAACTGATTATGCCTCTTAATGATTATTGATTTCTATGCTAATCTGTGTTCCAATTAATTATCAGTTGAAATTATCAGTTGTACCCTATTAATATGCTTTAAATTTTATTTTTTTTTTTAATATAACTAATAGATGGTAAAAAAATATTAAAATATTCGTGCAACATCCCTTAAAAAATTAGTTAAATACGTCTTAAATGTGTGTCTTTCATTGATTCCTCTCCACCCCATTTCAATAAGAAATATGTAGGCTTAAATAATATATTATATTTATAAATATATAGGTGAGTTATATGTATAAATTATTCCTAATACCTTGGAAGCATGCATAACAGAAGTTGCCAAGTGAATAAATTACTAGTGGTTCACAATCTTTGGTAGATCGCATACAATGTATCCTATAACATTAGATAGAATCTCAGTCCAAGTTATTACTCAATAGGTATATTCACATATTATCTATTCTGGTAGACGTATAAATCTTAATTTAGGTAAGTTTTAAACACTGAATATAAAAATACTTATTTACAAACATATTGTAATTTATAAAAATTGCAGGAAGAAAATGTCTATTAAATATTGTTGTGTAATTTTTTTTAAATGTATATAAATAGTTAACATGGATTTTATGCACTAAAAAGTATCATAATATGCAGTACAAATTGTGAAAATATGCAACAAATATATAAAAAATTGGAAATAGAAAAAAGTCTACACAATTAAATTATTTATTAGATATTTATAAATAAATTTGGTATAAAAATAATTTAAAATAAATTTAACAATGTAATTAGGTATACATTGGAAAACAAATAATTATTTTAGTGAAATTGCAAGATAATGAACAAGTTCACTTCCTATTAAAAATGATAAAATTGAAATTAATTTACCGATATGTTCACAGTTATTCTTTATATAATTTCACAATATTATTATACTCCAAAATGTATTATTGTAATTTTCTACTAGACAAAATATTATTTTACATCTGTATTAGGTTTGGAAAACAGTCTATAATTTATCACTTAAATGTGCAATAAATATTAAAACTTGTTAAAATATGCAAAATATGTTAAAAAATGTCTTATCATTAACTTGAAGCTATAACAATTTGTAAAGATTAGTAACAAATATCCAAAAATATACAATTGCATAAAATTCAACATTCTAAAAAAAGTGATTATAAAAATGAAATATTTTTATTTTAATATTATATTTAAAAAATAATTACACGACTGTTTTTAACTTTTGATATAAACAAAAATAATTGATTAAAATAAATTTTAAGGTTCATCAACTATAAATAATTATCATTAATAATATGAATATGTATGGAATAATGGATATTATTTTTACTGAATAAATCTTCCACTAATTATTTACCTATTGAATTACAAAAATTAATTGATTGTGGAAATTCTGTTAACATATTTTACAATTAATAATCAAATAATTATTTTAAGTATATTTTTCGTATTTGTAGGACAAAATGAATTTTGTATTTATATACCACAAAATGTTTGCATTGTAACAGCGTATTTTAAGTTAATAGTTATTCATAGAACAGTGCTTTTTAAACCGCTTATAAATGTATAATAATAGTATTCAGAAACTAATGTTTTATTTCACAGTGAAATCAGTAAGCATATTGAAAATTAAACAACATATGTGAAAAAATACAATACTAGTAGATAATATACTTAAACAATACATAAATACTTAAAAACCATGATACTTAAATGCAAAAATTATCTAAAATTTTATAAATAAATTGATCAACAATATAACTATAACTATCAAAGACATTTAATCATTTATACTAAATGAGTGTTTACTTGTTCTCTCATAATTGAAATACTTAAAACACGACCAATAATTTTTTTGTACATTAACTACTCTTTTTATTGTCTTCTGAGCGTTTTTGCAAATGGGAAATTCCAGGTCTAAAGGTGGTAGAGGATCTCCGAGTAAAGCTTTTGTGCACATGGTCATACAATATGAAACCGCATCTATATTGTAGCCTCCTTCTAAGGCAAGTATGACTTTACCATTGGCTAAAGATGACAGAAAATGTGTGAGATGTCCATAACACTCGGGTGTCACTTTACAACCTGAAAAAATTACAGACATGAATAATTATGTATTTAATTTTCGGCATAAGTAAATTTAATAAAATATTATTTATCTAAAGCCAATAAATGTCAAAAATCAATAGGAGAAAAATAAAGAAATATAAATATTGACATAAGTTTTATATTAAGATTCTAACTTGAGGACCCATTGGTTATTACATAGAATTAAAAATGTACTAAAATAATTAGCAACAAAATCATATTGATATGAGTTAAATGTTTAACACGTCTACAGATTTCAACTAAATCTATTGTCAGGCGAGTGTGTGTCAATGATATAAATAAACTTATTTGTTATAGAATAATGAATATTATATGCTAAGCAATAAAAATATGATTTATTAACCTCCGAGTGGATCCCCAACTGCAGCGTCAAATCCAGCTGACACCAAGACAAGCTCAGGACAAAACTCATAGGCTACTGGTAAAATTATATTTTGCATGACTGAGATGTACTCAGCATCACCCATGCCATTCTAAACAATAAAAAATAAATAATCAAACATTTTTTTTATCAGAATAATAATTTATTATCCAACTTTTTAACTAAAGCAATGTTTACTTTATTCCATGGTATATTAATGGTATATCCTTCTCCACTCCCTGAACCTGTCACCTTATGTGAGCCTTCTTCAGAGCATGGGAAAAATTTTGCGTTCTGGTAACGATGTATTGATATATACAAAACTCTTGGATCTGAACTAAACGCTCTCATTGTGCCATTACCAAAATGTATGTCCCAGTCCAAAATCATAATTCTAATTAAACATCCAGATATAGTGGTAGGTAAATAATATGACTAATAAGTAACACATACCTTTTGAGACCATACTTATTCAAAGCATAGCTTGCAGCAATAGCAACAGAATTAAAAATACAGAAACCACAAGCTATATCAAGTTCCGCGTGATGACCAGGAGGACGAATTACAGCTACGCCTGATGCACTTTCATTATTCATTACAGAATCAACAACCTGTGATTAAAACATTTGGTTTGGTTAATTGTTTCATTACTGAGACAACATATTTTGTAATAAAAATAATTGATTTATGTTAATACTTGCAACAAACACCCAGACGCTAGAGTCGAGACTTTATATGTATCTGTAGTCAAATACACAGAATCATAACGTTTTTCTTTTTCACTCAATTCTGATGGCGACAATTTTTGTAAGTTTAACATTTCATCTACATGTTCTCTAGAATGAGCAAGGAGTAATTCACTTTCTTTCGCTTCCCTTGACTAAATAAAATAAAATACATTATTTTTTAAAAAATGGCATTAAATTATTAAAAAAAAAACAATATATTTGCTTAATAAATATGCTCATACTGGTAAAATTAAAAGCCGATGTGTCAATTGAAACTCATTGTACATATTCAAAATTGCACTTATTCTACCAGGGCATTCTGGATGTCCACTAAAACAATAAAATAATCACAATAAGTACTTACAACTTCCAGTCATAAGATGTGTACATTTTCTTTGAAAAATTTTTTTTTATATTATCTTGTTACATAGACTAAATGTAAACTAAATGTATAAATATGTTATTAGTTTAAAACAAAATTTTTGTTGAAATTTGTTTGTAATTATAAGTAATGTACGATTACTTATAGGTTTATACGATTTTACTACTAACAAGTTTTAAGAAACATTAAAATGAGTTAACATAAAAACAAATAGCCAAAATTTGTTTATTTAGTTTTTGAGTGTCAAACATTACAAAATACCATTAGTTTTATTATTTTATGCCAATTATAAGATCAATGATAATAATATGATAATTTTAACTAGGTAAGCTATACTAGATAAGCAACAAGTTATACCTTTCACTGCTTTCATGTTTTTGGTCCATAATCAGATCAAACGAAACACAAACTTTATTATTTATGTTTAATAATTGAGTCTCTATAAATATAAATTTTTAATTTTAAATATTGGATGAAAATATTAAAAGCACTTATATAACCTCACCAGAAATTAAATGTTGAAGAACTGAAAATTCATCTATTTTTGAGATATCTTGAGTAGGATAACAGTCAGCAGTTGGAAACACACTCAATGGTTCCTCATCGTATGAATACATAGATACTGCCTTGAACGATTGACTTAACAAAAAGTCAACTTGAAAACATTTCCAGTACTTCTGATGTGCAAAAATTACATTTTGTATTGTTTGCATAATACTAAAATAAAAATAACAATAAAAAAGGTATTATTATTTTTTTTTTTTTTTTTAATCGTGCATCTACAAACATAATATTTAAAAACTTTACCTAGTACATGGATTGCTAGTCATATCGAGTGATGGACATGGATCTCCGAGTAATGATTTTAGTGTTAATGCTGCACCTTCCGCTAATGATTTTAAACAATAACCCCCCTTAAAATATCTATGTTAGTAAACATATTTTTTAATTGCTTGAAGCAAAAGTAAAATATACCTCAAGTAAAACAGCAACTCTACCACACGCAAAACCCATAAGAGAATGAACTAAATGAGCATAACATGCAGGTGTAACTTCCATTTCTCCCTAAATACAGACAATGATACACTTAAAAGTGTTTAACATAGAACATATTATGATAGTTACCTCTGGGCATCCTAGAGCAGCATCATAACCAGATGATATTAATATAAGATCTGGTTGAAACTAAAATGAGCAATATTGTAATCAGATTTAAAAGAACAAACAAAAGTATCAATGTAACTTACTTCGGAAGCAACTGGTAATAAAATTTGATGAAAAATGGCAAGGTAATCGGTGTCTCTCATGCCAGTAGCATTAAGAGGTACATTTATATTGAAACCTTGGCCATCACCATTACCAGTATAGTCCCAATCACTTTCTCGCAGATTTGGCCAAAACTGTCCATGTTCATAACGATGAATAGAAAAATACAATACTCTGCAAAAATTAATACATCTCAGTAGAAATAAACATTTAAATAGTAATAAAAATTTAAATCTTACCTTGGATCATCATAAAACATTTGTTGTGTAGATTGTCCGTGATGAACATCCCAATCAACAATTAAAATTTTAGAAACCGAATAATGGCGAAGAACATATTCTGCAGTTATAGCTATATTGTTGAAAAAACAATAGCCACAAAATTCTGATTTCATAGCATGATGTCCGGGAGGTCTTAAAAACAAATTAGACTTACAACTTTTAATGAATAAATTTAATATAATATTTCTTACCTGATAAAAGCCATTCCATTTTGTATTTTGTTTTCACAAATTGCTTTAACAAGTTCTATTGAACTACCTGTAGCTAACAAAGACTGCTTATACGTTGACTAAAATATAAATAAAATTATTAACAGTATTAATATTTTTATCAAAAATAATATCACAAAATATTATATTAGGTAAACAGTATTTAATATAATTAATTATGTTCTTTTTTGATATACACTAAAATTAAAGTTAGCTTACCGGGTGAAAGTAAATTGCATCAAATTTAGAAGACAATGTTTGTAAAAGATCAACCGATTGTGTGTCATCAGTAGATTTTAATATGTCTATTATGCTTTGTGAATGTTTCATTAATAACTCATCATTAGTAGCATTCCGGCATTGTATTTTAATACATCTTTCAATCAATCCTAGCTCATTACATCTGTTGACATTTTGAAATATAGTAGATAAAAAACAAATTTTACAAATGTTCTTCTATTGAGCATACCTTTTAATGATCGATTCATATCGTTGAGGATTTTCTGGATAGTTAATATCCCAAGCACACAAATGGTTAGCAAACTGATCATCATAAATAATTCCAGTACTTTTAATTGACTTGTCAATAAAACTTCTAGCCTGTAATAAAAAAAATGGTTTATTATTTACCTTAGTTATTAATTTTAACTAAATACATTTAGTGTAAATACTGTAAATAACATATTTAAGTAATTTAAATTTTTAAGTGATATATCTTAAATTAGAATTTAGTAGTACCTACACTGCAAATAAATAATAATAATTAAATAATTACTGAGTAAAAATTATGTTTTTCTTTTAATACAAATATTTGTACTTAACCACTTAAACAATATCTAGAAAAATTGTTTAAAAAAAAAAATCAAAAATACTAATAAAATAATATTTATAAACAGATTATTAGAATAATTCAAGTAATAATTACATGTGAAAATAAGCATAAGCGTGTGCACAGGGTAGTCATGGTAGGGACTTGACTACTCAGTGAACATTTCTCCCTCCACAATATTCAATATTATAATGATGATCAATCATTTTATTTTTATTTATAAAATACTTTTTTACTATGGTAAATACATAACGAAATGACAAGGTATGATCACAATTTTGTGATACGCATTATATCTCTATTATCTGAAATATGGGTTTAGGAGTGGGAGTCTTCATCGGCTTTTCATTGATCCTTGATAATATTATATTATTATATATATTATTAACTCATAAATATAAGCCAATCAAATTACGAGAATGCCTCCTACACTATTCTACGTTGACTGAACGAAATTCAGTTTATTGTGATCATACCTTGTTATTTCGTCATGGGTAAATGTAGTTTAGGGAGGTTACTCCATCCGAATTATTTTTTATAACTGTGAATAAGAATATAAGATATACGTATGTGTAGGTGTTAGTGTGATATACTTAATAATTATGTATGACAACCCTGCCAGAAATTTCTGAGCACACTTTACAACAATAATCAATATTCTGGAAACTACTTTTTGTATTGTAAAAATGTACCAATCAGAAATCCGTAGGTTGTATAATAATTTTATACAATAACAAAAAATCTTGATAAAATTGGGTGTAATATTTTAAGTTTGATAGGTACACTAAATATCAAGTGTGATCAATCAATAGATCATTTTTAAATGAATATGAAAAACATAATTTTTTTATTTTACCTATCAACTAGAGATAATCTGTAAAATATTTTAAAAATGTCTCATGAGTCTAAATAATTCGATATTGTGATCATCCAATAAAAATGCTAGTACAATTATTAATTTTTTAGTTACACAAAAAAATAAAATTGAATTAGTTTCGCGTAAAAACTACCACTTTTTTTTCACTTTTTTTTTGTTTTTCTTGATGCTTTAAATAACTACTAGGAATTTTCAATTTTAACCAATGTAAAGTACCAACTAGATTTGCTTTTCTATCAGAAAAGATGCTGATCTCGAAAATAAGAGCATTTTTACTATCCATAATGTTGCTGACAGAAAAAAAAACACACACACATCATTGTAAAATCAATACATTCTTTTGCTCTACTCAGAATCTAAAAAAAAGATTTATATTAATCATTAATACCGAATCCAGTTTTAGAAAAAAATGTTTTATTATAAATAAACGTGGTATTTCTTAAACCCTTTCAAATTTTTTTGAAAATTTCAACAGTTGGTTTTAAATTATTGTGGGTATTTTTAAATACTAAAAAATGATATATTTCTTTAGATTTTAATGTTTGAAAAAACTATCATTATAGTTTATAAGAAACATTATTTTACTTTAAGATTCTGAGCCGAGCGATGAATGTATTGATTTTACAATGATGTGTTTTTTTATTTTTTTTGTGTCTGTTATCATCTTTTAGGACAGTAACAATGCTTAGATTGTCTTTAACAGTATCTTTTCTGACAGGAAAATGAATCTAGTTGGTACTCTGAAAGGAAAAGTAAAAATTTTTTTAGTTTTTCTTTCTATAATTGTCAATAAAATTTTATTTGTTGAGTATAAATGCGTGAAAATGTAATACAAAGCTCCTTCTATATTTTTACAATAGCAGTTGAAAAATATTAAAAATACATAGGCACAATTTTTTTTTTATAAGTATTTAAAGTTCGAGTTTTGACAAAATTTATCAAATTTTAATAATTATTTTGTAGTTAGAAATGTATAAAATTTTCAATTTTTAAATTTAAGTATTGAAAATTTTAAACAAGGTTTCACGTAAATAGGTTATATATAAATTACTTTATTCACAATAATATCATAGGCTGACTGACCGTCTTCGCTCAGAATCATTTTTTCTTATCCAATGATATTATATACTCTAACATTCTTATTGTGTTTATAAAAGAAATGTTTGATTTACTAATTAGTACTTTGGAGGGCAATTTTAGAATTCAGGAAGGTTTTGGGGGGGGGGCCATCAAAATGTTAACCAAAGAAAGCAAAGGCAAAATCTAAAAATCAAATGAAAATGAATGAAATCCTTATTTAATTTTCCATCAAAGATAATAATAAAAATAAATGTTTTGTCTGCAACTAGATGAAGTTTGTACATGGACGATATGCTGCCTGTGAGTCAACATTATAGCCATAAGGTATACATTTGAGTGTATACACATTTAAGTGAATATGGTTAAAATTATATTATAATATATTGTATTATTAATCTGTAACTTAATAGTACTAAGACAACTCACATTTTTAAAATCATCTTGCACATGGTCATACATTTGACGACTTTTCATATTATTTGTTTCCAGAAATTCTTTTTTTCTTGCAGCTATAAGAGCACTTGTAGTGGGTTTTACTTTAATTTGATTTTCCTGGAATAAATGAATAATTACTTTAGTATTATTTAGAGTCTTAAGCTGGGTTACATAAAAAGTTGATTTGTTAAATAATTCAAGAATCTTGGGTCACTAAATTATGTTTAAGAGGACATATGCTCACTAATGATTCGTAAATGTTTACATAACTCAGCATCTCAGCATTAGAAATGCACAGATACCTATCATCTGAAAATGTCAATGTTTATAAGTTGTAATTATTATACTAGCATACATCTGTCCCTGCATTGTGATGAGTTGTATACTAAAAAACTATACTTAAAAATTATTTTTGAAATTTACAAATCACGTTAAAAGAATCTCAAAGATGAAAATCTACAAAACCTCAAGAGACACACGCCAGAAACAAGTAAAGCTAATTACCAACTAGGTGAACAATTATAGGTAACAGCTACACATTTTTTTGAAAGGTTGTAAGCATAAGGTGATCCTACAGTACCCTACCAGCATCCTTACCATTAGTTAAGTCCGTCGAGAGTCAAAACGCAATAAAATATCATTTGGTGGTTGCAAAGAAGTTATGAGACAGTAATAATTATACTGTTGTTAAAAACGTTTAATATAATTCACACAAACATAGTGAGTGTCTCAAGAATAAAATCGTCAAAAGTGTAAAAAAAAAAACCAATTACGTTAAAACTAAAAAAAAAAATGTTTTATTTAAACGCGACGACGCGATGTACTTATCACATACTCGAGCAGACTAATCCCAAAAAATGAGTGGCTCTGCTTATCACCAATAATAGGCCGCGAAGTAAATGGAAACGGGCAACAGGGTAACCGATAACGGTCAAGATTCAGTGGTTCCAAAACATACACTTGGTTATTGTTTCCGAGCAATTTGGCGGTAAAGTACATTGTTATTTTTTTTTTGTTTTTTATGGTTTTGATTATTTGAAGCCCTGTCCCTTAATAAGTAACATTGGCGTACGCAGACTTTTGGTTCCGGGGGTGCACACTAAAAATTAGGGCCCACAATAATTTTGAAAACAATTATAGATACAGACAAATGTTTTAAAGATATCAAATGCACTAAAAATATTTATTTTATTTTATTATTCATTCTAATAAATATTACATAACAATATACATATAGATATACAATCTTATAATGATAATCGACGTTTAAAAGGAACAACATTTTTGAATTCGTCAATAATTGTATTAATTTAATTTACACTTAATTAATAATTAGGGCCCTTGTAGTTTTTGGTGAAGGGTCCGGGGGTGCCCAGGCACCCCTGACACCCCCTGTGCGCACGCCTATGATAAGTAATTATTGAAAAATCAATAAATTACTTAGGTACACACACGACGCACACGGCACACTAATTGCAGTGGAATGTAAACGTGGGGAAAATATATGGAAAAAAGAATTTTACTAACATTTCAATTCCTCCGACAAACTACAAAGAAGCCAAAAATTGCAAATCCATCAAATCGACTTCTTATAATGAATTCACTTGCACGATGTAGCCCATACGAGATGACATTATTATAACATAATATTATTCTATTAAAAAAATATATACATAGTCTTATTCAGTTAATTTTAGATTAGTAATTAAATACTTGGAGTTTGAACAAACCAATTTATTAGGTTGAGACTATTTCGCCGATCGTATAGTTGCGGTAGTATAGTAAATCAGTTTTAATTTTTTCGATTAGTGGCGTGTCACGTCATATTTTGAGAAAAGTGGTCAGGCCCTCGACCAGATGACCTAAAACATAAGGTTTTGGGCGGTTTGGCGCCAATGTTAGCAATATTTTTTTTTTTTATTTGACAAGGTTTATTAATTATTTACAATCTGTATTTATATTAATACAATAAGAAAATTAGATAAAATGAAAACAAAAAATAAATAGAAGGACAGGAGAACAAAGCTCCTAATATATTGTTACAATGACGGTTGAAAAATATTAAAAATATATATTACAGTCATAACTTATTTTAACGCATTTAAACTTTAAATTTTGACAAAATACGTAAACTTTTATAGCTAGGGATTGAAATTTAAAGAAGGTTCTACGTAAATAGGTAAATAAATTACTTTATTCACAATAATATCATCAAATATAATTAGTTATATACCTATCATAGGCTGACCGACTGTCTTCACTCAGAATCGTTTTTCGTATACAATGTTATTATATCATTGAATTCAAATTTAACACCATCCATTCCAGTGATCCACTTGTAACTTACTATACAGCAGAGTGACACTCACTTGCCCACCTTTTTTTATTATGACACCATTTTAGATTTTATGACATTGCTTTTGTTACTTTTGTTGAATCAATGAGTATTGAGTTCTGTATTCTAAATTTGTTTAAAAATGTACCTAATTTTCTTCAGACATATAAAAAAAGATTTTAACTCTTCTTGAAATAAATAGTTTTGTACCTAATCTATTTTAAGTTATATTAAGTTTAGAGAATATATTTTCACAATTTACTTGTGAACCTTGTAATGTATGACGATGTAAATGTGCATGCAAAAAATAAATTTGTTTAAGCCAGAGTGTACATTGTTATTTGTCATTGGATTAAAATTAAAACAACATACAGGGCAATATTTATATTATTGGAGTATAAGCTTTTTTTTTTACTCATATGGTTAAAATTGTCTTCTTAAATATCATTATTTGTAATATTTGTATGTGTTATCAAAGTGTTGACACTAAACCATTTCCAAGAAATGTATTCTATTTCCAATACAAAACCAAAAAATCATTTATCTATAGGTTGGTAATTTCTATCTGCTGACTTCATCCCATTTGTCTATCTATATAATAAATGCTTCAATGATTCACTTACAAATACAGCACATGAATTTAATAGGTATACCTACACCAAATAAACTTATATGTTACGACTTATGGTAGGTATTTCAATAGTTTTATGTGAGATGGCTGTTATAAACATGTAAAAATGTTTCATAACTAGCTTTAAAATTAAAATATCATAAAAAAACAACGTATTAACTCAGATAATATTCTAAATCTAAACGTTGATAATAATTAATAGGTCTAAGGTCAATTCATTCTAAAATTAAAGCTAACATGCAAACTTGTTAACTAGCTTGGTTCTGCCAAACGAAAATTTGGTATGACGTGTGTTGTATAGTAAGTTGTATCCGCTCTCACATAAGTATTTTTATCTATAACGACAACAGACCATATTTATTCTGGGTACATACTGTCCTATGTAATACCTACCTCTATAAAATCGTACAATTAATGTAGTTATGCTTGGGCATAATCATGCAGTTGTATGACATTAATATTATAGGTAGGTAGTAGGTAGGTAGTAGCCAGTAGGTAGGTATACTAGGTACCTTCCTATAATTACATCCCAAATATGAAATAAATATTTTTTCTTAAAGTGCATTAATTGTGCGTACATCGGTATCTATATGATACGTTTAATATTATAATTTCTAAAGTGTATTACCAACAAAGTAATCGAAGAGTCTTCTTCGGTCTGGTTGGACAAAGTTCTTGACATCGTCAGCATTTTTATTATTTTGAAAAAAAAATTTGTTTTTATTTATAGTTTTTATTTTTTCAAAACGACGACGACATATTATTTGCGAATAAAAAAGAATTCTACAAATAGACGAGTTTATCTACAATCAGTATAAAATATGACCGACGAATGAAACAAGACTGTGGCGGGAGTGTACCAAACGTTATACCTACCGGCTACCACTATATGCCTATATTTAGGTACCTATACTTGTATAAATACAAATCAATAGAAAAATAACTAAAAAAACAACGTTAATAAAAAAAAATATCGTACCGTGAAGTTAGTCACACTATAAAAAACAACGTTGTACAGGTACCATATTATTGTATTATTATGCATAAAATATTCACACACGGCATTGCATTGATACCGGTATATGCGATGTAAGGAGGCGAGAATGTGGAACCGCTCCAAACAAGGAAATGGCCAAATACGTCCCGTCCCGCCGAGTGATATTTCCTTAACAGATAAAAGAAAACTTAATACGTGTAAAAATTCAATTCTAAGTGTTTCATATTCACGCATATATATAGGAATATATATATTTGACATATTATAATAGGTAGGTATACTTATTGTGTCGTTTTATAGTTAATAGTAATACCTATATAATTATGATAAACTAAAATACTTGTGTATTAATGTATATTATGAGGTAGTAATAATATTTTGTAGTGATTTTATATTAAGTATATTATTATTCGGTGTTGTATAAAAAATACTCATAATATGTAATTGTAGTAGTTTTCATAATACCTAATTTCTACAGCAATTGACACCTATATGAACAAGAATTATTTGATTCTTATTTATGTGCCTACGAAAAACAGCACTGCTGCAGAAAACCACTACACCCACCTGCGTCCTCCTTACATTATACATTATAATATTTTAGATTCTGAGCGGAGCAAGGAAGCCAGTAATTTTATAATGGTGTTTTTTATTTTTTTATATCCTGTATACAAAATTTCTACCAGAAGGAGTGCTTCGATTTCAACATATAGTACCTTGTCTTTTAGGAACTTAGATCAAGATTGTACTTTAAACAGGTCATTTTTTGATTTTCTCAATAGTTATTTAATGCTACAGGAAAAACTACTGACAAGTTACGAAAAACCGCTTAAAATGGGATTTTAATTTCTAACGATTTGTCTGTCACCGTAGCAATGAATAACAAATTTTAATATTATAATTCTACTTAAGAGGACGTGATACCTGCATGTGTTATCTCCGTCTTACAAGTGCGTAGTATAGCAAATTCTACCCTCAGCAGAACCCGTGTAGCTCCGTTAGTTTAAAAATTAGAGTGAATTGACCTCTTATAAAATCTAAAGGTAAGAATATTATCTAGACGACCTCATGAGCTATTCATTATATTTTAATTTTAAAGCGAGCTATGAGTATTTTAAAATTGTAAATTGTTTGTATATCTTAAAGTACTCATAACTCGCTTTAAAATTAAAATATTAAAAAGTCTATTATGAGGTTATCTAAATAATTATCTTACCTTTAGATTGTATAAGAAGTCAGTTCACTATAATTTTTAAACTAACGGAGCTACACGTGTTTTGCTGAGCGTAGAATTTACTTTATTACGCACTTGTAAAACGGAGACAACACATGCGGGTATCACGTCCTCTTAAAGGCTATAATAAATAATAAAAATTTTAAAAATCCAGACTGATAAACCGTTTCCACTCAGAATCGTTTTTCTTATACAATGATATTATATCATTGAATTCAAGTTTAATACAATTCATTATACATTGTCCCACTTGTAACCTAATGTACAGCAGAGAGACATTAACTTACCCGCTTTTTAATATTTATTGTGTATATAAAACAATACCTAATATAGATGTGTATATCTAAAGTTTATACAGTATGACTCTTCATAATTCTGAATCCATAAGACCATAACCCTTATAGTTAAGTACCTGCAGGTGGCATGCCCAAAAAAATGTAAATCCGGTTGGCTCCTGAAGTTCTGAGTACCTTGCAAGTTTAAGTCTGTTGTAGACTGTAAATTTTGTTTGTTGGTACTTTTTATATTTTATTAATAAGTAAAAAAGCTTATTATTTTTATTTTACAATATTGGACGATACTGTATAATACTATAATATGACTCGTTATATCTTAATATATATAATATATTTCTTCTGTCCATTGTGTAAGCATCCAACTCCTCCTAAACGGCTGCATCGATTTTGATGAATTTTTTTGTGTGTGCTTGAGCCTTGAGTGAGTCATTGAATAGTTTAGATTCACAATTGAACCCAGTAGGCCCTACCCGGCAAGGTGGTTGAGATTTACGTTGGAAATTTTTGTTTATAAATGGTTGCTATTGGTTATAGGAGAAATAATAAAATTAGTAGAAATTAGTATTTATTTATTAATGGTTGTCATTGGTAATTTATGTAAATCAGGTACAAGCATGCTTCAAATCGAATTTTCGCACATTGTCTACCGAGGTGGTTGAGTTGCACTAATAGCAGGTGAATTGCCTACTTGAAATGCTGTCGCACATTGTTCGCGTTCCGACATAGGTAGTAGAATTTACCATCATTTATGGTGGATGAGTGGTTCTTACTGCAGCGAGTTACACCCAAAAAAAGTTGAACAAGGAATCACAATTTTTTTAAGAGTCGTCAATTTTTACGGACAACGAAGTGTGGAGGATCAGATAGTATATTATATAAAATATAAATACTTGCAGATGTTTTGGACTTTGGTATACTGGACTGTAATAGGTATTATGTAATTACTAATTATGTAAATAAGTATACAGTAACTACTAGTGATGGCGAACTTTCCCGAATTTTAAACTAGTAAACTCTCCGTGGTCAAGTGGTCAACATTATATGTTTACCTGAAGGAGTTATAATTTTTTTACTATTTACTATATGATTTATATACTTGACTTTTAAAAAAATAGTTTGTTCATATTATTATATTTTATAAAATTATACAAATATTGAAATATACAATTATAATGTTTAAACGAAGTTATTACAGACTCGGAAGAGTTTAAAATTACCTTGTCAATATAAGCGATAAGCAATGAGCTCAGCTTTCTGAAAAATATTATTATACCTAGGGCCTAGGCGGCTAGACAGTAATTAATAATTATAATATATTTTATCTTACCGAGTTTCTTACACATCTGCTAATTTATGACCCTGTATACGTAATATTTATATATATATTCTATACCTATACATATAATGTGATTTTATTTATAATTCTAGATTTCATAATTTATGTTTAAATAAAACAAATATATTATATGGAATTTGCGTAGGAAAAATATTTCTTACAAAACACGGTAAAAAGTTCAAACATAAAAAAATTAATATTATTTATATATTTAGATAATAGATGGTCTCTACAATCGTTTTATAATCATTCACAACCCCAAAGCGTAAACTTTTTGTATTATACAAATTTCGTTATTACGTCATATAATTACAACAACCAGAAAAAGTAATATTCATAAAATTGTTTTTATAGTTACATTTTTATATTTTTTAATTTGAATTATTAAAATATTTTGAATGTAAAGTTAAAAATCGTTACTAGCTGTTGCACCCACACTATAGACTTAATGACCTTACATCATGAAAATAATTTAAAAATAATATGTCTGGGACATGCGTATTTCATATCAAGTCTGTCTATCAAGATATTAATACTTACAATTTACACAATTGCATTAAAGTTCACAAGACAAAAACGAATACACTACTGACTAAACCGGCTATTTAGTATAAACATTATACATATTACATATTATATGCAATACTTTATAGCAGTCTTAATAATATAGTATAAAAATCCAATTTGTATAAACTAAATGTGAAAGGGCTGTTTATGTACTCGTAAAGTGGAAAGTCACTCCTTTTGCACACCTATACCGTACGAAAAAGCATAACGGTTTTATTTTTTTATTCTAATTTTGGTTTTGTAAATAACTGATCTTCTGATTCAAATTGGTCAAAACTTTTTAGAATGTAGATGTGGCCATATAATAGAATAGTTAATAAATTTTAGATTCTGAGGGAATCGATGATGAATGTATTGGTTTTACAATGATGCATCACGTGTGTGTGTATTTTTGTCTGATATCACATTTAGGTGCAGTAAAAAGCTTGGGTTTAAAAGGGGGTTTCTGGTAGAAAATTGGATCTAGTTGGGGTACTTTGGGAGCAAAAAATGGAAATTCTCAATATTTTTTTAAATAACTGATAGTTTGAAAACTATAGGGTTTTTTTAAATTTTCCCAAGAATATTTACGCACCTTTGTTATTTTGTTATAAATCTAATGACATGAAAATTAATAACTGTATAAGGTAGATACTACATTTTCACCAAATATTTATATTAGAACTTCATAGACCTAGATATTTTTAAAAATATTTTGGACACTTGAATTTTTAAATTTGAATACAATGTTTTTGATAATTTTTATATAAATGTAAAGCGTTCATAATATTTAAAAGTAAATGGTTTTGTAATATATTATTCATAGAACTCATAATTTTCATTCAACCTAAGGTTTGAAAATGTATAATTCAAGATTCGTTTTAAGTCTTTTTACTGGATTACCAGATTGAAAAATAAAGTTTGGCGTAAAGCTTCTTACGTTTTTTATGACAATCTTATTTAAGGACGTTGGATAATATAAAATTTTTTTATTTTTTTGTAATTATAAAGGTATTAACTATTGAAACTCTGAGCATTCTACTATAGTAGATCACCAATAATTCAAGTTAGTACCTACCGGGCACCTGCCTACTTAATAATTAATTTATGTAATACATTATAGGTACATTTGAAAAATGGTTTTTAAATTTATATTTTGAACTAAAAAAAAATCTAACTTAAGTTACTATTTTCACCAAACTAACTTCTAACTACTAATGAAGTTAGAAATTTGATAATTTTCGGAAACTATGTTATTCTAATTTAGTTACTTTTTAATTTCTTATATTAAAGTAACTTAATTTTAGCTAGGTAGTTGAAAAAATTGACTAACTTGGCCAGCTTTGACTATAGTAACTAGTAAGCATTAGGTACAGTATAGCACTCATAGCGATGATATTCCTATACTAGGTATATTAGGACATTAGGTACATCTTTAAAATTCATCGGCTATTTAAATACCAATGTTGTATATAAATATATAATATTATAATTATGTTTTATAATAGATATATAATGAAATCAATTCGTTGAGACCACCGTTCACAGAACACTAATCAGGGAACAGTATAACTTTCAATCAGGTAGGTATAAATTAATGTTAAACAGTTTAAATATAATATATAAGTAGTATAAACAGGTACCATAATATTAGAATAATAAAATCTGACTAATTAGTAACATAAAACATTATATTAATAAGAAATAAAAAATAAGTAAATAGTAATACTATTACTTGTTGATAAAAACAAAGTACAAAGTACAAAAGTAATAAAATATTTAAATATTTAAATTGATGAATATAGCTAGGACGCCAAGGCCACACCACTACACCAGCGTTTGTTATCTCCACCTTACAAGTGCGTAAAATAATACTATTATAATTTATAGCACATAGCAAATGTACGCTTAGCAGTAAGTTCACGTTTTGCTTCATTAGTTAATTGGTCTATAGAATATATAGATAGTTTTATCATACTCAATGTCTCAATAGATACTGTGGTATGAGTTTGTACTTTGTACGTCAGCTTTTTTTCGATATTTAAATGTTTAGCGACTTAGACTTATTGTACTTATTTCAATATTTATTACTTATACTCATAACTTTCTTAAAATAATTGTATTGATGTATCGTACAAAACTGACGTAAAAACACAGTACAGGATGTTATACCTTTAAGTTTGACAATGGATAAATTCACCATAGTATTAAAATTAACAAAGCTGTAAAGTGCTAAACATGAACTACTGAACGTAAATGTTCAATGTTACGCACTAGTAAGACGCGGAAACAATGAAACATATTATTATGGGTGTGGCATCCTCCTAATCACTGTTGACAGTATAAATAATATAATAATATATACTGTGTCCTAATTTCCTATACCTAATGGCTAATACCTTATGATGGGTAAATCTACTATATTATACTTATACTTATCTAATATACTTATATACGTAAAACGTGACTTATTTTAACTTGTGAAGTTCCTACTCAATATTGCTGTATTGGACATTTGGACGTAGGTAATACAAATTTGACGAAAATAACTTACAATACGATAGGTTATAAATTATAGCTATGAGCTAATAATGATATAAGTAGGTAGGTACTTACATATATATTTTATTGTTATAGGTAGGTGTATATATACCTACATATAAAAATATACATCATAATATTGAATATTATGTAGCATATAATATATTAATATGATATTATAACTTTTATCATTCAAATGTTTGACGATCGATATTGTATAATATTAATAATTAAGTATATCCATCCAAGTATGTATCTCTAGTAAGTGTAAAATGTTAAAAAATGCCTTATTGATGTTTAATGTGGTACCACCATAATTTACCGTCGCTATGTCTACATTCACCTACGAATATATTACTTTTAATATAAAATCAATGGTTTAATGTACCTACCTATATTTTGTAACACAGATAAATAAATTAATGCACACATATTATATTAGAACATTTTTTATTTTTTATTCGCAAATGTAAATCATTCCGGTAGATACATAAAGTTAAGATTTATTGTTTTACAGAACTTAAAATTCAAGTTCATTTTATTGATCACAACAATTTTAAAGTATAGATAGATATTCCAAATTAAATATTAACAAATTACCTATATAGCTATTGGCTATATTATATTAAGAGAACACTTCACTCTTTAATCTATTTTTAAGGGATTTAGTATAGGCAATTTTTATGAATGTTAAGAATAATTATTAAAATATCTTATTAAAAATTATTCAAACACCATTTAGTTGACAACTATGTTGAATTAAATCAGTTATTAATGCTTACTGCGTGATTTCAGAGCTGAAACACTTATAATAAAATTGTAAGAGATATATTGAAGTCTTGGAGAACATAACACCAGTTTTTGAATATATTTACGATTTAAGGTAACTAATAATTTATTATACTTTTAGATTCTTTACGGAGCGATAAATGTATTGATTTTAGAATGATGTGTGATATACTTTTTTTATATATTAGATAAGGACTGACTTTTAAATTTTTTTTTTGTATTTCCTGGAGTAGTTTCAAATGATAGTTGGGTGATAAGGAGGTTAAAATGTTGAGTTAGGTAGTTTGCTATTGAATCGGAAAAATGTATAGTAGAGTTTTGCTAATTGAGTGAAAGTGGGTATTTTTAAGTCAGAGTGAAGGGTATTATTGGAAACTTAGAAGAGAGCTTTTGATATAATGCGAATGACTTTCGACTGGTTAGTATTAGAAATTTTGGCTGAGCCCCAAAGCTGTATGCCGTAGGACTGCAAATATCAAAAATTAGTAGTCATATGATAGCAGTAAGCGACTGTTCCCCTGATAATAATCAATTGACCGACGAAATGCAAGACTCACTTTCTATTATTATAATGTTAATTTATATTAAAATTATTTAGAAATTATTGTGAAACACTCATTTTTAGATAATTTGAATTTTATTATATTTATTGAAGTATGATTGTTGTTTATTATTATTTATTACTATTAATGTTAAGGACTTACTAAAAATAATTTTTTACGTCAGTCGATCCCCAAAGAAAAATATATGTCATTAGTTGATATATTTTATATGATATCACGGACTTGGATTCATCAATCAACAAAAAGTTTGGCTATCAGTGCTAACCCAGTATGGTAGTCATAATATTTATTTAATGTTTATTGTATAGCAAACCATAATAATAATATGTACTACCTATAGGCTATAATCCTGTTAGCATTATTTTAGCCTATTCGTCCTACCAATTTACAATTTAAAAAAATATATAATATTAGGTATGTTTAATATAAACTAATAAAAAAAAAAAATGTAGCCAGTGACTCGATATCAAATCCTAATTAATATTTTTGAAATAATAATATATTATATTTCTAATATAAAAACATCAATATAATATATAAATTGTTTTTCTCTGGTAGATATCACTATAGCAGATCGAGATGCCGAAATGCTGATTGTCGATATAATATCATAAACTAAGATGTACAGGACTGTATATCGAAAAGTGGGTGGGTATGTGGGGGGCACAGTCAGTGATTGTTACGAGTTTTCTTTGTTTGGAGTTTATGAGAATATATTGTCAACCATATAAAAAAAAAACAAACTAGCATAGATGCTATAAATACAAAATACATTTTCAACCATATAGCAAAGTCAAATTAATGTAATATATTCATATTTTATTTTCTTTGTTCATGTTTACAACCTAGTTCACACTTCACATAATATGAAATATTAAATTTAAATCGTTTTACACTGTACAGTGTACACGCATACTTTATTATAGTTAATTAAATATTGTACCTACCTAATAATTGTTTTGTATAAAAATTACTAACACGGTAAACAAGTAATAACTGTTCTGTTTTGTTCTGTAAAAGTAGGAAGCGCATTAAAAATGAATCAATTGTTTAAGCGCCGAAAAATGGTGTCATTTCCGAACTGTGGTCTAAAATTGTGTCGAAGGTTAGCAACTGCAAACGTAGGTACTACAGTGAAGTTTTTGTATAAACTCCATTCCACCAATGACGATATAATAAATAATTATGAATTATTCGGGCCACTGGAATATTATAAGCTAAACGAAGCAGGTTGGTTCAGTGGCGTACCTGTGAATAGTTCAACAACATACTTTAAATTTAAAAGTTCCAAGTACCTACCCGCGATTCTCAAATAATATATTATTAAATGGAGGGGGCTTCAGCGTATCATGTTTTAAGGAGTAATATATAGGCAATTCACATGACTTCAACATTTGGGCTATGTTTATGTGTGAGTAGTAAATTAACATTAGTGTGTGTTTTAGGGAACCGCAGTAATGCAACGCCGGATAACCGCCGCCGGATGCAACACTCTGACACACGCACGCAAATGTCAATACTTCGTGAAAAAGGAAATATATTCTTGTTTGTATAACTAAAAAAACTTCTAAAAGCGGTATTAAATTAAACATACTTCCTGAAGTTCGGTTGTAATTTTGAAAAAAAAATGATTGAATTTATTATCGATTACGCATTTTAGGAATCACTTTTTTGATTTAAAATCAGATATACCAAAAATAAAAACAAATGTTATGCAATTATTTCATGGGATTTTTGGAAACCAATTTTAATTTTAGTCTATTAAATTGAAATAGTTATTTTAAAAAACCGTGTTTTTATATTTTGTAAGATTTTTTTTTTATAAAGGTAGAAAAACTAATGAGGAATCTCGTATTTAATTTTCAAATGTTAGATATAAAAAGAACATTTTTTATGATTTTCCAACTCAGAATAATTTGAAAATGTTCGTGATTTCGACGAATTTTATCCTATTTAATGTATAATATGTACCTATAATCGTATTCAAACACAAACAATTACCAGCCTGTCCAGCCTACAGTTTTTACTGGTCCTATTTACAAGTAATAAAAATTACTTTGTGAAGTTATGGAGGCCGTAATGGTTGTTGTTAAATCATGGAGGTAAAAATAATGTTTTCCAGTCGCGCAGTGTAATCAATAAATTTACATCGTTTCAAAACAACTACAAGCACGTGGTTTTCGATAACACAAGTGTTCGCGACGGGTGATAAGAGACCGCATAGTAAAAACTCGACTCGCCGTTTTTGTGGAGCGAATTTTTTCAGTCGTTGTTTATTATTCAATTATATAATAAAAAATGGCTTGGACTTACGATGCGATAATTGGGTTCAGCAATGGAATGTTAAAAGGTAATATTTTAAGTTATTTGTTATGCTAAGAAATTTGTGTAATGTCGATTTTGATCGTGACCAGTAAGTGTACCGGTAATTTAAAATAATTTCTTAATATCTAAACTCTTATGAGTGCGAGGAAATTAGTAATTTGTCGTTTAGGATTGTATACATTATTTAATTAAGTTAATGCCTTGATACTAAATAGTTAATAAATATAACTAACCTGATCAGTTAGCGTTCATACAGGCGACAAGTATAAACCATACTTTTAGGATGTGATAGTATTTAAATATTCATTGTTCAGTCAACAAAATTAATACTGCATAATTTATTTAAAATAACTACTTACTTAATTTTTACGATATAATAATATCACAATCAGTACAAAAGATCAACAGCAATGTCAGTAACTAACTATGTTAATGAATTGAGTGGATTATCTTGATATTTGTTTAGATAAATATCATGTCTGTCATACTGACATATAATACATAAATTAAGTTAGTTTTAGGGATGTAGGATTGCACCATCAGTGTATCAGTGGTGTCATTTCAATTTTTAGTAGCATGGGGTAAAAGTTTTGACCAGCTCATATAATTGAGCAAAAAACTACTCTCGTCGATCGCAAATTAATTTCCACTTTTTTATCTCAATACAATTCTCATCTTACTAAACTAGTTATAAAAATATGGTACCTACCTCAATAGTGTCGTTTTAGATTTTTATTTGTGGGTTGAACAACTCAAATTACAATACTAAACCTGACTGCTGTAACTGAAAAATCTATAAATATTAAATACTATCAGAGATTTTTAAAAATTACTATTTACTGAGAATGTGTTCCCAGCCCTTCCTCCCACATTGGAATTTTAGAAATATAATTATCTGGGATTACAATACTTTTGTTGTTGTACATGCCCGCATACAGATCTTTGTAAATGTAGACATAATATAGGCAGAAATAATATTATTGTATTCGTAATATGTCATATACTCATGTGTATATAATATTTATCATTTTCCTTCATACACCACTTAATGTTACATCACATACACTCCCTGCTTCTATATATTCAAACTTAAAAACTATACATTTTCATTATTATTTTTTATAATTTCCTAATGCTTCACAATATTATTTATTTTTTTATATTTTCTCAAAATCATAAAAAAATATGTTTATCACCAAAAGTCAGACCATTGGTTGTTTTAGTAATTTATATTTAATGTTGACTGGATGCAAAATTAATTTCTATTCAATTTGCAAGTTGTATGTACCTAATTAATTATCTTTGTTTTATTTTAAATTTACTACTCATATTTAGTAATTAAGTATGCATCTAGTCCTTGACACAACAATGATTGTTGTTTAACATCGTAGGTACATGTTTATTATTATTAATATTCATTGTTACTTTAATTTATAGTAAATATTTGATAAATAAATCAAATATTTTTTAGATTTTGTATTTTTATCAATTATATACCTTTGTTTATTGGTATCTTTAAATAAATACCTAAATAGTAAATATTTATCATTGAGGATTTTCCATATATTTAAGATAAGTTTTATTATTTTAAGTTAACTTAATGAAAATAAAATCGACATAGAATTATTTTACTGCACATATACCATAATTATTTTTATTAGTAAGAATTGTCTACTAAGTAAATAGGTAAATTTAAGTATCTAATACATTTATAAAATTTTAATTAATAAATTATTATTCTTATTGGTTATGGACAATTGGACGCAAAAAAAAAATATAAACATGAACTTTTGTTGTTATTGAGATAAGTTTACAACTGGAAATGTTATTAATATTCTATTGCTATTTAGATGTCTAATCAAGTTAATAAGTTTTTTAGTTTTAAAAATAAATAGTTAGATTTATTTACTAACAATAATCTTAGAGTAGCTTAGGAGATTGTTAAAATTTTTGTTTAACATGTTTTAAAATTGTTTTTCTTAACAGGTGTTGAACTTAAAAAGAACAAGTTTAAATACACAAATTTATTGGATGCATCATTAACGCTAAATAACCTTGGCTTTTATGATGAAAGCAAAATTATAATAAGCTCAAAAAGAAAAATGTTATTATTCGATTTGAAAAATAAGAAAATGTCTAAGAAATATCTCATTCAAGAATCAGGAAATATTATTGGCGTATTTAAAAAAAATAAGTAAGTATTTTATCATAAATATTTTGTATTTTATTATTAATAATTTATGTTTTATAATAAGTGTTTTAATTGCTGGAGTGGATAATGGAATGGTTGTGGTTAAACCTATCAAACAAACTAAAATTGTTTCGGAAAAAATAAGCACTGGATCACATTTATCATGTATTAGAGAAGTTCTTACATTAGATAAATTTGCAACAGGAGGAGATGAAAATCCGTTAAAAATATGGGATTTAGAAACGGGAAAGGTTGAATTTACTGCTAAACGTGTAAGTTTTAATTTAATTTTTCTGTTTCTTTTAAATATGTTAAACCTATTTACGTATTTCGAGTTATAGTACAAATTTTGTTAATAATATGTACCTACTTAATAATATTATTCCAATAGTTTTAAAGGTTTCTATTTATTTTGTTTTTTTTTTCAGCCTAAACCAGATATGCTTCAACTCAAATTGCCTTGTTATGTGTCTGATATTCAATTTTTTAATAACAATAAAGTAGTAGTTTCTCACAGACATGGAGTGGTAAATATTAATTTATAATTTGTTTAAGTATAAACATTTTTAGAAATTAAAGACTAAAAATAAACTAAATCTCGTAACTTAAGGCTCCGTCAAACAGAAAGCGTTATTTTCACGTCGCGTAATTTTGTAATTTGTTATAAAGCGACGTTATTCATGTGCGTGAAAGCACCATGCTGACGAGCAATTTACCGCTTTAAGGCGCGTTATAGCGCATTCTGTTTGACAGAACCTTTAATTGAAGCAATCCATTAAAACAAAATATTTTTTGTATTTTCTATCAATAAAATCATATTACGTCTTAACACATACATATAAATACAAATTAATAAATGTGTTGGTTAAATTATACAATTTGGTAAATACTTAAAGTAAAATTATATTTACAAGAAATTATTTTCATATTAAGTTGTTATATTATGTAGATAAGAATGACTGAAACCTTGAGAAAATCAGTGTAAAAACCCATAAGCTTTAAGTTATGAATTAATTGATGAAAATAATATTTAAAAATGTTGATCTTATTTGAAATGTTTTAATTACTTTATACTTTTTACTTCAAAATATTTAAACAAGGTTAGTTATAAATAAATAAATTTACTGCATTATATCCACTGTTAAGTATCTAAACAAATATATAAAGAATTAATCTTAATTATATTTAGTTAATGTAAAACAAATTTTAGACAGGAAATATAACTAAACATTTGAAGTTTAACCTCCGGTAGGGATCATAGTAATTAATACTTTTTATTTACTGACACAAAATTTTTATATTGCAAAGGTCTTTTTTCTTAAGTACAAAATAAAAAACTCCTAAAAATAAATGCATGTTCACTAAATAAACAAAGACAGAGGCAAGAAATGTCTGTAGCTTAAATCAATCTAAAGATTAGGTATTACTTAATACCTAGAATCTAGATAATGGTTTATGGAGAGCTTTATTCTCTTATAGCTTAATATATGGTGGTAAGAACTGGCTATAAACTTAAACTAAAATAATTTATAAATTAATTATATACCTAGTACCTAAATAATAATAATATAATATTTAATCAATGGCTACCATATAAATGATAAAAAATATTTTTCTTAAGCTTAAAATAATTTTATGCAACCAATGGCAACAATTTATACTGCTTACAAAATCCCATGGAATGCCTTTCCATGCAAGGTTTTCCCAAATTTTCTAATTTTCTGGCAACTTTTTCTATTTTTCTTTCTGTAAAAACCTCATTTGGAATATTAAGAATGTTTTAAAAAAAAAAATTACTCAAATCAGTCTAATAGTTCTTGATTGATACGGTTACCAACAGTCAGCTTTTGATTTTTATTAATATAGATTATCAATTATTTATGAGTAATTTTAAATTTGCTTCTAAATTATAGGTTGATTTACATGATCCTCTGTCCAGTCAAAGAAGACCAGTAGCATCTTGTAAAGCAGAAAACACAGGTTTTGTTAGCTTAAGAACTATGCCAGATTACAGTGATTAGTAAGTATATTATTAAGTATTATTTATTGGTATGACTCCGAGTACCAATTAACATAAAATAATTTTAGCTTATAAGAGCAGTTTACAGTTCTATATTAATAAGTACTATATTCATAGTATTCTGAGGCATGTGCTTTAATTTAATATTATGGTTAACTCTCGTAATAATTAAAAATAATAGTTTAAAAATGATGTTTTATATGATGAAAATGTTAGTATTTTTATTTAGTTTTTGCACAAATCTTTGTTTTTTTTAAATGTTATTTGTTTCATTTAATTAAAATAAATATAATGTAATGACATATTTAATCTTTGTGTAATAGATTTAAATGTAGACTGAGCAGTGCGTATTGTCTTCAATTAAATTTAACTAAAATATTAAATTTATAGTAGTTTGAGTTAGGATAACCCAATTTTTTAAATATATGATCATAATATTATATTTAAAAAAAAAGTTAAACTGAATATGTAATTTTATTAATTAAAATTTTAATTTTAAATATTAAATGCTCAACATTTTGAGATAATGTTATTTATATACATAATATGTCAAAAATGTAGTCTTCTAAAGTATTGAACTTTTTTTATTATTATTAAATACTCTTATTCTTTATTTCTATTTCAATAAAAGTTTATATTGTTTTCTTTTTTATTTGATCCACTGACTTTATGTTGAAATAAGTTAAATTAACACGTTGAATGCGTACTGACACCATTTGGCGTCATGAGGATCAATCAGGTTATCTGGATTAATAAATATAAAACATTTCTGAACATTTATTGTTACTTCTAATATCAGTTTATACTAGTAATTTATTTGGATTATTAGATATAAAAAAAAATTATGATTACTTGTGATGTTAAGTCATTTTATTTCTAATTATTTATTGAGTCTTATAGTTGATTAAAAAGTATTTATAAATATTTTTAGATAAACTTGTTTAATTTTTATCATAATTAACAATAATAAAATATACATTTATTATATGTAAATTTAATTCTTCTTGTTTATTATTTACATGCTATTTATTATGATAATTTTAAAATTTGGAAATGTAGTTAAGTCGCTAATAGCTATTTATTAAGATATGTTTATAACTATATTATTTTCTGAATTGCAGTGAAGTAATCGTAGGAACATCTAAAGGATCTATATTTCATTATGACTTCCGTGGAAAATCCACATTACCAGTGAAAACATTTAGAGGAAGTACTGGTTCTGTAAAATCAATATCCTGTATTAATTATTTAAACCAAATGCATGTAATGAGTATAAGTTTGGACTGTCATTTAAGAATACACAACATGAACAGTGGTGCCCTCACAATGCAGGTATTGTTATTTATAATAACTATATGATAATCTTAAAATGTTTAAGATTTTTATGCAAATCCAGCGTTTGGTAAAAATAAATTTTTTAAAGAACTTTAAAAAATAATAATCGTAGATACTAAATACATAAATGATATATCATTAAATGTTTATATTAGCAATATTTCTATATACCATTTATGAGCAGGCATATGAAAATTTCTATTTTTATTAATTTTTAAAAAAAATTTATGTTGATAAAACAATTTTTGCTTGGTCAAAAAACTTGAAAATGTAATAGATAGTTCCTCGTAAGTTTTTATTGGTGGAAATAAGAGAAAAAGTCGAGCGTAAACTCACAATAATTTTTTATGAGCATCAGAAGTTAAAATTAACTATATTTAACATAATTCATCTAAGTCACAAACATTTGCAAATAATTATTTTGTTAAGAAATTATAAAATGTTCAATTTTTGTAGCTAAGGATTAAAAATTTAAAACAATGTTTCTCATAAATAAATCATACTGTACTCAAATAAATTTAAAAAATATTTTAACACAGTTATTTTTTATAGACATTTTGGATGAAATTAAATAATCAAATGAAGAATAACAATTTTAGTTATTTTGTTGTAATTTAAAAATATTATTTGTGGGTATTTGAATCTTTTAACATAAATTATTACAATATTGTATACTGTGGATTTCAAATGCAATTTTTTTGGCAAAAATAAATTTAACTTACAGTAGTACTAATGTCTAATAATAAAATAAATTACTTTAATTACAATAATATTATAAAATTTACCTAGTTATGTTATAGACTAACAGACTGTCTTCGCTCAGAATCGTTTTTCATATACAATGATTATTGAATTTAAATTGAACACTTCCATTACAATGACTAGACACCTAATGTACTGCAGAATATTTTCCACTTGCCCGTTTTTTTTTGTAATGTTATTATTACATTTTAACGGTTATGTTGTATATTTAATATTGCTTTATGCCACAATCCTACTAGAGAACCACTCATTTTTGACCTTATATTGTAAGATTTTTCCTCCGCCACCAAACAGTTTCGGCAAAGGGATGGGCGGCATCAACTGGTTTTGGTCAGTGCGTGGCCTGTTTTATCGTTATATTGTTATTTATGTATACAGGGTGATTGATTAAGCGTAAAACACTCATTATCTCAAAAAGTATGTAATGTTTTTGAAAATATTTTTTTACATAGTTTCAATTTGTAAAAAAAACAACGTTTTTATTAAAATATCAATTTTATAAATATTTTTTATCCTTATAATTTTTTAAGTTTTTTACTTTTTTGAGCGACAGCATGGAGTTTTAATTTCATATTCCAAAACAGAATATTTTTCTAAGTATTTTGATACATAAAAATCGAATTTAGGACGAGTAGTTTATGAGTTATAAGTATTTAAAGTTTAGATGGGTGGAGTGGAGTGGTATGGGGTTACCCCGCAAAATGTTTGTCCACTACTCCGCTTGTCTAAACTTTAAATACTTATAACTCATAAACTACTCGTCCTAAATTTGATTTTTATGTATCAAAATACTTGGAAAAATATTCTGTTTTGGAATATGAAATTAAAACTCCATGCTGTCGTTCAAAAAAGTAAAAAACTTAAAAAATTATAAGGATAAAAAATATTTATAAAATTGATATTTTAATAAAAACGTTTTTTTTACAACTTGAAAATATGTAAAAAAATATTTTCAAAAACATTAATACTTTTTGAGATAATGAGTGTTTTACGCTTAATCAATCACTCTGTATTTTCATAAATTATGTGTTAAAACTTCAAAATTATTAATTATTTAATAAATGTTATTTGTTACAGGATTATATAATTGCTAAGCCATTAGCATTATTAAGCAAGCCAGATGAAATTCAAATTTAAAGTTCTACATTTTTAACTTTGGTTTAACTATAAATATTATTTTACTATAAATATACATTTTTTTTTAAATTTTTAGTCCATTATTGTATTTAATATCTCTTAAGTAGAAACTGAATCAATTCGATTAATTTTTTTAATTAAAATGTAAGTGGTAAAATGTTAATTATTATTTATTAGGTATAAATAATTTTTAAAATGTATTAATGCACCTATTCCATTTGAATTAAAACTATTATTAGTAATTATAATGGGATTAGAAGGATTTATAAATTATCAAATGATAATATAAACATTTTTTACGTGTCGAGTGGTAGAATGGGCCACCAAGTATCATGTTATTGGCTGTAAGCTTGGATTGAATAAAACAGTGTGGTCCAACCTTTTGTAATTGGAGGGCCAGTTACACATTTATAAACACTAATAGGGCTTCCAATGAATTTTTTTAATTCATTATATATTAACTCTAAAATTATTAAATATATGTACTAAATAATTATGTCTTCCAAGCAAGGTAAAAAAAAATCCACCCCGGCTTCAATAAAAAGTTGACTATCGCTGGGTTTCAATTTCATTTGAAATTGTTATGTTTAGTTTGGTGATTGGTTTAAACTGTAAATAATTTATTATAATGTTCTTCGAATGGTATAAATGAAGAATATTGGAAGTGATTATTTTATTCAAAAATACTTTTAGAATCGAATCCCCCCTTATGGCTTATGATGCCTGGAGCGTATCATATTTTAAGGAGTAATAATTAGGCAATTCATATGACAAGAGCTGTGTGAGTAGTAAATGAACACAAGTGTGTGTAATTATTTATCGTTTTTCACTCTCACATGCGCACGCACAAGTCAATACGTCACGAAGAGTCAAATATATTTTTGTTTGCATATGTAACTATAAAAATTGAAAACTACTAAAAGCAGTAATAAATTAATCATACTTCCTGAAATTCAATTGTAATTTTTTAAAAAAAAGTTAGAACTCATAAGTTTCTAAATTAGGCTATTTAGAAATTACTTTTATAATTAAAATTTGAAGTTCAAGAAGTCGATTTTCTATTTTCAACTCTGAAGAGCTATAAAATTAAGATATTTTATTTAAAATGTCGTGAATAATTGTAATAAAATTACATTTGTAATTATTTTGACCACATTAGATTTTAAATAAAAAGAGTGATTTTTAAATAACCTAGTCTAGAAACTTATGAATTTAACTTTTTTTTGGAATTAAAATTGAACTTCAGAAAATATATTTAATTATTATTTTGTACGCACACTTAAGTTTATTTACAACTCACACATTGACACATTCCAAATGTACATGTATGAATTGCCTACATATTACTCCTTAAAATATGATACGCACGAGCCCTCTTAAAGGGATTCAATCCAGTCTGTGTTTTCTACCAAAATATCTAATTTCCAACAGTTTACCCAAGGTATGGTTTTGATGTGGGATATGGGAATATCATAGTAATGTTAATTTCATTACAATTTATAACTTTAATATATTAATTTAATAATACAACCATGTACATTTTTAAGACTTGTTATTAACACATTAATAATTATTCTTATAATTTCCTCATTAATTTTTTTGTGTAACCTATCACAAGTAAAATACTTTTACAAGTATTCAACTAATTACTATATACAAGTATATTATAAATCAAAACTAAAATTATATTATCAAAATATTTAATGTTCATGTATATTATAAATTAAGTTTATTTAAAACAGATTTTGATTATTAGTAGGGCTAGAGACTTATAGGAGTTTGCTTGTTTTTAATATCCATTCAAAAGGCAAAACATATAGCTTAGTGATATAGAAGTATAATACTGAGAGTCTATAGTAATTTTTTTTCCATATTTTGCATATTTAAATATTTTACTGTATTTCACGTGTTAGTACATATTTTATTATATTATTCTCTTTTAACTGCATATTTTACATATATTTTTAAATTAGAAGTTAAATTTTCTTTACATTGTTAAAAAATAGTTGAATGTACCTAAAAAAACATTGAAATAAATTAGTATGGATTGTGTTTTCCTTGTCTATAGGACATTTATATTTGAAATTATGAACTAACAATATGCTTTTATTAATTTTAATCGTACAGTGTTTTACATTAATACAACTATTAATTTGGATAATAATTTATTAGTATTTATTAAATTAACTATAGAAAAATAAAGAGAAAATGTATAAATGGAATTATACATATTAATATTAAGGGAAATAATTGGAATTATTATTAAATGATTAATAAATATTAATATTACCTTATTTTTTACAACATAAATTAATAATAATCTTACCAATAAAAATATTTTTCTGATATATAGTGTACCTAGTAAAAATATTTCGGGAGTTTTAAAGCATATTTTTAAGGTTTTTTAGGGGAAGTCCTTAGCCCTAATTATCGTATCTATAATTAATGTAGGTAATATTGCTGTTGTCGAAGCATTTGGTGAATTGTATTCATTAAATAATAAAATTGAACCTGATAATTCATGATTGAAAAGAATTAGGAGGGTTTGAATTATATTTTAAAACAATTTGAGATGTTAGGTATCATGTCAAGTTTTCTGAATAACAGAAAAAAATTATGAGTATAGTCTTACAAGAGCGAGATTAATCCAACAACTCGTATATTCTATATTATGTTTACGTACTTAGATTTTTGAGCTGTCTAGTTTTGTATGTCTGGTGAAAAAGTAGGTCCAAGAATCAAGATAATGTTATCGTGAATAAAATTAATGAATAGGTTCTAGGTTCTGATCATAATACAAGATAGCTCCAAGCCTCCAGAGGTTATTTTTAGTATTTTTTAATTTTAAAATAATTTTTAAAAAAAAATGTAAATTTAAGATATAGGCATTTCACATATAAAGTGATTTAAATTTATTTATATTCATATAATATATCAATTAATTAAAATATTCAAGTATATTATCAAAAAAACGTTAGTAGCCAGCAGAAGTTACTCTGCTGTTTAGTAGGTGTTGGTTGTACCTAGTAATTGAATGGGGCACTGTAATGGATTTATTACATTTGAATTCAATGATAAATCCTTGAGTACGAAAAACAATTATGAAATTTCTGTCTGTCTATTTCTAAGGATATTTTATTAAATATTTATTACTATTTATTTGTAGATTATGATTTATGATTCATAGAAAAACCAAATATTTGTCAGGTAAATAATTCAAATATTCCAAGAGATTACTAAAACCTATTAACAAAAACTGAATCTGAATGTTGTTTATAAGGCAAATAGGTAGTAAAATATAGTAAAGCCGGATTGTAAGGATTGAAATTTAAAGAAGGTTCCACGTAAATAGGTAAATAAATTACTCGAGAAATTACTTTATTCACAATAATATCATCAAATATAATTGGTTATATACCTATCTTAATATGCTGACTGAGTGTCTTCACTCAGAATTGTTTTTCTTATATAATTCTTTTATATCATTGAATTCAAATTTAACACCATCCATTATAGTGACCCACTTGTAACCTACTGTACAGCAGAGTGACACCCACTTGTACACCTTTTTCTAATTTACACGGATTTTTCATATTTCAATGTACTTTAAGGATTCATTCATTTCTACTTATCTTCAATTTAACCAACTTTATCTGTCATGGAATTTACTGATTAATTTAAATATTTAATTCCTAAGATAAAAAGATGTATGCCATTTATAAAATAAATGTAATAAATGTACTTATGATAAGTGAATTAATTTTTTTATTACCTAGTATAGATATATTAAGTTTTAATCAAATACTTAAGATATTATATTATTATGATATATTATTTGAATATTAAAGTCAAGTGCAGTTAGACATTTTTTTATTATATAAGTTGCAATTACCAAAGAAAAATGACAAGTGGGTAGAACACTTTTGTTGGATACATGAACTCCTAAAATGCCTATATCCTGTCTGCCACTGTTTATGTCTTAATTACGTCATATAAGAAATGTCAGGGGGGCTAACATTTTATGCATCAATGTGAGAAAAGGGCTTGGTTACCACACAGCCAAAATAACTTTATATTTATATATTTTTTTTTTAAGGGGGGGGGGGCTTATGGTATATTTGGTGGCTAAGCTCCCCCCATTTCTGGCAATGCTTCAGGAAAAACTAAAAGGGCCTCTAAAATATTTTTGAACCGGGGCCTCAAAATTGTAATTGCGGCACTGTTTCCAGCAGTTTTCAAAATCATCGTGAAAAATAAAATAAATTAAATTATAGAAAACGGGAATTTTTACGCTAAATCAGATTTTTACATAATCGATTTTGTTTTTTGGTTTAATTCTAAAACAAATTACTGTAGATAGTAGATACATGCAATTTTTGCTGAATATTTATAGTAGCATTTTCTATGGAACGTAACGTTTTCAAAATATTTTGACTTTTTTTAAACTGCTTACAAAAATATTAGTTTCTAAATAATGATTTAAGTTTTTTTTTTTTATAGATGTCAATAAAAATTTAACCGTTGGGTGAAAAAATTTGAAATTGTTACTATAGCAGTTGAAAAATATTAAAAATACATAGTAACAAGTTTTTTTTATAAACATTTACAATAATGTAAATATTATTAACATTATTAAATATTAACAATAACAATATTATTAAATAGGTACATACTTAAAATGTTGAAACGATCGAATCCAACAACTGTAATTTGTGCTCAACATGTGTTGATTTTTCTAATAAATTCAGTGGTCTTTTAAAGAACTTCCGGCCAATAAGGTATAGCGTGAGGGCTTTAATAATCTTTCAAAAGGTGGAAGAGATGTTTAGGATCTTTTAGAGGATAGCCGTGGAGATTCTAATGCTATAAAAAGAAGCGGAGAGGGCGAGATATGTGACCAACACACAACAATATTGTCAATTTTTAGTTCATTATTTTATTCATCACTTACATAATTTATTAATATCAAAATTACTTTTTTGTTATTTTTCTCCTTTTATTAGAAAATTCGGGGTTGACGTACCATTTATTAGCAATATTTAAAGCATTAGCTTTTGCGTTTTCATATTCATTTTTAAATTTTTCCGATAACTATCAATTTAAAAATAATGTAAATAGATTATAATTCAATACGAAATAATACAATCGTGTTCATAATATATTATATAATATTTTCACCATGTTATTTATTTTTGGTTGTCTACAAATATTTCAATTAATAATATAAAAGTCCATCTCAGCACATTATCTAATATGTGCGAAATATGATATGATTTGCACTTTTACTCCCTTCAAGTCCAAGGCCCCGGGGCATTACTGTGCCTTACCATTCCATAATTATGCCACTGTAGCCAACACACAGAGGAATTAGAACGCAATTTCTAGAACGACGGCCGGCTTGGAAAGCGTACTAAGACATGCATGAGTTATCTAGGGTGGCGGCCTTTGCTCGGTTCAAGAATACTATTTCAGGATAACAAGTGGGGATTAATATATGGTGTGAGGGCTGGTAAGACCAGGACATGTGCCGTCTGCCTCCCATAAAATTGTGTTGAGATTTACGACCGCCGGGTATATAGATATATGGAACCTGCATATACACACTAGCCAAATGCTAAGGATGGCAGATTCTGGTCGTAACTTTTGGCTTTTTATGATGTACCTACCTGTAATTTTGGTTTTTTGCTCCAATAATTGATGTTGCATAGGGGAAAGTATTATACAAAAGTTGTGCACTCCTATAATATGATATGGTGTTTATGAAAATAGAGGGGGAGTAACCCCTAAATATCTATGGTATCTACAATCACAAAATATAACCTATTTCCTCTACATTTTGCGTATTAGGTACATGACTTAAAATCGTTGGCTACAATATGATAATGTTAAACATTTTATTTTGTTTGGGTTTTATGCAATATCTGTAGATAGTGAGAGCGACGACAAAGTATTAAAACAAGTAGTGAAAAATTGTATTATTATTCTACTAATTAAAAAATGAAGTGGACCTATTCAAACCATTCTTAAACCATTTTTAACCTAGGTACCTACTTAAGATAAATTAATTATCAGTCACAGAACCAAGTACAAATTATTGTACAATGAAAACAATCGTTTGTGTAGATTATGTAATTTTAGGTTTTACGTACCTACCTACCTTTTTTTTAGTTGTATATCTTCAGTTTCACAATGATCAACAAGTCGGTGACTGTGTATAGTCTGTTGAATCGTAAGTCTTAGGCCAGTAAACGGTGAGAAAATTCTGTGATAATATGAACGTCAACATTTCTAATATTTTTGAAACGTGGTGAACCGGTCCACATACTGAACTGTGCGTTCAAATGAGTTTTGTATTTTTAAGGTTTTTTGTCACAGGTAACTAAAATCGATTTGCAGCCTTTCAGTTGGAATGAGTAAAAAAAAAACCCAAACGCAGGTCACTGTGTATACCATACATTACTACATGAGAACAGGACGCAGTGGCAATGTGGCATGAAGAAAAAGTGTAACCTGCGGGGCAGTAAAATTATAAATACGTCTCTGGACCATATATGCTCTATGATATCCTTTAACACGCGTATTAAGATTATAAGTACCTAATAGTTTTCCGCGCCCATTCAGTATTAAATATAACAAGAAATGACAAATAAAATATACGATTTTTTTACAATACATATATATATATATTATATATATTATTCAGTTATATTTTATTTCAAGAACAATTTGTACAGTACATAATATAATAATAATATAAAATAAAAATACGAATACCCGTTCAATACAACCACTTGGGCGTTTCTATTTTACAATGCTAAAAAATTAACAAAAAATGGTCGTGTGCCACTCCGTTAAAAAGATTTTAATTTAGTTACATAATATAATAAATCTAATCACCGCAGCAGCACACATACAGTTAGGACCCAGCTAGGTTTCTGTTTTCCAAACGCGTTACTCGTCGACGCGATTTCTATTCGACTGCAACATTTAGTGTATGGTTTTCAATATACCCACTAAATATTCCAAATAACAACGACACGTGACTTTTTTAAATTGTTAATTCTATTTGATACGAATTAAGTTAATTACCTGCAAGGCCGTGTAACTGGGTTACATCGAGACAAATGCCAGATATAAAAGATATTTAGATTGAAAACAGATATTTGACGTCGCCAGTCAACTTGTAATCATCTTTATACGTGTATAAAATTGCGCGGGAAACTAAAAACCTAATTCGGGTTTTGTATTTGTATTGAAACGAAAAATATATTAAATAATTTTAAAATTACCATAAAACATAATACATTGTAATATTCAATTGGGATAACTTTATGCGATTTATGTATTATTATGTTATACACAATATATACCTAACATGTATTATATTCAACCACTTACGAAATGTATTTGGCATTTCAATTAAATCAACTAGGTAACAACGATAAAAACTATTTTAATCATTTGTACACACACACATGTACACCTATTTTTTATGACATAAAATATACCTACTTACATTATAGTGATTATTTTCAAATCGATTGCACACGCCAATATTGTATCGTTACTCGTATATGTATATAATTGCGGCGAACTATTTGGCACACTTCGGAAACAAATTTATCATATACATATATAGACAGGTATAGGTGATATTTATAATACTGAAGTTATCCGTCATTGGTCAGTCAACCTATGCGGTTTATTGTGTTATAAGTTAAAAGCATGGCCGAATCAAGCATAATTTTTTTGGGGTGGGGTCAGGAGGTTGACTCGAGTTGAAGACAAAAGCAATATTAATGAAAAGTAAACGTGTCATTAGTACATCATGTAACATTGCAGGTAACAGTCTCAGTCGATCTAATGAATAACGTGTAGCGAAATTCCAATAAAATAAAAATCGAAATTATGAAATCTATCGATAGATTTTAAACCAAATTGAGCCAAATTTGAAGATAAGAATATTTTTGGGATGACTATTATTTATTTATGTTTGTTTAGTATAGTGAAATATTTTAATTTTTGATAGAATATTGTATAAAATATAAGAAGTTACAGCGTTTTACGTTTTCTTACGCTATATTATAATATTATATAATTACTTGTGCCATATTTGTTCACTGCGTACGAGTAAGGTAGAATCGAATAATAATCGTGCCAAAAACAAAAAAAAATAGATATAAATGAGATGTGTCTGGCAGTGCACAGTTATGTCTGTTATCTGGCAATAGCTTCAAAACAAGGTATGACTAATATGATATCCATTTATTGTTATTATTTTTAAATCTTTTAACATTATGATTCATATAAGTATGTGTACCTACCTACCAACATAATTTCGACTAATTATTTTTACGGATTTTCATACCCATTAGCAGAATTATATGAGAATGACTACGACATTATACTTTTGTGTTAGCGGTATGACGGGTAAAAATATATCATTGTTTTTTTATTCCAATGCCGTAGTTTGATAGCTGAAATCTAAAAAAATAGTCGAAATTAAATAAAATTGTCCCACAAGTATTGCTAAATATAAATAAATGTTATTAATATAACCATCTAAATATTATGTATGAGACGCGCATATATAATATTACCTACACAGTAGGTACAGAAAAGGTAAAATGATCCACAAAATAAGTAAATTGATTTATTAAACGCATTTGATAGACATCAGGCATTTTAGAAACCAAATAAGCCGAACCCAGTAAAAAAAATAAATGTTCACTAGACGATGGCACATAATGTGTTTTGGCACCGGAATTAAAAAAATTCATTTTTAGTACAAGATCAGCACAGAAAATGTAGCTAATATAGGTGGGCTTCATATAGTCACCATTTTAAAAAGTAGAAATAAAACTTTCATTCAATCACTACAGTGACTGTAAAAAGTTTTGTAAAATGCCCAATTACGAATTAAGTTATTATTTATTAATAATTATTATTATTCACTTTTTGCAAATTGTTAGCGTGCTGTGAAATTGGCCGACGGGCGCGTTCGTTGGTTCGGGGCACAAATTGCAGGCTCGCTGAATACCTATTTTTTTAGTATAATACGTTTGACATTATTTGAAAAAAAATGAAAAAAAAACGAATAATATTCATACTTATATATATAGGTAATAGGGTTTTGTATACAATTTATGCCATTTTGTATTTTTCGTTTTTATAATATATACCTATTAATACCTAAAAATATTTTAAGGTAGGGTACTGCTATATTAATAGCTAACTAGTACCTATATATATAATATATATTATAATAATTAATAATCATAAATTCATTATGAATGCGATGCGGCCGAAGTTTGTGGTATGGGCTGGAGCATTTGGTGATGGTGATTGTGGTATAGGTGACTGAGATGATTGTTGTTATTGTTGTTTATGTTATTGTTGTTGTTGCTGTAATGGTGTTGGTGGGGATGATGGTGATGGTGATGGAGGTGGTGTGACGGATAGTCGGACGCAAACATTTCCGTGTCGGACGATGGGTATCCGGCCACCACCGTGGCCGTGGCGGATTTGAGAGCCGCGGCTGCTACCACAGAACTCATTTTCCCACCACCTGTGGACGAGGCCACGTTTTGGTAACACATGGACTTGACACCGTGCACATCAGCCATTTCATAGTTTCTGCTATCTGAACTGCCTATACTCAGCAAATCACTGAAACAAAAATATAAAAAATTTGTAAATCAACAGCATAAAATATAATATGGAAATAAATTTATCCTATCGCGATCGTTATGAAAAAGGTGTGAAAATAAATAAATGTGTTCATTTGGAGTGGTCTGTAGATGAATTTGATAATATAAAACTGCGCAGCAATAAAATAAATTATGTTTATTCTTGTGCGCGACATATTATTATGAGACATACAATATTATTTTGTCTTTACTGTACAATATACAATTCGTTCCTCTGTAAGACAAATTACATTAAACCAAGTATTTTGCGTTTAAATAAGTACTAATTGCAGTTTTATATAAAATAAATGTTATAACTGCATGAATAGTAGGTAGCTAATATGGTAATGAATGAGAGTTGTAAATTCAACGCTCTCAAATTAAAAGTTTCAAGTTGCCTCGAATAATATTTTTGAATTACAATATTGAATCTTTGTTTTAATATCTAATTTTGCCCATATTTGAACTTTCAAAAGTATATAAAAAAAATCATGCTTAATTATTTTTTAGATGGTTTCAGAATAAGCTACTTATGAGGAACCTTGTAGTAAATTTTCAAGCCTTAGCTATAAAAATTAAACATTTAAAATTTATGAAATTTTCGCGGTTTTGACGAATTTTGTCAAAATTTGAATTGCGAATTCTTATAAATAAAAATCATACGGATGTAATAGGTATTCAATAAAAACTAACGAGGAGCCTACAATTTTCAGAGCTTATGATCAACCGAAGAATTTTTTATTGATGCTTAGAGAAAAAAAAATCGAAAACGTCAAATGTTTATAAATGGTTCAAAAAGAGACAAAATATTTTGGAAATTGTATCACGTGAGTGGAAATTGATAACATATATTTAGTAAAATTTGAAGTGCCTCTCATCTATATAGTTATTTGTTATTGAGTTATACAAAACAAGAAAATCGATTTAGTGGAATACTGGATTTGTATAAAAATTCAAATTTTCCTAATCTAAGAATCTAAAGATTCTGACAACTCTGCTCCGATGAATTGACTTATGGACTTATATGTGTGTCAGCTTTTGGAGCAGTAAAAGTGCTTTGATTTTCTACATCAGTATCTTTTCTGGTAAGTTTAGGTGTAAAAAGTAAAAAATGTCTAGTAGTTTTCAGGAAAGTGTCTGGAAAAACCAAAAAAAAATTAAGGAAATCCTGGGATTTTTACGAAAAACCAGTTTTTACAACATTTTTTTTTTTGTTTAAAAGTAACCGTAGATTACACCGTGACTTTTCAACAAATGTTTTTATGTCAATTTTCCATACATGATAACATTTTCAAAATATTTTGACTGTTTTTTGTCAAAAAACGTGAAGGTTAAATACAAGGTTCCGCATAAGTTGTTATTAGTATAATTAAGAAAAAACGTTGAGCGTTTTCGTTAGTAAATTTTTTTGAGTATCTAAAATTAGAATTTTGACAATAACGTCAAGATCGTGAAAATAATTGCAAATTATTAAGTAAATATAAAAAATTTTTTGATTTCATAGATAACATTTGAAAATTTAATACAAGATACCTCATACATTTATCTACATTTAACAAAAAAAAATTAACGGGAAAGTTTTATTAAATTATTAAATGTTTTAAGATACACACAAAAAACTACTAATAATACTACTACTACTATTATTGTAAAATCAATACATTCATCGCAGCGCTCAGAATCTAAAACTACAACTTAGGATAATAAACAAATTGAATTTGAATACCTGCAGTAGATATTCAAAAAATAAGTATTTCAATATAGGAAGTTACAAGTTTGCTGTATTAACCATAAGTAAATAATTATCTTAGCAAACAATTTAACAATGAAATTATCTATACAAATAATCTTATTTAAAATTATATGTTCATTAGATAATAATACTCAGAAATTGCGTATTGTAGTTGTAGTTATTTCAAGATTTGGCTGTACTCGATGTTTTTGGTATCGTTGTTTAGTTTAGAGAGAATAAACAAATTCATTCGATACACATATTATTATCTTGCCTATGACATTCCAACATAAACAATAGGCCATGCGAAATTGCGTAATGAAATTTATTATCTGTTAGGTATATTTATTATTATTATTTATTATTATATAGGTAATGGTAAATGCTAGCCGAACATGAATTGTTTCTCGACAATCAGGTGAAAATATAGGGTTATAATTTACAACTCTGCAATTTTATTGTATAATGCATTATAATAGATACGCAGCAAATTGCCAATGAAGATCTCAATTTTTATACTGCCATCCCCCTTAATTGTGCTATATTATTTTTAGTCCAAAGTTATTATTTTACAAATTATAATGTTTTATGGAATTTTTTAATTGTTTAGTTAAATATTGTTCATTGTCTATGTAGGTATTAGTATATTAATATATTTCTATACTTTTAGGACTTGACCAGTACCTATAGCACTTAGCACAAAATACGCATTAAAGAATTTATTAATTATTATTATTATATTATATTATTTATGTTTTATCATTGATATTTTTTTGAAAAACCTAAGGAATAATTAAATAATATTTTATTATAATAATGAATTTTTCGAAATAAAATATTAGTGATAAATTGAAAAGTTTAAACAATTAATGGAAAGTAAATGAAGTAAGTACCTATTGAGTATTATTATTCGGATAAATCTGTGGAAATTAGTAATAAATTTATTCTCTGGGAACATTTTAGTTTCAGATAATTTTAATAAATAATAAGTTATTATTATAAGTATTAACTAACATTTTACTACCTAATATTAAATTACTCTATTCCAATATTCCAAAATTAAAATTGACCAATTAGAATCGAATTATTTCACAAAGAAAAATTACGAACAATTAAACTTATGAAATTAATTTTGTAAAAATTTGAAAAATTAAATTATATTTTAAAAAATGTCATCAAATGTCACGGTATAACAGGACCAAAGCATTACAAGTGCTATTTCACCGATCAGTTTTCCATGTGCTGGAATTGGGTCGGTCGTGTGTAGCCTAAATATTATGCTGGTTAGTGGTTCGAGGCCCCATCGTTTGTCGAAATCTGTCCGGTATTTAGTGAGATGACCTCGGACGAAAAATATGATTTTGTTTTAAATATAAAAAGATAATATTATAATGTTTACCAATCTTGTGGATATAAACTATAGGTCTTAAGATATGCTTAAATCAGAATTCTTAGAAAATACGCAGTTAATACAATATAGTATAATAATATTAATACAGAGTTTTTTTTTAACATGAGGAACTTAATTTTTCGAAAAGTATTAACATTTATCAAGTTCTTCTTTATAAAAGTTTTTGAATATATTAAAATCTAGATTTTTATATTATTATACCTATTACTTGCTATTTTTTTTTATCATTATCTGTATATTTTTAAGTACCTAATTACTTTTTAAATAACAATATACATTTTTAATTTTATATTTCAAAGCGGAATATTTTTGTTATATATGTAAAAATGTAATTTCGATAAAGTAGTTTAGAGGATTAGAGGATGTCAGCACAGTATTTGTTTTCTCTCTTTGACCCACGTGCAACATAGCAAATTTTACGTTCATAATAATGATTATAATAATATTAATTTCTCAAACTAGAGTGAAATAACCTCTTATAAAATTTTAAGGTAAGAATAAAATCTAACCAAGGCATCTCATAGGCATTTTATTATATTTAAATTTTAAAGCGAGTAAGAGTATTTTAAGATGTACAAACAATTTACAATTTTAAAATACTCATAACTCGCTTTAAAATTAAAATATAATAAAACGCCTATGAGATTCCCTAGAGAATAATTTTACCTTTAAATTTTATAAGGGGTCAATTCACTCTAGTTTGAGAAATTAATGTGATTATAATCATTATTGTGAACGTAAAATTTACTATATTACAGGTGGGTCAGAAAACTAAAACAAACAGTGCGCTAACATCCTCTTAATTATTTATTATGTAGGTATACGTTTATATTATTCTAAGTTCAAATTATTTAGAATTTAGTTGCTCGGAGTGTATCGGCACAGACCACAGGCTTACGGGTATTGATCCACTTCTCCACTACTCTAACCTTTAAATATTTTTAACTAATCAACTATATATTTGTTTAAAATTTTATTTTAGATACTGAGCGGAGCGATGAATGTATTTATTTTACCATTTTTTTGTTTAAAGATACTTTTTCTAGTAGAAAAACTACTCCAACTGTCAACTTCAATGGAGGGTTCTGGTAGAAAATAGGATCTAATTTAATTCTACTTCGGTGGGTCAAAAATAGAAATTTCTAAGTACTTTTTAAAATAAAAAAAATATACTAAAATTTGTTAACATTTTAATATAATTTCAAGTTAATAAGTGCTACTATAATGGGTGGCTTTTTATTTACGCAACCCCAATAATGATATTTTTTATTCCCTTTCACACATACATATATTTATTGTACTTAATTGTACAGATTGTATATTTCATAAAAATAAAAATAATTTTTTGAATATTATTATTTTTATTGAAGTAATAAATGTTTAGTAACCTATTTAGGTTAGACCGTTTCCGCTTCTATCGTATATCTACGATCGTCGTTTTTCATCGATTAGAATGATTGAACATTGATTGTCATTGAATTAAAGTTGAACACATCCATTATAGTAATGACTTTGGCTCGGATGTTGATAACATTTACATATTTTTATGGTATATCATAGGCGCAAATTGGCCAAATTTTTTGGGAGGACTCAAGCCTCCATCCCCATAGGCCATATTGCTTAGTACTACAGAATATAAAAATCAGTACTAATTACTAGATTTTGAACTGGGGGGACTTGACCGACATTTGGGGTGACTTAGTCCCCCAAGTCCCCCCTTATTTGTGCCAATGGGTATATCATAGACAATAATTTCCAAGTTTAAAATGTGTTTCAATAACATAAAAATCTATATTACAAATTTTTATTTTGCATTTTTTGCGTTTTTTTAATTTTTGTGACAAGGTAATTTTTTGAATTTTTAAAGCATTTTTACTTTTTTTTTTAATAATTGAGAGAAAAATTACCAGTTAATAAATTCTTTGTTATCAGCTATTCTGTTATTCAAAATTTATAAATATGAATATTACCATTTAACTTAATTTAATTTTACCTTCTATAAGAAAAATACTAACAAAATGTTTTGTTGTTTTCTAAATTAAAACCAGTTTTACTAACTTTAATAATTTCAAGAGCGTTTTTTAAGTATTTAGTTCATTAACATAATCTATGACTCTATACTCACCACTCACCTCTGACTGATTATAGGTTATAGCAAATGAAGATTCTCTCTAGTTTAAATAAAATGTTGGTCTATTAATTGTATTATATTTATTTTATTACTATCTTATTATTTTATTATTTTTGTTGTTATTGTTGTTATTATATTGTCTCTATCATGTACAAACTTGTTTTTGGGGCTTCGGCCTGTTAATGAAATAAATATATAAATAAAATATACGTTATAAGTTTACAACATTTCATTAGATATTATATAATACAATAATATATGTCCATTTTTCATTGCTTATAGATAACAAATATTTACTACGTTTTAAACACATGACAAACACATTGTAGGTAGTATAGGTACATTCAAAAAACAGTCTAACTGTAGTAACTGGTACGCGCAAAGAATGTTCATATATTAATTTTAAACAACTTAAAATAGTAGCATTTTATTCTTCATGAGTAATCGTTCTGTTTGATAATCGTTTAAATAAACTAATGCTCGTATTACTCGTTTATGTCTGTTTTTTGTATATATTTATAATAATTTACTATTGTAATTGATTATAATTGTTTTAATATTTATAATCAATGATATTGTTTTCATTACTTTATTAATATTATAAGCTCCACTCCAGTACACACATTTAATTTTTACTAAGAGTCAGCGTAAACACATTTTTTATGAATAATATAAGAGTTGTGTATGAGGTGTAAATTCCTATATGGCTGTATAATATATATATTACATTATGGTATTTGATTATCATTCATTAAAAATGTTATAATGTTAACGAACTATTTATGCCTATTATTATATCTACATAGTATATCGTACGTCATTGTACGCTTGGTTTTTTTTTTAATGATTAGATACGGATCGATAAAATGGAATTTAAAAAAAATTAACAAATTTAGGTTAATTATTAATGGATTCTAGTAATGCGTTTTTTAAGTACATTTTTTTGATCGAATCGTCAATTTCGGGTCATTAACTTATAAACCTATTGATCTTCGACCGTCTAACTTCTTAAGTTCGGTAAATTAATGAATAGATTTAATTCAAGTAATCGATTTTTTCATACATTTATAACATTATAATATTATGTTACATTAATAACTATAAATAAATAAAATGCTTATATAATATAACTTTAGAATATCAGTTGTTACAATGTGTCAAAGAGTCACAGAACTATTCGTATACATATTGAGTTTCCAGAGGCGATGTTTCACCTGGATTATTGATTTAAAATTTAATTATGAAAATAATAAATATCGTTATAAAATTGATTTAATAGGAAATTTATGGTTATGACAATATCCGCCCTCTGCGTACACCCTCCCCCCCAAGTCGAGCACTGTTTAAATGTATAAAATAAGACAAGATTGATATTTTTTTAAATATTTAAAAATTAAATTAATTTACTTGTATATCTATGTGAACTAATATTTTTGATAACGAGTCACAGTGCAGTGTGCTCAGAGAACACTAATACCAAAATTCTGAAAGAATTAGGTATAGTTTGAGCTGTTAGGATTAAAATAATTGAAATCCTGTAAAACGTTCAATTTTCTAAACTTGTAAAATAAGTATAACTCTAAAAAAAGTATAAACAATAAATTGTAAATTTTCATATAATAAATATTAACGGATAATATCAGTTTCCAAAGTAGAATATTTTTCTTACAATGTTTATGTATTAGATTTAATAAATCTAATACAAAACGAGCAGTTAATTAGTTATAAACTTATAAGTGTTTAAAGTTTAGATGAATGATTTTGTACTTATAGTAGTGATACATATTTTGCGTGGAATCCATTAAGTATCATTCCACTAATCCACTCCGATCATCATATTTAGAGTTCGAGATTATGATCATATACTGTTAAAATATTCACCCGTGCACAAGTGTGTATGGTATACATAATATTATGAACTTATAACAGGTTATAGGTTACGTGTAACAACCCGAAGAAACAGACGTAGCTTAAAAAACACTTTTCATCACACTTCATTAAGATTTGTTGCATTTTTATCATGAAATAATATTAATTATGTACATCAAATTTAATAAATTACCTATTTTAATATATTTTATACCTTATGCCTGTGATAACATAATAAATGATAATTATGTTTTTTCCTGGCTGTATTATCAATGCAAGTCCAGAGTTTTCTATTACTAGTGTTTTACATACTCGTACCAATATATTATACTATACTACAGAATCTCGAGCAACTCTATATTAAGTACATTTACATTAAATACTATTAATGATGATTGTAATGTGTAATTGAAATCATTAACGCAGTATAAATCATATAATATAATATATTATATAGTACATAGGTATAGGAAGTTAGTAATACCAGCCTTGTATTTTAATATTCGGTACACTAACTATAACTAGTATTTTCAGATTGTATACGTACATATAATATTATGTATACTATATTATAGCACATACGATGTAATAGTATATCCATAATCCATGTATAATATGTATTAGGTATATTGTATAGGTAAAATATATATTTAGGTATATGCTATATATGCTAGGTTTATAATTTTTAAATACAATACACGAATATACAATGTGAAGTATGCATCTATCTATATGACCTACGATTGAGAGGCACAAAAACTATTCTTGAGGGTGTCGGTGACGGTTTTAATTTGAAAATTATATTTCATATTTTAGTTGCTATCTAAATTATATAACTTATCCACTAATCTACTGCCCGATATGTATTTTTGTACGGTGTATTATATCGACAAAAATGACTTTACAGGAAAAACTCCTATGCCTCATTGTGTCACTGTTGATTGTTAAACCACGAAATGTGTTCTAAGACATGGTTTATATAATTTTCTTATTTGTTTTGTATTTATTTAGAAATATATTAGACAATTCGGAAATAAAATAATAGGTACCTAATATTATCGAATGCATTACTCTCGTACTAACGTACTACACTATATCTTTACGGACAGAAAATCATAAAGCAATAAAATGACAATATTGCTTTTGGGTGTTTAGTTTTACACGGCCATATGTTAGCGTATACTCCAGTAGTCCAGTATTGTATTTACAGGTACTTTACAACAGAGAGATCCTAACATTTTGCTGCCCTCCGCACGTGCGTATTTTATTAATGCCTTAATGGCCCACCCACCCACATATTATAATATATATTATATAATAAAGATGTTATGAATAAAATTGTTTTCATATTGTAACTATATGACATTTTGCATAATAAATAATAACTACAATTTTATTTTTTGAAAATTATTTTATGATTTTGTTTTGTTAGTATATATTATGTAGCACCTCGTTTCTCAGGAAAATAAAATATTTTCAATACGATTGTATCTAAATAATAACACTTTTCATTACTGTGCTATATAAACTATATAATCATATGTTATATAGGTATTAATTATATTTTTTCTATGTATTGACAAAGAATTAATTATAATTGTTTTGACTGTCTTACAACATTGATATGCCTATTTCTATGTTATAAGTGCATATAATTACATTTTTAAGAACATATATTATATATATACCGATATGAACGCATATTTTAAATTGTTAAGTCCCGATCACTGTGATAATAATGATTATAATAATCAGTGCATACTAATATTGAGTTCCATGCCCGTACAGAAAAAAAATAAAATACTAATTGCGAGTCCACGGACTTGAGAAAAATAAAATATAAATAACAATCGTATACCTATATACGTATATTACGGAGGCGACTATTCGTTATATCGTTCTTATCATTTTGTATGATTTTCATAGGATAAAAAATAATATTTTATATGTAAAAATGAGAAAAAGGTACTCATAAAATATATGAATAAAATAAATAACATTAAAACCAAGGAAAGAGAAATTAGAGAAAAATGCAGCTGTTACATTCAAAGCAAATAACAATATTTGAATACCTATATATTGCCATAGTATATAGTATGTACCTATACAATGTTTATCACACAAGTTTTTACCAATGTATAAACTATAAGACATTCAATTTAATTCTTATATTTATTTATCAACTTAGAAAACTACATTTTATTTAATATAGATATTAGTTACCTAAGTAACTTAGGCTATTTAGGCTATTAGGCTTAGTTACCTAGGCTATTATATACACACATTAATCTAACTTTTAAAATTAACATAAAACAAAACATTTTTAATCATACTTTTAGTAGAATATTTTGTTACAGACAGTCCCGAGTCAGAAGTCTGTAAAAATGAAAGATGTAAGATTTCGTTTATTTTAAATTGTGGACAGACTCGGTTAAAACATAGACTCAAATTAGTACCTATATGTATTTAAACAGGTAAGGACTCGGTTCGTATACAGCCACAATAATAATATTATTTCTATGCGTACGATGTTTACCAGCTGTTGATCATGTACCTCCGTGTATGTATTATATTATGTTATGTCTCATCACGCGGATGTTTACATATTAGATTTGCGTAAATCAGTCGTATGGCAAGATTTAATCGACACGTATTAAATTGAGAACAACGTCAAATCAAGCGTGGCGATGGCCGAAATATGATATCAAACGCTCGGCTTGTTTGATTTTTTTCGATTGATGAAACAACATAAACGGTACCTATATACATAGCGGCCGGTCATCAAACGCGCAATAATAACATTTAATAACAGATCAACAGAATGGTATAAATATATTATAGGTCACGGTTTTAACCGAGATAATTTCAAAAGCATAGTATAGGTAACTAACTACCTAGGTATATCATATCATAATATTTATAACTTTTTTTTTTGTCTGTTTTAAATGGTAACCGACGGCAACGTTGCAGGTCAATTTGGGCTGTAAATCAGGGTGTTATGGTTTTTTTATTTTGGGCTCAAATAATGCCCATAATCTTCGGGCGCAAATGGGCTACAGCCATAATATTATTGTACGAACAACATCAGTCTGTTACTGGTTATGAAGTTTGACGTTTCCGTTCGACAACCTCTTGTAATTTATTTTTCCCAACGATAGATATGGACATTTAACACATTATGATTTTATAGGAACATCCAAACATGTAGATGAAAATTTGCAGGTACTCAATAAAATTATTCGAACATATTATTTAATTATTTTTGAAAACTGTATGACGTTTACGACTATTTAGTAGACGTTATTAGTACTTGCGCGTTCGGTTATTACTGCAGCAGCAATCATATTATGATCCTATATAACAGTGTTGTAACTGTAATGAATAAATCAGTGTCATTGCAGCGCGAGTTTATAGTTTTGGATGATAATCACTATTCGATTGTATAGTATAGGTAAATCGTAGATAATATTATAATATTATATTGTATGATTATTAATACTTTGACGGCGCCGTATGCTGGTCGAGTGGTCGACTGCTGCACGACGGCGCGGCGATGATAAAATAAAATATTACACGGTCGTATATATTTCGCCGACGTGGGGTTCCGCGTATTTTTCTCCACACGCATTCGTACGGATAGGACCCGAACGGTCTCGCGGCGGCGACAACGGCTGAGATAGAGCAACACCGTCATCGTATATTATGGTATAATATCGTACATGGGTACGCACTATACACACACACACACCACACACACACACACACACACACACACACACACACACACACACACACCACACACACACACACACACACACGTGTATAGTTAAATAACCCAGCCAGTAAAAACGTCAAAAACATCATATATTAAATAATAAATAATATATGACCTCCGAAAACCGGGCTGAACACCCAAATTTTATATCAGTAAACAATAATAATATATTATATCTTTAAAATTACAAACACTTGGTCGCTGGTATTTTTCAAACCACCGTATCACGGAGAGGCCGTTTACTATCCCACACACACAAATATAATATATATATATATTATACGCGTAACGTCCCTTTCGACCACCGTCGCCGGCTTTGGACGTCCTTATAATAAATGCGTTTTTGTTTGTTTTCGGATGTATTAGAGATGTTGGTGTTTTTTTTTTTTTTTTTTTTAATTAGTTTACGCGTCGAAACGGAACGTTGTACCGAAATGAAGAGCGCGGGAGAAAATGCTGCACTTGTACGAATATCTAAAATAATAATATTATATGCTTATGCAGCGTAGGAACTGCGTGCACATAGTTCGATTGATAATAATTAAATTTAAAAAAATTTATAAATATTATTGGTATAATACGTAAAAAAAAAATAGTTCGTAACTTACGAATCGTAAGGTGGTAGGTATCACGTGTTATCATTCACGCAAAGCAAAAAAAAAACATTAGTAAACTAATTACATACATGGGTCACGGGCGCACCACTCAAAACTTTGGATGTTCGAAACCGAAGCAGATAGTACGGATAACTAGGAAAATAGTGACCAAAAAACGTAGATTAATGTTCAAGTTTTTCATCACCAGTATATATTTTATATCGGTATTTAAAATAAAATAATTAATCACAACTCTGATACATCCGGCGATCGGCATGCGTATTATAGTTTATATTGCCCTTGTTGAGACAGAGATAGTCCATATTATAACTTATAATACCTATATTATACTCAGGGGCCTGTATTAAATAATATTTGTGAAGCCTATGATTATTTTCACTACAATTCCATAATATTTCAATTTTTGATTCTAAAATGATTTGAAAATTTAAATATCTCCCAACAAATTAAACACCAAGATGACAGTGACTAGTTGGATATGCAATCAAACCATTCAATTATTTAGTTTAACGTAACCTTATCTTTATTCTTTACTCTTTATCACATAAACATAGTTACAAAATAATAAATCTATAACTTTATTAATTTTAAATTTTAAAAAATGATATAGATGCATAGAAATGTATTATATTAAATAATAATATAATTGTTTGTAACATAATATTATTATGTTCAAAAACACAGATTATCAAAAAAATAATTTCGTTAACATTTTAACATGAAAAAGTTGGTGCTCATATGAAAAACAAAATTTGTATGTCACATTAAATTTAAGTGATAAAAATTTAATTCATCGAAAACATTGCCCTTAAGTAGGTATACTTAAAAATTTCCAAATCAAAATTGATTAATTTAAAACTTTTATAGAAAAATTGTTGTAACTTAAAAATATTAATAATTTTATACACATCATAAATTATAATTTATAGGAATACTCAATATTACATATATATATATATATAAATATAGGCGTAGTATTTATAAATAGTTCAACCCAGTCACACTACAGTGGCTCTTATTTATATACTTGGGAACAGCATTTATTCATAATTGTATATACATATTTAAGTATTGTACCCATTACCCACATCAATGGAATAATGTAATAATAATATGACTGATGTAAAATGTGAGAATAATGAGCATTCCGCGACTACCGTTTGTGCGGAGGAATTTACGTGTGTCGATTAATAATAATAATAATAATAATAAAAAAAAATCAGCCGACTAAACAAATTTCGAAAGATAGAAAAAAAATATGTAGTTACAAACAACATTATTATAGAGTACAATAATAAATAGGCTGTATAATATTATATTATGATGTACACATTGGAGAACGCTGCGGTGGCGTCGACCTTGAATATGCAACGCCTCGCAATGCACAATGTGTGCATCTTGACTTACCCACATGCACATTAGGCGCCTTACTTTAATAGCCGAATGTACATTATATTATTATTGTGTTCTATAAACATAATAATATCATTGTGGATATGTGTGTTTTATACGCACGTGCCTGTGCTATATATCTAGTTTTGAGGTCGAGCGGCGGCTGGGACAGTGAGCATCGGCACAATAATATTCATTATTGTATTATGCGCTCGTTCGCAAACGTCACAAGTCACCATATTGTGCACCGATATGTGGGAAATAACGAAAAATGCGCAGTCTACAATCGATTGGCACGCGGTCGGATTGTTTTGCAAATTATAAAATATATTTACATCGTTATATCGCGTCAATCGGATTATGTCACAGACTCTTAGTCACTAGGACCATAATTGTATACACAAGGAACTCATGTCATCACACATCGGCAAATTGACACGGATATTTAACGTGCTAGTAACATATACTAGAGCTTGGGTATTTCAGTACATCATCCCTATAGTTATGCAGGACGTTTTTCCAACCCAAAACACGACAGACGAACGACGAGCTTCAATTATTTTGTATTCGTTTTATTCAGAGTTCCTTTAATCTAGTGTATACATTCCATGTATAGTTATAAAAAGTATACAAAAATCCGTGTATAATATACATGTACGTTTGCATTTCTATAAGAGTGTGTAGGTAATAATGTAATATAATAAGTATATTATCAAATTTCAACTGTCTGCAATAAGTTGAAAAAATTAATTTATGTAATAAAACAACTTCGTGATATTCTACCACCTAAAGGCATTAGAATATTTTACTTAGCTCTTGTTGAATCGCAAATCACATATGGTTTAATAGGTTGGGGTGGTGCCTATGATAATATTCTCTCCCTACTTCAAACCTGTCAAAACACAATTATCAAAGTTGCAATTAAAAAATACCGTAGATATCCAACCGAAAAAATATTTAAAGAGTTTAATATATTAAATATTAAAAACCTGTACTTTAAAATAAGCATTTTGTATATAAAAAAACACAATATACTGTCCCCTTTGAACCATGGTGTCAATACTAGATACGCACTAAATAAATACTCCCAATTTTGGCCAAAAAAAACCGGCTGTCGAATGGTATTTGATTTCTTAGGGACCCAGATTTTCAATTCAATGTCAACTTATTTAGCAAACATGCCATTGCCATTGTTTAAGAAATATATCACACACTGGTTAATGTATGAATGTGACGTCACTAAATATGATTAAAAATATGCCACTCTATTCACACACATATTATCATTCAGAATCTTATGTTACCTATTGCTTCCATGTATATATTTATAATATTAGTATTATTTTGTACCAATCTACCTATAACTTACTTTATCTGTATTTGTTTTTTTTTTACTTTTATTGTACAATCAGGATATTAATTTCGAACACAAATATTGTAGATGTCTATCAATTATAATTTTTATGCAAATGTGTAATGTATAGTAGATAACCCTGGGCCTCCACACGAGTATGTCTCAGTGAGGCCCAGTAATCTCATAGATTTAAATTTAAATAAAAATAAAATAAAATATTATGCATGCCTAGGTTCAATAAACCTCGACCGTAATAAAAATATTATAATTATGTTAGTATAATAATATATAGGTCACCCGGTGATTCATTGCAGTCACCGATCTGTTTTGGAAAACAAAGGACAATAATTGAAACTTTTTTTTTAATGAAATCATATAGAAAATAGCAAGCACTAACCCCGACATCACACCCTGCACATTCATGATATATACCCACAATCCACGAATCAATCGCTCAATAAAAATGCTGTGGGACATAATATTATTATATACGCTTAATCCCGGTAGAGACGCGGTGTTCCTGCAAGCCTTGCAATATGTGTATATTATAGCATACTAATATATTATAGACAGCCCGATTACTATAGATAATTGTATTATCTGTTATATAATATTATTATAGTCCTCGAACCGAATAAGTAATTGTCATAGTTTTACGACGGAATAATAATAATAATGTTATAAATGAAAAAACCCGGTAGACGATTTATTTTAGACCGCATAACCGGATGCACCGGACAGACTATATAATATGGGTAGACGGGCAGTTTAATAATTATTATAATGTACCTATATTGTATACATAATAATAATCACAATATGAGGAGAGGTCAATGTTGTTACGTAAAAGCGCGGGAAAGAAATGCGTCCGTGTAGGTACCATGTCATTGTAAAACGATACGCCGCCCGTGAGAATTGCATTTTGGAAAAACGCATATTATGTTTAGCGTCAGTAATGTCGTCACCCCCCCCCCCGCGCGGCACCGCCAGACCGCTCATAGGTCGGTCACACGCCGCAGACGCACTTGCCGCCGAAACGTGTACCGATCCGTGTAATATATTGTTATTAATATCATTATTATTATTATTATTATAACGTCATATTAATATTATCGTGTACCTAAACGGCCAAACGGAATATTATTTACGGGCGATGGGCGGGAGGATTTATAATTTATATCCCCTTATGTTTATTGAGCCGTGATACAATATTTTATCTTCATTAAATTCCGATTTACAATATTAGACACCAACCCCTCCAACCATCACTACCGCGGGACAGACCACTGCGCCTGTTCTTTGAATAATAATCCCGCGGATATCGGCGACTAACCGATTGCGTTATTTTGTATTCGATGGTTCAGTTTTTATTAAAAAAAAAAAAAAAGGTAGGTAACCGGCCATTAAAAGAAACAATCGACCAGTCCTGAGATTACGGTCATGTCAGCGAAATCGTTTAATAATAATTTGCGCACGCGTATTTTCAATCGTAAGTAAGTACGCTGGAAAACGAACAAAATCCGTGTCAAGTATGCGGCGAACGTGTTGTCGGCCAAGAGAAAACAAGCAATTCGGCGTATACGGACAGGAGTCTCATCACTCGGGAATTTTATTTTGTAAAATAAAATATAATAATAATAATATTCCACGACGCGTACACGCCGATTTCATATTAATTCGTGTCATTATTAAATTAAATCATTGCGAACGAAACACGTGTTATCCGAATTCCGAGACCCGCGAAACGGTATCAAATCGTAAGGTTGGGTTATATTGATACATTTTCCATTTTCGTGGGTTATCACAAAGCGTTGGCGCCTGCACGTTCATTTTTATATTAGGTACCTAACCCGTTAATTTCAGATTTTTTTATTTATAATAAAATATTTTAGTTTATTTAACGCATTAGATGTCCGAATTTTCGTATACCAGTGGCGTATTTAGGAATTTGTCATGGGGAGGGTCCAGATAATGTTCAGAAAACAGAGCCGCAGGGGGCAAAGCCCCCCACACCACCCAATTTCTCTTTATTAAATAAATATACCATATTTATAAGACGATATAAAATGTTTGAGTTTTTAATTATTCAATAATATGGTCAGAACAAATTAAAAAAAGCGGGTAAGTGGATGTCACACTCTGCTGTACAGTAGGTTACAAGTGGGCCAGTGTATAATGTATTGTATTAAACTTGAATTCAATGATATAATATCATTGTATAAGAAAAACGACTCTGAGCGGGGACGGTTTGTCAGTCTGGATATTTTATATTGTTATTATTTATTATAGCCTGTAAGTTGAATTAATATTGAAGTATTATTTTATTTTTTATTCGTTTCTATAGTGCATGCTATGATAAACAGCGTTAAAAATTAAAATCCCATTTTTAGCGGTTTCTCGTAATTTGTCGGTGGTTTGTCCCTTGGCATTAAATAACATTTGAGATAATCAAAAAAAGACCTCCCTAAAGTACTATCTTGAACCAATTTGCTAAAAGATAAGGTACTATAGTATATATATATATATTGAAATCGAAGCACGCTTTCTGGTAGAAATTTTGTATACAGGATAAAAAAAATAATAAATAAACACCATTGTAAAACCACTAGCTTCATCGCTCCGCTCAGAATCTAATATAGTTATGTTATAACTTATAACTTTTATAAAAATATTTCCTAAAATACCTTACTTCATTCATAATTGATCTTAGATAACTTTTCAACCTTTTTAAGGTTGAAAAAGATTTCTCTGGAGTGGCTTTAAATACAAAACTTCAAAATATTTTAATTAAAAAATGAACTCGGTATTTTTCAACCAATTTCGGTATCAAACTGATAACAAAAAAAAATCACGATATTAATTGAAAATTCTGATAACCGAAGCTTCGAAATTTTTTACAAAATCCTTCGTATCGTATGACAAAATTTGTTTTTCTTAATCATGTAAAAACACAACATTTAATATGTACGAGACACGAGTCATCGGATCCCATGACCCTCCCCCCCCCCCCCCCCCGTAAATATGCCACTGTCGTATACCTAATATTATGTAGTTTAGTAGTTAATATACGCATTCGTACAGATACTTTGGTAAACTTTACAATAGCTTAGTAACATGTAAAATTCTATTTACCTATTTAAATGTTATAAACTTATAACTTACAAGTTAAAATTACAACTTTGACGAATACAAAAATTTTTTTTTAAAGTTTTGACGAGCGTAGTAGACCCACGAGCTCCACTCCGATCGTGTAAGATTTAAATGATCATAATTAATTATAACTACCTATACATGTTCTTACATATTATTCAAATTTTAAAAATATTCTGAATATGAAATCAAAATCGTACTACGACGTGGAAAATCGCAAGATATATAATATTTTATGTTATTGTCTTGTATAACGATTACAAATCGTATAAAAATATTTTTTCTCCTCAAAAACACGTAGGTACATTTACCGAGAAAATGATTGCTTAGTGATAAAATAATCACCCTGTATAGGTATGTACGTGCGTGCGCAGAGGGCGTATTGCGTAATTTGACCGAAGATTTGACTTGTTATTTTGTCGAAATACTTTTGGTATCCCTGGTTGCACGTGCGTTCGCCGTAAAACCGCGGACAGCGTACAATATAATATTATTACGTCTAAACAGATAATGCCTCTCTAAACATAATAATAATAATAATATGGAATAGATGTTATTATGTACACAGACACACAGTATACCATACGGTTTTCGCGGAAACGGTTCGAACGCGAAAACAACACAGACGGCGAGCGCACATATTAGTACACAGCGATATGACGTGTCGTTTATTGCGGTGTTTGTCAATTGCGCCAATTTTTCTAGACTACCTGAAATTTATACATCTTTTGCGCCGGTGGATTTATCCCAAACGAAAAAGGTATACGTCTTTTGCGCCAATAAATTTATCACCAATTAATTTGGTATACATAATATATATCTATTGTGCCAGGAAGATATTATAAAATATTATATTATTATACTATAATTAGATTATAATATAACTATCAAACATATAAAATAAAGTGTAATTTAAAAAATATAAAAATTTCATAAAATTAAAATACATATAAATAAACGATGATAAATTACATATGAATAAATTGTCAAAAAGTATTAAAATTTCATTTCTTGTAATGGTGACTTACCGACTTCACAAATTGAAACATATTGATAGTACCGTTTTTATATCTTGAAATATGATCATCAATGTTTGTTTTTTGTTTTTTATACTTACTATTTTGTATTTTATTTTCTTTTTGAATACTATAGCCTAGTGTGTAATCAGCTTATTTTTCAACTTCAGTATTGCCGGCGCAATTAATGTATAATCTTTTTTGGACCTAAATATCGTCCGGCGCAGTTGATGTATAACCTTTTTGAATCCCATAATTTTTTTTTCCTTACCTGTGATTTCTGGCGCAATTGACATATACCCGTTTATTGTATCTTTATTAATATGATATCGCGATAAATTTTTCTATTTTTTTGAAGAAAACCTGGTTCAGATCTCCTTGGACTCCAATTTTTTAAGATAACTTTAAATAATGCCAGACAAATACATTTCGAAATATTCAACCACTATTGTGATGATAGACGTTTATTACAACTTATGAAAATAGAGTTAATAGTTATTAAAATCGGAGCCCAAATGTCCAATCCGACCTGCATAATGTATATTATAGGTATTCTGGTATTCATAAATGCAAAATAAAAAAAAATATTCAAAACTGACTATTTTACGAGGCGTATAGGACCCTTTGCTGCAGTAAGTTTTTGTATCTTCTAAAACGCGTCAGCTCCGACATCCCACCCGAATATTGACGATAAAGGTACAGATTATAAAGTTAATAAACTTATACATTTTAATAGTTGAGTACCTATGACTTTTGGTATTGACCAACACTTTTACAGAGAAAATTCTATACAGCGACTAGAGAAAAAACACTCATATTATATGCATTCAAACGGAACCAACTATAATTGACGGGTTATTATAATGTAGTTTCCTATACCAAAAATAATAATATTATATATACATATATAGATACTACAACTAGATCAAGTACCTAGGTACATAATAATATATTGTATACAAATATACAACAATATTATGCTATTGTATATTGTACATTTGTACAACCACATGATATACATTATTCGCTGTCCCCCTTTGACGATACAGTGTCGGACAAAATGCTCAGGGATGACCTCGGTCGATTCGATTTTTCTGTATACACGAAACAAACTCGATAACGTATTTACGTATGTGAATATGTGATATTATAATATATATTATATTATGTGCACATATATGGGCACGCACGTGTGTGTGGAAGTCCCCCAGGAGTAGTGTGTAACGTATTGTGTATCGTACGAATTAAAAACAATTAGATTTCCGTAGTTTCGTGTGATGACAATAATGATAAATATTATAATATAATCATGGGTGTGACAAGGATTTGATAATTACACGGGCTAGAGTCCTAGAAATTCAGAGTTCACAACACCCGCGGGGTGCAAAGTCCTCCCTTCTACTATCATGAGCGTTACTAGAGCTTAGCAGTCGCAGGGCCCAGAAAATCCTGCAGATAAAAGTTTAAAAACGCCTCCTTCCCTCGTCATTAAAAATTAAATGTGAACAATAAAAAAAGTATGTATAGTTTGTAAAGTTAAAATAAACGTAAAAATCCTTATTAAATCAACGTTTTTTTCTTGGTGGGAGGTATGGTGGTGTTCACAAACAGTTTTTAAAACCTTGATCGCAAAATGTTGGCACTTGACCCACAAAAGGTTCACCCCACCTGTAATATACTGTATTCAGCAATATACATTTAACTACAATGTGTAATTACATCAACATATAACTGCTGCTACAGGTATCATATTTCAATGGTGCTGCAGATATCGTACGATTCAAGTGTTGAAACATATTATTACAATTTAAATTTTCCACCGGGTGCTATAAATTATAAATAATTTATAATAGGTACTTTTAAATTAACTGTTGAATTTTATTCGAATTTTTAAGTATTGATGTTAAAATGTTTCGAATATGTAGGTATTACCGATCAAGTTCAACGATGAAAAATTTCAATACATTTCATATTTTACTTTTGAATAAAATTCTACGTCTATTCAATAATTACCAAATTTTTTTTATCGTATAGAATCAAAATACAACATTTTATACCAAACTGCTCGAACACTCGATGCGAAGAGAATATTTTATACAATATATAGTTATACAATAATATAGTTACCTATATTAAACTTATATATTAATTGTATATTATTTTGTATAGGTACAACTGTAAATTTGCTTATGTTATACGTTTGTGAGACGGAGACAACGCGCGCCGGTGTATAGCGTCTTCTTGATGTATCGTATTATTACTCTAAACCTATAAAAACTAAAAACGTAAATGAACACTTGAAATCGGATGAATCATTTTGAACATATAACCCTGCAGTAGGTATATACCTATATACCGGTAGGTGGGCGCTCGGACTTTATAATATATAGTACAATGGGTACATAATAATTTGTATTTACCTATCAGTTATATCCGTCGACGTGGTGCGCGTGCACGGTACACCGGCGCACCTGCAGCCTCCGCGGGGAGGTGAATCGCGCAAATGGGTGAGCTTTTCAATAATATTATTACACGCGGCGCGTCGAATCGCCGCCGCTCCACTAATCCTCCCGACGATGCGACCGTCGTTCCGGTAGGCGTGTCCGACCGTTGCACAAACGCACAAACGCTCCCGCGGAGGATATAGACGGGAACGGTGTGGAGGCGACCACCGCTTCGTCTGTTCAGTGTAATAATAATAATAATAATACAACTAATAACGTGTACCTACCTATTTATAATTTATACGGCATTGTGCCTCCAGCTGCCCTCTAGCGCCGTTTTAATAATTTTATATTATAATATAGGTAGGTGTGTGTGTGTTTAATGTTATTTTCGTCAAGGTGCGGCAGGCGTGGCGGGAATACTGTCGTTTCGAAATCCAAAATGACTTTATGAACTTAACGCGCGGTGCGGTGAAGTTGGTATATAGTTTGTCCAGGTTATAACCAAAATAATATAAAGCGAATTCACGAAATCAACGAATTTGCGATAACTAATAAATTATAATAATATGATGGTATTTAATGAACTGTATTCCCAGTCCCCAGATACTGTATTGTTGTTGAACTACGGTATTCGTATCTGGTCGTTTGGGCGAACGATATTTTGGCATATAAATAAATACGCATTGAACAATAATCGAATGGTTTCCCATTTCAGCATGTACCTATGCTACCTATGTACACCAAATTGTTTTTTATGTCCCATCAACATTGCCATCCTTTTTATATAATTTCAACGCATAAATAAATTGGTACCTTTGAACGAAATAGGCAGACCCCCCCCCCCCTGCACATCAAATGTTGGGCCACTATATACTAAATGTTATTACGGACATTATATACGAAACTTTTAATAAAATACAATCTGTTACAAGTGAAACGGGTGATCCATAAGGCCATACGCGATTTCTAGGTAATCATAAGTTAAACCACAGCTAAAACTATAAGTATTCCTATCAACATTTCAAAAATTACAAATTAATTTCGACGGGCCTTTGCGATCCAGGTCTAACAGCCCCCCTTGTGGTTAGGTATTATAGACATTCAATTATTTGCACGAATTGATTTGGACTGATACTGCAGGGGACTGTTTTGAAAACAGAAAAACTATGAACGTTCATTCCCTGTAAAAATGAACTTTCAACTTCCAAATGTTAAAAGTGCATCGGCATTGCTTTTTTTTATTAATATTCTTTGTATACATATACATTACACACAGAGTCCAGACTCCAGAGATACATTACAGTGTATCCCAAAGATCTAACATATTATTTAAATATAATTTCAATGTCATAATATATTCTTGGTTCTGCACTACTGTAGCAACTACAGTGCGGTAGTTACTTGCACTATGTAGGTGGCTTAGTATGTATATTGGTCATTGGTATTATCGTTCCAAAGGATTTCGTCCGGGGAGGCGGCAGCAGTAAGTGTGGTCTTAGAAGCGATGGTGTTGGGCCGTAGGGGTGACATTGGGATGGTGGTAGGGGTGGTCGAAACAGCAGGGATCGACTAGATGATCTGTATGTACCCGGCAAATCTGGTAACAACGTGATTAGACGGACGGACGGACGGAGTGAGCGTAAACGGCTCAGGCGACGACTGTTGTGTGGCGGCGGCGGAGGGTAATTTGTCACGGACGCCGAAATACAAGAATGTGTGATTAGCAAACACGTGTTCCACCGAAAGGGACGCGCGGTTCTTTTCAGTCTCTACCATTCATTCTACACACATATATATATATATATATAATACACTTCTCGCGACCTCTCTCTATACAATATTATATTATTATACCTCTCTCACCCCCTCTCACTCTCTGTCTCTCGTTAATTTTCGGACACGGAGTATATATATACTGCACACAGACACACACACACACACACGCACCAATGTATATTATGTGTATATAAATATATAATATAATATATATTTTACATGTGCGCGCATGTACACAATAACATCGTAAACTCGGCAGTCGGTACTCACCATTATTATATGTTTGTACTACTGGGCTTGACCGTCGAACACACCGACGCCGCCGTCGCCCCATATTATATTAAATATATGCGTTTAATGGCAAACACGACGTCGTGATTTTCTTTACGGAAACGTTATGCCGCCACCGTCGTCGTCGACGACTTTTACGAAGATTTTAATATTTTTTTCTCCCACCTAGCACCTATAAAATATATTTTAGGTTTCCCCGTTTTCGTAGGCAGTTATTAAACAATATTAAATAAATATATATATTTTTTTTACGCGTCTTCAGTTATTGTACATCTAAATGTGCCTATACTCATTATTGTAAACCTATAAGTTATAACTGTATAGAATAAATGCGCGCGTTCAAACCCACGGGTTGTACACGCATTATAGTTTTATACAAAGTTTTAATATAGGTACTTTTAAAAGCTGTATCGTACGTTCAAATAATTAGATTTTTGTACCATTTAAGGAGTGTCCTTTGACGAAACAAACATCGTTTATCACTCGTTCAAATTTTGATTTAGATGAATCAACAATAAAAAAAAATTGGGGGTGAGCATGCTCGGTGAATCACTCTGTATATAGGCGTAACTAGGATAAATATTTTTATCGGAGGCTAACCTACAAAGCTGTTGATTTTTTTAAATTTAACAACTTGAAACGTAGGTATTGTATAATATATTTGATAATGGTTTTTGAAAGGAATCCATTGCATTGCGCTTATATTACCATAATATCATCTAGACCTTTCGACCACCAAAACCATCTTTACGGACTACGATATACCCGTGAGCTATATTATCCGTTCTCGGCGATATTACATATCTGTGTTCCATATATATATATAATATAAATATATTACACGTACCTATGCCATAAGTCTTATGTCTCGAAGATTCGTGACGTAAATACGAATGGTTCAAGAATCTATACTCAGTCATTATTTAAATTCGAACCAGCAAAAACATATTTCATATTATATTTTAACTGCGAGTATTTTAAAATCGGACCTTGTGTGCAGTGTATGGCATCAATTATTAATGAGATTCTTTCCCGTATAATAGGAATTTCTGGGGAAAAAAGTCTGGTCTTATGGTTTTCCATTTAGGACTGGCCCACGTCAATTTTTATGCTACACATGTGTTATGCAATCGACTAGTTGACTAATCGCTTTTGTCAATCTTTTCGAAATGCAGCTATTTAGGGTAAAATATAATGTCTGCGCATATAGCTGAATTTTTGGTTAACCATATAAATAAAACGTTTTCACTCGAACCGTGTAAAGTATATTATTTTATACTGTACGCTGAACCAACAAAAATAAATGTTGTCTAAAATTACAATAACACGCCTATAAAATATTAATTAAAAGCATCCAGATTTCCGGTATATGAAAAAAAATTTAATTATCATTTAATTATTATTTATAAATTTAATTAGTTTTGTAAATGTAACACATTTTATATGAACTATATAGAATACTGCAGTCTGCAGCTAACCTAATGGTTTTTTATTTTGTATTCAATATAATATTATGTACCTATACAATTACGTTTTGTAAAAAATATAAAAATTACTACTTATTGAGCATTTTTTTTTTTTAACTTGTAACTAAAAAAAATGTTTATACAGCGAAAACCCCATGAATTATTAGTTTTATTGATGAATAATAGTTTGAGAATATTAAATGTAAAATACATGTCTAACTATGCATGTATGTGCAGTGTATTATACAGGGAAATAGGTGTAGGTACCTACTATGCGAGGGCACAGTAAAAGAAACAACAACAATCATTAATAATTTAGCCTTGAAATAAATAAATAATATCATTTGAGTATTTTCAACTACCTATTTACATTTTTATTTCCTTAACGATAACCTATTCTTGTTAGTTGTTACAAAAGAACATATTAACGTATGTATATTTCTATGTTTTCATAATAATTTTGATAGTGCATAATAATATAAACACTATACTGACGAGACGATTCGTCGTCGTCGTCGCGTGGACGATCGTTTTACCATTATTCTGCGATTAACGTTAAACAAAACAAAAAAAAATTCAAAATTAAATTAAATTATTAAATGACAGGGAATATTATATTATCAATCTCGTCGTTTATTCATCTTTAAAATGTCGGCAAATTTTTACGAAATGTTCCGCGCGTTGTAAAAAATATTATCACGATTGTCGGCGGTAGCGTGTATTAAGTGATTATATTATATTATTGTTATTGTTATTGTCTGTTTACGCGATGTAGTGCGTGAAAAAAATATTGTTTCGTCTTTGTTTGACGTCCGAATGTCCGATTGCGTGTGAATCGCGTAAACTGTAAAATACTAAATGTGTAATACAACTTATATCATAGTACCTAATATCAAACTATAATAATATTATACCGTCGTAGCGGTGTGGATTATAATAGAGTAGTAATAATAATTAGTGATCAATATAGCTATTTCGGTGTATTGCACTAGCGTTTATATTATTAATTATTATTATTGATTAGTGGAAAATCTCAGAATTTATTGTAATGCGCATTGAGAGGACGCCACGGTCGTACCCGCTGTGTTGTCTCCGTCGTACACACGTACGATATAGCAAATTTTCGTTTACCAATTTCAATAGTGTGCTGTTAGTTTTGATATTAGAGCGAATTGACCTATTATCGAACTTTTAGGTAGGCAAGAACATTATCTGTGTCCTCACGATCGGTTTTTTTTATGATATTTTAATTTTAAGTGAGTAATTATGAGTTCGTAAAATATTAATTTTTAAAATGCTCATAATTCAATTAAAAATTAAAATATTGCAAAAACAGATAATGTTCCTACCTAAAAGTGTGATAATAAGTCGACTCACAGTATGTTCATGCACAAGTATTGTTTTGAGAAATTATCAGTTAAGAGATCGTAATGTTAACGGCGGATTCCACCGGAGACACCGTCGTGGTCGTAGCTGAAGGACCGAACAAGAATGACGTAATAATAATATATATTGTTATTTATTTTTCATCAATTAGATATAAATTTATTTATTAATATTTAGATTTATTTATCTGAGACTGAGACTCACTATTAAATGTGTTAAATCGTTCAGCTAATAATATCGTATCGTTAGACCGTTCCTTAATGTTATCCTAACTTTTTCACATTTCTCTTATCATGTTGCTTATTTAAATACTGCACTCATTGCATTCAGATTACACAACATGTTTTCAACAGTTTTTGCGAGTCAAATACGAAAACAACTATTGTTTTCAACAAAATTATCTTTATCATTGAGATAAATTAATTTGGACTACCCAAAACAGAGTAATCGACAGTATATATTAAAATATATAAATATTATAGCTATATCAACGACTGATACAACTATCTAATTGGGCTTAAACATGCCAGTTGCCATCATAAAGTTACTATATACAACTACAGTGCATCAGAATTGCATGCCATGGCTGCCATGGGCTATAAAATATACATTACATAATTTATCATAATTTAATTTATTTTGCGTACTTAAATTATTTAACTCGAAATAAACATTTTGAGTTGTTATAGTACTGTAATCGGTCAGTCCTAACTCGGCTAACTCCTAAGTCTGTAACAGTGTAAAAACTAAAAAAAAAAATGTTTGTTTCATAATAGGTAGGTAAAATTATTATATTTATTTATTACAATTAGTGAACTATTATTATAAGGGTTTCATATTATAATATCTATATTTTGGTTTTAAACATAAAATAAAGAAATTATTCTTGTAATAGTTTTTCGAATGCGACTTTTAAGAATATAAACTGTGAATTATTTTATTTTTAGAATAATTAAACCCATAAATTGAGTAAAGTTTATCAAATTGTTTTTATAAAATGTAATACAATATGTTGATAATATATAATATATATATGTATTCCACGAGGCCCGTAGCATGCAACTATCGACGATCCTTTTATACCTATGTGATGTGGCATAATGCAAACGTTTTTGTGTTTAGCCCACAATTGGTTGCATCAGTTGACCATGCAACTTAACGAACAACTAACTATTAACTAAACAACTATTACAAGTTACAACTGACCTGTGCTGCTGGGGCGTCCTGTCACGCTGCCGCCGGTTCTTGAACCAGTTGCTGACTTGCGTGAGCGTCAGGCCTGTCCGCCGGGCCAGCTCGCGTTTCTCGTCCGGTGTTGGGTACCTGTTCTTCAGGTAACAGTCCTTCAGCGCGTTCCTCGACTTCTCTTTGAAACAGTACACAGTCTCCTCGCCGTCCCATATGGTCTTCGGCAGCGGATACTTCTTGCGCAGCCGATACTTGTCGACAGCGCCTAGCGATCGGCCGCGGATCTTTTCCGCTTCCAGATAGTGAGCCTTGAACCACAACTGCTGGAGCTGCAAGTGGTGCCTAGAGTCGAAGCTCTGACTCTCCAGTATGGCATACAGCTCGTGGAATGCGTTCCTGTAACAATTTTTAAGTGAATTATGAGCATTTTTCAATTACATATAACATTTTACATATAGGTAGGTACTATTGTAATTTGTATAAAAATTGAAATACCTATCGTTCAAACACAAAGCGGTATACTTACCATCACCATTTCGATTAACAAGACAAAATAGAGCAATATATAATAATAATATATTTATGTATACCTACATATGACCTTATATAGGTACCAGTAGTACATTTTAGGAAAATTTAAAAATTCTTTCAGTGTTCTGTGAACGTATACCTATTAAAACGTAAGTATAACCATTTATTAGCATACCAAACTTTTGAGAGGGATCCTAGTTAACAGCCTCCCTTATACATAACAAATTATCAATAACAAATCAAAATCTTGGGTACGCCACTGGGTATGATATGTAATCTCATGTACGCAATATTACCTACAGAGCTCAAGTACTCATATGTATGTACCTATTACATATGATTTATGAGTTAAGCTAATAACTAGAGATAGGATTTTGATGACCTAAATAATATCAAAAATGACTAAAAAAAATGCTTTAATATCCTAAAAATATAAAAAAAATGAAACTTTTAAATTTTAAGCTAAGTGTCACTAATGGGTGGCATCTTATTCAAGAAATCCAAGTTTTTTTTAACTCTTATCCTATATGCTTATTATACAAAATTGTATAGATTGAATATGTGCGTTTGTGGAATAAAAAAAAAAGAAAGAAAGTTAAATTTAGAGTAAAAAAAAATATAGGTATGAAATTATTAAAAAAAAAATTAAAAATCAAAATATAAAAAAATGTCAGTTTCATTGTTTTCATGTCCGTGTGAATGGAAATCTGTATCTGTATGTACATTAGTATACAAAAACCCACCAATAATAATCAAAAAATTATTTTTTTGAACAAATTTTCTCCAAAATCTAAAATTCGAGAAAAATGTCCCTCAATGTACAAAAACTACAAAAAATGACCTAAAATCATGAAAAAAGACTTTAAAAACAAAAAATGCATTTATAGCTAAAAATTAAAAAAAAAATACAAAATAAAATTAGTATATTCTGAATGGATCATGAAACGAATTTTTTAGTCAAAATAGCATTTTATAGGATCAAAGGAAAAATAATGCAAGTCATCAATACTCTATCTCACTTAATACTTATAACTTTATGAGTAAACTATAAGTATACCTACATAATATGCGTATTTGCATTGCCGTCGTCCGATGTATAATATAATATTATTTTAACTGAACTATTTAATTTTATTTCGCCATATTTTATCGTGATAGTGATGACATCATTTTCACTCGATCCGTATATTATGTTTATCAGTCGTACAGACATGCATGTGATTTGTAAACAGACTATTACTGGTATAGGTATCCCTATAACTGAGTATTTTAACTGGTAACCTATTGGCGACCAAAAATGTTTGTATTACCTACCAAATTCATTAAAAAAAGTATTATTTCAGAAATTGTTGACTGTTATTATAATTATAATTCAGTATAGCGTTTTCATCAATAACGTTATTGTGATACATCGCGTTGAATATAATATGCTCCATGTTTATATCCGCTTTATCCGTAAAATATTATACACATTTTGCAGACTAGCTCGTTTTTATAATGTCTTTAATTACAATATTACGTGTTTTTATTTTTTCATTTATATTTATTATAAGAATTAATATGAGATTTTTTTCAACAATTGCAACATGGGTTTTTATTAGATTTTTTTTTGTAAAATCTATGTAATTTTTTGTTTACACAATTAATTTGGGTACTTAGGTCACGTACAACGTTATTGTTATAGGATTTGTTTAAAGATCACTGTGTATCTACGAGGTCTACTATATAAATCATAAGCGAGTCAAATTTCTCCCATTTGTTTAGGTTTTTACTTTTGAACCTCATTGTGCGCCACTTTGAGTTGATCATATACAATCTCCTTACTGCGAAACAAATTACTGGATATAGACTCCCAAGTCTGAATAAGTATATTTAACGTTCTACACACAACTACACAAGCCTAAAAAACTGTTCAATATTACCAAATATAGTTCTTATTAATAAATCGCATAAACTAATGTATGCCTAAATGATATAAATGCGTATATACCTAAAATATGTTAGTAAATGCTTGTTGGAGAGGGTCCAAGGGATGGATGTTAATGGTATTTGGATGTTTTTTCAAAAATTTTTTCTTGTTCATATTAATTAATTTACAAAAATTTGTAATTTCTATTTTCGTCTCTATAACAGAAAGCTAGAATATATCTAAAAGTTTGTGATTTATCATTTATTAAAACCACAAATTTAGTACAGACTTATTGGTACATATTTATTATTTTGTGTCTGCAACTCATCCCTTTTTTCATTCCTAGAACCTGAATGCATGTAAACATTAAAACAATAAAACATATAAAAATCTAAGTATTTTCGTGAAAAACCAAGTATACGATGTTATATTCATATAAATGTACAAAAGGTAAGAGTCTTATGAATTTTACGAGGGGGGGGGGGGCTGAGAGTAGGATGTAACTTGGTTAGTGTAAGAACAACTGACCACACTCTAACGGCAACTCGTTTAATGCCAAATTATGTCACACAGGATTTGAAAAAAACCTGTATTTTTTATCTTTACAATTTATTTTCCTAGTATATACAATGCATTCCATTCTAACTGGAACTGTACATAGGACCGCGGGTAAGGGTGAGGGAGGGTTACCCTGAACCGTATACACATCGTGTCGTTATTTCGTTTCAGGTTTTCTATTATAATACTTAAAAATATGAGGTGTACCTATATCAAAATCACTCCCTCTTCTCGCTGTTCTCTCCCTTTCGATCTCGCCCGCGGATCTTTTATTCTGATGGTTGTCTCGATATTTATATATAATCTGCACCTTTATCATCACTTTATCCGGTATTTTGTTCGTTCAATGCGTTATTAAAGTATTTACATATAAAATAGTTGCATAATTGAAGCGTAGTTATTATAACATTGGTGCATTTCCGGTTGATATTGTTTTTTTTTTTTAAGCATCCAAATTGTTAGACGAACATATTTTTTTTGCGAAATTTCACGTATAATGCTTAATGTCGTAGTATATTTACATTTGGTTTTTTATTGTTATTTTATTACATTCATGCACATAACATAAGGTGGTGGCCTAATACCGCTTATCGACAAAAACATTTACTTCAGCAAAAACTTAAAAACGGCGTGAGAATTAGAAATAAAGAAATAAAAATATATGCCACGTCTGTCAGGAAATATATTGGCGTTTAGATGTCTGTGAATGTGATTACGCTTTCGTCGTTTCCGTTGTAAAAAAAAAAAAAAAAAACGATGGCACGTAAATCATTATAATATTTTTACATTGAGTGAAAAAAATTAATAATTAATATAACCTTATACGCGTTTTAATGAATTGCGAAAATAAAAAAAAACATCATACTAATAGCAGTGCTTAAAACGTGTATCATTCTGTTCAAACATATTATAATATGTTTATAATAGGTACATGCATATTTTGTCAGAGAATATTTTAAGGAATTTTTTATAGGTGACGTTGCGGAATAAAATTGAGTGTCTTGCCGGCAGGTTCCAAATAATACTTTAATTCATCAAATATTTTGCGGTAATGTATACATTTTGTTACCATTAATAACATTTATCCGAACCTTTTAGATTAAAGTATTAATCATTTTCGAACACATGTGCACATCCATGAAAAATATTAGATACCGAGCACGCAATATTTTTAGACATGTGTTCGTGTGCGTATTGTGTTCTTTTTGTAGATAAATAATAATGGGTGAAAATGTTTGGAATTATTTTTATTTTTTTCCTCCTATGCCTAATAATATCAATTATTTTAGCTGAAAATTTTGGTAATTTTAATCGCTTATTATGAATATTTTAAATGTAATGAGTCGCGAACCATAATGTGTCTTTATTTATATAACATATTATTTTACCCTATATCTACTCTTCCATTTCGTGTTCGCATGAGTAGGTATCTACACAAACTATCGTTTAAATTTTCTGTACATGATATTATTATAATGATGGTATTGAATAACAGCAGGCCCCCAAAAATCTCTATCACTACTGCATTATGATTCTAATATTCAGTATATAGTTTCTTTATATGGTAAAACAACATTTTGATTTCGATTTCCGGAAATTGCAGTCTTATATTTTACGAATGCGTACAAATTAACCGTATAATATATGATATTATCATAACGATCGGTAAATATAGTGCGAACATTTATCAACGCTTAATATTCAACAGCACCTGTCATTTGTTTACAATTTTTACGGCAAATGGATAAAGTCACTGCAACAATAATTTTAGAAGATATGGTCATATTATGCTATTGTTTATTTTCGAGTACGTACATATATGTATTCCGTCGAGTGAGAGTGTATACACAGTGACAGCTGAACGTTTTACAAACACAGTATTAGATTCTGAGCAGAAGCGAGAAATCTATAATATTTGTTTAAAATAATATATTTTTTCTTTCCCTTCAAAAAAAACTTACTTATATAGGTACGTTATGACGCGTTATACCCAGAACACATACTATATAAGTGCTATATAAGTTATACTATATAAGTACCTAATCTATATACGTTTCACGCATTTGTTGATTCGAATTTAGATGCGATACACGGTCTAATTGATTTAAGAATTTTCAATATACTTGAAAAACCTTGCGAAAAAACTTTAAATATCGACAGTTGCATATATGTTCAAAAACATTTTTCATAGGAGAAAAAATGCATCAAAACATAGGTAGCGTGACTGGTACACACATATGATGAATCCAGGTTTTGAATCAGTATATTACCTAGAACCTAGATAAACATCCGTCCGCAGTTTATACAATATTATTGTTTCAGGAAATCACGAAAAATAATCAAATTTTATAAGTATAACGATCAGGAATTCGAATTCTATTTTCCGTATAATTTTCGGAGAAGGTATATAATAATTATTATTTTCAACTAAAATTATATAGATAGGTATATATTACAGTTACATTTTCATTCTTTGTATAAACTAATAGTTTTTATACAATTCATGGAATTTTTTTATTCGAATTAGAGGAATTTCCTCTTCAATATATTATAATATCGTCGTCATATTATAATAATATTTATGTTTTTTTTCGTACCAACCATCATAATTCATTAGCGTGTCCTATTAATAATATTATAATATGAAAAATGCAGCGCTGTTAGACTTTAGCGCCAGTTAGTACCCTTATGTTAAAAGTAATATATAATAACTTATAAATTTAAGCAATTTTACTTACGTGCGGTGTGCGCATATTATTATCGAAAAAAACATTGCATAGGTATTGTTATATATTATATATAAAACAATTTCATAAGCCACACACTCACACATAAATTTAATAATAATTTTAACGATTACTAGGAAAATTATAACAGTTAGTAGTATTTCGTATATTTATGTCTATATGTAGCTTGTAAGTAAGTAAATATTATCGTATTAATTGAAATCTTTCGTCCATTTTAAAGAGGTTGTACATCGTATAAACTAAAATCAAAATCTACTCAACACAAATTTCTATGCAAATTCATTAATAAAAACCTATTTAACTTGTAATTAGGCAAATGTTGGTTTTATAGAACCCATAGATCCATGGAACTATTGAGCCATGGTTAAAAGGTCAACATTTCTATATGTAATTTGGTATAAGTATATAAAAATCTAGTATTGAAAATATACATGTTACCATTAAAAAAGAATTTGTGTTGAGCAGATTTAGTACAAAAATGTGTATTTCAATATTCAGTATTCCTTATAGCACGTCTCAAAAACTCCAGTTCAATCCTGGACACTGGATAGAGATATTTCGTGTTACCTTTAAAAGGAAATATACTCTATAACATTATGTGTAGCTTAAATAATTATTCGCGAACAAAATGTTATTATTAAATTAAGATTGAATATTGCTATATTATGCTAATATCTTTGAAAACTGCGGGTAGCATTGCTGCAGTGTCGTACTCGAATCACGTGAATTCAGAAATAATAGTCGATATTAATAATTTCGTGTCTACATTTATCATATATCTTTAGTACACTATGTGTAAAGTAGTCTTTTTATTTCTACTATTAGAAACGTTTTTAATTATTGTATGTTCTACTTATCCGTAATAAACGGATTTTAAAAACCTTGTTTTCTCAAAGAGGGTCGCGTTTGGAAAAAAAACGAACTAGACTTAATGTTATATTGAGCAAGCAAAAAAGTAACAAAAAAAAACAAAAAAATCAAGGAATATCGTTTTATGGCCAGCAATAAGTTTAAGAGTGTATATTATTAAGTGTCGTGTTTATACTTTATACGAAACAAAAATTTAAAAAAAACAACTCGTTTGAACAGTGCCGGAGATTTCTGAACGGGTTACAACGAAAACAATAAAACATATTATTGTAGGTATATATATATAAAATATTATATTTTAATAAACGAAAACTCGTACAACTATATGCGTATATTCTAATGTCGATGGGCAAAACGTGTACAACAATCGATTCCGGTCGGTGGCGTTACATAAATATACATATATAAAGTTATTACTAATATACATTATTTTTATTATTAATTTTTTAAGGCATCAATAGGTATTACCACTCTTATTACATTACACATTACAGTATAAAATAATATCATATTATAAGTCACAAATATAAAATTATTGCAGAACATTGAGCGAAGTGTTGTTGTATTTTGAACATAATATACTGGCATAATATTAGGATTTTGAAATTATATATGGTTCTCCCGTAAAGAAAATGTTAAAAAGCTTTTTTTAAATTATGGTTTATACAATTTTAATCATTAACGATTTTTAAATACAAATAAATAAGCTAAAAACAAAGATAATTAGATAGGTACTTTATAGTTTAGAGGACTTAAGAATTTGAAAAAGACAATATTATATTACCTATATTAGTTGTGTAATGTAATACGAGTGGTTATACCTATTGATGTCTTAAAAAATTATTGTTAAAAATAATGTAAATTAGTAATAACTTTATATATGGAACAATTATATTATTATTATACCCATTAGTTATTTATCCTTATAATTATACGATTGATAAAAGACCGTGTGCTAACCTAAGTTATCTAACCGAGATAAAAATACTAAATATTGCAGAAACTACTATATTTTAAACTTTAGCCTGGCTTATTATTGATAAACTATCTATAAATACATGATTATTGTTGATAACTGTTGTAGAAACGGGTTGAAATTTACTTGGCGAAAAATGTGCGTATAGAGCCATATAGAGGATCCGGCTATAACCTATTCAAATGTATAATCGATACGACGATATTGGTACTTAAATGATTTCATTCTTCCTAGGCAGTATTGTGCTTATTTTTATCCTTAAAACTTATAAACATTTTAACATTGGTAAATTAATTAGGTAGATACGTAAAAAATACATTTATATGTTTCTTTGAAAGTAATTTTATATAAGATTTTTTTATTGATTGGACAATTTACTGAAATAATATTCGTCTGTTACACATTATAGTCATAATAACTAGCATATAAATAAACGATCCCAAGCTTGATCCAGAGTACTGAGGTGTGGTGTTCTAGTGTGGACATGAGGAATAAGAGATTAGGTGGTAAAAATACGATATTAAAGTATATCAATAGATGGTTTGAAGGACATAATATATTTATGTATTATCTGCAACGTAAATACTCTTTTTTCCGCAGTTACTATAATAATATTCTAATTCTTATTCCCATTGCTTTAAGAGGACGATGCTCTTCGTCTTATAAACGTAATAAATATTATCAAACCAATTGGTTAGGCATAGTTAGCTTAAATATTACAGTGAATTACAGGAGAGAAAGGTAAGAACATTATTTGTGTTTTGTCACTATAGTTTTTGTTTACTATATTTTAATTTTTAAGCGAGTTGTAAGCATTATCAAATATTAATAACTGAAAAAGTTACAAATCTATATATATTATATAAATAACTTATCCTGGCTGACTGATTAATTCATCCTCGCCTAGCCGGAACCGCCAAAACTATGATTATGAAATTTTGTCAGTAGTTTCGTTTTATAATGCAGAGACCCACTAAGATTTTCCAAAATTTTCCAAAATTCGCATAGTACAGAGGTGCTAAAACAAGGATTTTGATGATTCATGGTAGAAATTGAAACTTTTTTTGTTATAAATGGTTGCCATTGATTACTTGGGCAGCAAGTATACATAAAATGAGCATGCAGCAATCATGCGTGTTTACATGGTCTAAATTAAAGAAACTATATTTTAAAACCAAATGTATGTTTGTTGTTTATAGGTACACTCAAAAACTACTTCAATGATTTTGACGAAAATGTCATAGATTGTTTTTAGAGAAATCAGATTAATTTAGGGAGTAAGAGTTTTTACCACGTTAAAAAATATTCTAAGTGCTACATCCAATCCGTGACTTGCGGATACTCATCTAGGTCAAATTATATCTCAAAGCTATAGGTAAACTGACGCCGATTTGTCTGTGAATTGAGGTATTTTAGTGTACCTTCACTAAAACTGAGATAGGTACACACAAGCCGAGATACACCTATATATATATAGCTATAGCGTACCTAAGTAATTTATGATGAACATGAAACTATGTAATATACTACCAACTACCAAGTTAATAAATACATATATTAAGTACCTGTGGAACGCCACTAGGGCCCTGGCCCGGAGGACGGTCTCTTGGCCACGGAGCAGTTCACTCGGTGGCAGGTACCACAGGAACCTGGCCAGCCTGTCCACGTCACCGGACTGCTGGAGGGCTTCACACATGCACGACACCTGTTCGGACGAGAACGACAGGCTGCGCTTGGTCTGCAGGAAGTCGGACACGGTGACGGATCCGCCCGCCGCGGCCGCCGCACTCGACGCCGAACTCTCGCTGAGAGCTTCCATACAACTGCCGGGCGACAGGCTGATGCTGCCGGCGGCACGGACGCCGACGACGTCCCTCGGCGACATGTACGACATGCGATGGCCGGCGCGCGTCGTCGTCGTTGGCGCGCTGCACCTGACAACCGTTTAGTGAAACGCGCTCGTCATCGTCTACTGCGTTTAAACTGTTAATATTAAAATTATTATTTATAATAACACCGCAGCTGCAGATGCACCAGCAGCGTCGCATCCGGGCGTGAGACCCTTTCGAGTTCGATCTGAGCTGCAGTGCGGCGAAATCGCACCCATACAGCCAGCCAACCGATTATAATTCGTTTTATCGCGTTCTGTATGGATGTAACTATTAAACGCGAGCTAGTCGATCGAGATCCTTACGTGGTGGATACAGTTGCAATGCGTTTTCGTGTCTGCGACAGACACGCGTCACGATCGTCTCGTCGTTGTCTCGTCGTGGTCACCGTGCGAATACTGACGAAGACGGCTGTGGCGGTGGCGGGCGCGTCTGGTCGGTAGGAGGGCCGCTGGATCAGGTTGGTCGCGCCCCGGACGTGCTCATTGGTTGCGCGGTTGCGCGCGCGTCCCGTCACCGCGGCGGCCGAGTCTTTGTCGCTGACGGCTCTGCACTCTGTAGCCGCGACCGTCGAGCCCGAAAACGACTGCAATATGGTAATAGTGGTTAGATATTATTATTATTAATTATTATACTATCTGCCCACCGAACATTTTTGAAATGGACCGAAAATCATTTTTGTTTTGGTAATATAGCCGATAGGTACAATAATAATCAATAGTTAGTACGCATATATTTATAAATTACATATTACAGATAAAAATGTAATCGTTGCCTATAATCGGCGGACCTTACCACGAAACCATCACGCTAAAATGTCAGCTGTATCCTGCAGTCACCCTACGTTATATTATAGGTATATTTAATATTATACTGTACGTCTAAATAGGCAAAAGCGTTTGGTCAATAATCTACTATCATGTGGAAATCTATTTGAGAGCGCATATCATATTAAAATGTTGACATAGTGTCGTTTTGTAGGTACATACATACATATATATGTATATATAGAAGGAGTAGTCCCTAACCGTTAAGGACATCTTAAATTGACGATAACCTTTTAAAGTTGTGTTTTTTTAGTACCTATAGTATGTATAGTAGGTATATATAATAAATGGTAGTTGATTCCATAGATAATATAAGAATGGATAGAACATAAGAACTTATCACTAGCCATTAGCTTTACAAAACAATATTAGATAGATACAACAAAATATTAGTTGGCTGGTCTAATGGTCTCTGATAGTTGTACCTATAAGATATACAGTATAATGTATAGGATTTCATTAGAATTTCGCTTTTCTAGAATTTAGTTTTTCTGGGGACCGAACCGGAACCGTAAAAATCATCAAGGATTCAGTCCCTCTCTTAAGTATACTTAAATACCTACTCTAAGAATCAGAATTTCAATAAATTGATAATTAGATAGGTGAAATACAGAATACAAATATGTTGGAGGGGAGGGGGGCGACTTGTGAGCGCATGCTTGGTACACTCGGTACATACTATACTGTAGATTTGAGAAATTAAACGTTATTTGATTAATCATATTCTAAGAATTCGCTAAAATAATCATTATCATATCAACTGTTTGAAAATATTCATTCCATTAACGCATCCTTTAACCACCTACTATATACGTCTAATAATACGTATCTATTAGATATAATTTATTTTTCAAATCATTTTACAGTTAATTATAGTTGTATACAACGAATTGTACACAGGTGCAGTCTTCTTTTCGAATTTCTCTACTTGCTAAATTTGTCCATGTGTTGTTGTACATACAACACTGTTTATTTATTATAATTGTATTTTGAGCCTAGTTTAGCTGTCAAGCGTATATTATACCAATAAATATTAAAATTAAATTAAAATACAAATACAATATGCGTTTATACTTTATATATTACTCTCTGTAGGAATGGAGTCGATTCGTAAAAATAATACCAGTATATTTTCAGTGGTGCATTTAAAAATATTGCCACCCCAAGGCTATATATGGCCTACGCCCCTATACCTGTTGCCAACCCCCCTCTTGAAATATAGCAATTTGGGGGAACGCCGGAATCACGAATAATGTGACGTGTGGGTGTCCTCATACAAAAAAAAATGAATATATTTTCCGGGGCCGACCCCATTATTTTATCCGGGCAAAAAACTCGCTTCATATTAAATATTAATGACATCCGCTATTCGCTAAAGTAGCAAAACCTGCGACCGTCTTACAACTTTAGTCCTGAGAAATTTTAATCTAAAAATAATAAATATATATAATAATTTATAACCAGATATTTCCGTTTACTCTTATTTATGGTATTATCTCATTAGTCATAATTTAACTAAAACAATAGTATTGCACATTTGTACATTTGTACCTATTTAACAATTTAACATGGGTAAACACATAATCTGAAATCTGAACAAAGATGGAACACATATTATAAAACAAGGTAATTGCAGTATTACACTAACTATACCTATATTATATTTAACCCATAATTTTTCTGATCTGCATTATGCTTCGGACTTCATAATATTTTTTTGTCTAATGGATAATACCCTTCATTGCTGTCTATATACAATATACATATATGATATTATGTATAGGCATGCCTAACCTACCGCGTGCAGTAGGTAGGTAGATGTGTTATATGAAATAACGTTGTGTGTATTAATGTTATTGATTGGTTATTATACTGACTATATAAGATTATTTCAGTCTGGAAGGTAATTAATAATATTTTAGTGTTAAACTGATGATCAGGGTTAGAATTTCGAATTATGTATGTATAAAACCGTACCTATAGATAATAGATACATTTAAGTATCTACTATCTAAGTAGGTACCTTTGAACTGTAATAATTTCGTGTTTATATAGATATATGGTAACAACTGTAGAGCTATTCATAGTTATATACTGAAAAAAAATAATAATAATAAATAAGCGGTAACCACTTGTGGGTTGGATGTACATATGGTGTCTAGAGAGCCACTGTAATGGATGGTGTTAAATTTTAATTCAATGATATAAAATCATTATATACGAAAAACGATTCTGAGCGACGACCGTCTGTCAGCCTATAATATTAAACTACTTAAGTAAATTTGATGATATTATTGGGATTAAAGCAAGGCTGGGCATTAACGAGTTAATAAGTTAAATTTAAGTTAATTTAACTTTTTAACTTCATAAGTTATTTTTTTTTTATGATTATTTACTTAATTATTAGCTTGCGGAATTTTTGAATTAACTTTAAATTAACTTGAGTTAATTTTACATTTAAACAAGTTACGTTGATTTCAATTTTAATTATTATGGAATATGTTTTCATATTCGTATAAAATATAAATACCTATAATATTATTAAATTACGAATATTATCAATGACCGTTATTTTTGCCATCTTCGCCAGTTATATTCCTTTTATTGTTATAAACTATTTTATATAATATTATTATATTATACTTATTACGAATTAATAATTGTATAGAAGGTAGCGACAGACTACTGTTCTTAGTAATACCGGGTTTATTTTTGGATAATTTATTATTAATTCTACGTTTTTGCTGATATCCAGCATTTCGGCGTGGACGCGTAGTGGTGGTAACACAATATTTCTATATTCGTCTTATTATTCATCAGTTACAATCGGAATTTCCAGAGTTTATTAATTAATATACATTTAACATAATAACATTTTCTTAGTTCGCGTCACGATTAAAGATATCTCCAATCGTGGTTCGTGTTATCGATAATCTAACAAGAAATAACACATACAGGCCTACCGCTAACTATCATCTATCAGTTATAAGTATTCAGTAATCAGTAATCTCTGTACGAGTATAAAAATAAATACGCTACTCACTAGTCATTCAATGCTCGCCTATTTCGACTTCGACTAAAAACACGGTTTGGTTAAACCAACGCAAGCATTTTCGGTTTTGACTTCGACTGTCTAGTGTCTGTCCATTTTCTGTCAACACGAAACTAGGTATACTCATATAGTAATCTCTCGAACAGTAAATTCTTTTCTACATTTGAATTTTGTTGATCAAGTAAGTGGTTACCTATCTAAATTATTAAAATATGTGTAATATTATATTTCATTAGAATAATTTTTCAGGTTTAATATCGTGAATGAGAATGTTTTGATGAAATGGCCCAGCATTTATTTTTTTTAATATTTATCTACCTATCTATTTGTGTTTACAAGAGAGTTTTAGACTTTTAGGTATAATCTATACAATTTAATAGTATAATTTAAAACAAAACCTAAATTGTAATTTTATTATTATAAAATTGAAAATAATTAATAAACACTTAAGAATATTTTCAGAAAACCAATAAATACTATTACAAATGTGTATACATAAACATTTTTTTTATTTATAAAAATTTTTAAATATGTAAATTATTGTAGATAATATGTATACATTAATTGTAGTATACAAATTTATGGTACACATTTTAAAAGTATGCTAATAAATGTATGTACTGTTACCTAAACCTCTTAGAAAATAAAATAATAATAGTTCTTTGGTCTAATAACATGAACAATTTTAGGTACCTACCGATTGTTTTAATTTTACCTTTATGAAAACAAGAAATTTTTTTTAAGTAACTTGAGTTAAAAAGTTAATATTAAATGTTGGTTCACTTTTAACTTAGTTCAATTGATAGAACATTTTGAATTAACTTTTAACTATTAACTTAATTTAGATTTTAGTTTAACTTAACTTAACTGAGTTAAAAAATATCATTGACTTGCCCAGCCTTGGATTAAAGTCATTTATTTTACTTTAGTACAACAGTAGGTTAAATAGTATAGGAAATATTTTATAAGTGATTATTCGTTATAATTTACGTATATTTATATTTATTTTTTTTTGTTTATATGTAGATATTTATCAAAAAACTGAAAAACCCATTACTATAGTTATTATGTTGCAATTATTGTTATTATTTATATTTATTATGATTTATAACTATTGATATATTATACAGGGTGATTCACCAAGCATGCTCGCCCCCTTTTTTCTTCACGAATGCAGTTATTCAAAATTTGATTTTTAGAATTTTTAAATATACTTTAAGACCATATTTTCAAACTCTTGAGATTTTTTGTAAAGGTAAAGAGTGTCCTGTGGAGATACAAATTTCTGTTTTTTAAATAAGAACATCCCTTTTAAACTGTAAATTACAGTGGACAATTTTTCTGAAATTTTTGACGTATCAGAATCAAAATTCGAACGCGTAGTTTTTGAGTTATTCAGCTTTGTGTTAATAAAATGGGATAATAGATGATCTATCGTAATAGATATATAAGATATGGGGGCTATGGTGATTTGAAAATTATAGTCATTAATATTAATTTACAATATTATTATAATCAATATAAATAATAATTTGTAAAAATGACCCAAGCTTATTTAAGTGTAATAAATACTAGATCCAGTTTTACATCCATTTTATATTTATATAAAACCGTTTTTAAGAACTATTATCTTTAATACAACAATTTTAATAACTAACAAGCTGGATTATTTACATCAACATTCTCAAAAAAATTATCCTCTAAACAATTACAGTAAAAAAAGGGGGTTCTAATTTGAAAATCAGAAGTTTGTATGAATAAATTCATTATTAAAGGAAAAAAGGGGGTGAGCATGCTCGATAAATTAAATAGTATACCAAATATTTGTTTCGTTTATTTTTTCATGCATTGTTATATTTTAGTATTTTACCGTGTTATACTATGTTAGTATAGTACACATCGGTTCATAACGCATATTATATGTTATTCGTATAAGATTTTACTGTCTAAAAACTAAATCAATAATTGTTACTATATTATAGCGTACATTTAAAAAACTTGTAAATTACCCGCGTTATAGTGCTATACAAAACCCGAGCTCTGCTCATAGTTGCCGATGTGTTGGTAGGTAACTTATTTAAACAAAAAAATGACAATACAAATTTTAATTTATTAATGTTTTAAAATAATAAAATGATACTCGAGTACTTAATGTAGAGAAGTTAAAACAAATTTTCTCACTTTAGTGACTATTCGTTACAAAAATATAAGCATCCCAGCCCAGATAACATTTAGTGCCATCTGCAACAGTTTACAGTAGCACCTGCCACTATTAACTACTATATTATAGCCTCGTGGCTACAAATATGCAGCAAGCTCGTATTTATTAAGAAGTAAATTTTTATATTTGTAATTTTATTTTAAGTACACAGAGAAAAAAGCAATACATTTAACAACATCAACTACTCTACGTCTCTATAATACCTTCTGCACAACAATGTATATATAATAGGATTATTGGCACCAATAGTGATTTAAATTTGTATGAATATATTCAAAAAGCTGAAAATTATGAAAATGTTATGATTTCTTATCAAATTATATTATATTATATTTAAAACAATAAAATTGTGTAGGTCGTGTTATTGTTTATCCATTTTAATATTATTTTAGCATTATTCTATTGAACATATTATATAGAAAATATAAAACCCAAAAATTTATCTCAGTTATATATGTGCATTTTTAAATATTATTAATAATTTTCCAACTAAAATTGGAATAAAATGCCATTTCCCACGAATATACCTGTATAATATATACGACGATGTATATATGCGAATATTGCTTACGATATCAGTAGGTATAGTATAGGTACTTACAATAAACACATAATAATATTATAAATCGGACGAGTCATTAACGCGTTATCTATATGTATATAATACGTGTGTATGATATTATATTATAATAATACTATGCATAAGTACCTATATAGTATTATAATATTATTTATTATATTCTTAATTATTATGTAACAACGTATCGCACGCGAAGAAATATACTACACAACTCGTCACCATATATTATTGGGACCCGCGACAATGCGAGGTAAGCGTTTCTGTCACGCTGCACGTGCATAATTTATTGCATAATTGTATACCTATGTTTGTGTGTACGTGTATGTGTGTTTGTACATTATATGTATATAAGTGTTAACAGTATATTGATCAACGGACTGCATTGCACATTCGACCAAAAATGATGGGAACTGAATTGCATACATGTCGTATTGTCGAGCCGGGCGCGTCATTACAGCTTACTCGTAATTATTACTTTTTTTTTTTAAATCGTCTAAATACGCGTTTGTAGATTTTTTTATCGCAAAAAGTTAAATGAACACGCAGACGTTGACCCGCGAAAACGACCGTCTATATTATATAATTATATATACCTACTGCAGTGCATATTATATGAAACTTTCGTGGAAATATCGACATTTAAACGAATTATATAATAAACATATAGGCATATAGGTACAAGATAAATTCATGAGATTTCGATAAAAATGTAGGTACCTACCTTTTTTTATTTTAAGCAATACCCAATACGGCAATACGAATTTTTTTTTTTTGGCGTAAATGGTTAATTTTTGTAGATAGGCACTACAGCATTAGTAGAAGTTTTTAAACATACAAATTATAACACCTACTGTCTGCAGTAGTATCTATTGCTAAGTATTGCCTATACAGGTAGGTTGACCTAATGTCTATACCCACAACTACTCCTCAATACTCAAGGCTTCCTTTGAGGTATTATTTATTGAATATTATTATGATCAGAGTATGACACATATCCCTAGGTATTTATTTTGATGGACGATTTAATAGTAACTACAACAATACATAACAATAGTGTAGAGCGAAAACCTAATCCCGATCCTCAAGATTTTTTTGTCGATTATGTTACCAAATATAATATTATTACTGCGAGGCGCCGCCGCGAGTCGGTGTGCGTAGATAGTATAGATTATATATATACAATATTATATACATAGATAATATATGAATTCAGTTGAAACGGCCGTGGGTAAGGATTACTGAGGAATGATGCGATTATTGCGATCGAAAGCTTTGTCAGCATAATACGATTAAATATATAGCAATAATCGGTTAAGACTGCAACTCGTTTTAGCATATTTGTCTTTTTTAGTTTTTTTTACAACTCGTTACGCTAAGAAAACACTATGCTCGATAACGCGCAAACGTTAAGTACTATTTACTTACTTCACACTATTTATTGGCTTACGGCTAACGATTCTACAGATACCAACGTGTTGTACAAAAAACTGTAATTGTTCACTGTGAAACTGTACCTACTAAAATATTACGTACAATTCAAAATGATGTAATCTAAATACAATAACAATATATTTTAATATTAAGATATAGATATTTCTATCGAATATTCGATCATTAATTTTACTGCTATCTGTGACCGATAATTAATTTAACTTATCGGTGAGTTAAAAACTAAAAAAAATTTAGAATGGATGCAATGGAGTTTGAAAACTCTCGTAATATGAATACGCAATAGTATCTATATAATAAAAATCTGTCCGTTGCAGGTAACCGCATCAATTGAAAACGGCTGGACTAATTTGGCTAATTTTTTTTTAAATTTAATTAATATTCCGAATGAGATTTTTACTGAAAGAAAAATTGGAAAATTCGGGAAAAACTGAAAGGCCCTTTTTAAATGGGGTTTTTGTTTAGGTGTAAATAATGGTTGCAAATATAAGCATAAATTAGAATTTTTTTCAATATAAATTGTTGCCACAGGTTACATAATAATATAATATAATTAATTGGGTATAGAGAATAATTAAAACGTATAATTTTGATATTTTGTCATTTTATTTCCAACCCAAGTTGACTTTATTAATGTAATTTTATCTAAAGTTAATAGACTCAAAAATTATTGAACCGATTTCAATAAAATGTTATACCAATAGATTCCTTGAGACTCGGCGGATGTTTAATGTTGTAAGTTATTTTATCAACCCCTAAAGGTAGCTCTCACACATGCATTTTTTTCAGCTCATGAAAAAGTTTTCTTTGTTGTTAATTTATGTCTTATGTGGTCACCATTGGTTACATTACTATTATGCATAGTATAGGTATAATGTATAATATACATTTTTTTACAAATATTATACAAATGAAATAAACCGATATCTTTAGTACGGGTAACGCCGAGTGGGACAGCTATATAATAAAATAACATAAACACTAAACATTACCTATTGAAGTATTTGACGGATTTAAAAGTATACAATATCGCAAACGGAGGTAGGTATATAAGCTGCCTGCAGTGTATATGCTGGGTAAAGCATAATATAGATACATATTTTGTACTTAACTATCGCAGTGAATCAAAATATCCGGTTTCGTCTGTGCCACTATATACACATAGGTTTTATTTTTTGAGATTTGAAAATCGCTGCAGACACGTATACAACCTGTATGATATGCAAAGCACCGAATTTCAAAGCACCCTTATCCCTGTTATATTAAAACGATAAATAGAATTTCAACAGTTTAGTATTTCACTGCTTAGTATTTACGATAATATAATATAACATGATGCGAAAATCTATAGATATATTATGATAATAACATCAAACACCCACATATTACCAGAGCTGTATAATATAATATATTATATTATTGTTTGCGGGCGCCAATAAAATATTTTACAAATTCATATTATAATTTATAATAAATACCCAAGGCTGACCTTAAGGTTTGTGAGGCCCAGTGCGAAAATAATTGCGAAGCCAATCATCATAATGTATGTTTTTCAAGCGCGTCTTTAAAATACCTAAATCTCTTTTTTTATCTGATCATATTTAATTGATTCAACAGAAAAAGAAATTTTAGATGAGCCGTTCATCTTTCGACAGATGAAGACAAAGTAGTATAGATCTTGCATTAGATAAAAAATAATACATGACAGCTAGGATATGGATACTATATATATACATTTCCTGGAAGGATTGAATTAAAGCCATATGTGCAGTACACGGAACAAAAAAAGCTCCAAGGTTTTAAACTACCCTCGGTTTGTATTTTTGCAGTATAACCGTATTTGTGCATATTTTAACATAATAATCTATCATTATTTTTTACCACAACAGATGTTTACTTATTTTACATAATATTAAGCATATCGGTAGGTACTATATATTAATATTTTTTATTTCTGTATAAGAGACATAACATTTTGAATACAATATGAAATAATATCATTTTTAAAACCAATTTTTTTTTTTTGAACACGAGGCCGCAATTGTAAGTGATAAGCCCTAAGGACGGTTATAAATATATACCTGGGATTTACCTAGAATATACCTAGGATACGATATGGATGCCAGTATGCCACAGTCCTCACGCACGTCGTTATCATTATATGATGTACTTAAATATCATAATATCCTTGTAGACAATAAATAACGAATTTATGACAAGTTGGCGGTCGACGTATCTATACTCGTATAATATTATTATATGTATTGATAGTGCGGGCGTCGCCGCTCGCTGTTGCATCGGTGGCAGACTCTCGGGACGGCGATACGCGAGCGGGTCTTACAATAGCCGAGGAAAGCGACGGATAAACACACACATATTATGTACACAGGAGGGGAGGGCGTGTTATACGATGGCGCAGTATATACCACGGCGAAACGGGCACGCCTGTACCTCCCCACTCGCGCCGCCTGGGGGGGTCATACCACCCGCTCGTGCTGCACAACACCTCATCCGAGCCGCCGACCACCCTCCGTATAGCTGCTGTATCGCTGCTCTCGCTCCCTTATTCGCAACCACCGCCCCTATATCGCTGTATTACCCCCCCCCCCCCACGAAGACCGAGCGCGAATATTACGCGCGTCGACACGGCATTCTTTACCGCCGCCGCCGCCGCCGACCGTCGTGTATATATATACCCCGTCATCATCATTCGTCCCGCGCGCGCGTAATCCGACCCGCCCAAGGGTGTCATTCTACCTGTTCGTCTTTATTGTCTAACGAGCTCCCTTATATATATATAAGTTGCCGTGCTTTCCAATGTCTCCCAACGCCCCCTCCCCCCTTCCCACCACCACCGCGTACCGCCACCTACCTTTGCGTTCGCAGTTCCTACCTACCATATACCACTATCCGACTATACCATATATATAATATGTATAGAACAACCGTCGTTCAGTTCCACCCCGTCACCACATGCAAAGCCTTTCCCTCTCTGTCACACGTCTCTGTCTCCGTCCAACTATATCATTCTTCGTGTACACGCACCCCATTATCGGATCAACGCCACCGCCACCGTCGCCGTCACGTCTCCCCGCGCGTACGTCGTGGCAGCAACTCCACAGCTACCTTCCAATTATTATTCGTGTTTCGTTTTTATGACGACGTTCTCTTTTATTTTCCTCCTCGTACGTTTCCATCCACCTCTTCGTCGTCGCCGTCCGCGTTTTTTTCCGTCGTCCGTCTCGTCCCTCCCGCGAGGATTACGCGTAGGTATATATATATATTGTTATACAACGACAATGTACCAACGTCCTCCTATAGTATTTTATTCCTCCTCAGAAGAGGTTCGAGAGAGTAAAGAGAAAAAAAAAAATTTAAAAAATAAAAAAATTGGTACCGTGCCAATCGAAAAGAAGCGTTTCCACGAATCCCAACGGCGCGGCGACGGCTTTCTTCGACTGCCCCGACAAGTCGTCATGTATTGTTATAGGTACTTTTATAACAATATATTTATATATACTTAATACTATGTACTGATGTAGTGATGTATATGTTTAGATTCAGAACATAATATGATTTACTATTATATAGATAGTAGACACATAATATTATTCGTTTGACGCGTTTTATTTTCGACTGCCGTTCTCCGTTCGAGATATATTGGTACTACTACGGCTATACAATATTATTATGTTCGAAAACACATTTTACACCTATATGCTATATAGGTACCAATATTATCGATTATAACGTCCACAATTCACACGCGTGTACATATTACCTAAACATTACTTTCGAGAGAAGTATTCGATAATGCGTATTGTAAAAGTATATTAATAGGTTAAAAAAAAACCCAAAACCAAAATATTCCAGTAAAAATATTCCACGACAAAATATCTCGCGCAAATATTAATTCAAAATGTTAACCTTTAAACAAGTTTTATCAATATAAACGAGAAACTGGGTCTGTACTCTGTATAGGAGGCCAAAATTGAACGACAAACAGGTAGAGTATCTCAATAGACAAAGACGATAATATAAACATTTGGAAGTGCGATTAAATGCTGTTGTAAAAGATGACGATGAAACTAATCAAAATAATTTTTAAATCAATAGCACATAACTTGATTTTATAATATTATAATTAGTTTTTTTTCCAAATTTTTTACGAAAAATATTTTGAAACATTTTGAAATACATTTTTCATGTTCTATTAAAGTTTTTTTTTTATTCAATACGTTTAAATGAGTCAGCATATCTCATGCTATTACAAGTGTACAAAATTATACATCTATAAATGTTAATAATAATTGTATTGTATTAATATTTATGCCGGATATATTATTATGTCATGGAATATTTTGGTTTTGGGTTATTTTGTCGGAAATATTTTGACTTGTCACTAATTAATATATCTTATACAATGCATTAACGAAATACTTCTCTCGAATGTAATACCTAGGTGTGAATATGTGAATAGTGGACGGTATAGGTGTAAAATGTGTTTTTGAACATAATGTATAAGTACACAATACATGTATAATAGGTACACAATATAATATGCTGAATTTGGTATTATATATCAGTTATTTTTTTGCTTACATTTAAACTCATTTTTTTTATTAGAAAGGCAGTGAAGTACTATACATTTATGATGTTATTTTTCAATTTTCCCTTAGCGTACGGGAAAACGTTATCACTATTATCTAGCTCGGCGGACAGTGATAAACCGCGCTCATAACAGTTTTTGGAATGCGATCATTGGATCTATTTTTTTTATTTGTATATAGAAAACGACCGGATATTATTTTCATATATCATATTTCAATATTTTTATATAATAATATACACTTCAGAAAATTCAAGTAGCCACGAATAAACGTGGATCTACTGAATAAATGTGCCATTTTATAATAAATACACCATTTACGGTGTCGATAGTGGCTAGTGCTAATATAGTAATATCTTACTATTGAACTAGAGACAAAAAGTATAGTGTCAATATATAAAAAGTAGAGTCATGATAATGTGTTCGCGAATTACTGTGATTTTGATGTTACTAATCTGTGAACATATGTTTTTGGTAGATAATTTAAACGTTTTATTTGAAAAATAATTTGTGGGATATGCATTTTAATAGTTACCGTTTATTTTTGGAAGCCAGTTTGACGTCAATATATTAATAATAACCTACATATTCAAGGAAAAAAAATTATTTATAAAAAAACAGCTGCTGCGGCGCTCCTTATCATCGTGGGATTTGCAATATATCAACTCATCAGGTCACTGGCCATTTTAAAAGTTTAATGCACGAGAACAAAATTAATAATAATATTAAAAAAATAAAGAAGAGATAAATTTCGCTTGTTTGAATTTTTTTGTCATCATTTGCTCATCATAATAGCATTCTTGTAAAAATGTCATATGCGTTTTGCCACGCTATGGTTTTTATAGATCAGCCTAATTTTTGTTCATGGGGTTTCGTAGTATTTTGTTTCTATGGTTTGTTTTGCTGTAGAAAAAGTGGCGAACGGATGATATTTAAACTCATCATAATCGTTTATGAAAAAAAGCGATACTTAACGTTTTTCGATTTATATTATATGCTATATATATTATATATATATTTACCAGACCTATTCAAAATAATTTTTTTTCTTTGCCTCCCACTTATTGTAGGTAACTGTTGTTCTTGATAAAATTAAGTATTTCTCTGAACGAATTTTTTTCGATTTTATTTTAAGTGTATCGTCGATATTTTCGATTTTCCATTTGATGTTACATAATCGTCGCTCATTTTTTATTAAAACTATTTTCACTTTTTAATTTTTATATATATAGTCTTCAAATTGGACTCATTTTAAATCTTATTAAAAGCGATTAAATTGTGTATGACAATTTTTTATCACGTGATTATTTTGTTTTTTATACAGACAAGTATGCTCAATATAACATACCATTATAGCACAAATCAAATAAAAAATAATATTATGAGTTATGACTGTGCATAATTATTTAAAACTATTTTTAAAAGCTTTAAAATGAGCCTCGATTGACTTCAATCTCTATTTTAAAAATTATAAAAAAGTTATGACGGTTTTAATAAACAATGAGCTGCGATCACGAAATATCAAATGGAAAATCGAAACTATCAATGATATGTTTAAAATAAAATCGAAAAATAATCATTCAAGGAAACACTTAATTTTATCAAGAACAACAATTACAGTGGATAGCAAACAAAAAATAATGTATTTATATTATATAATATATACCTACTCTAATCTAATACGAAGCCATGGAGGTATTGAGCTTGATGCATTTGCACGTTTTTTCTACTATAATTTGTAAAAGTTCGATAAAAATGTATTTATTAGTGTAAATACGACATTATATTTTTCAAATTTGAGGGATTATGACTTCATTTAGGCACCTAGGTACTTTAAAAATATTTTTAATATTTCTTATATCAAAAGTTTATCACGGCAAGTTTATCAAACATTGTCTTATATAGGTATATGTTGCTGGTAAAAGTTGTAGGCAGTTTTTATTATACATGTAGAAACAGATATTTCAATAAAGAATTATTTAAAATTAATTAGTTTTGGCTTTTACTTATGATTTTGTATGATTTTGGATTTTTAGATCATATTTTTCCAATTTGTGTTGTACAAGTCACAAGTAAAATGTGCATGCTTATTCAACAGTCTTTTAGTGCAATACATTGTCAGCTCAGCAATCTTATTTGCTTACATTATTCGTGGCGAACGCCGCGGTTTTAACGCGCTGAAATGTACTGCAAAATATATATAACAATTGTCTATTGTTGATCGTCGCACAACAACAATTACAAATAATATAATACTTAATATATATAGTTATAGTATATATACATAATTTGACGTCTATTTCATGTGCACGAAAACGAACAATTATTATTTGCTCGACCAGCGTAGTCTTGCGAAAAATCGATACGGATAATGTATGTGTGGTGTATCTGTGTGATGTACCATATACATGGTATTAAAAAATATATATTCGGTTTTTTTGTCATCGCAGGGTTAAAATGTTTAACCGTCATCACGATATTTCATTTTTATTCGCGCGCGGCAGTAATTGGCAAGTTTGCGAATAATAATAATAATAATAAAAAAAGAAACCATCCCTTCAATGCGGTATGTAATATATAGACATAATAATAATACGGTGAAATGTGATTGATGACTGTACATTATTGTATCTGTTGGGAGCCAATTAGGTGCCCGTTCGGTTCATATCACACTGCTGCGCGCAGTGCAGTCAGCTAATTAAACTCGACAACAGTGTATAATAATAATTTTGGTCCATTACTATTATCATCATATTATATTATATTATATTGCCACCACCGTATAATAACAATATGTTTTGCCCGCCACCGGTGCAGTGCGCGGTGTATGCGTATAATACACGAATTAACGAATTTCCTAGCGGGGTTCTACCGCAGCTCATATATATGTATACACTATACGTCATAAACTCATAACGTTTCCCCTCAGAGAGGGATCCCTTTAATTTTTAATAGGGAAAATACATACATTTTTATAATCGTTTTTATTATTTTTTTGCGTAAAATGACAACAGTAAAAATATAGTAACCGCAATTGAATTGATAAAACAAATAATATATACATATATATATTTTTATATTTATTTATTAAAAACTAGAAAATTAAAAAAGAACTAATCTTAGATAGTTTGGTGGGTTCAATATTTTGGACGAGTAAATCTCCTTTAAAATATCAGGTAGGTGTATATATAGTCTGGCAGACATAAAATGTATGATAATTCAGTAGGTATACTCAACATTTATACGAAAATGTGCGTGCGAGGAACGACGGAAGTGTGTAAAATACTTACACCAAACTATTTTCATATGTATTTTATGCATGTATGTATGTATGCATGTATATGTACTATGTATGTATAATTTACACTTAACGATATACGAGCGTTGGAAGAGCGGTGGCCGCAATAATGTCTATTTAATAATTATTACCTATAAATAATTTATAGCCTCGGTATTTACAGTAAACGTATACATGAATATCATATAATATTATTACGATAAAACAGCAAATCGTTAGAACGCAATGTCACTGATCGTCTCTTTTTCAGAGTGGGACATTTTTCAATACACGCAGCTATAGTATAATGTACACTGGAGCACGGCGGGAGTTGACGACAACGCACAACGACCACTTCCATTTTATAAGCACACCGGCTGTGTAAAGCACCGACTGCACGTCATATTATAATATTATATCGACCCTTTTATTCGGTTCGATTGCGCGACGACGACGACGACGATGACGACGCGCGGGGGCCTCAATCGAAACGCGGCGGAATCTCGGTAATCCGACGCTCAAAGGACATAATATGTACCTACCTCTATAATATACGAAAAACAATTCGCGAAATTTAAATCACCGTCGTTTTTGCTTTTGTAGGAACCTCTATACATATACATATATTGTACTTTATACGCGTTATATTATGTATACACCGTTTCGAATCAATGCTGCACGTCGTCGTTTATACAGGTACCTATATAATATATAATATATATATATATATATATATGATAATATAATATGTTAAGTACATACACAATACATGGCGTGGTAGGGTAACTCGAATCACAAATTATATATATAATAATATAGGTGTACTCGCACTTGACTATATTGAATGCGTTTTATTCGCATTATATAATTTTAAACGTTACACTACGCTGCAGATCGTCCGATTCGATGTGCCTACAGATATAAATTATTTATTTTTTATTAGTTAACCCACGGCAACTTAGCCAATTGGGTGGTTTTTAAACTGTAGGGGAGGGAACTGTAGGCGTAAACACGTGTGTGTAGTTTTGGCAGATTTTTTAGTGGGCACCCGTGGGTATCTTCCATGCCCGATTGGGGGATGGCGGTGATACTCGTTTGCGCACAGTACACAATTTTTTACCTGTAAACTGACAACTCGTTTGCGTACGTCGAAAAACGTGAAAACCCGGTTAATACTAATTTTGACCTGAAAAATTGCGACTCGTTTGCGTACAGCTATTAAATTAGACTTAGATAAGATACACGTAATTGATTAACTAGTGTGCGGTTCTAAACGTTAATGTGATTTTAGATAAATGTGTGCGTTATTGACGACCGCTGGATGTTACTATAATTACTATATGCTTATTATTTAGTCGAACGTGTGATGCTATCGAGATACGAGTCATTTTATTTTGTGTAGTACCATGGACATTCAAATATCAAATGTTTTTGAAACGCCCAGAGGAAAACGTTGTTTTAGTATTGAAAACTTTAAGTATAATGAGTTTCGTGTTTTAAATTAGGTGATCTGTTGTTTAGATGTACCAATAAAAAATGTACATCAAGAGTTACAGTGAATGAATCAATTACCAAGACAATTAATACTTCAAACAAACACTAACACGAAGCACACACTGACCAGGTAATTTCTAGAGAAATTATAAGAAGTTCTTTAAAACGTAAAGCAAATGATGACTTACATATACTTCCAAGTAAATTGATACGTCGTGATTTACAAAATATGGAGGATATTTCGTTAAATTTAACTCATACGGATATGAAGTTGTTTAGGCGTTCTATATATGACGTAAGAAGAAAGCATTTTCCGAAATTGCTATCGAACAGTTAAATGAAATGCAAAATAAAATTCAATACAAGGGTGAACAATTTTGTTTTATGAGTGATGACAAAAATTTAATTCTATTTTTCATGCAAAATTAATTTAGAGGCAATTTCAAACGCGGAACATGTTTTTGGAGATGGAACGTTTACTTAGGCTCCAAAATGTTTTATGCAACTGTATCATTACATATTTACAAAAATAACTATTATATTCCTCTTGTTTATTGTTTTTTACGCAACAAAAAGACTTCGACTTATTTGATGTTATGGGATATGTTAGGAAAATTATGTGTGCAACTTACTAACAAGCCACTTCAAATAAATATTTTCCATGCTGATTTCGAAAAAGTCGCTCATAATGCTGTATTACAAAAGTTTCCAAATTGTAAATTAGTTTGTTGTAATTTCTATCTCGGGCAAAGGTGGTATTAACGTATCCAACAAAATAAGCCATTATTAAACGAATATTTAAACAAATCATCAGAAATTGGTGCATGGTTTAAGTGTTTTTTCGGTTTAAGTTATTTATCACCAGATGAAATCTCGGACGGCTTTACGGACTTGCTATCAATTGCACCTACGACTATGTTTACCGAATTCACAGATTATATTCTAGAAAATTATATTTTGCTTGACTCAGATTTCCCTCCAGTTATGTGGACAAGTGTACCAAGTAATAATAATCCAAGGACAACAAACGGCGTAGAAAGTTTCCATCGTAATTTGCTATAGTTTATGTACGCAAACGAGTCCTACGTTTTGGGTCATTTATCACAGGTATTAAAAATTCGTGTGCGCAACCGAAATGTAAATTTGTACGCAAACGAGTCGCAAAAAAGGTTAAATGTACGCAAACGGGTAACACTCGTTAAAAAAGAGATTCCTACAATAGATATTCGGATATTCTATAAATTATATAGGTATATTTATAATATTATTAATATTATATAGTAAGTCTATATCAGAACGAAACATTTTTATCAAACAATATTGTCAATGTTATGATATTAACAAACACAATTTGTACATTTATCGAGAATTTTGTTAGTTCTATTAAAAATATATTCAAGGTTTCAAATATCAACCCGACTTTATTGCATTATTTTATCACATTGTACTTTTACTGTTAATCAGATTTGCTTATAATTTATATTATTCTGATAAATTACCTAAGTGGCTAAGTACTAACTTAGTTACATATATTTTGAGTTCATAGAGATTTAGAGTTTGTAGAATTAACAATATTTCGTGAATGAAATCAACAAAATTTCATTAGATACATAGTAAAATCATAAAACTGTTTATTTCCACATTTATTGCCAATAAAAAATAATTGAATCTACCTAGGGTACCCTTGAGACCTTGAATATACTAAGGGTTTCGTTCTGTTTCGTTTCGTTCTATTCAAGGACACAATAGGTGAATGACCAATGACCAAGCAATAATTTGCTCCTTTAATAATTATACAAAATAATGAATTTATTCGTATTCTTATTTTTTAAATATACCTAACCCTTTAAATTTTTTTAATCATCATCTGGTGATACAAACTTTTTTTTACAGATGAGAATCAACTTATTTTCCTGTAAATTGTTATTTGTTAAGCAGTTGAATTTTTTGAATATATTGATTTATCTAAATACAAATTTGAACGAGTAGATTCTGAATAAATTAATAAAATGTATATAAGTACTAAACACAATAACCCTTAAATAAACAAAAATATAAAACAGTTTTAATATTGAATCTAGTATTTATTTGTTTATTTATTTATGCTCAGACAATGTTTACAAATTATAAAATATTGATGGATTAAATATTATAAATTAGTATAATATTAAAACCTTCATATATTCCAAAATTTTTACATTAAGCCTATTTCCAACTTTTAGTCTTAGGTAAACAATGAAAAATAACTCAAAAATTACTCGTTCAAATTTCGAATTCTTAAACATTTTCAAAAAAGTAATCGGCTTAACAATTTACAGAAAAAATAACAGTTTTCATTCTAAAAAAATGAGTTGATATCGCTTTACAGGAAAATCCTTAAAATGGAATAAATAAAATCTAAGCAATTGAACATATTATCGTTCCTATGTATATAAATATTCCAAAAATGGTGGTGAACATGCATGGTGAATCACCCTGTAAGCCTATTGCGAGAGGAGTATCTACTACCAGGCGGTGTAAGTGCCCCACAGATTTTTAATGAGTGGATGAGGGTGGGTGTCCCTTGTGGATGTCATTGCAGTGATTAAGGGTTTGATTTTTCAAATGTGAACAATTACATTAATTTCATTCATAAATAAAAATGTTCAAGTGTAATAAGTATATTTTACAATAAGTATAGCAACAATATGTTTGGATGGCTCAGACCTATGCTTGCTACTCCAGTAAACACATATTAGCACAACTTCTGCATATATATTCTATTACTTTCATCTAGTGTTGAATTTCACGAATCTGCACTTTTCAGCCACTAAACGTTTTCAATGAGCTGTAATAATATACATTTTATAATTTCTTTTTTATTATTTTATGGATCATAAAAATACGGCAACTATTTAAAACTAATGTCGCGTGCAACTGTTGAATTCTACGTGAAGAACTAGTTTTTAGTATACAATAAGTCATAATATGTAAAGAATAACGCAAATAAAAAATAAATAACAAATAACGCAGCTTATCGTGATTTGTATCAAAAGTTCTTATTTTTTTTTATCCATTAGAGCAAGTAATTCTACAATAAGATAACAATTTTTAAATTTTTGAATTCAAATAATCTTATCTGGTAAGAAAGTGAAACTAGATGGTATTTTTGAGAAGTCAGAGTTAAAAATTCCCAGTATTTTTCAAAATAATCGGGAAAACAAAAAAATAAGATATTTCATGAAGAATGCATAAGTTGTTATTAAAGCTATTTAAAAATATATTAGATGCGAGATACCTTCAGTACTTATTAAAAAAAATTTCTTGTTTTCATATTAGAACTATTATTATTTTATTTTCCAAGAGGTTTAGGTAACAGTACACACATTTATTAGCATACTTTTAAAATTGTACCATCAATTTGTATACTGCAATTAATGTATACATATTATCTACAATAATTTACATAATTTAAAAATTTTTATAAATAAAAAAAATGTATATGTATACATTTGTAATTGTATTTATTGTTTTTCTGAAAATATTCTTAAGTGTTTATTAATTATTTTCAATTTCATAATAATAAAATTACAATATAGGTTTTGTTTTAAATTATACTATTAAATTGTATAGATTATACCTAAAAGTCTAAAACTCTCTTGTAAACACAAATAGATAGGTAGATAAATATTAAAAATAATAATAAATGTTGGGCCATTTCATCAAAACATTCTCATTCACGATATTAAACCTGAAAAATTATTCTAATTAAATATAATATTACACATATTTTAATAATTTAGATAGGTAACCACTTACTTGATCAACAAAATTCAAACGTAGAAAAGAATTTACTGTTCCAGAGATTACTATTTGAATATACCTAGTCTCGTGTTGACAGAAAATGAACAGACACTAGACAGTCGAAGTCAAAACCGAAAATGCTCGCGTTAGTTTAACCAAACCGTGTTTTTAGTCGAAGTCGAAATATGCGAGCATTGAATGACTAGTGAGAAGCGTATTTATTTTTATACTCGTACAGAGATTACTGATTACTGAATACTTATAACTGATAGATGATAGTTAGCGGTAAGCCTGTATGTGTTATTTCTTGTTAGATTATCGATAACACGAACCACATTGGAGATATCTTTAATCGTGCCGCGAACTAAGAAAATGTTATTATGTTAAATGTATATTAATTAATAAACTCTGGAAATTCCATTTGTAACTGATGAATAATAAGACGAATATAGAAACATTGTGTTACCACCACTACGCGTCCACGCCGAAATGCTGGATATCAGCAAAAACGTCGAATTAATAATAAATTATCCAAAAATAAACCCGGTATTACTAAGAACAGTAGTCTGTCGCTACCTTCTATATAATTATTAATTCGTAATAAGTATAATATAATAATATTATATAAAATAGTTTATAACAATAAAAGGAATATAACTGGCGACGATGGCGAAAAATAACAGGCATTGATAATATTCGTAATTTAATAATATTATAGGTATTTATATTTTATACGAATATGAAAACATATTCCATAATAATTAAAATTGAAATCAACTTAACTTGTTTAAATGTAAAATTAACTCAGGTTAATTTAAAGTTAATTCAAAAATTCCGCAAGCTAATAATTAAGTAAATAATCATAAAAAAAATAACTTATGAAGTTAAAAAGTTAAATTAACTTAACTTTAACTTATTAACTCGTTAATGCCCAGCCTTGTCAATTTTTATAGCTTAAGCTTGGAAATTTAATACAAGATTCAAATTCGGTTATTTTGAAACCAAAAAACCTAAAAAATATATTAACTTATTTATTTTATAGACTTTTAAATTCAAATTTTAACAAATAATTATATTTTATACTCACAATGGCATTTTCAAAACATTTAGAATAATTATATTCTATTGCTTATTTATATCATGAGCCTATTCTTATCGTTCTATACAGTAGGTCGGTATTGACTCAATAGTTAATTACAATAATATAGGTTTGATAGAAACATACTTTTGTAATAATTAATTTAATAAATGCAATGTTTCAGGTAAAACTAGTTCAACCTAGGTACCGTATCAATGTATCACTAATTTATTGTAATAGTATATTGTGTGGCAAGGGCGGGGTTGGGGTGAGCTATTTCAGTCCGAGTTTTCAGTTATTTGATCGCCCAAAACTGAAATTGCCTTCCTGCACAAGCCACACATACTATTTTTTGTCACGCCTCTGCATTCATCGATCACGGCAAATGTAATGTAGGCATCTATGCATCAACTAGACCATAATTCTACGACAACAATATTTTATGAAAGAAACGATTTGGTTTAATTTTAAGCGTCACGCATGGAGGTTATAAATTATAATGTGAATATAAGATGTTACCAAAAGTTTACGTTTTGTAAGGACCGTGGTATAGATTTAAGTGTCTGGTTGTGCAGGGGATACACGGGTGATATCGATATGTGCGCCCAGCTCCAGCACTATTGGGGATTTCCACTTAACCGCCCGCTGGATGGAAAAAGGACGCTTTCCAACGCTTTAACCGCTATCGAAAACCAAAATTTCTAAGCGGGCGTGACAAAAACTAAATTATTACGTATATATCGTTTTATAACGTATGCAATGATTTATTAAAATTTAACACATACGTTACATTAACAATAATATACCCTAATATATGATTTTGATTATAAATTTATATGACAACACATTTTTTTCATGTTTCGTCAATAATTGTTTTAATTGGACTTCACTCTCTTTTTTTTAATAATTTACCGTCTAATGTCTATATGTATTGATCATATTTTCGAATGCAGTTCGAAAATTATTTTAAAAAAATGCATACCTACCTATGCTCTTAAAATGAATACAATGTATAATTATGCTAAATTCGCAGAAGACATCAAAATATGCAATTATATGCAAAATTAAATTTCATATTATATTGAATCATTAAAAGGTTAGCATTGAAGAACATTTTTTTGTTTCCTAGCATTTAATACGGTGATTGGTGAGATTACTATGCAAATGGATGAGCTTACGAGCTTCACTTCCATTATGATATAGGTAGGTAGTCCATTATATCAACTTTTGATTTTGAAATCGCTGCAAATAATATTTTTATATTTTCATTTAATTGGCCTAGATTACTGTTTATAAAACTGACAATTGTTGATGTAGGTATAAACTATAAAATACATCGCATGTTTAAATGTATCCATTTTTATTAATACAAGAACCAAATAAAGTTTCAAAGAACCTAATAATTTCGCTCAAAGCATAATATAATATATACCTTTCACCTATAGTTATATTGACGATCCATTCATAAAGGGTTGGCATACACGCACATATTAAGATTAAAATATGTAGGTACAATATGACATATTATATTAACATATAGTGCGTGTACCTACGACCATAATCGCGCTGTTCTGCAGTAGACATCACAATGCGCATATTATGATAAACCTGTTGACCTGCCGACGCCGACGACTACATCGACACTGCGTCTGTTCCCGCGGGACATTTGCCGCATCAGACAATACGCCATTTTGTCATCACGATTCTCATCATTGTGGTGGTTTGTAAACAAGCTCATTGCAAAAATAACAAAATCAGCAGTGGGTCCTCGACCGGTGGCGGTGGTGTGAAATCTTCTATACTCGACAGCTGCTGTTGCTCCGAACAGCGGTGAGAGACGCGCGTACCACCTACCACCCCGAGAGCCGTACAATAACGCAAAAGAAATGCGCGACGAAATTTGTCCGACGAACATTATTATTGTGTCGTCGTCGACGACATTCGCGCACAGGTGCAGGACCCGTCGTTTATTATGTTTAATATAATAATAATGATTATAGGTACATGATTTTTTTGTGGCGATTTAAGGGATATCGAAAAATATTGTGCTCGTATGTGAATTTGGGGAGGGGGACGCGTCGGCATCCGCGCGTTGCGGTCCCTCCTGTATGTATAGGCACCACTATACAGTAATACTCTATACACACATACGCCTATATAATAATAATATAGTGTATTATGCTCGCCGTGTGCCAAACCATAGGACGCTATTGTATTATTGGCACTAGCCGCGGAAAAAAATCGTAAATTCGCACTTGAATTTATTATTATTATATCAACTTGACATCGCGGTGTAAAGGCGCATTCGTCCGTGCGAATATTATTACTGCACATTATAATATTATAAATGCCACAACAACAACGATCGTGTGCATTCTTATCGTTGAACCGTAGGTATATAGGGGTTTATATTATGTTGCTATCGGATAAACGATTTCGGGTTTTCATAATATTTTATAACTATACAGTACATTCATTATTCACTATGTGCATCGTCTGACCGAACATATAAGAGACTATAATATATTATTGTTATTATAAAATGTGCTCATACCTCGTTGAAATGGAGAAATACCGTTATAGTTAACTGCAGAAATTGAACGCGAATTGCCGAGTACTCAAAATATTGTGTTTTGACTTTTTGAGAATAGGTACCTACCTATCTGTAATCCAACGTAATAATATAGATTATAGGTGTAGATGAATCGCGGTTTTACAACAAGTGGATTTTTTTTATTATATTTTGGAAACTGAAGTTGAATGTGATTATATATCTCTATTACAATCAACTTTATAGAGTTTAAATTTAAACTGTTGTACGTATTCAATCAAGGGATTAGATAAGAGGTGATTTTCTGTCTTTATCTAACATACGAAAAACATACGAATTCAGACATGTTTTAATTCCAACGTAACGATCGATCTAGTGAAGGGATAATATATTTAAAAAAAACAGATTTGCAGTTGTAATCAAGTCTACTAGGGATTGACTTTCCAACATCTTTGATTTTATCCTCATAAATTCTAAAAAATGAGTATTTAAAAAAAAATTAAATATATCAAATTTTGAAGAAGTTAAAATCAAAAGTCGTTCTAAAGTAAACTTTACGACAAATTCAAATTTATTTTCAGAATTCTTATTGCTTTACTAGATCAATTGGTACGTTGGAATGGAAACACTCCTATTACACTTTTATAGTTTTATGTTCCACGTGAGAAAGGCAGAAAACCACCGCTTCTAGTTATCAGCTTAGATTTATTAAGTTATTATTTAGTTATTCTTACCAATATTGTAGGTGCATTATAAAAATATAGATTTGGCGTAAAAATATATTTTGATAAAATCTGTACATATTTTAGTATTTTTTTTTTTTACCTATTCTTACTGAATTAACCATTCAATTTTATACAAGTAATATATTTTAGTTAAGATGGTATATTTTTGAATAGTTTTTCCACCTATTTATTATTAATTACCACTTGCTAGATATATCTATTAGAAAATAAAAACTATATTTTTCATATTAAATAAAAATATAACTTTATTGCATGAGTTATTACTTCTTAATAAACTGAAGAACAAATCTACAAATCAATGAATTATTATAATACTTTTGACGATTTTCCTATAATTTGTTTATTTAATTTTCGTAGTCTATACTTTTACGTCTTTTTCACAGTTTAAAAGCATCACGCTTTCAAGGAGATTATGGATAATGTTTAGCAAAAACGTGATTTCAATATTTTCACGTAGAAAATCAATGTACTTTTAAGTAAGTTTATGTATGTAAGTTATCATCGTTTTAAAATGTACAGTTTCAAAATGGTCATAACTTACTTAAAAATAATAATAGCAATTAAAGCCTACGCCGTGCCCTAGATAATAATCTTACCTTTAAATTGTATTATACATCGATTCACTTTAATACCAAAACTAACAGCACACTATTGAAACTGGTAAACGAACATTTGGTATGTCGTAAGTGTACAAGACGGAGACAATACACATGGAGATCCGCCGTCCTCTTAATATTATATTAATATTAATTAGGTATGCTTTGTAAGCAATGTGTATAAGTATACGCGTAACTTGTTGACGTGTTGTATATGTATTGTAGTATTGAACAGTTGCATTCCAATAAATGATTGATGTGATTATTATTATTACTATTTAATATAATCATACTTATATAAATTATTGTACAAGTAATAATGTAATATTGAAACATGGTTGTGGTGTAGGCTAGCTAGACAAGGCATCAGATTCATTACCATTTGACATTCTTGCGATGTGTATATTATTATTATAATGCCGGAGTGAGTGTAATATGATGATATACCGCGATAACTGTATTATTTAATATGAATGCTAAAGAGGGTTCTAATATATATCGAATTATGTGATCGCAAAACAATTGTTCATTTACAGCATTAGTTATATCAGATTATATCACCATAGTATGTACATCACAAATTGTCTAAACGTATAAATATTGTCTAATTATATAAAGAATAGCTTTTTTTAATCTACACTAATATATAAAGCTGTAGACTTTGTTTGTTTGAACGCGCTAATCTCAGGAACTACTGGTTGGAATTGAAAAATCATTTTATTTTTATTATTTTATTCATCGAGGAAGACTATAGGCTATATAACACCACGCTACAACAAATTAATAGAAGCCTGGGGAAGTGCTTAACAGGGATTTTGAGATTTACGGTGGAAATGTTTGTTTATATAAATGGTCGCTATTGGTTATAGTTAATTAGTAGATAAAGTATTTATACTAACCTGGTCAGAGAAAATCTAAAAGACTGTTTTTTAAAATGTAAATGTAATACTTAAATATTTAAATCTTTTTGTTAAAAATCTCAATATTAGATTATTATTATTTTGTTGTTAATTTTTACCAAAATAATATTATAAACATTTTTTTTTAAACAAAACTGTAATTTTAATTTTAATTTATGTTGAATGTACATTGTATAGTGAAGGTATACCAAATAGTCATAGGCGTAGCGTGATTAATTGATGTAAGGCGTATTATATTTCACAACTTACATTCTAAAAATGTAACTAAAAAAATACAGAGTTAGACCCATTCTACGTCTATGCTAATAGTATATTATGACACATTGACATAATGTTCAATGTTTAACTATTTACTTGCCATACCAATGATTTTGTAAAATCAATTCGCTTTATGATAAAATTAATTGCATAGGTATTTTTTATTTATTTATTTAAAAAAAAGTGTTTGTTTTTTTTTCCAGTTAAAATAATAATTTAAAACAATAAACAATTTGTTTTTATTAGTTTAGATCATGTTTTAAATATTTGTTTTAAACTTAATGTTATAAACATGTCAACCCGTATGATTATTTAATATTTTATTGTTTTAGCATGTACCTAGGTGCTATGTACGCGGAGGAAACACATACGGACGTGAGACCTATTTTAAAAGCTTACATTCAACGTAAACGTCGTAAACTTATAATTTATTCGTGGCTTTAGTATGATTTAGTTGTTGGCCCTAGAAGTTTTAAGTAGGTGTACATTGTAGATAATATATGTACACTCTACACATATTAAAGAAGTTGTTGATGGGTATACACTATACATGCAGTGTTCGATGTGTTTGGTAATGCAACAGTAAACTACTTACAAATATTGATATTGATATGATAATATGTTGATTTTTTTCACGTACCTAAGCAACACCTATTCATTATTTTATTTATCATTATTTTGTTTTCCACATTCCTTATCGGTGTAATGTAAATTTAAACATTATAACTGTTAGATATAAGGAAACTAACTGACCGTTTTATCGGTTCCATATCTCATCAGAACTTTAGATACCTCCTATATATTACCAAATAAGCCAATCTATTGTAGTATCTGCCACTATGTATATTATATTTATGTATATCTGCAGGATATGTCACTTTTTATTACTATTTTTATAATCTGTGAAAGAACGCTATGGCAACCATCCTCACAAGTTGTTACTCGCTATACTACTCGCTATATACGTTAATATTATAACATGTAATAATATTTGGGCATATTTCTAGAACTACCTACTCTATTGCGAAAGACGCACATATAAGATGGAGTTTCAGATGAATCGAGAATCGGAAGTTCTCAGGAATCAAAAGGAATTTCAGAGATTTCGGAAAAAGTTGTTTGAAGTGCACCTTAAACCTGGGAAAGTTATCGCGAAGAAATTTGAAAATTATATTGACGAGAATGAATACGAAATGCTATCGTCCGACGATATTCGGCCACCGCAGGCCGACGGGACTGCAGCCCTGAGCGCGTTGGAAATGAATGAAGCCACCGCGGACGCCGATGATGTAACCACCACCGTGGACGAAACCACCGCCAAAAATCTAGAGGTGGCCAAGGACGGCGATAAAGAATCGCAACATAGAGTGGGGTCGACCGCGTGGACGGCTGACATACTTGACGATAACGCCGCGGCGATCGCTGATTATCACCGTGAATCGTTTAAGGAAACTCCTATAGCCGGTTATGACGACGACGACGACGATGATGATGATGATGACTATGGGGATGCCCATGACGACCATGCTGACGTAGACGAAAATGCACATGAGGAGATGAAACTGGAATGCGAGTCGTGAGGATAAACGCACATTTTTATATGAAATTTACCGTAACTATTATAATATTACTATATGATATTGACCAAATGCAGGGTGTGCTTGGGATTTATGATAGGCAAGGTTTCAAATTCAAAGGTCGGATCTAGGGTGACGAAAGCATATTTTTCTCCAAAAATAAGACATTTTGAGTTTTTGTTGCCACAGTGAAAAATCCCGTTTCGTCAAAGTTGTAGATTTGTTCAGATGTGAATGAGTAATACAGCATCACATATCTAAGCAACTCAAAAAAATTCCCAACGTTGACTCGGTTAAATGTCATGAGCCAAGCAACTGATGTAGACTCAGAATTTCTCATAGTCAGCCCGCATTCTTTCATAAATTCCGTGCCTGACGAAGACTCCACTAACAATTTTTTTTCTGTATTAAGTTTATGGTTTACTCCTTTTTCAGAATATTTCGTAACATACAGTAGCGATTTGCTTTTGTGGTAGACCAAAGGCTCTTTTGGCAATGTCAGTCACATATGGTTTCAGCTCTTCAATTTGTTCTGTAGAAAACTTTTTCTGAATTTCCTTAAGGGAGAGTTCAACTTCCATTTCTCCTCTTCTAAAGGATGAACTCTTTTTTAAAAATATCTCCTCAACTAGTTATTTATAAATAATGTAGGTATGCTGCAAGTTTTCTGCATAAGAAAATTGTAAAAATGTTGACTAGTATTCAAATCTATGTGTATTATAATTAAATACAAAATACAAAAAAAAAAAGTTTGGCAAATCAAAATCTGAAATTGCTTAAACAAATTTAAAACTTTCAATTTACCATGAAATTATTTTACGAAATTCATCAATATTGAATATATCTTTTTATATTTTAAATATAAAGTTCAATACTTAAGTTAATATAATATATTTTGTACGTGAATGAACTTCCCCCGCCGCACCGATTGATTATTTTTCTTGCAAATTACTGATATCTGATTTTTGATATATTTTGAGCGTTAATGTCACAAAACTAAAACAATTTAAAATTTAAATATACAAAGTAAGCCAACTATGCCCGGTCCTCCCCTATACGCTATGTACATATTTTATAATTTAGTAACAATAAATAAATAGTTAGAAAAAGTGAAATGACAAAACTAGACGTGACCATTTCACACCGTCGATAGTTTTTCAGATTATGATCACGCTGGAACGAGCCTTCGGGAAATGCCGTCCCTCGACTACAGTCTCGACTCCAAAGACCCGTTTGCCGTATCACGGTTGATCGGAACTTCAGAGCTGACTGTCTACGAAGCGTTCGGGGCGGCGTGCGTGTTGGGCATATGGGTCGACCGTATCGGCTTGATGGACGCGATGGACGGGACGGGAACACTGCACGACTTAGACCGTCATCCACCTTCCACCGCCACTGACGACGAGGAGCCCGATAACACGTCGGACCGCGGTAAGGTTACCAAGTTGCTGGCGTTCGTGCGGGACACTCTTCGGCTGACAGTCCAGGAGCTGTGGTTGAGCGGGACGTACGACGAGCTGCGCCTGGTCAATAACACGATGCTTAGGGCGGTGCGCGAAGAACGACAACTAGAAGCGGAGTTGGCATACAACCGGAACTCGTTGAGCGTTTTGCGGGTCAAGATAAAAGAACGGAAGAAACATTACAACGTAATTATTTAAAATGTAAAATATAAATTAATATTGTTGTAGGTAGATGTGTTTTAAACTCTACTAACCATTTGTATTTTAACATGAATACCTAATATTCTCCCCTCCCCCCCCCCCAACACTAAATAATAATTTTGACGAAGTACTTTTGCTCGGAAGTCTCGTAAGTCGTAACTCTGAACTTCTGGCCGTTATTATTGTATCTAATACCTATTTTTATAAGTTCCGTCTGTTCTTCATGTGCATTATGTAAGTAACAGATATAACCTAAATAAAAATCATATATACAAAAATACATATATTATGTTTTATTAAAAAAATATTATTTTGAAACATTCCACTATTACTTAAATGATATTTTTAAATACTTAAACTAATTTCAAGCTATTTTTTTCGGGTGATTATCTATTTTTTTGTTTATAATAATTGTTGGTAACAATTTGTTCGCTTGATAAAATACCATAAACATTTAATACAAGATTCCTTATAAGTTTTTCTTGTACTAACTTAAAAATCTAAAAAATATATAATATGCACGATTTTTTTCATTTAGACATTATTTCAATTCCAAATGTTAACAAAAATGAAATATCAAAACTCAATTTTCAGTTATATATGAAAAATTTGAAATTATTTGGTGGTATTTTTAAGTCGATAGGACAAAATGAGGAGCATGGCAACTTTATGTAGGTACATGCCCAAATAGATGATTTATTATCCAATGAAAAAAAAATGTACTTACATAGTTATAATAGGTATATTATACGTCGTGGTACCTATATGTTTTAGACTGATAAATGGCGCATTCAATCGGATATAAGCAATTTAGACAAAAAGTTAGAGAAAACCAAGAAGCTAATAGATTTAGAAGCCGATTATATACAGGCGTGGGAAATGCAATGTTTGAACGAGAATGACGAGTTATTAAAAGAAGAGGCAAACCGTCTCCGTCAGCCGATACAACTACACGATAGCACAGCTATAGCGAAAAATGTTATATTCCCTCAATTAATAGCAAACATAAGTCTCATTATAGAAAAGTGGGAACGAATGTATGACGTACAAGTGAGCGCTATCGACGTAGACACGTTGACTCTAGAAAGTGAAGAAGAACAAGAAATCGACAAGATAAAAAATTTGCAAGAAATCTGCGATTGGATGCAAATTACAATAGATGAATTCGAAGAACGTAAACAAAAATACGAGGAGCGCATGAGGTACGAAGCTCACATTAATATGATGGCCACTAGGATACAAGCGTTCTGGAGAGGTACAATGGTGAGGAGATTTTTGGGTCGTTACAAATATTTAAGGAAACTATTCGGAAAAAAATTAAAGAAAAGAAACAAATCAAAAAAAAATAAATTGAAAAAAAAAGTATAATTCGTGTAATAATATTGTATCAATTCAAATAAAAAGTAATAATAATAAATTAATATAGATATTATTATTAATAACTATTAACATTTTCGTGTGACCGTGCTAGATTCTGGTTGAAGTGAGTTTTATATTTTAGAAAATTTCTTTTTAACACCTGCTGGTAAAAATAGGAGTTCTGTTTTTACATTAGTCCAACTTGCCGTATTAATAATAGAGAAATAAATGTCTAGGTATTAGGTAATAGCAATATATTAATTATAATAATAAAATATTATATTAATTATTTACTGTGTATTAATTTAATTTTTTTTTTATTATAATATATACCTTATTAAATATCCTTATAAATATAAGCTAATAGGTCGTTTTTTTTATGTGCAATGATTCATCATTATTGGATACAAATTTAAGTTTTAACATAATATACACATACAGTATATTTGCTACTGCCTACTATTGTAACAATATAAAGGGATGGTATACCATATAATATTAGGTATGCATTATGTACCTATTATAATTTGTAATTATAATATATTATGCATAAGTATTTTTAATATAAAGTAATTTATACGCAATAATTAGAATTATAAGATAATAAACACGTAACAAACGTTTGTTTGGATTTGTTTGTCCAGAGAATCTAGGTAGGTTTTAATGTTAAAATAACTATAATATTTAACCTGCCTGCTAATAATATTTGCGAAAAAATTTGGTTTAAAAATATTAAATGTGTGGCGGGGTTGACCGCAGAGGAACATTTTATAATAAACTTAAAATATTTTAATACAAGTATTCTACTCAATAGACAATAATATAAAAGTCGTCTATACTTGAAAATAATTACCCATCGCTGTTTTTGTTTACGAGCAGTTAACATTTCCATTTGGCGTCCTTACAAACACCTTATTAAACACGCTACATTAAACCATGTTCCGCTCAGCATCGTGTTTCGAAAGCAATGATTTATCATCGCTTAGCAAAAAAAAACCCGTCTTAGTGCCCATCACAGCATTACCCAATTATATGTCTATATTTTATATTTTTTGCACTCGCAATTTCATTATGTGGAATGAGCCGAATTTTTCTCAAACTTTTTGTGAAGAATTAAGCTATGCTCTATGCAAATATATTGTTACTTATAAATGTAAATAATTAACATAATATTAATGTATTAATGTTTTGATATTGTGTTAACAATATCAAAATTATTTATTATATTCCTAGCTGAGGTGCTGCAGACGTCTCTTGCTCAGTTGATTATTGTTATGAACCTGAAGTTCTGACACCCAAATCGACTAAATATGAGTTTGTCGATTGTTGAATTTAATATTATATAAAATGAAAATGAAAATATTCATTAATTCATTTTACACTCAATTATTGTGTTAGCAATTACATACCCGAGAGTGAAAATTGTGATATTAATCATGATTTTACTGTCAATATTATATGATATTTCATAAACAAGGTAGTAACAAATAACTTCAATAAAAAAATAATAACAAAACTAAACGCCTTAAAAACAATGAGTAATAATTGAACAAATGAAAAATAAAAATAAATATATTATGTTATTAACGAGGAATCTAATTGTTTTGGTAAGTATATGTTTTCTAGATTATAGACATAACATTGTTTAGATTTGGATCATAATATTATAAAAGTGAGTAAATAGTATTGTTATCAGGTTATACGGTATATTTACTCTTCGGTTTCTTCCTATTTTACATTTTAAACAAAGAGAGTACCTAATAGTATTGTTTTTTCAATAATGTTAGAGAAAAAGTAGAAAATGCTTAGTACTTTTTTTAATAATTGGGAAAAACTAAAAATGTTGTCTCTCGGTTAAATAATATGACAATTTAATTCAAGGTTCCCCAAAAAATATTTTTATAGTATTTAAAACATGTACCGATTTTTATTTTTGTTTTTCAAATGCTTATAAAAATTTATATTTAAACGAAAAATATTGATTTTAGTTAATATTATTTGTGATTCAAAAAATTGTTAATCGTAGATACTAGAAACTTTTAAAAATAAGTAAATATATATCATTTTCTATAAGTAGGTACTTGATAAAATGTTCAAAATATTTGGACTAATTTTAATCAATTTTGTTGAAACTCAAAAAATATAAATCGAAGATATCTAAATAAACTTAATATTTCATTATTACTTATATTATAATCTAAACACAATAATATATAATAATTTTAAATATCTAATTTTACCAACATTTGAATTTCAAATAATGCATATAAAAAAAATGTATGAGTATGTATTTTTGATATTTTTTTTAACTTTGTAAGAACAATTTATGAGGTAATTTGCATTAAATTGTCAATATTTTCGATCAAGGATTTAAAAATAAAGTTATAATTTGATTTTGAAGGAAGTTACATTAATTGGTTTTTTTCTATTTTACTAACTTTTTCATGTTAGAATGAAAAAAAAATCAACTCTTTAACTTGTTACTTAAATTACATTTTTAAATATTACCTAATAATTATAACGTTCACAACGATACTTGACTGTTCAATAAATATTTAATTGCCGAATGTGATATGATATCAACTGATTTCTGATGCATAATATCTGAGTTGCACCGGAGAAATCGTTTCCGATCTTTGGTGGCGGTGTATAAAGGACGTTTATGCTATAGATCTCGCATATACCTACATACCATAATATTATCTATATTAATAATAGGTAGTGTGTGTGTGTATGTGTGTGTGTCACCGATCCACAGCCAAGTCTATCACACTCATAGTTCTGAAATTTGTTTCACAGGTAATACTCGATAATATGCATCACGAAGCCGAATTTAATGAGGGTCTCAGTGTCTCACGCAAGGATTTTTTGTTTGTATATAGGGTTGCCATTGATTACGGAAAATACAATTATAATTGGATATAATTTTAGATCTTGCACGGTGGTTGGCCGAAGTCACTAATGTGTGCCGAGGTCAAGCATCAGCCGGCGTTGTTAGCGCCTGGATGGGTGACCACCGGGTTTTTAGTGACGAATCCTCGCCTTATACACACGTGTTCTGAACCAACCATAACCCCCCCCCCCTCAGTCAAAATCGGCTAAAAACATGCAGCTGACGCCTTAAAAAAAAAATTCAAAATGATTAAACAAGTATTTTATACTTGGTCAAACCCCCTCAAATGAATGTGTTAAAAATATGTGTAGTTTTCATAAATTGACGGAGCTTAAGTAGGATAAATCAACTGGCATCATATAATTTGTCACGTGCGACGCCGCGCCGTGCAGGATTAACTATATAGTTATATACAGTATAAAATATGTAATGCGTTATTAATAAACGTTTTCAAAGTCTTTTTGTGATATTTTTACACTTGTTTTTTTTCCGCCTTGGCATTCATGATATACAATGTATAATATTATATTATTCACAAATCTTTTTGTTCTCGGCCGCGGAAGTTTCGCCGTCACCGTCACCGGTCTTCTTATGACGTGTTGTTCACCGCCACGATTTCGGTTTTCGTTTCACAATAGATATATACTTACAACATATAATTATTATTATTGTGTTCGGCGTGGAATGGATCCAACAAACGGCCGCTACGCGTCGATGATGAACGCCCGTCAAAACCGTCGTATAACATATACGTGCGCGACACACACCTCGTGCGACAAGTAAGTACCTACAAAGACATATTATTATTAATAATACGATATTAATATAGGTACCTATAGACAATATTATGAAGGAGCACGCGACCGGGACTTGCCGAGCGACGTATGTTCGTCTGCCGAGACGACGACGGAAGAGTCGTCGTCGCGTCGTTGGCGGCTAGTGCGGTACATACAGAGTGATTCACCAAGCAAACATTTTTTTCTTCAATTGTGCAGTAAGTAGAAATATGATTTTTCACATTTTTAAGTATACTCAAATACCGTATTTTCAATTTCATGATATTTTTTGTATTAACTACTTTAGGAGTGTCTTGTGATGGAGATAAAAATGTTTGTTTTTCAAAAGAGAACCCGTGTGGAGGCTTTTTTATGAAAATTACTTAGCAGATCAATTTTCTGGAAAACTTGACGTCCCAAAATCAAAATTTGAATGAGTTATTTAACTTTAAGTACCTATTAACAATAGTATAATATATTAATAGGTTTATGGGTTTGGAAGACATTTTAGTAAATATATTAATCTAACAATATTTTTAATTCGTAAAAACGGTCTAAGTAAAATAAATTCTAGATACAATATTAAATATCTATTTTATATTTTTGTAAAACCATCTATAAGGATTATTGTCTTAGTTTAATGACTTTAATAACCGAAAAACTAAGTACAAGTTTGAATTTTGAGTTAGGTAGGTCAACATTTTCAAAATAATTATCCACTAATTAATTTACAGTAAAAAAAGGAGGGGGGGTTCATTTGAAACACAAAAGTATGTATAGCCACAGGACACTGCTTGAACACTGCAAAAAAATCTCAAGAATTCGTAAACATGGTATTAAAGTAGATTATTTAAAAATTAACAAAAATTCATTGTTAAAGTAAACAAATGGAGAAGACGAGCCTGCTTATCAGTTATCACCCTGTATAGTGTATACATAATATATACCTACACGCACACAGGACCGTTAAAATATAATATATAATATTATGTTATATCCTAGCGTGCCCCATCCTCCGCCTCCCACGACCGCCGTCAAAAGGGCTGCTCTTATATTCTTGCCGCACGCGCTTAACGAGCTGCGCGTACGCCGCCGACGTGTCGGGTGTCATCCGCGTGACTTTCTCTACGGATAGACAATTGTGTTTGTGTGTGTGTGTGTATTCAATACAAGTACTTATGTATAATACCTATATAATATACGCTAATTCCCAACATTGAATTTACGCGTAACCACGGTCGTCTGAATAATATAAGCAAAGAGCTCGGATGTTAATGATTATTCATAAAATATGCATTATTGAAAAACCAAAATATAGAATTAGAATTATATACCAGCTATATGCCTTAAAATGTGTTAAATATTTTTCAAGAATCCTACATTAAAAAAAAATTTAATAAGCATATTATATTTGCGACTACTTACTTTAAAATAGGATTTATAAATTTAATAGGATTACATATTAAGAATAAAACAGTTTTCAAACATCCAATTTGGCATAATATAAATACAATTTTACATAAGCTAATAGCTAGTAGGTTAAGTCAGTAATGTAATGTCCGGTAGGTAAATTGAAACACACCTGTTTTGATACAATTTATTTTTGTAGATATTATTATTATTGATTATAATACTCAACGATATTAGTACTACGATATATATTTTACGTAATTTTTATAATAACGCAATTCAAAAAATTCATAAATGAGGAAATGTAAATAAAAATGAAAGATTTTTATCATTGCTAGAAATTCATATTATAATAATTTGTACCCGTGTTCACCCGCGGCTATCAATATTAATGGACAAAAAAAAACTGTAGCAGAAAAATGCAAACTGTTAGATTATAACGAAAAAGAAAATGTGAGTGCACATGCTCTCGCAGATAATGTAGAAGATATATTTATTAACTGTATATAGGTATAATATAGCTGTAAAGCTGATCCTGGACGGCGTTGCCCGTGACAAATTAAAACTAAAATAATATGTCACTGAATTTACGCTATCTAAAATTCAGTTAAATGTAAACTACACATATTTTTAAACAGTAATTTGGGTGGTTTTGATCAAATGTAAAATACAGGCCTAACATTACAACCAATTAGGTAAATATAATAAGTAATAACTATTTTATTTTCCGCAACTCTATACGTCGTCATATACAGCCAAAAAAAAATATATTGGTTATTCGTGAGCCAATGACTGTGTTAGCCGTGAGCCCCTTTTTAAAATAAACAATTAAAAAAATTAGCTTCAAAGTGCACATTATCGGGTATAGGATTCCTATGTATCAATTTTCTGAGTCACGTGAGTTCGATAGACGATTGGCTGTTGATCGCTTACACACTTTCAAACTTGCTTATGTGTATAATAATTAATATTACTTTAGCTACAGCATGTATAATATTACCGATTTAGTAAAAGTAAAAATTGCCAACATTTGAAATTGACAATTGTATTATTATATAAAATTATTTTTTCTACCTATAATGTAGTCTGCGATTATAGCTATAAACAATATGGTTTAATTCATATTAACTATATAGAATCAGCGAGTCGTTCTCAGAAATACATATTATGTGCTCAATGGAACGGATAAAAAAAGTGTCTACGGAGCCAGTCCCAATCGCACTTCAACACGATATTTATGTAGTCATATGCAGTTATTATCTAAAATGTCATTAAATGTATAGTTATAAACAATTAATAAACATACCAATACAATAATTTAATTTGTAGATTATAGATGCCTAATAAATTTCATTTTAAAAGTTCTAGAGAAAAACAAATTTTTTAAAAATATATCTGCTTAAAAAAAAGTTAAATGATTACGTTAAATAACGTACATGCGCACTGGCGTGTTATTTAACCGTAAGCTCCAAAAAAATATAAAATGCCAGCGATTTTTCTCTCTTGACTTTCTTTAAGTTTATTGATATGATCATGGATAACTTAGCCACGTTGGTCAATAAATACTGATTTTTCATAAGATTAAAAATATAAAACTTGTCCTTTAATTCTAAAAGTTTTATTAGTAAATTCCTGTAAATAAAGACCAAATTATTGTGCGTGTTTGAGCTTATTTTAATTATTAAAAATAAAGACTACACAAATGAAATCAATAACGTATAATCATAAAACGCGTATGCTATACTGACGTTTGACATACTTAAAAAAATACCAGATAAGATATCCAATCGTCATCTTTTTATGTCAAAAGGTATACCTACTTTATAGTCTACACACAGTTCACACCTTATCATATCGTGCCAGTGACACGATTTCACATCGTAAGATACTAAAATAAACGCTGAAATTCTACAACAATACACAACATATTATTATGTATGTATTTATTTATAAAATATTTATAATACAATTTGCATCAATTTATTCAAAATCTAATGAAACATTATACTCATCTGTTAGAAACGTTCCGGTATTTATAAGCCACATAAGAATATTTATTTAAATTAAAATTCGTTCCCCAGACCGATTACATCATAATATAAGTTATTTATATTTGAATCATAAGTAGACTGTCTACTTATACTTACTATAAAATACAAATTGTTGCTTATTTTGCTATTTTTTTACAAGTCAGTACGAAGTATTTACGTAATGTATATTTTAATAACGTTAAAAGTAAACGATAAAAAAAAAATAACAATTTCAATAATGTCAGGATCACTGGAAAAATTTCCATGCAGCCATATTTCCTTCGTTTTTTAAGTTGACCATATTTTTGGTAGTTTTCAATAAATTACTGCTATTTATTTATATTTTAGATTTTAAGCGGAGCGATTGACTTAACAACAACGAGGTACACATGACATTTTTTATGTTTTACACTATTCAACAAACACCAGAGTGACTTAGGATGGTGTTTTTTAGCATTATAATGTTGGATGCAATTAATAAAAAATAGAAGTTTTATGTTTTGAATATCGGTAATGTGTGAAAAATAAGTGATATCACATTAGTCAACGTTGCTTATAATTATTATATGATGGCGTGTTACTCTTTTTTTTAATAAACGCCAAACGGAAACAATAGTATTTTTCATAGAAATAAGAGATAAACTAAAACGTAAAATAAATGCTTCCATAAAAAAATATCATTACAGCATGTCAGCATTGATTATTGACTTCTTATTACTTGATAGTATACCCATTGTAGATATTAGATACATTGCAGCGATTTGATTCCGTTCGAATGCGTTTGTAGTTTTCTATTATTTAAGTTTTGACGTACCTATAATCGTTTGTTTTTTCACAATCTTTCCACAATTTTTCACGGAATTTTCACTCATTATTCGAAGGCGTTTTTTTATGATTTAGGTTTTTTTAATGGGTTCTTATAAATTGGCTTTAGGTTTATTTTAGAACATCTAAATGTGTGTCTAAAAAGAATAATTGAAAATGTCTTTAAGTAGCTAAAACAGAATAAAGAATATTTTAAAAAGTTTGTTATGCATAGAAAATTCTAATAAAAACATGAAAATGCAAATTGTAATGCTAAATTATGTAATTAAGCCTCTCCCGTTTAAAATTGAAAATACGAGTAATTAGAATAAAAAAATACTTAGGCATGATTTTTTTTTACAAGTATTTTGACTAAATAAATAAAATAAATAAATTAAAAATTAAACAAAATAAATTCACCCATTTTTAAATTTTATTTGAATTTTTGAATTTATCTATAGTTGACTTGTCAGTTATCGTAATGATCTTAATTTGGACGATAGAAGTTTGCTGAAAACGACGCGTGAGTCACGGCGTTATGGTTTGTATTTTACTAGGTTGTTTCATTTGACTTTGCAGGGACGTTGCTGCGACGTTAAAGAAATCATGACGGAGGCCCACATGTAATAGGAGCGTATGCTGTGACCGTGATGGCCGCCGAACGAGTGGCCACAAGTAGAGAGCCTTTATAATGCCACCGCCGTTCGTCGCAATCACTGGCACCGAAATCGAAGAACGGTAGCGAGTAGTGCGTGAGACCCTGATACACGGAGCTCGCAACGTATACCCGGGCACGCACTTTTTACACACTCCTAGAAAATCAAAAATCCTCAGAAATCGAAATGTTGGGACAATTAGTTTTTCGAATTCTTTGTTTTTAACATGGAAATTAGTATTTTTTTTTGCATTTAAGTTATTCGTAGGCATCTTTGATTGATATCTTTGATATTTTTTTTCGTATACTTGATCGATTATTTTCTTTTTTTTTTCGTTTTTAAACTGCATATTTATTTAGTGCAATCAAAATTAGAAGAAAAAATTAACTTAAAAAAAAAAGCGGGTAAATGGATGTCACTCTGCTGTACAGTAGGTTATAAGTGGGTCAATGTACCTATAATGGATTGTATTAAACTTGAATTCTATGATATAATAGCATTGTTATATATTGTTAATATTTATTATAGCCTATAAGTTGAATTAGTATTATAATGTTATAATTTTTATTCGTTGCTATGGTAATTGTTAAACAAAGCGTGGCATTAAATAACTATTAAGAAAATCCAAAAAAGAAAAATGCTAAAAGATAAGGTAAGTACTATATGTTGAAATTGAAGCACTCCTTCTTGTAGAAATTTGTATACATGATAAAAAAAAATAAAAATAAAAATAAACCCCATTGTAAAACCATTAGCTTCCTCACTCTGCTCAGGATCTAAAAATAAATACGTCTACGGTATCTACATATATATCCTATAGAGATGGTCAGGGACACAATCATATCAAATCGTACAAACAAGCGAAAAACTACTGTTTTTGGTCCCGAGTCAAATGCGTTAATCGGGAAAGTAAACCGGCTGGGATATGCGTATGTATATGATGTATATGTATTTAAGGAATGTCCGTTCGGCAAAATGTTATATGCAAAAAACTTAATCTTCCGGAACCACATCCTTTACCAAACTCAAACAATAATGTACAGCCGTTTGTTTTTACTGGGATAAAGCTTTCGTCCTAGATACAAATTTGTAAAGGCCATCTCCAGAACGTAACCTTACTGACACTCTACGTTTATTTAATTATCGATTAAGTATAGCAATTAATGCGCACAGTCATGAGTGCTTTCGGAGCACTTGATTAAAAATACATAAGCATAATTTTTTTTCCAAGTATTTTAAGTTAAATTTTTGAACTTTTATAGCTATAGGTTATTCTGTAACTAAAAATTATAAAAATATAAAACGCAGTTTTATCTAATTATTTTATGTTCAAATTTGAACGAATTATACATAGATATTTAATCGAAGGAGAACGATTTTAGTTTGGTATTATATTTTAAGGGTGCCAGTTTTTCAAATTTTCCTTAATTCTTTAAAATTTGAAAATTAAATTTCATATATTAGTTGCCACTTCAATTATAAGACTTTTCCACTAATCTACTACCAATGCCTATTTAGGGGGGGTGTATTATATCGAAAAAAATGACTTTACGGGAATAACTCTCAAGCTTGGTAGAATTGTCGGATTTTGATGACTATATTTTTATCTGAAAGGAGAAGACTTATTACAGCCCGCATCGATTTCTGATTTTGTATTTTATTTCAAATAGTTGTATTAAAAAATTTTAAAAAATGCTTTTTATCTTGTATTTTTTTAGACAAATTATAAAGTTTGATAGTAAGATATTGAAGAACAGAGATCGATGCGGACTGTAAAATATTTCTCTCTAGCAATTATATTTAAAATAATAGTATCAGAACTTTTCAAATGAGTTATTACAATATCACCCGAATGTTATAATAATGTTCTCTCTTGATTAATTGGCCACGACTTAAACATTTTTTAATTTTATATTATTAATGTTCTGAGAACATCGAAAGTCTAATAATATTAAAATAAATGTTCTAAGAATGTAAAAAATACATTTTTCTAGAATTGTATTAAAAATTTTTAGGGTATTCAATAAGGTTTTTATAATATTATATTATATTATATTTATTTTCTCAGAATATTAAACACAGTATCAATAAATTGTATTTAATCTTATTTTATTATAATTGTCATCAATATACTATTTATACCAGTATTGTATAAATACAATTTAATTTGTAATTAATAATTATATTATATTTTACAGAGTAGTTCAAAATTATAAGTTATAAGATGTTTTATATTGCATAATATGGGTCTGTTATTTAATAAACTAATACATTTGGAAGTAATACGTTAATATTTACAATATTGAAGTCAAAGGTATAATTAAAAGTGGGTACTTGAAATTTCTAAAGTATATTATTATATTATACAAATAATATTAATTCAAATTACCGGCTACTGTGTTATTAATAATATAAAATATCCTTAAACAGTTAAACCGTCTCCGGTCAGAATCGTTTTTCGTATACAAAGATATTAGGTATGTTATTTAATTCAAATTTAATACCATCCATAACAGTGACCCACTTGTACACCACATCGACATCCACTTACCCGCTTTTTTTTTAGTGTTTTCCTTTTCTTCCTCTACTGCAAAAAATTCATAATTTCTTCATCACTACTTTTTTCACTCATAATAAATGTCAATGACGTATTTAATACAAACTAATGTAAAAAATAAAATATATATAGGAATGCAGGTAAGGTAGCTAAATGCTTAATATTAACGAATGTACAATATGTTCATCACAAGCGACTATAGCAAAATGCGCAAAGTTTATATTATGGCCGCGTGGAGCTCCGATTTGTTTCGACGCAATGTGCGGACAAAGTTCCTTTCCGTTCCGACGTGTTCCGATGGTAGGAATTCGATTCCGTTCCGCTTCAGTGTGCGGAAACCTTAGTACGTATAATAATTTATGATTTATAAATAATATTACATTATAATATTATATACTTGTCGTTATGACATTATGTTAATACTTAATATAAACGTTTAGCACTTTTAAAGAGTCAACGAAGTGAAATAAAAAGAAAACTATAGGATTTTTTTTGTTGTAGGGAGAGTAAAAATTTTTTTTTCAAGTGTGGGTTAATGTAGATACCGATAAAGAATAATAGTAATATAGAGCGAATTTCTAGGACAGCGGGAACATATTTTTTTTGACGTGTCAATGTTGAAAAAAAGTTTAAAAAGGAAGGGGCACTGCGAAATAGTTGTAGCCCTATTAAAGACACAATTAAATGTAAGATGTGAAGCATATTCATCTATTCTTGAAGTATATGGTTGCATTCTAACACTATATAAGGACCATAGTATACATGATATAAAACAAACATGTTACAATTAAGTTCAGAAATTTCCAAGAGATATTCAATCTTCTAAATTACTTGAAGATGAATGCTTCCAATTTAGAAAACTTATTTTAACAGAAAAAGAGCTATAAGAGATTTCTACTGTATCACCAGCATTTATTATGTTAAAATATATCAAAGGTGAGGCATTAGATGGAATCTTTCCAAATGTGGAAATAATTTTAAGAATGTACTTAAGTACTGCTGTTTCTAATTGTACGGGAGAGAGGTCGTTTTCAGTGTTAAAAATAGTGAAAAATTATAAGAGATCTTCAATGAAAGATGACCGTTTAAATGCACTTTCTCAATTAAGTATTGAGTCAGATTTATTAAAAATACTAAATTTAGCTGAAATTATAAATGATTTTGCCACCTCAAAATCAAGAAAAAAAAAGTTTCTCTAATAAGTTATATATAATAAATAAATATAATATAAATTTCATAAATGTGTATTCATAGTTCATACCTTAAAAAAATATATTGTAATATTTGTAAGTTTGTAACATTACTTTTGTGTATAAATATTTATAAGTTGTATTAAAGAAATACATACAACATACATAATATAAAATATGAGTAATGAGGATGAATAATGCCATAAAATTATTGAGATATCAAAGACCTGCTAACCTATGAATTATGAAGTGAAACAATTAGATAACTAGTATTAAGAATAGAAAAAAAATTAAGTGTATAGAGTAACATGAATCCTTTAAGGGCGCCTAAATTGTTTTGCCTAGTGTATAATTTTGGCTTAATCCGGCCCTGCTTATGAAACAAATATTTTGTTCGCGTATACGCATTTCTTTATAAATAAATGCTCCAATACACCCCTTCGCCCCTGCGAACACAATCACAGCTGCATCTGGCGACTGAAATAATAATATTTTTTAACTTCGTAACGTGTCGTCGTTACGACGGCGTCTAGTTCGTCGCAATTCGCCGAGTCAGGACTACTCATCGCTGCACAAATTCGACCCGCGAAGTATAATATTATAATAATATAATATACTCGTTGTGGGCGTACGCCGAGCACATATGTTGTAGAACACGAACCAACACTGCTCTATAATATTATGGTAATTACGTGCGAGGCGCATATCCTCGCAGTTATGATTTATTCGTTTTACACACGAGGCTGTTTAATTAGAACACTGATAATATGTGTACCGGGCCCGTGGCGTATGTGTTGTTAAACGACACTGTTTATCCGTTTGACGAAAACGCGCCGGCACAACCGTATACAGACTGCCATTATATATCATGTATATTATATATTATCATAACGGTGTGTTTTTCTACCGTCGAAAAGACAATCCTAAGACGAATAATACTATCGCTGCGGCACGCAATTATATAATATAATATTAGGTATTATCAGCCAGCAGCGGCGGATCCAGAACATTTTTACGGGAGGGGGGGGAGAGGAGGAGGAGGCACATTCTTTATATTTTCAGTAAATAAATTATAATCGAATAACTGAATTTAGTTCAGTACGTTTGGTACAGGCCTCGGTTTGACATCACACTGACTTGTTCGGATCGTGGCCATATTTTTGAGTTCAACTAACCTCTAATCAGTACTTTATAATATTTTATTTGTTTAATTTTAATTTTTTATTTAAGCATAGTTAAATTATAATACATTAATAAAAGCAATAATAATATTAAGATCTGATACGTATACCAACTAAGCTTAGTTTTAAGTTACGCTTTAAAATTAAGCGTAAATCAATAACGTTTTTTATGAGCATTGGAATTTCAAATTTTTACAAAATATGTAAATACAAATCACAAAAATTGCAAATTATTTTGAGCTAGGAATTCATAAAAAATTTTCTTTTTAAATCTAATATTTTAAAATTTAATACAAGATTTCTCATACAAAAAAAAAAAAAATGTCTACTGGAAAGTAAAATTAAATTTTAATGAGCGTTTAAAGTTCTAATTTTTACAACATTGGATATTCACTCAATTTCTAATACAACGATTTTACTATGAGCATTTTTATTTTCTTAGCTACGTATATCATACATTGTCGTATAATATACATCTGAAATGAATGTAATGATTATAGTGACCCAATTGTAACCTACTATACAGCAGAGCACTATTTTTATACCTTAAGTTCGTCATAACTGCAAACATTTGCAAATAATTTTGTAGTTAAAAATTCATAAAGTGTTAAATATCTATACCTATACCTATATTATATGTATTACAATACAAGGTTTTATGTAAGTTGAGATTAAATTATTTATAAACAAAAGTTGAACGATATTCCGCAAAAGTATTTAAATAAGTGAAATAAAATTTATTTATAAAATAATAATTATGATATTACAGATATAGGTATATTTTCATGTAAGAGTAATTTCAAATATTAATTGCAAAATTGATAAATAATAGACAATAGTATACATATTTTAAATTTTAAGTTTAATTTTCAGTAAAAATGGACAACTTTTATTTACATTAAATCAAGATAAATTATGAATTTTTGATAAAAATTAAAAAAAACAACAAATTATTATTTTAAATAGAGATTTGTCAACTGGTACATATTTCAAATCTCTGCAATTCGACTTTCATATTGGGAAAAGTACAATTGCAGGAATCGTTAGAGAAACTTGTACAATTGTTTGGACAATTTTGCAGCCTTTGAAAATGCCACCATCCACTACAAATAAAAGACTTGAAATAGCAGATACATTCTATTCAGAGACAAATTTCCCAAACTGTCTGGGAGCTATCGACGGTAAGGACATCAGGTGCAGAAATCCTCAAAATTCAGGATCATATATTATTATAATTATAAAAATATTTTTCAATTGTTTTAACAGCTGTGGTTGATGCCACCCTGAGTTTTGTTGTAATTGATGTCGGAGCTTATGGAAGAGAATCGAATTCAAACGTATTTAAAGAATGTCCACTTGGCAAAAAACTATATTCTGGCCAGCTTAATATACCAGAACCTACACACTTACCTAATACCCAAAACGTTGTACAATATGTATGTATTTGTAGCAGACGAGGCATTTGCACTCCATAAAAATTTACCAAGGCCATACCCAGGACGAGGCCTTACTGACAAACGTCAAATTTTTAACTACAGGCTATCTAGAGCTATAGACGAACTGTAGAATGCGCGTTTGGAGTGTTGTCAAACAAATGGAGGGTGTTGCATACCCATTTGCTAAAAGAACCAGATTTTGCAAACGAAGTAATCAAAACATGCCGTATATTACACAATTTTTTGCGTCAAAGGGATGGTATACATTTTGACGATATGGCAACGAATCAATTAGTCGACGACTTGGAGGTTCGGGGAACAGCGCCACGACACAGGAATTACAGGTCAGAGACTATTTTTCCGATTATTTTATGGGTCCGGGCGCAGTACCATTTCAGTACACATGTATTTAATGTTTTATATTTAAGTTTAAAATAAATATTCTTATTTTAAATTATACAGATTTTACTTTTTTTATGATGAAACGGATTACAAATAAATATTTATCATTATTTTATTTAAGTTATATCTAGAAGATTACCTAAAATGTATTTATTTACATATTATTTATGTTTTTTTTTTAGTTTTTGAAATTGTACCTACAGGTTATTACAATATTCAATGTATGAAATATATTTTAAAATACAAGTAATTATTTTCACTATTTTATAACTATATAGCGTAATAAATTACTGATAAGTGATAATACTTACATCTCCCATTCTTTTCTATAGTTAAAAACTCTTTCCAGTCACAATAGATTGTCTCACAGATCGAAGTCCAAGCCAAAGCTTTGAAATGTACATTATGGTAATATCTATGACCGATATTCCATAGACATGGTTTTGATTCAACTTCAATTATTAGCTTTTCTTAATCGAACATTTTTATTAAATATGTTTATCTTTTTTTTTACATAAAAATGAAACAAAAAAGTTCACGCATACGACGCTGCTGGTCGAACTATATTAAAACAATGTATACTAGATGTTTGTCCGGTATCACCGCAAAATGTTGCGGTATTAACCTGCCGGAACCGGTGAAAACGTGTCGTGTAGACCAAAATAAAATCAATAACTTAATATAATGTATTTTTAAAATAATTCCACCGGATCCGGCAAGAACGCGCGTCGTGTGGCCCAAACGAGCAAACAACAATATACGTATCTATAGTATAAAATATTCGAGTGACCATGGTGTGCATGCACTTTTTACGGCCGTTCGAATACCAGTATGGCAGACTTTTTAGGCTGTAGGCCATTCTAAAAGTTTATTCCTAGAAGACGGTCGGCGGATCACAAGAGTCGGTATTTGAGTTTTAACGTACATCGAATGGGTGAGCCGTCGACGGTATACCGCCCGTAGCGTGGAGCATATTGTGCACTGTGTTTATAGCGGCGGCATCATATATAGGTCAAGTGTGGAAAAACGAAAATCGGCCTAACCTGTCAGCGCTCGATGGACGGACGGGCGCGAAGACTATTTCACACCCTCACGACGTCACACACATATTATAAGCGGATTATACCTATAACCGTCGTAGGGTGGGCCGAGGCGCAAAACTACGAAATAGTAATAATACAACATAATAACAGCGTAAAAATATAATATATAGGTAATTCGTTGTCGTATCGTCGGAGACTGTTGCACTATGGACACACACACACACATGGCTTATATTATTATATTATATAATATAAGGTGGGTTATATAGGTCCTGTATACATGTTATTATAACAATAATACGTTACGATGACGATTGCGTGATGTGATAACGCGTCCTTTTCACACACGCTACACACCTATTTAGTGTATACGCGCATTAGGTAGTAGGAACACGGCCCATTGGTTCGATCGCTAATCCTCACGTGACAGGATTTCTATAGGGGATGATCCCCGGGGTAGATGGTATGGTAGATTTTTTTCCTATTATCCTCACTTCTCTTCTTCGTTTCTATAGAACGCGTCGGTAATAATAGCGATCTGCTTGTGTGTACGTGAGATACGGCCAATGACGTTATCGACATCTCCTCAGGACGCCGCCTATTAAATATCATAAATAGCCGGTAAATATAATAATATTATTATTAGTATTATTTTGTCATCGTCAGACGACCGACGACGGTAATGATATTATTATTATTATTATATTATTTTATCGGCGTGATCAGCAGCCGTGGAGGCGTCAAATCATGGCTTATTATTATTATTATAATAATTTTAGCTGACGATTTCAACTTGGTTCTTGCTAGGTTCTTCTTTATGTACACATATAAAAAAAAACATATAACTGTACAATCAATATGTATAATCACCGCTCCACTCAAAATTTAAAAATGATTAAATTATAACTAAATCAGTTTGCACAATTGGAACACAAAACGGGATCCCGAAATGCCAAAACATTTTCACACCAATTAGTCAGTATTAGGCGGGATTTTCACCGTGAGATACAAAAACCTATAAAAAGTATATTATATTACTAATTGTGTAACACACGCGTGGTATCTCACCGAACATTTTGTGAAGGGGTGAACATAAATAGAATTATACATAGTTATCAATCTTTGATAAAATATGTCATCAACTTCTATACTGTGATGATTTAAGTTGTTTTTAAATTTGGTTGTAGAAGGAAAATCATACTTACTTGAACGTTGAACAAATGATACACACCAAATGTCCGCTAGTATCAATATAATTACGACTATAATACGCACAGGCAGTGTACAATTATTATTTCCTGTATGTGATCAATACAATTTGTTTTATGAAGCGACAATCGAAAATCGAAATACCTCCTTTTAAATCATGTGCCTATCTATATCTTTATGTGATTTTAAACTTTCAACACCAACTTTTTGATTCTAAGCGGAGCGATGAATGTATTGATTTTATAATGATGTATAACAAAAGAAAAATTAAGGAAAAACGGGAATTTTTACGCAAAATCTGTTTTCGAGAAAATCGATTTTGGTGTTTGATGCAACTCTAAAACAAATTTTGACTGGTTGTTTATAATAGCATTTTCTATACACCATAACATTTAAAAAATATTTTAACTTATTTTGAGCTGTTTACGGACATTTTCAGTTTCCATTCTATAAATATCAATAAAATTTTATTTGTTGGTTAAAAAAGCTTGAAAATTTAATAGAAGGCGCCTAGGTTATTGTTTCAAAGGCAGATGAAAAAAATTAAAAATCCTTGGTCAGGGTTTTTATTTATAAGCATTTAAAGTTCAAATCTTGACAAAATACGGAAAAATTCAATTTTTATGAGCGTTTGAAATTCATATTTTTACAACATTTGATATTCACTCGATTTCTCATGTAACGATTTTCTTATTTTGTTGTAATTAAAAAACGTATGACTGTAGATACTTGAAAATTTCACTGAATGTTTGTATTAGCATTTTCTATACACGATAAAATTTTGAAAATAATTTGACTCTTTGAGCTGTTTACGGACATTGTCAGTTTTTAATTTTTTAGGTTTTTTTTTCTATAAAGATCAATAAAATTTTATTTGTTGGGTAAAAAATCGTGAAAATTTAATATAAGGCTCCTGATATATCGTCCTAATAGCAGTTGAAAAATATTAAACATACATAGGCACAATTTTTTTTTTATAAGCATTTAAGGTAGGAATTTTGACAAAATTTATCAAATTTAAATTTAAATAATTATTTTGTAGTTAAAAATGTACAAAATGTTTAACTTTTATAGCCAAGGATTGAAAATTTAAAACAAGGTTCCATGTAAATAGGTTATATATAAATTACTTTATTCACAATAATATCATCAAATATACTTGGTAATATCATAGACTGACTGACCGTTTTCGCTCAGAATCGTTTTTTCCATGTAAATAGGTTATATATAAATTACTTTATTCACAATAATATCATCAAATATACTTGGTAATATCATAGACTGACTGACCGTTTTCGCTCAGAATCGTTTTTTTTAATTCTATGATATTATATCATTGAATTCAAATTTAATACTATCAATTATACTGTGACCCACTTGAAACCTACTGTACAGAAGAGCGACATCCACTTACCCACCTTTTTTTAATGTATATCGATACCTGATTTCAGATGAAGTAGAAATTTACTTAGAAATTAACTTTTGACCCAAATCAGTATTCAACTATATACAATGAAATGCAATTTCCAGTAGGAAACGTGAAACCTGCACCTATAAATACGTTTTCGGATGTAAACACATGCAGCTTAGATAATTTACAAGAAGTGTCGTCTGACAATTATTATTATTATGATGATTATTATCATAAAGAGCTAACCTTTTGCCTACCAAAAAAAAAATGTTTCCGAAGTTAAAAAAAATATCATTTTCGCAGGAAGTTCTCATATTCATAGAAATACATGATGATTTATGCGTGCAAAGAAATAAAAACAACTATATAACAACCACTTGATAGGTTTTTCACCGTAAACAAGAAGAATTATAGTAATGAAATAGCTATACTAAAAAAAACTATGTCAAAGGATAATTAAAACGTATTAAAGTCACAGAGAGGAAGTCCTAATCACTTATTATAAGGTAGACCTGAATCATATATCGTTATTAATTGTTATGATATTTGAAGAACGTAAATAGAAAATGTCCAACATATACCTTTAAAACGATGTACCAATGTGTATTTGATTTTGTAAAATACATTATAGGTACAAACATTTTTTTTTCTCAAATTGTTAAAATCCTTTAACAGTTTCGGAATAAATTTAAAATTCTGAAAATTGTTTAAATACTATTATATAAATTATAATAAGTATTAAATAGAGCAGATACTATGTACATTTAAATAAGAGACGAGTAATTAACACTCGAGTTAGAATCACATTTAACTCACCATACCTTATAAGCAAAGAAAATTAATCAGTTTGTGACCGTATATATAAAAAAAATAACCCAGCGAAGAAAATACCGAAGCCATACAATATACTGCTCCTTAAAACGTAATTATAACAAATATTTATAGATACGTTTTTTTTACAAAACAAAATTAATTTAAAAATTTAAAAATATTATATGAGTAGGTATACAAAGTCTTTTAAAAATATATTTTATCAATTTGTAAGCTATTTATAGGTACCGTTCATTCAATTGGTACACTTTCGGTAGGTACCTAGGTTTTTAGGCCAAAAGTAAGTTGATAAAGTATAATACGTTTGCTTATTGTTAAAGGGGCCCGGTGCCAGTTTTTCAAATTGTCCGCAATTATATTAAATTTTATATTTTGGTTGCAACCTTAATTATAAAACTAACATCTAAAACTTTGCCATTGTTGACAAACAATTTTGTTGTATACATTAGTGACTATTTCTTTCAAATTAATATAAATTATAAGAATAATACTCGAGCATTTTTCACCACAGATAATAATTTAGTCACCTTTCAGTCCAACAATTATTTTAATCAAATAAATATTTCATCATTAACTCGTTTAAATACATTTAATTTCTGGATTATTGTTTTAACAAACGTAAATAAACATTATTTCATGCATAATTCTTGTTGAAATATGCAAAAACTTCTTAATTTTTTTATGTTGTCTTATACAAGTTATGTTTTTCTAAATTATTTTAGTTCTATATTTTGTTGACTCTAATTTGGTATACAGTATAAACTGTATTGAATATATTATACATATTACATACTATGATTCTGGGACGTTCCTACTACAGCATTACGTACCACCAATTTAGTTGACTACAGGTAAATAATATTGTTACATATTATTACCTATGTCATATCTATATTTGGATGGTAAAATATCTAAAAATTCCGAAAAAATATGAAATATAAAATAATATTGTTTTTAAAGACATATCTAATAGTAGGTATGCATAACTATATATTTTCTAAATAAATTATGTTGTCCTCCCGTATTGTATAATGAGTATGTTACATACTCGGTACTCAGTAAATTACTATAATATTAAATACATACCAACCCACACACGGAAAAGTATGACGATTGGTGACACAATAAATCAGACAATTAACAACATAAACATAAGGTCAGTGTGTTGGGCTCATTGTACTATTATAATAAAATAATTAAATCTAAATCACACGTGTCAATGGGGGAAAAGTGTGTGTCTGGCAAAAGGATCAGGTCACCTAGCGTTTATCAAATATAAGTTTACATTCGCCATGACCAAAGCTATAGCTATAGTGGTATACCATACCACTCTTCTTGAGATAGGACCATATTGTATAAGACGAACAAGAGGTCGTTTGAGTATCTGACGTTTTGCAGTACCTATATTAAAGGTTAGTAAACTGATATATAGAAGGTTAGGGATGTCGAAGACACTTGCAGGAACCATAGGTCGTAAAAGACAAAACCACTCACATAGTTTAGAGTTTGGCCGTGACACCCCTAACCAATGCTCAGAATATTGACTTACAAAAATTGAAAACTGTAATTTTGAAAAAGTACCTATCGATTGAGTAAATACAACATTATAATATATTACTGGACAAACAAAAGGTGTTCATATTTACGGAGATACATGTTTTAAAGTGTTGGATCGTAACAATTATGTATAATAATATATAACAATAATAAAAATAATAATTAACAATTAAGTTATTACCTACGTGTGTAATATAGTTTTCTGGAGTATTTTTACGTAAAACGTAAAATATTGTTCTATTACTTAAACTGATAAAATAAATAATTAAACGTATTATATTATTATAATGAATATACTACCTTCACGCACTTACGCGATCCTGACACCGACTTATAATAGGGTGTCAGTAAATCAAAACAAAACATTTCACACTTGTGGCAGACTGCAGCAGTACTTAGTATTTTTTTGATTTTTTTTAGAAAGTCGACCATCTCTTGTTTTTACCCACTTAATTTTCTCAGACATATTTCGTTTCATCTCAGGTCACTTTTTACACGCGGTCACGGCGTGGCGTTTTCGCAATTAAAGGAGCATTCTGGATTTTTTTTTACTCGCACAAATTAAAATTTATCGCCGCCGACGCGTACACGTTGCACGGTTTACCGGCACAGCCACGTTTTTAACGAACTCGAAATTTATCGCCCTCCCGACACGTAAACATTTTGTTTACCCCGTATGCTATTATATATAGTATAATGCAGGACGCCGCCGTGGACATTGACGCATCGCTACATTAACCCCATTTGGACTGTAAATTATCATAATAGGGATGCGGCGGCATAGACGACGTTTTCCTTTCCACGCGCCATTTACACCCGCGAGCCATCATCTCTTATTTAAATGACGGTTGAATTATACGTCTGCCGTGCAAAGAAAACATCCGTGCGTCTACTTAAAAAAAAAATCTTAAACCTATATTACCGTCCTCGAATATTGTGTCATAAATCTTTCCCGATTTTGAGCGAACGATGTCCGCGGCGCGCATGCGAAATATCCCGTGTCGTGTGTTATTATATAGTGTACATTTACAATGTACATATTATTATTATGTGTTCGTCTGCAGATGCGTACAATATATATAGCGCATCTAATAGATTAATTATGTATTATTAGTTCATATAAGACTTTGGAAGGTATCCGATATTATTTTTTAATACAACGTACGTTATTACTATGTAATTTTTCTCGATTCTCTCCATTTTTAATTAACTATACTGTTTATACTGAACTCATATTTTTAATCCTCACCACAATCATTATGGGAAGTTTACTGCTTGTATAATTTGTTATTTGGTTCGTTCTTGCCATAAATTATGTGAGTCCTGTAATTGCCGAAGAAAGATAGTAGATAGTAGTTTTTTATTTGAGCTATGCAGTTGTATCAATTTGTTTTTCAATATATTATTGTAGATGGAGATAATATACATTCTGACGCAACATTTTCTTCTTTAATGTCTACGGGCAAAATAAATTTATCAAGAAAAAAATTTTCAAAAAAAGCCATTTTTGTGAAAAACTAAATTTTGCAATTGAAAAGAGTTTTGTTGATGGTAATGGTAATTAATATTATTATAGTAATTATAAAACTAATTTTTCTTTTACGCATAATAAATTCAGTTACTAAACTTTACTTAATTTTTGGTTTCAATAAATTATTATCATACGTAATATAATGTACTAGACATATTAATTAATTGAATCTCAAAATTCTAAATATTTAGTTTTTTTTAATTAGATAATATTAAATAACAAAAATTGTATAATTTATAATAATATAAATATTTCCTCTTGTAGTTACATATGCACTAAATAAGAAGCATTGTTCAATATGTGGTCGCTCAGGTATAAATAAATACTACATAAAAATTTAAACACATACAGTATCTATAGAGTGGACAGTTAAATTAAGCATTGTACTAAATAGTTTGAAATAAATATTTCAGATAATGCTGTAACAGTTACTAAATCCGATTTAGAATCACTCAAAAGAAGTATCGAATATTGTATCAAGAAGGAAGCGAGAATTATTTGAAGTTCCAAATAAAACTAAAAATAAAAAAACTACAGATATTGAAAAAATACTTAATGACAATACAATTATGGATTTTCCCAAAACGACCTTTGTTTTAAAGTTTTAAATATCTTGAGACACAGTTAGAGTTCGACATTGAACTTGTAAAAAATTGGTGAATACTTATAATTTGTGAATTTTGTAACTAATTTATTTTTAATTTGTTTTGTTAATTTTCAGAAATGTTTTATCGTTCTAAATATGAACACCTCTTCAAAATTAAGTGATAATTTAACAGTAGTTATTCCTAAAATAAAGGAAAACTAATGTACAGTGCGTTAGAAAGGGAAACTAATGGCCAAAAAAAACTAAATTTTTCTTCTACCATCACTTATAAATACTTACTAGATATACTTTATAACATTGTTTATAATCAGAGTTCATAATTTCATGTCCCAAAATTGTTTAAATATGAATGGCATTTGTACTCTAAAAAATACTCAGATATGTAGAAAAAAAAATTAAAAACAAAACATAATTGACATAAAAATGTATTAAATTATGAACTCTGTTTATAATATTTGAAAATGTTAGTCAATCTTTTTTTTAGTTACTCAATTTTTAAATTTCATAAACACTTGCTACTAAAGATGAAGATATAAAGGGAAAAGAGATTTCGAGCATTTTAAGTCGTTGGTTTTCGGAGGCCAAGGACCGTGAAGGAGGGAAGAAACTTAGAATGAAGAATGACTCAAAAATAATAAATTAATAAAAAAAAAAAAAAAATAAAAAGGAATATGGCTTAAATAAAACTATTTTTTTATACTTAATACTTAAATAATTACCTACCTGTTTTTCTGATATTAAATTTTACTCCAAATAAATAAAAAAAAATCTTAAAACTCAAATACAGTGAAACTTCCATATAACGAACTTCAATTAACGATTTATTTTTGAGTAAAAGTAGTTTTTTATCTAGATAAAGATAAAGATAATGCAACTCTAATGTATCTAGATAGACATAAAAGATAACTTAACTCATATTTATCCAGATAAAGATAAAGATAAATACTTTTTTATCTAGATAAAAAAAAATACAATTTTTTTTTAAATGGGTTTTAAATTTAAGTATATTTTAGTTGGGCACTAGGAACATAAAAATAATAATGATATAAATAAAAATAATTACATTATTTATAAACCATAAACTTGGTTTGAGAATCTGTATAAATATTTAAAATGCGTTTGTACAATTTCGCAATTTTTATCAATAAAAACTGTATCTAGATGAATTCATTTAGATTAGTAAAAAAATTATCTAAGATGAACGTTTAGATACCTTGTAACTATTTATCTAGATAAGATAAAAGATGAACAAATAATTATCTAGATATTCAGCTAGATAAATTTATCTAGATAAGTCCGAACACTGCCTATAGGCACAACAACCAAAACAAGTAATAATGTGGCCATCCCCTCCTATTAAATTTATATTTTAATTACATTTATTTTGTTTTGTTAAAATTGTCCATTTTATAATCTGCTTACGCCTGTAAGACGTTATCTTATGATTTTCCGAAAAATCGATTATGTAAGTTGTATAAAAGATGATTTAAATATATTTTGATATATTGATATATTGTTTACTGTAGTTAATTTAATTTTTGTAATGAAGTTAGTTAGTGATACGAGTTGACAACTATTTTAGGTATTGATAAGTAATTAATAAATAATATTCGTTATTGAGTGATAGATGACGATAGTGACGAACAAACATTCATTTTTATATATTACAAGAATACAAGATTATGTAAGTATAATAATCGTATGAAGACTTAGGTGGCCTTACGTACGTAAGTAAACTAATACTAACAATAACAACAATAAACAAATGTCTAAATTATTTAGTATTTATACTAATATTCATCATTGTTTAAATTTTTAAAAAAATGCTAAGTTACTTAGCATAGAAAATATCCCACATCATAATAATATTATAAATAATATATTTATTTTGTATATTACGCCAGCGATGTATATTATTGTGTTGTATGCCAGCATGCAGACGCGCTGTCTGGTATACGATTATATTATGTACCTAAATGCGAGGGTCATCAGTACAGTACTTACTACCTATACCTACCTATGGTTTTATAATACCTATGTTAGTGGTATGCGTCAAGGGATGGGAGGGTGAGAGGAGGAGATTTAATATCCGAACCATCATCCACGCAGATTAAGAATCATTGAAGGTACTTATATTAATGTAATATCTCAATTCCAAGAATTTGTACAGGTATGTATGTCAAACAAATCGTCATAATATTTCTACTAACTCTCCAGAAGAAAATTTTATAGAATGTCCATTTTCACACAATACCATACTTAAATTATATTATCGAACAAATGCCAATGATCGATAAAACTATTATGATAGAAGACGAATTATTTAGTTTTCTATTAATTAACAAAAATTATTTAGCAATCTAACCTAACATTCATTCAGGTTGACATAGGGTAGTTAATAGAAAAGTACTTAACTTAAAAACTATGCAGGTAACTCAGGTAAGTACTTAATTTTTTAGATTTTAAGATATTCCTAGGAATAATATTTCATAAAATATTACTGATAGAAGATACTACTTACAGCGAATGAATGGATGAAACGATAACATTAGGTATAATACTATAATGCATAATTAATGTTAAATTATCTTGATATAAAGTGAAATATTTAATAATTATAATAGATAGGTTTGTAGATTCGTATAATTTTAGATTCTGATCGAAGCGATGAATGTATTAATTTTATAATGATGTGTGTTTTAGATTCTGAGCGAAGCGATGAATGTATTAATTTTATAATGATGTGTGTTTTAGATTCTGAGCGAAGCGATGAATGTATTGATTTTATAATGATGTGTGGTTTTTTTTATTTTTTTATTTTTGTGTCTGTCATCACCTTTTAGGACAGTAAAAGTGCTTGGATTTTCTTCAATAGTAACTTTTCTGATATGAATGTGAATCTAGTTGGTACTTTGGGGGGTCAAAAATAAAAATTTCCCAGTAGTTTTCAAAAGCGACGTGAAAAACAAAAGAAAAATTAAGGAAAAACGGGAATTTTTACGCAAAATCTGTTTTCGAGAAAATCGATTTTGGTTTTTGTGTAACTCTAAAACAAATGAGCGTAGGTACAGGAAATTTTGACTGAATGTATATACTAGCATTTTCTATACACCATAACCTTTATTCCAAATATTTTGATCTGTTTACGGACATTTTCAGTTTCCATTTTTATTAGTTTTTTTTTTTATAAATATCAATAAAATTTTATTTGTTGGGTAAAAAAACGTGAAAATTTAATATAAGGCTCCTGATATATAATTCTAATAGTAGTTGAAAAATATTAAAAATACATAGGCACAATTTTTTTTTATAAGCATTTAAAGTTCATATTTTGACAACATTTATCAAATTTATAATTTAATAATTATTTTGTAGTTAAAAATGTATAAAATGTTCAACTTTTATAGCTAAGGATTGAAAATTGAAAACAAGGCATCACTTAATAGTTTATATATAATGTACTTTATTCACAATAATATCATCAAATATACTTAGTAATATCATAGGCTGACTGACCGTTTTCGCTCAGAATCGTAAATTAATACAATGATATTATATCATTGAATTCAAATTTAACACCATCCATTACAGTGAATCACTTGTAACCTACCGTACAGCAGAGCGACATCCACTTACCCACCTTTTTTTATATTACCAATAATAACCAATTATAAAACCAAACTAACCGACTAAAATACATGCAATATTATAATAATTTTAATTTTGAAATTTGTTAAGTAAAAAAAATCGGGAAAATTTGTCTGCTGTATAGTAGGTGTGCAGGAGTTAGAGGGTTTTATACATTTGCATAAAATTGTGTAATTAATATATGATAGCCTATTTATAATTGATAATATCTGACTATCTGTGGATTACTTTTGCACAAAGTGATTGTCTATATTTAGACGGGCGCTCGTTCGTGTCATAAATACATTTAAGAAGCATGTATTACTGGTAATTCGTATGAGTTATTGTACTATTTGTATACAACTGTCGTGCGGTAAATTGATTTTGTTACGATTAAATCAAAATGCATTGAGCGCGTTATCCCAGCTAATGTATTCAAAACACCAGGGTCAGGGTAAGTTTATACATTATATAGAGCACAAACGACGAACCGCGGAGGGTCCAAATACACGGGGACTGATGCAAGGGATCCTTTCATACACTTCGTTGTGTAACTGGGTGGAAAAATCGGTTAACAACGCTTACAATAATGTCATTGCGCGTGTTCAGCTCAGTAAATAAGCCACGTGACAATAAGCAAAAATCGCTATGTCATACTCGAATTATTCTGGTATTACAATACACACGAGCGTAAATATTAGGGTTTACAAACGTACCTAGAGGTAAGCAGGGCTTGTGTCCCGAGGCTATACGCGCTATAATAATATGTTTACTCGAACTTGATTTAGTGCAGATGGGCAATTAGACTATACCTGCTTAAGATGTGGAAATACTATATACCTACCTATGAATAAAATGAACTGTGTGACGTGTGTGTAAAATCAATTTTTTTCGGTATATACCTACCTACCCTTCGAGCGTCAATATAATTGGCATTATTGTTGGTACTTAGTTTATTTTATGCATTATATAATCTTCAGCAGTGGCTGAATTTTTAAATATTTTATCCGTGTCTTGTGTGTGTGTGCGTGTGTGTGAAATTATTGCCATTTTTGTAGGGTAGTAGGTACCAACTGGCCAGATTGCGCTCCACTATATAGGTACCGTATGTGGAATATCAAACTGCAAGCCTGGGCAAATTAATGTTAATTTTTAATTATCTAAAGAGTTATCTAAAGTTGTTAGAAAACATTTAAAAAAGTTTACAGTTAAAAGTTATTCTAATTTTTTTTCCTCAGTTAAGTTAAAAGTTATATAGAAACTTATTAACTTATTAAGGTGAGTTAAGTTATTTTTTTCTTATAAATATAAATAGCCGGTGATATGGCTTAAAATAATAAAAAGTAAATGTTTATGCAATATGCATCATCAATAATAATTGTATTATGTATTTATTATTTAACTAGTTGAATATACCGGCTTCGCCTCTGAGCAGTTTATTTTATATGGCAAATCCTACATAGTATATACGCTATATAGGTGTATCTCGGTTTGAGTGTATCTCAGCTCACGGATAAATCGATGTCAGCGTACTTAGCTTTGTGAATTAATTCAACCTAGATGGGCAATAACCACAAGTCGTTGGTTGTATTTAGCACTTGGTATATTTTTTAACGTGGTTTAATCAACTGAATCAACAAATGTTTTAGACGGTGGGTTGCAATTTAATTAATTTCTGGAAATTCAACAAATATATTGCAGTTAGAATATCAAAATCCTGCATTACCGGTAAGTAGTATTGGGAAAGCCTTGTTCGGACATACGTTGAGGTTTAGGCCAAGTTTAAGTTAGTGTGCTAGTTCTATTAACGATTGTCAGTAATATACTGTCATATCCAACCCTTTACAAAGTCGACAGACCCCAGATAAACCGATAGCTAAATTAGCAGATCCTTTCTATTATAATATCGATGCTGTGGACATATTGATCAGTGGAGGAGTATTTTTCGATATAACTTTAACCTCTACAGTACGAAACCCGATGTCAGAAATATATTTTTGAACGACAGTCACTGTGAATGGTTATAGTTACTGAACTCGAAACTGTGTGTTTGACAAGAATTCGTGAAGTAGGTGAAAAACTAGAATAAAATTGGAGAGCGACTATCGACAGTCTCACGTGAGGTTTAAAACTTTTGACGTTTATCCAAGGCAAATCAACATTTTAGAAGAAGAACAAACTATAGAACATACACAACTGTTCAGGATAAGTTAATTAGGTTATACATAAAAAAATTATTTTGGTAATACTTGGAAATATTCGGTTAAACCAAACAAATTATACCCAACACCGGAAACAAAACGTCTAATGAGAAAATTAAAATCATCAACGAAACATTCAAAGCAAATGTTCGTTATGTTCAGTTTGATCTTGGGTGCCTACGATAATGTATCTAGATAAGCACACTGATCAGTAGTAATACGGACGGCGTATCGAACATATCGCACCCTCTGCGCAACTACAGTTTTTCTATGTAATGTACTTCATAATTAAATATTTAAAGAGAAACGGATTTGTTTTCATTGCACGTAACAGCAACTGTCAAATGTAAATTCATCTTATATTGTTGGTTATTCCAATTCATCATCCAGTACTGACTGTAATACTAAGCAACCACAAAGTCAAATCATGGATACAAATCAAATCACTAAATATTCATATAACATGTTTAAAAATGTAAATGCATTTTAAGTATCTTAAAAAGCTGAGCAATGCATACAGATAACAGAACAAACAATTTATTTGAGTTAGAAAATAAGTTTGTTCTTCAAAGAAAAAAATTTTTTCCAGTGCCCAGAGCTGATGGACTTTTAAAACAGTTTCAAGAAATTTAAGATACCAATAAGCCTGATTTTACAGGAGGGCTAATATTAAAATATTAATTTTCTTTCATCAACGGCTATGCATTTTGAACTCGCTGATGATCTTTTGGGTCTATCATCGTTTTTGGCCATACTGCATTGCTTCGTAACTGACGAGGCAAGTGTGCCAAAATCTATAGTGACGATGGCAGCATTTTGTATTAGCTCAGAAGGAACTGGTTTCAATTTTGTCGATGTTTTGAAAATTGTCAAACGTTACAAAATTGAACGTTTACTGAAAGGTTTCGATCTAGGGATGCAGTTTAAATTTGAAGACAAATTGGAAAAATGGCGAGAATCAATTGGAATTCCACTGAGTCCAGTTGATCAAGATTTCCAAAGCACATCATCCAGTTCTATTTCTTCTACTCGTGGATCAAACACTAAGACACCTACAAGATTTATGCCATACCAGAGATCTACACCTAGTCTTGATAATGCATGTATCGGGATGATGCTCGCTGACATTCTTAATGAAACTTCAAGAGGAAAGGGCCTTGTTGATTATTACAATAAGTTTTTAAGTTTCCATGAAGATCAACGATCAGTCCTTATTTTTTTAATAGCTCATTATTATGAAGAGAAAGGTGTGAAGATGTCTCTAACTGCCAGTTACCAACTAGAAAAACAAATTTTGGAAAGGTTTCCATCTGAAAAATTGGTTATATACAACTATTATTATTATTTATATTAATCATCATTATACTTTTAAATACTTGCATTTTATTTTGTAGGAATATTACAGAACTGCAAAGAGAGGCAAGCTCTATAATAAATTTTATAATTTTACTACATCATTTAAATTAGTATCAGAACCTCTCGGAAATTCTATAGAAAAAAATCTTCTACTAATTCAGATAAAATCAGCAGAAATTTAAAAAATGTTGGTAAGATATCCTAATTTATTGCCTATACTTATATAGACTCTAGCAGAGCCAGAAAATGATGCTGAAATTTGTATAAAAGCACTTAAGTTTGATAATTTAAGTTCATTTGAATTTGATTGCACATGGAAGGCTTGTTGTAATGCACGAATTCAATATATTAAAAATAATATCACTAAAGATGTTATGGAAAAATGGCCATTTTACAAACAACCAAGTGGTTATCGACTGGTATAAGTTTTTTTTTAACACTCAAGTTTTTTAATTTAATTAAGTTTATACTTTTTTAGATTGACATGGACTTTGAGATATCATTTACTCCACATGATACGCTTCTTGAAAAATAGGAAACATGTTTTAATAACATCATATCTTTTCTATCTAAAGAGAACCATATCTAGGACAGACATGCAAAAAAAATCATTGAGACATTATTGACTGATGTTGGCATATCAGAAAGTATTCTTATTATTTTTTTTTTTTTTAAATATTTGCATTTAAAACTGCAGGGCTTAAATTCTAAATGTTATTAAATTTTTCGGTTTTTGTTAAACGGTATAATTCAAAAATAAATAGGGAATTCATTTTTTTTACATACCTACCAAGTATCAATACTAATATAACTACCTAAATATAAAGTATACATTTTAATATTCTATTCATACCACCACCGATAAAGTTCATGATTGGATCCATTATCATTCTGTATTAGGTTATTGTAATACATAAGGACAACATATTTAAAAAGTCACTAAAAAAGTTGTATTTCTTCAATAACTTTACTTCAGGCTTAAGAAGTTGTACATTTTTACCAAGTTAGAAAGCTACTAATCAATTATTACTCAGAATTAATTAAAAAATGTATACAATCAAAATTACTTGAACGTAACAATTTATTGTTAATTTTTTCTTGAAAATAAATTTAGATTTTTGGTATATTTTAACACTATGATCTGATTATTATTGAATGCATCATAATAAAATAATAATATTGTAACATATATTGATAGTTAGTAAATTTAAGTATGTAACGAAATTAAAGTGTAATATTATTTGATAATTCAATGCCAAATAGGGGTTCTATAAAAACTTGTTTAAGTATCTACTTACTATTATAAAGGGGAAATATACATAAATTAATAATGATAGGTAAATATATTTTATTTTTTAAACTAACGTTTTTAAAATAAATTATTTTTGTTTTGCATGTCAACTTTCAAGACTGTAGGTATATTAGCTATAATAAGTATTTAAAATTTTGTGACTAATAATTACTAACCTTTACAATGCTAGATGAAGGTTCATATTCATTATGATAGGATGACACTTTCGGCTTTTCTTTTAAAAGTTCTTTAAATTAGTTTTGGTGGAGTGCCTGGATATGATTTTATAAATTCTCAACATGGCATTCACTGCGTAAAGGATGTGGACAATCCAAAATTGTACAAGTGCTTGTATTACTTGGAAAATCGTACACAAAATACATGTGTAGGAAGGGATTTGTAATTTTCCTGCCGATATGTTATGCTCAATAATTATTACTAAAATCGTTTTCGTAATACTTTACCTAAGAAAAGTAGATAATAATAATAATTTTATTTAAAAAATAATGAAAAGTAAAACTAAATAATAAACTGTGTAATACTTACCTTCTGTGAAATAATATATTGGCCAATTTTAAATGAAATATTGTTGAAATAAAATAAACTATAAAGTATACACCAAAGACGAAAAGTAGGTAATCACAATTGACGACAAATCTACAACTAACTAGCAACTTAAAAATTAAAATTATATTAAATTATACTCCAAATAACACGCCCACATTTTTGCACAAATAAATCGAACATAAATGAATAACTAGTTGAATATTACAGAAATAATTAATGTATTTTCACTTATAAAGTAATGAATTCAATATTTATAAATAAACCAGTGATAAAATAATTAGGAAAATATAAATTATTATCAATACAGGTTAGTCAGCCTATAATTGTTCATAACTATAAGCAGAGGCGTACCACCGCTTGTAGGCCTGTGGAAAATTGCCGCCCTTAAATACGATAAAATACCATTTAATTAGGTATAGGTATGCAAAACTACTTTTATTTAAATTTTAAATAATTTTTTGTGTTTTATTTAAAACATTTTGCAACTTTTCACTTTTTAATCGGGCAATATTTTTGTATTGATCACCACTTAACCGTTTTCTATTGGTACTCATATTTACAAAATAAATAGTATATTAACAAACTATTTTTAAAGTATAAATTATTTCTATTATTTTAGATGGAAGACATGCTGCTCTAATATGGGCACTCCATGGTTACCTTGTCCCAACAAATAAAATAGTCCGAATCCAAGTCTTCTAAGAAGGTAACAATAAAATTCACCATCAAATATTCTCAAGAATCAGTTATTTTTGTTGGTGAAACGCAACAAAATATTGAAGACTACATGGACCATGTCAGAAAAACTAAAACTTCAATACAGCCTTCACTTTTCTGCGTAGGGAAAGATATTTTCTCCATCACAGATATCTTTCTTTTCTTTGATGGAGTACGTTACAATTTTAAAAGTATCTTAAAAGCTTTGGATATTTGTTTCAAAGCTATATATCTTTTTGATTTACAATTCCCCGAGGAATCGATTATGTTCTACACATTTTTAGAATGTTTTTTTATAATTTTAAAAGCACAAAAAGTTACTCGAAAGTTCATATTCTTTTAGAATATTTACAAATGAATTCTCATTAATTTTAATCGTACATTTACATATCTTTATGATTATACATTTTTTTAAATTTAAATTTGATAAACAACAAATTTAATGAAATTTAATCAACTATTTTTATTTTATTAATATTATACTGTTTGAACTACCTACCTACCCTCTTTATTCTTAACTTTGTTTAGTTTGTCAACATTTGTATATATAATTAATAATAACAATAATATGTAATAACTTTTTTTTTATTTATTTACCATTGATGATTTATATATATATTATATATAGTATTTATTATTATATATTATATTATATTGTTTTATTCAAATTATATTATATTTTGCTTTAAGCTTTTAAACTAAAGAATAGTAAGTTTGTTATTACTTATTACCAATTGGAAATTTGTAACATTAACATGTATTATTATTATTATTAAAATTATCCTGTAACTATGCTCTGTATTCTTAACTTGGCTTAGTTTGTCAACATTTATTTATGTAATTAAGAATAACAATATTATGTAATAACTTTTTTTTAATTATTTACTATTGAGTGATTTATATATACATTATACCCATATGGTATTTATCATTATATTATATACTAGGTATACATTGTTTCATTATAATTATTATATATATTTTTCTTTAAGCTTTTAAAGTAAAAAATGTTATGTTTATTATTATCAATTTTTAATATATAAATATATAGGTATAACTCAATTTATTTTAAAGTGAAATGTATTATGTAATATAAATATATATTTTGTATGATCAATGTTTTGAATTTATTAATGAAATAAATATAATTTTTGTATATAAATATATTGCATTTGTTAATTCAACAGAACATATACATTGAGTCGATAACAACTATTTATTGATAGAATAATCTATATAACTGAATCAACAGAACATATAAATTGAGTCAATAACAACTATTTATTAATAGAATTATCTGTATAACTGAATCAAGAATCCAAACACATTAAATAAAAAACTGTTTTACCGACGATTTAGTATCTATTTTATCAGAAAATGTAAACATTTACAGATTATATTTTAAATATACATATAATATAGTCCATAAAATAATAATATAATATAAAAACCTAACCTTTATATATATATTTTTTTTTTATTGCATTTTTATACAATACTACCACCCAAAAAAATATTCAAATTGAATATAGAATATATTATATTAAATATCTATATTGTAATAGTGAAAAAATGTCAAAAATAATATTTTTAACCTTTCTGATCAAAAATTATCTGAAATTTATTTTATTGATCCGAAAATTTATTGGCTCCATAAGTTTTATTGGTTATAATATTGATGGATAAATTTTAAAAATCATCGCACAATCATTTATTCATATTATTATATTGATAATATAAATATGTTGATAATAAAAGATATAAATTTGATATTCATTGATTTTATTTTATCGAACCAACATCGAGCTTATATAAGTTAATAATGTGCAAAATGTGCAACATATTTTAATTTTTATCGATTCAATAACTCAATTTATTGAACTAATAACTATTTATTGAACCAATAAATTTTTGTGCAGCCGGGCAAATAATCCAAATAATTTCCAAAAATGGAAATAATGTATTTACATTGGACGCAATTAGTATAGTCATTTAAATTTTTTCTTACACAATAATTATAGTGTCGTTCTTAAATAATATCGGCTTGCAATCCGTATGCTGTGAACACAGTTATCACTCGTTGGTCGTCACTGTTTATAGGTATACAGAGTAGAACTCAATGTTTTCTAGACACTGGGATATACAATGGAAAAAGTGTTTAATAAGTATTAAAATGTTGATATAATGTTGATTACGACATAACTAAAATGTCCAAAATAATATGTAATAACTTGATATTTATTTGTTTATTTATTTGAACAGGGTCATTATTCCCGTAGAGTGTATTTTTGTGGAGAAAATTGCATCGGCATCGGAGGCCTTTAAAATGTCAACGTTTCTTAATATGTAGTTTACATTTTTTATTTTGCATATTTTTGAATATTTAATTACTACCTATAAATTGAATACTATACTTCTTTATATTTGCATAAAAGTTGCATATTTTATAAAAAGTAAATCAATTTTTTTTTTTAAATACTATTTGAGCACTAATTTCTGGAAGTTACCATTTTAAAAATCTTAGATCACATTTTAAATTCATCATGTTGATAAATCACAAACAAAATTTTAAATATATGCAAAATAAATGATTCTATTTAATCGAGAATAAGCCAAATTGTGGACATATCTTATAATCGATCAATTTGGACTTAAGGAAAAAAATACAAATGCATATAAATCCTAGCCCTACTTATAAGTAATATCTAACTAAATATCAAATAATTTTATCTATATATTGAGAATAAAACATAAATATTAAATTATTTTAGGGAAGGCTTGACAGATGAAATGCCACCCCGTCTCATCACTATTTACGTCAATGCCACTTATTTAATATAGGTAGGTATCTAATAATATTATTATTAATTTCATCGAGAGCAACTATTGTCTTATGAATATCTGCAGACTATATGAGGTATACCGCTGTATCGCGTTTACTCGAGTGAACGTTTCCCTCCTTGAAATTCAACACGTCAAAATATCGTACAATTAATTAAACGCACTGCTTATTGAAATCAAAGTTATCTCACACCATTCACTAGCAATAATATGTACCTATATATTGTTGTTTTTTTTTAAATTTAACGTTTAAATTTGTAACCGTTGCATTATCATTAGTAGGCACTCGGTAGGTATATTATATAATATTGTATATAGGAAAAATAAAAAAAATTTGAAATAGTACCTATTTATGCATAATATTTACGTAATATAATGTAGGTAACTACATGTCTACATATATATATATTGAGTATACATTTTGGCATTTTGCTATTTTTTTGCGGAAGTGGCTAAATAACTTTTTTTATGAAATATGGTTTTGTAACAATTAATGAATAAACCCACTGTACCTATAACTACTTGATTATCCTAAAAAATAAAAAATTGCATATAAATAAATACGGTTTTGAATAATTTTTAAAAAATATTTGAAAAGTATTCACACTGTTACTACTACCTATTCCTTATACAAGTGATGGAGAATAATATTTTTGAGGGTATGACACATCGATTTGTTTAAATATTGTCTCAAAACAATTTAAACATCATTTAAATTCACAAACATTTTTTTTTTATTTTGAAAGTCGAATACAAAATCAACTAATAATAAAATATAAAACCAATACGTCATACCCTCAAAAATATTATCCTCTATAACTTTTGTAATGCTCAAAAATCATAAAAAAACAAATTTAAATGAAAGCATATACTATGTTGCACGTGAATCTGAGAGATGAGAGAGAAAACAAAATATATTGCGCTGGCATCCTCTTAAATTTTAATATCCAAAGTTTTATAAATAAGTTCTAAACTATTTTTATTTTTTTCAAACTATGTTGATGAATATTTCGTTTCTCAGTGAGTATGTAGCATGTAGGCAATCAATAGATAACTACTGAGTACCGAGTACCTCATATAGTCATATTTATAAAATATAAATACATAAGCACAGTAATTTTTTATTGACATTTGAAGGCAAAATTGATTTATAACCTTTAACCAATACTAAATACTTGAAATAATTTTCACTATTATACGTAGACTAATACTTTGACTAAATGTAAGCTATTTATCCAAGGCTCGTCGGTATTGACATATGATTTATAAGTTATAATATTATAATAACAAATAATACACATGAACCATAATGTTATAATTAACAATTAATAATTATATAATGCATAAGGATTGTGAATATGTGACTATGTTTTTGAAAAATAGTAACGCTTCAGTATTTCTTAATTGCCTATACACTAAAAGAAAAATTAATTCCTTATACTATTATATAAAAATCCTTAGAAATATATACCTTAACACGCCGTCTCCACTCAGAATTGTTTTTCATTATCTTTGATTCAAATTTAGCACATCCATTACTACAGTGACCTACTGAACGGCGAAGTACATTTGAAATCTATACTATACTGCAGAGCGAGTTCCTCGGTTTTCTAAAAATATTATAAAAATTATATTATACCAGATTTTATATACCTTATTTTAACTATAAGTACTTAATACCGCGAGCGTAAAAAAATATGCAGCCCTTTCACGCACTTAACCAAATCCCGCGTATAATACAATGCGTACGTTCATTCTTGGTACCATCTTAATACGATACATAATATTTTTTTTAAATTTCGTCCTGCAGTTACGTATGCCCGAGTCTATATATTGGTTTCTATTTTAATTCACCGGGACATGAATAATAATAAATAATAATAATAAAGTTCTCTCACTCACTCTCTCTCTCTCTCTCTCTCTCTCTCTCGCCTCAGTCGAGCCCCGCTCGTCGATGTAACAACGTTTATATGCGTGTATTCGTATGTATATACGTCATGTACATATTATATTGGAACGATCTCACACAATCGTTGGTTTGACGAACAATGGACAGACAGACAGACAGACGGGCATTCGTCCCTTACGTTGAACAGTGCGAAAAACGTGTGTGCGTTTGTGTATTATCGTTATTACTATTTTTTTTTCCTCTGCTTTGGTGTCGAATTTCAATTTCGTCGGGACACCTCTCTTCTGCTAACCCTAACGCACACACATACACACGCACACACACGATCGCGCACGCACATACACAATAAACGAGTGGCAACTGATTGTTGTCACATCCAAAATAATAATAATGAACTACCTGACAGCGCGGTGTGTATGTATATATATAAATTTAACACACAGGAGCCCCTCCTAAGCGATATTATTTCGTAACAAACATCCGTCCTCGACGTGTATAATAATATAATATATAATATTCATATATGTATACTATGTATATCTTGTATTAAGAATATTTAAAAATGAATACATTTAATTATGAAGTACTCATAAATAAATAAAATTAAATATTACTTGACTATTATTATACATTACTTTTTATAATTTTTTGTGGATGGATGAAACTCATCTGCTCAGCAATAATTTACATTATTTTAATCCAGAAGTTTATAAATATATAGATACCAGTGAAATGTCACTATCTTACAGTTTCTAAAGCAGAAATTTTAAATAAGACCACCTTTTGCAATCCACCGGGTGGCTGGATCATATCGTGTTTGAAGCTATACTGAAAAGTGAAAATACAATTCCATAACTACGCTTTGACATTACCAGGACCGCCACAGAGTTATATCTCGTTATAACGTCCATCCTCCACGCGTATAATATTATAATAATATATTAATATATATATTTTATAATATTGATATTTATACATTATATAATAGCCACATTATGCCTATACATAGGTGGATACCTAACTACGTGTGCGCCGTCGGTCATGCGAGTGTATAATAATATGATGCGCGGATGTTGAGTTTAAAATACGAAATAATATTTACCGGTGAAACAACGATTGTTTACGCCTTACGTAGGTTTACAAAATATGCGTACCTATAATCTACACATATATTACTGTATGACGTTCTGGAGGCACTAGTTTTCCTCACTATTGTTAGTGTCCACAATAAAATTGTCAATTTATCCCGTAAATAGAGAAATGGGTGTAATCCAAAATGTAAGAAGGGCGTATTATATGTGGCCATATGACATAAACCCAATGTAAAAGAACAAACTTGCGGGGAGTTTGTAATTTGCACCACCCTGGGTAGTTGAATGAGTATCGATGACCGATGTATTCGATTATCAAATATTTTTTAAAGTTTTGTATCTAAAACTAACTATATACTTAGCATATTTATTAGGTTATTTCAATTTTATTATTAATTAATATGCAGGTTTAAATTTTAACATATTGCCTTATAAAGAAGTAGTAGGTACTAGGTAAGTAGGTACTCCATCAGTTGCTCTTGTACCAATTAATTATGGTGCTTCATCATCTATAATTAACCAGTTCTGTGCAGAAAGTAACGTAAACCAAGAAGAAACTATGCACTACACTGTCTACACCAAAATGCTCCAAAAGAAAGTTCAACAACTAGAATATCCTCAAAAACATACCTTCGTCAAGGTAATAATAATTTTTACAATTTTGAATTATTCAATTCTATCTAATATTGTAATATTTCTTAGGTACAATACATTTATTAGGGATACAGGACTCAGGCAACAATTTTTTTACAACACAAATACAATTATAATAAAATATTATAATTTATTCCTAATTTAAAAATGTTGTCATAATAGGTAGTAGGTATAGGTAATCAATGTGATAAATAAATTATTGATTATTTAATATAAAAAGCGACAATATGAAAAGAAGTTTAGATTTTGTTTATTTGTTATTTAATAAACAATATTTATATTTATAAAAAAGATGGATGGGAGGAGCTGGCCCCTAACCCCCTGGATCCGTCCCTGACAAGGCTATCCATTTAATGTAAAAAACTCATTAATTCAAAAACTATTTATAAGTTTTTGAAAATATTTATTTCACTCGGTATAAGTTTTATGTCATCCAGTAAATAATTTTTAATTTCCATTGGCTACAGTAAATTTAAAAAGGTGGGTAAGTGGATGTCACTCTGCTGTACAGTAGGTTTCATGTGGGTCACGGTATAATGGATGGTATTAAATTTGAATTCAATGAAATAATATAATTGTTTAAGAAAAACGATTCTGAGCGAAGACGGTCATACACATATGATATTACTAAGTATGTTTGATGATATTTTTGTGAATAAAGTAATTAATATATAACCTATTAGCGTGGAACCTTGTTTTAAATTTTCAATTAGCTAAAAAAGTTGAACATTTTAAAAATTTTTAATTCTTAATAATTTGTAAATTCTCAATTTGATAAATTTCTTCAAAATTCAAACTTTAAATGCTTATAAAAAAAATTGTGCGTATGTATTTTTAATATTTTTCAACTGCTATTGTAACAATATATCAGGATCCTTCCATTAAATGTTCACGTTTTTTAACCCAACAAATACAATTTTATTGATATTTATAGAAAACAAAAATAAAAAAATTGAAAACTAACTATGTCCGTAAACAGCTCAAAAAGAGTCAAAATTTCATAGTGTATAGAAAATGAAAATATAAACATTTAGTAAAATTTTCATGTATCTACAATTATTGGTTTTTGAATAACAATAAAATAACAAAACCGCTACATGATAAATCAAGTATTTGTAAATTGTAAAAATAAGAATTTCAAACACTCATAATAAAAATTTAATTTGATTTGCTTGTAGACATTGTTTTTTGAGGTAAATAAATTTATGAGGAATCTTGTATAACATTTTCAAATCTCAGATCTAAAAAGAAAATTTTTTATGAATTTCTAAGTTAAAATAATTCGGAAATTTTCGTCATTTTTACGTATTTTATCAATATTTATCAATACTTATAAAAAAAATTGTAACTATGGATTTTTAATATTTTTTATCCGTCTTTGAAACAATACATTAGGAGCCCTCTATTAAATTTTCAAGCTTTCGTACCAAACAAATAAAATTTTATTAATATTTATAAAATAAAAAACTAAAAAAATTGGAAACTGAAAATGTCCCTAAACAGCTCAAAATAAGTCAAAATATTTGTGTATAGAAAATGCTAATATAAATATTCAGTAAAATTTTCATGTATATGCGGTCATTTTTTTTAGAGTAACACCCAAAAACCAAAATCGATTTATCAAATAATCCCCGTTTTTCCTTAATTTTTTTTTTGTTTTTCATGGCGTTTTTAAAAACTACTGGAAAAATTTTATTTTAGATCCCCCAAAGTACCAACTAGATTCACTTTCCTATCAGAAAAGTTACTGTTGAAAAAAATCTAAGTACTTTTACTGTCCTAAAAGGTGATGACAGACACAAAAAAAATAAAAAAATCATTATACATTTATCGTTCCACTCCGAATCTAAAAATCAAATATCCTAAGTACAAATCTCAAACGATCGTTGATCCCATCTAACCTATATAGATAACTACGCGTCTTAATTTTAAAATTTAAGTACATTTGTAGGTCTATTTTATAAAGTTAAGTGAATCGCCGTAAACATATTTTTTTTATCCATTTTAGACAGATAAGTGGTAGTAAATTACAAGTATGTACGATTTAATTGTTTAATGTACCTATGTATGAATTCTTTGACAAAAATATCTAGACTATTTAGGGAATTGAGTTTCAATTTTCAATTCTAAAGAACCTTAAAATTAAGATATTAATTTTATCCATATATTTAATTCCGTGAAATAATTATTACATTTATTTTGTATTTATCTTGGACACATTAGATTTTAAATTAAAATAGTTATTCCTAAATAATAGCATAAACTTTTGAATTCAACCATTTTTTCGAAATTACAATCGATCTCTAGGAAATATGTTCAATTTGCCACCACTTTTGGATTTAAGTAGTTTATAATTAAGCAAACAAAAATATTTTCATTTTCAACGACGTATTAAATGTGCGTGTGTGTGCAAGAGCTAAGAGCTCAAAACGATTACGGATTACACACACTGATAAGTAATAATAATAATGTACTACTTTCACCTTGATTCAGTCCAAATGTGTTCATGTATGTCATAAGAGTTGCCTAAATATTACTCCTTAAAACTTGCTATGCACCAGAATAGCGCATCTTAAGCATTCATTTCTGGATTTACTCATGGATAAAAATACAAATTTGTAAGTTATAGATTAAACTATACATTTTTTCGGTAATCTTATAATATATGAAATAAATTATAATAATAATTAGTTCATATAATATAAAGTAGTATAGAGCATTTATTAGTAATTTTTTTTACAAATAAATTTAGTATAATAATGTATTACATTTTTTTTTATAATTGTAGCACACGAGCTTAATTAATTCCATACGCGTAATTTCACCTCTTTGATATTTTGTGATATTGATAGAGTTATTGTATCGGTGGGTTTGTAACGAACTTTTAAATCTTTTGGACATTTTAGAATCTCATCATTGCAATTTTATGTTTGGATTTTATTTATATTACTTAGCCAATACACTATTGGAGGGGAGTCTTTGTCAACTTTGGTTGAAATTAAAAGACTTGCACACATTGGTCGTTCTTGTTAAATCAGAAGATCCTGATGCCCAAACAGGTTAAGTTAGGTAAGGTAAAATGCTTTATTCACTAATGTAAGTGTCTGTTAAATAGTTACAGCATGCTTTTAATCTTATATCATTTGGACAAATCGACATTAAGTCTCCCTAAAAAAAAACTTCTATATTTTCCCGGGTTAAAAAATAGTAGTCCAAAAGTATATTTTATCCAATAGCATATCAGAAGAATCGTTTTTATATTCATTGTTCAATCATAAACTTTAACTTTGACGAAACCAAGACTGTGTAAAATGAAATCTACAGCCAATAATTTTGAATTAGGCTATCCTCCTATTATAGCATTATGTATAATGTGTTATGTTATCTCAAATTAGTATATAGAAGTGCAAATCCAACCTTGAGTGTTTTTCGACAGGAAAAATATGTCAGTTTCGTTTTATCCTGAACTTATATCATTTTGTTGTTGGATTTCTTTAAACATTATTTTTTTTTGTCAAGTAAAGATATTATAAGTGGCCTTCCTTTTACAATTTGTATTAATAATTTGCTGATCAATATTCTCGTTTCATATGGATTATGGTTATGTGTTATATTTTCTTTCGAATAATTTGTTATGTGTACATTTTCAAACTAACATAATATTATGTTCACCACGTTTACTTTCAAGTTTCAATATCTATTACTGCCATAATATATGGTGTTATAACTTATAACTTGTAAGTATAGACATTAACAATTATTATAATATTCAAACCGACGACAGTCACTTTTTAACACGAATACGGCGCAGTATGCACACAAATCGAACACGACTAGATACTATGTCTCAAAGAAGTTTATAAAAAAAGTGCGTTTTGCTAGTACGCGCGGATGAAGTGAAACTTCTTTATAAAGGGTACGAAAAAAAACCGTCACCACACACACGTTTCCGTAGTTTGTTTTGCATATATATAAAAAAAAAGGTGGTCAAATTGGTTACGCTGTTCTGTACAAAAGTTGTCGAGCATGTCGTTGTAATGAATGTATTATATATAAATTCAATGATAAATCATTGTTTACGAAAAACGATTCTGAGCTTAGACATTGTTTCACGCTGGCATACTTGTATTAGCTATCAAATTTAATATTTAAAAAAATTAATAAAAATTGAAAATATCTCATGTTTATAAAAATTATAACTATCCGGTGAGTTTTTTATTTTGATAGAGGTAGAAAAACTAGTTGGGAATCTTCTATTAAAATGTGCAATGTTATAGCTATGAAAATAAAAACTTTCATGAATTTCTAACTGAAAAATAATTTATAAAATTTGAAAAATTTGAAAAATTTCTCCTGGCTATAAATAGTTCAAAAAGAGTTTGAAAATGTTGCCATGTATGAAAAATGCTATTATAAATATTTGGTGAATATTTAATGACTACAGTTATTTGTTTTGGAAATACAGCAAAATATCAAAAATCAATTAATGGGAATTCGTTAAATTACCGGTAAAAATCCAATATTGTTAACATTTTATATTCAAACTTTCGTAAAAAAATAATGTGACTTTTCTGTAAACTTTTTTGTTTGTTTAAGTTAGAAAAATTTGTGGGGAATCTTAAATTAAAATTTCTTATGTTAGGTATGAATATATCTATTGCATAAATAATTATAATTATAATATTCTTAATTTATAATGTAATTTTGTATGTTTTCAAATATTATGGGTTTCTTGTTATAGGTTATTATCAAAACTAGCTAGCTAAAAGTCAAGAAGTGATGAACTGTTTTCAGTTCCAAACAAAATTGAACGATTTTCATCGACCAACGCCTATGCAGCTGCGATACATAAAAAAATCGGCAAACAAACAAAAAAAAACAATAAAATATGATAACGATAAAATAAGAATATAATATTATATATTTAAATGTACCTATAAACAAATTATAGTTTGAAAATAATACATTAAAAGAAATATTTACTTTTCAGTTTAAATTACAATTCTAATCGTATTAAGTATTAATTCTAAGTACTAAGGTAGGTACCTACGTATCTGTTTACAATATCATTAATTAACATTAGTTTTTTCAGTTGGGTTTTCCAGTAGCCATAATAATAACATGTATATATTGTTTTGGGTGAAAAAAATGTGACCCAATGTCCCAATCAAGTTACTACTTCATATAGGTCCTCATAAATTTTACGAAAATTAGTATGGTATAAAGACGTATACGTATACTAGTATATTCTACGTATTTACTTTTATATTGATTTACATTTTATATTGATTTTATCTAATGTATTATATTTTATGAATAATATTATTATTATCATTTTTATAACAATTATATTGTAGTGTACTTAGGTTATCACTTATCAGCTAGGTATAGATAGCGAATCCGGACATTTCGGTGTACGGCCGTTTCAGCGTAGTCATTTTTTCATAAAATGATTTTAATCGGGTTTAGATAATATAATGTTAGCATTGATTATATTGTACCGATATAATTTATCAGTTTCATCTCACTTTTGTCGGTTGGATGCAGGTATGCTGTATGAACTGTATATAATAATAATAATTATATATATACTATGGGATTATATTACTGTCATACAACATAATCTATATTACGGTCTAAGTTAATAAAGATATAGGTTTAGGTATAGTTAACCTATACGCTGCATCGATCGACGATCATTGAGTAGATTATCAAGTAGTCAGTAGTTAGTAGTCACCATGGCGCAAGCAATTGAAACTTTTCGTGGACGTGAAATATTTGTACATGTATATTTTTGATACATTTAGTGCAAAAAAATTTAAAAAGTTTTGGCGATGTCGTAACTAAGATTCGTGTAAGGCGTGTATTCATACAACAGTTAGACTACAGTTAGGACCTAGACCGTATAGATAGGTACTAGGATTTTAATCGTGATTAATCAGGCCAGAAAAAGCTATATAATATGTTGACAACTCATAATTTACAATCTTGGAAAATTAGTAATAAATCTAAATCCGTTAACAGGTTCAAAAATTGGTATTACGGAGTATTAAGAACCTATTTAACGCAATAATGAAAATAATTGGAAACAAAATTTAAAATATACACCTTGTCCACCTCATTCATATTTGAATATGCATCATTGGGTAGCAATGCTAGACGTTAGGGAGAAAGAATATACAAGTATTATCGGTTAATTACTTATAAAAGAAATTGTCTCAAAGTTAATATTTCGAAATATTTGCCTATTCAATAACCCCTTAAAATGACGACTCCGTCCGCCTTTAAAAGTTAGTTGATCAAAAATCATAAAAAAAAATAGTTATACCTACCTATATAATAATATATCTACTTAAAATAATTTTATGTCATTTTTTTTGGACCTATAATTTTTGTGCATTCAAAATTATGATCAGCTCGTAAAATGCCAAATATTTTTATGTAAAAATAACGCAAGTAGTATATAAAAGAGAGCGCCAGCCACTCATCCTGCTGGCTCATTCCTATGCTGGTTTGCTCATCCCGACCATACCGCGAGCTGAGCCACTCATCCCACCACCGGTCGCGTACGTGAGCGACATATATTTCCCCCACCCGATCGTACGACTGGGTCGTTATAAATGCTACCTATTACGGCACCATAATATTGTTATCATTATGCAGTCCTTATCATTTTGTTGTTATCAAGCAAAAATCAGTTATCTAAAATGCTCGGCAATTCGTATTTTAATTTTTGAAGGCAGAAACCCAATTAATTGGATATTTAATTTTATATAATGTAGGTCGTAGGTGCAATTAGATCTATTGTGGTTCACAATGTCATTGATGCTATTAAGATAAGACCAGAGAATTTATGACATGACATAATATATAAAACTGTCAAATATAATAGGTACTTTATTACAGTATAGTACTGTACTACTTCTATAGTAATATGAAAAATATCCGAATACAAAAATATAAATAAAGAATTGTACAGTTCAGGGGTGGCTGTCGCTGCGGTAGCATGTGTATTAGCGTTGTCCTGATTCTATGGTGCCTACTACTGGCAATTTTCATCAGTTTTTTGTGATTTTTGCACCGATAGGTGCATAGGGAGTGCGCGTTGGGATCGGTGTCGATTTTGAGTCGATCCCACAAAAACCTCTTCCAAAAAGGGCAGCTGAGTTAGTGCTGAACGGCTGTGGATCAAGGTAAGAGTGATATAATTATCTATCTTATCGGTACGCGGGAGGCCAAAGGCCGCCGGGCGCGGTCGACGTCGCTATCGCCGAATCCGTTATCGCGAATCCGGGCGGCACACAAGCGAGCTAGACGTTGTCGGAAATAGCACTACCTGCACACTGTATATTATATAGGGTGTCACTTTTATTAAAGTCAGTTCTGCTTGAGTATGAGTGGCGCTAGCCGCGATGACGACGGAGGCGGCATGGTGACTGATGCAGGCGAGGCTGGGCTGGAGGGCGATAGATTGTGTACTGGCGGTGATACCACTCCAGTGATGGGTGCAAAACGGAAGGGCGTCCCCTCCTCACCTCCTCTCCTTGTGGAGGGCGACGAGGACCGGATCGAAGCAGGCCTGGCATACATTAGATCATCGCTGAAATCAGCCATGACTGAAGCCAGGGCAGTAGGAGGTAGATCGGGATCCGACGGTCTCATCAAATCGCTTGAAAATATCTTTGACACCGTGTCGCAGATGTTGACGAGGAAGGGGATGTTGAGAACACCACTTTACCCCGCATCAAAAAAGCCGAGGAGCCTAGTGGAGCTGGGCTCAGCAATCAGGGACATCGGTAGACCGGAGATGGTTGACGTCGGAACTGACACCGTTCTGACTCCTAATTGGTGGGAGAGCGAGCAGGAGCGCCGGAAGAAGGAGTCGACAAGACGTCGCGCAGCCAAGGCAGGTGCACGGGGGCCATCAGCGGTGGTAAATCACGCCGATACGGGAGCTGAATCGGCGATGGAGACGGATGGCGAAGGGTGGAGGGAAGTTGTTGGCAGGAAAGCAACTGCAGCTCCGCACAGTGGAAGAGCAATGGGCCTCCCTATACGTATGAGGACTAATGCGAAGTCCAGGGCTAAGCCTCCGGTGGTTTTACTCAAGGTGGCTGCCGGCTCGTCGTACGCTGACACCGTTCGTGCAGTAAGGAATAACAGCGAGGTGAACTTGGTTGAGCTGGGAGCTCAGGTTACTGGCATGCGCAAAACCAGGGATCGGCACTTGCTGGTTGAGTTAGCCAAAGGTGCGGGATCTGTAGCAGCAGCTCAGAAATTGTCGTCGGCCATAGCCACCAGATTGGGCGATGTGGTTGGAGGAGTGTCACAGCTTAGCCAGTTTACTGTTGTTGAGATTGTTGACCTCGACGCTGTGACGACCGAGGGGGAGGTTCTTTCGGCATTGCGGGTGGCAATACCCGGATCTGAAGACGACCAAGCTGCAATTTGCGAACGACAGGTAGTTCAAATCACTGGCCTTTGGTCAACCATGTCCGGCCAGCAAATTGCTACCGCCAGAATGACCATAGCTTCTGCCGCTATTGTAACTCGAGTCCCTATTGGGTGGACAATGTGCCATGTTCGCTCTAGGCGTCCTGAACCCGAAAAGTGCTTTAGATGTCACGGATTCGGTCATCGGAGTGATAATTGCTCCGGGCCCGACTTATCGTTGAATTACAGACGCTGTGGAGAACCAGGACACGACCTTAAAGAATGTTTGGTGGACAAAGACCGATGTGTTGCATGTGAAAGAGCAGGCATTGAACGTTTTGAACATAAGCCAGGTTCAGGTATGTGTAAAGCCAGAAAGGAGGCGCTCAAGATATTTGCTGGACACAATTCGCAAGCGCAGTCTCGGCGGGAAGCCAGCGGAGATGGAACACGCTCGAAGCAATGATTCACTGCTTGCAAATCAACCTCCACACCGACTGGGCTGCCCAACAGCTACTCTCCCGAACCGTGCTGAACATGGACATTGGCCTCCTCATCCTCAGTGAGCACAACAGATCCCCATGTAACCACCCCAGCTGGGCATCTAGTTCAGACGGGAGGTGCTCAATAGCACTGACCACCATTGCGGGCATTGTGGCGGAGGAGTCTGGTTCTGGCTCGGGCTTTGCATGGCTCCGATTCGGGAATGTTAGAGCATTCAGCTGCTACTGGACCCCCAACGGCGACTCTGCTGCGGACCGCCTGGAGGCCTTTAATGGATTCCTGGATGGTCTTGACCAAGCTATACGACAGGGGGAAAGAGAGAATGAAACTCTCCTGGTTGCTGGTGACTTTAATGCTAAGTCTACGTACTGGGGCTCTAGTGTAGATGATAGTAAAGGAGAAGCTCTTGAATCCTTTGCCGCAAGTCTTGAACTCTGGACCAACAACGTCGGAAGCCACCCTACCTTCCAGAGATAGGCGTCTTCTTCGGTCATTGATGTAACCTTCTCGGGCTCGGGCCCCTACGAGGTAGTAGACTGGGAGGTCTTCGATGACTATTCCGGTAGCGATCACAACTACATCATATTCAACCTCATTCCCTACTCGTGAACGCTTAACGATAACGTGCCCATGGGACGGGGTGTACATCTAGGATGGGCCACACGTAAGCTCGACCATGCTGCGCTCTCTCGAAAGTTGGATGAGGGAACACCGGTTTTGGAGGAGCCTGCCTCGGTGGATGACGCAGTAAAGGTTCTCAATAACTATTTGGTTAATGCCTGCGATTCTTGTATGACCAGAAGAGTCTACGGAGCCCACAAACGGAAAGCAGTTCATTGGTGGAACCATGAGATTGCCGATCTTAGAGCCATATGCATAAGGAATAGGCGCATATATCACAGAGTGGTTAAGAGACATGGTCCTGATGGCAGTACAGCGGAAAGAATTGCCTTCAGAGAGGCACGCAAGGCTTTACGCGTTTCCATCTGCAAGTCACAGAAGCTTGGCTGGGCTGCCCTTTGCGCATCGGTAGATAACGATCTGTGGGGTGTGCCATATAGAATTGTTTCGGGGCGGCTGGGCAGACAGCCACCAGGTTTAGCTGCAATAGGACGCGAAATAGAGATTGCTGATCACCTATTTCCCACTATGCCAATTATCAATTGGCAACGTGTGCCGATGGATACCCAATTAGATCCTAACTTCCCAACCACCACTGCTGAAGCTTACAACTTAAATCATGGTAATGAGTGCCCGCCTATCACCACAGAGGAGGTCAGACTAACAGTCTCACGACTGTCAAGGGGCAAAGCGACCGGGCTGGATGGGATTCCTAACGAGATGCTTTTGCGGATTGCCAATAGGTCCCCCGATATATTTGTTAAAATGTACAATAGGTGTTTTAGCGAGTCAGTTTTTCCTGCTAGGTGGAAAAGGGCCAGAACCTACTTCTTCATAAAGGACCGGACAAGCCAGTATCTAATCCATCTAGCTTTCGGCCTCTCTGCATGCTAGACACCACTGGGAAATTATTTGAGAGGATCCTCCTACTCAGGCTTAACGATCACTTAGAGAGGGCTGGTGGACTCAGTACCAATCAGTTTGGTTTCCGAAGGGGTTGCTCCACCGAGGATGCCATCAATAAGGTTCTTGACCTGGCTAAGTGGGCCAATCATGGACCCTCAAGAAATCAGGAACTATGCGTCCTAGTGGCACTCGACGTTCAGAATGCCTTCAACTCTGCGCCATGGAAGCACGTGGATGAGGCTCTTCGACGCAGAGGAGTCCCTCGATACCTCCTAAAAATTTTACGGTCATACATGGAGGATCGTACAATTACCATTAGAACATCCGATGGGAACAGCATTGACAGACCGGTCACAGGGGGTGTTCCGCAGGGGTCGGTCCTCGGCCCCACATTGTGGAATGTATTCTATGATGACATTCTCAGGATGGACGTTCCGGAGGGGGTTCAGCTTGTCGGCTTCGCAGATGACCTAGCCCTACTCGCAGTTGGAGAGACTTCAGACACCCTGGAGGAGGTGGTCAACCCCACATTAGACGCTATTGATGGCTGGGTGGGCGCTCACGGACTTCAATTAGCACGGCACAAGACAGAGGCCATCATGCTGACTAAGAAGTGGGCGTATTGGGATCCGGTGTTCGTTGTAGGGGGTCACACAGTTCCTTTGTTAAGGAAGTTGCGATACCTAGGACTCCAGCTGGACCCACACCTTACATTCAGTGGTCACTTCACTACTGTTTCGGAGAAGGCGTCCCAGGCAGCGCTGGCTATAGGACGGCTCTGCCCAACCTTGGAGGACCCTCTTAGTCTAGGAGAACGTTGCTAATGTCTGTGGTGAACAGCAGGTTGCTGTACGCCTGTCCAACGTGGGCGGAAAGAGCATGCAAGTACTCTATCTGTCGAAACCTTATGATCCGGGCACAGAGGATTGCGGCTCTCAGAGTCACGAGGGCGTACCACACAGTCTCGGCTGAGGCAGCCTTATTCCTGGCGGGAACTCCTCCAGGTGATCTTCTTGCTTTGGAACGCAAAAGAGTCCGAAGTAAACTTGACGACCCGGACAGAGCTGATTCAAAGGATGAGATCCGGAGAGCAGAGCGAGACATCTTGCTTGCTGCCTGGTCGAACAGATGGAGTCGGGGCGTTATAGGAGCCTGGACGCGCACGATTCTTCCGGACCTGATAAGATGGATGAAAAAATGACCCAAAGACCTCACGTTTCATATAACGCAGGCTCTTACGGGACACGGGTGTTTCAGGTACTACCTACACAGGATGAAGCGCGCCCCTGATGCGGCTTGCCTGTACTGCCAACACCCTGAGGACACTGCGGAACACACGATATTTGATTGTGCTTACTGGGATCCGCTTCGGCTGCCAGTGAAGATGTTTGTTGGTAACCGAAATATAACCCCGGGAGACGTCCAGGATTTGTTGTGCGGCCCCTCTGATGTCCCGTTCAGCGAGAACGACTGGCTACGGGCTGCCTCCCAACGTGCCACTCAGTCCTTTTATGACATGGTTGACAACATTTTAAGCTGCAAGGAGCATGATGAAAGGATAGCTGAGACCGAACGAAGAGCGAATGCAGTTGCAGCCGCTCCAAATGACTGACTTTATTATTTATTGTATTGCATTGTATTGTACCTATTGTATTAATGTTTATTTTTAAGGTGAAGCAACCATAATTAGTTATGTGTTAAGAATGTGCATGTATTAACGTTTTTATTAAACATTAATAAACTATGGCAGCAGAGGAGTAGTATTGTTCACACAGATCCTCCTCTACTGTCGGTTCAAACGGAAAAAAAAAAAAAAAATAAAGAATTGTTGAAAAACTGGGTTTTTTATATTCTCCTGATAAATTGAAGCGAAAAATTTTTCTTCAATTCATATTCATCATAGGTGACAGTGACTTTTTTAATAGTTTAAAACCAACCTTAATTAATGCAGAGATCTGCAATGCAAAAATAATTGGAGAGACAGAAAATTTCGAGCTTTTTATTAAAAAATTAATATACTAGGGGGGTATGGATTTGTAAAAAGCAAAACAACAAAATATGATGGTAATTATTATATGTATTTGAATTACTCAAAAAAGTAACTAAGTTTAAAAAATTAAGTATATACTTTTTTAAATATATTTTTAGGGGAAGCTTCTAAGTACAGATTCACCTTAAAACGTGGAGAAATTCCCATTAAGTTTAAGGGTTGTCCATTCATCATAAAAGATCATATTAATTATGAATGTGTTAACGGGCCAGAGAAAAAACCAAAAGACAATTATTTAACTGTAAGTAGAGTTAAAATAATATTGATAATATTAGATACCATACATTGAATCATTCAGTGGAGAAGATGATAAAAGGGTATTATTTATATTTTTAGAATGATCATCCTACAGATACAAAAAAAAAGTTTCATTTACATAGTACAAAAAAATATAATTGTTTAGCAGTTTTGACAAGAATACAACTAATGTATTTCCCCGAATATGTAATAACAGAGTGTTCACTGACTAAATGGAGGCTTAAAAAACAGGTACTATAAGTTTTTTAAATTGGAATTTGCCAATTAATGTGGTAAAATTAATTGAGTTGAATCTGAAAATAAATAATTGAAACATTTTAATTTTTTTTAATTTTAGATACTTGATTGCTTAAAAAAGGATATTGAGATGGGAAAACAAATTGTTACGAAAATTAAATATCTAATTCATGTTTCCTTACCGTCAGTACACAACCACGTAATAGAAACTTCTCTTTTAAATCTTCCAATAGATAAATCTGTTTATAACGAAATATCAAGGTTGGTAAATAATGGATTTTCAAATGTAAAATTGTTCAGTCAATGTTAAAAGATATTGTTGAACGTTCAAATTCAAAACCATCAATTTTATCACGAGCATTTTACCATGATGAATGAACAATCAGAAATTATATTATAAAATTCACATATCAAAAACATCAAAGCAAAATTGATCAAAATGCTCTTCCAATTAAAATTGAACAATGGAAAATGTCCGAACCAAAAGATAATTTTTATTTTCGGCGTGAAGAGGATGGAATTATAAAGCAATTACTTTTTTGTCAACAAACGGAATGGCAAAGATACTTACTTAATCGATATGGTAATGTATGTTTTCTTGACGCATCATACAAAACTACGAAATATGCACTTCCATTATTCCTCCTTGTTGTAAAAATGCAATTTTCTAGGCAAAAATTAATAATTTAACCCACTGTAGTAAAGCTTAATAGAAAAATAATTTTTTTTTATTAATTCATAAATTTACAATATTATGCTATCATAATATCATCTTTAAAATATTATATTTTATAATGTAATATCGATTGATTTCAAATTTAACACCTTCCATTTCAGTGATCCACTTATAATTTATAACCTACACAGTATGCAACGCGGTACCTACCTATTATATGTCACCTTTTTACACTTGTTTAACACATGTACCTAATGAAAACATTTTTCATATTTAGTTATACACATTATGAGGAAATGGAAGAATCTAAAAGATACCTTTAAAAAAGAGGTTCAGAAATATGAAAAATCGGGATCAGCTATGACAAAAAAAACAAAATATTGTTATTTTGACAATCTATCAATTTTACAACCTAATTTAGACGGAAGATCGTAAGTATTCAATAGAGATACATTTAATTAATCAGGAAATATCCAAAGTGTCGTTTTAATTCAAATTTTTATACGTGACATATTTTTAATTATCTACTTGCTAATATATTTAAATTGAAAATCCAATTTTTTTAGTTTTTTTTTCTATAAATATTAATAAAATGTATGAAATTTGTTGGGTAAAAAATCGTGAAAATTTAATTCAAGGCTCCTGATATATTATTACAATAGCAGTTGAAAAATATTAGAAATACATATTCACAATTTTTTTTATAAGCATTTAAAGTTCGAATTTTGACAAAATTTATCAAATTTAAAATTTAATAATTATTTTGTAGTTAAAAATGTATAAAATGTTCAGATCATTGAATTCAAATTTAACACCATCCATTACAGTGACCCACTATACAGCAGAGCGACATCAACTTACCCACTTTTTAGAAGTTAAATATCATATTTTTATTTTATTTTATTGGACCTGCTTTCGGAATAAATATTTTTTATTTGGTAACTATATGGTATCTTAAGGTACTAAATTATATACTGACATAAACTGATTTTTAAGTTTCATAACTATTTAGCGAAAAATAATTTATTCAAAAAACAAACATTTTGAAATTGATGACCATATAAATTTTAAATAGGTAGATTTAAATAAATTACAAAGTATTTACTTTTTCACTTCCCTATTTATTTTTATAGTGAATAAACATAAATTGCTTGTATAAAATTGAGATTTTACTGAAAACAAATTGTATACGGAATATGCCATAAAAAGGATTTTCTTTTCTTATCAGTAACAAATAATGAAAATTGTATTTAATTGCAGTACCTCAGGAAACATGGCACACACTGAAAATGATAATTCGGCAGAAGAAATCAATGTTATAGATAACCTCGATTCACCGACGGCTTCAGACCAGGCAATGTCTCCCTGCAGTGTCCCCAATACAGTGCCTAAACAGTCGAAGAAAAAACTATCTGTGTTTCAGGAACACGTATTGAACGCCATCGAGAAGAGAACTAACAAAGAAGAAGTTTTTGATGGAAATAAACATTTTTTGCTTTCTTTGTTACCAGCGATGAAGAGTATGGATGATCAAAATAATATTAAATTCCGAATAGATGTCATGCAACTCGTACAAAAATATACAACAAACGATAACCAAACTTCTCAGCCTTACTCATCATATCAACATTATACACCATCTCAGCCTTATACACAACATCAGCCTCAATTTCAACCATATATACCTCTTCAGCCTTACACGTACACGCAGTAAACACTCGAAAAAACGGTTAGAGATGAAGAATATTCTATGGCTAATCAAAAGACAAACGATGTATCATAAACATAATTATTTTTATAGATGCCTACTATAGGTACCTATATATTATGGTATACCTATTATGTTTTTTTTATAATATTACAAGATGTAAAAGTTATTTTGATTTTTAAATATAAATAATGATCTAATAATTATAAAAATAATATACATACTTTATAGTAATTGTCAAGCGTTCTTCTGGTGTTATTGTGTCATTTTTGAAATTCTCCATTTTTGATAAGTCGGATTTGACGATACTCAACAATTCGTCAAATGTCGGCATGGACATCCGATAATAAGAAAAAAACTTTTCAGGATATACACGCAAATCATCATATATTAAATGAAACTGGCCTTTTCTCTTCCTTTCCTTATTTAATGGATGAACAGAATATTGTCTTTTCTTCTGGATCTTGTTCTCGTCTTCTTCTAGTGCTACAGCAATAGCCACAAGCTCCTCAGTTGTTAATTCACTTGTCATGTTTTTCGTAGAGATAAAACGGTGACAACGACTGTTTTGAATATATATATATTTTTGTATATTTTAGCTGGTAAGTACCAATACTATACCGAAGTAGATATAACTACGACGAATACAACGAAAATGACTAAATAATGAACAGGTACCGTAAGTGCTTGCACATGCTAAGTGAATATTCTTGACGTCAAGTGCTAACCCCACCAGGGTGTAGAATTTTTATTATAAGAATTATATTAATAACTTCGGAACTGAATTATGTCAAAATTATGGTATAAATATTTGAAAATCGCGGCGAAAATATTGAGCGAATCCGTCACGTGAATTCGCTGTGTATAGCAAGACAGAACGAAAACCGCTGCGAAATCCGCTCGACGAATTTCGCCGTGTATAGCCCTAGCCTAACGTTAAACGGAAACTCGAGTGAGTTGTCATGCGAGATCTTTCCACCGTAGGAAGTAGAAAATACTGCACAGATATGTATTTAAGCTTGCAGACAAATAATTCTATACCAAACATAGAACCTGGTTGCAATACTATTGTCTTCCGTAATTTGATCAATAAAAATGAGTATGTAATTATACCCACAGGAACATATGAGTTGGATCAGTTAGAGTCTATTATACAAAAAATGATGCCCGACTATGTCAGTATGTTTGAATTAAAAGCAAACAGCAGAACATTAAAGTGTATAATATCGTGATTTGGGAATCGAGAATAGCATAGCGAAATTATTGGGTTTTAGAAATGTCTTATACACTACTGGTGCTACTCATGAATCTGAAAATATTGTCAACATAATGAAAATAAACTGTATAAAAGTAGAGTGTAATCTAATCACCGGCTCATTCTGTGACGGAGCACCGAGCCAGATCATACACGAGCTTTATCCTACTGTATCTGCGGGATATAAAATCGTTGAGGTACTTAGGCATCCAATTTTTTATGGTCTCAACACGACTTCAATAACTAAAAGATCAGAACGATTGTCTGATTAATCTGCGTGGTGAACCGATAACAATTCGTTTACAAATAACACGTGGATATGGCATTAAAATTTAATATAAAAAGAGCTACAATCAAAAAACATATCAGTATACCGCCTGCCGTTAAGAACTCTACATCTAAATCGAGAAATATCAAGCTCACGAAAAATAATTTAAATTTTCTTCGTTCTTTACAATGATAGATGGCTCATATTTAAACGTCACGGCCGACTATGTCGACGATTGTAAAATAACTCAAAAGAGTTACCATTCGTTCACACCGTATTCAAGCACCGCTCTATCATACAACGAGGAAATTAGAATTAATGTTCAAAACATGGATTCTTACACTTTTCCGTGTGAGAGTTATATTTACATTGAGGGCAAAATAAATAAACTTACCGATGCAGTGGGAGAAATTCGATTTTCGAATAACGGATTGGCATTTTTACTCTCCGAAATGCGATATGAAATAAACGGGATAAAAATACAGAAATTGAAATCACCTGGAGTGTCTTCTTGCTTGAAAGCATACTGCTCGTATACTCCAAACGATTTGAATGCGTTAGAGAATGCGGCTTGGGACTCGGCAATGGATAGTGAAGATAATAAAAATTGTATGACCAATAATATATTTTCCGGATGTATTCCTCTAAAACATGTATTCGGATTTTGTGAAGATTATAAGAAATATTACTCAATTGCAATCAACAACTGATTTTAAATCGCGCGTCTACCGACCTCGATGCGATACATGTTGTGGGCGAAAGCGCACTACATGATCAGATTATAACTTACAATTCGTTTAGTGGAGATGTTAGAAAAGTGTAAACCTTGTATATATTTTATAATTTTTCATATACTTTATAAATACCTTGTAAATATTTTATACCTTGTAATTAATACCTTGTTTTAAAAAAATAAATTGTAAACCTTATTGTAAAAACTTAATCTAATAAATAAAAAAAAAACTTGTTTTAAGTATCACGCTTGTTTTTATTTATAAAATTATCAAACAATATTATTCAAAAAGTTTGCGTTTTGCGTTCAGCTTATTAGTGATGGTGAAGTTGATGGCGAGTGGTTGAAAGACGTCGGTCCGTCGTTCTCATCAACTGCTAGGCTCGTTGGAGAAGATTCAATATATGGTGGTGTTGTGAACCATGGAGGGTACTGTGCAAAATTGTCCGAATTACGCCTACAACGTTTGCGAGCATGATGGTAGACTGCTAAGCCTGTCGGTAACATCGTTAGGCTAGAGAATAAAATAATATTTATACATTTATCTTAAAAATTAAATGGAAATATTACCAATGATTTGATTGGTGCCCATGTCGTCTGTGTTAACAATTCTTCGATACCACGATCCTCGTCAGTTACCTAAATAATTATAATAATTAATAATTGCGTTATTTAAATTCATATATTATAAATTACTCGTGACATTGAAAAGTCGTCATATGACAGCATTGGCGACATATCCGAATATTTTGGTGGCGATAAGGTTGAAATGAGCCTCACTTCGGATTCAGTGAATAACTAAAAAAAAAAATAATATAATACATTAAATATTTATACAAGGGATATAAGTTTTAAAGGTTTACCTCTGACGAGTTTTCCCCGCTCCGCCGTTGTGCCCATTGTTCAGCTAATTAGCTTGTTGCAAACATTTTGAGTTGACTGATGAAATTTACATAATTTTTTGCAATTTTTGAAATTACACTTTCGTCGCGTATATTTTTGATAAATGTGACCATTTCTTCGGGATTTTTCGGTGGTGAATCAACTTTGGTGAATTCAACATTGATTTAGTTTAAAAATATATTGAATTGTTTTAGGATAGCTGGTTGTGTTATATTCGATTTTCGTGTAATCGTTTCAAATATGCACCATTCCAAATACTGAAGTTGAATAGGTCCTTCCGATTTAACAGTACTCTGCACCCTTTATGAGTTTTTGACTTGATTAGTGTGTGTAAATATTGATATTTAATTGAATGATGTACCTAGACTTGTAGATATATCTAATTCAAATAAATGAATAATAACATGTGATAATGTATAACTGATAAAAATAAATGATTAATAACATGTGATAATGTATGATAACAATGATAGCGTATGATGAGAGAAACATCGTCTACATATGCTTACTCTAGTTAATAAGGTGAAAATAAAATAATTTCTTCAACGGGTGTGATGGCCTAGTGGCAAAGTAGTCTTGCGGAGGGAAGGAGATTTGGGTTCGATTCCTGGTCAGATTATTTTGTCGTTTTTTCCACCGTATTAATAATATATGATTGTTGTACGCATACGTGGATAAAATATATACGATAATAACATGATAACGGTAGAACTGCAATGTGATAACGTTAATGTATGATAAGGATAAGTCGTACGATCGGGTGGGGGAAATATATGTCGCGCACGTACGCGACCGGTGGTGGGATGAGCGGCTCAGCTCGCGGTATGGTCGGGATGAGCAAACCAGCATAGGAATGAGCCAGCAGGATGAGTGGCTGGCGCTCTCTTTTATATACTACTAACTCACTTCTAATAATTATGGATACTTGATATTTGGCAGAATCGTAAAGAGCATTAAGTTTTCTTGATTGGAAATATAAAATCAATTTTGGAAAAAATGGACATATTATATTTGGCTTTTAAGCCATCGATATTACTTAGTCAATGGAATATCTGTAGAAGAAAAATCCAACATTATAAAATCTTGTCTTCATCAACTAAATTAAATTGGTATTATAATAAAAACAATAACTTTTGATGGGGCGGCTAATAATATGTCGATGGCGTCTTTGCTTGGTGCTAATCTAAATTACGCGTTTAGCCAAATTGCTAACATCCATTAACAGAAGATAATGTACCTACATATAGTTTTTGACCCGTGCCATAATATGGTGAAATAAATAAGGAATTACTTAGGTGATTGGTGATTAAACTACTAAGTGTATAAAAAGGTAGTTATAAGAAAAAATGATTTAGCTCTTGTAAATTAAACCTGTACCAATTATTTCAATTAAAAGTATTAATGCATATTTTACTAAACTTTAGAGGACCATAGTTAATAAATTAGCGAACCAAAATTGATGATTTGACTACCAACATTTTCAGAAAAAAAAGCTTTATCGGAATCCATTAAAAAATAGTAGTTACCATTTGAAAAATAAAATTGATTTTAATATTGGTACTCCTGCGTGTTTAAAAATTTTGAAATTGTTATAAAAAAATTGCCTGTCAAAAATAAAGAAACACGTCTTTTTTTCCTTTAACGAAATTCTATGTCATTGATCCATAATCGTTAAAAACCCCCGCGTACAATGACATAAGATAAGGGCTGTATATTGCGCCATTGCGCCTAATCTACTTAGACATATTAATTGTATGGGTGGGGAACATGTCTTCGAATGTCATGTGCTCGGAGGTCAATTTTTTCGAATAACGAGTGTTAAAAAAATTATTTGTTTGAATAGTAATGTAATCGAAACATTATTTGTTTAAAAAGTTTTATGTACGAAATATTATTATTTTATTTTATTTTAAAACGTAAATTTTTACAACGTTCTCGATTAATATCGTTGAATAAAAGTAATCAAGATAATAGATAATAGATAACATTGATTATAGCTTATTAGTAAAGAATATATTGTGGTGTGGTCTAGTATTCAACAAAACGCGATTGTAGTCTGTACTGAAGCTTAGGTTGTTGCGAATTTAATACGTTTTATGTACCTAATTTGTCTTTTTATTTGAATAAAATGTGTTCAATAGAAGTTATAAAAAGAAGAAAACGCGATGATTAAAACGTTTTTTGCTGGACATGTTCAACTAAATGTGGAGTAAAAATTTGTACTGTTGAAACATCGAACGGAGAGTACAAAATCGACGAGTTTTCTACATTTTCAGAAGATCAACATTCTCACGCAGCGGACCCAATTTCTATTGAATCAAAAAAAAAATTAAAGAAAATATTAAGCAGCAAGCATTAACATCAAATGTTGAAAAACCAATTCAAATATTCCATGCACATATTTCAGGTACTACAAAAACTATTTCAACGCATATTGCTAAAGAATCGGCAAAACAAATTGTCAAACGTCAACGTCGTATTAACCTAAATCATAATGAACCCAAAACAATTTAATCAATAGATCCTCCACAGTCATTATGTATACCATTATCTGGAGAATATTTTTTAGTAAAAAAACCGAATCTGTTTTATTTTTTACAACAAAAGAAAATTGTAAATATCTCCAAGAATCTAAATGTTGGCTAGCTGACGGAACATTTAAAACTTGCCCAAATATTTTTCAACAGCTTTATTGTATACATGCATCTATTAAACGTGGTAGTGAAGAAATATACGTTCCATTGGTGTATGGTCTTCTAGTCGGAAAAAGTCAACCAATATACAGTGAAATGTTTAACCTAATTAATCAATATTGCAATGAAAATGACATTAATATAACGAAAAACTCGGATCTTGAAATTATTACAGATTTTGAAATAGCCGCAATAAACGCAATCAATGAAGTTTATCCGTTTGCTATGCACTCAACATGTTTCTTTCATTTCTGTCAAAATATTTATAGAAAAATACAAAATGTTTGTTTATCTTTTAGTATTCAAGAGATGCAGATTTTAATCTTTTAGCTAGACACATCCCCGCTATGGCATTTTTGCTGATTGATATGGTACGGTATTAGTCATTAGCAATGGCGGATATCCTGTGGGGGGGTAATTGGTGCCCCCCCCCCTTGGGCTTTTCGCCACCACTATACATTGGTATGCTAAATGAATGAAATGAATCTAATGGGTTATAGGTACTTCACATGCGATATTACTTTTTCTTGCGCATTTTGCTTTGCTTATTTAGACTGAAAACATGGTTACGCTCCCAAATGGGAAATGAACGTCTTAGTAGTTTGGCTATGTTGCATGTGCATAGAGCCATTGACATTAACATTGAGAATGTAATTGACATGTTTGCAAAAATGAAAAACTGGAATAGAAATTTTATATTGTAAATATTTTTTTTTCAATTTTACTTACTTATTAATACACATTTTTGTATTATATTCAATACGTATTTTTTTTAAACACCAAAGTGTATTGAATTAATTTATCATATTATATCTACAAATATTGACTTTTTTTACATTTTAATAAATATTTATATTGAAAAAAAAGTGTTGTTATTTATATTTTTGTACCGATTATAGTTATATATATCCAAATAAAACAACGGGAGGGGTTTTACGTCATTATCTCTGTGGATTTTGCAACTCTTATTAAAATATATTTAAATTGTTCTGTTATAATATAATGATTATTTTATTTTGGTTTTAGTTCTTCACCGATATGTAATTTTATCGTTTATCCAACCCACAAAATTAACTATACACGAGAGGCATATATCCAACAAGTAGTGTATATTATAATTATTTCTAAAACAACAATACGCCAAAACATTAATATAATCTTGTAACCTGAAAAAATTAATTAGGACAATTGAACATAATATTATGTAGTTTGTTATAAATTTCATCCTGCGTGACAATGGGATAATATAGGTACATATTTAATTGTCTCTGAATTAGGTGTGTAGATAGGTACTAAGCATATTATAAAGTATTAATTTTCTACATAGGTACTTATTTACTAGATTAGGTATCTACTATTGCTATATATTATGTATTGTCAGTGCCGTAGCCAGGGGGTGCCTTAATATAGTTTTGTATTTTTGTTAGTATATTTTAATAATATTCGAACAAAAAATGGAATGTTTTGTTTACAACACATTTTGATATGATGATAATATATTAATCATTAATGAATAAATAATACATTAACCTAGGGTTTACAATAATATTAATACCTACCAACATTTTTATATTAAATGTAGGTACCATAGTTGTTAACATAAATATATACCTAGTCATAAAAAGAGTAGATATAATTTATGAACAATGTGGCCATAATTAGATATTCTAGCTTTTCAAAAACAAGAGAAAAAAATTAAGTGGGCCCCTCCAAAAAAAAAAAATTCTGGCTACGGCACTGCAGGTCTGTGCCTATAATTTATTACTAATATAAATGATAAACCGTTTTGTGTGCGAAGCACTGAACCACTAACTAAGCATAGATATTATAATACCGTCCAGTTAAACACTTTTCTTTTCAGTCATATAGTAATTATTGTAGGTTGTGCTAATGGAATTTTTTTAAGCTATATTTGGACAGCAAGTTATTTTACTTCAAATTCTCCAAAATGACTTGAGTTTGATGGAATTTTTTTCTTTTCCACTGGTGGTGAAGGATAATAAAACAACTTTCTGAAAAATAATGCATACCTATAATAGTGGGAACTTTATTTTAGAAATTGATTAGTGATTACCTTTTTAAATTTATAATTTATGTAAGAACTGGTGTGTTAGGGATAGCTTGTGTTGACGTGTTGTATTTAATTTAATTAACAAAAAAATTTTTTTTTTTTCTTACGATGTATTAAAATATTTAATAATTACCTACCTGGGTTCCTTGGCGTTTCTTCTATGGATTTATCCAAATTATCATCATTGCGGAAAACTGTATTGAAATAACAATTATAATTAATGATGTAGATAGATTTAAATATTTGTATATTAAAAAAGGTAGGTAAGTGGTTGTCACTCTGCTATAGAGAGGTTACAAAATGGGTTGCTGTAATGGATAGTGTTAAATTTGAATTTAATGAAATAATATCATTGTACACGAAAAACGATTCGAAAGAGACGGTTTGTTAACCTAAAAACATTTATTTAAGTAATTTAGTTTATTTTAAAAATATCATTACTTTCGTTAAGTTAAGTATTTGGATATTTACGGTGGAGTAAGATGTGGTTTGGTTTGTGAGCTACCACACTCCATCGGCGAACAGAGTTGCTGAAATGACGTAATGATTATGGTTAATATTGAAACTGCAGTAATGTACCTATTTTGCCTATATAATACGCCGGGCAACACTTTATGCTTACACAAAATGCAGGTAGGTACATATTATTATATACAATATAATTTTATAATATTATATTACTATTTTTTTTAACCCTACACTTCAATTTTTTTAGTATTTACTACGATTCTCAGCGTAGACTATACTCGTAATTATTCTATTCGTCGAAAATTGTCCAGCTCACCCAAGAGATATCCCTACTACCAATATAAAACTTGTTTTCTTGCACCACATACTATATCTAAGTTACAACCCCTCATTAAAGTGATAAAACAAAAGTACCGAAAAAAGTTAGTTCAGTGGTACTTGAGAGACATGGAGAGTACCAACAAAATTTCAACTAAAGTTAATGTTTTGGACTCCATACATTACGTTAGTGCTGCTTGGGATGAAATTAAACCAGATGTAATAATAAACTGTTTTCGGAAAGCTGCATTTGGTGTGTTGAACAACTCTGAACAGGCTGATAGCTCACCTTTAGAAGAAGCGGACTTTCAGCTTTTATAAAATGTTGTTGACTATGCAACAGTAGAAGATGAACTCGTAACCAGTAGCACTCGGACTTTAGATGAAATAATCGCTGATACGAACTTGAGAATGAGAAAGAAGACGATGATCAAGAAGAAGAAGAAGATCAAGACTTTCCAGTATCTACTCCTACAATTACTGCTGATTTACAACACCTATCGGAAATTCGGAAAGTATTATCCTCTGTAGGAAATTCCGAAGAAATGTTTGGTTGTCTTAACAAAATAGAAAACTTTCTTGCTGAAACGCATTGTCAGAATCTTAAGCGAACAAAAATAGATAATTTTTTTATAAAACAATAGTAAAATATGTATGTAATAATATTTTTTTAAATTAAATTCATATACAATTAATTATAATTAATTTATAAGTTTATTTCCCAATAAATTATGTTTATTAATAAAAAAATAAACTCGATATTTCAATCACTTCATTTTTTTTTCATTTCCGCATAAGACGCATTCCCGCTTAAGACGCTCTAGAGAGCTGGTCCCTTAAAGAGCGTTTTAAGCGAGTTTTACTGTAATTTGCTTCTATCAGAATCTACAATGTGTCGTTATGATATATGTACCAAGGTGGGGACCAACGGGTTTTTTAAGTTGTCATGAGAAAATGTCATTTTCTCAACAAAAATACACTTTACACGGGAATAATTATACTATCCTGTACTCCTAAAAGATCAACTAAATTTGATCATTTTTTTTTTTTTTTAACTGACAGAGAGTAATATTACATTTAAGTGTCCACATTGAACTCCATTTTTAAATGGACCAATCAATCGGCCCAAAAAATGTGGTAGATATAGCACTCATGAACCTTCTGCTGCACCCGTGCGCACGCCTATGGACTCATCTCCGACCCGCGACATAAAACAATTTACAAACCGTTGCCAAGTCGCATAATCGCCATCAATTGACTAATGGTAACGGCGGTAAAAGCGATCGTGAACGTGACACTATTGACATACCTTGAGACGACGCATTGATGGAATCGCTGCCGTGTTAAACTGCTGTAGACGATGATTCCATTCGTCTAGGTAACTCACCGGCAATGTGGTGATACCGCGACTCGACTTCGTCAATGGTAGTAACATGATCTTCGTTGTGCTTCGCATCCAGCTCCTCGATACGAACCTGGACGTCTTTGAACTGGTTCATTATGCTCGGGAGCATGACCAGCCTGGACGCTGTTCAGTAACATTAGAAACTGAATCAACAAAGTGATCGACGTACTAACGTAATGACAGCTCATTTGACAACTCGTAATCATTATTACTTGTCGTCGACATAATTATATCTTTTTGAGCATACCTACGTTAATATCCGGCATAAGGTCCAAAATGTAACTACTCAGGTCGTTGCAGCGATGGGAAATCGACACCTTTCGTAATAAACTATTGACAAAGTAAGAATTGATTGGACTGTATAATTCAATATATATCAAACGTTATAATTATTGAAACACCACACTACAGTAAATAAATTACAATAATAATTTATAATAGAACGTTTAACATTGCATTTCAGTCCCGTGCGACAAGCAAGAGCAAATCAAAAAAAAATATTTTATACCAAAAAGATATGGACGTAATTCAAAAAAGGTGGGTAGGTGGATGTCGCTCTGCTGTACAGTTTAAAGAAAAATTTGTATGAATTCTCAACTCAAAATAATTTGCTAATTTTCGTGATTTTCCGGTATTTTGTCAAGATTTGATTTTTAAATGCTTTTAAATAAAAACTGTGACTAAGGATTGTTAATTTTTTTCATCTGCCTTTTAAACAATAACCTAGGAGCCTTATAATAAATTTTCAAGCTTTTTTAACCAACAAATAAAATTTTATTGGTATTTATAGAAAAAAAAAACTAAAAAAATTGAAAACTGACAATGTCCGTAAACAGCTAAAAAGAGTCAAATTATTTTCAAAATTTTATCGTGTATAGAAAATAGTAATATAAACATTCAGTAAAATTTTAAAGTATCTACGGTCATTTGTTTTTGAGTTGCACCAAAAACCAAAATTGATTTTCTTGAAAACAGATTTTGCGTAAAAATTTCCGTTTTTCCTTAATTTTTCTTTTGTTTTTCATGGCGCTTTTGAAAACTACTGGGAAATTTTTACTTTTGACCCCCCAAAGTACTAACTAGATTCACTTTCCTATCAGAAAAGTTACTATTGAAGAAAATCTAAGCACTTTTACTGTCTTAAAAGGTGATGACAGTCACAAAAAAAAATTAAAATAAAAATTAAAAAAACACACATCATTGTAAAATCAATGCATTCATCGCTTCGCTCAGAATCTAAAATCAAATTAAAAGAAACTTAGAGACAACAACTAATAAAAACGAAATACATTTAAAAAGAAAAACCTAATCTCACTATAAAATGCTGATAGGTGAATAATAAGCTAATGGCCAGAGCGCGACACATAAATACCAAGACAGACGACGGTTACTATACTGCATTACTGCCACCACCCGCCGGCCACAACCGAGAGACCGCTTATTATTATTATTTCGTATGGCTTAGATATAACATTCACAGTTTAGCATAATAAAATTCACATAGTATAAAAATAGGTACAAGTATTAAAATAGATTAATAAATAAAATATAGCTGATTGATAACAAATTATATAGGTAATACATATATAGGTCTTTATTTAAATCTTTATGTCCAGGGAGTTCAGCCATTGCACTGCATCTGTTGTAAAGAATAAAAATAAAGACTAAACTCGTCCGATCTAGCGCATTCCCACCACTTTATCTGCCCCTACGCTGGCCGCCGTCAACTCTGGCAGCCGCCACCGTTGTTGCTACAAGTCTACAACCATGGCTAAAATATATTTAAACCATGCCTACAACTATATTAAGGCAGAGTGGGAGAAATTTGGGTACGAGAACGCGGAGCTCGGTCATTTGGATGCGCCAACGAGTAGCGCTATCTCAGTTTTTATACTTACTAGATTTAATTATATATTTATTAGCTGATGTTGATTTATAAGACTAATAATAATAATAATAATTTGTCTCCCGATCTTACCAGTCGAAAATTTCAGTAAAAATACTCGTATACGGTAGACCGTAGTCCACACTATTTAGAAATCCTAATACAGTAGATCTTCGATTATCCGTCCCCCGATTAACCGTCTTTCTCGGTCAACCATCAGGCCACTAAACACGACAGCGCTGATCCAACCATGGATCAGGGGGTTATTGAAACAATGAAAAGACGTTATAGGAAACAATTTATTCAACAACTTGTGACATTTAATGAAGAAATTAATGTTAACGATTTTTGGAAATGTTACACTATACAAGATATTGTGTTTAATATTGCACACGCTTGGAACGATTTACCTCATGTAACACTAAAAAGAGCGTGGAATAAACTGTGGCCACAAGAAAATGACGAGGATAATAACGACGGAGAGAATAACAACATCGATGAGAATATTCTACAAATGTGTGAGGCGTTATCCACGGAAGAAAAGATTGAAATTAACGATGTGGCCACTTGGATGGATATATATAAACTTGACGCAGGTTTTGAGTTTTTAAGTGACGATGAACTTATTCAACAAGTATTAAAGGAAAATGGTCCAGAAGAAAATGACGAAAGTGAACAGGAATTTAAAGAACCTACAAAAACTATCACCCACGCTGAAGCAGAATACATGCTTTCCAAATGCTTTGAGTGGTCTGAACAACAAACTGAAGCTGATGCGACTCAGCTATTACTGCTTCAAAGAATAAGAGATATGGCAGCCAAAAAAGCACGTAACATGTTAAAACAACAAAAACTAACCAATTTTTATAATTTTTTTAATTGTTAAGTATGTATGTAATTGTAAATAATAAAACTTTTTAATAAATTAAAAAATAATAATAATGTATCAATATATATGTCATAATAACAAAAAAAAAATAATAAATAATATGTATATATGTTTTAATTTTTGTTGCTCGCTTAACCGTCTTTTCGATTTTCCGTCAAAGCTCTGGTCCCGAGACTGACGGTTAATCGAGGTTCTACTAATATACATACACAATGCACATCAAATATTTAATACAAAATTGTTGCAATATTTAATTTCGAGTGACAATTTATTTTATTAAAAAAAAAACAAATATGAGGAGCAATAAAAAATGGACTGAAATAAAATAGTTTAAACAAATTAACGTATATTTGGTTCTGCAACAGTCATACGTATAATACCTCGTACATTTGATTAAAGCGTTATCTAACCTGTATATCTTAAACCGCGGTTATCAGTCGATTATCATTAGATAAAATTTGATAATTTTCCATCGTTGAAAATAAAGATAAAAATATTTTTTTGAAAGCAATTAATATTCTATTTTACTTAAGTTTTTGATTAATTTTGAAGGTATACGTGGGTATACGTGCGTATCTCTAGTAATTTTACAGTGTATACGTTCAATCAGTAAACTGGTAATAGGGTATATGTTATATACCCGCGTATAACCTCCAAAATACCACTGCTACTATCTATCTACTTAGTATCATTATTTGAATTAATTTATTGTGTTCAATTGATATTGTTTTTAATGATATCAATTTCTTTATTGTTATTGCCGTATCATTCGGACCGTATTGTACATGCACGAGACGTTTTATTTTACTTTGTATCGTTTGAAATCACTCAATAAAATCCATGACAAATTAAAAAGGTATGTCAGCAATATTACCAGTTTATAAACAAATCGCGCACCAACCCTCCACCCAGCCTTGTACTGTGACGTAGGCATTTCTCCGGTTCTCATTGGTCCACCGCCGCCCCTGCTGCAAATAGCCACCACCGCCGACGAAGAATCCACCACTACTCCACCGCTCAGCCTGGTGGAGAAATTCTTACGTCACAGACATGCGTATCACGAGTTGCTGACATACCTATTTAATTTGTCATAATAAAATCTTTGTACACGCCATTGCGGCAAATCCAAAACGTCTGCGGTTTTCTGGTAATGAAACATCGACCGTTGACATTGCGCCTACCATCAAACTCCGACGTCCTGCCACATTTAGTGCTTGTCGTCTAGGCTTCCGTATGCGATCGAGTGAGTACATATTGTATATAAGCACGTCATTTCTGCCAGCCTTCGTGGCAAATAATGATAGCAATAAAAACAATAACAAATTTAAATTAAATGATTATTTACTTTGATTAATGATTAATGATTATACTATCTATTAACTTTATTTTATATATTCACTTGTTTATTATCAAACTTTTAAGGTACATCACAGACTTATAAAACGTATTATTTATTACAACAACAAGACACGAGGTAACGACACGCACACTTGTCGGCTACTCTATGCACTTCATCTCATCGGACGTTGCCGCACCCACTGGCTAACTCCTCATCCGTTGCCTCTAGTCTCCTCACAGTGTGCAGTGCCGCCACCCTTAGAGCCGGCGCAAATTGGACCCAGCCCATGTACACGCCATGCGCAGCACACGCGTGGACTATTTTGTAGAACGTTGATTGAGACGGAGTTGCGCATATTAAACCTATCTCACGGCCAGTACAGTTCCAGCCTGTGTTCGCGTGGGTCAAGTTGTGCTTTCAACACAGTTTCGTGGATCGTGGGTTCCTATATTTAGATTATATTATATATTATTATATTATAATATATATAATTAATATTATATTAATATATATTTTTCTATATTTCCTATATTTTTTCTGTGTCTAACAGAGTGTCAGCAAGTGTCTAACATCAAGCTACACTTATAACTAACATAACATACTTTTAACTTAACATTTATGAGACAGTTCAACAAAATTAACATAGTATCGAATAGACAACATAACTCAACTAACATGATGTTACCTTGACTTAACATTCATGACATAGTTCAAAATTAAAAAAAAAATTAACATAGTATTAAATCTATCACTGCCGTGTAGTGACTGCCCTTAACTAGAACAATTGTTTATAGTAATTGCATATAAAAAAAAAAATGTTTCGCCTCACTAATACATTTGATAGTCTTGGAACCGTCTTGGCACCTTGACCTCCCTTCGGGTCCTTTCCTTGACCTCCTTGTCTTCTTCTGATTCCTCCCCTTCCTCCGGTGCTATCTTCCACGACTTCAGTTGGCTCACATGTTGTAAAATGCCTTCTGGCCCCTTCTCCCAGCTGGGCATCCCCTGGCAACACCTCAGTCACTACTAGTGGTCCTTTATACTTTTCTTGCAGCTTTGTAGACTCACCGGTGTGAACTGGTGTTCTGCTCAGAACTAATACCTCTCCCACAGTATACCTGATGTGGTCATGTCTGTGTTTGTCGAATCTGGCCTTAGTCTGTTCCTTTTCTTCCTCCATGGCGCCACGTATCTCTTCCCTTAACGTTTTTGGGCAAATCCAGTCTTCCAAAGTGGTTGACAGTTCTCTAAGCTTACCCAAGTCATTACGTGGTCGATAACCATGTAACAACTCAAACGGAGGTCTCCTGGTGGTTTTACTTTCGGAATTGTTTATCTGCCTTTGCACTATGGGCACTAATAAAAACTTGACTTCGCAGAATTGACGTTACCACACTGTTAATTCATTCACACTGCTTATTTGCCTGCGGCCGCCTAGTTGAAGTTAGGCCATGCAATATACAATTGTCCTCGCAGTACTCTGTGAAAACTCTAGAAGTAAAGCAGGTACCTCTATCTGTGATTAATCTTCTAGGCAGCTCATACTGTGACTCGAATCTTTGCACCTTTGCCAACGTGCCCAACACGCTTGTATCCTCAGCTGCAAATAAATATACAATTTTTGTAAAATTGTCCAACACATACTTGTTTCCATTGTGACAGGTTACAAAAGGAGAACCTATGTGGTCGGCATGTACAATCTCAAAGAGTCTTCTCCCAACTGGCATCGGGTGTAACAACCCAGGACGCCTTCCTCGTGGTGTCTTCATAATTAGGCACTCCAGGCACATGTGGATGTGCTGTCTTACATACCGTCGCAACCCCGGGAACCAATAGTCTTGCAATATATGGCTTACCGTTTTATCCACAGACTGGTGCCTGTTCAGGTCGTACGCACTTACCAGTATGCTTTTCCTCATGTTCCATGGCATCCGGAACAACAATTTATCCTTACAGCGTCTATACAGTAATCCATTTCTAATTTTATGGTGCCTTGTCCTACCGCTTTCTTGTTTGGTTCTTTCTTCCTTTGGTTTGTTCATCATGTTCACAATTTCACTAACTTCGCCGTCCGACCGTTGTGCCATCATGACCTTGTCTTCAACCGTCAGCACGTTACACATGTCCAGGTCACTGCACAGCATCTCCTCCACTGCTTCTTCTGCTTCGTGGTCAGTTTGTGGAGCTCTGGAGACATGCTGCATCTTAGCTCCAACTCGGTATTTGACCTCGAACACGTACTCCTGTAGTAGGTCATACCAACGCGCTATCTGTGGATTGCTTATCCGGTATAAATTTAAATAAGTCAACGCTTGGCAATCAGTATAGATAGTAAACTGAACTCCCAACAAATAAGACCTTTTAACTATTTCGTTAATTCAAAATTTTTTTATAATCTTTTGTAATTTGTTATTGTTTTCAAGTTATAAATTATAATTTGTCGAACTTTGTAGTTCAGTACCTACCATTAGTTCCGACAACCAGTTTGTTATTAATTAATTATTTGGTACTCATTACTGGTGCATTTCTGTGATGTACTGTACTACTGTTGTGACTTGTGAACTTCAAAGAATAAAGACAAATATGAACATGAACACAAACAAAAAAAGAAAGAGATTAAATTAGTATGTTTAAAATGTGGTAGTGCTTTTGGCGATGATTACAAGAAGAAACATGAGGTAGTCATCTGACTCAACATGGCAGGGGAAAAGTTAAAGTGAAACATTTAGGAACTTCTGATAACCCTTTTATTCTTGCATTATCAAAAAAAAAAAAAAAATGTACTTTGGATTCAACATTAATGCATGATACGGTGGTAGTACATATATTTATTTTCAATTAATCTACCTATAGTCATCATACTCATAGTTTAATACCTATTATGGTTTCATTCAATTACAGGAATATAACATAAATAACAATAATGGATCTGATTTTATTTCTTCTGAAGTCCTCGATTTCCTCTCTACTTCAATGAAAATATTAGAAGAACATAATGAAAAGGTATATAATATTGATACCTATACATTTAATTAATAGATTCAAAAAAAAATAGTTATCATAATCATAGTTTATTCAATTACAGGAAAATAACAAGAATGATTCTCAACTTATTTATTCTGAAATCATTGATTTTCCTCTACTTCAAAAAAAATATTAGAGATAATGAAAGGGTATATAATAATGATATATAGGTATATTTGATTAATAAAATTAAAAATATTCACACACAATTTTTTTTTTTGTTTTTTAAATTTAGAAAAATGGTCACAGTTCTACTGATGAAAAAATACTTATTAAAAGTTGTAAGAATTCTGGTTTCTTACCGCCAGAAAACTATCTACTACTAACTACTTATATTTTACATAAAGTAACTGCTATAATAAATATTGGCATTCACACATGTGCATAATAAAGTTTGAGTTGAATAATATAATATAATAATTTGGCACATGGCAGGTATGGGAAAAAGAATAATAATACGAAACCTGTCGCAAGGCATCATAATGTATATTAGTTCATTGGTAATAGTAATTTGAATAATGAACATCGATATTATAAAATATAAAATTAAAATTTAGGCCCACGGGAGACCGCTCGCCACATAACTCGTGGTATGCTCCTAACCTGGTGTGTACATATTCGTATCTTTTTTGTTGAGTTGAAACATATTTTTCTCGTTAAATTTAATAACACTTTCTGCCGTACGGCTGAACAATCAACATATGCTTTTGTCACGCTCTTGAGTTATTACGTATAAAGTTAACTTAAAACCAGTAAAAATTTTTTCGACTGATACGCCCGCATTCGTGAGATTACGACGGAAGCGATTCTGTGAGTATTACAGCCCGTTAGGGCACCCCGGGCTCAAAAACCCCCATAAACACCGCTTCTTAATTAGTCCCACTAATTACCGCCACGATGAATAACAAATCACCATTGCCGAGGAAAAGCGATAAACTAAAGCCATTAGTGCCACCGATAACAATAATCAACCAAAACTCTATAAAATCGAAAGCCGGTCCACCTTCAGGTACCCTCTCTACCAGTGATGACGATAATATTTTCGACTGGTCTACACCGTGCTCAAAAAAGGCAGATAAAAGGAAAATTAAACAAAATTCTCCAACGGGTACCTCTCCAAATCCTAAACAATCAAACTCTACGTATACGGCTAAAAACAGATTCTCTCCACTTGCTCAAAACAATGACGTCGTTCAGACGGAAACTGACACCTTATCAAATATATCGCAGACAAAACTCCCATTGCCACCACCTATATTTATTAAAACCGATATAATACAGTTTAATCTTTTCTGCGAATCCATTAAACAGTTGACTCAACCTGATGGTTTTCTATGCAAATCTTCCGTAAATGGTTTAAAATTAAATACATATACAACCGACTCATATCGCAAAACTGTAAAATTCCTGAAAGAAAAAAAAGTCAACTTTCACACATATCAACTCAAAGACGAAAAATCATATAGAGTGGTAATAAGGCACCTCCATCATTCTACGCCTGTCGACGATATAAAAGAGGAATTAAATTCCAAAGGTTTCGCTGTCAGGAATATCATAAACGTTCTGCATTATCAAACTAAAAAACCCCTCCCACTATTTTTCGTGGACTTGGAGCCTTCACCATCAAACAAAGATATTTTTGCAATAGACACACTCTATTACACAAAAATAAAAATTGAAGAGCCACGTCCCAGACGCAGTCTAATTCAATGCACGCGCTGCCAGTCCTATGGCCATACCCAGGCTTACTGCAATCACCAACCTAGATGTGTGAAATGTGGCGATAACCACCTATCAAGCGAATGCAAGAAAGATAAGGACTCTCCTGCAAGATGTGCCTTGTGTACTCAACCACACCCAGCCAACTATAGAGGATGTCAAGTACATAAGGACCTCCAAAAATTCAACCGGAACTCCGCACCAAAATCCACCTTGCGGGATCAAAATTCCAATCTAAACTTCGTCTCAACACTAAGCTCTTCAAAAGACTCATCACACCAGGTCGTGTTAAGCCAGATCATCAACAACGAAAAACCATTATACGCCCATACAACTTCCAAAAGAAACATTGCCTCAAACTCGGACAATCATGATTCAACAGTTCCACAAGCCCCATCCCTAGCATCCTTCCTCGAAGAATTCAAATCACTGATTACCTTTCTCATTTCTCTTCTTACATCACTAATTACCAAATTGTTCAGTCAAAATGACAATTAATCCAACAAATATTATTCTCTGGAATGCAAATGGCTTATCCTAACATAAACACGAACTACATAATTTTTTAATTCAAAATAATATCCACGTAGCTTGTATCACTGAAACCCACCTAACTAAAACAATAAAATTAAAACTACCTGGTTACTCAATTTACCGTGCAGACCACCCGGACGGCACGGCTCACGCAGGCTGTGCCATAATCATTGCCACTAACTTAGTTCACAACCTACACTCAATCAATCCACAAACCAACCTTCAGTCAGTTTCTATCCAAATTTTCCTAAACCATGTTCCACTAACCTTGCTTCAGTCTACTGTTCTCCCAGCCAAAAAATCACCACCCAAGATTTTGCTCAACTTTTTATCTCACTAGGAAATAATTTCATTGCAGGTGGTGACTTTAATTCCAAACATCCAGTATGGGGCTGCCGCTCCACCTCTCCAAGAGGTAAAATCTTACACAAAACAACTACCGATCATAAATGGTCAATCCTTGCACCTACTGGACCGACATATTGGCCCACTCACACCAATAGGCATCCAGATATTTTAGACTTCTTCATATATTCCACCCCAAGTAACTTACCCCTTGCTATATATAACATCACCGATCTTTCCTCTGATCATACCCCAGTTAAGCTAGTCATCGGTGGTGAAACAAACCAAATCCCAACAAGATCTTCTCTTACCTCTGGCCCAATAAACTGGACCCAATATAAGAAGTACTTAAGCAACAATACAAAATTAGGCATACCTCTTAAAACTGCCCAAGACCTCGAGGAAGATTCTGTCACATTTGTAGAAATGATCCAATCCGCGGCCAAACTATCCTCGCGCCCAAGTAACAACTATTCCACCACCTCGAACATAATGCTGGGAAAATATCCACTCCCGGGCCACATCAATGTACTCTTAAGACAAAAAAGAAAAGCTCGTGCCAAATGGCAAATCACAGGTTACCCTAACGACAAGCGGATCTTTAATAACCTAACCAACAAACTTAAAAGACAACTTCAAAATCACAAAAATCAATCCTATGACAGCTACATCTCTAACCTAAATCCAACAAATGGCTCGCTTTGAAAAGCAACCAAAAAAATCCTTTGACACATCGAACCCACTCCTCCAATTCGTCGCCCCGATAACTCTAAAATTGCTGACGATGTGGAAAAGTCCAACGTTTTTGCCGAACACCTTGCTAAAGTTTTCAAACCAAACATTATACAAACTAATCCGCAGCACTCTGCCAGAGTGTTTGAGTTCTTAGATAGTCCACTACCAGTCTCTATGCCTGCCAAACCCACTACCCCAAATGAAGTTTTCTTCTATATAACACATTTAAAGGCTGGCAAAGCTCCTGGTCATGATTTGATAACTGCTCCATTTTTAAAACAATTACCACCCAAGACAATAATACTTCTATCTTATATATTTAATTCTATACTCCGCCTTTCTTACAAGCCATCTATCTGGAAACATGCTCAAATAATACTCATCCACAAACCAGGCAAACCTCCCGAAAACCCATCCTCTTACCGTCCTATAAACCTCCTGTCTATCCTAGGGAAACTATTTGAAAAAATACTACTAAAAAGAATTACAAAAATTGCCGCAGATAATAAAATTATACCTGATTTCCAATTCGGCTTCAAATCTAAACACTCAACAATCCACCAACTGTATCGAGTCGTCGATCAAATCTCATCAGCATTCGAGAGCAAAAAAATCTGCATTGGTATTTTTCTAGATATCGCACAGGCTTTTGACCGAGTTTAGCACCCTGGCCTACTCTTTAAATTAAAATCTTTCTTGCCTGCTCCGTACTACCTACTAATTAAATCTTATCTAAACCAACGAACATTTGTCACAAAAATTAACGGCGCCTTATCTAATTCTCAAATAGCAACTGCCGGTGTTCCCCAAGGTAGCGACATAGCTCCCTTCCTATTCAATGTCTTCACCAGTGACCTACCTCTAAACGAAAACACACTACTTGGTACGTTCGCGGATGACACTGTTATCCTTGCTACTGACTATGATCCCATCCAAGCTGCCCAAAAAATCCAAAACCATCTAACTGTGCTAAACACCTGGTTTCACGACTGGAAAATCCAAGTAAACCCATCAAAATCCTCACAAATTACCTTCACACTTCGATCTCTAGAATGTCCCGCAACCTTTATCGGCAATGCACAAATTCCATCTTCCACACAAACTAATTATTTGGGTTTAATTCTTGACAAACGCCTTACATGGGGTCCACACTTAAAAAACAAGCGTAAAGCTCTCAATTCAAGACTCCACCTTCTCAGACCCTTACTCCGCTCAAAGCTCTCATTAAAAACCAAAAGAACAATATACATGGCTCTTCTAAGACCCATGTGGTACTATGGCATACAACTTTGGGGTCAGCCAAACCCTCAAATACTAGAACTATTCAGGCATTTCAGTCCATTTGTCTACGTCTAATATCTGGTGCCCCTTGGTATATTACCAATGAATCACTTCATAAAGACATCTGCATTCCAACCTTAAACAGTCTTGCCAAAATCACCTACAAAAAAACACACAAAACATTCAGTACTCACTCTTATCCTATAATCACCCAACTTTCATCCAATCAAATTCCAGGTAATCCACCCAGGCACCTGAAAAGGAACTGGTATAGGGACCTACTCTCTCCTTAAATCGCTTACCACGGGGTGTCGCCAATGGGCAACTTCCCCCTCCTGTAAATCAATTCCCATCACATTTACTTATTGTACTACTTGTAAATACAGATTGTAAATATTATGTTTTGTCAATAAAATAATAAAAAAAAAAATTTAATAACGGTTTTAATCGTAATTTTACAATAATACAACTAATCAATTTTCGGAGACAGGTTGCTCTGCCGGTGTAATGCTGCCGGCCGCGACCGAGGCGCTGACGGTATCGGCGGCTATGGGCAACGGCGTGTGGTCAACGAACATTGCAAGTTATAGGGGTCGGGGGATATTTGTTACATAATACTGTGATCATTTACGCATTAGCGCGCGATAATCATAACAAAAACTGATTTAACGTGAAAATTTCCGTGATGTTACAAAGTTCATTATCTCCAATAAACACTGAATTAAATATAGATGTAAGTTTTATGGGTGGTGGTGTGGTTTTTTATAGAGGTCTTAATGGAACACGTGTTTTTTTGCACCCGTGTATCCGTGACACGGATTCACGGATATATATTTCGAATAAACACGTATTTCACGTGACACGTGAATTCCGTGATGACATTCACGTGAATTTACAAAATACGGGAATTCCGTGATTTATATTCACGTGATCGTGACACATCATTGTAAAATCAATACATTCATCGCTCCGCTCAGAATCTAAAATAACAATTATAATCAAATATTTAATAATTGTAAGATATTCAATACCTATATCTAATAGGTATAAACTAAAATAATAGTGTAAATACTAATTAATATGATGGCTTTAAGAACAACTTATTAGAAACTTTGTATTAAACTTTGTATCTATTTAACAGACACATATCTGACTCAGAAAATGAGATGCTTGAGACTATAAATGACTTACAACCTATAACAGATAATTTGAATAGCCAGTCTACAACCTCATTAAATGATTTTGACCAACCAAGTACTAGTTCTTCAAATATTAATTCTGATTCAACGTCAAATATCAATTTTATTTCAAATTCTCGAATTGGCGAAAGCGCCAAAACTTAATAAACAAAATACCACGTCAGATAAATTGCTTAGGCCTGAAAGAACTGAAGAAATTCATAAAGCACTTTCAAAAATGATAGCTATGAACCAGATGCCTCTTTCATTTTGTTCAAGTCCGGGTTTTAAATACTTCATGAACGTTGTTGATCCTAATTATAAACCCTGCTCTGCAGAAAATGTAAAAAATCGTTTAAAATTATTAACAAGTGACATAAAACAATTAATCAAAAATGAATTAAATGAGTAACAAGTGTGTCATGTACAACAGATTGCTGGACTTCAATATCTCAGAGTCATATATGACAATTATCTGTCATACTATCGATCAACATTGGAAACCAAAATCATATACATTGACAACTCATGAAGTTAGTGAGCGACATACAGCTAAAATTTAGCACACCATTTAAAAAAATCACTTATAGAGTGGGAAATCGAAAAAAAAATTAGTTCAATTGTAACAGATAATGCAGCAAATGTCATCAACGCTGTATCACAGTTAGAATTAAACGATAAATGGAAAAATCTGGATTAACGTGTGCAGCACATTCTTTGCAGTTGGCTGTTAATAAAACTCTTTTGGACGATGAAATTCAAAGTGTTTTAACAAAATCAAGCAAAATTGTGTGCCATTTTAAACATTCATCAATATCAATGAAGAGTTTGGAGAAAACACCAGCAACAACTTAATTTACCAAAATTAACTCTTTTACAATATTGTAAAACGAGATGGAACTCTAGTTTTTAATGCTAGAAAGACTGTATATAATAGAGCACCTATCACAATGTTCTCGCAGATCGTAATATAACAGCATCTAATATTGCCCAAAAATTAGAAATTACAGAGTCTGAATGGTTAATTATTGAAAAATTATTGGTACTTCTGAAACCATTGCAAGCTCTCACTACTTTATTTTGTGGAGAATTAGAATCTTCTGTTTCAATGGTACGACCTTTAATTCACAAAATTGTAACTTCCCATTATGAACATAGTATCGATGATGACAATATAACGGAACGATTTAAAAACAAAATTTCATATCAACGACCACGCGTTTTGAATTGACATGGAATGAAATTGTTACTGCAAGACACGTCGCTTCTTTTCTAGATCCAAGGTATAAAGATATGGATCATGAACCCGTAAGAGCTAGAGAGATAATCCGATCACATGTCTTGCAGCTCATTGAATCAGTTGCCACAACTACTACAAATCTTAATGATACAGAAGAAAGCGATTTGAAAATGAGTAATGTGTTAGCATTTATTTACAAAGACCATACTAATAGTACAAATGATGCATCTACACAGTTTACGGGATATCTTTCAGAACCTCAACTTCGATTTGACTTAAATCCTTTAGAGTGGTGGAGAACACGAGAAGAAAAATATCCAGCAATAGCAACTATTGCCAAAAAATATTTAGCAATCCCATCAACATCGGCAAGTTCAGAGAGGTGCTTCTCAACGGCAGGTAACATTGTGAATCCAAAAAGAAGTTGCCTTCTTCCTGAAAATGTGGATATGTTGGTATTCTTATACCAAAACAGAAAATTATATTTCTAGAAATTAGAATTTTAGACTATAGTTCTTGTTATGTTTAGTTTAAGTATTATTATTATTATTATTATTATTATTGGTTATATCCACCTGTGAATAAGGTTCATAATTTATATTAAACGTTTAATAAATTACGTTATTAATTATATTATTTAGTCTTCATTATTTCTGCAATTATAAATTTCTTTTATATAAACGTGTATTTCACGTGTAGGATTTATAAATACACGAAATTCACGTGTAGGATTTTTAAATACTCGAAATTCACGTGAATTACGTGAACTACGGATTACACGGTTTTCATCACGAAATTTTTAATTTCACGTGTACACGTGTAATCCGTGTACACGGGTAATAAGAGCTCTAGTTTTTTACAATATATTGTATTATTTAGTTTTACATAGTAGTATGCACATTTAAAAACTAATAGGGCTAGATTGGTTTACATTAGTTTCATTTTTTATACTATACCCAAGTAGAACTTTAGAGTTACAGGAAATGTATTTTTGTTTAATGTAATGCATAGCTTTTTTAACTAGTTTTTAACTCAATTTTAAGATTTTAATTAAAATTTTAGATTCTGAGTGGAACGATTTTACAATGATGTGTTTTTTTTTATTTATTTATTTTTTTTTTTTTATGTCTGTGTACACGATTTTCAACTTCAGTATCTTGTTCGGTGGGAAAGTGAATATTGTTGGTGCATTGGGGAGGTCAAAATCTAAAAATCCTAATAGTTTTCAAAAGCGCCGGGAAAAACAACATCAATATTGAGGAAAAACGAGAATTTTTACCCAAAATCGGTTTTCAAAAAAAAATTTTGGTTTTTGGTGTAACTCTAAAACAGATAAACATATAAACTGGTTGTTTATATTTGCATTTTCTATACATGATAAAATTTTCAAAATATTTAGATTTGTTTTGAACTGTTTAGGAACATTTTCTACCAAACCTACCTACTATACAGCGGAGTATAAAATCCACTTACTCACTTTTTTAGAATTAAATGTAAATTTTTTATAATGCAATTAAAATATGAAACTAAGTGTAACAATACAATAAACAATTTATATTTTGTACATAGTAAAAATGTATCCAGTCAGACTAATCTACTAATCAGAATACATCTACATAATACACACTAACTAATAAATCTAAAAAAACTTCCATTCTATCTTGTGTCATTCTTTTTTTGTTGATTTGGTTAAAGAAATTGGTAATTTTTTTCCGTTTATTAGACTTTAACATATTATTATTTTCTAATTATGTTCGGCTTCAGAAATCGAGTACTGAATAGTCGTAACTCGTAATAATACAATAATAGGTACCTCGATATTACATATCACGATTATTTAAATATTATGATAATGTGATGTCAACATTAGTAAAATTAAAAACCCAAATGTACAATAATAATTAAACTATCATAATATTTTATTTATGTACACTGTAATGACAAAATATATTGCAAAGTTCATTGTTGACAAGTTAGCACGGTTGGAGACAGATTTGGGACTGTGCCGGTGGCAACTTTAAACTCTGTTCCATCAATCATTCTGAACCAGGTAGGCATCAGAATATTTCGTTAGTCTACAGAACCGAGCCAAATGGATACGACCAAAGCTCAATATTGAGGTCGGGGACCTAGTCATCTTCCAATGTCCAAATTCACCACCAACTGCCTGAAAACTCAGTCGCGTTGAACTCATTCATCCAGTTGATGATGGCGTGGTCCGGGTAGTTACGGTATGCACCAGATGGAACATTCAAAAGACCAGTTGTCAAACTTGTTGTGTACCCAACCCTGATGATTCGTAACTCCTGAGTTATCCTTCTTGTTATTTCGTTTCTTTACTGTTTTTTTTTTTTATTTTGTTTTATGTTATATTATGTTGGGTATTGTTATTTAAAAAGGTCCCATGTGGGGACACATGGCCCGCAATTGTAGAGTAATCCAGAGGAAATTGAAAGCCGCTTAAGCCTGCGTCTTTCAAGCCGGAAGTATATTGCCACCACAGCCTAAATAAATAGACTCGCCGACGAGTGTCGGACTGTATGAAGGTCGCGTTTTCGCCGTCGTGTCCAACAAGATACAAACGGTCAGCGGCGTTGTTACTCAATCCGCTTTATCGACCTTCTACGGTCAGTTATATTCAAATATCGCAAGAGCCGTATTAATTTTAGTCCTCTACCGTAAGTCGTCTGTTCAGGGGGGCTATTCACAAACTCATACGAATAAGATCCGTATACGAAAGAAGTTGTTTCCACATGATCCCAAAAAACGATATTCTGAAACCTTTTTCATATACGGATACAACAATTATGTCATGTGAAAGATATTCACAGGATTGATTAGGATGGGTTTCTGTATGTGAAAATTGGTTTCCGTATGCGAATACGTGTTATTCCACCGGTTATAGGTTTAAATTATGGTTTAAACGTTATATTTTATTGTTTTAGATTATTATATCATTGGCATATTAACAAAACCAAATTTAAATAAGATACAATACAATAAAATAGAAATAGGTAATTAGTTAATAGTTATTAATTATTATATTATATTATTATTTAATAAGTTTAAACATCGAAAGACGACCGTAGAAAAAGCGTGAGATATAAAATTTGAATTTACTGGAGGTTTATAATTATAATCATAATTGTGTTACGGCTACTATCTAACGAGTGCTCCGCTAACAGCGCTAAACATTAACATATTATAAACCTATTAATTGGCTGTTATAAACCATTGACTTATTATTTATAGGTCAATTGTTCTAACGAACATACAGTGTACACCCGCAAATTAAATGAAACTTTTTAAATAGTTCTAATCCATTAAAATTGTTATAACGATTTCAGTGGAGATCTCATCAGCCAGTGCCCAGGTTTTTTTTTTTTTTTTTCGGTGCACTTGTTAACTTGTTTTTACAGTTTACACATTACACGTGTTTTTTTTAAGTTTTCTGTGTATATCTGTTACGGTCAAAAGCCGAAATCGGGCAAACCTCAGAAATGCCCGGGCAAAACGCGAACTGCCCACAGTCCTTGGGCAAACTGTCATATTTCGGCTTTTGACCGGGGAAACCTAGTTATGACCAACCTCATTTGGGCAAAAACCGTAGCGTCTTAAATAACTTAACTAATATTAAATACAAATAAATAATAATCATAAAATATTGTACAGATATAATTGAATACACTTAAATAATAATAAAAATATAATGATATTAAGTACTCGTATAAAAATAAACATATAATAATACTAGCTGATCCCGTGCACTTCGTTGCCCGTTAAATGTATCAACTCTGTATAACTCAAACTTTGTTCAATTCGTTATTTAATATTCGGTGTATGGTGTTCAAAATTTATCTTAACTTTTCCGTTGCTCAGAATACAAATTCTGATTCGCAGCAGTACATTATATCAAGTAGGCAATCTACCTGTGGTAGATCGCGGACCCCGCCGTGCTGTTAGTACGTAGGTGTATGATTTAACTCTAAAGTATCAAAGTTATACCAAGTTTATTGGTTTTACTTAATTCTACCTACGATGGATTAATATAATCAATTTACCTATACAAAATCCTATCCTAATCTAACCGTACCGATGAATAAAAAAAAACAAATTTAACCCTTTGTAAATTAACTTATCTTCTTCCCAGAGGTCTAATCTACCCAAGAACATTAATTTATATATATATCTAACTATGTAAATACAGGGACTATAACTATACAGACTAAACTCTGGAACTACTTATCAGATCTTCTTGTATATTATATTATATGTATGTATATTGACAAAAAATAATAATATAAATAAATAAACATGACCGATTAACCAATAGCTACCTAAAATTTTCTTTCATATAAACCTTCTTCGTGAAATACTCTTACGTTTAAAAAAAAAATCAAAAAGATCTGATAAGTAGTTTCAGAGTTAAGCCTGTACAGAGATTTTCATTTCACGTTTTTATAGTTTGATATTATATTATAATTTATATTTAAAAAGTAAAGCAAATAGTTTTTTTTTATTATTATTATCATTAAAAACCCATGGCAACCATTTATAAACAAAAATTTTCATCTGAAATCTCAAAATTCCCGTCTTAGCACCTCCCGGGATTAATCCTTTCCCTTTTAAAATTAGCCTATCTTTTAAGTTCGGCCAAATTACACACATAGTAAAAATTTCATCAAAATCGGTTAAGTGGTTTAGGAGTCCATTGAGGACAAACATTGTGACACGAGATTTATATATATTAAGATTAGGTACTCTTTAATGTTAAAATAAATAATTGAATATAATAATAAAATAATAATATATTTGTTTATTTGTTGCTACACATATTAGAACCATGGCATTTAGAACTACACAAAATATTTTGTTGTTTACATTTGCATCGTCTCGTAGTACACTTAGTTTTGCAAGAACAATAAATAAACCTTTGTCCTCCAGTTAATGAATTATGAGTACTAGCAGTCCTCAGTGGTATTTCGATATTCGGTACATCACTGCTACTAATAAATTGTTCCTTGCATTGAAATATTTGGTTTCTGGCATAAAGTGATGACAAAATTCCATTTTTGGTTCCTATTTTATAGAATCCATCATCAGTAACACTTAATATAACACCTAACAAATTATTTGCATCGACTTTTCCTCTATCAACACAAGGCACTGGAATTTTCACTGTCGTTTCGACTGTTAGAGGTGGAAATTGATTTTCACTCAGTAATTTCATTTTTTTTGCTTGCGCAACTAATCCATCAGTAGCCTTTTCCCGTGCTTTTTTAAAACTTTGTTTTTGTTGAGATAGGTTGACTAAATTTTTTTCATTTTCATTTAAAACCTCCATTTCATTTTCATTTTCAATGAATACCTCCATTTCATTTTTATTTTCATTTAATACCTCCATTTCATTTTCATTTTCATTTAATACCTCCATTTCATTTTCATTTTCTACAAATTGTAGTAGGTCATTCTCGTCATTTACATTATTAATTATATCATTGGGTAAAAATGACATTTTTAATCCAAGACTAACTTTTTTTCCAAACATAGCTTCATATGGAGGTTGTTTGATGCCAGTATGATAAGCACTATTTTTGGCAAATTGACAAAATCTCAATCCTTCACTCCACTTTCTAGACTGATTTTCTTCCATCCAAGCATAAATGATTTTTTCGATGTCCTGGTTAGCTCGCTCAACACTCTCCTGGCTTTGCGAATGACGTGGCTTCCCGTGTACAATTTTTAAACCATCCCACATTAGAACTAAATCATTTATAATGTGATTTACAAACTCTCTACCATTGTCTGATTGTAGTATGCACGGAGCTCCAAATATACAAAAAATATCTATAAGATTGTATGCAACTTCGCTTGCAGTCTTTGTTTTTAAAGGTCGTAAAGAAACAAACTTAGTAAAATGGTCTTGGTAAACCAAGATAAATTTAAAATCACCATCTTTATTACTTTGCATATCTATCAGATCGACCTGTGCACGAGAATTAAAAGTTTTAGATAAAATTGGTTTTATTACTAAACCTTTTTTGGGATGAGCGTGTTTTTTATTACATATTTCACATAATTGTAAATATAATAAAATTATATCCCTGGTAATATTTTTGTATTTTTGTTTTATTGAATGCTCCATTCGGTTTCGACCACCATGACCACAATTTATATGAGCCATGTGCAATATTTCGAACATTTCATTGCATTTTACAAAATAAATAATGTCACCATTGGTTTTACTTGGTGGAACTATTAATTTTTTAGACTCACCGATTGTGAGTACGTCAAATCTATTTAGTCTCCTGTATTCGCTCGTTGTTTTCTTGGAATTGACCTTCGCTTGTTCTACCTCTTTTATGAGTTCATCATATCTTGTATCACTTATTAGAGCACTGCATTCACTTTTTGTAATTTCTTTAAGCCTTAATTCAAATTTAGTTTTAAAATCAGACACACACATTTCGTTAGCCATTGCTTAAGACGTACTAATATAAGCTCACAAAAATACGAACTACAGTAACTACGGAACAATATTGTATCATTTAGATAAGGTGCATTTTGTGTACTTTTAATATAGGTTACGAGTTGATAAAATACGATAACATATAATTGTACTATTGACACTACGGTTTTGCCATTACGATAAAAGTCAGTAAACGGCTAAGAGTACCTAATATTATTATATGTTTATTTTTATACGAGTACTTAATATCATTATATTTTTATTATTATTTAAGTGTATTCAATTATATCTGTAAAATATTTTATGATTATTATTTATTTGTATTTAATATTAGTTAAGTTATTTAAGACGCTACGGTTTTTGCCCAAATAAGGTTAGTCATAACTAGGTTTGCCCGGTCAAAAGCCGAAATATGACAGTTTGCCCAAGGACTGTGGGCAGTTCGCGTTTTGCCCGATTTCAGCTTTTGACCGTAACATATCCATATTTGATATTTGACCGTTATTTATTTTTTTAAATTTAAAATGTAATATTATTATATACATATACTCAGTATTTAGAATTAAGTCTTCGCTCAGAATAGTTTTTCTATTATAATTATAAAAATTATTGTTAAAGTACACAGATATACAGAAGTTAAAAGTAAATAATTATAAGATCGGATATATATAATATAATAATAAGTATAATGATACGATGTACAATAGTGTTACAAGGCGTAATATAAATCAACGACTAACTATGTATACCCGGCTACACTACACAAGACATATATGCTGTAGTATTATAAAAATATAGAGTCAGCGTCTGCTGAACTACAGTGTGAATATATTACTTACACACTACATTATATAGGGTGTTTTGTTTATAATTCCAACACTTTCCCTTAAACAATATACCCTTATACATCAATATTTATAACTCCTAACATCTCCCTTAGCTCATTGAACCGTGTTCGTGAAATTGGCTTTGTCATAATGTCCGCAATCTGCTCCTTACTGGATATGTACTCCTATGAAAACAATCCCTCATTGAACTTTTCTCTTATGTAGTGGTAGCGAATATCTATGTGCTTTGTTCTTCTATGAAACTCTGGATTTTTTACGAGTTTAAGTTGTAATTTTTCTGCTGCTGTATAGCTAATATAGACCGAATTGAATCGAACTTAACTATATGACTAGAGTTTTATTAAAATCAATACCGAATATTTGACTATACCCTATTGCTACTAGCCTAACCTTGTATCGATCAACATGTCTATGAACATTGTATTTCGTTTTATACACCCAACCACAATTTACAATAGTTCTGTCCTTAGGTAACTTGACGAGAGACCATGTTTCGTTTTGTTGAAGTGATTCCATTTCATTGTTCATGGCTTTTATCCATTTTTCTGAATTTTGTGACTCCACAGCTTCCTTGAAATTCACTGGATCGTATTCGATTACGAAAAAGGCTGAATTATCATAACGTAATGGTTTCTTAATATTACTTCTGTCTCGCAAGTTGTACTCGTTGACATTTGATCCATTTCCTTGTTCATGTCCTTGTTTTTTACTATCATCTACACTTATTGATCCAAATTCATTTTCCATGACATCATCTCCTTCTGATTAATTGCTGTGTTCTAATGATCCGTCCTTGTGTAAGCTAAGAACATCAATGTTGTTACTATCATTTAAATTATTAGGACATTCTACAAGTTGATCATTTATAACACTTTCATCATTAAAAATGACATCTCTACTAAGTGACACCTCGATATTTTCTTTACACCAAGTACGATACCCTTTTGAAGTTTCTGAATATCCAACAAAGTATCCTTTTCGGCTTTTTGCATCCCTTTTCTTTCGTCGTTGTTTTGGAACTAATCTATATGCATTTATTCCAAATTCTACGAACTTTTCAATCTTAGGAATTTTACCAAACCACAACTCGTAAGGATTGATGGTTTCACATTATCATTTACCACAGAATAGTTCAGCTGGATATTGTTATCATTTTAATAACCAGTTTGTTATACTCGGTAATCGGTATACTCGAACACCGCCAACGGTAAAGTTTACGTAATACGGGTGTCGGGTATTCTCTAACATCATGCTGGTAAACGTTTCTAAAATATTTCTGAATTTCCAATTTGATATTTCGGGGGGGGGGGGGGGGCTTAAGCCCAAAAGCCCTCCCCCCTAGCTACGGGACTGGCTGTGTATGTCAACGAGCTTATAAAAACAACACAGAACCTAAAGAACACATGTGTTTTAAAAATTGGAACTTTCCATCCACTGCTATGGAAGCAGATATCATTGTCGATGGTTTCAAAAGAAGTCTTGATATGCATAATTTGATATATTCACGTCTCATAGTTATGGTGATGGTGACAGTAGTGTCATGAATAAACTGCATTTGGCCAAACCCTATGTAAGTGATTTTGTTATAAAAAAAATGTTCGAATCATATTTTACGTCATTACGTAAACAAATTAAAAGACATTACTACAAAAAGAAGAACAAATAGAGGCGTGAATATTCGTGGTAATATTAGACAAACAATAATAGACAGAATTTTGCGTCTGAGGTATGCAATCACTGAAGCTGTGAAATATTGGAAAGATAAAAAAGGCATTTCATTTGAAAAAAAATTGTTGAATTTAAAAAAAGATTTAATAAATGATCATAGTCATGTTTTTGGTGAGCATACAAACTGTAGAGTTTATTTTTGCAAAGGGACAAAAGATGGTGAAATAAATGTAGTACCAGAAATGAAGTCTTTAGGGATTTGGGATGAATTAGTGGCAGTTAAAAGTCTAATTTTATTTCACGCAGAAAGTGTATTGTATAAAGTAAATAATAATGCAGCAGAGTCGTATAACTCCATTTTGGAAAAATTTATCGGCGGTAAACGGGTAAATTTTTCAATGTGTGGATCATATAGTTTACGATATAATGCCGCGGTGACATCGTACAATGAAGACCCTAGACGTTTGTACTCATTGCATAAAAAAATTTCTAAGCGTAGTCCTGGAATGTTTACTAAAAAGTACATATCAAAATCTATTTTAAAAAGTGAATCCAGAAGTAAACGACGACTCTTTCATCCTCCTGTCTATAATAAAACAGTACATAGATCAGATAAACATTATGAAGCTACGGCAGATTTAACTACTTCTCCAGATATGTCTAAAGAAGAATTTGAAATTAAAAAAGATATTTTTTTCCTCGTTTGAAACTTACCGGAGAACAAATAGAGCAAATTGAAAAAGGTATATGATTCATGATTGAACCTTACATATTTTTTTAAATAAAATATTTTTAAAATAAAATAATTTCATATTATTAATTTTGATTTTAGATACACGGTGACAAAATGAATGCACAGAGTGGCATCTGCGCAAGAAAAAAAGATTAACTGTTTCTTATTTCGGTAAAATATGCAAACTTAAGAGTTAAAACATCACGAGCTGAAACTGTTTCGAATATTTTGTACGGTTCATTTAGTGGAAATAATGCAACAAAATATGGAACACAAAACGAAGAAAACGCTAAATGTGCATTATCTGGAATTTTAAATAAAACTATTGAACCGTCGGGATTAATTATTGATAAAGATTTGCCGTTTTTAGCTGCTTCTCCAGATGGTCTGATTGATGGAGATTCACTGGTTGAAATCAAGTGTCCAATAACTTCTAAAGATCTAACTCCTGAAGAAGGTATAACAAGAAAAAAAAATTACAAGTTGTGAAATTGTGAATGGGAAGCTTCGATTGAAACGTACAGATACGTTTTATTACCAAGTACAAGGTCAACTTCATATTTCAAAGAGATAATTTTTTTATTTTTGTATTTGGATATCTCGAGGTATGCTGCATGAAAAAATTAAAAGAGACGACAATTTTTGGTCAGAAAAAATGTTACAACAATTAACTAACTTCTACTATCACTGTTTATTGCCAGAAATGGTTGATTCTCGATTTGATAGAAATTTACCTATTAGGGATGGACTTGCATCAGAAAATGAAGATAGTTCCTAGTTGGTAAATTATTACATTTATAATTATTATTTCATTTATTTAATCATCATTTAATAAGTATTTTTAATTTTACGTGGTGCAACATATTTTATTTAGTTCAAAATAAAATAATGTATATTGTATTGCCGTGTCCACGATTTAAGATATGCAGGTTAAATAAATTTAACATCGGCCTATAACGAATAGTGCTTTATGGTGACTGGCGAACCAACTATCTGAAACAGCTGAGGGCCCAGAATCACTAGCGCTCGTTGTGGTTTAAATATGTTAAATATATATATAATATCATAACGACATAAATCACTTACCACGGTTATCTGCTTTTGATACCAATAATACCTATAGTATATAGTATTATTGAATTTTTAAATTTGTCCTCAGGGTGCGCTAGAAGTAGTGGGAACAGCTGTTTCAGATAGTTAGTTCACCGGTCAAATTATGGGAGTTCGATACGCAACCTGTATATTTTAAATCGTGGCCGTGTCCTATCCATTTCTTTATTATCTTATGCTGCCACCTCCGATTGCTGATAAAATAGTTGTATTCTGTGATAAAGCTTTCTTTCCCTACTTGCTATCTTCTATACCGTGGTCTGGCGGCACGCGACTTCACTGCGGCAGAAGATGCTGCTGAAGGGACAACGCCAGGCCGAAAATTACCGAGGGTTAATCTTGCCTTTTCGTCCACGGTCATCCCACATCGGCCGGGCCACTTTTCCGCATCACCAAGTCTCGCTTCGGCTTCACTCGCTCCTTGTCTATTGGTCTCCACCGTCTGTCGCCAGAGTCGTTACCGTCAAGCGCCAACGCGCATGACATCGTGCACTAGCCGTCACTCATCGCCGCGTCAACCATCGCTCCCGTGGCCCACTCGGTCTAGCCTCGCCGGCTGGGCAAGGTAGTCACGCGTCCATGCAAACGCGCCCGCGACACATGTCAACCCGCGGGACCGGTCACGAGAACGTTGTTGAGGTGACCAGCAGCCTAACACATATCAGCACCCATTATTATATCAGGATATGAGCACCCATTCACCATCTCGTATCCTCCTCTCCTGGCTTATTGTGTCTCCTGTCTGTCGTATTTTTTTTTTCACTTTATATTTGCTTCTTAAATTTTTCACTTCGAAAATGTTGCTTTATTATTTTGTACTAAATTCTTTGACTCCTTTTCATGTGAATATAAAATATTCTTTTTTTCAAAATTATGTTTCCCCTTTTCGTATTGTTATAGTTAAATTAATAAAAATATTTTTCTTATTTTTATATCATAATCTGGACAAATCTTGTAACAGGAATCCACTGTACTCGGAAATAAATATATATATAATCAATACATCGGGCACATTTTATGATATTACTCTCAGAATCAGCAGCTTAACTAACCAAGTGCGCTTTCTATCCGTTTAAATAATGTTATATATTAAAATATTACGTGAAACTATATTCCCATCTAATTTAGGATAGCATTAAAGTTGGGGCAACGAGAGTACGCTACTGGGCGGCGACCAAAATACGTCCGTTTTCACGCATTCCCACCACTAAACCTAGCCGAATGCTGGCCGCCGTTAATGCGCGCCGCCTGCTACCGCCTACCACCACCGCTGCCATTGTTCTGGTCACGTGTTATTATAGTGGTGGTGTTGTATACAGCGTGTTCTATAGCGATTTCCCGTATCTCACGTTTTGTCATACATACAATATTCACCAACTTTTTTTCTTCGCGTTTTTTTAGCATACCATTGCTTATAAGCATTTTTAGTATTGTGTATCTTACTACACCATAGTACCACCAGAGTACTTAATACACCATAGATCTCGTCGATATATCACCTTCCAAAAAAAATCCTCATGGAAAAGTAAGTATTATTATTATTTTGTAGTATTATTTTTTTTCTATAGCAAATTCTTAATTTATTAATTTTATTAATTTATCATCCTTTAGTTTGTTGGTACTGGTCAAAAGCAAATAATCATTAATCTGTACAAAGAGAAGATCAAACAACAACAAGAAAACCCAGACAGCCCCCAATTGACCTACAGACAAATGCTTTTAGAAATCTCTAAATCAAGCGGTATTGGGCAACGGACGATACAAACGACATTGGCTGAATATAAAACAAAAGGTACAGTTTCATCACCTAATAAAAAAAAAATTAGACCTACAATACTTGAAAAAGTAGATAGTTTTGACAAACAATCTATCAGACGGAAAATATATGGCTTTTAGTTGAACCGTGAAGTTCCTACTATACCAAAAATGTTGATAGCTATTAATGAAGATGAAACTTTACCAAACCTCAAACGTTCTTCATTTCGTAAAATATTAAAAGATTTGCATTTTGTTTACGCGAAAAAATCCCGCAATAGTGCGCTTATCGAAAAAGAGGACATAATTATTTGGCGTGGTAAATATTTAGATCAAATAAGATACAGATCACAAAAAAGAGCAATATACTACCTTGACGAGACGTGGGTAAACGCAGGTGAAACCCATAGCAAAGCATGGCACGACAGTACGGTCAATTTACCGCGTGAAGCATTCCTCACAGGGCTCACAATGGGACAAAAGGAACCCTCGGGAAAAGGCAAGAGACTAATTGTGTTACACATAGGATCAACTGACGGTTTCGTACCGGGTGGCCTTTTATGTTTTGAGTCAAAAACCAACTCATCGGACTATCATGATGAAATGAATGGTAGTACTTTCTACTAATACTCAAAATTGATCTAATGGCGACTAATTTTTCTACTGTATATTGTAGAAGTTTATTTCTTAACTTAGTGTGAATCAAACCAAAACTAGACCAATTTCGCTCACAAGTAGCTGATCAACAAGGTACACTCAGCAACCTCCAAGCAATTGGACATTTGATCATTAATTGGATCATTGGATCCAAGTTTTCCAAACCACCTAATATACAGATAGAACTGACTTTTGGAATAACTTTTGTTCTAATCAATTTTTTTAAATTTTTTTTTTTTATTTATCATTAAGAGACCCTACCACTACATGTATAATTTATTTTTCTTATTTTATGTTTTAGTGCTGAAAATAAAAAAATTAAATTAAATTAAATCGGTTTATAACATATTCAAAATTGCCATTTTTTAAGAATATTATTCAAGGATTACAGCGTTTAAATTTTTTATTTTCATTCAGTCGTTTTTCTGATATAACCAATTAAAAACTGAATTATACGAGGCGCTTTTTGTGTGTTTGTACACTTGCACTTATTAAGCCGTTGCACGTTGGCAATCAGAGATATCAGCTGATGACTTATAAAAGTAATACACGAAGATACTACAGTCGGAAATTGAGTTGGTGCAATTGCGGTCGTCGAGTGGTCCGGCCCTGCAGTGTTATCATTTCTCACGACTAAAAAATTGTGTTATTATAAAATACAATTGTTATAAGACCGGACAACGACGAACAAAAAGGATAGGTTGCAGGTAGCTGGAGACCCGCGGGACGCCGTGCCCCACAATACGTATTGACGTTAATTACTCCATTAAAACGCAACATTTTTGAAAATTCCTCCTTATTGCACGGTGAAAATATGAGAAGAACCTACATTCCAAATTTCAAGTTCGTACGTTGCGTAGTTTTTGAGATACAGTGATCAGTCAGTCAGTGGTATTTGGATTTTATATATGTATATAGATAATAGATTATATTCCTATGCGAATAATCATTTTATTCGTCACATTAAAACAATATTTTTCAGTTATCAATTTTATTTAGTATAGTACAAATCTATTTATAGATCTATCTCAATATTATCGCTTCTGCAGCAGGTTGATAAAAATTGTTGGCACCAATCATTCAGTGAACGACACAATTGATAAGATAATGATAATAACTGTGGTTTATTGTGGTTATAAGTGCAACAAGGTATTGTATCTTGGATTCTAATAATTTAATTTAATTTTAATTTTTAAGTGATAAACTGATAATCGATAACCATTAATCACAGAAATATTGAAAATTTTACATAATATTCTGTACATGATGGAAATAACTTATTTAGTTATTTCCATCATGATTCTGTATTTCTGTGGTTGTTGTATGCTAAATAACGCAAATGCTTGAACCAGAAATCAAAATGTAATGCTTATAACAGTTGTGAAAATTGAAAAATCCCAAAAAAGCATAGGTAAGTATATTTTTCACAATATTATACAATTTAAATAGTCATAACTAACCTTAATAGGTACTTTTGAGAATTATATTTAAAATGATGTAAGTATGTTGGAAAAAAACACTTCTTCAATTTATTCATAACTAGCTTTAAGTGAAACTCGGGGCCTGTTGGATTCGCTGTTAGAAATAATCTAACATTCAACTTATTCTTAGAATAACAATAATCAATTAAATGATAAATAGTTCTCCTTCCATCAATGCTTTATCTATATCACTATAGAACTAATAATATCATAATGGAAGATAAGATAACATTATTTGACAATTGTTTTCAGTTTAAAGTTGACGGTAAGCAAATTGTTAGTAGTAATCTAACGCGCGAGTGATCACGACACCCGAGTGATTTCTTACAGACTTATGCAAAATATTAACAAAACCCCATTTGTTAAAACGTGCAACAATACCTAGTCTTGGATTATCAATTCGCCAGAAAATACAAAATATTACAGGATTTCAAGCAGCACCAAAGGAAAACACTTCTCAAGGAAAGCCACGATGTACATACTGTCCAATACGTAAAAATAGATTCACACAGCATCAATGTAGCCTTTGCTCCAAACCAATTTGCAAGGAACATACTGCATCAACTAACCTAATTTGCCTCATTTGTAATAATCCTCAAGATTCAGATGATTAATATTATTTCAATTTTTTGCATGTATACATAAATTTAGGGTTTTAATTTATCAGTACTTTTTTTTTTCAAATTAAATATAAAAATGTAAAATGTATTGTAAGAATGTATACATTAAGTAAACCTATTTACTCATTTGTAATTAATTTTAATGATTAATATAATTAAAAGTTTTTGATATTAGTATATTATTAACTTGGGTTTTTTTTAATGTATTTCAATAACAGCTTTAAAACACCTAAAGCGGTAAAATTAAAGTGGCACATGTATCTCATATATATTGTCTTTTGTAAATAATGCAATAAATATAAATTGTATAAAAAGGAATTTGTGTTTTGATGAAATTAAATAAACTAATTGAGTGTTAGAAAAAATCTAACACGCGAGCAATTGCGTAAAAGACAACGCGCGAGTGATACTGGGTTAACAATAACATTGTTCATCAAGGGTTGAGTCACCATGTTAGCCAAACCACTTGAAACCATTTATAAAAAATTTAACATACAATTCTGGGTATGCTGACACTCTTTTGAGGTTTCATCGAACGACCGTTGTGTATTCAAGTAATATCTTAAGAAGTTAGAGTAGTCGTGTTTAACTAGTTCGTGGACCATATATTTGTGTTATTTTGACCTTTTGATTAGTTTCGTTTGTTTTCTTATTTTATTTTTATATTTACAAAATAAATATGCGTCGTATTCTCGAAGTCGATATCTCATCTGTTAACACACATAACGGAGGAATCTTACAAAATGGGTAAGTGATAGTAATTTTAAATTATTTTGATGTATATTTATATATTTATTTTTATTTTTATTCAGTGAGATAATTGATTCACCGGTCGTTCAACCAGCTAACCCTGACACAATTATTAATTTGAGACGGTTGTATCAATAATATTTACTTATCCTAAAATCAGGCGAGAGGATGAGGATTTGGACTGAACATGCGAGATCGCTTTCTCGACTATGTAATATCGAATTGAGAGTTTTGTCTATGTTGATGCGAGAAAGTCATTATGATCAGACGATTCCTGAAGATGAGGCTATAGTAAGATTAAACATACATATAGTTAAATATTGAAGGTAATATGATTAGGTTTACTAATATCAGTTAATTTATTATAGATTCAGATATCGTTTCGTTTCAAATTGTTTTTTAAAAAAACTAAATGCATAATGTATTAAGAGAGTATAATATTTTTGCAGTTCAGGAATTTGTGGCATCTGAATGCCCTGTTTCTGGACTAATTTTACAGCATTTTTATCTCTTTCTAACCTAACGCAGCTTAAAACAATAAATCATTTATCCACAAAATCTTCTAATGTGGAAAAATATGAAATAATAGATTTAAGTTTACCAATGAAACTTTCTAATCTGTTATTTGTTTTGTTTAGAAAATTTCCGGTCATGTACGTCATGCCTATGACCCATTCATCCCGTATTCCATGCCAGTTTTTATTGTAATACTCAATAACAGTTTCTGGTGCTACATCCTGAAAGTGTTGGTAGAAATTTTCATATTCCAACTCTGATTTGCAGTATACTAGTTTTTGAATCATTTCTTTTGCACTATCCCTTTCATCAGGGGTGACGTTACGTTTGTCACAAGTAATTTCCCTATTAATTGTTCTTAACGTATTTATTTATTTAATATATAAACGCCAAACGGCAATTTTAAATTAACAGATTAAGTTTAAATTAATAGATATAACAATAATATAGTAATACAAATACACACAAAATTAGAACATACGGAAAAACACAACATAATATAAACTAAATTGTAATACCTTAATTTAGTTACATAAAACTATAATAAAATATATTTATAACAATGATATTATTTAATTACTTATTAAAATCAAAATTAAGATTGTTCACATTACGAAGCATTCTGTGCAAGGGGCGATTATGTCCATATAATGTATTGTGAGTTGGAACTTGGAAGAGTGCGTGATTTCTAGAGAAGAAGAAAGGGATACGAAAACATATTTTAGAGAGGAGATCGGGTGCATCAATGCTGCCACCTAGGAGCGAGGTTATAAAGCGCTCATCAGCATCTTGTCGACGAGTTGACAGCATTGGTATTCCCAATGAATTGCGAATTAAGGAATAGTCATGCGTAGGGTGAGGTATCTTCATTATGTAGGCAATGTAGGAAAGAAATCTATTTTTTACACGCTCGAGTCTTAGTTCGTCTTTAGCTAGGTAGGGATGCCACACCACCACACCGTATTCTAATATAGAACGTACTAATGAGAAGTATAATGTGCAGAGACAACGAGCAGAAGAAAACTGATTAGTATTGCGTTTAATAAAACACAATACTTTTAAAGCTTTACCTACAGTGACATTTATATGGTGCTCATAATTTAATGATGGTGAGTAATGTATACCAAGATCTTTATAGAGGAAGACACGGTTAAGAGAGGTGCCATTAAGAGAATAGTAGTGGTGGATAGGAGATCGCTGCCTAGAAAACGACATAACATGACATTTGCTTATATTAAGGCTAAGACCAATTGAGTACGCCCAACTTGAAAAAATATCTAGTTCTGACTGTAGGATATGACATTGATTGAGATTGTCTATTTTAAGGAATATTTTTATGTCATCAGCAAAAAGAAGGAGTTTAGCCTTAGTGATCCATTTGGTTATCGAGTTTACAAACAGGATAAATAAAAGAGGACTAAGGTGGCCTCCTTGAGGGACTCCAGATGGTATCACAGCTAACTCCGAAACAGCATTTTTGATTTTTATGAATTGTTTTCTACCTGTGATGTAAGGGTGTAACCAAGATAGTAGGGGATTCCCAATGCCTAAAGACTTAAGCACCATTATAAGGCAATCGTGGTTCACTGTGTCAAATGCTTTATTAAAGTCTGTAAAGATTACATCTACCTAACCTCTGTGTTCGATAACTTCTGATAAATAGGAAGAGAAGGCAACACCACTTGTTACGGTAGATTTATGCGATCTAAAACCATGCTGCTCACTTATAATAAGATGATTAAGACAATGCTTTATTTTGGAGTATACAATCGATTCAAATAATTTACCAATATGTGGTATTATAGAAATTGGTCTGTAGTTTAGGATATCAGAAGCGTCACCAGATTTCAGAACAGGTGCTATAGAGGATATTTTCCAAACCTTAAAAAAATACCTAAATCTAATGAACGCCTGAATAGTAAATAAATTGGATAAGCAATAGAAAAACGACAATTGTACAAGCATTGAGCGGATATGCCATCTGGGCCATTAGAGTAAGTATTTTTTAGTGATTTAAGAGCGGAAAAAACATCGTCGACAGTAAACGTTATATCGGAAGGGAGTTCATAGGATAAGTAATCAGATGAGCCAGTAAATGGTGGAAGTTGGAAAGCCGAGGAGTTGAACGTTGAGGAGAAATGAGTTGAAACAGATTAGCTGATTCAGTTGGAGTATTTGAGGCAATATTACCGAGATGGAGTGATGACGGCATTGGAGGTATCTGTTGGAGGGAGAAGATGATAGGGCCTCCTCGGTATGCCTAATATGAGCAGAGTAATCAACTTTTGACTGACGTTTACATTTTGCTCTATATTCAGAGAAAACAAGATAATCAGATATCGTCTTGGTTTGCTTATAAACTGCATGGGCTTTCTTCTTGGTTTTTATAAGAATTTTGAGAATGGTGGATGTCCATTTAGGAAATTTAGAAGGTGAAAAAACTTTGATGGGAACAAACTTATTTATAGAGCTTAGAAGTGCATCGTTAAAGACAACAGCAGAATCATCCACAGAATAAAGCGAAAAAGTATTTTCCCAATCAAACGATCCTAGATAATGGAGCATGGATTTATAATCAGCCGATTTATAATCACGGTATTTATGTGTGTCTTTGGCAGTTATCGGAGTTGGAAATGGAAAAGATACAAACAAAGGTGGGTGGTAAGAATCCGGAGAAACGATTGGAGTGTTGGCAAGTTGGACAGTAGGTGTGTCAAGACTAGAAAAGACAAGGTCAAGAAGACATCCACGGGCATTAGGCACTTGATTGAGCTGGTAAAAATTATAGTACGAGAAAGAATCGACAAGATGAGTAGAAGTGTTCGACATGGTACCAGATGCGAAAAGACCTTGGTTGCTATTAGACCATTTAATAAGAGGTAGATTATAGTCACCACAGAGAAGAATAGATGTAGGGTTGGTAGATGATATTAAGTGTTCGATGGAGCTGGCATCTGGGAGCGTGGACATAGGTGGTAAGTAAACTGCACCTATAAGAATTTTAAATGAATTAATTGACAGAAGGGTATATACTTGCTCGAGCGTGTTGTGATTTGTACAGATAAGAGATGTTTTAAATAAGACTTGATTGCAATGAGAACACCACCTCCTCGTGAGTAGTTACTCTTAAGATAATTTCTGTCAACCCTGAAGATTTAATAGCAAATGAGCCCAAGTTCAGAATCATGGAAGTTAGAAGAGAGCCATGTTTCTGTGAGGATAATAACATCATAACAAATAAAAAAGGGAATAGAACTTCTAAAATTACTTAATTTAGTTTTTAACCCACGGACATTTTGGTAGAAAATTTTTAAACTATTTAGATTACAATTCAAATGATTATTATTTATAAAGCGGTTTACAAAATCAAAACATTCAGTAGATGTATTAACAGATAATTTACAAAGATAACATGAAGCCAGGGGTACCAAATGAAAACATTGAGAATCGATGAGATATGACGATGATTGACTGACGTCACCACAGGTCTCTGGGTGGTTCAAGCTGGTTAGTTTTTTGCAAGGATGACATGACGATGAGCAGTATAGTTTAATCGAAAATCCTTATTTGCTTGGACAATGGAAGGAACGCCGTTGAAATGTCTGGTCACTGTATTATTTTCTCCGTTCTTCCTACGCTGTTCCAAATCTGCATAAACCTGACGTACTTGTTGCCGTTCCATTAATGTACGATCACGAACAACAGACACCAATAATGGTGGGTCGGTAGCAGCACGAGAGCGCATACCGGTAACAAAGTCCTTAATGAATTGTTGGGAAGTGATCTTCGATTAAAATATGACTTTTAATGGGCGAGGGTTCTTACCAATAGTACGACCCAACCTGATCATCTTCACATCTGCAGGCAGAGACATAACAAGTGGTAGAATGGACTCAGACAGATGCTGTAGGTCATCAGATAAACGTTCAGTTGGTATAGTAGCAGAAGATTCAATAAGTCCGTGGACGATCTCTTTCTGATAGTTCTTGAAGAAGCTGAGGAATATTGTCTCCAGATGAAGAGGACAATTTACTCACGTCAGATTCAATGACACCGATCCTATTGTTGAGAGTAGAAAGTTCGTTACGAAGAGAGGTATTGTCTGCTCTTACATCAATAATTTGTGAAGCTAGAGAGTCAACACTAGCTTGAAATTCACAAAACTTTTTATTGAATGAAAGGGATAGAGCCTTACATTGAGCAAGAGTAGCATCCTGAGTTTTACGCATGGCCGAAATTACTCGATTAAATTCTTCAGACGATAGTGGGGTGGGTGAAGGCGGAACTGAAGACTTGGCAGATCTGAGCAACATTTGCTGGTCAGAGACTACAGGTGAATTAAGATTATCCGATGACATAGTAGAATTTGTGGCAGATAAAACTCCTTAAATGAAAAGAGATGCAAGACAAATAGCAGTAGTAATTAAACGCCTTGAATAATCAGTTAAAGCAAAATAGTCTGATTCCAATATAAACGATAACGTACATTAGGATGACCTTGCCACGTGGCACGGACGAAATGAAGATAACGAGAGTAATAATACAAACATGTATACGTGTGTACTGTGCTGTAATGAACAGCAAACGTCGATAAGATGTATTAAATATAAATTTACCTTCACTTCTTGAACAAAAGGAAAACGGCCTTAAATGGAAATATATTAAACAGACTGACTCAACACCGACACCAGTCTGTACGCGAACTTTTTATAATTTTTTGGACTTAAGAATGAAAAAAAAACTGACTATTATATCCGGTAAAAACAAAAAGAGAGCACGGAGCTAATTAATGTGTTATATAATATACAAAGGTTTTTATTGAAGCATAACGTATGAAACAAACATATGGTTAATGAAACTTCAGGGAAGACTTGCTTAGTTACTTTTCTTTCTTTCATGTCTTTGTCTGTTACGTATACCCGAGTATTAAATGAAACTGGATTATGTTTTTTAAAAGTTTCAAAAAACCAGCGCAATGTTTGTTCTTCCTCATTAACTAATAGGCCAATTGCTGCTATTTCGCTTTGGCTGTTTCCATCCTCCGTCATCAATTATTGGAAAATTAGTGGATATTATATAATTTTGTAGTTTTAAATAGATTTTCAAATTGTAATAAAATATTACTTCAGGAAATGCATTAAATGATTCAGCCATAAATCGGTCTTGTATGATAATTCCATTAAAGTTATTCGCCTCGTCTGTTGAAACTTCAACGGTACAATTATGTTTGGTCTTCAATTTATTTATAACTTCAACTAATTTATTGTTTGAATCATGTTTTCCTTCAAATAAAAAAGTATTTATAGAAATATCACCTAAATTAAAAAAAGAAATCACTAAATTAAATTATAATTTTTTCTTACTGGCTGTAGTACGCATGTTTGACAAGTCTTTCAAAGTTATAATTTTGCCACTATCATTCATTATCTTATTTTGAATCATTTTTTTATTAGCCTTCAGGTCATCAGCTCTAATATAATAGTCTTATTTGCAGGTGTGATTTTTCTTTGATTAGGGAGATGACTGTATAAGACCCGGGAAATTTCATGGTTGTGAAATTCTGTCATTTTGGTGATTACAAGTGATTTACCATCGTCTAAAGCTCTCAAATAAATTCCAGCTTCGTATCCTTGGCGCATTGTACTTAAACAGTTTTAATATTTTGAATCTTAACTTTTAAAATTTAGTTATATAAAATAAATCTACTTACGATGTGATGCGTTGGTCAAGTGTATTTTTTTTTTTTTGTAGCTACCTCCATGCACACAACAAAACTTAATATAGTAATACTTTAATTTACTTAATGCTGTAACCATTTTTACATTTGGGTATTTAGCATTTATTGAGGCCAATATCTTATAGTATTTTACAAAATATTCGACATAATTTGTGTCTTTATAGACCTCAAAGTAGGTAGAATGTGGCTCGACATTTTGTAGCAGAGATTGTGGGTATTAGTAGACGGGTGGAACAATTATTGGAGACTAATTTCCCAATAAATATGACTAAGGACGACACTCGTAGGCATAATGCGAATAATAATTGTAATTTATGTAAACAAAGTTTCACAACTGTTGTAAAAGTCCGAGACCATTGTCTCCTTACTAGCAAATTTCGGCAATCACTTTGTTTTAAATGTAATTTAGATTTAAAACAGCCAAAATTTGTTGCATTTTTTCTACATAACTTGTCCAATTATTATGCTCATTTTATTGTCTCGGAACTTGTATATGATGCAAGTAAGATAAATGTCATATCAAACGGCGCGGAAAAATATATATCAAAAACATTTATCATCCGTTTCATATATACGTTCAGGTTTATGGCGTCAAAATTATCAACATTAGCAACCAACCTATTAACACCGAACACATTGGAGAAAAATACGTTACCAGAGAAAAAGGATTTTTTTAGTACATTAACTGAGACAAGCATCAAGGATAACGAATATGATCACGCGGTGGAAGTGTGGAGACACTTTGGTTGTGAGACGCTTGGTCAATATTCGGATCTATACTTGAAAATTGACGTATTACTGCTGGCAGACATTTTCAAAAATGTCCGCGATCTCTGTATGAGTACATATCGTCTGGATCCTGCATACTATTTTACAGCCCCCGGGATGGAATTTCACTATATGCTGAAGAAAACTAAGATCAAATACGAATTACTGACTGGTTACAGCATGCTTCTTCTATTCGAAAAAGGTATGAATAAAAAGTTTAAAAGTTTTTATAATTATCTGAATTTTTTATAATTATTTTAATTTTTTTTTAGGTATTTGAGGTGGCCTGGTACAGGCAAATATGTGGTATGCAACGGCGAATAACGAACAGACCCCCGATTATGATGATACTAAACCTAAATCATGGCTGTGATAGCGGGTAGCCACACTGATAGCCACCGCTTCCGGTTCTTCAGGCCACGGCCCTGATTCTGTACGCCTGCATCCTCCTGTTTTTATCGTGACCGCGGTGCACGACGTTGTGTGCTCCGCCGGCGGCGTATAAATGCCGTAAATCGTTTATTATGTTTAATTATTCTAAATTTGTTGTTTAATAAACGTCCTTAATAGTAATCATCTCGATTGTTAATTATACGTTCAACCTCATCAATCGTTGTCGTACGATTATCCTGACATCTAGACGCTAACAGCTGATATATCAGGATTGCAATAATTTATATAGTTTTGCTTTGGGTGAATCCATGCCCGATGGCGGGCTTAAATGGATAGAGCCCACTCTGAGAGGGTTGACTGATTTGGATGATTCATCCCCTATAGGTAGAATTTATGAGATAGACAGCATATCTAGAATAACTTCACAATCACTATAATGACCTACCATACATATGGTATTATTCCATACCATCCCTGTGAGTTTCGTGTATAACACTTTAAAATCTCGTTGTACCATATTATTAAACACGTCTCCAGCTACCATCCCTGTGAGTTTCGTGTAAAAATACGAAAAACCCTGTAGGCACCGAGCTGACGGCGGGAGTTTTTAAAAGTGAAGCAGTAACCAAGTTCTCAAAATCGACTTTGCAAGTTTAAGTGCGATCACTTAGATACTTGGAAATCGGACTAAACATGTTAAGTAAAACACAATTGTATATAGGTACGAAACCCGTAAGATCAATAGTTAGCGAGATATGAGGGTATAATTATGTTCGCATATTGTTATTTTTTAAATTCAAAGAATATGTCAGCGGAGTGATGATGTACACTCTGGTATTGGCGATATTTACGGTTTCTCTTTTATATAAAAATTAATTAAAAATCGAATAATTGTGCGATCGACTTGAAACCTGTACCATTTGATTAAACACGTCTCCAGCTACCATCCCTGTTATTTTCGTGTATAACACTTTAAAATCTCGTTGTCCAGTAACGGACGGCTGGAGTGTTGCCGATCGTCGGGCAATCACACGGACGTCATGCAAATTTTACTATAATTAATTAATTAAAAATCGAATAATTGTGCGATCGACTTGAAACCTCCGCAGCTTGTTACTAGTACTTTTAGCTACCATACCTGTAAGTTAGGTGAGCCTGACATAAATACCACCGCGCCAGGGATCTCATTGTGAATTTATGTTCTACCGCAGTACTATTCGTGTATAATAATAAATGAATTGCCCTGTAATCCTTATTATAAATTTCGAATATCGTATAAAATCCAACCCTATCAACTATCGACTTGTAATTTACATATATCGTTACCCTAAGCTATCCTCCCTGTGGTTTTGGTGAGCGAGACACCAAATTACGGTGTCTACAGGAATTATAATTTAAGAAATATATAACTGCATTCCTGCGGAAAAAGTACAAAAATATAAAATGTAGTTATCGGTCACTCATCCGATTACGTCGCATTCACATAAAGAGTCACCGGACCCAGCTTGCATGTAACATCCGGGCCCAAATAAAGCCATCCTGTGAAGCCATGAAGAAAATCATGTCCAAATGGACAAAACTCATATTAAACTTGATTAAGAGTGGGAAAACCCTCGGAGACAATGTGGTTCTGTGACAAAACATTGGACAATTTAGTAATTGTAAGTTTCTTAATCAATTCGTATTGTTGTATCACTTTTATTATTTACGGAAAACAGCTGCTGCATTATTTCCAGTAACCACACTGGTCTATCAATAATGCCCATCACTATAACCATAGAAGACCACATATGGACAATTTGTATTTAAGGTTATAAATTATATATAAAAGGTGAAGTTTTAATTTTTGGTATAATAATGTTGCAAAATTATCATACCAAAAACATGAAATATTTCGGCCGACAGGGCAGTAGGCGATGGATGAGTAGACAACCCATACTGGGCCAGTCCGCCCCTAAAAAAAGACATAGGACAAGGCAAATCCAAACGCAAAGAATTGTGTTGCATTCACGCCATAGCGATGTAAGTATAATAATGTATACTACTCATTTTACAAATAATAAAATATTATTAATTTTCAAAAGAAATCAATAATGACCGTCGCAAAAATAATCGCGTCCGTTAGAAGTATGAGGCATACAAAAGTCAATTCTTCAATATTACAATCGGCTTTGTTTGTATCAGGATTTTTCAACATCAAAATTGACAACATATTAAAGAACCATTCTTTGGAGATCCAAAAAATTTTGTTTAATTTAGACACATTTAATAGCTGTTCGAAAACCTCAAGACATCTTTCGATATTTAATAAAGTAAAATCCAATTTCAATATTAATGCTGATGACCAATCAATAATAGATTTCCTTATTGCTGATAATAAACATATAAATAAACAGTCAAAAAAAAAAAAATCAGTTTACAAAAATGAAATAAAAACAATTGTGTCCAGTATAACTTTTAAGAGTCTTATCGGTATTGATAGTTTTAAGTAAGTACTGGTAAAAAAATTAAAGATCGAAAATTGTTATTTAATTTGTAATTAATACTCCTTACAGTTCTGCGAAAAGTACAACAAATTTAACAACAACGTATAATGCAGATTATAATACAAATAATATAATTGTGATGGGACAAGAATTAATTATGTTACATATGACTGTTCTCGGAAGACAATATGACCCATATTGATAATTGTGACATTATATATTACAAAATTATTGAACAACGTTTTAATAAAATGTGTGTCAATTACAAAATATCTCAAAAAATTTATATTTTGATATTTATTTAATAACGCAAGTTTTAACCCTGTCACTTTTTTTTGCTTATTAAAATATATTTATTGTATATGTTTTATATTTTACAGAGAAGACCAAAATAAAGAATTTTTAAACATTGCAATTGATGAAAAAACATTTAGTTATAGTACTAATGATATCTGGCATAATAATAATACCTTTGATGTTATCGACGTTTTAATTTTGGGTATAATAAAGTTGCAAAATGATCATACCAAAAACATGAAATATTCAACGTTAATCATTGCTCTAAAATACAATAGTAGTAATAGTTCTATATGTACTATTATATAGTAGTATTAAATTAATAGCATTGAACTAACCTAACTTTACTTTTTTTTTCAGGCCACACATTTATATAATACTTTTTTATTAATTTCAAATATCCTTCATTTTAGTTTTCAGACTTATAACAATAAACAATCATTCCGAAAAATACTTGATTCTCTTACTAAACAAAAAACAATATTTAAAGAAAAACAATACGACAAAAGTGCATATTCATACTTCATCGATTATGAAAACGAAACAACAATATCTATAATAAAAAAATCTTATCTCTTTGACTACATACAAAAAATTAAACACGACACCATTTTATTTTATTCGAAAAATTTAAATTTAAAAGCAAAACTCTTTAACAATCCAGTCAAATTTCCTTCATCAATACCCACTAATAATATAAACAAAGAAATAATTAATAATAACATTTTGATCATGAAAAATTTTTTAAAACATATAATTGATACAGAATTCCAAATACCAGATCGTTTAAATTTCCCACAAACATTTAAGGAAAACCTATCATCTTACCGTCATCATTTAATCAGCCTAATAACATTCTTATCCGATAACAAATTAAACAAATTAACCAATTATAACTGTAATTCAACTATGAAATGACACCGGTTTCAACATTAAAATTTCATAAAAATAATAAAAAATACATTGCAACAAACCAATTTTATGGAAGGTAACTATTTATTAGCATCTATTATCCAACTATCTATTTCCAATTGTTACTATAACTTTTATGTATTTTGTTATAAGAATAAACTATTATCCAAAAATCAATTTGGTTTTCGTCCTGGTAAAAGCACGACTGGAGCTCTATATACAACGATAACATTTTTGTACAAAGAGCTAGACCAAAATAAAACAAATAATAGCAGTCTTCATAGATTTGGCGAAAGCTTTCGACACAGTTAACCATGCAGAACTTTTAAAAATCCTACCTAGTTTCGGAATAACAAAAGATAGCCTTATGTGGTTCGAAAGTTAGTTAATGAATAGAAAGCAATCGATTAATGGCGTCTTAAGCTATGAGGAAGTTATCAAATACGGAGTGCCCCAGGGTAGTGTTTTAGGTCCTGTTTTGTTCATCTTATAAATAAACAAAATTTGTAATTTAAGTATTGATTGTCTAATTACCACTTATGGTCATGATACCTGCCTTCTATTCTTCAGCAACACTTGGGACAATGTTCATCATAAAACAATCATAGGAGTAAAAAAACATTTTTATTGAATTGAGTAATATAAAACTCACATTGAATATAAATAAAAGTGTATTTGTTGCCTTTTAAATTTATAACTCAACTATTCCGTTCAAAGACATTTATATCCACTCCTGTGATACTAGCGATTTTATCAATATTAATTTAATCGTTATTTGATAAAAAAAAATCAATATTTGATAAATAATCTCTATTTAATAAAAAAAAAATTCGAATAGAATGAAAAATCTTAATATAAGAAATTTATTTGGTAAAAATCCATAGTTAAAAAATGTATATTTTATAAAAAAAGTTAAATAAAAAATATGTTTGATAAAAAAATCTAAATTGATAAAATTCGATAGTAAAAAAAATGTATATTTGATAAAGAAAAAGGAAAAATATCACAATTATTCTTAAGTTTCTAATAACTCAAAATCAGCCAACGTATAGTTGATCGGATTGCTGGACTCAATCGGCCGATATCGAGGGCGCGTGAACTTGATCCAACTTGATCCAGCTATCGATTCGTGTTTAAAACACAGAGAACCATCTGGAGTTGCACGATAGTACAATCCTGTTTCATCAGCGTCATAAATATCATCGAGAGAACATTTTGCATTAATCTGTGATAATTTTGTAAGTTTCCATTCATCGGCACACTGCGAGTTTGCACTAGCTTTTTCGCCATGTGATCTTTTAAATTTTATGTCGTGTCTTACTTTCTATCTAGATAACTAACCATCGGTGGCTTTGAATTCGTCATTACCAAGTTTCCTTGCAAGGTCTTCGGATTTAGCTTTTAATATAGGACCCGACACTTGAACTAGTTAACCGACTATTCAGTGCCTCGTCTATATCTGCATCTTTACCCTCTCGTTTCATTTTCCGAGTTGTCACTTAGCTAAGAGCTTGTTCTCGCAAAAACTGTTCTTGTAGTTGAATTCGCGCGATTGTTGATTTCGATACTTCTAAAATTCCCGACAGACGAGTACTACAGGCTGGTGGCTGTAATTTAATTTTGTCTAGAATTTCTAATTTTTGCACAAGCGATAAATCTTTACGTATACGAGACATCGTTACTGCACGCGTCTAACACGACTAATGCACTAAATAACATTTAATACACATCACATTTGAACAAACGATAAGATAAAATGTAGATATAATTTAATCTAATAATCGATTACGCGAGTTAGTCGCGATTGTCGGACTATTGATCTATTAATATTTACTATTATACTCGATAAAAATGTCCTAATTATCCGGATTCACGGCCCAGATAAGCGGCGTAATTTTACATTACAAGTATACATTTGTTTTCATAATTGTAGAATTGTCCCAATTAAGCGGTTCTCCTTATTAACCGGAGTCTCTATTAAACGGAATCTACTGTATTTACAATTAATTTACGATTGATTACAATTGATTACAATCTATTCGAAGCCGATCGATCAAAGTCGTGGGACTGCATGAACTTGGCCCCCGACTTTGTTTTTTGATTTCTAAGTTTTCTGATAATTTTAAAATTCGGGTATTGAATTTACAATTAATTAAAAATTGTTTTCACAAAGTCGGGGGGCCAATCTTTATGTACATCTTCACGGGCACTTACAGTTTAAAATTTTTTAAAGTTTTTTTTTTCTTGAGTGTCAATAAAATTTAATTTGTTGGGTAAAAAAGCTTGACAATTTGACAATACAAGGGTCTTATTTTATTGTTACAAAGGACATTTGAAAAATATTATAAATTCAGTCATATTTTTTTTTATAAGCATCTACCCTATGTGCAAAAAATAATCTCCGAGACTTCACATTCAAATCTCACTAGGCAGTGAGACGTACAAGTTTACAGTCTATAGATGTCTCAGAGAATCTAATATGACACGCGAAGTTACTGCATGCGATATCGCAAAACAATAGTCGATGTGTCATCACATTGTAACTCCCATAGGCCATCAAGTTGAGATACATGAGACTACCTGTTTTTATCGCATTGAGTTCGCATAGAGTGCACAAAGTTAATATAAAAAAAAATTATTAAAAAGAAAAAAAAAATGTTTTAATTATACTAAATAATTACTCGACAATGGAGTCACAAGTTCAGAACTGAAGTCCTATCCATCCAAATCATACATCATATTTAATGCAGCTGCAATAGAAATCATATAAGTAACAAACTTTTGTTATTTAATAATTTAAATAAATGATTAAATACGTACAAGATAATGAGTTAATTCTTATATCACTAGACTCATCTTCGGCATCTGTATCTAAATTTTTAGTGTTAGTTATAGTCATAGATAATGATGATTCGTCTTTCATTATTTTTAATGGTTCTGGAGTGCTGCTCCATGTTAAATTCATAACAAAAATACATGTATTTAATAAAAACCAGATTTAATTATAACTGATTTGCAATAATTAACACAAGTTGGTATCACCACAGGAAACTCCTTAAATGGTACAAACATTTTCATTAATTTGAGAACATGGTCTTTAAGTAGGTATATTGGAAGATTCCAAAAATCAGTTATGGAATAACTCTATTATTAAAGAATAAAAGGGGTGAGCATGATTGGGTACCCTGTACAAAAGGTTTAATTATCTTACTATCACTATCTTCAAGTACTCCAGGAAAATATTTTTAAATTTTGAGCGATTCGATGAATGTATTGGTTTTACAATGATGTGGTTTTTTTTAAAATTTATTTTTATATATTATAACATCGAATTAAACTGTTGTAGTAAACTCGCATTTTTGCACAAAAACGGAAGTCCAAAGTACAGTTGTCTACATCAATAGCATGACACCTAATCAGGCCACTGATGCTGCCACCTTACTAGATTAGTGCTAAACACAGCACTAACACACACATCATATAACGTCAATCACTCTCTACCTAATTACGATATCAACATATCTTATTATTCTTACTCCTATATACATATATCATGTGCAACATGCTCCATAGCACACAGGAAAATAAAACTTAATATTAAATATTTCTTGGGGTTTCACGAAAAAATACTGCTTATAAAATAATCGTGTGGCTAAAAAAGTTTAGGAACCACTGCTCTATGCCAAGGCCACAGCACGCTCGCAGGCTCTATAACCGTGACTCGGGCAGCAGCAGCACTCTCTCTTTGGCAACGCCTGACTTTTTCGTGTACGGTAGTTTAATATTGTTGAATATTATGTACTTATTCTACTTGTACATACACTTTTTTTTAATGTTGGGTATTTTAATAATAATAATACTTACATTTTTATATTTTATTGTTGTTATTATTTTCACGTGTCGAGGAAAGAGCAAGAGAGATTTACAATTTTGTGTACGTATGCGCAGACATTCGCGTGTATAGAGGTCTAAAGACGGTGTTTGAAAGCTACGTTGTCCTTTGTCACGATTCTACGAGACACACACGGCCACACATATACATATATACATTCCTACAATGTATTTTTAGTCTTCCGCAACTCTAGTCTCATATTGACAATAAGTAAAGGATCTATTTTATATTACACCAATATAAATGCGTTTAAAATGAATGCTTAATTTATATATATTATTAAATAATTTGTCATATTTGTTTGGTCATGGCCGGAAACAGTTTCGCATTGTTACTGATGGGTAGTACGGTTTCTACAGCCATCGAGTTAACGTTCTTGGGTTTCGTAGTTTTCCCATTCAACGATGACAAAAGTTTTTTCCTCAACACTCGCTTTACCTTTACTGGCCTAGTAAACGGAATTGTATTTACAATTAAACAAATTGAACGAACTTGTCCACGCGTTTACTTACTGTTTTTCAGTTGGATTAGTTAGTTTCGTTCTGTCCTCCTGGTGTGACGTTGTATCTCTCGGCAATGTAACAATCATCGGAATTGCTTTTAAAACACGTTTCGCTGGTTTTATCCTCTTCGTTTCACTTTTATTCACGGTGGTGGAATTTGGATTTCTCACCCCTGGAGACTTTTTGTTAGAGTGAGGCTTTTGAATTTTGATTAATGGTTGTTTTGTGGCCAGGTTTTTTTTTGTAGACGGTTTTTGCGCCGGTGATTTCGCGACCGATTGCGAGAACAATTTTTTAACAGCCTTTTTTGGGGCATTCAGTGCTTTCTGTTGTATTTTGGGTTTCGTTTCCGTGACCACATTTATTGCGTGATTAGTTCCAACGTTCACCGACAGTTTTCCAATATCATCCGTTTGTTTTTCTGCGACCTTTCGGTAGATTTTTTTAACTACGTGTCCTTTTCCATTTTGAGTTTTTTTCCTGTCACCTGAAACCAGTTTGACCTTCGATAATTCACTCATTGTTTGTTTTAGTATATGTTTGGTTTTAAAAATCGATTGAATAATTTTTCGTCTAAGACTGAGTATTTCAATTTTGTTTAGTTTATTCAAAATATGTCACCATCGTTAGCAACAATGACCAGCCAGCTACACGTCTCAATAACGGTTTAATTTTCAAACAACGAATATTTTAATTATTTCCAAAAATAATTTCTACTAAAATGTACAGTAGGTACCTATTTATAATAACATATTTTTAATTATAAAATTATATATATAATAATTAAATTCTAAGTAGAAGGTAATCCATTTAACATCCAACGTAAGATACTCAATATTTCAAAATGTGTTAACAATTAACATATCAAAAGTTCATAACATTTTAACATATTTTAACCCCTTATTGTACTAACCATCATTTCTGTAAGGAAAAACACAATACATTTTTGATTTTCTTTACGTGGATAACTTTTCACGAAACGGACACGGATATTTAGTTTTACAGTACTTGTTTCGTAATCTGTACATACTATGACGAAAAATGTAATACGTGTATAATTTGTATTAATAGGATTGCATAGTTATTTATTTAATTAATAGATTATTAGATAAATTAATATACGTCCATGTAATTTATTGTTTTAATAATTATAAATTTATATTGTACATTATTAATAAAAAAAAAAATAATGAAAAATAATAATAATGTAAATAATTTTAAAGAATGCAATTTATTATTTGTTTGGACATGGGGTAGCATTATGGCAACAGCTATTATATTTGATATAAAGCAGTCGCATTTTACTTTCTTGATTTTTAACCAAGTAAGTATGGTAATTGAAATGAAAAAAGTCTGAACTTTGAAAACTTCAAGAATTTATGTGAAACAGGAAAGTAATAAATATGTAAATTAGTATTGATAAGTAGGTGGGTAATTTAGCTAGCTATAATATAAACTATTAATGAGAGGGATTTCATATTACACTCAAGCGGTATAACCACATTAACTCATAAAAACGTCGGCGTGAACAGTCCCAAAATATCTATTTTTTTAATTTTTCTCTATACTATGAACTGGTTTGATAACTGGTTGATAACTCGTTAAAAAAGGGATTATAAATTAGATACTAAATGTGGAATTAATATTTTTATAAAAAATTATTTAATTTTTCACAGATAAAAAAAAAAGAGTTATTTTTTGCTAGATTTTTATTTAGCGAGGTAGATTTCGGAAACTGGACAATAGATTTTAATGTTTGAAGTCGTGTTAAAATCACATTGGCTAGGAGAAGTGCAGTGCAGATTTCCAGAACTTTATCTCCAATCGTTAGTTCACTTCAAAGCTGTAGCTGAAAAATATAAAAAAAAGTTTGTTTTAATTATTTTTTATGTTCTGTAATGAATTATCTATAAAAGATTAAGTTCTAAAAATCTTCACTGCACTTCTCCTAACCAATGTGAATCTAATAAGACACCAAACAATGAAATCCGCTCTCTGGTCTCGGAGATCTATCTCACTAAATGAAAATGAAAATTATTTTTTGTGGGGCTCTTCACACCGACATTTTTCAGGATTCAAATTGTTATACCGCTTGGGTGTGATATCAGTTCATAAATTTCTAAAAATTATAAAGCAAGCAAGTTTACATGCCGATCCCTGATACGGCAAGCGTTTTTTTTGTTTCACATTTGCCCCTACAACTATGAAACTTTACCCACCTGTTATTAAAGCCACTATTTCCCTTAGGGCTTAGACTTAACTCTTTGGCTTTATTGACCTCTGATATGTTAATTAAATTATATGTAACCTGTTGAAGAGTTAAAGAATTAAACCATTCCTTAAGGGGATTCGATACCGTGATTTTCTGTTTTTGTCTAACACACGCGCGACATAGTATTTTAGACGTGTTTTTTGCCAAACATTCCAATTGATCTATTGAAGCGATAAGAATTCTGAAAACAGATTTGAATTCGTCGTCAAGTCTACTTGTAATCGACTTTCTCACAATTTTGATATTATTCCCTCAAATTCCAAAAAACGTCATATTAAAAAAAGAGTATTTAAACATTTTTGTATTTCAATTTTAGGAGAAGCTAATATCAAAAAATAAAAATTATGGAAAAGTCGATTTCAAGTAGACTTGACGACGAATTCAAATCTGTTTTCAGAATTCTTATCGCTTCAATAGATCAATTGGAATGTTTGGCAAAAAACACGTCTAAAATACTATGTCGGGCGTGTGTTAGACAAAAACAGAAAATCACGGTATCGAATTCCCTTAATTATTTCGTTTTTGGTTCCAAGATGATTAAGCTAATTTTATTTTCTGTCACTACAGTGTGTTCAACGATAAAGGTAACACGGAATATTTTGAACGCATGACCTTGTATGCAATTCGGGTTTTTTGTAATGCGTAAAGGACATATAATTACATTTATTTTTGATAAATCTTGATTTTTTTTTAAAAATTTTGCGCATGTACAACCAAATAATTTTTTTTTAAATGGCACCCCCCATTTTTGAGTTCAGATTTGAATTATGTGAATTTTTTCAAGCAACTTTCACCTTTAAAGTTTTGCTCTATCTTAAAAATTGACCGATTGAGAATGAGTCGATTTATAACATTTGCATTTATCGTATTTTTCAATAGTCTACTTAGAGTTTTAAAATTTATAAGTGATTTCGTATAAATTTTTCTTAAAAATTCAGTGTACTGTCATAAGTACAAGTAATTTACATTACTTCTACAGAAATTTTAACTCAAATTTCTTGTAAATGGTATAATTTTGGTTAATTAATTAAACAAACTAACACATATCCTATTATTTTAATTCAGTTTTAAAACAAATTATCGCCTTATCGCTATTGCGTTTTTGCTATCGCTCACCCGAACGTCCCGAACAATCATAGTATTAATAACAAATAATATTGGTTTCATATTTCTACAAAATAAATCTTTTCTCGTTCTATCTTTTATCGACTTTTATTGTATGCCTTAGATTATTTTATATTAATGTCGTAGGTAATCTAACAAACGATAATTTTGGTTAGGTACTATTTCTAAATTTGCTCAATGCTCACACTTATGATACAATTGTTGTTAATTGTGGTTTGTCATTCGTTTGGGTCACATTAATTTTTCGTTTAATATGGTGAGCTTCAGTGAGAAAACAGATATGCTCTTAATTTATGGCGAGTGCCTAAAAATTTCGCGTAATGCAGCACGATTGTATGCAGAACGGTACCCGGATCGATATCACCCACCTCACAACTTTTTTGTGCGAATTGAAATGAGTTTGAGAGAACACGGACAATTCACGAGTAGAGATGGTAATGGCCGCCGTAATCAAAGACCACATGAAGCCAATGATGATGAAGAAATTCAGGTATTAGCATACATTAATATTAATCCGCGTTCTTCCGTGCGACATTTGGCAAGAGAACTTAATGTATCCGTGGGAAAAGTGCACTCGATTTTGAAAAAAATAAGTATCATCCATATCGGCCAAACTTAGTTCAAAATTTAGTACTTGGGGATTCAGAGAGAAGGCTTACGTTTATTGCGTGGTTATTGGTACAAGTTCAAGAGGAACCACAGTTTTTGGATTACATTTGTTGGACTGACGAATCCAAATTTACTAATAACGGTATTATTAACAAACAAAATAATCGATATTGGTCTGATAGTAATCCATTTTGGACAAACGATACCAATTTTCAACACGTATGGGGAACAAACGTTTGGTGTGGACTTGTAGGTAGCAAATTACTCGGTCCTTATTTTTATGATGGCACATTGACTGGTACGAGATACCTCGACTTCTTATCAAATCAACTCACCATTTTTATGGAAGATGTTCCACTAAACATTCGCGTACATCTATTTTTTCAACAAGACGGAGTACCTGCGCATAACGCATTAATTGTTCGCGAATATTTAGAGAGAACTTTTAATCATAGATGGATGGGCACTCGTGGACCAGTACAATGGCCGCCAAGATCACCAGATTTGACACCTTTGGATTTTTTTTTATGGGGACATCTGAAGACGGTTGTCTATTCTAACCCACCAAATGATCTTCAAGATTTGAAAAATAAAATAATTATTGCGTGTGCACAGTTAACCGAGGAACAAATATTTTCTGCGACACACAGAGAAGTATTGCGACGGTGTGAAGCATGCATTACAAATAACGGTAACAACTTCGAGCAATTTATACGATGAATTGTAAAATTTAATCAAAACTCACCTGTACATAATTTAATTGTTCAATAAAATCAAAATTTGTTTTAAAACTGAATTAAAATAATAGGATATGTGTTAGTTTGTTTAATTAATTAACCAAAATTATACCATTTACAAGAAATTTGAGTTAAAATTTCTGTAGAAGTAATGTAAATTACTTGTACTTATGACAGTACACTGAATTTTTAAGAAAAATTTATACGAAATCACTTATAAATTTTAAAACTCTAAGTAGACTATTGAAAAATACGATAAATGCAAATGTTATAAATCGACTCATTCTCAATCGGTCAATTTTTAAGATAGAGCAAAACTTTAAAGGTGAAAGTTGCTTGAAAAAATTCACATAATTCAAATCTGAACTCAAAAATGGGGGGTGTCATTTAAAAAAAAATCAAGATTTATCAAAAATAAATGTAATTATATGTCCTTTACGCATTACAAAAAACCCGAATTGCATACAAGGTCATGCGTTCAAAATATTCCGTGTTACCTTTATCGTTGAACACACTGTATAGCAATTTTATTCGAAGAGTCTTTTACACCTTAGGAACTGGAACTACAACACAATCATTAACTTTAAATTGAATAACCTTAAGGTTACTTTTCTGTAAACAATGAAACTCATATTATTGTATAATAATTCTATGTGAAATATTTAATATGTTTTTAGCTTTAACATTGTTTTTGCTTCTTTTTGTAAGCCTTTTAATCCTTGTTATCTCAATTCAATGATGTTTTCATTATTTTTGCATAAAATACAATTAATATAACTAGCAGAGTTGATCTCAAGTAAACCTGGATATTCATATCATTCTATATTCTACTTCGACTTAGCATAATATTACATGAATATTCGTTTTGACAACTATAGCCTTTGTTTCGCGTACAAGCACGAACAATGAATTTCAATAGGCGTACAAAACTATAGTGCGACCAACGAAACTAGGCGGGTGACCGTCGCGCGCCAGGTGGCTGTTTTCATGCAAACCAGGGGCTCTAAAAGTATTGCTCATTAAATGCATAACAGCTGCATAGCTTGTGCAGTTGTGTTTCAGCTGTTTTATGAAAAATGTTGTGTTACCTTACAACACAAATATTTTATTATCGTATAAGGCACATCCATAGACATAATAATATGTCGTACTACAAACTGGTGAGAGTGAGGGTAACCGTTTAGCGCGGCGTTTTTCTATTCAAACTGGCCATCTGTGCTGGCGACCGCATTCCATTGACCTTATTGTACTTATTGTTATTTTATTGAAAGCAAATTGTGTACAGAAACAGTTTTTTTTCATAATGTGTTAGTCTGCGATCCTCTGCCCTTTGTGCATGTGTTGTTTGGTATTGTTTGAATTTAATGTGATTTTTTCATACGGCTGTTTTAATATTGTACAATATTTTAATTTTTTTGTGTGTTTTTTTACTAATCGTTTGTATAAATTATTTTTTCGAAATGTCAATTCGACCCGATATACATTCCCAAACGAAAAACACAATATACAACGTGTACATATTTTTTAAAAACTTAGCTAAGTGCAAAGACAAGCATGAATTGGCCGATTATTTTCGACAATCACAGGAGAGGACGGCCGATGCTTGTGCTGTAAGTCTGAGAACTGTACAACGGATATGTAATGAAAGCAAAACAACAGGAAATCAAGATGAATCATTATGTGTCGTAAGTCCTAATGACCTTAAATTTCAATCACCACGAAAAAGGTATAGCCGTGAGAAAACTGTCACTGAATTAGATGATTTTGACAATGAAGTGGTCAGAAGAGTTGTCCATAGCTTTTACGACAAGAGTGAGTTTCCAACAAGTGCTAAAATACCATTGGAACTGCGTGAAAAATTAAATTACCGTTGATCAAAATGACAAATGACAAATGTGTACATATACACGTAAATATAAATAAAAAATATTTTTTCTGTATCTTAATTTAAATATCATACAATTGTGGGGGCACCTGGGCTGCAGCCCACTCAGCCCTCCCCTAAATCTGGCCCTGCCTATACAGTATATAATATAATTCATATAAATAATAATAATATAAAATAATTTAACTTAACTTAACTCAGTTAAAAAATATTGTTAACTTGCTCAGCCTTGGTATTAACCATTTATGTGCATTTATTTACTAACCCTTTAGTTTTTCGGTGGCGATTGCGATTTAATTTTTTTCCACATACCCGGTGCAGTCCACATACTCATCTAATAAAGGACGGAATAGGTTATAGGTGTGTGCCATAGGAGTGGAGACAGTTATTAAATATATTATAGTGCGGCCAGCGAAACTAGGCGGGTGACCGTCGCGCGCCTGGTGGTAAATTTCCGTCAGTGTTTCCAAGACTACATTCCCGCGTAAAATAATTTTAAAAGCTTCGGAATTGTAATAAAAACTAAACATACGATATTTCTGTACGTAAAACTTATTATTTATTTATTATCACATTCTCTAACAAGTAAATAATATAATAGTAAAACATAATATTAATATTTAAATTTTTTACGCAATTATATAATATGTATGTACATTTAAAAACTAATAAAATACACATAAAATCCGTAAAAAAAAACATAGACAGCAAAACAGTGAAGAATATTATTCGATTTGAGACAATTAAGTAAGTAAAAATATAAAAAAAAAAAAAATAATTCAATTGGGTACATTTAAAATCAAATTATCTACAGGAACTTAAAATGTAACATCTACGATAAAGTTGACAGTTTCATCCCAAATATTGACCTGAAAATTCAATATAAAAATTGCATTGAAACTGAAAATATAGATAAATTAATATGTACAATTATTTGGTCAATTAATATTGAAGATTTTGTAGAAGACCATGCTAGTTTAATTCATAAAAAAATATCTACTTTCTTAAGTGGGTATGTTTTTTATGAATGGTAAGTCTCCATGTCTTTCTGAAACAATAATTAATTTGATTAAAATATAATATAAACATCATATTTATGTAAAGCAAATTAGACTTGGCATATGACACCGAAATATTCAACATCATGCAGCAGTTAGTCCAAGACTTTATTAATTGCTGCAAAATTAATAACATTCATAAATTCATGGTGCGCATGCAAAACAATTCAAATAATGTGTGCACTGAAAAGGGAGAATATATATTTGAAAAAACAATTAAATATGAACTACAGAAATTATTATTCAAGCTGGACAATTTTGAAAAACATTGTATGAATCTTAACTACACTACTTATGAGTGAGTGTTAATATTATTGCTTGTTTTGAATAATTGATTAATAAATTTCACTTACAAACCTCATTTATGAACCATGGATATGATGTATATATTATTATGAAGTTGTATGGAACTTTTTTCTTTTTATTAGGAACACTGTTTATTGATGGTTAGACGTTTATTTAAGTTGTTAGATATGATTACATTTTGATTTCATATTATAATTGCTATATTAACAAAACATCAATTTATAACGGCACTGATATGTGAACAAGTAAATTAAAAACAAATATTAATACCTGATATGTTTCCAGACCAAACAATTATACATACACTATAAAATAGTAATGCAATACATGGCATTGCCTACAACAGACACATACATCCCTTTTACAATTTTTAAAACTTAAGTTAAATCCCTACAAAGTAAAAAAATCATTCAGTCAATCCAACAATCATCAAAATGTGCTTTTAAACACCTAATAAATATGACAAACCCATTAATAATAATTTTAAGTTTAAACTGCCCTCTATATACAAAAATAATTTATATGGACATTATCAAGCTAAATAATTTAAAGAGAAATTTAAACATTAAAAATAAATTAGACTTAAAACTAATGAAAAAAAAAATGGCCTTTGTAAATAATATATTAAATGAACTAATAATACAAAATGTCGATATAAAATCAATAGAACTAACTAAACTTTTCAACAATAAAAAAAAATCATATGAAAAACACTTAAATAATCTTATAGCTAATATTAAATTTAAACCATTTCCTAAAATTATAAAAAAACAAAGAACCATTTAATTTCAATTTGTCTAACTTTGGTACTTCCCAATCGACAACGGACATTGACCGCAAAATATGTATTGAGGACACTCCAAGCCGCCTGATGACACCATGCCAGACATTTTATAAAAGATCCATAAGAACTGATGTAATGGGTATGCTGACAAATTTGAAATGGAACCATGCCAAACATTCTCCAGAAGATCATTTCGCTGGTTGATTTGTAACTAAAAAAAACAAAATAAAAATAAATTATCAATACCCGAAAACCATTAGAGCCTTTCTTTCATTTTATTCGATGCATACTTTGTTACACATTTAAAAATTTAATTTAATTAAGAAAATATAAATGAGTTAAATAAGACATTATGTTGACTTCGGCAGTTCCGCGTGGATAATTATGTTATCAGATTAATTTGATAATAAGAAATACCGTGATAATAACTGATAGGTATATTGATAATCACTGTTAAGGTTATGTCTTTAACCGTGTTGATAATGTATATTAAAATATTTTTGTGATAACAGTGTTATTGTTCTTATTAAATATTAAATTTTAATTTATAATGAATAATTATTGTAATGTTTGCATTAAAAAATTTAATAACCGATCGAAATTTCTGTGCCATTTGGCAAGCAATCATCGCGGACCATTTCCTCTTGTAAATGTCATCAAAAATGTTGACGTACACCCCTATAAAAGTAATTTGAAAACACTGCAGGTACTAACCTATAAATTATACCTATATATTTTCTATTACGTTCTAGAGCCATCGGTACCATACCAATCATTGTAAACGGCTGCAATTCAGAATCTACTCTTACTGATGAATGTTCAAACAAAGACCACCGCTACCAGTGCAGTATATGCCAAAAAAAATTCTCATTTAATTCACTCTATGTGCGGCACATCTCCACTCATATGCCAGGAAAGTATTTATGCAATTATTGCCCAAAAGTTTTTAAAAGAAATGATACCTTAGTAAGACACACAAAATATATTCATTTAGGCAATCAAACAGTGTCAAATTGCAAAATGTGTTCAAAGAGGTTCAAATACAAAAGTTCATTGAAGGAGCATATGATAAACTGTCACTTTGTGAAGAAACAAAAACACATATGTAAGGTCTGTGAACAAATTTTGTCTTCGAAAAAAACTTTAGGTACCACATGAACGCACATCATAATAAACAAGAATTTAGGTGTGGTGTGTGTGGGTTGACCTTTACTGCACCTTACAAGAAGAGTCTGACACGGTACGCAGCGGCCACCAGTACAAAGTACAGGTACCGCAGCGACCGGTCTACACCTTCGTCAACCACCACTACGGTCTACAGCGCGACAACGCCAACTCTCCCACCGCGCCTCAAAGGCACAAGGCAGGACGGGAAGGCGGGTCGCGCGAAACGAGTACCGGCCGCCGCCGCTACGACGATTTTATCTTACACCGACCGTCTAACGGACCACCACACCGTACTACCGTACCGTTTATTTTAAGAAATCCTCTATTTTGTATTCCTTTTCACGGCAAGCCGCCAGACCGTTCGAAATACTGTACGGGTTTTGTTTCGTTTGTGCAATAAACGTCCTCCGTGACATTATCTCGCCACCCAGACCCGTCGTTTGCTTAATTTTATTACACTCAAGTGCCAGCTACACTCACGCTGTCACAAAACCTAACGACCGGCTTACCGAGGACCAAGTTACCACATCGCCGTAGCCGCGTCAAGTCGCCACTGCAAAACATATGTTATAATGGTAATAACTTAAACAAAATACAATACAATAAATGATTTAAAAGATTTTTATTTTCAGAACCATTAATGCATATTCCACAACTTTTTCACTGGCACCCATTCTCGAATCATAATAATTCAAATGGAACAGCAGTTACCGCCTGCGTCAACGTATGGATCATTGTTGCAGATGGAAGTGCCCACACAGCACAGTACATCCAGTGGATATACATTGGTTATGTCAAATAACCATATAATGTCTTATCCAAAAATTACTTCAGATGGATATCCATTAGATATTTTAAAAAACCATAAAATATTTTATCTAATAACATCCAATTACGGGTTTCTGCTGGATATTTCAAATTGCCATACAATATCTTATCCAGAAATGATTCTTCATGGATATCAATATTATTATATATATATATATATATATATTAATTATGATATTGACGGTATGTGCATATATATATAGGCGTAACTAACCCTTTACGTAGTGGGTGGGGGGGGGGGGCTAAAGTCCTAAAAATTTTTATAGCAAATGAGGTACCTATGGAAACATAATTGCCCCAACACAATATATATACAGGCTTTAACTGGTATTTTCTATTATTCCCCCCCCCCTAGTTACGCCTATGACGGTGTGCATTATTATACATGATTAAACGCAGTACGCGCGTTGTTATATAATATCTATTATATAATATATTAAAGTTGAGCACTTGTCTTATGCAGTTGTGCGTACACAATAGATTTTCAAGAAGGAGAATTAGAATATTTGATAAACGTTAACCGCCGCGGCTACCGATGCGTCCGATACGCGTATCACTCGTATTATCATACGTCCGAACACGATAGAATTTGAATTCGAACTGATAAGTGATAATATACGATGATAGCAGAATATTATACATTACTACATTAGACATTGTTATTAGTATTAAACATTAGTTTAATATCTATGGTGTTTAGACGTTTCAATATATGTTTATTGTTCTGTGGAAGTATTTAATCGTGTTGTCAACGTTGTATTCGTTGTCATAGTTCGATATTATTTTGTATACATAACCTGAAAACCGAAACTTGTAGTATGTAAAAGCATGACAAAAAAGTGTATCGTCATCGTCGCGACTTCGTATAATTTATTATATTACCCATTTCGTTTCCGTTCCGCCGCTGAGTCACGTGTAGTACCTAAATAATAATTGTGCTTACAATTCCTGCAGTACCTAGTATTATAATATAATATTACATATTAATACGTAAGTACCCATATTATTTACCTATACCTATATTTTCAGTGAACCTTAAATAACATGTCTAGCAAACGAAAAACTAAAAGCCTTAGTGCTTTAACGCCTAGGTCTTTTAGGCGTAGAGTAGCAAAAGATATTATTGAAGACAACTTAATATCGTTAAATTCTTCTGTTGTAGTAGTAACAAATAATGATGTCCCCTATGATGTAGCTGTCAGTGATTTAAATGTTAACAATAAAATCCTAGAATCTGAATCTGCTGAATTGAATACATCAACATTGACTTTAAATAGTTCAAGTTTGAATGAGCACAGTGATGATTCTACACAATTTGAACTGAATAACAGTGATGATAATTGTTCGCATGATTTTTATACCAGTTCTAGTGATGAGGAAAGTTATATTAAAGATTCTCCTCCACAGATTAAAGATGAAATTGCTTATTGGGCATTAGAATACAAAGTAAAACATAATGCTTTAGACGCATTACTTATTATTCTAAAAAAATATGTTGATCAAACTTTGCCAAAATGTGCTAGGACATTGCTTAAAACCCCAAGGAATACCAAAGTAAGAATTGTTAATCCTGGAAGTTATTGCCATTTTGGAATTGCTTCTGGGTTGATAGAAGTATTACCATTAGAAATTAATCAATTGGAAGATTTAAAAAATAAAACAATTCGCTTAAAAGTTTCTACTGATGGTTTGCCATTATCAGGCAGTAGTAATAGTCAGTTATGGCCAATTATGGGATGTATTGCAGATAGCTCAAGAGTGTTCATAATTGGGGTTTATCATGGTCATTCTAAACCAAATGATTCTAATGATTTTCTACATGATTTTGTTGTAGAAATTACTCAATTAATAGATAATGGTTTTACGTTTAATGATACATTGTATAAGGTTATATTACACTGCATTATTTGTGATGCGCCAGCCAAAAGCTTTATAACAAAAACCAAAGGCCATACTGGGTACAACAGCTGCACTAAATGTTGCCAAAATGGGGAATATTTAATTGGTCGTATATGCTTTCCGAATGTTAAAAATTATACATTAAGGACCGATGATAGATTTATAAACCAAGAATATCTTGATTATCATAATGGAATACCACTTATAAATAAAATTCCCAATTTTAAACCTATTTCTCGTATACCTCTTGAGTATATGCATTTGGTATGCATAGGAGTAATGAAGAAAGTCATGGGTTTGTGGTTAAGTGGGAAACCGGCTTCAAATGTGGTTCGTCTTTCGTCTAATAAAATTACATTGCTAACAAAAAATTTGTTGGGTATAAAAAGTTTCATCACAAAAGATTTTGCTAGACGTCCTCAAGGAGTTGAATTTTTAAAGAGATGGAAAGCAACCGAGTTACGCCAGCTACTATTATATACTGCACCTGTTGTGTTGTACAATGTCTTGCATCCCCAAGTTTACTCTCATATATTAACCCTTCATGTTGCATTAAGAATTATTAGTAGTAAAAATTTACTTGATGTTTATGCAGATTATGCCCATGAACTTCTAGAACATTTTGTAGACACTTTCAAAGTTTTATATGGGAAACAATACATTTCCCATAATATCCATGGTTTATTACATATGGTAAATGACGTTAAATTACTGGGGCCTGTTGATAGTTACAGTGCTTTTCAGTTTGAAAACTGCCTTAGAATCTTAAAAATGCAGCTAAGAAAATCAGAACGGCCTATACAGCAAATTCATAGAAGATATAGTGAGAAATCTATTATGAAACTATCTACACTCAAAGAACAAGATCTATTTTCTGAAAATCATGTCGATGGACCAATAAGTAGCACATCTGACATAAATAGGCAGTTTAAAAATGCAAAAATTAATAATTGCATTATTTCCGTAAAAAGTCCTGATAATGTTTGTATAATTAATAACACTATTGTAGAAGTACATAATTATGTATTTGATAATATCTCAACCCATGGTGATTTTAGGAAAAGCTTATTTAAATAAAGTGAATTTATATGAAGTGCCTTGTCAATCCTCTTTATTAAACTGTTATATTGTAACATGTCTAGCTCAAAATATTTCAGTTTGGCCTGTATCTGATGTGCAATATAAGTGTATGACTTTACCATGGAATTATAATGGTAATAATGGTTTTGCAGTATTTCCCATTTTACACAGTGATTGTACACAATAAAATAATTATTGAAAGAAAAAATTTGTATATATAACATAATATCATTACAATAGGTATTAACCTAATAAAATTGTAAATAGTTGCACATATAAATACAAAATAAAATTACAAAGGTATAATATTGAACATATCATGTAGTTATTGAATTTTATTTATTTTTGTTGTATACAAAATGTTTAGATTGCCTTACTTTTAATAATGGACAACAAAATTCCTCATTGGAGTGTTGTTGAGTATGATGATGAGACCATTCAAATTGTTCCTGAATGTTGGGTAACCATTGATGATGATGATAATATGGCTTGTTACTGGCCACCGTATAATTTTTTTTCAAGCAATAGGCATTACATCTCGGCAGTCAAAAAAAATATGTTCCCTAAACCAGAATGGCTTAAATATGGGGCAACAATTTTAGGAACTTATGGTATATTAATTAGAACTATATATATACTTTGTTTTAATGTATGAATTGTTTAATACAATTTAATAAAATCAAAATTAGATGACTTTGACAAAGGCATGAAAAAACTGAAGAAAGCAGAAGACCGTGATGTACCACTAACAACAGATGTCGAAAATGATAAAGTAAACAGAAAACTACGCCACAAAAGAGCTTATACTTCATCTGATGACTCAACTGATGAAAAATATACATCAATCATAAAAAAAATTAAACCTATACCTAAACCAATAGATCAACAAATGTCAACATCATCTTCAACGTTCAAATTGGATAAATCTCAAATTTTAGGTAAATTTTTATAAAAGTAGTAAAAATATGCCATTTTTACAGTAAGAATCTAATCTTATTGTAATTTTAACAAACATATTATTATATATTATTATAACCATGACTACTATTTCACAGTAGATGAAGATGAGACTCAGACACCAAAATGTACTGATTCTTCTGTCAATTCAAATCATTCTAACAATAGTTCTGTTAAGAAAAAATTAAAAGTAAAATCAAAACTATTTACTGATCAATCAGCTGGCGAAATTATAAAACCAGAGTCAAGTAATAATTGTATACAGAAAAGATTTGAGTATAATAGAGAATATTAATTAAATCTTTATATTTAATTAAAGCAAATAACAAAATGTATCTTTCATCATATAATTTAATAATTTAATCTTTATCATATTATTTTATAATTTGTAACAGAATTTCAAGAAAAAGTTTTGAAGAACTTAGCTTTTATCAAACTAACCCTAAAACGTCTGGATGAAAAAATTAGCAGTGTCTCTTCATCACAGCCAGATGATATTGATGATGAAGGAATTGAAGACATTTTCAATGATTTTCCACTTTCCGAAGAAATAAATTTAATACATTTAGAAGAAAAGCTGAAAAAAGACATGATTTACAAAAAAAAATTGGTAAATATGTTGATTACTATAATAAATGTGTGTGTAGGTATATAATATATTGGTAATATATAAAATCTTTAGTAATTGTTATAATTACTACTACCATCAGAATTAAAATATAAATAACCTATTTAAATTTGTAAGTATAAAAATTTAATTTGTAGATAGTATCTACAAAGTTCTAATTTTAATAATTTATGATATTATTACAATTTTAAGTGAAAAAAAGTATTTAAATACACGAGACTTACAAATGTATTTTAAATACTTATTGAATTAATACATTTGTTTGTGTTTAAATAAAATTTTATAAGTATTTTTTACAAGACTGGTATTTTGTTCTAGTTCAATGCTGTTTGTAAAATAGGAGGTATTAAAACGGACGATGTAACAAAATTAATTTTAAGAAAACTCTTTACCGACAAATTTGCAGCATCATATAATTGGACTGGAGCAAAAGGGAAAAAACCATTGTCCAGTTTACTCTTGTCCAAGATAATTATTGGTAAGATGTAGTTCTATTGATGCTTAATTGTTTTTTTGGTTCATATTGTTTAATACTATCATTCAATTATTTTTATACAGATGCTGTATTTAAAAACGCTAAAGATTCTAAAGAGGCTGATATTATTGGATGTATTAAAAACTGGATGAGACATGCTGAAGCTAGATACAAAAACAAGTATAAACATCAGATATGATGAATATTTTCAGAATAACTTCATAAATATTTTATAATTATTTCAGATTACTCAAACAGAAAGATGATGCAGCAAATGATGATGCAGCAAACGATAAAAATTAAGTTTTAAGTAATTTTAGACAATCTTTTAGTAAACAAGGCTAAATTTGTTTTGTTTGTGTAATACCTAAAAATAACTCAAGATAATAATTAAATATAAGCCACTAAAAAATTTAAATAATGAATTTTGAGTATAGTGTAATATGTATTTGTATGTATTACTTTTTTAATTTCATATGTATTTATTGATAGTTTCAAACTGATGATGTTAATTTCAAAGACTGAAATATATATATATTGTGTTTATATGTTATAATTATATGATAAGGATCAATTCAAAGACTTCATTTTATAGTTATTGTTTTTATAGAACACTAATAGCAAATGTACAAAAAAATATATATAATATATACCTATGAGGGAATATGATATATAAAAATAATTAATAAATATTATTTTAAAATTTGTTGTTATTTATAAAAATTGAATACAACATAAGCTATATTTTTTTCTTGTTTATAATACCTAAAAATAAATATCTCGAGATAATATATTATATTTATTTGTATGTATAACTTTTTTAATTGTATAATATGTATATTGATAGTTTCAAACTGATGTTCATTTCAAAGACTGAAATATAGTGATTTTTTATTTTATAAGAATCTAATAATATGTTAAACTTGTTGTTATTCATTAAAACAGTAATTTAATAAACATAATCTACATTAATGTAGAATTTAATGTAATTGCATTCTTATAATACTTAAAAAAAAATAACTCAAATTATCATCCATTGGATATATGTATAAGTAAAAAAATAATAACTTATGGTTATCTATTAGATAACATAAGACATTTCATGGTTAATTTAAACAAATAACTAATGGATATTGAAATCGCATATCCAAAAATGCCAAAAAAACGGACATTTGGATATCTGATAGATATCCATACAAAAGTCATAAATATTTAATGGATATTATGGATATCTGAAAATTACATCCACTGTATAACCACTAGATATATTTGTGCTGTGTGGGTGGTTGAGACTTCATATATTGAGTACAACATAAGCGCGTTTTTTTTATAAAGGTGGTTCGCCTATAGCCCTAGTCCACCGTTATTGTAATCTTCATACTGGATGCTAAAATAAAAATATAAATAGTTAATAGTTATTATGTTTGAATTATTAAGTTTTATAGTAAACTAGTAAAGCCTTAACTGACAATTATTTTTTAATTATGAAACTAAGTTATTCATAAACAATATTATAATCTTAACTTCAATAATAATAACAATAAGTGCTAAGTTAAATAACACTGTAAGTGAAGTTGTGTTCTAGATTAAAATGTTAAGTATGATTGGTGGATCTAGTTTCAAAGAGAGGGTGGGATGCATTTTAAGTAAACTAATAATAGGCGAATTTGCTAAACTATTTAATTACATCGGGCACCAAAGAAATAAAAAATCATTTAGAAGTATTATTACTAATTAGTAGGTAAGAATGATATTATTTAGATATCATACAATATTATTTGTTAAGAGTGTCGATGCCGGTCATTTATTAAGGAGTACAATTTAGGCAATTCAATCCACATGTTGTATCGGCCTCGCACGGACCGTGCATGTGTGTGAGTATGTAAATCGATATTAATGTGGGTGAGCTATATTATACACGCAGAGATAAAGATATTTACGCACACGCATGCACGGTCACACAACAACAACCAGTGGCATCACCACATTTGAAGCTAGGATAGGTGCACTCGATATAAAATTCGAAGCTACCATCCTAGACAATTTGTATTGCGACGCGTTACTAGGACACGACTTCCTTGTTAACAATGAAGTCTATTGGGATTACGCCGCATGCACAATTCACATGGGAAAACAAATTCGAACGTCGACATGTTGGAAAGGGAAGTCGCAAACACCCGCCACTAACCCTGACCTAACACAATTAGAATTTGGCAACGACCCCGAAACGTGCGCAAACCTCACCGCGGTATTAAACAAATACGCGGAAGTTTTCACCGACAAAGTAGGGCTTGCCGACCCTGAAACCATGTTGCTCTTCAGAAAGAGCTCCCCCCGTTTCCTCCTCAAGTCTGTCCACCACCAGCCGCTCCAGCACCTTTGACGGCGCCGAAAACAGGCTAACTGGTCTATATGACTTAGGAAGACTCGGGTCCCTGTCCTCTCCCTTCTTGATGACGACGACCTCAGCTGTCTTCCAGCAATCTGGAAAGACCGACCTCCTGAGGCACTCTCTCAGGACGTTGGTTGGTGTGTGTACCTATAACACCCCAACCTTCCTGAGCACCCCGGCGGTGATACCGTCCAGTCCCGGAGCCTTGTTAGGGGCCATCCTCCAGACGGCCCTTCTAACCTCGGCCTCCGTGACCTCCGGCCTCTCATTACCCACTCTCTCTCGCTCAAAGACGGGAGCAACTCCATCCCGAGGGATGAGGCTCCTAACAGACATTCAGCCGTCTCCAAGGCCGTCACCGTGAATGTTCCGTCACCTCGAGCACGGAGTTAGGAGTCCTACTCCTTCGAAGATCCGTTCCTAGCCCAACGATAGACCGGGCCCCAGATGTCTGAGTTGATGGAGGTAGCGAACTTCCTCCACGACTCCATCTTGGCCTTCCTAATCTTTTTCAGGTGCTCGTTCCTGAGCACTCCTGGGGATTGGACAGTTACAAAATCGGCACCGACACACGTCCACAAAAATAAAGAAGAAAGGGTAGCGCGGGAAAAACGTATATTAGGCAAAAAGATAGCGGTTAAACCTAGCGCGAACAACGGCACACCAACGAAGTTCGGCAAGGGCGACGTAGTTTACTACAAAGCGCATCACCTATCAAAGGAACACAAAGATTTTCACGCCGGGTTCGCACCAAAATGGTGGGGACCGGTGACGCTGGCAAAACAGGTCGGGAAAGGAGTTTTCCTCACCGACCAACAACCACCACGGAAAATCCATGTGTCATGCCTAAAATGCGCAGCAAAAAAATAAAAAAATAAATATATATATATATGCACACTCTTTCTAGCACCAATGACAAGACAAGGGGACGACAGATGGGAGCCAGTAGCAGCCCTGATCACCAGGCTCGGATTGGTGAACACGGACATGCCGACAACAGCCGCGCAGGTGCGACGGATGCCACTCCGCCAGCTGTTACAGGACCCGGTTCAGGCGGCGATTTATAACCGCGGATGGGACGACCGGACAACCGACGTAGAGCGGCGGTTGCGGCTTCAACAGCCAGCAACTCCAACCGGCAGCCGGACCAGGCAACACCGTCCACAGCCAACCGGACCACCCACAAACCGGGTCACCACAGGGGCAGCAACGTCTGCCGCCACCGTGCCACCCACGGATCCAGCACTGGTACCTAGGGTGGTAGGGGGGGCCCAAGTACCCGTAGCAAAGGTAAGGACGGCGGCGCAGCAGGCTAGGAACAAGAAAAAGTTCCAAAAATTGAAAGAAAAGAGGTTGGAACGGGAACGCCAGGCAACGCAAGCACATAGGCTTGCCAAGCGCCCCCAACCAACCTCGGCCCTGGAAACTGCCAGCAGCCCGCCGACCGACCCAATACCTCCGGCAACTATGGAAGTTGACCCCCCTACGGCCAAGGACGAAACGTCCGAGGAAAGGGCGGAGTCAACCAACCAAGCCCAGCCACAACCAGCGACGGACGTGGAGCAACACTCCAACGACGACGCGTGGTTGGAAGAGCAAGGCAAGTGGCTGGAGGGGCTACAGGACATGGAGGCGGTGTACACAGCACCCTTCTTCACACCAGCCACATCACCAACCAGGGAGTAAAGTGTCCCAGGTAGGGCAAGCCAGGGGTAGCGCAAGCCACACCACACACATGTCGCTGGCATCGGTACGAAAGTACCCCGTGCGGCGGTTTGGCGGGGAGTATGATACGGTACGCAACGACGCTCAGTACAAAGTACAGACGGCGAAGCTACCTATCTGCACCATACCAACCACCACCACGGGCTACGACGGCGCGACACTGTCGACTCCCCCACCATGCCAAAGGGCAGAGGGTGGGACGGGGAAGCGAGTCGCGTACGGACGAGTGCTGGCCGCCGGCGGCAGCTTTCTCGCGTACCCAACGTCGTACCAGCTACACCGTCCACGACCCTCCGCCATTTCTCGCACCCTAACGGTCGTTCAACGGCATCGCCACGACTACACGTTGTACACACACACTTTTATCTATCATGATAATTGTACCACGGCCCCGCTCGCCGTAAGACCTCACCTGTACGATTCATTCGTTCTCGTCGGTTCGCCACACGAGGCAACCGTGTACATTTGTAATTAATATAATAATACCGTCCCGCCGCGACATCGATCACCCTACGTACCGTGTTCAGTGATTTCATTCCCTGCTGAGTCACCAGCACTCACGTTGAGGGTCAACACCTCATCACCCTTCAAGACCCGGACCACTGCAGAGTACGACTCGCCGTGCCCCGCGTCAGTTCGACCCAAGATATAGCAGCGATAATCTTTGTACCTGATAGCTGATAATACCTACATACAATAAGACACGATCATATTATTATTGGACTGCTTCTGTTTGTAGATTCGATCACGATTTAATCTCTATTCTATGCCGACTACAACACATCATATGCCGAGCGCCCACCAAAGTACGTGACGTGTGGCATGGCAAATGAAGTAGTAAGTAGCATGCATCTAGCACGCTATTTTGTATCAAAACAATGTAATTAATAGATTTAACGCCAACTAAAGTGATACGACAGTGATATGACAAACTACATGTTACTTCGGTGTCATTCAAATGCAGCGTGTTCCATTTTTTGCCACGTGTTACGTGCTTTTTAACCGACTAGAGTGACAAGTGTTTTGGAAATATTGTTTATTTTAAATATTTATCATTTTAAAAACTTTTCTTATCTTAATTTTTCCAGTTAAAAATGAAAGACGATCCAGAATTTTAACATACATTTTTTGGTGTAATTGAAGAACAATCCTTGTATTTATGACCATAGTATTTCTGACTACAGTAATAGAAATGTAATAGACATGCTTGGGAAAAATTGCCAAACGAGTATCAGAACCTGGTAGTACTTTGCCAAAGGCATTTTTTTACATTTTTTTTGTATTTGTTTTATAATACACCACAAAGTGGTATTTTACTGTAATATTATTATTATTTATTATCTAAACATATCATGCAAAATTTAAATTAGTCTGAATTATTTCAATAATATTCTTAAAAATGTGTTTCAATGAGTATTTCATAGTTTTTTCAAATTTCTATTCGTTTGATTATATATATATTATTTTAATATATAGTATTACGTAAAATTAACAGATTTTACGAATAAGTATTTTATGAAATGTTATTAATATTTACTAAAATTATTATAAATATTATTTTAAGTGTGTTAGCTCGATGCTTGTATTATAAGCGCGACTTTGAGAAGACCACAGATAACAGTTATGAGATTTATTTCATCGACATGTAGATTTAAAATAGTTTGTGTTCAATTCGAGTGAAAATATAATTTTTATATAGAAATAAATAAACAATCATCTATTATACATTTAATAATTGTTTTTATTCTAAATATTAATATAAAGCATAAATGTAGAACATTTATAGTTATTAAAAAAATATTAAATGATCAAACTATACCTATTAATTAAATTTTTCTCATACTAATTAATTTTATACAAATAATAATTTTATATTGAACTGCATAATAATTTAGTATTAATATACATTAGTATATTATTCTTCAGACATTTTTAGACAGTGTATTTTTCTTGCCATGGTAAAAGGATGAATTGAAAAAAGGTTACACTAACGATTTCTTAAATTAACTGCATTATTTGTAGGTCTCTGATTATTCAATTACTTGGTTTGGATTTAATTGCTCTTGTAACACGATGAATTGGCGGTTCAACTGATTGTGTAAATGATCCATCAGAATTCGTATAAAATTATTAATACACAAACAGCTTGTAACGATACAATCTATATTGTTTGCACCACAATGTAATGGTGTCTCCAAAAGTCTAAATTTTGATACCATCATACCAAAAGCGCACTCGACTGATTTTTCGTCGACCTTCTTTGAAATTCTATAATTGTAAATTCTTCTTCATTTGTTAGTGGGTCCCTGCGCGGAATGGATCATCATTAATGTGGGTCGATGTTAAATGGAAAAACTGCGGGTCATCCACAAAATAATAAGGTGAAAAATGTCTCCCCCCCTGCAAGAGGTTGTAAGGCCAGCCGACTTACTGATCATTAAATAAAGCTGTTGCCAAATTCACTTTCTTCTAATAGTGCTCTTCCATCACTATTCCAGCTTCCATATTCGGTTCGCCTATTTCAACTGATCAAATCATCCATCTGCATCCGATACAGCCTCAAAACTAGGAGAAATACCCTAAAGTGTAAAATGATGATCCCTGATTTGGGGCTTTAATTTTGATATGTTGCCCATCAATAGCTTCCTACACCAGTTAGGCACGTTTCCACATTCCCATAACGATCAGCTACATTTCAACCATGTTCCTTTTTGTTGGGGTTGGCAGTACTCTGGTTGCAAAATATTTTTTCCCAAATGCGTTTAGAGTTTCAAATATAATTCTCTAATCGAGTATGACCTCTAAGAAAATAATAACTATGGATTATAGAGAGGAGAGCATCCCGTTGCTAATAACGGGGTTGGAAATAGTTCGACCTCGATAGTTAACTTTTAGTCGTATACATTAATAATACAAAAATAGTATTATAAATACTATAAAGGTATTGATTAAGATTTTTTACAATGATAATAATAATAAAAGGGGACTAGCCTATAGTAATTATATTAAAATACATATTATATTCTTAGCGCACCTTTTTATACATACAATTAACTTTTTTTACAACCATCGTAATTAATACACTATAGTACACCTATTTCAATTCAATAACTTTTTAATTTTTTTTAATAACTTTAACATTTTTTGCGTTGTTAAGTATTTTAACTTTTATATTATCATTGAATTAGCTGACTGTAAAAACGTGGGAAAAAATTTGAAGTATGGTCAATATACACGTCAATCTGAAATCTAGCATTTGTTCCTTCTGTAGTGCTACAACATTCAAGACCGTATTAACCTTGCAGAGCACATGCCATTTTTACAACCATTTACAAAATCACGGCAATCTGTTTCGTCAATCAGTAATGTAATAGACCATCCTCACAAATGCGAACAATTCGTCCGAAGATGTTATTGAAGAAAGTGATGTCTGGTCAACTTGCCTGAATCCCCTGAAGATGAAATAATCATATAATTAGTATGAACCCGATGGCATCCATCAAAAAGTTTCGTTATGTGATGAATATTCAAACCTCCTAATAAACATTTAAACGTCCCAACATATAACTCGATATTCTGAATGTGACAATTCGGCTTTATAATCATATTTTCAATCCAAACAAAGAAAAACAGTAAATCGTACATCGAGAACAACCTCAAAATCCGGAATTGTATTGTCTAATGAGTGTTCTTTTCTGCCCGATTTTCACAGAATGCACGCAGATCAGAAAAGGCGATTTAAATTTGAATGCTATTCTTATTTGGCTGGAAAATTTTAATGACAATACATACAAACCTATACTTTAATAAACGTTAAGAAAACTTTTAGACTAACAAAGAAAACTTTAAAAATAGAAGAAAGAAAAAAATAACGAAAAAATAGAAAAAACAAAAGGAAGTTCCGCCACCGCATTCCCCCACCCCCAGGACTTCGCACGCCCCGCCCTTTCCCCACCGCCCCCTCACTCCCCCCTCTAACAAATTGGCCCCACCGACGTTACCACCCCCCGAAAAAACAGGTTTTCCATTACCGAGACAGACACAATCATTCCACATGTCACTTGACAACGTTAGCCACATATCCCTTAAGAGGTTACACTCTCCACCCCCCCCCTCCCCCACCCGTCCGCTCTCCCCCCCTCTCCCCCCAGCCCCCCCCCCCCCCCCCCCTTTCCCCCATGTCTCCCCCCCCCCCTACTGTCCGCCAGCCCCCCCCCCACTCCCCCCTTATCCCCCTCCCCTCCCAACCCCCCCCCCCCCCCTCCCCCCCCGTTGTCCCCCCATTATCACTCCCCCCCCCCCCCACCCCCCCCTCTCGCCTCCCTCCTCCCCCCATCACAACACAGGTTCACGCCACGCCCCCCCCTCTCCCCTGCCACCCCCCAGCTGTCTCGTCACCCCTGACCCCCCCGCTTTCTGTTCTCTTCCGCCTTTATTCCCACCGTCCTCCCCCACTCCCCCCCCCCCAGCCCCCCCCCCCGCCCTACCCCCCTTTTCATTCCCCGCACCCCCCGCCCCCCCCGGGCCCCCCACCCGCCCCCCCCCGCCGCCCCCGCGCCCGCCGCGACCCCCAAACTCCTCCCCTTGATCCCCAACAGCCCTCCACACCGTCACCCATTAATTTACTCCGCAACCGCACCCAACCCCATCGCACCTACTCTCTACCACACAGCTTCACAGCCCTGCGCCCACCAACTCCCAACAATCCTGAGTGCCTTACCGCCGGTTGGATCGCGGGAGGGCCCACGACCCAACCCCCCCACACCCAACCCCAAAAAACACGGACCGACTCCCACATTCCGGCCCATCTCCCACCTAATTTAGACCAACAACCGAATTCCCACAGACCACGCACAACTCCAATCGACAGTGGTTGACCTTGTTATCCCCCAACAACCCTACCGCGACTCCCAGGAACGAAAAGAAACATGATTAAGCTCAAAGTTGACCAAACCCATTCATAAAGTATAGACAGATGCGCATACCCCACAAACAGCAAACAGAAGACACCGGAGCACCTACCCCCCCCCCCTCACCCCTCTCTTCCCCCTTCCCCTCCTCCCCCCTCTACGCTCCCCCTCCCCTCTCCCCCGCTGTTTCCTCCCCTCTCCCCTCCATCGGCCACGTCTCCCACCCTCCACCCCCCGCACCCCCCCCTCCCCGCCAAGCCAGAAGCCCCCACCCCCCCAGTCCTTTCCCCCGGGGCCAAAGACGACCCAGCCACCCTCCCCCACGCGCCGCCGGTGCCACAGCCAAGATGTACCCGAAGACCTTTCACCAATAACCACATCCACACAGCACTGCCTTCGCGCCGCCCGAACGCCCTCCCCACTGCCCGTCCCCACGCCGTTCCCTAGCTCGTGCCAATCCCTCTGGAGGAAACCCGGCGACACGATGCGAGGGGAAGCTATCCAACAACCACCACCACACGACACCTCCAGCCCACCTCCCAAACAAGGCACCGCCCCTCCTTCCCTCCCCGACCCTCCCCTTCCCCCTCTCCTCCCCCCTTTCCTTCCCCTCCTTTCCTTCTCCCCTCCCCCCCGACCCCTGTCCCCCGCGACCCCCCCCGCGCCCGTCCCCCGCCTCCCATTCCCCCCGCCCGGCGCCCGCGCCCCCCCCCGCCCCCCGTCCCCCCCCCCCCCACCCGCCCGCCCGACGCCCCTCACCCCCCCCCCCCAGCTGCCACCGCGCCACCCCCGCCTCTTCCCGCCACCCGCGTTCACCGCCGCCCCCCCCCCCACCCCCGCGCCCCCCGCCGACCCCCCGCCCCCCCGCGGCCCCCCCCCCCCGCGCCCCCCCGCCCCTCCGCGCGGCCCGCGGCCCTTTTCCCCGACCGCCCCCACCCTTCCACGCCCCCTTCCCCCCCGGCTTCTCTCCGCCCCCCCGGCCCCCCCCCCCTTTTCCTTCCTCCACCCCACCCGCCCCCGCCCCCCGGCCGGCGCTCCCCCCCCCCGCGGCGCCCCAACCCTGCCCCCGCACACGCTCCCCACTTCATGCCGCCTGCCACACCCCCAACCGCCGCTACGGCAACCTGGCCCTCCACCGTTAGGCCCAACCCAAACGTTCATCACTCCAGCCGACCCGACTTAGCCTTTCCACGCCACCCCACACTCGCACGGCACCACTAAGAACTACAAGCCCACCCATCTCTACCTCCCCCGCCACGCCCCCCCCCCTCTTCTCCCTCCCCCGCTCTCTCTCCCCCCGCGTACCCACCGCCCTCCTTTTCCCCCACCCGCCCGCCCCCCCTACCCGTCCTCCCGCCCCCCCCCCCCCCCCCGTATCCCCCCCCCGGCCCCCGCCGTAACCCCCCACCCCTTCTTCCCCCTTCGCACCGCCGCCCACCGCCACCGCCGCCCACCTTCCCCACCGGCTCCCCCCCCCCCCCCCCCCCCCCCCCCTCCCCCCCCCCGCCTTTGCCCCCCCCCCCCTCCACCCCTCCCGCCCCCCGCCACCCCCCCCGCCGCCCCCCCCCTTGCCGTTCCCTCTTTCGCCCCCCCTGCTTCCCCCCCTTCGCCCGCCCCGTGCCCCACGCGCCCTCCTGCGCCCCTCCGCACCCCCCGCCCCCCCCCCGCTCCCGCGTTCCGCGCCGCCCGCCCGCCTTCCCCCCCCCCCCCGCGCCCGGGCCCCGGCCCGCCACCCCCCCCCCCCCCGCCCCGCCCCCACCCCCCCCCCGCCCGCCGCGCTCCGCCCCCCACACCCGGACCCCTTCCCAACAGGCACCACACCCCCCCCCCTCCGCGCCCGCCCCCCCGCCCCCCGGTTCCCCCCCCCCTCCCGACCCCCCCTTCGGTCCCCCCCCGCCCCCCCCGCCCGGCCCCCCCGCACCCCGCCCCTTCGCCCTGCCCCCCGGCCCCCCACCCCGCCCCCGCCCCCATATCTCTCACCGCCCTTCCGGACCTTCCCGCGTTCCCGGACCCGCCCCCCCCTTCCGGGCACCGCCGCTCACCATTTACCCCCCCCCCGCCCCCCCCCCCCCGCCGCCCATTCCCCCCCCCTTCCCCGCCCCCCCCCGACCCCCGGTCGCCACCCCCCCCCCGTACCCGGCTCCCCCCGCCACCCCCGCCCCCCTCTTCCCCCCCACCGCCCGCGGCGCCGCTTCCCGCCCGGGCCACCCCCACCCCCCGACCACGCCCACCCCACCCCCCCCCCCGCCCCCTCCCCCCCCCCTCTCTACACCCCCCCCCGCCCCCCCCCGCCCTTCATCACCATCGTACCAGCTTCTCCTTCCCCGCCTCGCAGGCCGCTCCTCCCCCGTGCTCCCCTCCGCCCACCCCCCCCCCGCCCCCCCCCACCCCACCCCCCCCGCCGCGGCCGCACCCGGGTTTCCGCCTTTCCCCACCCGGCCCCGGGCTCCCGCCCGTCCTTCCCGCCCCGTCTTCCCCGCCTTCGTCGTTCTGCCGCCCCCCCCCGCCCCCCGACGCCCCCCCTCCCCCCCACCCCGCCCCCTTCCCCTTCCCGCCCCCCCGGCCCCCCCCCCTGCCGCCCCCCCCCGCGTCTACTCGCATTTTCCCCCCCCCCACCCGCCCTTCCCCCCCCACTCCTCTACTTTAGGAAAATTAAAAAAAAAACCTACTTTAAGAAAAGAAAAAAAAAAAAAAAGAAAAGAAAAGAAAAAAACTCTTCTCCCCCCCGCGCCCCCCCTTCCCCCTCCCGCCCCCCCCTCGCTTCCCCGTTTTCCCCCCCCCTCGGCCGCCCCCCACACCACCCCCGTATCCGCCCCCCCCGCGCCCCGGTTACCCTCTTCGCCCCAAAAAAGAGAAAAACAAGAGAAAAGAGCCTTTTAACAACCCTAACTCTTCGGCATCTTCCACATGTATATTGACAACGAACACACTTTGAAGAACATAACCAACCTCAATAACCTACCCCATCGGTAGACTGTAACTCAAAATTTCTTAGCTGAGTTTTTCTGAAATCAATCCTCACAAAATAAAAGGTATAATTATGGATTAGTTTTGATTTCGCGGTCATTCCATTTTATTGTAGATATTATTAGATCTAATTTATTTTATTTTTATTAGAATGTATAAAAGGTTTTTATGCTAGAAATGTAAATTTTTTATTTTGTAGTGAACAGTATTTTTTTTTTTTTTTTTTTTTTTTACAATGTTGAGTTTTCAAGTGTTGAATTTTTATTTGATTAATAAAATCTTTCTTGAATCTAATGGATTTCTTTATTTTGAAACCTGATTTATTACGAGTCTATTTAAAACTGACTTAAGAGGATTAACAGGCCACTCTCCTGGTGAAACTGAGTCTCTAAAATTAGTATCTTGCTTCCTCATCGATGAGACCTACTGTTGGAGTATAAACTAAATGTATTTGTAATTCATTCTATAAATATTGGAATCGCTCAGGTATAGGTATAGTAATTCGTTTGAATACTCCCAAACCCTACGTTTAATTTTTTGATTCTTTTTCAATATGTATGACCTAATACCGTCTTTTTTTATTATTTGCGTTATTAACTTGATTAAATTACTAAAGCCAAAAAACTTTCGTCATCCGATGAAGAGAATGACAACTTGCACAACTGGTGTTACTAGGTTCTAGAGACATTGCAGGCGTTGTGTCACACCATTCACGTCATTTTTGTTGTTACGTGTTTGCCTATATCACTTGCCACGTCCCCCCGTCACGTGACTTAGGTGGGCGCTCGGCATAGAGTAGTATTATTTCTTCTTTTATCTCTAGTATTTTAATCATAATCTGTAACAGACTTTCCATGGTTTTCTATCATTAACCTGCAATATAAGAAAATACAGTGGGGGGGGTTACCACTCTGTGTATTACAAGAAATAGTCTACTTACTGTTAAGTTGTGGCACAAATAAATTCCTGTTTTGGTTACTCTAGTTAGACAGTTGTCCACTTGTACTACAAGTTGTCAACCGACGTTAATGTTTTAAATCACTTCTGTCAGTAGTGTAAGTGTTGTCCTGTAGTCTTTACTGACTATTATAATTTAAAGCATGGTGCCAGGTCAACGATCGAATCTACTAATTAGTGAATGTACTACGTAGGATAAATGGTAAACCTAGAAATTTCACATTTTCACACTATCTTATTGTAAAAATAATATTCGTGCCTTTGTAGTTTTAACGAACGAGCTGATCTAGTTAACTGACGCTCTAGTAAGATATTTAAATATGTTTATTTACCAACTTACCTATTTGTTATTTTTCAATAAAAATTCCAAATCAATTTATTTAACTTGATGTACCTACCAAAATTCAGTCGTGTTACGTAAAGTTAAAAATTCATGTTTTAAATATAATTTTTAAAACTCTGGTTGAGATGGAAAAAATGTAACATACCTATACATTAACTCGCATCATAACTGTATGCATTGTATACATGTGAATAAGAATACATGTTTTTTATATTTTAACTTTATGTCAAATTGCATTGCCATCGTCAGTTAACAAAATTGGACGTTTCAAGACTTCATGGAAGTAGGATTTTTCAATATGAATTTTCAATTTTGTTGCACACAATCTTTTATTTTTTGTTTAAGTTTTCCTCCACACTAATGGCATTTTTTCTTTATAAACACTTAACACTTCATTTTTTACGATGGCCCCAAAAAAGAAATCAAGAACACTTAATCGGGGGAACGAGGGTGGCTATTGATAATGGGCTGTGAGTTCCAAACCAGTTATTGTCTCCAGACTTCTTGATATGCCACGAAACCGCCAAGTATTATGTGCTGGGTCTTGCTGCCAGATCAAATTCAAAGCTGTGAAGTGCAATATTTTCCAATATAGGGTATACATCATTTTCAAAAAACCACATATCTATTCATTAAAGATGTTCCCTTTCCTTCCTCAAAAAAATATGGCCAATTAAATGCTCATCAATAATCCCACCCACATTCACATCCCAACGAACTTGCTTATTGGTCTCATTTATCCAGTTGGGAATTTAAATGCTTCCCATAGTGATTATTGTGGTGATTTACTTGTCCCATTCTTATGAATGTCGCCCCATCGGTCCGCAAAGATATTTGTCAAAATTGAAAGATCTCTTCTACTTTTACCATGCAAATGTGCAATAAATTGAGTCGCGCCTTTCATAAATCACTTGCTGAGAATTTGCTAACAGATTAGCCAGGTATGCATTGTATGGTATTTGGCAAAATTCTTGTACTGAAAATATGACCTTTTAATTCATCTCAAAGTTAAAAAAAAGTAAAATCCTTATTTTGTAATTTGTAAATTTAGTTAATGAAATACCAACTACCTGTCTACAGTTCTCAATATGTTTGAGGATTTTCATAAATTTGGCCAACACCGAAAATGGAATTATCGACATTGATGACTGTCGAACTCTATTTTTTTTGTTTCTTAGCATCCGTATTCTTGCGTTTTTGTACCGACATAAATCTTGTCATATTCTGGACAAGGGACGATCAGGGATATCGGTGTTTATATAATCTATAATTAATATACCCTAAATGTATAATATATGTTATCACTTATATATTTGTGTTGTTTGCTGTCAATTTAAAATATACACATATATATTTTTTTTGTTTCTGACTCACATATTTCCTAAGATACAGAAATATGCAAGGGTTGACCATTGAAGATCAAAACTTGTGATTTCCTTTATATACATAGTAATATTTTTGGATTTTTCCTCATTGTATTGTATGTTGTATCTTTATATTTATGGAATTTTGATATATACTTTGCTATTAATTATAATAATTCGTTCACAATGCACTTAATATATTATAGAATTTAAAAGGGCAGTTTTTTTGAATTGGCGAGGCCATCAATATAATAATTTGTAAATAATTTTATTTACTTTAGAAAAGAAGATAAAACGGAAAAATGGAACACTAAAAAACGAAGTTGTCGATAACGTGGCAGAAAAATGATTATTTTCAAATACAAATTACTACAATTGGAGAACAAATTTAATATGGAATACCCTATAATAAGTACAGTAGAAATCGTTTAACTCTTTCAGGGCCAACTAGTTTTTACTCGTTATAAACCGGTAACTCGTTTATGCGGGTTAGAACGAACATTCGTTGAACCGATTAAAGCGGAAATAACAAAAAAATAAAACCGACCTTTTTTTTTATTTTCGCAAAAAATGTTTATTTGAGATTAATTTATACATGCACGTACATACATTATTTATACATTTATTATTGAATTTATTATTTAACTTGAATTGATTTAATTTTTATTTAATTTCTTAAAATAATCTTTGATCGAACTTTGCTTCGTGTTAGAGTTGATCGATGTTTCTAAAAAAGACAACGCTTTTCTTTCAGCATCTGTACCTTCATATTTTGTGTAATAAAATCTTTCTAGTGTCCTCAATGCAGCACGAGCTTCGGATATTGACGGCACAGTTTCAAACTCATCATCAAGCTCTTCAATATCAGTACCATTATCTAGCTCAACTTGTTGGTTGGCTATGACATTGTCGACTATATCTTCATCTGTTTGAATTTCTGACGTTATTAGGTCGTCATCAATCTGTAAGTAGTCTTCGTCGATGTTATTAATCAATCCACTGTCTGCTTGTAGCTGTGTAGTATCGGTCGTAACGTCACAAAAACCTGCATGCCGAAAACAATTAGTAATCCCGGTCGATGTTACATTACGCCAAGCTTTATCCAGCATTATTATGGCATCCAAAACAGTTACTTTTGATTCTATTTGATTTTCAATATCCTCAATCATTTTCAGTACCAACTGATTCCGGTAATGAGCTTTAATGTTCCTTATAACGCCCTGGTCCATCGGTTGAAGTACAGCAGTAGTGTTGGCGGGCAAAAATACGAGTTTAATAAATTTCAAATGCTGCAATGATGGGTGTGCTGGACAGTTGTCCACCAACAGTAGAATTTTTTTTTTCTTACGGCGTAATTCATCATCCCAATAATTAAGAGTCTTTTCAAAAATTGCTGAGGTCATCCAAGCTTTGGTGTTATTTTCATAAAATTCGGGAAGTGATGAAACTCCTTTAAAACACCTAGGCCTTTTCGATTTTCCAATAACAAGGAGTTTTCTTTTATCAGTTCCGGTCATGTTGGCTGCCACTAAAACTGTTATTCTGTCTTTGGATAATTTTCCACCCGAGCATTTTTCCCCCTTGAAGCGAAGAGTTTTATCAGGAGTTAATTTGAAAAAAAGGCCTGCTTCATCGGCATTATAAATTTCATCATCACAGTAACCTGCTCGAAGGGACGGCCAAACGTTAGCCAACCAGTTAGAGCAGATATCAGTATTAACTGCAGATGACTCACCTGAGATCTTGCCGAAACCAATGTTGTGCCGCTGTCGGAAACGCTGAATCCAAGATGCAGAGCATTTGAAATTTTCTATTTTCATTTTTTCAGCCAGTGGTCAATTTTTGTTTGCAAAATAGGACCACTTATAGGCACATTCAATGACCGTTGTTGTTTGAACCATACTAGTGCAGCTTCTTCAAGGTCCTTATGCTGTGCAGTGCGCAATCGTTTTGCGTTAAGTGACGTGGTTTGAAACATATTTTTCAACTTATCCTTGTTCTTCCATATGGTCGAAATTGTCGACGAACAGGTGCCGAATTCTTTTGAAATTACGCTGTTTTTCTCACCATTTTCTAAACGCCCGATTAAACCGATTTTTTCGTCCAACGTAAACTGACGACGCGACATGGTGGAACGTCTACACACAACTGACGCTATTTGTAATTTTATTAACTTTAAAACACCAGAATTTGTAAGAATAATGTATATTATTAATAAGTAATCCATATCTACACAACTAAAGATAATATGTCAATGATTAATCGACCTAAATACGAAAATAGTTCAGGTATCAGGTACTTGTTCGTAGTAACCGGAAGGTCGTTAGTCAAGTTAGCTTTATTTTACTCGTTATAGCCGATAACTCGTAATAACCATACTCGTTGTAAACGTATATTTTAACATACAATCATATGCGCTCGTGCCGGGACCTAACGTTTTGCTTGTTGTAAGCAGTATCTCGTTCTAAGCGATGCTCGTTATAGTGATTTCTACTGTACCTAGTGTAATAATAAATACCTACAGGAAGAGGAAAGGAAAAACATGATTACCATACAGCAAATTGACAATTTACTTGAAACCAAATTTGCCAAGTTTGAAAATAGGATTGTTAAGAGCTTAACAAGTTCTATTGATGACAACTCGGGCATAATCAAGGAAGTAAAGATAAAAGTGACTGAGAAACATGATTCTTCGGCAGTTCTTCCTCCTTCAGTGATTCCTTCGTCTTCAGCAGTTAATTCACCTTCAATGCTCGCTTCAATGGTTCCTTCCTCTTCACCAGTTACATCTTTACCGGCGAAATCGGCCCAATCAGTTTATGATGAATTTGCAGACCTGCAGATAAAACAAGTACATGATTTACATTATAATATTTACAGTACCATAATCAGTGGTGTAGTGGGGCGTATACGCGGGTATACGGCGTATACCCACTTCTCTGTTTTTCTGTAAGTGCGTATACTTATAGCAGGGGTCGGCAACCTTTTTGGTGTCAAGGGCCAAAAAATAAAAATACATTTTTTCACGGGCCATAATTTGAATACACCTTATTTTATTTAAACGAAATATTGTAGTAATTTAAAATTTAATTTATTTAAGTACATCACTGTACCATAGAGTTACACGTACAAAAATTTGAAACACAGAATTGAGACGATTACACTTCGTATTTCGTTTTGTATAATAAATTATTATCGATGTTTAACGAAACGTAGATAACGTGTCCAATGTTTCTATACATAATATCTATTTTTGTTCAATAATTGTATAACTAACTTCTCGTGAGAAATCCCAATTTTTATCAGCAAAGATAACGTGTTGTATAATATTTTTAAACTAACTATAAATTATTATCGCGGGCCGCATAAAATTGCTACGCGGGCCGCATGCGGCCCATGGGCCGCGGGTTGCCGACCCCTGACTTATAGAATAACACATGATACGCGGGTATACGCGTATGGAAATGCATTTATTGGCAAAAGAAAGATATTCTATAAACCAATTTGATAAATAATTTTTTTTTAAAAATGTACAAACCTAATCGATTTGACGGTTTTTATAATGAAAACAGTTGCTTATACAGTTATACCAAAGGTATTTTAGTATATACGAATAAATTACACTGTAATTAGAAATTAATAATATCTATTATACAATATATTATAGCCGCTGGTATTCTGGCCACAGAGTTATTTATAAACATTGTGGGAAAACGTATTAGATGTAACTGATAAGACACTACAGAACAACAACGCCCGGCTTAGACCACCAGTTACAATAATTGTTTCATATTTGACTAATTAACTATTATATTAATCATTAAATATAGAACCAGACAAAAATAAGCTTAGAAGTGGCACATTATTTTCATATTTTAACATAAACCAAGTAATTATTACTTAAGTATTTAACTTTTGCTTAGAACTTAAAGAACAGTTACAATTCTTTGATTTGTATCTAATTTATCTAAATAAGTAATTATATTTTGACTATCAAATATTTAAAATTATTCGTTATTTAGGTCAAACTAAGATATCTGACAGTTTAAATGAAGAAGTTGTTGATGACCCAAAGTCAGATGTTAATAGTTTTGTAAGGATTAATGCTGATCATGTAAGTACATATATTTACTTAATTAAATAGTCAATAGTAAAACGACAAGAAAATATTATTTTAATTTTGTATTTAAAATATATATCATATAAAGTGCACCTGCACTGGTTTTTTAAATGTTTAAGGAAACAAAAAAAAAATGCAACAATATAAATATAATACAAAATCACATAAAAGTAGTAATAAACTAATAAATTGGTTATTTCTTATTAAAGATAATGCTTGTTTTTCAATTAGGTACAACTTAGAACATAAACATTACAATTAGGTGGGAAACTTTTAAATTGAATATTAAGTCTGTACTTAGTATTTTGTATTAAATTTTTTTTCAACATGTTACTGGAATTCACCAACTATTATTTTTATAATTATAAATATTCTGTGATGTAAATGACATATGAGCCAATCAGATTTGATTGTTGTGAGCTGTGACTTGTGTATTTCTTTTTATTATTATTCGTTAGTTTGTAATTTTATCACCAGTGAATGATTTACCACAGGTTATCTACTAAAGTATTTAATTTTTGCTTAAAACAGTTAAAACTCTTTGATTTGTATCTAATTTCTTTAAATAATCAATAATGTTTTGACTATCAAATATTTAAAATTATTTGTTATTTAGGTCAAACCTATGACAATTCCCATTAAGATATCTGACAGTTTAAATGAAGAAGTTGTTGATGACCCAAAGTCAGATGTTAATAGTTTTGTAGGAATAAATGCTGATCATGTAAGTACATATATTTACTTATTTAAATAGTCAATAGTAAAGAAACAAGCAAATATTCTTTTAATTTTGTATTTAAAATATATCATATAAAGTGAACCTGCACTGGTTGTTTTAAATTTTTAAGGAAACAAAAAAAAAAATCATCTTATATCCTACTTCCTGCCTAACAAATATTTTTATCATGTAATTCTGTTAATTTTTTCATTTATTTTTGAAACAAATTATAAGAAAACATTTGGGTTTTAAATTGTAATGTTTTAAATATTTTGTTTGTATAGGTGATACTAATTAATTGAATATATCATTTCAGAAACAAGACCAATGGCCTCCTGTATGGTCACTTGAGCAGTGGCTTGAAAGAAAGTCAAAACATCCTTGGTTAATTTGTTTGGAACAAAAACTTGGTTGCATTTTTTGTCGAGAGGTTGGTTGTTTAAAAACTTTTAAAAAACAAGGTGTAGAACTTTTAAAAGAATGGATTTCTTGTATGGTTGATAGTGGTAAACACTCAAATAAGAAAACACGATTAGCGAGTCTTCGAAATAAAATTAAGAGACATGCTGAATCTAGTGCTCATCTTTTTGCTTGCAGTGTAAAGAAAGACAAGGAGTCTAAAATGTTATCTAAGAGCTTGTTCATATATCAAACACATTTAAGCGTATACTCACTAAAAAAATTACGACTACATCACTGACCATAATACTATCTAATTCTAATAGGTATATTTATCACACATTTTCTGTTTAAAAACCAAAAATGTAGAATTCAGAAGTAATCATTTAAATTGTATACTTACATAAAATTGAATTTAGTGCACAGAATGGTGGTGTCCGGTACATTCGAACTTTGAAGTTTTGGTTAAAATGGTAAATCCAACGACATATGAAGACGAAACTATAGTAAGAAGAGCCAAGTCACGGTTTACATACTGGACGAAAGGAGGCACGGTAATATTATGATGAAGCATGATTCAAATATTCAATGTGTAATAGACAATAATGAATATTTTTTTATAACAGGCTCGATGTTGCACTCTGGATAGAAAACGACGAATATCACCAAAAACATATGCTTTGCCATCTTGTTGGCCAACAGTTATGCCTAGTGACATAGATAAGCTAAGCAGTTCATTAGCTAAACTTAATTTCTAATAAACTACCTATTCATAATTAAGCTTATTTCGATGTCTTTTGATGTCTACTGGCTAGTGGCTTCTAAAATACTAAATACTAATCAATAAAATAAAAAAATGTAAATTATATTTTCAAGGTTATAGTCATAATTCATATTATGTACCATACCTATGGTACCAACTACCAATACAGGCTATAAAATTAACAATATATTTTACATATTATTTATATTTAAATAATTAATTTGTATACCATGGAACAATATTGTATACCTTGGTAACTCATAAATCATATTATTCACTATCAATATTTTCAGTGTGAAATCAATAGATTACTTCTAAAGATTTAATATTTATTGTTTTATGCATTATTCATAGAGTATAGTGATGGTAAAATGCTATTTATTTAATTAATTAAAACAGACAAATACAAACACAATACTTATAAGTTATAACTACTCAATTAAAGTTCATTAATAATTTATTTTAATAAATGTTCAAACTGATAACCATCTACTTCCAAACAAATTGCCAGTCGTCTAAGCAATTCATTTATAGTAGTTTTCACTAACACATGACTTGGGATATTTGAACAAGCACCTTTAATTTTTTGTTTGAGATCATTTACATTAGCAGGCATTTCCTTGTAAACTATACTTTGAAGATATCCCCAAAGAAAATAATCCGGCGAAGTCAGATCGGGACTACGAGGTGGCAACATATTTTTGGACTGTTTGTCCAAACAAACAGTTTTTTTTTTTTATCTTGCTTGAAAATGAAAATTTTGAAAAATTGGCAACGCTTAAGCACAGATAATGTTCTGACCTAAAAGTTTTATAATTGGTCAATTCACTCTAGTATCAAAACTAACAGCACATTATTGAAACTAGTGAACGACAATTTGCTATGTCGTGAGTGTGTATGACGGAGACAACAAATGTATGAGTAGCGTCCTCTTAATACAATTTGTATATTTGTAGATGGACTATGTGTCTATCCTATTGCCCTACGGCCTTATAGTCATAGGTTATACATATGTACTAATTTACCTACCTACTATTGAAAATAAATAGGAACTTTTTTTATATAGCTAGGAATTCAATATTCATACTATTACAGGTATTACAGATTACATAATGGATATTTAGGGCACAAAATAGATTAAATTAAATTTATTCTGTGTCTAGGACATTTATTAAGCTTATCATAATGGATAAACATGAACAGAAAATATTACAAAAAAATGAATACTTATAAAATATAAATTATTTTTTAAATATTTTTATTCTGTAGTATAGAAGCTTAGAGTAATAACAATAGATAACAATATTATATTGTAATTCAAAAATTTTTAAAAATGGCCTATTAATTCTGTAATATCTATGACGTATACATACCTAAATAACTTGAAAGATGAAATATTTGTTGGACCAATTTATTGTTTATTTACTTAGTAGTATCACAGAATAGGTAATATTTTGAAGATTTGATATTAATAATTATTTATTTATAAAACGATAATATTATGAATTACATATTATATTAAATAGTTAAGTTCATTTATATACAATTTACAATTCTGAATATACTATAATATTCAACACATTCAACAACCCTTAACTCATTCATCAGCTAGCAAGACTGTCTCTGGTTTTTACCAGAACTGCCGTGGTCTCCGGACGAAAATTTTAAATTTTAAATGTAATGTAGCCTGTATAAATTATGATTTTTTTGTATTAACTGAAACTTGGTTGACCGATTCTTTTGCTGATTGTGAACTTGGTCTTACCAATTATAATATTTACAGATATGATAAATGTTCTAATACTAGCAATTGTTTAAGGGGTGGTGGAGTTCTCATTGGGATAAGAAAAGATTTATCTTCCAAATTAATTGCTGTTCACGAAATTAACGTCGAGCACTTATTTGTAATGCTCTCTGTTGGGTCCTATAAGTTCATAATTAATGCTGCTTATTTTTATCCTCTAAGTCCACCTTCTTTATTTGAAAATTGTATGTCCTTATTGGAAACTACATATCAACAACATCCTAAACATACGTTCTTACTCTGTGGTGATTACAACTTGCCTGATATTTCCTGGTCTAATGATTCACATGGCCTTACTTATACTTCTTCCTCCCCTCTTCGTGTGCCTTGTGTTCCTGAACTACTTGCCTTCAATGGGTTCTACCAAAAAAAATCTGTTTTAAACTCTAAAGGTTCCATTCTTGATCTAATTTGTTGTAACACCGATTCCGTTATCGTTTGTGAATCTCTTGAACCGTTTGTTCCACCTGATCCTTATCACCCACCTCTTAATATTTCATTACATAATATCTCTACCTCTACTACGTTAAATAACTCGCATTCCTTTCACAACTTCAAAAAGGCGGATTACAATTGTATTATACATTTTCTGTCTTCCTACGATTGGGTCTCTACTTTATCCAACCTTGATTTAAATACTTCGGTTAATACCTTCACTGATTCTCTCCACAGTTCAATTTTGAGGTTCGTCCCTCTGTCCCACTTTTATAAATCAACTTTTCCTTCCTGGGTATCCAAAGATCTCAAAACCTTAGTTTATCGTAAAAATAAAGCTCATGCTAAGTTTAAATCTACATTTGATCCTGCTGATTATAAAGTCTTTTCTCTACTCCTTGAAAAATGCAAATACATGTCTAAAAAATGTCACAAAACGTTTGTTGAGCAGTCAGAAAAATCTTTATCCCTTAATCCCAAGAAATTCTGGGATTTCGTACGTAGGAATCGTTCTCACAACGCTGTTCCAAACATAGTTTCGATAGTTCTTGTATTCAGGAAAGTGTAAATTTATTTTCTAAACATTTTAGTTCTGTCTACTCTTCAAAATCAATTATTCCAAACCTCCAGTCTTTAGATTTACCATTTTTCGACTTACCAAACAACTGTTACTTCACCCCTGTTCTCCTCAAGCTTAACAGTCTGAAAAATGTGTTTTCTTTAGGACCCGATGGAATACCGGGTGATTTCCTCTACAGAATAAGATATGTTATTTTCTATCCCCTTTGGTCTCTATTTCGAAGATCCCTTAATGAAAGTACATTTCCTGACATGTGGAAAATCGGCTCTATTACTCCCATTTTAAAATCTGGCAACCCATCACTAGTCACAAATTATAGACCAATTTCAATTCTAGGACATATATCTAACATTTTTGAGTCCTTAGTCCTAGACTCAATCCAGCCTTCGGTTAATATGATTTTAGCCAACGAGCAGCATGGTTTTCGCCCAGGCAGATCTACGGTTACTTGTAACCTTAACTTTTCCAATTACATACACGGTTCTTTTAAAGAAGGATCTCAAGTTGATGTTGTGTATACCGACTTTGCTAAGGCGTTTGATTCAGTTAATCATGAGGTTCTTATCTCTATACTTCGTGCTTCTGGTTTTGGCGATCCTATCCTATCTTGGTTTAATTCATTTTTATTAAATAGATCGCAATGGGTTAATATGTTCAATACAAAATCTGACATATTTTTATCTACCTCTGGTGTCCCCAAGGTGGACATCTATCACCCCTTCTCTTCTCTTTGTTCGTTAACAGTGCTTGTACCTCCCTTAAACATAGCCAACTACTCTGTTTTGCAGATGACATGAAGTTTATCCTTAAGAAAACGATGGTCGATGATTGTATCAAACTCCAGGATGATCTTAATAGATTCTCTGCCTGGGCAGAAACTCTTGGTCGTACATTAAATGTTAATAAATGCCGGTCAATGATATTCACCAGAAGTCGCTCTCCTATCACTTACTCCTACGTTTTGAATGGCTCTTGTTTAATTCCCGTTGATTCTAGCATTTGTGATCTTGGTTTTACATTTACTTCCTCTCTTTCTCCTCGTGCCCACATCGATAAAATTACTTGCAAAGCTCTCAAGGTTTTGGGTTTCATTAAAAGAATATCTGGTGAATTTAAACTCACAAGCTCTCTCAAATCCATCTAGTGTGCACTTTTACGCCCAATCGTTGAATATGGCTCTATTGTATGGGATCCTCATACTGCTGATGCCTGTTTTCAACTCGAACGTGTTCAGCGTAAATTCTTATGCTATATGAAGCATAAATTGAATGTTAACTGCCCCCCTCATGATTATACTCCTCTACTCTGTCTCATGAACTTATCTTCCTTAGCTGACCGTCGCCGCTCGCATGCTCTTGCTTTTCTTAATAAAATCTTATCGGGATCTGTTGACTCCCCTTCACTCCTTGCTCTAATTAACTTTAAAGTTCCTGTTAAGTGCACCCGCAACACACATACATTTTTTATTCCGCATTGTCCTACAAAATATTTACAAAACGATCCAATAAACCGTATGATGAAATTAGCCAATGAGGACCCGTCATTTCTTCCATAGTATTATACTTTTATCTTTTATTTTGTTTTTATATATAACTCATGTAAGCTTGTACCGATGTACCACACTTAAAATTAGTATGTAATTTTTGTCAACCTTACACCATACATATCTGTATCATGGGCTCACGCCCATTTATAATTAATAAATAAATAAAAATAAATAAATATGTCTATAACGCCTATAGTATAGACTCAATACATTTGAATAATATTTTTAACAGGTTAATAATAGGTACATTATAGTAAATATATTAGCTTTCAACTGATTAAAAACTAGGGATACAATTTTTTTAGTTTCTACAATTTCAATATAAAATTAAATTTAAGTATAATATAAATAATCCGCCATAAGTTGCTTCAATAGTTGAAAAATATTTGGTCGCATATTTTTTTCTTTTTGACCAATCTTATAAATTTAATCATTATTTAAATAACAATAATATACATCCAAATACATAGGGCACCGATAAACTTAAATAATTATATTTTTGTAAAAACTCATTTCAATGTCATGAACAGAGTTTGAGCCAAGAATTTGCTTAATTTAATGTCTTGAAAAAATCTGGTATAGGTTAGATTTCAAAATATATAAAATGTAGTGCTTATTTTTATTTATTTAGGTGGTTTCTTTTTAATACATTAATAGTTTCAAATTTATATTTTCTACTTTAAAATAATGCAAGCAATAACAATAATTATCAAAAACTTGAAAGACTTAAAAAAAATTACATTTTTATTTTGGAACCTGAAGGGAAAGAGTAGCAGTTTTAGAATTCTTTTTTTTTAAAAAAATTGTATGTGTTTATTTTGAAGACTTTAGGCTCTTTTTAGCCCTGAACCCTGTTCATGACCAAGTTCATACCAAATCTCTTAAATTGTTTACTATATTATTATGAGCCAATAAACAATTTTACTTTACTTAGAAGCCCAGGAGTATGAAAAATTTATTTCAAAATGATGATACAGTTTAATCAAAATGTTCGTTTTGCAGTTACGCAAAATATGAGTAAAGATATAACATGTTATTCAAAAAATTAAAACAAACTTTCCAAACACCCCAGACTTAAAATATAGTAAAATTTAAAAATGGTGTTAATAATATTATATGAATTTCACACTAGATAATTATTATGACAACACCAATCATTGACAGAAGAATTTAGTATTTATCATTATACAATGCAATACCAATATCATTAAAATAATATTAATAATATATATTTTTTAAATACATTACACTGAGCATTTATACTATTGTTTTTATTAGTAATAATTGAAATATAATTATTAATCACATACCTATTTTTTTTTAAGTTCATTATTTGATTTACGCAATCTACATACTATGTGTGTATTAAACACAACATACATTATTTTATCTTTTGAGTTGTAATGATTGATGTTGTCACCTCATTTAAATTAATTATAAAATATTATACAATTTACAAAACATTAACATTAGTAACATTTTTTTTTTTCAATACACATCATTGGTGATATGTTTTTAGTCCAGCTAGATTTTTTCCACTTCTTTACAATTATCTTGATTATCTAAAAAATTTAATTCTCACTATAATAATTAAATAATATTACAATTAAAAATATTTATACATACTTAATTTGTTTTGTAGTCTGTTGAAATATTTAAATCCAATATGTGAAACATTATTTTTATTTTGCTGCCATTTTCAATTGTAATTAAACATACAGGATCTTCTGAATTGTATGTGATAGGTAGTTTCAAATCATATTTAAATTTAAAGTAGCATAATATTTAAATCTTCTGATTTTAGTTTAAAACCACAAATTCATGCCAATGAATTAATATCAAATTCAACTAGAATATATTATGATTCCAAATTGTTTTAACATAGGTCAAATTTTCATAATTTACATATTTCACAGTGAAATATACTATAACAAAACACTTAAAACACCCTGTACCTATATCCTTCAAATCATCTGTCATCAAAACAAACTCTACAATAACTGGAAGGTCGCAGGAACATCATAGTTGGTTGCAATATTTCTGTGTTGTCATATGCCATTTGATTGCATAACAAGTCATGTATTATCCAGTAAGTACCAGTGTTCCTTGGTTAGGTATACATTTGAACAAAAATAGTATACATATTATGTATAAATGATTAAACTGAAATCAAAATGTCTTAAGTTAATAACATATTGTATTATTTATTTTAATTTTTGCAACTACCAACTAGTGAAACTTAGTACTTACCCATAAATTGTACAAATGTAATCACCAAGCATCCAATCCAAGTGTCATAAATCAATTCAGGTACATATATGTTTGATTAAAGTATTAAATTATTACATAAAATACGTAAAATACAATATGTGGTAAATAATAATAAAGACAATAATTATACTTTATAGAAGAACCAATAGGGTATTAGGTATATTAAAAAATAAAATACCTACGACCATGAGTCACGGACTCACGGATTCAGTTTGTTATGAATTATGAGTTATCTTATAACCTTAACCGTTTATTTAATAACTAACGTATTTTTATGTGATTAACGTTAACCCAGTATAAGGTATACTTCCATATCATATAACCACGGAACCACGATGTCAGCTGCAATTATTGCAGAGAGCACAATATAAGATAGTAGGCACTATCAGTCTCTAGCATAGATAATAGATATGCCATGCAAACTCATCACACGGGAAATAATTGGAAAAATATTTGAGGTTATAACATAGATAATAGTATGGTCTCTACTCTCTAGACGCTCGTATCTGTTAATACCTAATCGCAAACCAGTCTAATCAGACATCATCGTATTGTTGTGTGTCCGTTGTCACAAATTGTCCGTACTCCATACTTAATAGGTATTTAATGGGGTCGAGGGGATTACACGCGAGTATTGCGCATGTGACACTAATGGTCCAATTACTTAAAATTTGACATTATGACAATAAGTTATTGTAGCGGAAGCGAGTAGGTACAATGATTATCACTATAATTATACCTTGGGTTCAAACGATAAGGAATTTATTACTTTTAACTTCTGGTCTTTATAATCGATAAGTATTATTATGACCAGTGGCGAAATCACCTTCCGTGGGGCGAACGGCGGACACCCAAGCAAATGGATATTATACAATACATTTAGGGGCACAATTCAACCTTACTGCGCCTACTTGAATTGATTTTAAAATGTAATACCTTTTGCCCTGGGGCATAAAAATCGTAATAACTGCGGTATCTACTGACGAGATACAACACAATATTTACTTTACACACAAATACCTCCCAGAACAACTCAACTTTGAAGAACAATATCTCATCAACGGATTAACGAAAAATGAAAATTTAAACGTGATAATTCATAAAAAAAATAGCATTATTAATTTATGAAATTTTAAGTATAGGTTACCATTTGAAAATCAAAAGTTGACAGTTGTTTGCCTAATTAATATAAGGGTGAAAAATATAAAAAAAATATACAATTCTAATAAAAAGTAAATCAACAATTTTGAAAAAAAAATTTTTGAAAAAAGTCAATACTTTTTCAAATAATGAGTGTTGTTTGATAAAAGAATCACCCTGTATAGTTTTATATTTAGAAATTTATTTTGAAAAAATTAAGTTATATAATACATCTTGGATCTTATATTGACAATCGACTCAAATGGAATATGCATATTAATTATATAAACAATGTTATTCGAACATTTTTTATCTCTTTAGTATTCTGAGGAATATCTTATCACCTAATTTGAGAATCTTAACATACATTAGCTGGGTACAGTCTACTATTACTTATGGTCTACTCTTTGGGGAGGTTCTTACATGTCACATAAAAATAAGCTAATTTCTACCAGAAATTCTCTATTAAAATTTATATTTTTCAAGCCAAGGCTACACCCTAGTCATAATATTATATACAACGATGATAATCTTCACTGATTCTTTACATTTTAAAAATCTCTGTGTTTAATTACAGGAATATTATTGATTCACAACTTTATAATGCAGGTATTAAAATATATTCAGTGTTTTTTAGTGATAAAACATAAGATATTAAATATTTAAATTATGGTTCAGCATAAAATAAATAATTACCCATTTAATTAGGTTTTAAATTTGAACATTCAATGTGTGTCTTTTAAATCTGACCCATTTTTCAAACGTTCGTCTCCTAGGCTTTGGATACAAAAGTTATGACCGTGATATCTGCCAAAAACCCTTCAAAATGAAGCCCCATCTGGCTAGACATAAAATGATTCATACAGGTGAAAAACAATTCTAATGTGAAATTTGCAAGACATATTACGGAGATTCGTCTATACTCAAGTGCCATGTTCTTTGTCAGCATTCAAATGAAAGAAGGTTTATGTGCGGTGTAGAAAAATGCGAAAAAAAATCCAAAAAAAATTTAAAATTTTTCACATTACATGATACATACGGCACATATAAGCTATGAATATAAATGTAACATGTGTAACAATAAGTATTCGACTAAGGGAAACGTCAACAGACATAAAAAGCACAAACACAATATTTTGCCCAAATAAAATTAATAAAAATTTGTTTAATGTTTTATAATTAAACTAAATAATTTAACTGAACCTTTGCAATTCTTCTAATTTAGTTAATAAACCCATTACACATTTACTTTTATTTTGAGCGGATCATGAGCAAGAATAAACATTGATGATCGTGGGATGACTCTGTTTTAAACTGTTCTTCAAGGATATCCAAAAAGTGTATTAAAACTGATCCAATCTTCACAACATTTATATAAGTAGCAATTCCCTTTACTCTGGTCATTCTCTGACATTATAATAGGTATAAAATCTTCCTAAAGGATATAAACCAATGCTTGCCTACTGTCAAATGTATTTTACGCCACTGTACAGTATTATACCGTATAGAAACCTTGCACCAACTTAAATTATCGGAAATTGAAAACGGATTATAAAACCTTTGTTAATTATGAAACATGAATCATCAAGATGGCTAAAAGTTTAGAAAACACTTGAAAAACACACAATATTGTTATACTGCTAAATTAATAAAAAAACAATAAATGTTATAAAACAATGACTATCAGTAACTTATAATAAACGATAGAAACATAAGACTCTTCATTTAATTTAGATCTTAAATAGTTTTTAATGTGTTTCCAATGCAGAAAATGACCTTTCAGCAGATCAGTAACTTTCTGGAAAACTTAAGAACATCCTGGTTGCAATTTCTATATATGGAAAAACCTTTTGAATTTGATATTAAATAGGCTTTAAAATGGAAATATTAATTTGCAAATTAACTAGGTAGGTCAGTTTTATACTTTTTATGTAATAAATTAGAGTACTCTAATGTTCATGTACATAATATTATTTTGTAATACGGGTGATAATAATAATTACACATCCGTTGTTGCTAATATAATAATGTCGCTAATAAGAATTTTTTTTTTTTTTTTTATTGATCTTTATATAAAACAACGGCTTCTTTGAACATTTAGATAGTAAGGAATTATTTATTCAACTATAACTTTGTTGGTAAATAAAATAAAATTATATAATCAAATAACCAAATTCTAAATATGTATAAAATAATGAAAACCTATTACTTACATTATAATTTGAAAATAAGTACAATTTAACTTCACGATGTAATGATAAATGATAGGTACTATAACGATATAATGTATTTAATAAATAAATACATTTGATAAAATTATAATGTAAATATTATTGTAGTTTATTGAAATATATTATTCTTTATTATCAAACATATTTAGAAACGCAATAAAACTACTCTAATTACATTTTAGGCATGTTTAACTTAGGATTAATTATTTCTGGTAACATGTGATTTAAGTAAAACTCAGACAACATTACTTCCATTTTGTTTTTCCAAAATGTATCATCACGTTCTATTTTATCAACACAAAGTCCTACAATAGTAAAAAAATAAATAATAACATAATATTATTATGACGTTTTTGAAAATTATGAAAATAAAATAACTAATTTTTATATATTTATATTTTATATTTTTTTGTTACCGGACATTTTTTAGCAGGATATTTTTGGTACAAGTTCTTTTTGAACCGGACCAAATGTCGCGGATCATTTGTCGCCGGATATTATTTACCGGATCAAACGATGTGGAACCAAACCCGTCTACTATCGTAATGATATATTTATTATCTCTCTCAGTCATAACGAAAGGTCCCACATGATCGACATGTATTGTTTGAAACGATTCACTGCCTTTATCTAAAGGATGCCAGTACAATTCTCCTTTTTTTTGGTATTTTGTAAAACATACAGTTCACACATCTATTTATGTACTTCGTTACGAATTCTCGCATTTTGGAAAATAAAAATGTTCTTTTAACTTAGATAGTGTCTTGTCTATGTCGAGGTGTACTAATTCCCGATGAGTAGTATTAACAACATCATACCTGAGGTCGACCGGTAAATATAACCTCCACCTTCATTCTGTTATTCTGTATAATCTACTATTTTCTATCACGTTAGAATGCTTCGTGATAGGGTCATTCGTCTCCATCTTCGCAATCATTCCTGACACCGCTTCGTCATCTTTTTGCAACGCGGCCACCCAGTCGGTTGTTATTTTTATTCCGAAAACGTTTAAACTCGCCACCTCCACCGATTGTTCTGACTCTACAGGGCTCCTACTTAGGGCGTCAGCAATTAAATTTCTGTCACCTTTCAAATGTTCTATCTTATACTGATACTCTGATAACTTTATAAACCACCAACCTATCCTAGGATTTAAATCTCGTTTATCTGCTAAAAGTTTTAAACTGTTGCAATAAGTCTTAATTACGAAACAAATACCTATTAAGTACACGCGAAATCGTTCTAACGCATTCACTATCGCCAGCGCTTCTAATTCGTACGAATGGTACTTCACTTCGTCCTTCGTTGTTTTTCGACTAAAATAACTTATAGGATGCATTTTGCCGTATTCCGCTTGTCGTTGCAATAATACGGCTGCAACACCATGTTGACTCGCGTCGGCGTGCACTTCCGTATATGCATTCGGTTCATACATCGATAGAATAGGTCGACTCGTAAGTGCTTTCTTTAACATTTTAAACGCTCTATCTCGCTCGTCCGTCCACTGGAAACGCGTATTTTTACACAACAGGTCTGTCAGCGGTCGAGCAATCACGGCAAATCCTTTCACAAATCTACGAAAATAACTCGCTAGCCCTACAAACCTGCGCACCGCTCGTACGTTATTAGGAACGGGATAATTTTCTACTGCCATTATTTTTCGTCGTCCCGGTTCTTTACCATTTTTGCTTATTTCGAAACCCAAATATTCGAGTTTTTGCATAAAAAATCTACATTTTTCTAATTTTATCGTTAAACCAGTGCGAAGTAGGACCAAAACTCGTATTTTTTTGATAAGCTGCTGACATACCTGGTTAGTTATATCATGATGCCACGATTAAAGATAGTATGGTTGCCCAACAAATCTAGAAAAGTGTCTACCGAAATGAATCTCGATTAACAGTATTAAACAGCTGGAGACTTACGCACTAGCGATTATTTGTTGTAGTGATTATAAATGCAATTACCTTTCAAATGTAAATTGTAGTTCTGTGATAGCCACTATGACATATAAGAGCTAGTGATTAAGTCTCCAGCTGTTTAATTTAACTTTAATACTGATTATAGAGATTCATTTCGGTAGACACTTTTCAAGTATGGGTATCATGGGTCGATGGGCAACCATACTAAATATAGCCGTGCATGATACTGAGCAGTGGCTAGTGAGTCGCCAGTTGCCGCCCGCCGGAACGTTCAGACCGGCGGTCTGTGATTGGTCGGCGGTGTTCGTCGTGGAAAACATCTGCCGCCGTGCATACCATCACCACTAGCGCTCTGATGCGGCAGCGATCGGTTCTTGTCGAGCGAGTGGGTCAACTTACGGCGAATAGAGTATACCTATACTCCGTTTAGATTAAGATTGAACCGCTCGCTCAACCAAAACATGTTTTTTTCGCGCATTCCGGACACCGGTTAGGAGCGTATGCACGGCGGCCAGCACCAGTGCCGACTATCGATGACTGTCGGCCAATCACAGAACGCATAGCCATCGCATGGGGGTCAGGCACTGTTCGGCGGCTCAGTCTGCATGCGCGAAGCCGATTCAATCTTAACCTGAACTGAGTATAGTTGATTATCATTATATATATGCCATCAGAGAAGCTTAAAAATACATTTTACAATCAAAATATAAGTTAGATTAAATTACTGTAATTTCATCTTCAATTATTGTATTTCTATAATCTAATAATATATTATTTATTAAAATAAGAACTACATTATAAAAGTTTTCATTTATTAACATTTTTCAAGATTAAATAAAGTAGGTAGTACACAATTGTAATGATCCTTGAATGTTAAATCACAATTTTAAATTAACAATTACAAAATTCTAAATTATTTTTTACCTACTTGAATAAGTGAAATAAAAATAATATTTGTATTTATTTATTTATTTATTTAATGAATATAATAAGGGACAAGCCCAATTTAAATGTACAAGAACATTTTTTTAAATTAAACAGTTGATACAGTGAAACAGTATACTATAGGTAGAGTGTAGACATTTATTTTATTTATTTAAATTTAAATCTATGAGATTATACTGGGCCTCACTGAGACATACTCGTGTGGAGGCCCAGGGTTATCTACTATATATCACACATTTGCATAAAAATTATAATTGACAGACATCTACAATATTTGTGTTTGAAATTAATATCCTGATTGTACAATAAAAGTAAAAACAAAAACAAATACAAAGACATATATTTATAATTCACTTATTTTAATAAAAAAAAGATAACATAACAAAAATTATACTTTAGAATAAAAAAGATGGTGCTTCGTTGGCCAGTTTCAACATTCGGGTGATAGGACGATTCAACATATAAACTTTTACAAATTTTTACCTCCAAATATGTTTCCAATTTTGAAGTAGTGGGTTCCTCATTTATATTATATTCTTCAATTCCTCCTAATCAAAATAAATACAAAGTATAACATTAGGTACGATTAATCAAATGTATAAATAATTAAATGCAGTTAGGTATTTATAATTTAGAGCTATAATAATATTATAATATGAGTAAGGTATCTTTTTCCCAATTATTTTGAAAGTAATATAATATTAGTTCGAACTTTTAGATTTTGTGCACAGCGATTTTACAAGAAATTATCATAGAATGCTTATATTACATTTTTCTATACACCATAATATTTTCGAAATAGTTAAAGATTAGATTCTTTTTTAGCTATTCATAGGCATAAGAAAATTTCGTTTTTCGTTAGTTTTTTTTTATAATGATTATCGATAAAAAATGTTTAGTTTAATCAAAAAACTCTAAAATATAGAAGGTTACGCTAGGCAGTTGTTAGTGGAAATTGAAAACAAAATTAGCGTAAATACACAACAATTTTTTTTTACGAACGTCTGAATACGTAAGAATTTTTAAAAAATTCATCAAAATCACGAAAATATGGAAATTATTTTTAGGTTAGAAATTCATAAAAAATTTTCTTTTCATAGCTAACATTTAGAAATTGAATAGAAGATTCCGCTTTAAACTAATAAAAAAAAAGTTTTTTAAATGTATAAATTTAATCATTTACACAAGGAATTGTATGGCAGACACACCACGCATCTCTGCTCAGAATTGTTTTTCTTATGCAATGATTTATTATTGAATTCAAATCGAACACATCAATTACAGCAACATGATCAGTATAACCTACTTGTCCACCTTATTTATTTGATATCACTAATAGATGGTTAATGGCTTTAGATAATCAGTTGAAAACTGATGAAGATGGTTCAATTAAACTAAATTCAATCAGCATAATAAAAATGAATACTCAACGTCAATCTCATCACAAATTCATAACACAACAGAGGAGTTTAGAAGCTGTAAATTATGAAATATTGTGTTCTCTTCAAGAATTTTTAAAATAACGTTTTTCAATCAATGAGAATCTTCTTACAACTATAAAGCCATTTGTCCATTTGTCACCACATACAAACCTACAAGATGTCCATAAATATATTGGCGAAGATATAGATTTACAAGAACTAGCATTAGAGTATGAGGAACTACTATCTATGGAAAACATCCACCAACTACGAACTATGAATCTTAATGAACTATTCAAAACATTATGCATTTCACCACATTTCATAAATGTTGTAACATTATTAGCAAGAATACTAGTAGTAGTAGCCAAACCTCACAGCGCGGATGTGGAGCGTTTAATAAGTGCCATTACATTTCACCATGAATGTTTCAACTGAAAATATGTACTTATACATTCATTATAATATTCCTTCCTAGTATGATTGGAATCCTAATATGTCAATTCTCAAATTGATGAATAGCAAAAAACAGAGTTATTAAAAGAACAAGGGAACAAAATTATTTTAATGGATTCTTTCTAGATGCTACAAACAAACATCACCAAGTGGAAAATAGCTGATAATACTGATGAATAGGTTGTCATAAAAAATAAAATAAAATAATTTTAAAATTAGATTAAAGGAATTTGTTATTTTAATTGTTAATATTCATATATTATGACGTATAATATAATATTATTTAATATGTAAGATAGTATGTGTTATTTATTATCAAATTTTTTTACTTCTATAAAATCAACAGTATGTGCAGCTCTAATATTTCTTTAGCGCAAGCTCTGTAGTATCTTAATAATGTTTTGTCGTATTCAATGATTTAAAAAAAATATTCACTTAAATTGTTTAATAAGGTATTCATTAAAGATTTTTCATAGGTAACTTATATTATAGGTAGTTAAATTTTGTTATTGAGTCGATAAAAAATCCACTTGAACAATATTACAAAATTCAAAAACTTTTCAAAACACAAAAAGTACACAATTAAACCTCATATGCCGTAATACCGTATTAGTTTATTCGCAGCGAACTGTTCGTTGCGAAAGCAAATATGGGAATGAAAAATATAATCTGAAATTTGTTTATATTATCCTTAACTAGTACCTATATAATTTGTGTCACAAAGTATCTGCTAGACATACAATGTCATTCACATTTGGATTTAATGTTGGATACATTCAACCACCAATTAAAAGTAAACTAAATTATTTTATTACAATAACTATTGCATATCATTTAAATAAGTAGGTTGTACGTAGGAGTAAAACTTTACAACTTTGGAGCAAAATTTAGATACTTAAACACTAGGTAAACTACGGGTTAATCGGCGTTTAAAATGTATTTTGGAAACCTATTTTAAGCCAAATTAACTTATAATTATTTTATTTTTAAATAAATAAATAAGGTCTATATTACTGCTCTTCAACAATATTTTTAGAATAATAATTAAAGTTTGAGACACAAAAAACAAATAATTTAAAATATATACAACAATTATTTTTATTGTTAAATTTAGAAACATATATTATTGTAGTAGTATTTATTCATTTTTTTAAATAATAAATAAAACTAAATTTACAAATTAATAGATTTGATATATAGTGATGGATGCTAACTCAATATATTATTCACTTAATTAATTAAATTAATTTAAATAACTTGCCTCAAAGTAAGAAATAGCCTTTCTCTACAGATATTCAGAAATTGGCGTCTTCTTTTTCGATCTCGCTTCTTATAGCTTCCAAAATTGTATAAAAATAGTTTCACTCATGCGACAGTACTCAAAAAACTTGACTAGATGATTTTTAATTTACAGAAAAGTGTATGAAATTCCCCTTCAAATGGCCTATGCTTATTTATTTCGTGAACCCTTAAACGGTTCTTAACCAAATTTACTTTAATGTCAATTAGAGCAGCACTTTCAGGCATCAACATTTTTCGGGACGTCATCTTGGTCGACGATCGAATGAACAAATGAAAAATAAAACGAACATGAGCGACAGAAAAATGCAGGAACGCATGTAAAATCGCTAGTGAACGTCGTGCGTGTAAAATCACAGAAACGTAGAATCGCTCCCAGTGGGGCCTCAGCTTTAGTACCAGTGGCGGCTCGCAAGTAAATTCATTAGGGAGACTGAAAATTTAATACAAAAATGACAAACAAAACCTTTTTTTATTATTATTATTTTAATTGCTTTTTAATTATTGTAAGAATAGATAATTTATATTATTTTATATTCTAATTTAATTCTTCTTCCTTTTTAAATAATATAATTACTACACGCGGCGGTACAATGTCGAATAGCTAAATAATACGGACGCACGGGCAAGACACGCTGCAGGTTTTCGTGTTTACAGAAAAATATGAGACGACCGCGATGTCAACGGCAGAAACTTAGAATGAGTCATGACAAATTAAATAGGTATGTCAGCAATATTACGGATTTAGAAACAAATCGCGCATCCACCCTCCGCCCAGCCTTGTACTGTGACGTAGGCATTTCTCCAGTTCTCATTGGTCCACCGCCGCCCCTGCCGCAAAAGTCGCCGCCGCCGAAGACTCCACCACTACTCCACCGCTCAGTATGTTGGAGAAATGCTTACGTCACAGACATGCGTATCACAAGTTGCTGACGTACCTATTTAATTTGTCATAGAATGAGTCTAGTCTCAATGTACTGAATGATATCTATGCAATCTACTCCCGTCCTCCGTCTTGTCATGCATATGCAATTTGTATACACAATAGAGTCTCTCGAACGACGGACTTCCGAACTAACGACCATCCGTCATCGTTATCGATATTTTTAGGCCTAAGCACACGACAATCTGCGATACAGTTGTAATTAAATACGGACCTTGACCGTCGCGATAATCATATCTATACATATAAAATTCAAATACTACTGACTCACTCATCGCTGTAACTCAAAAACTACACAATGTACGAATTTGAAATTTGGAATAGAGGTTCTTCTCATATTTCCCCGTGCAATAAGAAAGGATTTTCAAAATTGTTACGTTTTAGTGGAGCAATTAACAATTATAATTATTTATCACCGATACGTATTGTGCTGAACGGCACGGGCCTACGGAGGCCGCGGGTTTTCAGCTACCTGTAACCTATCCTTTTTGTCCAAAGGTTAACAGTAAGTATTGTTCCGAGAAGTTTATCGATAAAAATATTCTCATGCATCGCGCGTACACCAATTATACTCCAATTATATTTTAAACGATAACATAAACCAATACACATACAAATTCTATTTATTAGGCCATTCGCACACCAAAAGAGCAAAACTGTGTTAGTCATCGTTTGACATATTTGTTTTAATCAACTTAAAACAATTTTTTTTCCATGTACGAATATCAGTTAGTCAAGACAAGTCTAGACAAACAATATTTAGTTATTTTTTTAGTTTCGAAAATGTCATCTGACGAAGAGGTTGCCATTTGTATGCGGTATAATCTACATAATTTAGAAGAACGGGAAAAAAAAAGTTATGTGTACACCCATTAAATCAAAAACGTATCACTCACAACGTAATTGTATCATTTATATGTGAATTACGATCTGATGAAAAAAAATTTAAAAACTATACACGTGTTAGTATTTCAACTTATGATTATATCATACAGCAAATAGGAGATGAAATTAGAAAAGAAGACACTACTTTCAGAAGAAATGTATTTCTCCAGATAAAAGGCTTTTAATTACTCTAAGGTAAGATTTGATAAGACTAATATTTTAGTATGATATTTGAATGTATTTAGTCGTGCATCTTTATTAAATTTATTAAATTGTATGTAAATAAATAATTAGATATAGTATGATATTATTCTATATAAAATGTGTACTTATTAACTTAATCATATGAACTGCTACTGTCTGTCATGATAGGTGATGTAACATCAGACGCAAAAACATTGTGGAAGTTATTCATATTTTGCCCACCATCTTGTCCTACTTGCAAAGAATATAACTATTGTCCATTTTGAAATGAAGTCATTTATGCCTGTTTATTTTGTTCTTGGTCATCAATAAAATTGTTTGAAGTTGATAATACAACTTGTTTAAAGCGACGATGACTTTGATCGTTAAGTTTTTTGTATTCGAAAATAAAACTTTTGAAAAATAATACGAGTAGTTCTAATGAATCTTCAGTGTTAACTTCCTTAGTCCTTGACTTTAAAAATGTTATCATTGGCTCAGCCATTTGTTCACTTGCTGTTTTAAACTGAGTTTTAGGTTTTTTCGGTCTTTTGAATACTGCTTGATTTAGTTGTTGTTTGAAATCTGATACTGTACCATCTTGTGTTGAGGTATTGTCTTCTACTATTCATGTATCAAACGAGCATTCCTCAGATTCATTGCGTTCTTCAGACTCATTACAATAATCACTTACGTTGCTAGTCATTTGTTTATGTTGTAACATGAAATTTTACAAAAAACTCATGATTTCGAAGAGATACCATTTCCTTTTCTTTGATGCAGCTGATCCAGATTTTTTATTTTTTATTTCACGTAACTCTTGCGTATGAATTTCTAAGAGAAGTCCATTTAGTTTTGCACACTGATACTGAAAAAGAAAAAGAAAAAGAATTATTAATACTATTTAATATTTTTAACACATACAATGCCGTTACGTATCAATAATTATGAATTTATGCCGTTTTTCAAATTTCAAACCAATTGTCAATTACTACAATTAACCGATTCAGAACTATTTTAAACTATCATGATTATTTATCACTCATAAATGTTAGTTTACGATACATTTTTGAATTTGTAAAATTTTAAGTGCATTCTTTGACATTTAAAGTGCATATTGTATTAAATTTTTTGAGATTTTAATTGCATTTTTTAAGGATTTGAACGGCATTCATAATTCATTTAATTGATAAACTAAAAACTAAGATAATCTTTGATATTCTTTAAGAAGGTACCTGTGGCCCGGAGGGGTATAAAGCTGAATAGCCTTCGTACCCGTACCTGTTTTCTTATAATATATAAATAATGTCTTTAATAACGTCTAATAATATTTATTGAACAATAATGTATTAATATATAATATACGTATTGACTATTATATATTAATATTTATAAGAACATCGAGTTATATAATATATATTTTTTTTAATGTAGGTAATAAATATTTACATATTTAATTTTTTAGTTTTCCGGCTTCTGGGGAACGTTTCCAACGCCTATATAACCTTCGAAAAGGAGCTACTACTACAGGTAAAATTGTGAAAGATACATGTTAAGCAGTATGGACAATTTTATCACCACAGAATATGTCTTTACCGCCCACCGAAGGTTGGTTAAAAATTGCAAGCGAATTTAAAAATCTTGGAATTTCCTAAACTGCCTTGGAGCTATAGACGGTAAACATATAACAATTCAACTAGGCAATTCACTCTAATATCAAAACTAACAACACACTATTGAATCTGGTGACCAAAATTTGGTATGTCGTACGTGTGTAAGTTTGTGACAACACATGCGGGTACTACGTCCGCTTAATACTAATTAATTGAAAAGGTAGGTAATGCTTTATACAACATAACAACACGATATAAAATAAATTAAATAATACATAAATCATCATACATTCATACTTGATTGAACTTGCCACGAGAAATTGTATTTTATTTGTGTATCAAATACCATTCGTTGGCAAATATTTTAATATGATCTTTATTATGGGTACACTAATACACAGACAACGAGTATATTACGAGTATTCCCATCATCGCCAGCTTACACGTAAAACAGAATATTTTAATCGAAACCCAATATTAATTATTAGTCCTCTGTTTTGGGGCGTAGAACTTCAAATCAGAACATTGCGGTCGACTAAGATAGTCGTCGTTGAGAGAAGAGTAGGTATACGTAATAAATCAGTAGGTATTCAGTACAAAAATATTAGGAACATTTTAACATCGAAGACAATTTATTCAATAATGGACAGGATGACAGTAAATATACATTATTGCGATCCTCGTGAGTTGATGTTTTTTTCTTAAACATATATGTATAATAATATATAACATATACTACATATATTTGCTTTTGTCTATAAGTAGTAATTGCCTAATTGTAACTACTATTCTATAGCTTATTAGTAGGGCAGTGAAGTTGTTGTATTTGCATGTTTTTTGTAAATTCTTATACTTATTGCTGAGTGAGCTTAAAATATGTTTCGTTAAACTCTTAATTTAAAAAAAGAAAAATTATATAGCAATAAATGCAATTTTGGCGATTTTTTTAATTTTACAGCTATTTTAATTATTTTTCATCATTTTTGTTTACTTATCTAATCGTATAGATTAATAAAGAAGTTCGAACTGCCTATTTAAGACAAGAAGGAAATTGTGTAATTCAAAATCAAAGAGAAGAAGCTTTAGCAACGTATCAATCAGTTTAATCAAGCATTCATCGAAATAAACGCAAAGAAGTGCCTCCACAACCTACAAATAGAAAAGACCTACATATACCCTGTTTGTGGCATCAAACATTAGACGGAAGAAACTTTATTTTATGTGACTATGGTTTAGATCAGCGGTTCTTAAGAGGACGCAACACCGGTCATTTTCAGCGGTAAAAACACGTCCACGGAAAACAAACAAAACGGCATCAAAAAATGGTTTTAGAGTAAAAATATTTATTATGAAATTTATGGAGAACAATATTTTGGAGGGAACCTCATCTGTGTTTTTCGAAATATTATTTATTAAAAAAGTTACAGTTATTTAAAAAATTGAAAAAAAAGGTTTTTTGTGCCTTTAATATCTAGCTTTGTATTTAGATTAATACAAAACCCCGATGAGGTTCCCTCCGGAATATTGTTCTCTACAAAATTTATCATAGGTGTTTTTACTCTGAAACCACTTTTTAATGGCTTTTCGTTTGTTTTTCGACAGCATGTTTGCGTCGTTAGATTTGACTTTTTATTGTCATCATGTGCTGCCATCTGCCTGCCGTTGTGACGGCGGCAGCGAATTCCCTCACTACGCCTATAAGCTAATGACTGTCTTGTGCGGACTTGGGTCGGTATTGTGCGCCGATTATAAACCTTACTATTATTATAGTAATATGGATTATTGACATTATGGAAATGACAATAATAAATAAATAAAATTATTGTAATCAGGCAATCGGTAATCATAGACGGCATTCCATCACTGACCGACTGGATAACTCATTTGATTTGTGTTCAATCATTTTCATAATATAATTACCATAGATGTAATCTGGGGGTCAAGGTGTTTTACCAAAGTTTGCCCCCTAAAAATTTACCCCAGAATACGCTTATGTTTATACTACGGGCATTCTATTATTTTCAGACAGTAGGTACATCAAACTTCAAAGTATATACATAATTTTTGTAGCAATAATAAATTCTAGTAGGTACCTAATCATATAAAATAAATATCTCGTACTGATCTACATAATACATGCTATAAATTATAATGGTATAAGGCTGTAAATGTAAAATAAAAATCTTGAATCAATATTCAAATTAATTAAAACAATTATTATTATAGTATAAGTATTCTATATGACTAAACTATTGTGGCTTATGACTACCCCAAAATAATGAGTTATAACTTATAAGTATACACGCACCGTACTTCTTATTAGTGACTACGAATTAGGACAACGGAAGTAATAGTATCAGACTACTAATAGCCGTATTTCTAGAAATGTGTATAAAAATAAATAATCAGGTATAAGTAATTATATCTATAACTATTGTAATACTCGAATTATCATAAAGTTAACTCTGAAAAATAACCATTCCTTCTGGATGATTCGACGTGATCACATTAGTTAAATTCAACTTTTGTAACTTTTTTACAATTATTATACGTTCGCTACATTGTTTATCATGGCAAATAAAAAAAATTTACTAAAACGTAAGCGATCAACTAAAAATATGGTTACTAAGACACTTTCGCTAAGACGATCTAAAAAACCAAGGTAAGTGCCCTAAATTACATATTATTTGTTTTAAAATTAAAAACATATTACCAATTAAAATGTAATTTTAAAAACTTAGTCTCTTGGTTTAAAACGAAAAAAAATACTCTATTGTTTAATTCTAGTCCCCCCACCATGAAAATTATTTTTTTAAGAAGACTGTCATTTTTACGCAAAACCAGTTTTCAACAAAATCGATAATTTTATTTAACTATAACTCAAAAAATAATGTAAATACTTGAAATTTTTACCAAATGTTTATATTGGCGCTATACACGGTTTCAGTGTTTTGACTTTTTTTGAAGTATTTATTATTCAAAAAGTATATAGTTTATAGATTTATTTTCAAAATATTTCACTAATTTTTAATCAATTTACAGAAATTTGAAATATTTGATTTTTTAAATGTTGATAAAAAAAAAATGCACTGAGTCAAAGTACTTGAAAATTTAATAGAAGACCCCACATGAGTTGTTAAAAAAAAAAACACGCATCACGGTAAAATCAATACAGTTCATCACTTCGTTCAGAATTTAAAAACCTGGTGTTACGTAAAGATTCTCCTTTTACCTAAATTTCTTTTGTTTTTCCCGATTATTTTAAAAACTACTGCGAAATTTCACTCTTGAACTCTCCAAAGTACCAACTAGATTAAATTTGCTACAACACTCAAAGTTAAAGATCGTAGACTATATCAGTCGTTACAGACCGAAAAAAAACCATACATCATTGTTAAAACCAATAAATTCATGGCACCGCTAAGTTTTAAATTATATAACAATTCCAAAAACCTGCAAGATTAAAGTTTCAAAGTTTAAAATTGTGGTTCCCAATTCATACGTTATGCTAGGAAAGCTATATGTCATACAATAAGCTGAAACGTTAATAATATTGTTGTTGAAATATAAATTATAATTGATTTATAATAATATAATTTTATTTGAGTACCTAAGACTTAATTCATTTCAGTTTAATCACTGATGATACTAGTGTATTAGAAGATTATACACCAATATCCAATTTCAATATTAGTGAAAATAATGTTCAATTGGATAATACATTTGTATTTATATTTGACTCAAGGAACCAACATAAATATTTCAACTATGTAAGTCTAAAAATATGTATGATTATAATTAAATTTATATATTAGATCTTTTAATAACATAAGCATTTAATAATCTAAAAACAACAAAAAATGACTAAATAATAATAAATAAATATTTGTATACAGAAAATATTCTACCTTCTAATGAAAAAGACTCAAATTATTACGATGATGTTCTAGTTCAACAACTATAAGTTTTTATTTGAATATTTTTATGTATTCCTAAATACGAAATAATAAAAAATTACAAATATTTTATTTTATTTGTAATAATATTATAATTATATTTATTAGGGATTTTAGTATATCTTCACATTTGTTGATTGTTGTGACTGAAAATGATGAATCGACATCCTATTCGTAATATTTTTAATTAGTTAAATAAAATACCTAATAATCTTTTACTGAAGACATTTATTTTTAAATATTAGGACTTTGTCTGGTCGAAGAATAGTTGATATAAAATACTTAATTGATCAAGTACAAACTAGACATGTAGGTGGGTTTGATTGCTCATTTGTTGATATGGACTATCAATCGGAAAGCATATATGGGTTTCAAACCATCATCACTTTTAAATGCAAAGTATGTAATATCAAAAAAACTTTGTATTCCGAAAGATGCAATGAAACTATGATTCCAATTAACAAAGCTGTCGTAAACGCTTGTCAAACAATAGGTATATTGGTTTTAAATAATTAAAATAATAGACACGAGCGAGTAGTGAACATAATAATAACATTATTATTATTATTATATAAAGCAAGGAATAGGACATTCTCAAATGTCAGAACTAGCAGCGTCATTAGAAATGCCATCATTATCATGTAATGCATTTCATAGACTACAAACCGAAGTAGGATCTATTCTAAAAAATTCTGCATTTGACGAAATGAAAAAAGCTGGCGACGAGGAACGCAAAATGGCATTAGAATGCGGAAATGTCGATAGTGATGGAATTCCCATGTGCACCGTAGTAGCCGATGGACAGTGGTCCAAACGATCATACAAAACTAAGTATGATGCTCTATCTGGAGTGGTAAGAATATATTATATTAAAGATATTCAAAAAAAAAAATTATGACCGGCTAAAAATGATAATACAAGTTACATTGGTAATTTAATTAGGCAACTATAATTGGACTTAAAACACAAAAAGTGTTATTTGTTGGTATACGTAACAAATACTGTATGATGTCAAAAATATAATTCAACAAACGAAAAAGTTCCTGAACATGAGTGTTTTTTGAATTGGACAAAACCGTCAACCGCCATGGAAGCAGACGGCGTACTTGAAGGTTTTACAAAAAGTATAGAAATGCATGGTTTAAAATATAATCAACTCATTGGTAAATAAAAAAAAGTAGTTTTTTGAATTAAATCATATCATACTAATATATTTAATTTACCTAATATTTAATAGGAGATGGAGATAGCAGTGTTACGAAAAAGCTTAACGAACTTTCCCCCTATGGTCCGACATTTTCAATTAAAAAGATTGAATGTGTTAATCATTTATTGCGGAATTATAACTCCAAACTAACCACTTTAGCTAGAATTACAAAATATCCTAGTCGTATTCGAAAACATATACTTACAAATATTTTTAGATTCCGAGGAGATGTTATCAAATCAGTAAAACATTGGAAAGATACTGTTGGTCTTTCAAAGTTGGAAAAAATTAAAGGTTTGATTCTAATTTTTATACCATTTTTTGTAGAAAATAGTAGAAAATTATTATTTAAAAAAACGAATGTACCTATATATGCAAATAATAAGTCGTTTATTGCAAAATTTAGTATTTTTGTTGCAATAGTGTTTATACCAAGAAACTTTCGGTTATAAATATGATAAAGGTACTTTCTCATTATTTATTTTTAATTTGTTTCTTTGTTAAATAGTAAACATTTGTTATATAAGTTTCAGGGATAAGAAAATATTTGTTAAATGGACCTTATCATCGTCTAGGCCAACATGATAATTGTAATAAATACTTTTGTAACCAACTTATGTCAAATAATATGAATTTGGTGCCAGAAGCAGAAGAATCTGGTATGATGCAAGAAATTAAAAATTATGCATTACGACTTGCAAATAATGCCGAAAGCCTTCTTGAAAATAAAAATAACAACAAATGCGAACAATTTAATGCAATTATAAATAAACATATAGCCGGCAAACGAATTAATTTCTCCAATAGAGGAAACTACAATACTAGAGTTCATGCTGCAGTTATATCATTTAACTCTAAAGAATATTTGAGGTGCATTCATAAAAAAATATCGAACTTTAGTCCAGGTGCATATTTTAATACTATTGCGTTCAGTAAACGTGCTCGTCACTATTGAATTTTAAAAAAAAAGCGTGTGTATACTACACCTACTACTCTATATATATTATTTAAACTTTGATATTTATTTACTTATATAGGTACATTTACATAATTATTTTTGTATTGGTTTAGGAAACTTTGGTAAAAAGTATTTAAAAAACCATGATAGGATTTTAAGAAATAGTAGTAGAAGGCCTCAGTTGTTTCTTAAAAAAATTAAAAATAAAAAACCAGTATCAAATGGTCCAGACGCAGACTATGGTATGGCAGAACTTTTTTCTGTAGATTTTAGTCCAGAAGAAATTGAAGATTTCTTGAAAAAAAAAATTTTCTTGCCAGACTTGAAAATATAAATTTTGTACAAATTGAAATTGACACAAGAGAGCAGACTGATAGTCAATTATGGTATCAAGAACGTAAAAATCGTTTGACAGCTTCGTCATTTGGCCAAATATGTAAGATGAGACCCAATACAAGCTGCAAAAATTCTGTTTATAACATTCTATACGCAAGTAATGTTCAAGCAAAATCTCTTCAGTATGGAAAAGACATGGAGATTGCTGCACGTAAAAAGGCCGAGGAAACCATGAATTTTACTGTAAACCCTTGTGGATTATTTATAGATACCGAGTTTCCCTATTAGCCAGCAAGTCTATATATAAGATAATAAGTAAATTTTTATCAATGTTTTATTAATTTTAATTATGTATTATATATTATAATGTCTATAGATGGTTTGATTGAAGAAGATAGTGTCATAGAAATAAAATGTCCATTTAGTGCTAGAAATACAGCTAATGCAATAGATGCCGTAAATAACAAATTAGTGAGGAAAAAATAATAAATATCTTTTACTTTTATAACTAACACTTAACTTAACATAACTTATAATTTAAACTAAAATTATAATTTAATTATTTTAGATGATATTTTATATTTGCCAATAGTATATATTATGCAAATACACTTGCAAATACATGTATTTGTTTTTGTTAACAGCTAAAATATTGTAATATCATAGAGAATTCCATTAAATTAAGGACGGACAATATATATTATTATCAAATTATAGGTCAGATGCGTATTACTAAAAAAAGTCTATGTCAGAGGTATTCAAACTGTGCATCGTGGCTCTCAGGGGCGTCGCGGGAGTTGTCGAAGGGAGCCACGTCATATAATTGAAAACCAATAAATATTTTAAAATATTTTTAATATAAATTATTTTTAATCAATAAAATATTTTTACGAAAAACGTTTATTATTATCATTGAAAGCTGAGGCACACCGGTTGGGAAACGTTGAATTGTCTACAGTCTACACTCTACAATAATCATTCGCTAAATATAGCTTTAATTGGTCGCGTAAGTCGCGATAGCGATACCATCGACTGATATCGTTAAATTATCAGTGCGTATGTCGTGTTTGGCAATATTACTATAGTATTAGTCGGGAGTTAAATTATCAGTGCGTACGTCGTGTTTGGCAGTATAAGTCACGAGTTGTGTTCGTCGTGTGTTTACGCGTTTACGTGTACACAAGTGGTAGTTTTTTTTGTGTTAGTTAAGTTTTAGAGTTTTATCAGGATGGATAAATTTTTGAACAGACCTTAACGTGATTACCCGAAATTTGATAGTTCTAATACTGTAAGAAAATCAAAACACCGTAAATATGATGAGAGTTACATGGATTATGGTTTTACGTATACGGTAGTGGAGAATGAAGAACGTCCACAGTGTGTTATTTGTTTCAAAGTGATGGCTGTTGAAACCATGCTCCCTAATAAAATGAAACGTCATTTGGAAACGGTACATGAAACTTTGAAAAACAAACCACGTACATATTTTGAGTCAAAATTAAAAGCAATTGGTGAACAAAAGACAACCTTTGCCAAGCATGCTAAGATCCCTTCTAAGGCTCTGCTTGCATCTTACAAAGTTGCTTATCAAGTCGCTAAATGTAAAAAACCACACACTATCGCAGAACAGCTCATTTTACCAGCAGCAATGGATATGGTGTCTATTATGCTTGGGGAGGCTGCTGCCAAGCAATTAATGAATATACCCTTATCAGATACTACTATTAGTCGCAGAATACACTACTTTCCACAAAATACTCAACAACAAAATTGGATCAAAGATCCCTTCAGTGCTGACCTTCCAACAAATTTGTCATCTATTGAACAAGAACAGTGGATCGATGTAACATCAGATTCCACAATGAAGACCATGTTCGGATCATCGTCGTTAACACAATTTTGGACGCATGTGAAACTACAATACACCGAATTGGCCACCAAAACATTGAAGAATTTAACACCTTTTGCAACTTCGTACCTCTGTGAGACCGGGTTTTCTGCGTTAGCAGTAATTAAAACAAAATATCGGTCAAAAGTGAACGTTGAGAAGGAGATGAGAATAGCTATTTCCAAACTTGAGCCACGATTTGAACATATTATGAAGCATAAGCAAGCGCATCCATCTCACTAAAAATCTAGTAATAAGTAATATTGATTTGTTATTTTATTGAGTTATATTTCCTAAGACTAAACATAAAATATTTTGTTATATTTTTTTCTACAATAACTACTTATTTATAATTTTTTTATATTTGTAATACGGTAAATAAATAATTAGTATAAATATAAAATATAAATTACATTAATATATATACGTTAATTTTTTTGTAATTTTTAATTTGGGAGCCGTCAACATTTTGTGAAGACTCAAAGGAGCCTTGGGATGAAAAAGCTTGAATACCTCTGCTCTATGTTATTTTGTAATTTATACACCAAATTGGATATCGGTAGAAAAAATTAATTATGACGCAACGTTTTGGGAGAATAATATGATAAAAAAATTAAAAACGTAAGAATTAATATATATTTTAAAATAAATGCAAATATGATTATACTTCAGCCTTACACTTAATTTTGAACTACATTTATAGGTATTATTTGGAGTGCTTGCTTCCCGAATTAGTCAACCCAATGTATCCTAAAAGGATGTGGAAAACTGACATTCAAGATCTAGACCACATACTTGAAAATATAAAAAATAAGTATAAAATTATGTTGTTGATAAGTATACCCAGATACCCTCACCTATTATAAGTTACTACCTACACATTTTTAATAAATTACCTCTATCTATATTAATATTTCACTTGTATTTTAAAAAGAGGGTAATTATGTTATAAATATATATTAATCTATAATATGTAAACGTTGTTGTGCACATTATTTGCGTATACATAATTTTTTATTTTCATTAAATGATGTAACAGAATCGTTGAGATTAATTATTGTGCTTTTTAATATAGATATCTGATCATGAACAATGCGCATAACATCTTTCTGATTGTTTTACAATATATTGATCGAACTATCATATTTTCGTACATTGTCAGCATCAGCTACTCCATACATCCATTTTGATACCGTACCCCAACTCAATAGATCGCTTAACCTTTTTGTTATGTCTACCCATTTGTACAATTAAACCTATCTCGTTTTCCAATTTTATTCCACTAATAATTACATTCGAACATATTGGTAAGAACAAAAATAAATACATATGTATGTATATCGATATTGTTACAAACTCAATGTAAATCGTAAGTTATTTTATGTAAAATATTATTAACTCGAATACTTAAAATTTTTGTACAACAATTAAAGGTACGGTAGAAATTAGATTTTCTAGCCTACATAACATTGTTATATACAAATGGGTATACAATTGAGCAGACAGTGGCTTTAATTAAAAGTTGGTACCTATGTGGATAAGCGAGAATATTTAAAATATTACGACGGCAATGCATTTACGTGTATGAATTTAATAATTTACGCGATCCACCACTGACGAATGTCGAGAAAATAATAAACATCGCTCCCGAATGAGCAGTCGTCGACCGGTAGCCGACAATGAGTGTAATGGGCGCGGCTTAAACGTCGCGTGCTTGCGGATCGCGAAAACACCTAACAGCGCATTCTCTTGGTCATTGCTCGGTTTCGTTTGCCCGTGTGGCGTCCTCTAACCTTTTTTAGTTCAGCGCCCCCTTTATCGTAATAACTAACTGCTAACGCCCCCCTTCGTGCAAAATCAAATTGTCTTCTTATAAATATAAATATATATTTATTTATTCATCAGTATATTATAACATTATTAATTTAAGTAAAAATTCTTATTTTTAGATAGTTATGGTTATATTTTACACCACTTAACAAAACAATTTTACTTTACTATACAAAAAGATTTACTTAACTATAAAAAAAAAATTATAAAATATAAAAATGTTACCAATCAATGACTGCCCTGAGCCTGATGAGTAGCTGCTAATGTGGCGATTAGATAACATGCCGTATGCCGTTGTATTATAGCGTACGCAATTACACCTATTTTGATTTCACGTTCAATTATTTTTCAATTATAGTCACGACACTAAAAAGGTTAAGAAACGATGGTTTAGCATAACCGAACCCAGTTTAACTATATTATTTAAATATTGGTCTCTTGTTTATACATATACTTATCTATCTTCCTTATTACTAATTGTAACTATTAATAGGTATTTTTTTCAGATTCTGAGCGGAGCGGTGAATGTATTGACTTTACAATGCTGTGTCTTATTGTTAAATTTTTTTCTTACTTAGATTTTGTAATTTTTTTGTCTGTCATCACCTTTTGGGACAGTTTAAGTGCTTAGATTTTCTTCAACAGTATATTTTACGATAGGAAAGTGAATTTAGTTGGTACTGGTCAAAAGTAAAATTTTGACTGAATTACAGCCATCCTAAGTTGAAACAATAAAAATTGTTGTTAAATTTTCAATGTTCTGTGTTTTGTCATTTTATTATTACTTTTAGTTGGAAGCAAGATAAATGGAAGGGTATGCGTTTATAGGTTATTTAAATAAAGTTTAACATTTTATTTTTATAATTAAGTTTAAATTTAATTTAAATTATTTTCAAACATATTATTACAAATAATACAAATCACCTTATACATTGTTCAAAGTTTTCCCCGTTGTTAAGTAAATATGATTGTAAGCGGCGTTTGACTTCGTCTTGAGAAGCTGTCATTATTTGTTCCTTTGTCAGTCTTGTGCTGTCAGTGATATTTTGTTTTAAATGCCGAAGGTTAATTGGTAGGTCAGCATAAACTACAGTTTTTAAATGACCCCAAAGAAAAAAATCAAGTGGTGTCAAATCCGGCGAACGCGCTGTTCCCATCCAATTATTTCCAAATATTTCGTTAAGGTTTTGTCTAACAACAATAGCATTATGTGAAGGAGCACTATATTGTTGAAAAAACAAGTTTTCCCGAATATTTAATGGAACATTTTCGAACATTGGTAGTAAATGATTAGAGAGAAAATCCAAATATCTTCTTCCATTTAGGGTTCCGTTATAAAAGAAGGGCCCTATTATGGAATCCTCTAATATTCCACACCACACATTGGTTCCCCAGACTGTTTGGAAATTAGTTTCAAGTGCCCAATGTGGATTAATACTTGCCCAAAAACGGTTATTTTGTTTATTTATCACGCCATCATTGATAAATTTACTTTCATTGGTCCAAAGAACAAACTTTAAAAATTGAGGATTCAATGCAATAAATAATAATCTACGTTCACTATATTCCGCTCGAAGATGGTGAACTAAATCTGGTTTATAGGGTTAAAGCTTAAATTTTATGTACCTTGCGCGGGTTAATTCTAACTTCATTTGCAATATGACGTATGGATGATCGTGGGTTAATTTGAACATACGCCAATACTTGTGTTTCAGTTTCTTCGTAAACTTCAGCCTGTACTTGTGGTATTTGACTACGATTACCTCTATTCCCAAATGAGCCATATGTTCGGATTTGATTTTCGTGACTTAAAAAATAATTATGCGCTGGTCGATATCTTTGGGATATCTTTCGGCGTAAAATTGTGCAGCTTGGCGAGATGGCTTTCGATGGCACTCATTAAAAACTAATATCATATCCAATTTTTCACTATAACTAGCCATTTTTGTATTATAAATAAACGGAAGTATTAAAATAAAACAAGAAAAATCAGAATTCAATGCAAATGTATCAAATACGAACGTAATTCTCGGTTTGAATAATCAAATAATAATTATAAATTTATAACTTTCAGTGAAATAACTTAATAACCAAAAATAGGTAGGTAGTAGGTACCCATTTAATAAGATAAACGAAGGTAGGTAGTAGTGAACTACATAGTGTTATCTACTATAGTTGGGGCACCGAGAGAACGCTACTCCTTTGCGCATCTAAATGAACGAGCTCCGTGTTTCCGTGACCACTGGCCGCCGTAATTTCCCCCACTCAATGATCGTCAACTAATTAGACAGCCGCCGCCGTCGAGAAGCAACAAGTGTCTGTATACAGCGGCTCAAGTAAAACGAAAATAATAACTCCTGACAACTGACATAAATATTTTATAAATGTGTTTATTTATTTATTCCAACATATATTTGATCATAATAAAATTTAAATAATACTAAAAAATAATACTAAGAAATAAAATAATTCAAATACAAAGAAATTAATCCGAGTCAGAATCCGAACTTGTATCACCTATTGTTAGGATATGACGTGCTCCTTCTTCTGGTTCTTCGTCCATAAAATCGTCTGTTATGTTGTCGATTTTCCAAAATTTTTCTTCCTACTTGATGACGTGCCCAACGAAATTCGTCCACATTTCCGGTGTTACTAGTTCCACGCCTCTTTTCAACAATTCTTGTACATCTTTTAATTTAAAGGTAGTATTGTGAGTACGGACATACCTCTTAACAGACGACCATGCTAGTTCTATGGGATTCAACTCGCAGTGGTACGGGGGAAATCTTAATATTGTTTTATTGTTATCTTTCGCATACTCATCAATAACGTATTTCTCATGGTCATCCGTATGTATTGTTCTGACTTTAGACAATAATGCCCCTTTTGTTGTTGGATAAGTAATGTTCTCGCCCTTACTTTCCAGCCAATTTATTATTTCCTGCTTTTTCCATGACATCACTGGAACACGATCTTTTTTCACAGAATGATAGGCGGCGTTGTCCATCACTATGACAGCATTTTCTTTAAGTAACGGCAGCATTTTTGCAAACTATTCAAAGAAAGTACTGCCATTCATTTCATCATGATAGTCCGATGAGTTGGTTTTTGACTCAAAACATAAAAGGCCACCCGGTACAAAACCGTCAGTTGATCCTATGTGTAACACAATGAGTCTCTTGCCTTTTCCCGAGGGTTCCTTTTGTCCCATTGTGAGCCCTGTGAGGAATGCTTCGCGTGGTGAATTGACCGTACTGTCATGCCATGCTTTGGTATGGGTTTCACCTGCGTTTACCCACGTCTCGTCGAGGTAGTATATCGGTCTGTTTTGTGATCTGTATTTTCTTATTTGATCTAAATATTTACCACGCCAAATAATGATGTCCTCTCTTTCGATAAGCGCACTATTGCGGGATTTTTTTGCGTAAACAAAATTCAAATCTTTTAATATTTTTCGAAATGAAGAACGTTTGAGGTTTGGTAAAGTTTCATCTTCATTAATAGCTATCAACATTTTTGGTATAGTAGGAACTTCACGATTCAACCAAAAGCCATGTATTTTCCGTCTGATAGCTTGTTTGTCAAAACTATCTATTTTTTCAAGTACTGTAGGTCTAATTTTTTTTTTATTAGGTGATGAAACTGTACCTTTTGTTTTATATTCAGCCAATGTCGTTTGTATCGTCCGTTGCCCAATACCACTTGATTTAAAGATTTCTAACAGCATTTGTCTGTAGGTCAATTGGGGGCTGTCTGGGTTTTCTTGTTGTTGTTTGATCTTCTCTTTGTACAGATTAATGATTATTTGCTTTTGACCAGTACCAACAAACTAAAGGATAATAAATTAATAAAATTAATAAATTAAGAATTTTGCTATAGAAAAATAATAATACAACATAATAATAATACTTACTTTTCCACGAGGATTTTTTTTGGAAGGTGATATATTGACGAGATCCATGGTGTATTAAGTACTCTAAGATAGTAAGATACACAATACTAAAAATACTTATAAGCAATGGTATGCTAAAAAACGTGAAAAAAAAAAGTTGGTGAATATTGTATGTATGTCAAAACGTGAGATGCGGGAAATCGCTAATAACGCAGGCTGTATACAACACCACCACTATAATAACACGTGACCAGAACGACGACAGCGGTGGGGGTAGGCGGTAGCAGGCGGCGTCGCGGTCGGTGGCGGCGACGCGCATTAACGGCGGCCAGCATTCGGCTAGGTTTAGTGGTGGGAATGCGCGAAAACGGACGTATTTTGGTCGCCGCCCAGTAGCGTTCTCTCGGTGCCCCAACTATAGTCATCCGATAAACACACGTTATAATTTATAAATACAATTATTTTGTGCTATCTGCAGGTTCACAATACAATAAGAATTATTTTGAAATAATTAATAAAATTTAAACTTAATTATAAAAATAAAATGTTTAACTTTAAATAAATAAAAATAATAATAAAATGACAAAATACAGAACATTGAAAATTTAACAACAATTTTTTTTTTTGTTTCAACTTAGAATGGCTGTAATTTAGTCAATTTTTAAGATAGGAAAAAAGTTTGTTTATCAAAGTTGCTTAAAAAAAATAGTTCTATCGAAATCTGGTGTTGAAAATAGGTGTTTCTACTTAAAAAAATGTAAGTTTTATCGCGCAGGCGCACAATAAAAGAATTAAAATTTCGAAAATGATCACAAAATGTATATTTTAGTATTCCCTAGCTCCTCGAAAAAACACCAATTCAATCCAAGGTCACTGAACAGAAATATTTTATGTTACAATATGAGTGAAACACACTGATTAAAACTAGTTCAGTTATCTATCGTTCAGTTAGTTGATCTTGGTAATGCCGGACAATATAAATAAATATAAAACAAGGAAGTGGTACCTACATTCTTGAAAATCGTTTTTAATAGCATTCATAGTTTTTACGAATTTAACCCGTCAGTGGTCGCGATGTGAGCGTCACGCTCACATTTAAACGAGTTTGGTCATCACTGGCTTGTTTCTTGCGTATTTCGTGTGAAACTATAGATACCTCTTATCGACATATGTACAAATATAGAAAAAATTAGATGTTATGAATTTATCAATATTTCTGCTTTGTGTTGACGGTTAAAGTTATTAGTTACGAATAACTGAGCGCAGCGCTCACACGCGACTAATGCCGTATTTATTTTATTTTGTTATATTGTGGTTTGTTTCATAATTTAATTGTTTTTTATTTTTATATAAAAATGGATAAAGTGACACAAAATATCACCTCGTGGGTTGAAGAATCAGAAGATTTAGATTTTTTATATGATACGGATGATTCGGCCGATGATCCTGATTTTATTCAGCCTGATATACAAGAACAATGTGAAAGTGATTCTAATTTTTCTGATACAGAATTTATCGCAAATAAAGCATTGAATACCCGTAATAGACCAAGTACATCTCGTAGATCTCGTTCTAGAAGCCCTTTGTCGGATAGTACTTCTCAACTCCCCTATTATTTAGGTAAGGATAATATTACGAAGTGGAATATTGACGGCCCACCTTTGAATGTACGTACGCGCTCACATAATATAATTTTACATTTGCCTGGGGTAAAGCGGTATGCGAAAGATGCTAAGTCTATAGTTGATTGTTGGAGTTTGTTTTTTCCCGATACGGTTATAGAAGAAATTGTAAATTGTACAAATATCTATTTAGCTAAAATCAGAATCAATTATCAGAGAGAAAAAGACGTACTCGACACTAATATTATTGAAATAAAAGCGCTCTTTGGTCTCTTATACCTAGCAGGTTATCTTCGAAGTAATCATTTGAATCTAAAAAACCTATGGTCAAATGATGGCTTCGCTCTAGAATACTTTCGTGCAGTTATGCCTGAAAAACGTTTTTACTTGTTATTACGTGTGCTTAGGTTTGATGATTTTCGCACGAGGAAGGAAAGGTTATCGATAGACAAACTGGCTGCAATTCGATCCGTATTCGATGATTTTGTAAAACGGTGTCAGGACTGCTATACTATAGGTGAAAATGCTACGATAGACGAAATGCTAGAAGGATTTAGAGGGAGATGCAATTTCAGACAATATATTCCTAATAAACCGAACAAGTATGGGATAAAAATCCAAGCGTTAGTCGACTCAAAAACGTTTTACACTTGTAATACGGAGGTATATGTCGGGACGCAACCAGATGGCCCTTTCAAGTGTGAAAACAACCCATCAAGTGTTGTGAAAAGGCTGATTTCACCGATATCGAAAACGGGACGAAACGTCACAATGGATAATTGGTATAACTCCATACCACTGGCGACTGAGTTGTTGAAAACTCATAAACTTACTGTAGTTGGGACTCTACGAAAAAACAAAAGAGAAATACCAACTTGTTTTTTGGATACAAAAAAAGAGGACTGTAAACTCAACCATTTTTGGCTACGGTAAAGATATATTACTTACTTCATACGTCCCAAAAAAAAACAAAAATGTCCTTATGATATCCACTATGCATGAACATGGAACTATAGATTCTGAATCCGGAGACCAGAAGAAGCCAGAAGTAATTACATACTATAATTCCACAAAAGGTGGCATTGATGTGGTTGACGAGCTCAAGGGGGAGTACTCTGTAGCAAGGATCAGTTGCAGATGGCCACTTACGATATTTTTTGCCCTTATGAACATCGCGGGAATCAATAGTCAAATCATTTTCCGAGACAATACCAACCAAACTATAAGCCGACGGTTGTACTTGAAAACCTTAGGAAAAGAATTGACTAAACATTTTATGATTCAACGTTTAGAAAATAAAAAATTATCAATTCCTCTTAGACAGACTATTATGAAACTGACTGATCAGGTAGAAAAACCTACGGTAGCACCGACTCCTGAATCTAGTGATCGCTCAAAATGTAGATTTTGTCCGAAAAGAAAAAATCGTAAAACTATGGTAATTTGTTTTATTATTTACTAAGTGTAAACATTTTTGTATTATTCTAAATAATATTTACAATGATTTTCAGATATGTTGTGAAATGTGTAATGTTCCTATTTGTAAGGAACACACAGTGGCAACATGCACGTCTTGTGGTAAGAATAATGAAATCGAGTCTGATAGTGAATAACGTTAGGAAGTAAATGCTTATTTTTAAATAATTTTTTCCATTTTTTTTTTGTATACATATGTTACAATTAATAATAATTCTTACGAAATTTACTAAATTTATCATTACTATTTTTTAAATTGTGTATAAGGTTTATACCTAACAAAGTATTATTTATGTTTATAATTTTATAATTTTAAATTGTTATTATAAAAAGTTGTATTGAAAAGATGATATGTATTTGATTTTTAATTTCTAAATATATTATTATTTTTAATCATTATAAGAAATAAAAGTAATATTTTAATGCATTATTTTTGTTTCACCGACAACCACAAACTTGAATTTAAGATCTTAAACTTATTCTAATGAAAATCGTATGCAAAATTGGCAAAACAGGAATAAAGAGCGTGGCGCTCACACGCGACTAACGGTGTTATAAAAATCATCGCGACCACTGACGGGTTAATAATTTATTATATATATATTAATTTTATACATTACAGTTATTTAGGAATTTGACTGTTTTTGCCATGTCTGGGGAAAATGTGCAGTGATAGGAAAAATTGGTGTTTTGGTGATCATGCCTGTTTATTTAGTCATGATTTTTACAAACATTATATTCAAATATAACCTGACTGATAAATATCTAATTTCAGTATACACTTACGTCACAATTGGCGTTTGAGCTCTCCTCTTTAAAAGACGGCGCTTCCGGTCTAACAACAGGTTTCTGTAAAACATAAATTTCTTTAATATTGCACTTATCGACCTGATTTTTATTGATTGTTCGAAATAGTAGACTAATTCATATTTTACTGTTGGAAAATTTTCATCAACCCTAAGACCAAAATAATGGGGGGGAAATTACGATATTTTGTATCATCACAATATATATTTTTTCATTACTACTACCACTACTACTACTTTACAAATACAACTATAAGATAAAAAAGGACAGATTCATTTAAATTTCTTTATTACATTTTTCGTTTTTAAAATCATTATAATTTTTTTCCCATTGTTTTAAGCTATTTAAAATTTGTGTTGTGCATTTTTTTCTGGATATTACATATGTTCTGTAATAAAAAAAGGTGAAAATAATTAGGGCGGCCGCACACGAGCAACTTTTTTGTCTTCGTAGCTGTCTAGTTGCTTCGGAGTGTGAAAGTGCGCACACGAGGATCAACTATTTACTGTATACTATGCATTCGATAAATACGCGTGCACATCGTTATCATAAGTTATCATATGCATACGTACATCTCAATCGTCCATTTTCAATCTTCAACATCAATTACGTACATCTAACCTATTATGGATTTTTTGGATACTGCAGTAGTTTGTGCTCTTATCATTCGACACAAGAAAAATCAACGGAAAAGGAAATATTGGGTTCAACCGCTGATATCTGAAAGAATGAATAAAGGGAAATTTACTTTGATGTTCGAAGAGTTAAGAAGTTACCCAGAGAAGTTTTTTGGTTATTTCCGCATGAGTGTAACTTCATTTGACGAGCTAATTACATTTCTGGAACCTGCCATCACCTACCAAAATATAAACATGCGACTGGCAATTCCACCAGAAGAGAGGCTCGCTGTTACATTGAGGTGAGATGTATAAATAAATACAATTTCTTTTTTTTTTCATTATTTATTATTAAAAGTAAAGATAACTTTTTATATGAAATTAGATACAATATTTAATTAAGTATAGTAATAGTGTTCATTTATATCATTCGTGGTTTCTAATCCATCTGAAGATGCTGAAAAATTTGATATGTATGGCTGTACACTGTCGGTAGTTTGAGGTGAAATAAGTTGTATGTTTTGATTCAAAGTGGTGGGTTGATTCATAGGTGTAGATGTACCAGTTATTAAATTCAAAGAAGTGGAGTAATTATCAAAGTTTCTACTGAAATCAAGTGTGTTCGTTGGTGGCGAATTTTTCTGGAAATTTTTTAGTAACTGAAGAATTTGAATTTGTGCATCGATCTTTTGGTGTGAGGATATTGCTCTCAGCATAGGTACAAGAAACAGTGCAAAATTTGTGTCTGAGTCAACCACGCTTGGAGCAGTTTCATTTTTTTTCGCTTCAAGTATATGGATTAATTTTTCTTCGTAACTCATCTTCTTATTCTTCATTGAATTTGATGTGGTATGTGGAGAAGGAATGACAGGCGGGCTTTGTAAATCCTCTGTTTCCTCTGCACGTTCTTCATCGCTTACGTTTTGTTCAGCATTTCCACTTGTTTCGCGTACTTGTACAGTTGGTATAAGAAATAAAAGTTGGTCGTAATATTTATACTTTCGTCGCTTACTGGCAGGTTGCCCTGACTTAACCGACTTTTGTTCACGCAATTCTCTTACAAAACACGTCCTTAGATTTTTCCATCTTCGTTGTATCATTTTATACCATTTATAAATAATATTATAATAATTGAGATTACAACTAGGTATTAAATTTGTAGTAATATTAGCTATATTAAAAACTTAAATAGTAGTACTTAAATGGTACTTTTCTTTAGGTATCTAGCAAGTGGCTCAAGTTTCAACGAACTATCATACAACTATTTGATTGGCGCCAGCACAATTCGTAAGATAGTGAAAACAACATGAACGGAAATTTGGAATATTTTGTAGCCTATTGTTATGCCAGAGATAAGCGAAGAAGGGTGGTTACACATATCTGAACAATTTTATAAAAATACCCATTCTCCTAACATCATTGGTGCTATAGACGGCAAACATATCAGAATAATCCAACCACAAATGACTGGCTCAGAATTTTTTAATCATAAAAAATTCTTTTCTGTAGTGCTGATGGCATGGGTTGATGCTGATTATCAATTTGTCTACATAGATGTTGGCGCAAATGGAGAAGCAGGTGATTCTTCAGTCTTTAATAATTCAAATATGGGCATAAAGTTACGACAAAACCTTTTGAATATACCAAAAGACCGAACATTGCCCAACGATCCAGAAGGTAAACCAATGCCTTTTTGTTTGGTTGCTGATGAAGCTTTTGAGTTATCAAGACATATTTTGCGTCCATTTGGAAAAAAAACGCTTACCCCAATAAAAAAAATTTACAACCGAAGGCAAACAACAGCTCGTCGAATGGTTGAATGCATATTTGGTATATTAGCAAACAAATGGCGTATTTTCCATAGACCTATTGATGTTAGCATCGATTTCTGTAACACGATAATCAAATCATGTTGTGTGCTCCATAATTTCGTACGCAAAAGAGATGGAATTAATTTTACAGGCACAGCTTATGAATGCCCACTGCAGAGTGTTAATATTGAACCCCACGATAGAACTATATCTGCTGTCAATATACGTAACTATTTTGCAACCTATTTTACATCCCCTCAAGGATCTGTTCCATGGCAGTACAATGAACTCTGATGTGAATAATAAATTTAATAATTATATATTTAATACACATATTCAATTTTTTTAATAATAAATAATGTCTTTATAATATTAATAAAATTATAATACCTTGTTAATATTATTTTACTATTAATACGAATACGGTAAATGACATTGGAACACCTGTTATATTTTTGTAAATATTACTAATATTTTTAGAGAATAACATTTTTAAGATAATATAAATCCATGCTCTATTTATTATTATCCGAACGTCAACATGCGTAAAATACCCCGGCCCACACGTGCGGTCGCAGTTAAGATACACTGTACGATTATCTTAACGACGTCCACGTGCAGCTAGCTCATCAGTGTATATTGTATATTGAACATTTATATTAGTTTTGTAATTTGTATTCATATATTATATATATTTCTAGCACAATTACTTCTACTCATACGTTTACAAGATTTAAAAGCACGAACCTGCTTGTTTTTTTTTGTTCTGCATTGAGTTGTCCCCAGGTCGTACATAGCACATTTAAGCACACTTCTTCCCATAGTTTACTTTTTAAATTAGCATCTGAATAATCTTTTAAATTTTTATTGAACAATGCCGGTCTTTTTTCTACTTAATTTATTAACAATTCACTGTCAATGTCTTCATCTCGTGGACAAGCTACTGTGGCCATTTTGTTCTAATAAAAACGATGTGACTTGCTCGGACGTCACTGAAAAAATGAAATGGCAACTATATTGTCGCCCGTGTGCGCACATAGATACCAAACTATAGACGAGGAAACTACACGGAGACAGTTTCGTCGCCCTTCTGTCGGCGGGTCGAGCAATTATAAAGTTGCGTTGCTATGTGTGCGGGACCACATTTGACTTAGTGGAATTTGTGGAAAAGACAAAACAGTTGCGCAACAAAAAGTTACTCGTGTGCGGCCGCCCTTAAGCTTTTAGTACATAATGGTAAGCAATTTATTTATTATCATATTTTTTTTAAATAATAACACATTTTTTTCGAATTGTTTAATATTTTTCCTTTGATTTCTTATAAGTTGTTTAGCTGTGTATTGAAGAAGTTCACGATACTTTAAATATAATGGATATATAAACAAACCGTTCCGAACAATTTGTTTAATAAATGATCGAGATAGCCATATAATTATATTTTCTGTATAGAAAATTTAAACTTTCTTTGTTCTAACGAAAAAATTTTTTTAGACTGTACTTTCAATTATTTTACAAAATATTTTTTGCAGTTATTCACTATTCATGGTTTTAATAATCAAAATTATATACCATTAGTCTTTGCTTTGCTTCCTGACAAAAATAGCCGTACATACAGTACATTATTTTTAAAAACTATCGAAATTTGTAAAATAATTTACGGTTTCAACCAGTTACAGTTGTGGTGGACTTTGAAATTACTATTCATAATGCAATTAAAAATATTTGGCCAACAGTGCAAATTCATGTTAGTAATTTTCATTGGTGCCAAAATTGGTACAGAAAAATCCAGCAATTAGACCTAACGAATGATTACAATAATGGTGAATCTGAAATTGGAAAATTTTTAGTTCTCACATTCGGTTTATCATTATTGCAAGATGCTAACGATATTGAAGATTGCTTTGTATTTGATTTGTTAGAAAATATGCCATCTGATGATAAAGTTCAACAATAATGCGACTATTTATCTGAAAATTATATTTTTTCGTTTTCATTATTTCCTCCAAAATTGAGGTCTTCTAATGATACTACAAATGCATGTGAATCATTTCATTCAAGATTTAACAGTAGTTTCAGGGCCTAAAATTGTGTGCAGTAGCACACACTATGTGCAGCAGCTAATATTAAATGTGCAGTTGCAAATTTAAAAGTGTGAAGTACTATTTTCGGCATTTATAAATTTTTAATTGATTAATATTCAACATTAATTATTGAAAATTACTAATTAGCATATTGTATTCGTTTAAAATCCTTAACATTACAAATAATATCGACTACACCATATTCTGAGTGGATCATAAGTACATTAACTCAAGCTATTTAGTTTTTAATTTTAAAATGTTTAGTCATATAGGTAGGTATCAAGGACTTTTATAGAAGATTGTCTTAGATTGTATATCATATTATATTTATTATAACTAATTATTAATAAATATCAAAAACAATTATGCAATTAAGTTATATGTCGTATGTGCACTACTAGGTCATTATTTTATAATATTTTGGTGTAGAATTAGGTATGTGCAGTAGCAAAATATCTTAATTTTAGGCCCTGAGTAGTTTTTATCATCATTATCCAAATCTCCATTTATTCGTGAAAGTTTTTAAAGATAATCAGACCGAAACATACATTAAAATTAGAAGCAGTCATACAACACAACGCAGACAGACAAAAACTATTTTTAAATATCAATTTATACTTAATCAAAAAGATAAATATATACGAGGAGAAATTTCACGTTTAGAGTTTATCTCCAAAGTATGCCGTAAAAATATACGTAAATGATTATGACTTAGTATTGTTTTATTGCATTTTTTATTATTTTTTTCAAAAAATTTTTATTTTAAACGTTTGTGATTTTGACTATTGTTTTATTAACATTTTTATTATATTTTTCAAACCATTTTTATTTTATGTGTTAATATATTGCAAGACTGATATTTTTACAGCAATATGAGCGGTATTAATTTTTTGTAGGAGTTAACACTATCTTTTGTAGGAGATAACACTACATTTGTAGGAGTTTACCATTCCCCAGTCCCCACTAAGACTTGTGACGAGACAGAATTACCTACGTATAATTACCTTTAAATAGCGCACAAACGCGCTATCGACGCGCCGCCCGATGACTGTCTGCGAACTAAACGAAGCATTTCATGCAGCAACGCGCGTCGGGTATGCTCGCTAGAGAGCGCAAACCGCCGTTATCATTAAAAACGCGTTGTACCGACAATAATTTATAACTTACAACGCAAAATACCGTCGTTTTTTGCTTATAATATAAAAACATATGTATTTATATTATTAGATTTTAGTTATAGTTCTTATCTCATTGCTTTTTTAAATTACTCAGATAAAGTATATATTTTTTTACGAATTCTTGTTCCTATGAAACTCTATTATTTTCCATATGTTATTATTAAACAAACACTTTAATAAATTGTCTTAAAAATTCTTATTTTAACACGATTATTCTGTATCACTGCAATGATATCTCTTCGAAAATGTACCGGTCTTTTTATCAAAGAAATGACCGCTACCACAAAAATATGCCATTTTCCGATGTCAATTCTGAAGATTTTGTTGAATATATAAATTTTCGTCACCGGCAAACATTATCAAAAAATATCTGCAGAATCTTATTTAAAATGAATTAGATTACAGCCGTATGAATCTATTCAACACTTGGTTAATTCGAAAATCACCACTGCTTACGGTATTTTTGGAACAAATTTTTGAACATAACACTATAAAAACTTTAATAATTTTAAAATATATGACGTGTGTTGTTCATTATTTGAAAAACGTTAAAAAACGGGAGGACAAAATATAGTGGTACAAATTGATGAATCATTGTTGTGAGGGAGAAGATAGTATAACCGAGGAAGACTGCTGCTAGGTGATCGGCGTCATGAACATGGACAAGATAACTCGGCAGACTCCAATTCTGACAGTGATTAAGAAAATCAAATAAATCTAGATAATTTACCTACATAAAACAGACATTATGGTCGAAGACTAGTAGGACCTTGGGTATTCGGATTATTTAGTAAAATCGGAGATAATTTAGAACGAAAGTTTTTTGTTGTAGAAAAACGTAACAGAGAAACTTTAATTCCGATCATCGAAAAAGAAATATAACCTGTTTCTATTATAATGTCAGATGGATGGAGTGCATATTCTTGTTTAAAAAATAGAGGCTCTGATCATAGAACAGTAAACCATTCAAAAAATGTTTTTCATCAAACTACTGAAGCTCACACACAAGTAATTGAATGTTGATGGGGAGTATTAAAAACTAAAATCCTATGAAAAATGCATGGAACATCAGTTGAAATGTTGCCACGTATTTTAATTGAGGCATGGTACCGATCTACTAACAAGCAAGATACAATTTTTTTAAATTTATAAGTGATGTACAAAAAGTGTATTGCCAAACATAATTTAATATTTATAATAAAATAATTGTATGCCTTTATTTTTTATCTTTTATAATTTTTTTTTTTATAAACTGATATTTTATTGGCTGATTTTGAATGTAATCTGTAATCTGTAATAATAAAATAACATAATTTTATGATTTTTAATTTGACTGTTTTTAAATTAATTATTGGTCCGGTAGGTCACGCATACAAAACGAATATCCTGTACGGTAGGTCACGCGTCCGATAGGTCCACATACCCATGACAAATTAAATAGGTATGTCAGTAATATTACGGGTTTAGAACAAATTGCGCATCCACCCTCCGCCCAGCCTTGTACTGTGACGTAGGCATTTCTCCGGTTATCATTGGTCCACCGCCGCCGAAGACTCCACCACTACTCCACCGCTCAGCCTGTTGGAGAAATGCTTACGTCACAGACATGCGTATCACAAGCTGCTGACATACCTATTTAATTTGTCATGCACATACCTACTAAACGAATACCATATTTTATGTATACTAATTATGGGCGGTGAAACACGATTGCGCCTGTCCTACCTTTTTACATGCAAAAAACGCAACACGATTGCGCTCCGTGAAATATATGTCTTGTCCTTATAAATATAGATCTTTGCCCAATACACTTTTTAAGAATACAGTCGATGTGGTAAACTCAAAGTTGAAGTTAAAAGTTCGAGTTAACCAAGTTCGACTGCATTATACTATATATTTTAACAATTTTCCTTCCCAATTTTACAGGCTTAAGACTGACAACAAAATTAAATTGTTGGCTTGGTTAAAAACTATTTCTTATACATTTTTTTTTTACATTATGTCCAAAATAACTCAATACATTTTTTTTTTTATAATAATATATATCCATATTAGTATACACTATTAATACATTTTTTTTAAAATTATAATATGTCCAAAATAACTCAATACAATTACGAAAACTACGAATTACGTTTTTTATTTATAATAATATATGTCCGTATTAGTATACACTATTAATACATTTTTTTTAAAATTATAATATGTCCAAATATGTAAAAAAAGACTCAATAAAATTACAAAACTACGAATCACAATTTTTTTTTTTTTAATAGGTAATAATATTATATGTTCAAATATGTATAAAAAAAACTCAATAGAATTACGAATTACAATTTTATGGCACAAAATTGTGGTCCCATTACTTTCAAATATTCTAGTATAGATATTTCATTTTGTTCTAATTTTGTTTAAGTTTGCAATATAAATTTAAATTTGTTTTCTTGTTCTTTTCGAGGTTTGTTTATTCGATTTTCTTTAATACTTTTAATTTTTAAATAGGTTTCACTATGTATGTCTAACATTATATTAATAACTTCATGAATAGAAGGATGTGAAGTGTAAAACTGTGAGTTATAATGTCGGTGGAATGATTCTGGCCCATTGGTCGTTCTAGGTTCCTCTTAAGGTTTACCAGCCCATAAAATTGGTGGAAAAACCCCATCAGGGTTTACATAATTGTCAAATATATAGTCCGTAAATTCAAAGTTATTGGTAGGAGCATTTGCAATTAAATACGAAAAGGCATCGCCGACTAAATTTTCGGGTAAAAAACCAAGAGCGAAAAAACATTTTAACCAAAGACCTACTTCTGACTTAAAATTACAATTACAATTAACTAATGATACTATTAAATTTATGCCTGTCAACTTTAAACATAATTTTGCAATCGTGCGCAACATATCTACATAAACGTCAGTCGATTTTGACGTCAAAAAACAATATACTAAAAAAATATAAAAACCATTTTGTAACGTATGTATTGTACAGAGTGGATCGTAGTATTTTGGTGAATGCGAAAATGTACCATCAGCAAAAATATGAGTTCAACGACTTAATACATCGAGATTAGTCGGGCGAGTGAATACAGCTATATTTGAAATTTCTTCCATGTAGCAAAAATGTTCCTTTGTATTAGTTTTAAGAGTATCACGTAAGTAAAATAATTGAAATTTGGATTCTTCCAGTGATTTTGGAATTTTTGGCAATTTTTTTTACGGAAGTCGTACATACTTTTCCTCCACAACTTAATATCAGAATGAACGGTGTGAAAATCATTTTCAGTGCTACGTAATTCTTGTCGAATTTTTTTTTTCGGTCTCGTAAATAAATCGTTTTCACATTTTCTTTTGATCCGGGAATTTACTATTTGTCTACTAACAATATTTTTTTGGAATAATGTTATGCTTGTGTTCATTCAGTACGCTAAGCACTTTCGTCACATAATTTTCAACATAAATACTTGATTGACAATTTTTGTAAGTAGACCGATATCGAATACTGCCTAAGTTTTTAAGTACTTTATATTCCCTATATTTATATCCATCATCTAATAATATACATGGCTTACCTTTTTCAGTCTCAAACTGTTTTAAAATAGATAGATCCATTTTTAACAATTGTTAGTTTCACAATGGCACACTTTACGAAACAAAAATATCAACACGTTTCACAACAACCAACAGTCAACTGCAGCTAGAATGTAAAATCTGGCTACAGTCTACAACAGTATCATCTTGACGCATACCTATCTGATATATTATACACAGATAAGATAAATTAACAGTAAAATATTATCTCGATAATAATCTCGTATAGGTATATACAATATAACAATAATTACTAAAATACCCGGTTATTTCTTATTATTTAGCTTATGCCTTATAGGATATCGATCTTGAATTGTATGTATTTACTCTTTATTTTATACCTGCATAGACATTGGGAAAATACGTTAATGAAAAAAAATTGTCATAATAATGTTTATAATGTCATGTATTAATATAATTGAACTTGGTTAACTCGAACTTTTACTTAACTTTGAGTTTACCACTTCGGCTGTATTTTTAAGAAGTGTATTGGGAAAAGATCTATATTTATAAGGGCAAGACATATATTTCACGGAGCGCAATCGTGTGGCGTTTTTTGCATGTAAAAAGGTAGGACGGGCACAATCGTGTTACAGCCCATTATGGGATATAATATATAAATAATTAATTATGTATTTATAAGGGTATGATGTTTGAAAAAATAAAACGTGATGATAGTTTCTAGGAAAACAAAATTAAAAACATTTTATTTAGAAAACATGTTGTCTCAACTACTTATTGAAGAAATTAACCAATTATTATCATAATACCTATTCAATCTTTTTAGATTCTGAGCGGAGCGATGAATGTTATTGATTTTACAATGATGTGTGTTTTTTTTATTTTATTTTTGTGTCTGTCATCACCTTTTAGGACAGTAAAAATGTTTCGATTTTCTTCAACAGTATATTTTCTAATAGGAAAGTGAATTTAGTTGGTACTGGTCAAAAGTAAAAATTTCCCGTATTCAAAAGCGTAGTGATAAACAAAAGAAAAATTAAGGAAAAACGGTAATTTTTACGCAAAATCTGTTTTCGAGAAAATGGTTTTTGGTGCAGCTCTAAAACAAATGACCGTATGTAGGTACATGACATTTTGACTGCATGTTTATATTAGCATTTTCTATACACCATAACATTTTCCAAATATTTTGAGCTGTATACGGCATTTTCAGTTTTCATTTTTTTTAGTAGTTGTTGTGTATGGTATGTCTAATGCATCTAATACTTAATATATTATATTAAATATTTTAAATTATAGCAAACGAATAAAATTCAAAATAGTACCAATATAAAGTAAACAAATATTTTTTAATCACTTGACTCACCCCCAAAACCTCCATCGCCAAATAACAACACCACACATTTAGGTGCAGTCAATTAATTCAAACGCCTTAATGTAATATCATTATATTATAATGACTGACGGTGCGTGATGTAGGCTACAAAACTTTATGTAATGCGAGTGTAGCCATGTATGTACTACAAAATAACATAGGTATTATATAGCTACGCGATATAGGTTGTTAAGGATTCATTATTACTTCTTCGTATACATATTACATAATATCATACGAATATTATTAACGGTCTTGGTCAATGTACTGGAATTGTAGAATACCTATATTATAAGTTTAATAATACCTACTATATAATAATATAACGTCACAGTATCACAGTACAATTTCGTGTAGGTATCCGTTGATGTGCATGGACACTATTAACATATTTCTACTTGTTTACCTATACAAGTAAAATAATAATAATAATTATTATAAATCTATTAGTACACGTGCATGTAGTGTGTTTACTTGTGTGTGATAATAATCGGTCTACGATCCATGAATTCGTATTAAATTATAATATTTTACATACGACCGTGATAATAACGCACACGACGTCCGCTAAAAGGCTTTCGAGTTATAACCCATAAAAAAGGCTTCAGCCCAGTAAACCAGCGACGACAGTCGTCTGTTTGCGGCATGCAATGTTAGTCACGGAATTATCTATATTTCTATAAGTTGTATACTATTAGGTACATTATTATATTTTTGTATATAATAAACAGTAATTGGTTAGTTAATTAGGTACTACAGTTAGTTCATGAATTTTATTATCTCCTCGCTACTCAAGTAAAATATCAATAAGACAGTACCTAGATACTGTTTTATATATCTAAGAACGTCAGGCACGTGGTTCATCGATGAGGTGCGTTCTCAAAAAGTTTCGGACTATATTATTTAAGAACTCGTTTTCGTGCTAAGCATTTGCTATATAATTTATTCAAAAAAGTTCACAACACATACGAAAGACTGTTCCGAACTCGCAACACGAGTGATGGTGGTGATACGTGTATATTAGCTGCAACAAGGTAAAAATAACATTTATCTATATAATAGTAGAAATAGTTATCAAAGTGGGGGTATACGGTGGGATGATATCCTTCCACTTTTTATAATTTACATTTTCCATCCCTCCACTTTTTTCGTCAAAAATAATGCACCCATTTAGTATAGGTACCTATTTGTTTGCTCGTTTATATTGGACCATTATATGACAATACTAGATCTAATAAATCTTAAGAGAACGTTCTACCCAAAGTGAAACGTATACAACGGCTAAGAGAATGCGCTGTTAAATGTTTTCGCGATCCGCAAGCTCGAGGCGTTTAAGCCACGCCCACTATTCGCAATCGACGGCCGGCCGACGATGCTAGTTCGGGAGCGTCGTTTATTATTCTATGAACCTTCTTCCAATACTTTTCGCGTTAATCGTACTAGTAAATTCCGACGTAATACTTAAAATATCCGCGCGTAACTATTATAATTTAATTTACTGCTTACATTTATATTTGTACCAATATATAAATAGTATAAACTGTATTATAACACAACTTGATTTGTATTTATTGTATTATTACTTATTTAAACATAATGCCTATAATTAAATATGATTAATTAAAAATATATAACAAATTAAAACAATTTTGTTTAGACTGTCGATTTTACTGCTTCGGATTTATTTGGTTCTCGTATGTCGGATATCATTAAACGATATTTAAAAACTGGATCAACTATTTCGGGTAGCAAACCGTTTAAATAATAACTAGAAAAAAAATATTTAAACTTTTAATATAATTACAATTTTTTAATTTATCCACAATTTTCGATGACCAAAAATCATGATCGTAAAATATTTTTTCAACCGATGTCCAGTTTGGTGTATATATTATAAAATAACACATTTTCCTATGTGTTATATGTAGCTGTCCTTGAACTTGGTAAAAGTAATCACGGGTACTTTTTAATTTCAATTGACCATTTACAATTGTACAGTATTTTAGCTATATATATATTATATGAATATAAATAATAGTATTAGTATGAGGAAGTAAAAATTATTAATTTTTATGACATATAACTGATTATTGACTAGGTAGGTATACACAAATTATTGTTTATATTTGATGCTTACTTACTTTACCACTCTCTACGGCTTCATTTATATTTAAAGTATCTTTTGCTGCATACGGTGCTTTAATTTCAACAATAGCATTATTATCAATGATACCATCCAAATAATAATGTAAGTAAATTAATGTTACTATGTACCAAATAAATAAATTATTAACTGCAAGCTAAACTTAATAACTGATAGACTTACCAGGACTTGCAGCAAGAAATGAATACTCCATATCTATGAATAAACCACAAGATACTACTTGGAGATTAAACATATTTTCAAAACATTGTTTTGCAATATTTTCCATGTCTCTACCATACTGTACTGATCTATGAAATATTAATTTTCTTGAATCTATTTATTTAAGCAATTGTGTAACGCGTTAATATATTATACTTACAACTGAAATTATTATACAAAATAGAATAAATAGTATTTTTGCAACTCGTACTTGGCCGCATATTGCAAATGCGACCAAAATTACTAGCTTTAAGTCTTGACAAACGTTCACGTTTCCATTTTTCACTAGCTGCTTGATCTCGGGTTTCGATTTCAATATTTGATCGATCGACGTCGTTTAGTACTCTATAATAATACAAATATAAGTTAAACAGTTATAACTTATAAAAAACGTTATATAAAACTTAGGATACCTAATATTACCAAACATTATCTAATAAATGCATTCATTTCATTAATTAAACCTTGGTTGTTAATGCCTCTTACATTGTCCAATTCATCAGCATTACCATAATGTTTATCAGTTGTCGTACTTTTTTTATATGTTCTTGTCGTCTTTGGAATTGTTTTAAGAACTTTTCTCCTTATTTGACATACACTACGTTTATCGAATATGCGTTTTAAAAAACTTTTTCCAACTTTTCCTAAATCAGACATAATAGATTAGATAAATTAAAATTTTATTTTTACTTATAACAATGCATTTAAAAATTACCTAGGCTAGTATTTGTCACGTGTTTTTTAAATGCACGTAAATATTCTTTGGAATTAAAACTTATCACTGCTGCATTTATTCTAGTTATATATGAACTTTTTTGGGAAAAATTATTCGTTTACCTCCCAAAAACTTATTGATTATGCTATTCAATTGCTCACAAATATTATTGTCTACATCGAGTATCAAACTATCTGCGTTTTTTGATAAACGAGAAATAATAATATCAATTTCTCTAGATATAGATGATATACATTTTTTGTTGACATTTAATTCCGTGGACGTATTGTTTTTTTCTTTGCAAAAATATGTAGAACATTTTTCATGATTATCAAATAATCGATGATATGGTGCGTTGTATATATCAAATCTGAGACCTATAATATTAAGTTTTTTAAAATGCACAATACCTTTCAAAATAGTGGGGGAAAAAAAAAGAAAAACACGTTGTATATATAATCAAAATTTTTAAATTTTTTTAAAAATATTTTCTCGAAGTTAAAACACTTGAAAATGTATTACAATATTACATATACGTTGTTTCAACAGTTTTTTTTAAAAAAATTTAGAAAATATCTTCATTACATATTAGTTTTACCTGAGATCTTTTGAGATAGTGATTTATTTTGTTGATTATGAAATTTTATAGCACAAGTTATGTCAGTTCTTAGCCTAATAATGTCGTTCCGTATTTTTTTTCCTATTTCGATTGGAAGGTCTGTTCTTTTACTCAATGCCATAATTTTTTTAGAATAGTTTCTCAATAAATGATTCCTACATTCAATTTTTTGCACTCTCAATGACGATCCATATGGAAGTACCTCATTTAATCGCTTCATAACGCTACTGTCTCCGTCGCCTAAATGAGTAATGACACATGTGTATTATATTATTTATAATTGTATTATTTATATTATTTTATTTTATTATATTTATGCGTTATTAGATATTTATATTTTATATATTATTATCGATCAATTTAGAAAACTCCGTGCAACTCAATACTTTTCTTAAATCCCTCAGCAATTCCATCCGCCTCAATACTCGTGGCTCCCTTTTTCTAATTCATAAAACAAAAATGATTTGGAATTTCGATTTTTTTATTCAACGCTCTCTCACATGTTACGCAGTATCGATTTCTAATCCCGACAAACAAAATCTTTTTTGTTTTATAACCGATTATACTAGCCTAAAATAAAAATAATTGTATTACAATTAACTTATTATTTTTAAATAATTTTGCTTATTTCAATACTTACTACTCCCGATAATGCATCGTATTTCGTGCTATAACTTCTCTTAGACCACTCTCCGTCTGTCACCACAGTTATTAAAGGAATCCCATCTGTATCGATATCACCGGATTCTATTGCCAATTTCTTCTCTTCTTCGCCGACTTTTTGCATCTCCATGCTGTATTTTTAATTTCTGGTCGTAAATTATTTTCTATTGGAATATATGTAGTAGGAGACATTGATGGTATTTCTAATACAGAAAACAATTCGGATAACTGTGTACAACCAATTCCTAAATACAGTTTCCCAAATGTTTTAAAATTAATAATTTTTTTGTTGGTATTTTTGTTATTGTATATCTTGCTTACTTACCTATTGCGATAGAGCTACTTACAGCAGCTTTATTGATAGACCAATTGCTATCGGGTACAATTTTAGTAGAACTAATTTTTTTTTCTAAATTACACATTTTGCATTTAAAGAAAAAATCAGAATAAAAACCTGAATGAATTTCATTTACAAAATTCATATTCATAAAATTACAATCAAATCCACCGTCATGCTTGATATTTTGTATTTGTATTTTTTACATGTCAACTATTCTAAGTCCGTCTATTTCATTAGTTATTATTCTGAAAATTTTTAAGTAGTTATCATAGTAACTTATAAATTCAAGCAAATTTATTTTATCTCAGAATTATATTATAAATGTTATAAACATACTCTGTTGGCGAGTTTTCGATTTCTGGATCTTTGACAGTTTCTAGTTCATGTAAATCAATATTTTCACATGACGTTATACTATTATCTTCAATAGAATCTAATATATTAACTCCGAGAATATGAATTTCATGGTTTGAAAAAACATTAACTTTAACTCTAGTATTACAACAATTATAAATTAGTTGTAAAATTTTAACTAATACCAATTTAAAAAAAAGCGAGAAAGTAGGTTCGAATATACCTAACGTGACCATAATATTTTTTACTCAAAGCAAGACACTTGTAAATTTCAATAGAAAAACCATAATAAGTTTTTTCGCAAAATGATAATACTAAAAATATAGTAAAACACATTACACAGTGTAAAACAATAATTATTTTTATAAAAATGACAAAACCAAAACACAGACAAATGGTATAATAAATTATATTATTTAGCTGGATTTATATATTTTTTGGATCCACAAATCCGAAATAACGACTTATTTAAATTTAAAATACGAATCAGGTACTTATTTTTTTATGATTTTTATTTATGGACTATATAGACTATGGCCTATAAGGGTTTATACGGTTTACAGCATAAAATGTATTATATGTATATTAGTGTACAGTATACGTATGTGGTATACCTATTACAGTACTACAACTTAACGTTTTTGGTTGTGACTTTTTTTCAAAGAGGGACATTTTTGGGTTCTTTTGGACAGCCGGACACTAAGCTTGAAAGCGAAACTTATGGTCACGTTTAATATATCTTGTAATTTGGTTGTTGAAACTTAATTCAGTGATTTTGTTGGTATTAAATATTAAAATAACAATAATTGAATAATTTATAATGAATGTATAAGCTTATTACTAAAAAATTAACAAACCTATTAGAAACCAATGTAGTAGTTGAAGTATCAGTCTCATTTATTATTTCCATAGAAGTTTCACCCAATGGTAATAGACTAGAAGTACAACTTCAAAAATTTAATATAAAAATGATATTTTTTAATTATTTATAATAATTTATATATTATATTATTGTATTTATATAATAAAAGAATAAAGTTGAGTTCATCCTATAATTTAAACTTACGTTATGAAAATACTTAACTATTTTATAGATTTTATATCAAAAAGAAATTAATAATCTTGTAAAAAGCTTACCTTTTGTTTTTATTATACCGCTTTAAAATAAGTTTACTAGATATATTTTTTCTAGATGGGCGTTTAATTTGGTTTGTTTTATTTGCCATATTATTTAAAAATTATTATAAAAAACGCTAGAAAAAATAAAAATAAAATAATTTAGACCTGTAAATACCAAAGGTGTATTATAATTTATAAGCACTGTTTATAAATACGTAAACTGTATTTATATAAACTGTATATAAGTCTGAGTACTCAAGTCAGAATGGGACTAATAATAATTATAATATTTTCGTAAATCCGTATTTAAAAAATAAGGTTATATGAATAAATACGGGACGAATAATAATACTATTATCAATAACAACAATAATAATAATAATAAGTTTTAAAAAAAAAAAAAAAAAAAAAAAAAAAAAAAACCGGTATTAGTACTTATTAGTTATTAGTTATTACTATTCTTAGAATTATCGATAACACCGTCAACGGCGAGCACCCGCTACCTCCCTCCCATTAGCCAATTAATTGAAAATTATATTTATAAAATACACCACGTGAAGCAGCCACAATATGGCATGATAAATATTGAAAAGTCTACTAAAAACGTGAAAAAAAATAATACGGAAAACTGTAATTGCTCGCTTATGTGGTTTTAGAGCAAAAATACCTTAAAATAAAATCGAAAGAAAACAATATTCGGATAAGAACATCGGATGCGTTTTTTAATATTCTATTATATTAACTACAAATTAAAATACAAATATAAATATTTCGTTTTGTAATTAGCGGTAATTTGTTACAAAATATTCTTTTGTTAAATGGATATGACATATCTCCAAAAGATTGTTCTCTATAACATTATCATAGGTATGTAATATAAAAACATTTTTTGAGTGTAGTTTGACGGGTTGCTTGCGGAACATTTTTTACCGTACGAAAAGGAGTGGATTATACCCCCAACGGCCTCTTATCCGTAATTTCTACAATTTTACGGTGATAAGATAATATATTAATTAAAGATCTAGGGAACATTAGGAGGTTAGCATGTTTTTCAAGAATTCATAAAAACATATATACGTTGGTATATAAATTTGTGTAATATCATGATACTAGAAGGTGAATGCAATTTTTTTAGCATTTTTTCCATATAAAGTGCATATTTTGTTTAATTGTATTGAAGTGCCTTTTTTAACAATGCTATACTATATTAATCTAAATTTAAAAAAAAATGATTTGAAGAAATTGATTAAAATATTATTGATAATAGTATGGATTATTTATTAAGTTTGTCAATATAATATATATCTTACATAATATTATTTTTTCGATTCTAGAGTTCAGAGTTATAACATTTTTGATTAATTTTACAAAAGTTACTAAATATGTTATGGAACTTGAGGCAAGCATTATAATAATATATTGTATAGAATATATTATATTTAAAACCCAATACTATCCCAAGTAACAAACTATCATTTAATTAGTGTTAACCCAATATTTATTTATAAACATTAAAAAATATAATTATTGAATAAACATTATTTATTTATTAAGAATACATTTTTAAATAATTAATACTATTAAAAGAAATTATTGAAATGAACCTAAAAATATTATTTAATTAAATGGTAACTAATATTTTAGTCAAAATTTACCTAAACATATTGTTGATCTACTGCAGCGTAATATCAATATTATATTTTGATTTATTCATATTACTCAACCATTTTATTTAGTTTTTAAAATTATGGTTCAGACGTTCAGTGATCAATTGGTCCGCTTAAATTGTCTTGACCACAATGATCCTCGTAAAAATAGCAATAGTTACTTTTTTATTAAGCAAAATATAAGTATACTAATAATGTATAAAAGTAAAAACATCCACATACGCTTTCATACCTATACAAAACCAAATAAAAAAAAAAACATTACAATTGATAAAAACAAAATTTATTTGTTTTTAGAGTCAGAGATATTAAGGGGACTAGAGCATACCATATTTTAAGGAGTACTACTTAGGCAATTAATGTGACAATCAATTAATATTGATCTATGGTTGAGTAGTAACATGAAACATTGGTGTGCGTAATCCGTTTATCGCGTTGGTCGCAGCCCCGAATTCTGCTAATGCTAATTGCGTCTCCCAGTTAACAGTCTTGTTAGTATCATACACGAGTATTCAACAAAATAATAATGTAATAATAATAATATTATATGTTGATGTTGGTCTTGGTCTTCAGCTGTATTATTTAAACATTAATATTAATATTAGTTTTATTGACAATGAAGAAGGCTACAGGACGGTATGGATTAAATACATTATCTACCTTATGTAATAATAAGATGTCAGAAAATCGACGTACTAGTTATTTATCTTTTCCTAAGAATCCCAATCAGGTAAAAAATTCAATATATTAATATGTTAATCTTATATAAAATTATATAGATGGTAAAGGTTCCTAAAAATGATCTAAAGAATAGTTCAAACTCATTCGAGCCACAGTATTTATGGTACTTAGCAAATAAAGATACTTTTTTACTTACAGAATAATATTAAAAAATTACGAATAAGTATGGGATGTACCTATTTCATCAGTTATTAATTTTTTTCGAATTATTTTTAGGTATGGATCTCAGGATAAAATTTAATATGCGTGACATCATTCAGAGGATATTCGAAAAAAAATGTTACTGTTGTAGTACTATACACGCTCAATGTCTACTTCCCTGTAGATCAAATCAAATATTTTTAACGGCTGTTCCAATTAGATGCACTGAATAAAGAGTACTGTGAAAAAAGTACTACTCCTGTATAGTGAAAAAGGTATTCTATGTATATAACTAGTAAAATGTAAATATAATAATAAAGTGATTATTAACTACGGTTTCCAAATATTTAATTCAATTAATTAATTTTATTTTAATGGTTAGCTGTGATTTAACCAACAAACGTCAAGTAAGGTAGGACTTCTACGGACTCGTACGAATATCTGTTTCGATATTCAATTATAGTACAAACTATATAGAAATAAAAATCATATAATAAATGACAAAAAAAAAGTATGATTATACTTTTTAGACAACATTTTAACTAGGTGAAAGATATAATGATTAAATGTAATAAGTATAATATATGTATAAAATAATATATTGAAAACATTTAACAAAGAAAATATTATTAAAATAATACTAGATAAAAAAGGGAGTAACTGGTATGGAATGACACCACACACGTTGAAGTACAGACTTTACTATAATCATTATCCTGTCTGTGAATGTAGAACCAATTATTCTTTCTTGTCAATTAAGTCTTGGGTTTAAAATTTCGGGGAAGCATTATGATATAATAAAAACAGAAAGAAAAGATTCCATTTATTTAAAAAATGAATCATCTTTTTTTATTTTTTGAAAAACAAACCGGTAAAAATTATGATGATATAATTAGAATTGATTTTATAAAAAATTCACCTAGTCTAACCTTTTGGAGACCCAAAATACAAAATCATACAGCTTTGTGCTATATGCAGCTGACTTGAACCTGATAAAAATAATTATGTTTTCTTTGAGACATAATTCTCCATTTTCAAACATGCCCGTTATGCGTCAATTTTCGATTCGATTCGGGGGTTCATCTGAGATTCGAGATGGGCACTTAATTTCAATAAGGCATCGGATCATGAGTCCATCTTGGACTCGCCTCTAAAAATTGAAATTATGGGCTCTATAAAAAGCCCAGCTGGCCCAGCGAAATTTTTATTTTTCATAATATTTTCAAAACTCAGAAATCGCAAACGATTAGTGTTGAATACCATATTTGTTGCCTCATTACATTTAACAAAAAATTTGTTAGATAAAATGTAAAAAGTAAAATTATATGGTGTATAATGTATACAAGACATTACCTTCAAATTTATTGTACAACAAAGATACTAAAATATTGTTCTACTGATATAGGACCGTCCTCGTAGTTTACATAATCTTCAAAGTTGATGCCGTTAGAAGTATTGCCTCTCTTTAACAACTCTGACATGAAAGGACCTGTTGTAGCTTTTGCTATCTGCAAAATGTGGTTTTTAGTTTTTTTTAATTGGTCAAAATTCAATTTTTTGATTTTCAAACTGAGATCCCAGTTCAATTGAACACACTCGAGTTCTTATCATATCAACATAATCTTGAGCAGAATTACTTAATTGTAATAACTTTACTGTATACTTTTAAAAAGCGTTTAACAGGGCTCTTTGCGGTCTAAGATTAATTGTTCTCAAACTTTTATCTATAAATACTTGGGATTGATTTTCGAGGGCTATTGATTCGTAATTTTTTGTGTCAATTGGTATTAATAAGGGTCCTGCATTTTTGGAAATAACCGCCGCACTAAACGGGTTGATAGGAACCTTTCAGTGAAAAAATTATACGTTCCCACTGGACAAATTAGGACCGTAACTATTTGGCCCTTAAACGGCAGTATTATTACACCCGTAAAATTAAAGACAAAGAATAATGAGCCAATAAATGCAACGCTGACATAATATCACTGAACAAACCACATAATTGGATATCAGGTATATATAGTTGCGACACCTGTTATGCACATTGTAGTTGGTCTTAAATGAGCGCTTTGACCAAGCTCCGTCAGCAACTACAGTAATACATGGTCTTCCTAGTTCGTCCACTTCGCCTTTTTCTAGAGCATTCTTAGCCTCTTCTACTCCTGCAGCCTTCATTTCTTCAAACGCTACATTCATACATAGAATCACTTATTTTATTGTGACATTTTTGATATAATTTATTAGCCATGCATGGCATGTTTAATACGGATGATAATTCTTGAAGTTGCGTAAAGCCTTGACCAGTATTAATCACACTCGTCGTAAATGCCATATTGACGTCTAAATTTTTCAAATTTTCTGGATTTTCTGTAAAATTTTTTCTTTTAATCCACAAACTTCACATTTTAAAATAAATGTACTACGGAAACGTGTCTTATTTCTTGTTCAAATTTCAAATTTGAGAAAGTGCAAGAAATGCTTCATGTTTTATTGTTTTTATTTCATTAAAAAATAACCGATGTCAACGAGTCTTCTCCCTGAAGGTCAGTGTTATCGTTCAATAACATATTACGAGTATCATTTAGGGAACTATCGGGTTTATTTGAAAGTTCGAAATCATTATAATGACAGATTGACGAATAATCACTGTTTAAAAAAAATTGCCAAAAATTAATAATGATAATAATTTAAAACTGTGTTCTGAAATTTGTATTAACCTCCACAGTCCTCATGATTTCAAAAATGGTTCGAACAATTTTGGAAATTATTATTAAAGAAATATTAACTAAAAAATTCTAAAATCCTGTTTCGTCCATAAGAATTTGATTTCACAAAACATTATAATGAACTGAAATTCATGAGAAAACTAGTGTGGCAAAACAAATTTATTTTTTTGGGTTTCTTTTATCAAACAATACTCATTATTTCAAAAAGGGTACATTTTTTGAAAATATTTTTTTACATAGTTCAAGTCGCTTATTAAAACAATTATATTTTTAAGTTTTTACTTTTAAATGACACATAGGGCCTTTAATTTTATATCAAGCGAATACTTACTTCTAGTATTTATGGAATGACACAGCGCATTGGGTGAGTAGTTTATGACGTATATAAAAGTCAAAATCTTGTATGAGGTGAAAGTGGGACCAGACATTGCGACGGACGCCGGGTAATCCCGAACCACTACACAGCCCGCTAGTTTATTCATATTCATGAAAAAACTCAGGTTACACCCCCCCCCTACGATTAAATACATATTGGTTCATTCGCGACTTGGTTAACTCGAGTTACCTAACCCCATACCAATCCTCAGTATTATTCCTAGTCCCATCGTCAATGGTCCGGCCGTTTTTGCACCCCCTAGCAACGGAAGAAACAACCTACTAACAATGCCTAAATGACTCGAGGACCATTATTCACACCGGCCCATAGCGCCCCCCCACTTTACCAATACCTATTCCTGGGCCCAATCCCTCAACAACAAAACATAACGGAACCAACCAAAAGCAACCGACTTCTGTCTCTACTCTATTTTAAATTGCCGAACGTTCCAGTTTTTCAGGTGTTTTCGATTGAACTGTCCATGGTTATCGTTATATTTTAGAATGTGGTAAAAGATATTTTTAGATTACATATATGAATTATTGTTTACTTTTAGTTCGTGTGTATTTTGAGTTATTAGTCGGTAATTATTTATTGAAAATATAATTAAATGCGTGAATTCTATTTCAAATGGAAACAAAAAAGGGTCGGCTAATGGGAAAGTGGAGCGAAGAGCACTAACTGAAACGTACACATTATAAAAGTGAGACATAAAACATTGGACACAAATACAAATAAGTCAAACTAGAAGCGTGGTGCACAATTATCAAGAATATAATGGTCATCAAAAAACTCAAAGACATACAACAATTAAAAGGGGAATGGAAAAGAATGAAAATAGTTGCCAAAAAAAAATGTTTCGCTCAATAAAACAAAAAATAACACAAAATGGGGAGGTCCTCTCACCAGCACAATCAATACAACAAATTAGACCATGACATTTGCAGTTTAGCCAATGGACGTATTAAAGATAAAAACGATTGACTGACAATGACGGCTCAACTAAAAAGGTTGTTATAGTTTATAATTTAAATTAATTGAAATTTTGAGTTTGTTATTTTTTACTATGCTTATTATGATTTTGCTGAGTTAGGATGGCAAAACAAACTGGAATAAATGATTTCCAAAATTAGAAAACGATCACCGGCATCATCGACAGCGACTTCAAATACAGGTATAACATATGTGCTGAAAGCTTCGAGAGTTTTACCCACCCCATGATTTGCCGCTGTCCGCTATTATGGTACTAAATTATTTATTTGTTACAACCCGGAGTTAATTCAATTTAACGCACATCTTTCCTGCTCAGAGTCCTCTACGCTGCAGCCCTTCGCCCCAATCGTCCCAACGTTGTTCCCTGGCTCCGGACCTGCTCTTGCGGCATGTCGCTGCCCTGCTCCCATATTCCCCGCCTCCCCCCCCCCCCCCTCCCCCCCCCCCCCCCCCGTCACTGTTTTCTATATCCCCTGCGCCCTCCTTCTGTTATCTCTCAGGCTTATTCTCTCGTCCTTCTTTTTTCTCTGCTCCTTCATCTCCGCCCCCCCTCCTCTACCCCCACCATCTTCCTCGATCATATCACCACCATGACTCTCTTCTCCTCTAGTCCGTCGTCCCCCCTGTCTTCTCTCGACTTTGTCTACGGGATTCGGTCCCAAACCCAAAAAACAATCGGATTACCCGCACTCCTTAGCGATTACCCATGCCTGCCTCCGCCGCACCTTTATTCCCTCCCCCCCCCCGCAAACGTTTGCTTGCCCCACCGTTTTTTTTGACTTTGCACCTCACCAGCGCTCTCCCTAAACGACGCAACAACATTGAAATATTCTGCATTCCCCCCCCCCCGTTGGCGCCTGCGCGCTTCCGCTTTCCCTGTTCTGCTTCCATCTCGGGCTCCCGCTCCCTTTTCATTTCCTTTCCTTCTATTCAGGACGCCACATTCGTTAAGACCCATCCTATCTTATCCCTTATCTCCCCTCCTCCCCTTATCTTATGGTCTTCCCCCGTTTCCAGTCCTTTAGGACCCTCGTCTCCCCTTCTTTCTGTCTTGTTTTCACCTCTTCTTCGGTCCTCACCGACGCCCCACCCCACGCAACTATGCCCCATACTAGATCGCTCACCGGTCCTATTCACAATCATATTATGCCGCGTCGTTTGTCTTTCCCCCACGTAACAGCCTCCATACACCCACGTTTCCACTTACCAATCATACGTCTCCTCATCATCAACTCTCAACACGATACTCCTCCTCCTAATCATATACATACCGCGTTCAACACCCTGTCTCTGTTCGTTTGTACTTCTCTATTTGAGTCTCTGTCCAACTTATACCCCTGTCACTTGACAGACCCGTTAGCCTCACCCTTCTACCCAATCATCATCTCCCTCTCTTCGGCTATAAGTGTCGTTATCCGTTCACGATTTATCATTGCTCAACACGCTGCTCCTATTTCAAAAGCCTTCATGTGTGACCATTATCCTGTCCCTCGCACTTCGTGTTCTCGGCTTACCCAACCACACCCCCCCCAACACCACCTTCCCCCCCCCCCAACCCCCCCCCCCCCCCCCCCACCACAAATACTGGTCATTGCAATACCCCGTACGCAATCAAAGACACGGACCTGCTTGTTCCAATTGCCACCCCTCCCAACCCAAAACAAAACCCCAATCTCATCTATTGTATTTTCTTGATTGAGGTGTTGTCATTGTATCGTCGCTCCCCACATTTTTCCTTTTCTTTTTTCCGGGGGTTTTGAGGATATACAGAATTGGTGGTTATAGTTAACCATATATTGGAAGTACAAGAATAACCCACTTATCACAAGTAAGTAGATACCATTATGATACCTTTCAACTGTTCCTTATAAGACTTTCTCCAATCCTTGAATCATGCCGTCGGAACTTCCTCTCCAACGAGCACTACATGCAATATATGACAATTTGCATAACAAAATTACCTAAATATTACTTATTATTATAAGTACTAAATATATTTTACAATGATTTTAACTTGTATATTTATAAATTTGAGTATTAATTTAAAAGACATGTTGTATGGCTTACTTGACATTTATGAATAAAAGCCTTTCTATTGAATGTACAAGTTGAGCGTAGTCACCCGCACCTTTTTGATTGTAGATTGTGACAATCTATCCGCACAATTACGAAGGGCATATTAAATTTTCTACGAAATCTCCTTTAGTAGCTAACTTTATGGTCTAAGGAAACTTCATATATTATTTTAATGATGCTGCTAGTGCTCACAAACCTTGACTCAAACTCGACTAAAGTCGGTGTGCAACACAATGTAAGTCTCATTGTCGTCCTGAACCGGTAAAATTATATAATATAGGTACTTTTAATTTAGTGTAATTTCCTAAATGAAACACTAACAAAAATCCAAATAATCGACACTCAGCCTACCAAATCAAACAAAAAGGGAAAAACCAAAGGAACAACGAGACAGCAAACAAAAAAAAAAAACAAAAAAAAAAAGAAAAAAAAAAACATAACGGACCGATAAAGGAAAATTATAAAAAGCGAGAACATTCTGACGGCAAACAAATAGCAAGACGACCACCAACACCAAACCCAGAGTAAAAAAAAGTCAAAACACCAAGGAGACCACGGGATAGCATAACCGAGTATGGACAGACACCTCGCATTTGAAAAATCGCATACTTACGAATAACCGAACTACGTACAGTTCAGGAGTAAGGATTTTACGGAATATCCGCTATTATTTTGGCTTACCTGTCCAATAAATGCCATCATCTCTCCGAATTTACGCGCCTTCCATTTCTGTACATTACCGGACATCAACTTAGAAAGTAAGTAATTGTCAGTAAGTATAAACACGCACACGTTTTAAAACAAGAAATGAATCAAATTACATGATAATGATATTATAACGATAACAGTGATTTTTATAATAATCAGCTTAGACCTAGTATCAAAAAAAACCCTAGTGTTAAATCAGAGGTTTATCGTAAACTTAGCTATGGTATAGTAAAGCTTATTGTTCTCATGAATAACAAAAAGATAACTTTTGTATTTGTTTTTAAACTACTATTAAAACCCATTGGTAAACAGGTCCAATTTGACTATGAACTACCACTGTAAAACTAAGCACTCATAAACTTACTCGCCCCAATTCGATTTTCATGTATCAAATACTAAGAAACATATTCGACTTGTAGAATATAAAATTATAAACCTGAGTGTCAGTCAAAAAAGTAAAACACATAAAAAATATTAAAATATAAGTTTTTTAATAAAAAACGTTGTTTTAATAAGCGATCTTGACATACGTAAAAAAAAAATTTCACTTTTGTAGAATAAGGTGAGTGTGTTTGATAAAAGATCATCTGGTATATGTCACATAAATATAATAATTTACTTGAGTCAATTGTTTAAAAATTATTTTCTTTTGGAGTAGATGTGAACGCATGCAATTCGAATTCACAGTCTAACCTTCTTCCTTAGCCTAACTAAAGAAAATAATAAGTATATTACCCTCACCTTTAACGCAACTACCGGTGTTGAATGGAAAAAAAAGAGAGACTGCCCGTATAATATTTTAAAAAAGAAGTACAAAATTAAAAAACAAAATAAAATATTTAAATGCATTTAAGGTATACCCAAAAAAAAGCCGTAAAAAGAAAAACAACTGAATTTCTAGACTTTTAACTAAAATGAATAATTTTGCTTTGAAAATTCAAGTCGAACTTACATGTATCTTTTCCGCTTTTTTGACCACCACATCAATTTATTGACTTATGCCCCCCACCCCTCCCTCATGACTTTTGCAATTGACATTTTGCCCTGTCCCACCGCCCCCCCTCGTCCCCTTCCACGTAAGGCTGTTAGCCGAACTGCTCCTATCACAATCGGTCCTTTCCCGTATCTCAGGTATGATATCTCTTGACTACTCCGACCACAATGTTCGCATTACAACACAACACCAACCCATCGTTTCACCATAAAAGAAACACACAATCTTCTTATATTTAAAATGAACAAGACTACCCAAAAACGCCAATACAATAAACCTTGTCAAACAGGCGACCACGTACATGTAATATCAACAACCCTTTAGTCATCCCAAAACTTCTAACATAAATGGGAAAACACACCTTGCGTAACCTAAGTACACTATCCTTATGAAAGAAAAAGCCCCCCGAGCAAAAAACAATAATCACTTAATCACTAATAGAACACAAAAAAAATCGCATTGTATTAATTAAATAGAGTAATCTGATTCAATATACCTCATATGTTAATGCTCAGTGCCTCGCGTATATCATCAAATTACGTCTGATAGGTACATGTGAAATAACGTATATATGGACATATAGTAAGTTTATAATAATACTAAAGAAAATAGTTTGGTTAAATTTTTACTAACATTTAATATATAATTAATATACAAGTATTTAAAATACAATTATTAATTTATGAAATGGTTAGTGACATAATTCATAAGATGTAACATATATTGACAATTATACCTCTTAAATAAATTTTTCCTAGAACTATCATTGACCAATTGTGACAGGGACTTCTATTCAAAAACCAGTTTACTTGCCTAGTTCAGTTGTGGTTCTTATATTATATCATTCTATCAAAACATTTCGCGACACTAGTAAATGTTGTTTTTCCTGTTACATTAAACAAAAGAATAATGAATAACTAGTGAATAATCTTCAATTTTTTAGAATATTTATATTATTGTAATTGTTATATCTGTGTATATATTACTGATCATCGCAGCTTGTGATAATGTACTTTTTCAATTTTGATGTAAATTGTTAATCGAGTTTTTTAACCTTAGTGCACTAACTTACACCTAGCTTTTCGCCCAACACGCCTCCTACCCATATTGTAAATTAATGAAAAAAAGCACAACACCGGAAACTCCACAGCAACGCTACGATCAGAGTGTAGATTCCAGATAAAATGGTCGAGGTAGTAAATATGTTGGTTGTATTTAATTTTGGAAAAATATTATTATATTATTGATTATATTGTGCCTATTAAGTATTCTTGATACCGATCCATAATCCTTATCTGTCTAATTGTGTTGGAGAATCGCGTCGCGTCGAGTCAGGCAACACGCGCTGGAAACAACTCTCAACACGCGACACACACATGTCCAATACATTCGCGAAAAATGAAAATATCTTCTGTGTACCTGAGTTAAAAATACTAAAAGCGGTAGTAAATAATCAATTCCCGAAGTCCGAGTGTAATTTCGAAAAAATGGTGAAATAAATTTTTATAAACTTCTAGACTATGTTCTAGGAATCACTGTTTATGAAAATCAGATATGCCCAAATTAAATACAAATGTAATGCAATTATTTCATGGGAGTCTGTAAAAAAAAAATGGTTAGATTAAGGTAATTGTAAATTAGAAATGAAAATTCACTCCTAAGAAATCTAGATATTATCACTGAATTCAAAAATGTATAAAAAATTTAAAGAGGACATTCCGAAGTATGTGTAAATCTACACCGCTTTATTGGTCAAACGTATGAAAAATACGTGGCTGCAGCCACCTTAATATAAATATTTATTTTATATATATAATAAGAGTAATTGACTCTGATGAGTTCTTAACCAACTCTTTCGATTCTTTTAGCCCTGCGAACAATAGTTAACCTTTAAAGACAGAACAATTGCTGATAAGTATATACCGAAAGACATAGACGTGACACACACATAACGTAGCAGCATAGACAAACATAACTCAAACGACTCACGATGGAAGAGTTTCTGACCACAAGTAGCCCACTCTGCACAACCGGGTGCTGAGCCAAACTACACCATCTTAAACGGTTCATCATTATGATCACTTGCCACGTTGAATTTACTTGTTTTTCATGCGATTATAAAAAGAAAAAAAACATTTTCAAAATCTGATTTATATTTTAAGACACTTCTGAGCTTTTGGATAGTGTGTAAAGTTCCCAATTAATTGTGGTTACATGACAGATTATTGCACATAACAACATAATAAGCAGTTATCGGTTTACAAAAATATTCTGCTCAACTAATGATTATGGCAAGTTTTTTTTTTCAACTGATTTATTTGCGTATTCTTATTTTTCTTACACATTGTGCCAATGCCACTACCATCAGAATCTAAAAATTAAAAAAAAATTATTGTTAATAGGTATATATATATTAATATATTATAAATAACTAGTGTACTGCCTATAATATTTATAATATTTAATTCTGTAATACTTGAAAAAGTTAATAATATATTATAACGACAAAACTACTAAAATACTTTACATATAAAACACATTAAATTATGTTACCTGAATTGTACATAGGACATTCCACAAACTTTGTCGAAGAGAATTTATTTATTTTAATTCGTTTTTTTATTATGTCATCATCAGATAGATCTGTTGTATTTTGAGCTAAAGTTTCTATAATAACAAATATAGACAAAGTGTTAATTTTGTTAATTTGATAGACGGTTATACTTTTTATTTATAACTACAAACATTTGTCATAAAATGAAAATGAAAATAATACAACTCACTTATACCAGAACTAAGGATTATTTTAAATAAGTCAATTCTATTATTTGGTGATATTTTTGTTCAAATCATTTTCTAGCATTGTTTTGGTTTTACGGCATTGGCTCCTGGCACAAATATGATCCTTAATCAATTACTGGGGACACCAATCTACAGTTTTCATTTATAACATGGACTACTGAATATAATGACCATGACAAGGCGTATTTAAAATTAAAATAATCAAGGCATACAGATTCATATTACAATTTCATTATTATAAATAGATATACAAATAAACTAATACAACATCAAGTAAAAACGATAATATAAAAATACCATTTATTCTGAAAACTATTACTATTTTGAGTGTAATATCGGACAAAACATTTTATATTACTGTATCATTAGGTCAAGTGCTATATAATTTTTAATTAATTTTTTAGGTTGCAACTCCTTAAATCATCTGACACATCGAAAACGGAAGCAATTCCAATTTAAAAATGTCTACCGGTTTAGGTAAACTGGTTCAACAGATATTGAAAACCTTCCATAAAAATACATTGCTGACTTCATCGATAGTAAACAAATATATTAAAACATTCATAATAATAATTAGCGTTTGTTATGTAAAATAACAAATACAATCAGAGAATGATCGTATCTTAATCAGAACATTTTTCATAGATACAATTTTAAACTGTGGTGATGAACAGCCTTCAACAATGGTCCTCATAAGCGATATGTGTACATTCATTTTCATGTTTTTGATTTTTCAAGTAATTTACAAGTCGACCAAACTATAAATCTCGTACGCTTAATAACTTGCTCTAAAGGTTAGATTTATTTCTAACCATTTTTTTTAAAAACTGCATGAAATTTTCAAACATAAAACAAGAACAGTTATCAAGTGGCCTAAATTTGTTATTGTTATTGCAATACCGGGTTGCAGGGACGCGTGCGGACGGGGACAAATCGCGCGTAAAAGTGTTAAATAATAATATTATAAGCAGTGCATTTTCTCTTTATATTAATTATCATAGACAGGAGTTACAGGATCATAATAGTGACATATTAGATATCTCACCAAAAATAGTGTAATAGTTGTTCAATTTTAATTTATTATTTTTGTAAACAATAAATAACAAATTATTTAGAAAGTATTTAAGAACAATACAAATACTGGCATTACGTAAATACTATAAATACTTTTCATTTTACTTAAAAGAAAAGTGGTTAGCCCAAAATACATTTTTTAATTACTAATTTAAAATAGTGTAATGTTACATTAAACTAGGTACCTATTATAAGAACTTTTTTTACTTCCTTCTTTATAATGTTTAATGAAAAATAAAAATGTAATAAGCTAACTCAATATTATGGCATATTTTCAAAGTTATATAAACAAATGTTTGATGTATTTTTATTTACTGTCTACCTATTAAGTATTAATTTAGGCTAGGTAGGTACTTAATATTATAAATTGTTTCACAATTACTAAAAACTATTATAATTTATATAACTATAATTTATAAATTTATTAGAATAGTGCAAAGTATTATAACTTATAACTTTTTAACTTGATATAATATTATAAATAAGTACCTATAATATAACAATATAAGTTATATTACTGTATACTTTATTGTATATACCTATACCTATTATGATTGTTGATTTTTAATCACCTAAGAATCCAATATTCTAGTTTTTATGATATGATTAATAAATGATAATACAATTTATACCAATATGGCAATTTTGAATATACCATAAAAATTATATTTTATACTTATTACAAACTTCATTCATAACCATAACGTATTATAGTAATTCATAAGCCTTGGTTCGTAAGTCATAACTTATGATATTATAGTTATAATATTATTCATTAATCATTATCAATGGTTTTTGCGTGCAATCAATATTATATTATTTCTTATCATCTATAACCAAAATATTTGTTTAAAAGAAGAACATTTTTTTTCATAATCACATTGAAATAGTTAATTCAAGAAAGGTGAAATTTTCAATTTCGAAATATTTCAAATTCAGAACCATATACAATGTACAATATAAATTAATACATAATGAATACAACTGTTGGGGAATTTTCGATAATTTTGTGCAACAATTTATAATAAAAGGTTATTACTGATTTTGTTTTTCGTTTATTAAATTTTTTTATTGAAGTCTTCCATTAATTTAACTGCAGCATGTTTTGCTTGGTATGAAATTTTCTAACTATTAATTTTTTTTTATATATAATGTTTGATACTTAAATCATTTAAATTTAACGTTTATTTATTACGGCATAATCCTCATGTCCATCAAAGTTTTCATTGTCTATTTACATACATAATATAATCTATATATACCTACAATTATATGCCGTTATTTATTAAAACACTATTAGTTAACATTAATATTTATTTATTTTTAATTATTGTTAAATATTAAATAATAGTTGAGTTAAATATATTTTAAAGTCAATATTTTATAAACTTATAAATATATTACAATACATATATTAGTTTTAAAATATTTAATTAGTTACTCAATAATATTAAAAATTTAATATTAAGAATTTCATAAAAATTAAATATTTATCAATCTGTATGATTGAAAATTGTTACTTCCGATGATTATCAACAGGAAACGCTTAGCAGTATTACAATAAATAGTTAGGACTAGCAAAATTCAAAGATTAGAATTTTGTTATATTAAACACATCCTGGTAGCAAAATGCCAAATCACATATAAGATCAAATGGCAAAATTATCATATAATACTGCGTAGTGGTAAAAAGGAGCCAAACATAATTTAGATATGTAATATATTAATTGCTTTGACGAATAATTATTAATGCTATATACTATATACTATCGATATTGCTATTAAACAGGATGTCCACAGTACGACTAAAAAAATAATATAAACATAAAATAACCATCATTAGAAAAGGGTAGATTCTACTATTACATTTTCAAGCGTTTTGACCAAGCACAATATTTATTTTAAGACATTCATAAAAACAAATTTAAAATAACGAAAATTTTAAATGTCTATTAATAATTTAAAATACTCAAAATATTTTGTAAATTAAATCATGAACCTATAAATAATTCTTCATTCGGTGAAAATTTATATATTCAATTACATCACACTCATAAAAATGATTTTGTCAAAACCAATTTTGCATAAAAATTCCCGTTTTTTTCTACCTATTTTATTTTGTTATATTTTAACTATTATATTAAATTATTCAACTTAGTTTCTTACCAATTAACTGTGAATATATTAGGTTGTACATTGATACACTTTACTTAATCCCTCTACTATAATATCAACTTCCATTGCAGTAGAAAGAGCCCTCCAATTTTTAAAACATAAATGTTTAGAAATCTGTAATGATTCTTTTTTTCTCTGCCGCTTGACAAATGCAACAATATTTATTCCGAACTCCACAAAACAATATTTTCTTTGTCCTAGCTTCAATTATACAAGCCTGGTTCAAATTAATTAAAAAATGTATTGGTAATTATTTGGTATACGCATGTATAATAAACCAATAACATGCAAGTTATTAATTTATTATTCTCCAGATAAAGCATTATATTTAGTACGGTATAATCGTTTACTCCAAGCTCCATCAACAATAACAGCTATCTTTGGTGTACCTAGATAATCGACTTCTCCATTGTTAATCACTAATTTAGGCTCTTTACCAGCCAATAACATTTCTTTCCAAGCAATGTCATTGAAGTGATTAAAAATATTAGTATGCGGTTTTTGGTACATTCGATTTTACATATTCGGCATATTCATAGTAGGTAGCAGTTATCTCTTCCAGTTGAGAATATCCTTGCCCAATATTGACCATTGACGAAACTATGGCCATGTTGAAATTTATATCATTGTCATTTTTTTCACTGTCAATTGTAACCTTTACGCCACATATTTTACATGCGAAATAAAATATGCTGATAAATTCTTTTCTTCCTTCTTTCAAAAATTCCAAATCACGAAATAAACATTCAAATCCTTTGCGATTTAATAATTGTATTGAATTAAATATATGTCGCATGTTTACAATTCTTAGCCCTTTTAAATTTTTCCATGGATCACCTTCATCGTCATAAGACGATGACGGTAATGTCGAATTATGCTTATTTCACGATTTACTTCTCGATCATTATTTGGAGTTGAAGTTTCAAATTCGGTAAAACTCAAAAGTGATTACGTAAAATCATTTCGGCGTTCATTCTTTTTAATAAAAATAATTACAGATGGTATTTAAACAAATATATATACTATTTAAAAACAATTGTATTTATGTTAATAATTTTTAAACAAGGAATGTATTAAATTATTAAATTAACAATAATTAATAGGCACGTGTCCTATTAGTTTATTTAGTAATTAGTATATAATATTATAATTTATCGTTGAGCTATATTAATTAATATTATAATATGAAAGCTATTAAAAATAAAAATAATAAAATAAAACTGTAATTTATAATGTTATATATTATATATATCGTTCTGCCACGATTTTTTAATTCATACAGTGGATTAATATAATCATTTAATACAAAATCCTAACCTAACCTAACCGTACTAAAATCCGATGAATTAAACAAACCAAATTTAACACTTTTGAAATTAATTTATCTACTTCCTAGAGGTCTAATCTATAAACAAAAAATTTTTTACATATACATTTCTATATTTATCTATATATTTTGACTCTTTTTGAGCTATTTATAGCCATAAGAATTTTTCAAATTTTGTTAATTACTTTTAATTATTCATAGCTACATTAGAAATTTTAATAGATGATTCCTAACAAGTTGTATACGCATATTTATAGGCATGAGATATTTTTGTTTACTATTTAGTTTAATTATTCAAATAGTTAAGTATGCTAGGATGACATAACGTCGCTGCTCAAAATCGTTATTTGTATGCAATGATTTATCATTGAATTTAAATATACTACGTCAGCCATTATAACGAAATGTTCGATAACTATACGGGGAATGGTAAACTCCTACAAATGTAGGTAATCTCCTACATAGACATAGAGTTAACTCCTATAAAAAATAGTGTTGGCTCCTATAAAATATGGTGTTATCTTCCTCAAACGATAGTAAAATAATAGTAAGTTTTTAAAAAAAGTCAAATTAATTTTAAAAAGGAGGGAATTATTAAATTTGATAATTTATATAAGTATGCTAGGAGGAAACAACAACGGTACAATCGGTATCCACTTATCCACCTTTTTAAAAATTAATTAGACTTTTTTTAATAATTTACCTACTATTATTCTATATCGTTTGTAAGAGATAACACTGTTTTGTAGGAATTAAGACTTTGTCTATGTAGAAGTTTACATTTGGCTAACTATACTGTACAGCAGAGTGGTACGTACTTGTCCACCTTTTATAATTAACATTATTTTAAAACTACAAAATTACTCAAAATCTAAAAGTCACTATTATTAATAAATGTTTATTGTATATTATTAACATCCATTCCAGAATGCAGTAAATTTTCTGTTGCCTATTCTGTGACTGTGTTTATTGTTTATTATATATATATATATATATATTATATAGGTACCTACTAAAACTCAATGATAATTTATAACAATAATCAGATAAAGTACCTATCATAATGCTTTTATTGCTTGTTATTACGGGCACGTGTCTATTCGACTGATTTAAATGGTTTGTTTCGAAGTTTTATTGACCATCAGCTCTAGGATTGCATGGTAACAAGTTAAATTTAATATTCAATACATAAATATTACAAAGCAGACGGTAAATTAATTTTAACATACAGATTAAACAAAAGTAGAAAAGATAAAAAAAAACTATTTTAATAGTTAAATAAATAAAATACATCATTTTAAAGACGATTATAAAAAATAATTTCAAAGTTTTTTATTTTTATCTGAAACAAATACAATTAAGTCCTTCAAAATTTAATATCGTTATACTGATATGCTTCACCAAGGAATGAGTTGAATTTGAAGTGCGTGTGTATTGTCATCATGTCATATTATCGATAAACTAAATGAATGATAGGTAGACATTTTCTTGAAATAATTTAAAGGGTTTTATTTTCATTGAAGTACAAAAACCGGCTTTAACAACTATTATTATACTTATATTATAGTGAATAACGAAATTGTGTGAAATTATTGAAAAATTAAATATGAATAAACCATATTATCAAATACTAAATAAGTAATTTAATATTTTTAGATATAAATTAAATTAAATATTATGTGAATTTCATCAAATGATTAAGTAAAATACAAATCGAAGATTCTCACAGAAGTTCGAGTCCGGAATAATAAAGATCAAAATATGTGAAATGTCTGTTATAGGTATATAAAGCAACATAGGTATTGTAAGTAACATAGGTACGTAATTTAATGTTGTTATATTTTATTATAACAAACTATTATAATAGTATTATAAACTACGATAATATTGAACAATTGTGAACAAAAATGAGTGAACAGATACAATTTTCTAAAAACTTAAAATGTATATGAGATTTATATTAAATTTCTCATATAAAAAAATAATAAAAATAATTCATATGTACAAAGCAATATTATAAAATACCAATTTATAAAATCACATGAATAATTGAAAAACGAACGGATTCAACATAATATGAATTCCATCTGTATGGCGTTCAAAATAGGGACCCAGATGTTAATTTTATCATCTTTTATACTATAATATGTTAAAAATTTAAAATTATTTTGACTTGTTTTAAGCTACCTATTTATAGACATTTAACATTTAAATTTTTTTTAGTTTTGTTTCTATAAATGTCGAAAAAAAATGTTTGGTTGAGTCAAAAATCTTAAAAATTTAATTTAAGGTTCCTCGAATGTTTTTATAATAACAGTTAAACACATTAAAGATACACGGACATGGCTTTTTATATAAGCTTTTTTTTATAACTTTGGGGATAAAATGTAAAAATTATTTATTGTCTTATAACATTTATTTCATAAGCATTTTAAGTTCAAATGTTGACAAAATTCATCAAAATCTCAATAATTTGCAAATTATTTTGTAGATAGGTACTAATTTATATAATGTTCAGTTTTTATAGCTAAGGATCGAAAATTTAAAACAAGGAATCCCATAAGTTCATACGTCCAAAAATTCTAAAAAACCATAAAAAAGTTTTATTTTATTAAATTAGATATTTAAAGAAAGAATAACGATTTTAGTCATTCTGTTGGAATTTAGAAAAGTTTTTATAATATTAGCTATTTAGCTGACTCCGCTTAGAACTATTTTTCGTATAGAACGATATAATTGAATTTAAATTTAACACCATCCATTACAGTGACCGTCCAGATTACCCACTTGTAAACTATTGTATAGCAAAGCGGTATCCACCTTTTTTAAGTTATTCTTTTAGGATTTTTTACGACTGGGAAAATAAACTTAGGGAAAACTTTGGGAAATACCCTTCCTTGCACATAATCATGTGATAATATACCTACTGCGATGTGTTACGACTATGTTCATAAAAAATATAAATATTCAGTGAAATTTTCATGTATCTACAATTATTCGTTTTTGAATTACAACAAAATAAGAAAATCGTTAGTACATGAGAAATCGAGTGAATATCCAATGTTTTAAAAATATGATAAAGCTAGGCAAACTTATAAGGAATCTTGTATTACATTTTAAAATCTTAGATTTAAAAAGATAAACTTTTAAGAATTTTTAACTCAAATTAATTTGCACATTTTTGTCATTTTTACGTGTCAAAATGTAATACAAGGCTCCCGATATATTGCTTAAATACCAGTTGAAAATATTAAAAATACATACGCACGATTTTTTATAAGCATTTAAAGTTCGATTTTTGATAATATTTATCAAATTTAAAATTCAAAAATGATTTATATCAACTTTTATAGCTAAGGATTGAAAACTTACAGCAAGGTTCCACGTAAGTAGGTTATTCTGTAACCAAATAATCTCAAAAATATAAAAACATAGTTTTTTTATAGTTATTTTATGTTAAAGTTTGGAGGAAATTACATATTAAATAACTAAGAATAACGATTTTAATTATTTTGTTGTAATTTTATAATATTATTTCAACTTACCGAATTACATAAATAATGAGCAATAACAATATAAATATGATATAAAATATCCACACTGACAAACCGTCATCGCTCACTGCTTAGAATCGTTTTTCGTATACAATGATATTATTATATCATTGAATTCAAATTTAATACCATCCATTATACATTGATCCACTTGTAACCTACTGTAGAGCAGAACGACATTCACTTACCTACCTACCTTTTATGTGGTTATTTTATGTTCAAATTTGGACGAAATTAGATGGGTATTTAAACGTAAAAGAACGATTTTAGTTTTGTGTTATATTTTAAAAATAGTATTCGTTGGTACTTGAAACTTCTAAAGTATATTATTATATACAAATATGATAATAAACAAATAATAATAATTAAACTTTACCGGCTACATAATATAAAATATCCTAGGCAGTAGGCTGACAAACCGCTCTGAATTGTTTTTCGTATGCAATGATATTATATCTTTGAATTCAAATTTAACACCATCCATTACAGTCACCTACTTGTAACTTACTGTATAGCAACACCCACTCACCCGCTTTATTTATTTAAAGCTTATAAATCTTCTTTTTTTTAAAGTATATTTTTATTATTTTAGAACTTACAATACATAGGTACATTTTATATAATAACTAATAAGTAATAGTTATAAAAGAAAGAGAAAAATAACATTGAAGTGATAATGGTTTAAAAAGAAATCTCACAATAGAGACATCTTAAAGCTTATTAATATATAGCTAAAAATCTTAGTTGTGTCATCGTACCCAAGAAAAAAAATTACAGTACCTACCTATTTTAGTAATTTAGTATAATATTATTATGCTCAGTGCCACAGCCAGTCGACAGCTAGTACTACATGTTTTATTTTGCTCTCAAATTGGAAGCACAAATGGTAGTAAGAGGAATCCATGGTTACACAAGAATTAACTTAACAATGGGCCGCCAAAAACGACACAATTAGACAAATTTTTCCAAATTTATAAATAATACTTCGAGAATGTGGGAATTTTAAACGTATTAATGTAGTATTTTATAAATAATTTCTGTTAAGTAATGTAGTTTAGCACACCCGTTAAGTTGTTAGTGTTATAAAATTCATAATCGATTGGCTAGATAAACATAATTTGTGTTTTGTGAGAGACGTGATAATGCCTTACAATATTATGACCAAATGCTGTTACCAGTGGCTTTCTGTTGCAATTTGCTGGATCCAAACAGTTTATTAAATTGAAATTAATACAAAATTTGAACTAATGTCTTGGGTTTTGGCAATTTTGTCCACCTACACAGTCTTTTTCACTTGTAATAATTTTGATACAAATCAAAGTCGAAGTGTGGGATGCGTTAAACATAAGTATTTCTAGAAATACATTTTGATTTTTAACGACACAGGCACACAGCGCGTACCTATTATTATAATAATAATTAGGTACTATTAGGTGGTGACATGTCAAAATTATAATGCTGCAGCAGTGTTTGGCAATATTTGATTAGTATTGACATTGACCTCTGGAAACACACACAATAATTTAATGCAGATTATAGATAGGTATTATTTGCATACCAAACGTACTTGTTCGTGCGGCTTAAACAAACAAATATTTTTTTCTCATAGTCCACATAAGATAACACAAATTACGATCTGGATTAATGGTTATAATATTTATGTACCTACTTACTACCTCTACTCATGCACTTATTTAATATTATTATGGTGTTACATGACAAACGTCGTACGTATCTTAAATACTATCTCGACCATTTCAGATGTTTAATCGATTTGATTTCTGTCATTTTATTTTTTCTAGCACAACATTATCAGACCTCTACCGAGAGTGACATCCCACGTCCCTACAGTTTATTTCAGCAATCTCAATCATGGACGACCACAAAGGATTTGTAAACATCAACCTAAACGTTTGTATACTCATTTTTTAACTATAGTAACTAATTTATTATTTCAAATGCTGTAATTTAATTTTTTATCAATAAAACGTTAACATATTTGTAATGACTATAATGTATTTTCTTTACTATTCAAATCAAAATTGTAATAGGGAGTTTTTCGTTAGATTGCTTTACTTTATAATAACATACATTTTAGTAATTATTTTTTATAAAATATTATATATTATTGATGCATTTTTGTACGGAAAAATAAAAATTAATCATTTAAAAATGCATACTTTTTAGATCGCCCACAAATTATATTATACATTATTTTATTTACCAATTTCATCAATAACTTCATCAGTTTGAAAATATAAATCTCGATGAATTGATAATATTACAAGGCTATTAAATATTTTCTAAAACAAACTACAAGTAAACCTTTACAACATAGAATTATATTTTTAAATAAAACATACCTAACCCAGGTATTAATCAAGAAAAAGTTTTAATCAAATTAAATTAACCAAAAGCTTGTTTTAAACAATCAATTTTCAATAAATAATAATTATAGTTCATCATTTCCCATACAAGTATTTAAGCATACTATGATGTCATCGATTGCCTAAGATTAAAGTTATTTTTATTTTTAGTCGAACGAGTTCATATCGTCTCAGTCCATTGATAACACAAAAAATACGAATCCTAAAAACATTGAAGGATTGTCAATAACATACGGCATTGACGATAATCCACCATGGTATTTATGTATCTTCATGGCTCTGCAAGTATGTTAAAAATATTTGCTTACCTATCGTAAATTATATATAATAGGATTTAAAATAAAAAAGTAGTTACCACTCTGCTGTATAGTAATTAGTAGGTGTCTAGAGAGGTCGCTGTAACGGATGACACTTTGTGTTAAATTTGAATTAAATTATATAAATTATTGTACACGAAAAATGATTCTGAGCGAAGACTGTCTGTCAATTATCAAGCTTATATTACCTACTAAGTATATTTTAAGATGTTTTTGATATTAAAGTTATATTTTACTATTAGACATTAAAATAATACAGTATATTGAAATAGTTGAATTAATATTTGTCAACATAATTTCAAATGTCAGTGTGTGTATGCATTAATACATTAATACAATATTACAATATAATAATATACTTTAAAAGTGGCGAAGTGTCCATGAATAATACTTTTACTTTACCTACAAAAAACTTACTAAAACCAATATTCTCAATTTAAATATGTAATTTCGTCCAAATATGAACTTATAATATCTATAAAAAGACACTGTGTAACATAATAAATATAAGTATAAAATATACTTGTCTCTGAAAATTCTTTAGTTTGCCACGCCACTGTGTTAATACATTTTTAGATTATTCATTTACAGTATGAACAGATTAAACAGCCTCTAGGATTATATTAATACCTTTAATATATTAATTAATAAGCGTAAAATTAATATAATAATTTTGCTTGCCATGTTATGTTATTGTTGAACAAACATCGAAAGCACGTCCTGTGGTAGTTTTTGTATTACTCAATACAGTGAAAACTGTCTAAAGCAGAATCGCATGGGACCAACAAAGAATTCCGCTTAAAGCAGTTTTCCGCTTTATTCAATAAAACAAAAAAATTCCGGATTATTCAATTCAAATAAATATCAAAGAATATTTTTCAAATTATTGTTTTAAATACATAATATAATTCATTAAAATTAAACTAAAATATAGGTTTTATAATTCATTAAATTTAAACTAAAATATAGGTTTTTTATTACATATTACATACTAAATTACTAAGGCAATTAAATATGACGTACATAATACATATAAATATTTAGAGTTTCGAAAAATGATGAAGAGTTTTTTGTTTTGTCACGGTTGCTGCTATTTTTTCTTCTGTGTGTTGTTTGATCGATGAAACCATTTGAAGGAGATTATCATCCTGTTGATCAATAGCAAACTGATGTAGATTTTTTATTTCAATTAATGCTTCTTTGTATGTATTTCAGGGGCGTCATTTCAGTTTTTTTTTTGGGTGTGCCATTTTGAAATTTCACCAGGCCATATAAAAATAGAGCGAATCTACAAGGGGGGGGGTCCCCCTCAATATCCCGACTAAAATTATTTTACCTGAAGATTTTCACAACTGCATATAATATATGTAGATTATCCAACTTTTATTTTTTTCAATAAAACATGAATAGCAATCAACATAATAGTAAATAGCTATTATTTAAGAACTAAAAAATAGTAAATAATTGATTACTTTACCTGTGAAAACCATAAAAATGCATAAAAAGCTTGAAGGTGATAAATGCAGTAAAAAAAAAAAGAAGAAAAGCACATAATATTTACATTCATTAATTGTATTTATATTTATAACTTTTGCACAGTCCAATGCATGAATAATAATTAAAAAAAAAGCAAATACATAATAAGCAGAAGCAAAACGCACTAAAAAAAAAATTAAATGATATTTATGTAAGAGGATACCGGTGATTTTTAAGTTTAGCAAACATAACTACTGCTTTTTCTAAATCAATACCAATTACTTCTTCTTTTTCAATATTGAGTACCATAAGATCATTTAGCCTTTCATCGCCCATGGAAGTGTGTAGATATGATTTGACCCTTTTAAGCGATGAAAAAAACCTTTCGTTTGACGCCGTTGTAATTGGTAAGGTTTTTACTAATTAAATAATTTTTAATGTTTCTTTAAAAGCGATAGGTAATTGTTGCAGGCATATTGCTATACTATCTAAATCAATATTGTGTTTGTTAACAAATAGTGCTTTTGCTGTTGGAAACTCGGATGCTATTTGAATTCATTATTAATATGAAAATACAATTTAATTTTAACTATTTAATAAATGGTACATTATTTCAGCAGACCAATTGAGAATATATTAAATGTAAGGGGTGCCACCGCACACCCTGACCCCCCCCCCCCCAAATGACGCCCTTGATGTATTTATCAATGTGACTTCTTTATGCTTTACCTCTTCTTCGTCACTAGATGAATTACTTTCACAATCATTTTGTGAATGTATTTCTTGGGTCTTCGTTACCAAATTTGTATCAATCATCAAAAAATCATTAACATTATTTTCACCTACGGTTAAGTTAATTTCACTTATGTTTTCTTTGATGTGTTCGTCCATTTTTTCTATTTCATGTGTTCCATCATGTATATCATTTAAAATACTTTTTGTAGCATTACCTTACGATGATTGGTGCTATTGTATCGATCCCATTTATCCTAACACCAGCACTATGCATGAAGGAAGACGATCCTGCTCGAGGCCATATTATATCAACTATGATATTTGTAACGGCTATAGTGACGTTTATACAAGTTACATTTGGTTGCAGGTATGTATATGTAAATATGTTTTTATAACTATCTGTAATACCCGATCCCGTCAAGGTTCGTTTAACAAAAATAAAACTCTTTAATGTTTTTAAGAATCATGTTGGTTTTGTTATGCTGGTAACAATGATAACTTGGTGTTTTTTTGTATGACAAATTGTAACAAATAGTCCTCTAGTAACAGTTGCAATGGCTATTTCAAGAGCTAGCTAGATTTAAAATTCGATTAAAATAGCATCTCTCTACTTCAGCCAATATTTACTTCAAATTGCAAATATGACTACGCTCCTTGAATTTGGACTTTGCAGAATATTGCTAACCTTAATCGTTCCTAATAATTTTTCCAGGAATAACGATATTCATCAAAGAGGGCCCTGGCGCCATAATATACATAATAATAATTAATGACGGTTTAAGTTTAAACAGTATTTGATATTAATACCACTATACAACTAATTAATCACATTCAATTTTATCGACCAATTAGGTACATTTTATTAATTGTTTTGAAACAACAGTTGTGCTTTAACTACATATAATATTGTTTATTACGATTCCGTAAGTCCCACAGAAAAGATAATAAAGGTATCATAGAATTTTTTTATAATCCATTCGTATGCTTGAATAATATTATTTTAATAATTTAATCATTTATCAATTTTTAGTTTATGTGAAACTACAATATTATGTCTATATAGGAACATCTATGTATAACTTATAAAACTAATAATATTTGATTTTGATTAAGTTAATGTTGCCATACGTCATGCCTCCCGGTTTTGATTATAGCGTCCCGTTGTCCCAATAAAGTGTTAAGGGATGGAATATTTATCCAGAATCAAACTTCAATATGCTAACAATTTTTCTAAACATGTCTAGTTAAAAATCAATATTGTTTTGTAATATAACAAAAAAAAATCAAGTTGATTTTTTGATTGACTAACGAAATCTATTTTTAAATTATTTTTTGGCTTGATGACGACAATTATAAATGAATAATAAAATTATGTTTGTTGTTTTCCTTTTTCTCCCTGCTACATTATTGTAATCATTTATCGCTAGTTGATAATTTTTTCCGTTACTCATAGCAATTTGTAACGTTGAGTTGGTTTTTGTGCATACAAACGTATAAAATGCCATAGCGTAGTGCTGACCATATGAGATCACCTATTTTAGTTACGTAAAATTAGTGTGCTAAAACGGGTTGACCGTGGTTCAATTTGGTGGTTTGATTTTTCCTTAAAAATTATACAAAAATGTTTATCCCTGTTTAAGTGAAATAAAATACCTGTATCAACCCTAGGTTAAGTACCTATCCCAGTCTACTATAGCTGTAACTTATAACAATTAATAAACGTTTTTAATTTTATAGATTTAAAACTCAGTAATCAATTAAAAAAAGGTGGACAAATAGTACCTGCCACTCATGTACAGTAGTTGTCAAGCATGTCGTTGTAATGGACATGTTATATTTGAATTCAATAATAAATCATTGCATATCAAAAACGATTCTGAGCGGAGACGTAGCACCCATTCTGGAATACTTGTCAAAAAATCATTAAATTTAATAATTAAAAAAAAAATACTAACAATCAAAAATGTCTCATGACTATAAATAGCGTAACTTTCCGGAGTATTTTTTTTTTTTTGATTAAGGTACAAAAACCTGTTGGGAATCTTTTATTAAATTTTCAAATGTTAGCTATGAAAATCAAAATGTTTATGAATTTCTATCTAAAAAAATTCGAAAATTTTTCATGGCTATAAATAGCTCAAAAAGAATCAAAATATTTTGAAACTGTTGCCAAGTATGAAAAATGATAAAATAAATACTCATGTTGTGAAAATGTCAAGTGTCTATGACAATTGGTTTTTGAATTACAAAAAAATATCAATAATCGATTAATAGGAATTCGTTAATTTATCAGTAAATATCTAATTTCGTGAGAATTTTAAATTTATACTCTCATACTCTCATACTTTGAGGTAAATTAATAGTAAAAAAAAATCACACATCATTGTAAAAACAATAGATTCAACCGCTATTCTCATAATCTAAAAACATTTTAAATTAATTATGTACAACCCATTATTATTTCTATTTACAACAGAAGCTTATTTCTAACAGGCTTCCGATCGTACAAGGAGGAACGATTTCATTTCTCGTACCAACGTTGGCAATTTTAAAACTACCACAATGGAGGTGTCCCTCTAGGGAAAGCATCATCGAAATGACATCTTATGATCAAGAAGAACTTTGGAAAGTGCGTATGAGAGAACTTTCAGGTGCAATAGCCGTATCGGCTTTGTTTCAGGTTTTTCTTGGATATTCCGGTGAGTGTTAACGTTATACATCATAATATTTTAAGCTATACTGCAGAGACGACCAGTGGTTATTTTGATCTGAATATAATTATAATATAATTATTGGGTCCAGCTAAACCGAGCCCCAAATTACAAGATTCAATACAAAATCGGAATTTTGAATCTGGGTAATTTTTTTATCCCTGCAGGTAAACTGAATCCCATGTACAATATCTTCTAAATTTTGATTAAATTAATAATATTGGAAAATCCATCCTTTTTATCTGAATCATTTTGAACTAATTTCCTTACCAATAACTAAATGTATCTATACATGTATTCGACCCAGTGCCGGATCTAAGTCGCATGTAAAACAACCAATTGGAGGCCCCTTAAAAATTTTTTTATTATTTTATACATGTTGATATATTGAATAACTAAAAAACACAAAAATTAAGTACTTTAATTAATAAGTAAATTATGAAATTATATATTCACTTACTATTCTTATAACTGTACTTCTTAGATATGATGTACTAATGTATTCTTTTATGCTAGTATAATATAAATTAAGAATAAATATCTTTAATATGACAATGAATGTAATCTCTATATTGTACCACGATTTAAGATAGTACTATCATAAATTCTTAAATACATTTATTTCAAAAAGTTTTTTTTCTACATTTGATATTAGCAAAATAATTAATTATTTGTGATATATTTATATTTTTAGTAATTTCTCTTCCTATGTTTAATATTGCAATGTTACTTAGTCTAGTTTGACTCATTGAGTTTCTTAAATAGTTTTTTTATTATTTTAAATATTGAAAAAGAACGTTCTTTTTCTGCAACAGTTATGGACTAGTTATTACTTATAAATATGACACATGACACATGCGCTATAACGTCTGGAAAAATAATGGATAAATCATTTTCAACTATATAACTACATGGCCAAGCTCTTTATAGTTTTAAGTTGATGTTTTTGTAAACTTGTTCTTAAACTTAATAATTGTCGTGTAAAATCTGTACTGATATCATCACTATACTTTAGTATGATGTCATATATAATGCATTAACAACTCTTTTTTAGTTTTTGATAAAAATGAAAAAATTGTGTTCATGTGTCCCTCTAAATCAAGCAACAAGTTGTCATATCTAACAGGAAAAAAAAATCCGTACTTTAAAATTATCTTTATTAGTATTATGCATACGATCGCCATCTATCCCATCAAAATATCTTATAGCTTGTTTCAGCATAAAATATAAATCCATGATTATTAACAAATGTCACATTATCATATTATTTGCCAAACTTATAAATGTCAATTGTAGTAATTTCATTATTGTTGTTATTATAAAATATATTCATTTTTTCAATTATTCTAATGGAAATTGAGAATTTTTAATTTGTTTTTTTTTGTTCCAAGATAATTTTCATATTTAAATGCACTAAAGTTATCTAAGCAACCATTAATTTTCATATTTAAATGCACTAAAGTTATCTAAGCAACCATGAATTTTTACATTGAATGACAAATGAATGAGACTATGGACAATATGTGTAACAAATTTTGCGCCATAATAAACCTTAAATTCTTCAACAAATTCAACAATTAAAATGTGAGCTACTTCATTATTCGATAAACATAAATCAGGCGTAATTAAAATTTTTATAGCACAATGTAATTTTATAAAATGTAAATAAAAGGCTTTTTTTTAATACTAAGGGGCCAGTAAAAAGTAAGAAATTCCGAAATTCTGTTTCTTTCCAATGTTCAATATCATTTAATGACCTTGGTTATCTAACAAACTCCTTTGGAAAAAAATTTCTTAAACTTTAACAGTATCTTAACATTTCAGTATCTATATCTTTACATATAATTATAGCCTATAGGAATCCTAACTGATTGATTTCCTCTCACCCAACATTTTAAGAGCCTTTTCATCACACCTAAACGAACCAAATTCATGTACCTAGTCTAAAGGATCAGCTTCAATAATATTTATAGGCAAGCGCTCTAATGGACCTTTATGGTTTTCATCATCAACTTAATTTCTAAAAACATTAGTTCTCATTGAATGAATTTACACCAAAAAATGGCATTCTATGATCAATACATCAATATATACTCTTTCCTCATTACATGAATTGCATCCTAAAGAGGAATTAAAACTTTTAACATTTAATTAGTATTTACATTTAGCAATTTATTATTCATTATTTAAAAAATCTTAAAAGTCTTCATAAACAGCGGTAACTAGCGAGTTGTTTCTTTAGTGATGGGCCATAAAACGTGAAATAAAAATGACATCGGAGAATTGAACATTGCGGGCAATATAATACTATCAATTTTTGATATAAACAACCGTTATAATGTGTAATTGCACAATAATAATAAGAGTTTGTACGACGCGCCGCAGTGAGCGAGCCGGCGACGCAACAGCCGGCTGGATAAACCCGTAAACATATAATAATATATGGCTATTTTTAGTTTTAATATTTATTAGCAAATATAAGAAGAATTAAGTAATGTTTATGCTACTTATAGTGTACAGTTACATTTAACAACGCAGGGACATTAAACACATCTCTAGAAATATATTGAAATAAACTACTAATTATTATTTATCTATAGTATGTTATACAGACGCTATATTTCGGAACTAAAATTACACAAATTTTGTACATCCTGACAACAAGTATTAGATGTTTACACGAGAGATCACATTTGAGATGATAAAATCATCGATGTAATATTAATCCTGTGGTACAGTGGGTGGGTATCGCTAAATGAAAGATTTTTCAGAAATGTTGATAATTGGTTTTTGGTATATAACTTTGTAAACTTATGTTAATCGGTTAACGATATCCGCTTTCCAAACTGCGGATAAAATAGATAACGGTTTAGGGTTCTTAAAATTTAAGGTTTTTAACGGTTTTTGTGAAAAACCGGTAAACGGTTCTAAGCCCTGATATTATTTTAAATCACAATGAATATTTAAATTTGTCCTAAACCATATCCTATATTCGTAACGAAACCGTCAATAACCATAAACCTTTAACAGACAAAATGATGCGTATAATAAAATATTGAAATCTCAAAACCTTTGTGAAAATGTTTTAAGGCTTCATCATACTGGTTTCTAATTAACAATTAGCACGGATGATTCGCCTGGAAATTGTATTACCTAAATTCTTTATTACTTAATCGAATCGTAAATAATCCAAATCGTATTTTGACTATTGTTAAAAGTTTTTAGAATTTATCTTAATTATAAATATCATTTAAATGGTAATCACTCAAATAATAATATTGTATGCCACCTACAATGAACGCCACTGTTTTTGTCCGCAAATTATATTCATTGCTTTAAACATATTTTCAATTGAGATTTAATTTCCACTAATTTTTCGCATTTTAGATTCTGAGCGAAGCGATGAATGTATTGATTTTACAATGATGTGTGTTTTTTTAAAATTTTTTTTATATTTTATATTCTGAGCGAAGCGATGAATGTATTGATTTTATAATGTGTGTTTTATTTTTTATTTTTGTGTCTGTCATCAGCTTTTAGGACAGTAAAAATGCTTGGATTTTCTTCAACAGTAACTTTTCTGATAGGAAAGTGAATCTAGTTGGTTATTGGGGGAGGGGGGGGGGGGTCGTCTAAAGTAAACATAAAAGTGACGTGAAAAACAAAAGAAAAATTAAGGAAAAACGGGAATTTTTACCCAAAATCTGTTTTCAAGAAAATCGATTTTGGTTTTTGGTACAACTCTAAAACAAATGACCGTAGGTACATGCAATTTTGACTGAATGTTTATATTAACATTATCTATACACCATAACATTTTCCAAATATTTTGACTTATTGTGAGCTGTTTACGGACATTTTCAGTTTCCATTTTTTGTAGTTTTTTTTTCTATAAATATCAATAAAATTTTATTTGTTTGTTAAAAAAGCTTGAAAATTTAATAGAAGGCTCTTAGGTTATTGTTTCAAAGGCAGATGAAAAAAATTAAAAATCTTTAGTCACAATTTTTTTTATAAGCATTTACAGTTTAAATATTGAAAAAATACGTAAAATTCACGAAAATTTGCAAACTATTTTGAGTTAGTAATCCATACAAATTTTTCTTTTTAAATCTAAGATTTGAAAATGTAATACAAGATTATACATAAGTTTATCTACTTTTATCAACAAAAAAAAATGTCTACAAGATAGTCAAATTAAATTTTTATGAGCGTTTGAAATTCATATTTTTACAACATTTGATATTCACTCGATTTCGCATGTAATGATTTTCTTATTTTGTTGTAATTAAAAAACGTATGACTATAGATACTTGAAAATTTCACTGACTGTATATTAGCATTTTCTGTACAAGATAAGATTTTGAAAATAATTTGACTCTTTTTGAGCTGTTTACGGACATTGTAAGTTTTCAATTTTTTTTAGTTTTTTTTTTCTATAAATATCAATAAAATTTTATTTGTTGGGTAGAAAAGCGTGAAAATTTAATGCAAGGCTCCTGATACATTGTTACAATAGCAGTTGAAAAATATTAAAAATACATAGGCACAAGTTTTTTTATAAACATTTAAAGTTAAAATTTTGACAAAATTGTCGGAGAACGCGGGCGCGTGTGGTTATATGACGTTCTTGTTTTTGAACCACTTTTATAGTCTTTTCCAACCAATATCTCCCAGCACACCCAAAATGCCACTGATTCTGTCGTTCTTGTTCCCCGTACATGACAGACAGGTAGACAACCGGTTGTGACCAGCATACGCGTATGTTATATGTGCATCACAGTTTTTATTTGACGTTTAACTGTCGTCATTTCACGTTCTTGATGAGTGCAGTTAAGCATCTTCCCGGCCTTAAGGTCAAAATCGCACTCTTCATATGGCCCCAAAGCACAAGCATATATTTCAGAGTTCAGATAGAGTAGGTACTTACAAATATATTTGCCGTGAGCCACAATATTTTGTAAGCTAATTAATTATTTGACTTGACTTCTTTTAAACAATTTCTTCGAGTCAAGTCTGATCAAATATTTTGCATGCTTTATAATAATTATAAATAACCATAGCTAAAATTTGTTGTAAATACAGAGCACAGTGTGTAATTTTTTTTGTATTTCAAATTAACCTTTATCTTTTTTTAAATGTACCTACCTATTAGTACCTACATAATATATCGTTGAAATACAAATCAAATATCGATTGTAAATAAATAAACTTGTAACAGTAGTCACGTTGTTGTAAAAATAGTAGCAATAAGCACCTTTAAATTATATAGCTAGCTTAAAATGAAATACTTTCAGGTCTTATTGGCAAACTAGTCAAGTACGTGACACCGCTAACGATCGTGCCAACTGTATCGCTGGTGGGCCTGTCGCTATTCGAGAACGCTGCCGAATCGGCTTCCAAGCACTGGGGCATATCGATAGGGTAATTAAAGTTGACTTCGCATTAATAACAATGATATAAATATATGATTTAACAAATTATATATGACATTGATGGTATAGAAATCATGAATAATTAAGTACTTCTGTACTCCTGAGTAAGTGTTATGTGGATATCGTGTGACTGTGAGCTATTATGTAAACAAAATATCTCTGTGTATTCGAATGGCCACAATCGAGTACTCGAGAATCAAGATCTCAGTTATCTGGTTATAGATCACTTTTTACGGCCAGACATTATAAATGAGAACCGTGGATACTTTGTATATGTAACAATGTGCATTTTAGAATGCGGACACTTTGGTTGTATGGCACTTTATGGTTTTCAGCCATTTCTTTAGTAATTTGGTGAGTAGGTATATTGTTAGAAATGTTTAGATTTGTATTTATGTGGTCCGAGAAGGCGCATCAGTTTGGTTTTCTTTTAAACGGGTAATTATTTAAGCGTATAATAGCAGTGGATAATTTATGTTTACTTTTATTGGGTTATGGTTAGAGTCTAACTTAGCGAGAGGTTCTTGTACTGAATTGATTTAAATGATAAAATATCAAGAATGTCAGGAAGTCTATTAGTGTCCGTTGGAAAATTAGGTGGTTTGCTTGGTACCGATATTATACAATTAGAATAGGATATTATATATTTTTGTAGTTTATTACCGTTCAGATTAGTGACGCAGCATCCCCAATTTGTGTTTTGAATTTCAATCGCTCGCCATAATGATATTATTTAGGTTCATTACTTTATCGTAATCAGAGATGTCCATTGTGTGACTTGGAGGTTGATAAGCACTGATGATTAAGATAGAGTGTTTGTTAATATGTAACAGTACTGCTGTAGCTTTTAGGCTTTGAAGGTCGGATATGAATATATGTTGATGTTTAATTTTGTTATGAACCAGTATTGCTACTCCGCCCATGAAGCATTCTGGTGTGTTACGGTCCACACGATATATACTATAACCGGAGAATTTGATTTTGTCTGTGTCAGATAAGTGTGTTTCTGTTACACAAGCCATATCGATATTGTGGTGGTTGAGAAAAGATAGTACCTATAAAGTTTCTATGATTTTTGATATCGTTGGCATTCTAATTTAATAAGGTAGTATAAAGGGGAACCATGAGAGCTAAGGTCTAAGCTACTTATGATGACTGGCAGATTTTTGACTATTTTTTGAATGAGTTGAGTTACGAATGTGTTTATAAGAGATAAGAGTGTTTTCATAAAACTATTATCCTTATGTGTGGTGTTGATTGACCTGGTATTGGAATTATTATTGCACGCAGAGGCATAAAGCTTATTAGTGTGTATATATTGATTATTTGGTTTGGAAATTGTGTTACTATAGTTATTCTAGTGATGACTTTATTTTTGATTTTGGATATTTTTTTATAATATGAACATCCTGTATAGCTAGCTGGATAATTACTGTCGCAGTTAACGCATTTTGGAGGGATTTCTTTAGTGTTTTGACATGAGTACACTGAGAGATACATTTTTAGGGTTTTCTGGGTTGAATTGATACTACGCAGTGTAATAGTCTAATTAAAGAATAAATATCTGATAATGATTTTTTGAGTTGGATAGTGACAATAATTGGTATCGGATTTTTAAAACAATTTTGGAGACGTGTTACTGATTCTATTTCGGACTGTAAGTTCTTTGAAGAACGATTCTTCTGTAGTTGGGATTGGGATGTTCCTGGTAATTACTGATAACCATTTAAAAAAAATGTTAGAACATATGTTTACGCTTCTATTTGGCTCCATAAATTATATATAAATAATAAAACATTTACGATTTTTTGTCTGCAGAACGATCATACTACTGACGTTATTTTCACAATTCCTGACCAAAGTCAAGTTTCCGGTCCCGACGTACAGCAAAACCAACGGATTTTCCATCAGCAAGTTTAACGTATTCCAGCTGTTTCCGGTAAGTACCTATTTTATCCGAGTATACTCGTAAATATCACTGATATGTAATTACTATATAATAAATTGATTAAGCAAATCATTCCATACATTGAATAACAAAAACAGCCGATATGTGTTGCCAATAGGTAAGCCGTATAGGTTGATGTAAAATACCACTGACATAAAATGTTTTGTTATATTATTTAACTACAGTATTACTCGTATAAGACGCTCTTCTAGGAACCAGCTCTCCAGTGCGTTTTATGCGGGAACTAGAAAAAAAATAAGTGATTAAAATATCGAATTAATTATTATTTTTATTATTGATGATTATTTAATCCACTAAATTCGGTAATGTTGAGACGGGCGGAAATCTCCATAGTATTTTCTATGATAGAATAATGATTGGATAATTTAAACTGCGAGCTTGTTGAAAGTTGAAACCACTCCAATGAAACATTTTCCAACTTTTCAACAATCTGCTTTGTTCTATGTCATATCTATTTTTCGACAAGTTCTGAAAGTGAAGGAGGTATCTCCAGTTCATTAGCGGTATAATTTTGTTTTTTTTCTCAGTCAATCAAAATCCATCATCGAATTTTTTAAAAATGTTCAGTTTATCCGAAATTGATAGGGCTTTACGTTTTATATCACTAGAACTAGCCATAACAAAATCAAAACACAAAACGAAAATACACGTGCCAACGAACTGCACTATACTAAACCTCATAATTAGATGGAATACACAACAAAATACATAGCTAGTGTAGAGTGAATAGTGTGATAAAATAGAGCAATAAGTAGACGTAAACGAGTAACATTTCTACTTTTATTATCTCACAATATTACAGAAATCTATCGTAATCTGTTGAACAAAAAAGCGTACCTATTATCTGATTAGATAGAGAAGCATCAATCGTCTTAACAGGCCCAGTAGCGTACGGAGGATTGTAGTTCGGTTAGGGTTTTTCGTGAGTAAATAACTTAAATTATTTTTTGTACATTTTGTATATAATTGGTTATAACAATTTATAGTTTGTCTCAAATTTAGTCTACAATTAAAGCACTCGAGTGTTTAACCTGGAAACCTGCAGGTCGTCTATAGATCCTCTTCTGGTCGTAATAAACGTGTTAATAATCGATGGATACACCATACGACGATTATGGAAGACGTTTTGTTCTAAATCAGCTAAAAAATTGAAACTATGATCGACGTCCATGTCATATTTAACAATTTATTTTATATCTATTAAAAATGACCAACATCTAATCGACTGCGAGTGTTTTAATGGTACCAAATAAAATTTTTCCTAAAAGGAAGAAATTTCAGGGGCTAGAACCCTACCCCTGCGTATGCTACTAATAACAGGTGTTTTTTACATTTACTAGTATAGGGAATATTTAAGAACCGATGGAAAACAGCGTCTTATGCTGGAAAGCGTCTTAAGTCTTAAGTTTTACTGTATAATATTTTAAATAATCTTCGATTATTGATTTAAAAAATCGTTAAAAAATATCATTGCCATTGTCTGACTTTAATTTTATAAATTCTTCTCTAATGACGTTAGGTGAACAATTTCGTCCAATAAAATTGTCCAAAATACAAAAATTGAAAATGTAAATTTTGTTACCTAACTATATAATAAATATACATCGATGGTTTTATTTTATGTTCTCGTCCTAGGTATTACTAACTATAACGATTATGTGGATTCTGTGCGCACTGCTCACCATGTACGATTACTTTCCAGTTGGACATCCGGCCAGAACCGATGTCAAGATCCGGATTATAGGTGATTCGTCGTGGTTCCGAGTTCCGTACCCCGGTAATTATAATACAATTATATTTACATCATGCTTAGGTGAAAATGTGAAACGTATGTACCTATCATAATCTACGTTTCACCTAAGTTATTGATTGTATTCATCACGCGTTGATATTTGTATACGTATGTTGGAATTCAAAGGTCAATGGGGTTGGCCAACCGTTAGCGTAGCCGGCGTCATAGGCATGTTGGCTGGTGTACTGGCGTGTACCGTTGAGTCTATAAGCTACTATCCTACAACAGCCAAAATGTGTGGTATGTATACATAAAATAATATACAGCTATCTCTTACTTTCTGCTCATCTATCAATTGTGTGACAGGATATAAAAAAACAGGAAGTTATATATATTTTTTTTAATTCTGACACAATTTGTATTTATTATCAACGAAATAATAATATGTGCATGATTTATCGTTATATTATAATAATAATTAATAATAACAAAAATTACTGAGAAAGAATTTAAAAAAAAAACATTTAAAATTTTAAATATAATTATTTAACTAAGTATAGGTATTAACTTTTGTATTTTTTTCGTCGATTTTAGAACTTGTAAAGGATATATTCGTTAATGCTTTGAGTACATAAATAGATTTGACTTTTAATGAATAAATCGATTCATGTCGTACTTTCCATCTTGTCAAAATCTACAACTAAATTATTTAAATATTTTATCGCCGTCTACAATGCAAAATTACCTCAATACCAACTATAGTCTTGAATAAACCATTAATTTATAAAAAATTATATTATATTTCAAGATGGTTTTTGTATTTTTTTTTGTATATGATATATACTATTTTGATTAAAATATGAAATATTTATTAGGTACTTAATATTATTATTTTTTTTCTGTTGTAATAATCATAATTTTTTGATAACAGATCTTACAAGGTGTACAATTTATTTTTATTTTTTTATTATTATTAATAAAGTAAATTAACTACCTAGTTAAAATATAGTACACAACACTAACACCTATATTAACTACTTACTTCAAAGTAATTGTCAAAAGTTCTTCTGGTGTTATCTTATCATTTTTAAATTATCCAACGTTGATAAGTTTGGTTTGACGAGACTCAACATTTTATCAAATGTTTGTGTAGACATCTGATAGAAAAAAAAACTTTTCTAGGTATTCACATAAAACACCGTAAATTTGTTGAAAGTTTTCTCTCCCCGCTCAGTGGATGTACAGTGCATATGTGCATATTTTCTTTTGGTAGTTTTTTTTCCTCTTCTTCCAATGCTAACGCAATGGCTACAAGTTCAGCTGTACTGAATTCATCAGACGTCATATTTTCGGTGGTTTAACTGGTAGCTCTGCTGTAGCGATGGACACATCAAAAGGTACTGCACGTGCTTGCCCATGTAATGTGAATGTTTTCGAACTCATCCAACGAGATGGGTAAAGCATTTTATAGAATTTTAACTATAAAATTACATTAATAACTTCGGAACTGTTTCGGAATCTATAATTGTACTAACTACATAAAAATATGGTAACCTATATTTTTAAAATCGTGGCGAAAATATTAAACGAATTCGCTCTGTATAGCCCCAGCCTAAGGGCTGTAGTAGTATAGTCTATTAATTAATATAATACAATATAATAATATAAAATAATATATATTATAGTCTTTAACTTACGGGACTGCACGTACCAAACTGTGATATTACTTATTAGTTATTGATTATTATTATTTAATTGGTATCACAAATAATTGTACTAACAATTTTAAATGATCTCAGATTTGATGTAATTCTTTTGCATCAAAAATACCTTTCCAGTTTACGCCTATGATTGCCATTCGTTCGGTTGTTGCGCTTTTGATTGTACACGAATACTCTGAGGTCTTACAAATTATAATTGCCAGAGTTGGGTATGCAGCCATTAAAGTTGGTATTTTCTGATATTATAAAATTGAAGACAATATTGCTAAACCTTCATATAAATAATTTCGGCCTAAATGTTGTTACCACCGCGATGAATTTCTAAGTTTATATCAAAGACATATAAATAAATGAACTGTGCTTAGAGAGAGAAATCTTGAAACCGACATTGATGAGAGAGATAAAGTTGGTGGCAACCATGGAGGAAACAATTGAATACTCAAATTATTCCATGATATTAATTATGAAATTTTCAAATATCAATGAAGGTTATCACTACTTATCAGTTTTATTTTAATATATAAATGTGAAAATGAAAACCTTTGAGTGATATGTTCTCGGAAACTACTGAACCGATCGTTATGATTTTTTTTTTAAATTGAAGAGCTCATTGCGGAGAAGGTTTATGGCTTTTGATCGATTCTCTAACTTTAAAAACAAAGGAGTTATCAATTATCATAAATAATGGCCTGTTACGTAATAATAAACAATAATAATAAATCAGTATTATTCTCAACTCCTATAACCCATAGCAACCATTAATAAACAACAATTTCTACCGTAAATCTCAAAATTCCTATTTGAAAACCTACCAGGAGTGATCAATTCCCTGTTTAAATTAGTCTATGGCACTCACAAAGAATGTAGCTTTTTATTGGTGAAAAAATTTTCGAAATCGGTTCAGTAGTTCCAAAGATTACTCTCAACAATGGTAACTAACAACTCCTCTTTATATAATAGTATATATACTAGCTGATCCCGTGCACGTCTTGCCCGTTAAATGTATCAACTTTATATGACTCAAACTTTGTTCAATTCGTTATTTAATATTCGGTGTATAGTATTCAAAATTTATCTTAACTTTTCCGTTTCCCGGAATAAAAATTCTGATACGCTATTTCTGATATGACCATTATCAGGTATGTATGCTGTTTGTACCTATGATTTAACTATAAAGTATTAAAGTTACACCAAGTTTGTCGTTTTTACTTAATATAATCAATTTATACAAAATCCTATCCTAACCTGACCGTACTTAAATCCGATGAATGAAACAAAAAAATAAATTTAACCCTTTGTAAATATATTAACCTATCTTTTTCCCAGAGGTCTAATCAACCAACCAACTATATAAATACACAGACTATAACTATACTAAGTGTTATCCTTATCTTACACACGTGAACATAGCAAATCTACGTACGGATTTCTCTAATATTATCAATTTTTTAAATCAGAATACTGTGCTTGATTTTTCATATTTTAATTTTAAAATGAGTTAAAAGTTTCTAGACACATACAGGTAATTCGTTTTTAAAATAAATATGACAGAAACAATTATATACTCGAGCATAGTTTAAAATATCTTCAACTTCAAATTCGATAATAAGGAAGTTTTCTCTAATATTAACTATAAATATACTATAGTAAGAATCTTTAGACTACAATATCAAAAATTTAAAAAAAAATTAAAATCTAAAAATCACTGTCATAATTTTTTTTTTAATAATTATATAATGTAGTGTTATAATAATAGTATACACAAAACCAGATGTAGATAATAATGGATGTTTTATGTTAATAATTTATTAAATTAATTTATGTGTATGAATATCAGGAGCTCCGCCGCCACCAGTGCACGCAATTAACAGAGGAATTGGATTCGAGGGACTCGGAACGGTTTTCGCTGGAATCATGGGAAGTGGAAATGGTACCAATACGTTCGGGGAAAACGTAGGCGCGATTGGTGTCACAAAGGTGATTTATACAATTATACATTATAGATGCAGATTTCAAACCCGTATTTGTTGCTTAGTCCATGATATAATAAACTATGTATGATGCACACATTGTGACTGTGGCGTGGCGAACTTCATTAACTTATGAGGCACAATAATTTATATTAGTAATTATAAATACTTATATAAATAATTACGTATTTACTTAAATGGTAACTGAGAATGATTGGCTTATTCTTAGTGTGTACTTAATAAATCTTCTATATAAATGTGAAAATGAAAACCTTTGAGGCCTATGTTCTCGGAAACTACTGAACCGATCGTTATGATTTTTTTTTTAAATTTAAGAGTTCATTACGGAAAAGGTTTATGGCATTTTATCGATTCTCCAACTTAATAAACAAAGGAGTTATCAATTATTATAAATAATGGCCTGTTACGTAATAATAAATAATAATAATAAATTAGTATTATTCTCAACTCCTGTAACCCATAGCAACCATTAATAAACAACAATTTCTATCGTAAATCTCAAAATTCCTGTTTGAGAACCTACCAGGGGTGATAAATTCCCTATTTAAATTAGTCTATGACACTCACAAAGAATGTAGCTTTCCCGTGCATTTCGTTGCCCGTTAAATGTATCAATTCTATATGACTCAAACTTTGTATACAAATTATATATATATATTCATTTATATATAAATAATTAATGTTTGTGGGTAGATTGGACCTCTGGGAAGAAGATAGTTTAATTTACAAAGGATTAAATTTGTTTTTTTTTATTCATTGGATTTTAGTACGGTTAGGTTAGAATAGGATTTTGTATGAATTGATTATATTAATCCACTGTAGGTGGAATTAAGTAAAAACGACAAACATGGTATAACTTTAATACTTTAAAGTTATACACTATAATCATACACTTACGCACAAACAACATGGGGTCAGCGATCTACCGCAGGTAGATTGCCTACCTGATAATGTACTGCTGTGAATCAGAATTTTTATGCCGGGCAACGGAAAAGTTAAGATAAATTTTGAACACCAAACATAGAATATTAAATAACAAATTGAACAACGTTTGAGTCATATAGAGTTGATACATTTAACGGGCAACGAAGTGCACGGGATCAGCTAGTTATTTACTATATGTGAAATGCCCCTATTGTCTCCAGGACACCCACCACCCTTTAAGCTGAGGCACGTGCCTCAAATAAAGTCCTTCGTCACGCCACTGCATCGTGATACGCAAATGAAAAGACCGTCACCATCTTTGCGCAACATAATACAAAAATTGGTTCGTTGCCATCATACCTAGTTTATTGTATCATGGTTTTGTTCACATATTGCAAACGTATAACAGTTATTAATTTACGGTGTAATAACATTTATGCAAAAGCTACTAGGTTTAGAAAGTTTTATATTGAAGTGAATTTTGATCTATTAACATTATGATGTTAATAGCGTTGGTAAGGACGACACAACAGTAGAGGTATAGCGTCCTCTTAATTATTCTTATCAAATTTTGGTATTTTTATTATTTTATTATTATTAATTAATGACATTAAACAATAGACTTTTGTAATTAAAATATCATACATTTTAGGTAAATATTTTTGAAAATTGTATAAGTTTTTTTAAACCTACGTTTTATTATGTAGATTGGCAGTAGGCGTGTAATACAGTACGCCAGTGCATTGATGTTAATTCAAGGCGTTGTCAATAAATTTGGAGCCGTTTTTATTATCATTCCCGAACCTATTGTAGGAGGCATGTTTTGCATTATGTTCGGAATGATAGCTGCATTTGGTAATAATTTTAACATTTAAATTGAATTGCATATTATTTGTTGAATATAACCTACACTTAGTATTAGAAAAATAAGAGGATTATAGAAGAATTTGTATATACCTATTATAATTATTTTAGTTTTAGATTGTATAATGGTTCTTATGTTAGTACTACACAAACGATTTTTTACTGACGATTTTGCGATTTCATACAGACAATTTTAACAATTTAAAAAAATTAAGAAAATTAAATTAATTCTTGAATCATAATAGGTATTTATCATAAAAAATTGAAATATTTAGTACACAGTTACGAGGTAATTAATGAATCATATTTTTAAATCTTTAATTGTATTTAAAATTGTATTTTTAAATCCTTAGCAGTGCATATAACTTGAATCAATTGCTTAACAGTCAGGGCGCCGCATTTAGGATTTAGCAGCTTTATGCTTCCTATTCTTTAAGTTTTATATTTTAATCTTTTTTGTTGTTTCGTTTAACAAACGACTTTTACATACAGCTAGCTAATAAATAAGATCAATTTAGAAGCAAGTATTTAATAATTTAAATAAGAAAAACGTATAATATTAAAATTTTTTAATTCAGTATTTATAAATTATCGTATAAGGGTAGGTACAGACTAAGTCTTGGATTGTAAATTCTCATTTAAGTTATCTACAACTATAATCATACAAATACATTAAAAAAAATTATCAAATTTTATTCCGAAAGAAAATAATTAACATATTTTTGACTACATTTTGCTATAGAAAATTCTTCAATTACACCCCATTGTAATCATATTTTGAAGTCAAATCCGCTTCTATGGTCATCATTATCAAACTGTTAATAACACCAAAAAATGAACATTATTTACATAGCAATAACATGGTGTTTTTAAGCGGGTTAGGTTAGGTCACAGAATTATTCACTAAGTCGTTTTAATTTAGAATTAAGTAAATAAGCAAATTTTTCGTGTATAGATTAACTTAACACAATTCCATTTGATTAAACATAACACAAGTAGGACGTACCTAGGTATACTAAATACTTCCGCTTTCCGTGGTTATTTTTATTTTTCATAAAGTGGCATTTTAAAAGGCATATAAATAAAAGATGATAATAATTATGCACTCGTTACTTTTGCACTGGTAAAGAAGGATTAGCTAATTAACGGCTCTATTATAACGTATAACTGTATAAGCTATAACTAAAAAATATGAACATAACTCAAAATAATTCTGTTTAGAAAGCTTATTAATCTTAAGCTGCTTAAAAGTTTAAACATTCTGGTGTGGTTTATGACCATGCCGTGTTCAGATTTTAAAATTTCAGTGTTGTTTGGTAAATAGGTAAATAATCCGGAACCGCAACTCCCTCCCTAAAAACACATTTAACACCTGCTAAATTATATAATTTAATGATTAGGTACATGAACGATGTTTTCTGTTTAATTATATTTGTGTTGATTTGCGATTCATTTATGATTGACTTTATAGGTTTATCAGCTTTGCAGTACGTTCAGTTGAACTCATCGAGGAATTTGTACATCATAGGATTTTCAATGTTCTTTTCACTGGTAAGTTACGTCACGTTTATTTAATATAAAACAAAAAAGTGAAAAAATGAGAACCATTTTTTTATTATTATAAACGCTTAAGTATTTAGTTAAATTTTTGTATTAAATTTTAATATTTTAATGGAGTCCTAGTTATGTTAAATTTGTCATGTCTCCACAAATCTATCTCGACATTCGTGGTAAAAGTATAAAGTTAATTAAACATTTAAAACCTATAACAATGTTATCATATACGATTTCAGGTTTTACCGAAATGGCTCGTTGCTAATCCAAATGCAATTCAAACCGGAAACGAAATATTGGACAGTGTGTTGACAGTAATTTGCAGTACAAGCATATTGGTCGGTGGTTTAATCGGCTGCTTCTTGGACAATACCATACCAGGTATAACTAAACTATTAAAACGAAAGGACCGAACTGACGAGTCGTGATTCGAACTGACGTACATTTATCGTTAATATAGGAACTCCAGAAGAGAGGGGTCTCATAGCTTGGGCCAATGAAATGAATTTAACTAGTGAACCGACGACGGGTGAAGAAACAAGTACTTATGATTTCCCGGTTGGGATGAACGCGTTAAGGAAGTTAGTATTTGAATTAATTAATTTGAGACGTATTGCATGATAAGTAACTACGAACTTTGTTAAAAATATAAATCGTGTCTACGTAACTACACTATATATGTAAAATTATACAGAAATCTTGCCCAAGATACAATCGATTAATAATATGATAAAACCATTAACATAACTTTGAAACAACAAATACCTACCTACTTGTTTTTTTTATTTATAAATTTATCTCTAATACATTATTGTCAAATTTAAGTAAAACTGAACAATTTTTCGATTCTATTTAGTACGGTTCTGAATAGACTTGATAAATAGAATTTCTGATATCTTCGACTTTTGTTTTCGGAACAGTTTTCAACATTCGATTTATGTTGACTGATTTAAATGCACAAAATCAAGGAATCATCTTGAAATAATTAAATTTTTGATTATCATCCTGGCTGTCCATTAGATTTGACCTTAAAAATAGGTTTTTTTTAACTAAAACTATGTAGTTTTATAAAGCCACTTTTTTATGTATTATAAATATGCAGTTTTAATTAATTGTCATTAAAAATGGAAATTTAACAACTTAAGTGTAATATTTTAAACTTACTTTATGAGTGATTCGTCAGTAGGTATAATATCTTTATAAATATAATTCTACTGTACGTGTGTTGTGATTGAACTCCTAAATGGTTGGACCGATTTGAATGAATTTTTTTGTTTGCGTTTGGGTGACGGCCCGGATGGTTTAGATTCACAAATCATCCCCTAGGTCCAACCAGGGGATGTGCTCAAACGGGGATTTAGAGATTTACGATAAAAAATGTTGTTTATAAATGGTTGCCATGGGTTTTAAAGCTATTATAATAATAATTATTGGTTGCCGTGAATTCAGTGTACATTCAATGCATTTAATTTTTTTGTACGCTGTGTTTTGATATTATATGTATCACAATTACGTAAATATTGAGTATTATACTCACATATAAGTTACGTACATAAAACAATGCCACGTCTTCGTGGACGAGGAGGAAATATTGGTCGACAGACTCGGCATTCATAATTAGTCCAGCCGTTTAGGAGGAGTTCAGTGACATAATTGGTATAACTTTGATACTTTAGAGATAAATTATAAAGTTACGTACAAACGGCACCGGGTCCACGATCTACCGCAGGTAGATTTCCTATCATATAATATACTGCTGCGAATCAGAATTTTTATTCCAGGCAACAGAAAAGTTAAGATAAATTTTGAACATTATACACCGAATATTAAAATAAAACGAATTGAACAAAGTTTGAGTCATATAGAGTTGATACATTTAACGGGAAACGAAGTGCACGGGATCAGCTAATATTATATATAAAACAACAAATTCTTTTGCGATTTCTTAGAAGGTTAAAGATAATTGATAAGCTAACATTATTGCACCTTAATTAATATTTCCTTCAATTGGCAATCTAGATAGCGCATAAGCATTAATTATATCTGAACCTTTTCTATATTGGAGTTCAGCATCATTACCTAATATTAGTACAGCCCCTCCTCTGAAGTCTTGAAGAAGCATGTACCTACTGGAAGATATTTTTTTGATTTAAATAATGACGTTTTTTATGGTAAATTATCAAACACTAAGATAAACATTCGTCCTATTATTATAATAATATTTGTGAAATTTTTTGATTCTTAAATTAATAGCTAATGCTTTGCGATTGATTTGAGAATACATTTTTTCAGTTGCTGATAACGTACTCGATACAAACATGATTCTTAAGTCATATGATAGATAAAGTAGAGAAACCTAAGAGGATGTCGTCTCTCTCTGGCCCACGCGCAACATAGACAAAACGCATTTACGTAGAATCATTTTTTTATGCTTTTAAGTAATTGTTGAAAGTGACGCTTGACGGACTAATGACTTTAGTATTAGTATAAATTAATAAAAACACGACAATATGATTATATATAAGTATAATAGGCTAATCCCCCCTCTAGTTACGCCAATTTCTATATTGCCTGTGGGCCAGAGAGAGAAAACAAATAGTGCGCTGACATCCTTTTAAGTTAAATGATAGATAAAGGAGAGAAACCTATCATTTTGTGCCTACACCATAACTATCGCATGTTAACACTAACCGCAGATCTGGATTATAAGTAACCGCAGTAACTGACTGTTTTAATACTGTTTTTGTTCTTTTAAATGCTAACTCACAATTGTTTGACCAAACACACTGACATTTTTTTTTGTTAAATTATATAACGAAGTTAAAATAGTCAACGACATTGGAATATACGTAATAATATATTAATATATATATTAATAATAATTAACTAGTCCAAATAATGATTTTAATATTTTAATCTTTTGGTTGAGGACTATTCAAAATAGCCTCCATTGTATCATCCGTGGGGTGAATCCCGTGCTTATCTATCTTATGTCCTAAGAACACTTCAACGAAAAAATTGACATTTATGAAAGTTAGAATAAAATAAGAATGATTTGATGAAACGCATTTTTGTAAATAATGTTTAAATATTAAAAAAAAAAACATGCAATAGCATACGGATCAGTCTTAGTTATTATTATATCGTGCTAGGGAACAAAATAAATATCAATGAATGTGTACCAAAAATTACAACTTTTTTAATATTTAAATTTATTTAAAACTACATTTATTTCTAAAATTTAAATTATAATGGAATTTAGAAGGTATACATAATACATAGGAAAACATTTTAAGTACATCATACTTTTAAAAATAAAATAAATGATTTTTTATGATTTTAAGAAAATACAAAGTATATAAACCCGTTTTGCTAAAAAAAACGTTCGAAAATGAATTGCAGTGTTTTAGATTACAAGGGTAGACTGTACACATGTTAATTTAATATTTTAATATTTTTCAGAATGAAATGGACATATTCAGTTCCATTTTTACCAACTTACAAACCAAAGAAAAATTAGAATTTACATTAATACATATTTTTTTAACAATTTTATTGTAAAATTATACCTACTATATTGTTTATTGATTTATGGTTCATGTTATTTGTTTTAGAATTTATACATCTGATAGGTACTAGAAAATATAATAATACAATTTAATCAAACATTATTAGTTATTTTAATAATACAGTATTATTGTAAACAGTTAACAATGTTTATACTGTTAAATGGTAAATAGCTTATAAAAAAAACGACGTCATTTGTAGAAATAACTCTATATATTATTCAAACCTAACCTCCCACGGGCTGCAGATGCCTCCCGATCAGCTCACCTCCTACATCGGGTGCTTCGTCGACGCTGGTCATCGATCAACTGCATTTAGCCATTACAGTCACGTTGAAGTCGTCGGTGCGGGCCGTGTTGGTGTCCGTAAGGGGGCTCTGGCTGCCGGAGCAAATTCAGGTTTTACCCCGGGCTGGGGTCATACGACTTCGGATACTTTAAGGCCAAAGGCAGCTCATCAAGTAATTTATTTTTGAAATACACCAATAGTTTTGTTTGTATAATACTTGTCGCCGCCGCGACAATACTTATATACGCCAACAATATATGAGTAGGCTCCGCCACGAACCGGCGCACACACATACACACACGCAGTCGTTATTATTATAATTTGTATTAAATGTTTATTGTGAATTTATTATTGTTATGTAATATGCAGATTATAAAGCTCGTTATCGCATGCCGCCGCGTCGGCTGGTTAGTTATGATTTTTGCACGGCCGCCATAAAGAGTCCAGTCCGCTCGGCAGTGGTAACGCGAAATTATTATTGTTTACTATCATAAAGCGCTGTCTTTTATATTGTACATTTATACGTATATTGCTTAGGCACGAATTGCCAATATTGTTTTTTATTATATATATTGTGTGGGCGCGAATCGTCATCTCTATATAATTGTATGAAAGTCGTATTCATTTTTTAGTGTGTGCTAATCGTGCGCTTAACTATATTATTATAATTTATAAGCAAAGGCGCTAACCTCCACGTATTATCATATTTTGTGAGCGCAAATCGCGCAATTTATTATTATTACGTGCTTGTATAGGTGCGAATCGCCAAGTTTTGTTATAACTTATTATTGTTGTGTGTCAATTATTAAATTTATACAGGCACAGGTAATAGCTGGCCAGCCGAGCACCGCCATATCTGTGAGTTACTTTTGTACTTATATTAATATTTTATTATTATATCTAAGGCCCGTATATTATTGTCAATAATATTATAATTGTCTATTGAAATTATACACATATATTTATTATTTTGCACGATAAACCTACTGTTGTAATTTATTTCCATAGTTTTAAGCATACACACACACATATATACACACCAACACACATCATCACACCACATAGCTCACTAGTATTTGCATGGCGAACCCAACCAATGCTAGTTGAGCTATAACACCACTACACACAGGTTGGTCGGTGTGTGAGGGAGCGTGCGAAGTAGTTTGATGACCGGGCACCACGGCCTATTATTGTTTGTCCCCGGTCCGTACAATACTAATGTCGTTGGTTTTTTTGTTCTAGCACCTTTTGCTACGATGCACTTATGTACGAATGTACAATCCGGCAGTCCACATGCTCTGGCGTGGGCAGTCATCTACATCTGTGTTCACGTGGCTAATATTGGGTGGGCTGTCGTTGGGCCTTAGCGACATGGCCGTCATCAGAGCCTTGCCGAAGGTGGGGCTCCAATTCCTCAGTTCCTTCGACGAGTTCTTAGGTGACGCCGTCCTAGGACTCGACCTGCGCGTCGAAGTAGTGTTGAGCAGCCGCACGGCGTCCGAGTTGTTCACGCACGTCCCGGATTACGGCACGCGGCTGCTAGACTTCTGCCTTGGGTCCGAGGTCCTTGCGCTAGGTAGTCAGTACAAAAACCAAGACCAAGTCAAGATAATGGTCAATGGAAGGCTACCGAGATTCGTCAGTTCATACTTTATAATGGACCACTTGCTTTTGAAAAATGTACTTTATGTTAAAGTGTATAATAATTTTATATTTTTATGGTTTTGAATGCATTGTCTATTACCTATATTGAGTCCAAATATTGATGGCAAATTATTTAATTATTCTGATAATTTCTTAAAGAATTTTATTAAAAACTTACAATCGCTTTGGTCCTTTTGATTCTTGTTGTTGTAAATTTGATACTTTAATTTAAGAGGACGCTACCAATGCATCTGTTGTCCCTTTCTTACACACGTACGATATATCAAATTTTCATGCACTACCCACTGTGCAAAAATCAGTTACGGAGAAGTCACATCGAACGCATTTTGTGATGTGCGATGTTAAGAATGTAGACACTAAGAAGTCTATAGGATATCTCTAGGTATGCTAACGCCCGATTGATTAACTTTTATTTTTGACCTCTCCTAGATTTCAAGTTTTGAAGTCTCCGAGAGGTTTGTATGTGACATTTTCGAGATGTTTTATTTTAACTGCTCATTAACATCAGTTTTTAACCTCTAAGGGATATACATTATATTATTTAACTCCTAATTAACCTTACAAATATGCTGTACCCAAGACATAACACATTGTATAAGTAATATTTTATGATTTAATATTATATAGGTACTTAAAATAATACCTATAATACATTTTTATTTATTTGTATGGTATGTAGGTAGTAATAGTTAACAGTTATATCAATAGGTAACTAATAATAGATAGTAAATAAACACTATTGTTATTTAAATAAGTAATGTAATAATTATGATGATAACAAAACATTATAACAAATAATGTTTGAAAAAAAAAATGTTTTTAACAATGAAATATTATATAGTATAATAAAAAATATATTCAGGTAAGCCAGAAAACATATAATAAAAAACAAACATTTTATAACAATTCATATTTATTTAAAAAAAAATTGTTATTTAACAATAAAATATATAATATAATAAAAAAAAATATTAGAGAAGCTATATCAAAAATTAATTTATATTACCTATTTATAATTATATGTCTAGCTGGTAAGGTAGAAAACATAATAAAATAAAATACAAACACTGTGTAATGTAGGTAATATAATAATTAATAACCATACAAGTAATATATGTTATAATATAAACAATATAATAATTAGAAATAAGTAAAGTATTAAAAAAAAATAATAATAATAAGAAGAAGAAAACAAAATATATGTGTAATGTAGGTAATATAATAATACCATACAAGTTATATAATATGTTATAAGATAAATATTATAATAATAAGAAAAAAGCATAATTGTATTAAAAAAATACATAATAATTAAAATTTAAAACTGTCTATCATATACCTGCCGATTAATAATCATGGTTGCTGTTACATGCTTAGGAGGCCATTTGCACCATAACTCAGTTTGGCTTCCAATACCTGTAATTGTGAGCCAATTATCTGGTATTACAGAATATTTATTTTCTCTTTCAAAGAAACCAACTATCCACTGAAAATGATTTATTCAAAAAAACAATAATCATAGATAGGTAGGTACACTTGATTTATTTTACAAATTATCATTGATGTAGAAATTAACTACATATAGCGAGTATATCCAGTACCTAACTATGTATTAATTCATGTTTGGTTCTCATTAGGCTTAAATAGTATAGTCACACAATATACCTACTTAATAGATATTAGACATAAAAAATGTGCTGGTAAGTAAATATATTAAGTATATTATTAAGTTCAATTTAAGGCATACAAAGTATTACTAATGGGGTAACTATAAATAATACTTAGTATAATAATATGACTTACTTGAAGTTTTTGTGATGAAGTAGTATCCTCCATCTTGTAGTATTGAAGTCGAACAAGTCGTTAGTCGAATGATCGTAATAAAATAATATATTAATACCATAGAAATATATTATTATCAATAAACGCGTGTAATCACATACCGCGGTTAATATAAGACGTACAGATTATTAATAAAAAATTGTTATTATTATTGGTTATGATAATAATATGTATATATATTTAAATTATGTATAAATATAACGGTTGAGTTGTAAATATAAAGTATGTTTATCGATTTATATGTGAAGTTCAAATTATAACATCACAAATGTATAAATAAAACACGTATATGTAACTTTTATTCAACATTACTATGTAACTACATATATACTTAAAACTTCATACATTGAACAGATATCTATAAATGTGACAATTTTTTACAACATCTATATACAGTTTAAGAGATGTAGTATCTGAGCAGTAATTGTACACTATCTCATTGATGTAAAATAGACGTTAAAATGAGAAATCACATTTGAGACTCCAAAATAACCATCTCTGAGATGTGTTGTTAATCGAATGCACAGTGGGTAGTTTCAATAGTGTGCTGTTAGTTTTGATATTAAGAGTGAATTGAAGTTATCAAACTTGTAAGTAGGTAAGAACATGGTTAGTGTCCTCTTAACTCTTTGTCTTATTAAAATTAAATTAGTAGAAATTATAATAATTTCATGGGAATAATAAATAAAATAAAATAAACTTGTTGATTTATTCAATTTTTTATTACGTATACATATTTACAGTAACCTCCCACTACATTTGGGGACTGAAAATTACATATTATTTTTTTTGTGGAACATTTCCTACTATATATCCATAATCCCAAGTTAACTCAGTACCCGCCCGTATGTTTTTGTGTGCATATAACGATACCCATGGGAACCGTTGGGTGACGTCGTCCTAGGGCCCGACCTGCGCGTCGAAGTAGAGTTGAGCAGCCGCACGGCGTCCGAGTTGTTCGCGCACGTCCCAGATTACGGCACGCGGCTGCTAGATTTCTGCCGTGGGTCTGCCTACTGAGCTTTAAGGAGGTTGCGTGGTATCGTCCGATTAGCCGACACCGGCGGTTTCACCCACGACGTAAGTATTTGTTGATATTGCACATATATTATTGATTCATCATTTTTCAAATTATCATTATGTTTTATATCGTCCGTTTAGCTCTTAGCCGAAGTCTACAACATTGAAATCGTGCTTCGTTTCCATGCTTTCGGGGATACCCGGCACCTAGACGGCAAAAGGCTCAGTTGCCCGTTCCCCGTCCGGCAGTTGAGGCCCGGCCAGGGTCGTCGGTCCTGGCGTGAAGGCGACGGCTTCTGCCTGTACGACCCATCTGCCGTCGGGCAATTCCGATGCCTTTTGCCACACGACTGCTATGGAAACGTTCCTGTTGGGCGATTTGTACGGGAATTGGTGTGCTACACTTTTAACTTTATTACAGTTGATTTTGAACAGTGTAGCCCCCAGGAAGTAAATTTTTGTTTGTTTATTCTCGTTTTTAAATATTTATAGCTGTGTTTATTGTGTATGCAGGCGGCCAACTAGCGGTTGAGGATTACGTCGCGCATATTGGGCTTGCAGTGTGAAATGGGCAGCTCCGTCACCGCAGGGCTTTCGTTCAAGCTCCAACGCTTGACACGGGAGTATGGTGCCCATTCCCACGGCACATTGGAAAGGCTGTCTGTGGCCGGAACTGGTCCGGCCATCGACGTGTACAGGGCCTTCGTCCAGTGCAACAGTTACAAGCTTGCCAATGTCAAAGGTCTTTGACATGGTAAAGACTGCTCTGAAAGAAATCATTCTGTCAGAGGTGGAAGTCATCCCGCTCCAGTTCGTCATCCCTCGATCGCATCGGGCCATGTATGTTATTGCGCATCTATTTCTCGTAGATTTGGAATATTAATTTTGTTTTTTTTTTTAGGTGCGATTGGACATTTGTCGGGGACCTGGAGGATAGGTCCACCAGGCTGATCCAGTTTCGGGCGGAAATGTCTGAAGCCAACGTCTGGCACAGAGTGACCAGTTCTGAATAGTTTCTTTCAAATGTTTTTTTTCGGCCATTTGGTCTGGTTTTTTTGTCGTTGTTCGGTTCGTGGATTAGGCCTATAGGGGAGACCACGTTAAAAAAACGCATCATTGCACTATACCTCGTTTGGGTGATATGAAAATTAGTGTATTTTTAAGTTGGGTTAGGGGTTATACCTTTTTGTTTTATTTTGTATTTGACTTTGATTTTAGTTAGGAGAGAGCTCGAAACAATTCTACGCCCGTCGCCAAAAGTACTGGCTGACGAAGGGACGGCCTAACGCTTCACCGCCACCTCACCTTCCCTGACCCCCTCTTCCCTAACGTAGCCAGTCCTGAGAGACGACGCGTCGACGGTGCTGATCCTGGACCTCCTACCACCCCGACGATGCGGCTGAATATGAGTCGCATGAGGTTGACGCTTACCAGGCAAAAATATTCAGCCGAGGAGATCCAGATACTGTCTGACCTGATGAGAGTAGAATTTCCAAGGCGTGTTTAACGAGTGGCAAGAGGGCATTTGCCCCAAAATTTGAAATTATTTCAGAGGCGGCATTCGTATAGGTACTAATTTTTTTAGTTCATACATTTTTTGGTTTTTTCGTAATAAATTAAATTTTCCATCAGTGATTAAATATGTCATAAATGTTATATATGTTTTAAAAGATTTAAGTAGTATATGAAATATTTTTTTTATAATAGTAAAATTTATTTACTTATACTTTTACGGTTATAGGTACTTAGATCTCATTCAAATGAATACAATATTAACACACATTAATGCGTAAATGCAGTCGAAATTCACTCGAGACTTGACGGACGAGGATATTGCTGTACAAAGTACAGATGTACAGTTATATTATTGAAGTAAATAGAAATAATATGCATTTATATATAGTTAGAAAGTTGATAGTTCTCCTAATTAATATCATACATTCATATCTATGATAGGTATTGATTATTGGCGTACCCGCATTATTGTGAATTCATAAAAATACTTAGAAACAACGCAAGCGGGCAACTTCTCAATTTCCAGCCGAGGTTAATTATTAATTTATTTTTAAAAATTGTTTACATATAGTAAAATATAAGCATATTGATATATTATAACCATAGGCGCAATTTCAACTTTTGACTTGGGGGGGGGGGCTGAGTATATTAAGGGCAAGCAGACCGGTTGGGGGCTTTGCCCCCCACACCCCCCACCAATAACCATTCATATTATCTTTAATCTTACCTTAAAATATTACAAGTTCAGTTTTTAAAAACGTTGAAATTCGTTCGAATGCACTGTTCATATAAAACGATAGACTAACGTAAACGCGGATTGTTAACTGTTGTAATGAAAACGACAAGCGAATAGTGATCATAATATGAAACCAAAATATAAATGCATTCAGAATTCAGATAAGCACACTAAATGGTTGCAGGGAAAGACCTATTTCACCGAATTTAAAACAATACAAATAAACATTTAATCTAATATAGAATAAACTATATATAAACATGTCATGTCAAATATTATGCGGGTTTATCGCCTATTACTGGCATCGTGCGTTTACTAAAGAGTATCTTTATATGATTATTTATTATGAAGTAGGTACCTAAATAATATACAATCGCGATCATGACGTGATAGCAATAATAAAACATATTATCTCTTACATATTTAAATAATATTATATATTATTTATGTTAATTATAAAATAAAAATTATCAATGATCTTGTAGAAATGAATGTATAATATTATTTAAATATGTAAGAGATTCTAATGGCCTTTCCTGCCGAATTATATATAAAGATAAAAAAAAAAATTATTTAAATATAAAAAAAAACTGTACACGCTTATAATATTATAGCATTTAAAATTTGGAGATTTTTGGGGGGGCTACAGCTAAGTTGGGGGAGGGGCAAGCCCCCCAATTTGCGCCTATGAATTTATAACAGAATTATCACTATATTGTTATAATGCTCATTAGTAAGTGGGTTGTAGACAGTCGGTTGTAATGTTGTCAAGTGTACAAGAGTAATTTTAATTTATATTTGAAAATAATGTCTTCAAAAAGAATAAAATTAGGTGGCGCTGAATATAAAAAAACAAAAGTAAAACAGTTAAAACGAAAGATTACAAACTTTTTTCACACCATCAGCGGTACTTATGTCCAGTGGTGTATTTAGGAATTTGTCATGGGGAGGGCTCAGACAATTTTCATAATACAGATCCGTGGGGGGCGCCCCCCAATTACCTACTCTTTATTAAATAAATTTACCATATTTTATATTTTTGTATAGAAATTCAATATCATTACAATGAATTAACATATATCCATCTTGATGTTAATCATTTATTTTAAAACCTAAAAATGAATAACATAATATTATATTTGCCTAACCACAATATTAATTTAATAAGTAAGTCAAATGAAATCTATTTAAAGCATAAACAATTTGTAGATTAATAATAGGTTAGGTTAGGTTATATTATTCTAAAAGAAAGTCAGAATGTAATATGATTTATTCTTACCAGAATTTTCTCTTCGTCACTTAGGGAACGATTGACAAATAAACAAATGTCATTAGGCATAGTAATTAAGTTATCTATACTTATATATGTGTCAATTAATGTAATTTGTGAGTGTTCATTTTTCATTATAACAGCACAGCAAAAATATTGATCAGGCCAAGCACATTACATAAGCCAACATTATTTCCATCATTAATACAAACCACATGCGAATAAAGTAAAAAATACAGTCTCACTACTACCAGGCAGTGCCGCAATTAGCGGGGGTACTGGGAGTGCACAGCGCCCCTAAAACGCCCCATTATCATATTTAGATGAGCCTTTTCAGACATAAAGGATTTTAGATTTTAAACTAGTATGAACTTTTTCAGCAATTTACAACACATGATGAAAATTGAAATTTTTTGAAACCTGCAACGTGTTAAGTCCAACATCTAATATTATGTTATTGATTATACTTATGAAGATAATATTTTATACTATACATTTTTAACTATAACTTGGCCCCAAAAATAAAACTTTATTGATATTCATAGAAAAAAAAACTAAAAAATTTTAATTTTAATTGTCCGTTAAAAGTTCAAAACGAGTCAAAATATAATAAAAATTTTATCAATTAGGTATTCGAATTAATAAAATAAACATTCTGTGAAATTTTCATGTATCTACATTTATTGGTCTTTGAATTATAAAAAAAATTTAGATTTAAAACGAAAATTTTTTATGAATTTCTAACTCAAATCAATTTATATATTTTCGTGAATTTTACATATTTTGTCAATATTTGAACTTTAACTACTTATAAAAAAAAACTATGACTAGATTTTTTATATTTTTCATCTGTCTTTGAAACAATATATTAAGAGCTGTCTATTAAATTTTGAAGCTTTTTTACCCAACAAATACAATTTTATTGATATTAATAGAATATAAAACCAAAAAAATTGGAAAATTAAAATGTACGTAAACAACTCAAAATATTTCGAAATATTTTTAAAATGTTATAATGCATAGAAATTGCCAATACCCACTCTTAATTGCGCTTTTGGTTCAATACAATTTTGTAAGACAAAAGTATGGAATAGGGGGTCCTAAAATTTGACTCGCACCTGGGCCCTTTTATCTCTAGTTGCGGCACTGCTATCAGGCGTACATAATGACACAGTAGCGGTAGTAGACACTGTCTTCGTGAAAAATGTTGTTATTTTAGACATTTTAACATAACACAAAATTGACATTCAAAACGCAAAATAGAGTAAAAAGGGTCGTTTACTGTTCAGTACCAAAACCAATAACAAAAGTAATCATTAATTACGATAATTTTGAATCATATATTATCATATTCTGTAAATAGATCAACCATCAATATCCGCGGCAGGTTTTTCTACAAAACAGAAGAGGTCAATTTTAACTGCTCTGCAGTTGTTCCCCCAAGTGGCCTGGTAAACTGATAACAGCCGAAGATAATATACTCTTATCGATTTTCAACTTAGACGACAAGACAACGTGTCAACCTAGCATAACAATTTATGATAACAATTTTTTTCCTGATTACGTAAAAAAATAACATTTGTATTCCAACTTATATTTGCACAGAATATAAAAATGTATTAAATATATTAAACTTTAGATATGTATTTATGGAGCCAATGGTGGGGGGGGGTCCGGACCCCATGTACCCCCCCCCCCTCCCCCGTAAATACGCCACTGCTTATGTCTTATACGAATAATTATTATTATTAATTAGTCATACTATTTAGCCACAATGCATATCCCAAAATTCACCTTTTACTATTAATATTACCATTCTTTAACTTACTACCACTTTAAAATAAATATTTCCGATTAATTTAATTTGTTCGGAGATTTCATGTAGGTAAATGAACATTATATCTGGGCTAACAATAATTAATGTGTTAGAAATAGACAACAGACGTAAATAGTAAATGTAGTATGTAAGTATTGGTATTAAATGCACTTATACATAATATTATATAATAAGTATACAATTCAAAAAATACTATTAACTGAATTGGTAGGTAAAATAATACATTTTTTTCATAAACAATTATTGTTAGTTAAACCATTTTAACTTAAAATTTTTATTATTATTGATGAAATATTGTTTCCTACTATTTATTTAGAATCATTTTTTACATAAGTTTTGTTTTGAGAATTCAACTTCTGAGTATCTATATATTATATACTAGAAGACCCGTCACAGTTTCGCCCGTGATTGGTTGATTATTTTACCTCCGGACGATGAGATGTATAATTTTTTATTCAAATTTTATCGCTTAATGTGATCGGCAAGTAAATATAAAAGTGGTTAATGAAAACGTATTTAAATTTTTATAGCACTATTAATGATAAATATATTTTTATTAAAAATAGTTGATCCCTACTTTGTTGCCGTTAAATTTACCAACTCTATATGACTCAAACTTTGTTAATTTCTTATTTAATATTCACTGTATGGTGTTCAAAACTTATCTTAAGTTTTCCTTTGAATATTTAATATTCGGTTTACGATGTTCTAGATTTATCTTAACTTTTCTGTTGCCCGGAATAAAAATTCTGGTTCGCAGCAGTATATTATCAGGTAGGCAGTTTACCTACCGTAGATTGCGGGCCCCGTGCTGTTTGTACGTAAGTGTATGATAGAGTATCAATGTTATATCAAGTTTGTCGTATTAACTTAATTCCACCTATAGTTGATTAATATAATCAATTAATACAAAATCCTAACCTAATCTAACTGTACTAAAATCCGATGAATAAAAAAATCAAATTTAATTACTTTAAATTAATCTATCTTCTTCCCAGAGGTCTAATCTACACGAATTCATTTTTATGTACCTATCTATACTATTATATAAAATTGTAAAGGTTTTTCGTGGTTTTTCCGAAAATGTTTTTTCATAAAAACTTTGTCCTGGCATTTACGAACACAACAAAAAAAGAATCAGCCAAATCGGTTCAGCAGTTTTCTCGGTTAGCGCGGTCGTAGAAAATCCCTTGCAATATTATATAGTAGTATAGATAGATTAATACGAATATTGGGTACCTATACAATATGTTGTCGGTGCACGTGCGATAAACTTCTCGGAACAATATTATTTATATCTACACGCCGATATCAAACACAATACAATTCGACAAACAAAAAGGTCAGGTTGCAGGTAGCTGTAATCCCGAGGGCCGCCGTGCCGCACGATATGTATATAATATAGGTACAATTGTTTTTAATTTTTTATGAACTTAATACTTTTTTTTTATTGACAAAAGTAGTACTAAAACCTTCAGCAGAGTGTCAGGTATAACAGTAAAAAATTCAGCCAAATCGGTTCAGTAATTTTCTCGGTTAGCGCGGTCGTAGAAAAACCCTTACAATTTTATATAATAGTATAGATAATAATATATTATGTACGATGTACCTACTGCAGATATACCCTTTTAAAAGTTAATAATTTTGTTATACCTAGTTGATTATTGACGACCAATCAAATTCTAAATTTGACAAAACGCCTGATTCAAATAATGGGGAAAATGATGATGAAGTATGTATTATTTAAGTATACTTTTTTCTATATTTTAAAATAATAATTTGGAAGAGATGGAGTGGGAAAATATCATTCATAACTTCGCTACAAAAAAAGTAATTAGAAAAACAGTTTGAATTCCTGAAAGGCAATATTTCATAGTGCTGTACTATTTATATTTAATATATCAGACATTTTTCGAATTATAAATTGTTTTCTACACATAAAAATCAATTTACAAATTGACATCATTCAACATTGTATTTTTTGCAGTTTAAGTTGTTTTTATTAGTTTCCAGTACAAAAAAACAATAAATTAATTAATTTTTATATGATTGATTTAATAATATTGTATGTAATTGATTATATAGGTAGGTATATAAATGTTAAACATCTACGCCAATCTACACCTATATTTTGTTCAATGGTGATGGCGTGATGCTACAAAGTATCTGTATTATATGCATTTAATCAGTATATTGTATATTAAACCATTTTTATTTTTTTTTAAGATCAGTATTGATGTTGTGGTGTTGGGGGGGGGGGGGGGGGTCTAAAATTACTTTAAGTAATAATTTGTTAAAATATTTTTTTTTATACCTAAGATTTGAAAATTTAATACAAGATTCCTTACGAGTTTGTCTACCTTTATCAAAAATATATATTTAATTTTCATGAACTCAAAAAGCTTGAAAATGTAATATAAGGCTCCTAATATATTGTTATAATGATATTTGGAAAATATTAAAAGTCCATGAACAATTTTTTTTACAAGCACTTAAAATTGACATTTTGACAAAATATGTAAAAATCACGAAAATAGGGGCAAATAATTTTGAGTTGGATATTCTTAAAAAAATTTTCTATAAATCTAATATTTGAAAATGTATTACAAAATTCCTCAGAAGTTTGTCTGCCTTTATCAAAAAAAAAAATCTCTACCGGAATGTCAAAATTAAATTTTATGAGCGTTTTAAGTTCAAATTGTTGTAGGTAGCAATTTTTTATTTTGTTGTAAATCTAAAACCAATAACCGTATACACTAGAAATGGCATACTCCTCAACTCGCCGATTATATAGTTTTATATTTAAAAATTTATTTTGAAAAAATTAAGGTATTTAAAACATGGATCTTTTATTGACAATCAAGTCAAATGGAATATGCATATTAATTATATAAACAATGTTATTCGAAAATTTTACTATCTCTTTAGTATTCTGAGGAATATCTTATCACCTAATTTGAGAGTCTTAACATACATTGGCTTGGTACTGTCTACTATTACTTATGGTCTACCCTTTTAGGGAGGTTCTTACATGTCACATAAAAATAAGTTAATTTCTACTCTGAATTCACTATGAAAATTTATATTTTTCCAGCCAAGGCTACACTCTAGTCATAATATTCACAAAGATTATAATCTTCATAGTTTAGATTCTTAATGTTTTAAAAAACTTTGCCTTTTTATGTTTAATTACAGGAATATTATTGATTCACAACATTATAATGCAGTATTGTATATTTTAGAGTCTATTTAACAACTAAGATTTTACAAAATGTAGATATTAAAATATATTCAGTGTTTTTTAGTGATAAAATATCAGATATTAAATATTTAAATTATTTTTATTATTGTTCACTATAAAATAAATCATCACCTATTTAATTTGGTTTTAAATTTGAATATTCAATGTGTGTCTTTTAAATCTAACGCATTTTTCAAACGTTTGTTTCCTAGGCCTTGGATATAAAAGTTATGACTGAGATATCTGCCAAAAACCCTTCAAAATGAAGCCCCATCTGGCTAGACATACAATGATTCACGAGTGAAAAACCATTCTAATGTGAAATTTACCAGACATATTACGGAGATTTGTCTATACTCAAGTGCCATGTTCTGAGTCGGCATTCAAACGAAAGACAGTTTATGTGTGTTGTAGAAAAATGTAAAAAAAATCCAGAAATTTTTTAAAAGTTTTCACATTGTATGACACATTTAAGGGCACTTATAAGTTATGAATATAAATGTGACATGACGTGCAACAATAAGTATTTGACTAACAGAAACGTTAATCGGCATAAAACACGCAAACATAATGTTTTGCCAAAATAAATTTAATAAAAATTTGTTTAATTTTACTGAACCTTTGCAATTCTTCTAATGTACCTAGTTATAAACCCATTATACATTTACTTTTATTTTGAGCGGGTCATGTGCCAGAATAAAGGTTGACGATCGTGGGATGACTCTGTTTTATACCGTTCTTCAAGAATATCAAAAAAGTGTATTAAAACTGATCCAATCTTCATAGCATTTATGTAAGTAGCAATTCTCTTTACTCTGTTCATTATCTGACATTATAACAGGTATAATATTTATTGAAATTTATTTGATGACATATGTTTGTATATATATTATTAACTGCACATAAAGTTCCGTATTCAAATGTATTCAATCGACCAGAAAACTAATTTATAATATTTTAAATAATGAATCAAACTTAAAAAAATGCAAAATAGGCAAACTGAGACGTGTTAATATCATAAAATATTTTTTTTTTATTAATTTTGTACATATTAATTAATCTAACAGATTCAAAGCTGGTGAAGCTGGTGACGGTCGTAGAAAGATTTTAGCATTAGGTCACTGATGCGTTTACATGTTAATTTTTAATATATTACAATGTGGTTTAAAAAATGTAAATATCTTAAATTTGGAGTGGCCATAGCGAGCAAACAAAAGAAAAATTTCGTCTGTTGTCTTGTGTTGGTCACCGGAATTAAACATACAATTAATAATGAGTAAATGTGCTGCTAGTGTTGAATGTGATAATAATAAAGTTTAATGCATAATCTAATAGCATTATATTATAACGCAATAAAATAAAACTTTTTGATCAAACAACAAGCAAGTATTACAAACAGTGTTAGGGAACTTAATTAAAGATGTACAATTAGTAGGTATTGAAAGGATTAAACTTTAGAAAATAAGTTAAAACTAAAAGTGTAGTTTAATGCATTGTAAATCAATAGCTTTACGTACTAATATATAATATATATAGGTAATCAATTCACGTGTTAGTATATAATTGTTACTCGAGGCAGAAGCGTTTCTCCTTGTGATGTTGTGGTTTCATAGATGTAATCTCATACCTAGAAACCATATTCTATTTTTTGCAAGCTAATCAAGAAGAACGGACAACAACAAATTAGTAATAGTTAGATACAATCAAACTAACTATATTAACATAATAATTGTAGCATTATTATGTGAATATAAATGAAGATATATTATTTTAGGTTCATTAAATTATTAGCATAGTACATATTATTATATAAATAGTTTACCAACTTGTAAAGTTGTAACTTTTAAGGATTATACATTGTTAGTTTTATTAGGTAACTATAACAATTTGACATTTTGTTTTCAGTGTCCAGATGAATACACCTTTGATAAATGGCTTCCAACATTTCCTATCGCAGAAATACAAGATAATGATTTGAATATTAATGATCAATTTGAGTAATGACAATTTTGAAATCCCAGATGTAATATTGTACTAACTATATTTTTTTTTAAATTAGGCAACTGTCTTCCTTGCATTTTAACTTTAATATTTCAATTTATTAAGTTATAAAATAATTAGTTATATTATATTATTTACAAAAAAATAAAGTATCCCAACAAAATATAACATAAGCCATAGTAATATAATTTCATTTTCCAGTGTGTTAATTCAAACAATTTAAAAGAAGACAACACAATTGAGGATAACAATGACAAATTTTCTATCCATAAAGATGAAGAAAATATTAATTTAGGTTACTTTGATTGTAATATAGAGTTACCTTCAATCGACATTAATGCGATTCAAGATTTTGAATAAGAAGATACTAACATTTAAATGAAATACTTTTTCTTTTATCAGTGATTTAAGATATGAAAAACCTAAAAACTCGATTTTCTCATAATCATGCATTTTTAGTTACTACACTAATGTACTCACAGTGCGATATGTAAGAGGGCTGGAAGCACACATAGGCAGATGTACCTGGACCAGCAACACAGGAAGCGCCTTCATGCCACTAGCCATATACAAGACGACTACTACTACTACTACAACGACGATACTATACTTATTATTCTGTTATAATAAAAACATACAATTACAGTTCTAATTTGACTATCATTTATTTTAAAAACAACTACATAGTGAATCCCTGAAGGGGCAGCACGTAACAACATTAGTTAGGTGCATAAAAAACAATTGGACCATCCTGAATGATGTGTACATTTACCACAATATTATAATTGTTGCCTAATTTAATTCAAACTAAGATTCTTCAGAATAATTGATTAAATGCTCCAAAATGAGCATTGACTTATACAAAATTGTAAATCTTAAATATTATGAAAATTAAACAATTTGTAACTTGATAGATTTATTTTGTTTTATCATATTGTCATTGCTAATTGTATGGGTGGCGGTTGATGCCGGTGACCAAACGACTTTTTTTTTATGTTTATTCTTTATGACCATTTTAATTTAAATAAAATAAGCCTAGTCTCTTCCCAAAAACTTTTTTATATAATGAATTTAAAATTTTAAACATTAAGTCTTACTGTAAAGCATGTCTTTGCTGTCCTTTTTAATTATACGAACACAATTAATTCACCAGTGATCTGTACAATCAATACGCCTGATATATCATTATTGATATAAAATTATATGCTTATTTTATTGTACTCACATGAACTATTCTCACCTCTTGCACAGCCATAGGCTCTGGAGGTGATCCAACATTAATAATGAATTTTGTATACATCTTGTAAACGTTGCTTATTGGAGAAATTAAATAAATTATAATATTATATTATTATTATAATGTCATCTTTATTTAAATAATATAACTATGTAAAATTATTTTTGAATGGCATTAAGTTTTATATGAAAATGTTTATTACAAAATACAAGATAAGATTAAAACTATAATATATCTTGAAAAAAATAAAAACAAAAACTTGTCTCTAATTTAAGTACTTTATTCTTAACTACTGCAATTTTTATTTTATTGAAATTATAAAATAAATATTTATAACACATGTGAATGAAAGTAGTATGATTATAATTTAATTTATACAATGTATTTGATAAATTATATTTTAATTATTTATTTTTATGTGGCTCAAGGTGGGTTTATTTGCCATGAGTAAATTACAAAAATATTTTACAATAATAAATATAGTGAATACAAATATATAGTATTATAATATAATCTAAAATTCTATCATTTTTTTTTTTTCATCAACAATATCAAACACGTTTAAATAATAACTATAAAAACTTATTAATTAATGAATAAAACTAATCAATAAAATTAATATTTTGAATGATATGAGGAAAATAAATAAAATGAACCCGTGTTTCCCATTTTGCATCGATGGCCTGACGCTGGAGTATAATGAAGAGTTGGATAACCTTAATCCTACGATACAGAACATTAAGAATATAAATAACCCAATAAATAATTCTCAAAAGATTTTTTTAAATACATATTTAATATTTTTGATCAATTAGAAGATGTATTATTTATTCATCAGCACAACAATTATTTATTCTCCCAGGTAGAATTATAATTTATAGTTAAGTTTAAATTTATTGACTAGACTTATATTAAACTTATTATACTCACTTTGGTTCCACTAAAAATGTTCTAACATTTCTATTCTCCTTTATCTTAATACAATTAAAAATTTTTACTATTATTTTATTTTTATTTTATATCTATCTACTCAGTTTTAACATATAAAATAATTAAATTTCTGGAAACTAACAAGAATTTCTCATGAAGCTTAGGTACTTAAAAATGTCTTTACCAGTTAACTGATCTCCCTTGAATTTTGTTATAAAACCATCAGATTTTATGAATGAATTCAAAACATTTATGAAACTAAAATTAATAAATGTAAAAACTGGGAAGTCGTTTTTAATTAAAAATAACGAAGCCCTAAAATCTGATTTCAGAAGTATTATTTGATTAATATAGACAAAAAGGTTGCTTACTAGTGAAAAAAAAAACAAATATCGCATGTAATAAGCACTGATAGCATGTTTGTATAACATTGTATGTGAGAATTTATACATATTCACGGGTGGTTTACCTACGCACTCCGCTTGTATTCCTACTACCTTTTAGGCACTTCTCAACGATATAATGTCGTATCTTTTTTTGAAATTATCGAAAAACTTTTTTGTTTTAAAGGATATCATCTATTAAATATTTTGCTTTTCACTTTTGGTTAACTCGGTTTGACGTCGTAATTTTTAATTTTCTTAGCGGAATGCTTTGCCCGTCAAACGGTATATTTAATATTATCAACATATTTCTATATAGTACTATATAGTTTCTAAATAGTGTAGTATAGATCAGACGCTAATCAATACTGTACTTGATAAGTGGGGGGGAGGTAAACCGTGTTTTATTTTGTTTATTGTTTCTGCGCTACGGTCGATAAAACACTGCTGCACGTTTCGGCCGCTGACACCGCCGCGCTGTTATCGATGAAGTCGTCCAATCCCGAACCAGCACACCGAGACAACGACGCTGTTTAGAGCGAAATCAATACGCCGCCCGTGGCCCGTCGTTGTTTTTTGGTCCATATTTCAACAAAGACTCGCTGTATCGCCTTTTCGATTGAGTACTTCATCTTTGTTGTTCACTCGCTTTCACGGTTTGTCTCGTCTGCCCTACTTCACAGACGAATTCACAAGCAACTGCCATTCACTACTGCATATCACATCTCTTGCAGTAATTGTTTTAAAGGTATGAAATTATTATTAGTGTTGTTACTATTTCTATCATTATACGTGCATGGTGCATAGAATAACGATAGAGATATTCGATTAAGATTATGATCGTGCTATCGCACGATTACGCAGTGCGGTAGCGTCTTGTTTTCTACCTAGCCGTGGCCGTCCCATCTAGGTGCGTCACCGTCAAAATGGCGGTCGGTCCGCCGCCGTTTGCCGATCGCACGGGCTATCACCTACTATGATACTCCCGTTACCTGAAATAATAAAATAATGGACATCAGCTTAACTGTATAATGAATTATGTGACATAGGTAGGTTTATAAATTGATAATTCACCTCAGTTTGCTGCTGTTCTTGTCGTAGAGTATTATATTAAATCCGACCACTTGCATTTAGTATTGGTATGTCATCCATTCATTTATAATTTATACAAGTCCGTAACTCCCCGTCCTTACTTGCGCATGCAGTTGTCGAGAATTTGGCGCACGAATTTAGTTCCAAGTTATAGCCAGTGTTGTAAAAAATACTTTTTAAAAGTATCTAAGTATTCAATACTCTTAAAATAAAGTATTTAAAATACCACACAAATACGAAAAAAAAAAATTCTTTTTAATTTTTAGTTTTGAAATAATTTTGTTAAATCAAAAATTTGTTTATTGCATTTTAAAACATGACTCGTTTAATAATCAAAATTCTGATCAGTCATGTTATTATTTGCACCACAACAATGAACTTTTCTCTACAGAGTTATATATTAATTCAAATCTAAATGTATTTAGATATCTCATCATACCGTCATCGACGATAAACGATAATGATAATTATTGATAACAATTTTCTTAGTAAATAGGTAGTAGGTACTAATAATTAGTAATCATATTATTGTATAGTTAAATAATTATAAAGTATAATAGCCGTTAAGTAGAAGCTTTTTTACATATATATTTTTTTATCGACCTAAGCTAATAGTGATACCAAATATAGATGTATCTTTTTGGTCTTCTATGACAATAAACTATCTCCTGGAGAAAAAAAAATTTAATCGATGAAAACCAATACCAAATTGTCTGTAAGGCATAAATGATAGATTTATAATATTATATTGATATAATGTTAGAGTAAAATCATGAAGGCATGGTATTCTAATTTATCAAGAATAAATTTAAGTAGAAACAAATTCATAATTAAAAGAAAAAAAAGTATTTAAAATACCATTAAAATACTTCAAAATAAAAAGTATTCAATAAGGAAATAAGTATTTAAATACTTTACAACACTGGTTATAGCTAATCAAAGTTTTCAGTTTATATTACGTAGGTATTATACCCTATAAATACTCGATATGCTACATTTTTCATCGGCTGAACTGTCGTGAAAAAAGTGATATCTGTGTTGCCCTCGCTTGATGCGCTGTGTGACAAAAAATCGAAAATATCACTCAATTTATTATGTAAAACCACCTTGGGTAGGCCTCGGAATTGTACAATGTTATTAATAAGCAATTATCTTTAGGTAAATGACAGGTTAATGAATGATTATATAAAAAAAAAATTAAAATTAAGTGGCATTGCACGCAAGCACATAAACGTAAAATCAAAAACTTTGGAAAACTATAACTTCTAAAATAATAGTTTCCAATAAAAAAATTTACACCATCATTTTGAGCTTAAAAAACAAGTTTGTGAGGCAGTTGGTAAAGTACATTTCAGCCTGATAAACAAATATTGTATTGTGGAAAATAAACTTATACACTTTTTATTGTATACTTCAGTAGATTAACATCGTAAACTAACATAATATAATGAATTTAAGGTGTCCTATCCATTTCTTTATCATCTATGCGCGTAATACAATAATTTATCGTCTATTATCGAAAACATTGTAAGAATGATATAAAATGGCATAATGATATAACATGGTATATAACATGTATGATCACAAAAGTCTAGATTTGGTTCAAGACGCAACACGTCACTTAAGAGGACGTGATACCTGCATGTGTTGTCTACGTCTTTCAAATGCGTAACATGGCAAATTTTCCGCTCAGCAGAACATGTGTAGCTCCGTTAATTTAATAATTAGAGCGAATTGACCTCTTATAAAATCTAAAGGTAAGAGGCAAACTCATGGGCTTTTTAATATATTTTAATTTTAAAGCAAGTTACGAGTATTTTTATAAGTCACAAATGTGTGATTTCCTCCTCAAGTATTTATATACCTGTCAACTATCTGTAAATTATTATTAGTACTAATAAGTATATTATACTAATTAATACTTATTAGTATTAATAATAATTTACAGATAGTTGACAGGTACATACCTACTGTATAGATTATTATTTTTCAAATAAAGTTAATTATTTAAAAAATAAATAAATACTATAGTATTTATAATCAATGATTAAAGCTACGTCTTCCAATAGATATCGGATTCTTCCTCACCACACTACAATACATTTCAATGTTTTTCTATGGTTCAGAATTCAGGTCACACTTTCACAGATGTAAAATAACCAGATCAGTTGATTGAGTGTATCTTCAATAATATTGTTCTGTGATATTACAGTTTGCATAGTATCAATTATCATTCCATCATATCAATTATTATTCCGCACTTCAAATACACTCATGTGGATATGTGGTCTATGTGGCATTCTCATTGGTCTATATATTTGGCGCAAAAATTTAAATTTTTTATTTAAAACAATTTGCATGCAATACATTATTCAAATTAGAAACTGTATAAATACGTCTGTAAATGTTGGGTTTGTTCACTGTTAGCAAAATTATCAATTAGTTTATTTGTCATTGTTACAACACTTTGTTTTACACATGATATCAATCTACATTTTACATATATTTTATTCCATTTTACAAAATATAAATATAACTATTCTATTCATACTTAATAATATCATAATCAATTTATTAATCCTTATGATAAGAACAAAACATATTTTATTAATATTAAATTATATTAAATAGATACATTTATCATGCAATTTTTCAAAATTTCAAGCTAGTGTTTTTACAATGGTGTTTATTTTTATTTTTTTTATCCTGTACAAAATTTCTATCTGAAGGAGTGCTTTGATTTCAACATATAGTATCTCATCTTATAGCAAATTGGATCAAGATGGTACTTTAAAGATATAATTTTTCAAATTTTCTCAGTAGTTATTTAACAAGTTGACTGGTTTGAGCATTAAATTTAACTCTCACTGGTGGTCAAACACGGTAACTTCAATAGTTTTATATCATACTTACCTTTTTTGCTTTGAGAATTAAATTTAACTCTCACTGAATTCATTTCACACGTTATGAGAGTTAAATTTAATTCTCATTTATTTATTGGTTTTTAATATATGAGAGTTGATTTTAACTCTCATTTTATTGCAAATTCGAAAAGAGGAGAAAAAACTACATATAATTTCAAAACAGCATTATGATAACCTTTATTATTTAATCAATTACAGTATTTAAAAAAATTATAGATATTTTAATTAGGATATTACTTTATATTATACAAATTTCTAGTTTATTCCTAGATTTATTATTTTTTTAACACACTTTTATGAACTACAAAAAAACAATCAATACAGAATACTATTTTGCAAGAAGTACACCAATAATTTGATTGTTTGGTAACTCTTTGAGCATGAGCCCTGCCACTTTGTTGCACCATTTCTTCATAGCATTTTGAACATCGACTTCTTTTTCCAGACAGTGTCAACCTGTGGTCCCGATCGCTTTCTTGTTCTTCTTATATTATTTGTGTAGACTGATTAAGAATTTCTTGAATTATTTTTCCCTGAACTCGGTTATTCCAATATTTGTATTATTAATTTTGTTTGACTAGGATAGAGCATTTAAAACTGATGTGTTAAGAAGAACTTCAATAGCAACTTTTTTATACCATTTTAATGATCTTCGTAGTGGATTATGGTAAGAAGACCTTAAATCGCACACGTCAACTAATGATTTACCTTTATTATAATCAATAACAATTTGTGGCTTTAATATATTTTGACCAAATTTATTTTGTGTTTGGACCATTGTATCCTTATATTTTGTGGAAAGTACAAGTACATCACGTTTATCTTCCCACTTCATAACTACAATACCCCGGTCACTCTGTTGTGCTATAAAATCTCCTTTTTTTAATTTTTTCAATGTAACATCTTTTGGGCTTTGTTTTCTGTTATTCCTGAGAGTTCCAACTAAATGTGTATTCCTATCTAAAAGTTGATGTGCCAAATTCACACTTGTGTACCAGTTAACAGTATAAACCGTCCTACCAAGGTTTAAGTACTCATGAGTCATTTCAGTTACTATTTTTGTCGAAATTTCTAGATCCGGAGTAGCCTCTTTACCTGCCTAAATTCGAAATCCAATTGTATATGCCTCCTTTACACACAATTTAAAAACTTTTATGCCATATCTGTGGTGTTTAACTTAATATATTGGCGAAAAGATAGTCTACCAACAAAAGGTATGATTGACTCATCAATACATAGGTCCTCTTCTAGTATATAAGCAGATTTATACTTTGATACTAGCAAATCGATTAAGCCTTGAACTTTGAAAAGCCTGTCACCTCTAGGACATTCTTCATTATTACTTAAATGAAAAGTTCTAAGTAATAATTCAAATCTTCTAAGTTTCATATATTTTGGAATATGTGAAATATATATACCTTTCTTCCCCCACATAATAAGAGCTAAAAATAGTTTCATTTCTTCTTTACTTGTATTTTCCCATTCCTTAAGGCGCGAATGAGGACGAAGTGGACTTTTCAATAATTGGGCGGCATATATCTACTGGTTTCAGTTGTTAAGAGATTCAAAATTTCTCCGTCCAAAAAAAGTGAAAAAAAATCCAATGGAGTTGCACCAACCATCGTTTCAATAATGTCAGGACTAATACCTACTTCTTCTCTTAATGGATTATAAGTAAAATTTGCAAAAGTCGTATCATTAACATTCCCCCAAATAGCAGTGTGGTCATTTCTATTATTTGGCATATGAGTTGGTTCTTCCGAAGAATCAATCCTAAACCAATCGAATGCTAATCCTATGTTTCTCTCATCCTAAAAATTTTAATGAATATCAGTTTTAATAGTTTTTTAAATGACGAGTAATGTCCTACCTAAATTTTATTATTATTTTTAAATAATACAAATAATTCAATGACAAATTACTTGCACAAATTTTACTATAACGTAACTATAAAATAGGTATATATAATACTATTTTTACAATATATTATAAATATAATATAATATTAATATATTGTAGTAAATACCTGTTCTTGATTATTTACATTTTGGTTACGCGTAGGTTGATCACAATGATTTTCAACATTCATATCAGAGTCACTACTTTGTAATGCTTCAATCCCCTATGTATTTTAAATGTTAAATAATATAATGTATACATTAAATAATTAAAAGTCTTACATTAAGAATGAAATCAGCGTCAGCATCAGAGTCGTCTATTTCAGAAAAATCATCTGATGACCACGGTTCATCATCAGACTCGTCTAACATATTGACTATATTTCTCTCGTCCATTTTATAATTATTATTTATACACTCAAATTAATAAATTATTGAGTTTATTTTAAAACAAAATATAGTATTAGTAGTAATATATATTTTACACGCAGTCAAAAAATAATACGCACAAAACAACGCATACTGTACACGTAGTATAATATATATACGTATATAATATATCATCAAAATTATTTCTCAGATGATGGTGTTCTTCGATAAAATGTTAAAAATAATAATAAAACGAAGAAAAATCCATTCGAATATGTCTAAAAATATCGCAATATGCTATGAGAGTTAAATTTAACTCTCACCTTTTTTCCCCCCGAAACCTAGTTAAATCGATTTATTATATCGTAAAAACCAATATGTCACATTAAAATCGGTTTTTATTAACAATAGTACCCATGCCATTTAATGATAAACCATGTAAATTCAGTTGGCGCTGACGGAAAAATATACGAGTATTAAATTTAACTCTCAAAGCGTGTGGAATAATTTCGTTGAAAATAGCTCGCCAGTCAACTTGTTAATGTCATGGGAAAAACGACGAATTATGAAAAACCGCTAAAAACGGGATTTAATTTCTAACGCTTTGTTCATCACCATAGAAACGAATGAAAAATAATAATATTATAATATTAATTCAACTTAAAGGATATAATAAATAATAACAGTATAAAATATCCAGACTGTCAAATCTTAACTTGCAACCTATTGTACATCAGAGCGACAGCAACTTTTTTTATATTTTAATTCTAAAAAAAAAATATCAAAATTGCCAATTTGTAAATCTAATTTTTATACAGATGTTGATGGTAAAAATGTAGATTTAAGTCAACTATTTTATTTTTTACAACTTTAAAATGTAATTTTTTTGTTTTTGGAGTAAACTAATTTGAAGTTTGAACTGTATTAACTTTTTTTCAATATACTCTTTTTAGGGAACTTCCAAACACAAGATATTTTTATCCATAATTATTCAATTTTCATAGTTTTAGTCATCCTTTTTATAGTATCAATTTTTTATTTTTATTTGTCAGGTCATTCTGTGACACCTTGCAGACATATACATTAAACTTACAACAGACACAACGACGCATAAACACACAACCACTGTTACTGCCACAAATAACTAGTTTACCAATTTATGA